>BSBN01001271.1:1467500-2788750 GCA_027924645.1 Cunninghamia lanceolata | reverse complement strand
GAAAAGTCAGGGACACAAGAGTAGGTGCCCAAGTCTAAGGCCCTATTTTTTGTTTGGATCTGGAAACAAGATCTGCAACCTGAATCTTTTGTATTAGATATTTTCTTGAAACTAGACTTTGGGGACTAAGGAGCAGGCGCCCTAGTCCAGGGGTAGATTTTCTTCCTTTCCTACACTTTAGATACTCCAATATGCTCCTCCATAAATCCACTTAGTCCAGCTCCTCAACCTGTAACCTGCAATCATAAAAACTTGGTTTGGGAGTTGTGGTGTTTAGGAGCTTGCCTCAATCAAGCCCTAGAAGGACACTTAAGTCTTCCAAACACCTTTGTTAGATAGAGAGAGTGTACCCTTGTGAGGTAGAGGCAAAATCCAAATGAAACAATGATAAAAAGGACAATGATATCACCTTGTAGTGGAGATCTCATGGGAGGAAGATGCTCTTCATTCCATGAGGAAATGAATGCTCAAATTGCAAATACAAACACATAAACAAAACAAGTCTGCTCTTGCAACACTATGAAAGCCTTGAATCACGTTGAGAACACTTGAACATCACAATTGCGATCTAATTGAACTCTAGTTTACAAATGAATGCATAAACATGCTTTTATATGCAACTACAAACACTCCCACCAAGATTTTTGTAATTCAAACTTACCGTGTTGGCAAAGGACACAAGTACTGATCATAAACTAACACCTAAAAATTGGGGCTGCCCCAAAATAGGGCAAGACTAGGGTGTGGGCATCTAATTCCTCCTCCCTATTTTGGGCAGGGTACATCTCAAGGGATCCTTCTAGGTCGCATTTGTCAAGTTACCTAGGGCTCATTCCATCAGGATGCCAAAATATGAACTAAGATGTCCTAAATGCATGCAAAATATGTGAGAGCTAAACCTTATGAGGGAAAATCCCCCAAGGGGACATTTTCCATGGTTACAGAAATGTGTCAAGAACATAAAACAACAATCTCATAAATATTATGTAAAGCATTTATAATACCAAACAAAGATAGCACGTTGTTTCTTTTGAAAGAAAATTTGCATATTTAACAAAATACACAATTTAAGAAGGTATCATAACATAGGAAAAGAAAATGTGTTCATGATCAAATGACATAAGGAAAGTTATGAATGAACTTAAAACTCATCTACACAAATGTCACATTAAAGGAAGAAACTAAGCATAATAACGACGCATATGCATAGCATTTGTGGGATTGTTATGAGGTTTACTGTCCATCATGGAGAGTCCATATGTGTCAGACTTGTAGACAAAGATGATGATTTAAGGTCCCAACCAGTTTAGACTAAACTTTCCTTTGGCACAAGTAGTCCATTCACGTTCCTCTGGTTTTTGTATAATACAAGACCGCCAACATCAAAGGATCTATGAATAATATGTTGATTATAAGCATGATTTAAGGTCTTTTGGTAAGGTTGAAGGTGCTCAAGATCATAGAGGTGTATTTAATCAAGCATCTCAAGTTGTAAAAGATGTTGATTGTGTTACGTATTGTCATCAATAATGTCTTGGAGGGAAATTCACAACGAAGGAATTTCCAACTCTAGAGGCATAATAGCATTGATACCATAGATGAGATTGTACAGAACTATTCTAGTGGCCTTACAAATACTCATGCGATAGACCCACAATACATATGAGAGTTAAGTGTGCCAATCCTTAGCATGTTTATCAACTATTTTGTGAAGAATTTTCTCAATGGTTTTATTAGACACTTTTGGTTGGCCATTAGACTGTAGATAGTATGGCGTAGAGAAGTGTTGAATTCTAAACTTTTCCATAAAATACTTCACATCCCTATTATTAAATGATGTACCATTGTCATAAAAAATGTTAAAGGGAGTCTAAAATAAGATATAATGTTATCTAAGAGAAAGTGACAAATAAATTCAACAGTCTTGGATTGAGGTGGAACAACTTCAACCCATTTTGTGAAGTAATCAATTGCTATTATGATAAATATATGACCTTGAGAAGAAGGTGGAGAAATCTTTCCAATGATATTCAATCCCCATGTAGAAAATGGCCAAGGTGATAGTTGGGCATGAAGTTCTTGCACAAGAGCTTGGATAAGGTTGCTATGCTACTAACACTGAGGGCACTTCTTAACAAAAGAAAAGGAATCTCATTCCATGCTTTTTTAGTAGTAGCTCATTCAGAGTAGTTTTTAAACTAGAGCACATCAACCAAAATTCCCCCCATAGGTACCGGAATGGACCTCTTCAAGGGCAATGGGGATTTCAACTTTAGTTAAGCAATGCAAGAGAAGACCATTATAGGAATGTTGATAGAGAACATTAGAGGGAATGATGTAACACGTAATAAGCTTGTGAATGCAAGTTTAGGTACTCTTCAAAGAACTAGGGGGAAGGTACTATCACTCATATAAGTGTATATAAGGGAGTACCTTTCCTCCAAGTCTACATTATAGTAGAAAAGAGAATTTATTGAATTTGAATCACTAATAGCAAGTGAGGTAAGATTTTGAATTATGAATTGATAATTATCTATAGAATCATCACAAGGTACAAGGGAAGTAGTGCTTGCCATTACATCAACATGAATATAGTCCTTACAAGGAATGTTATCAATAGAGAAAGAGGAAAACTAATTAAGGAGTGATAAAGCTAAGTCATGATACTAAGACAATTTATTTTGTTTGGATTGGTAGGAAATTTTGTCTCGCTTTATAATTAATTAAGAATCACCATGAATGTGAATATGCTTAATATTGAGGGACAACACAATAAACAAGCCAACAATAAAGGCTTCGTACTTAGTGATGTTACTGGTATAAAGTAAGTTCAACCAGAAGGAAAGAGGAATTGACTTACCAAAATGAAGTACCAAAATGACACCCGCTGTAGAGCTAGTTTGACATCTAGATCCATCGAAGAATGAGTCTCAAGCCTGATCATTTTCTAAAGAAAGAATATGATCATTAAGGAATGAATCCTAATTAGGAATAGATAAATGAGAAGGGGATTCGACCAAATGGTCAGCTATGATTTGTCCTTTTATAGAAATCCTTTTGAGAGACAAATTTATGATCAAATTACATGAGCAACATAACCCATTTAGTGAGTCTTCTCAAGAGATCAATTGTAGAAAACAAACTTTTTAGAGGGTCAAATTAAATGATCACATGCATCTCAGCAAAAACAAGGTAATGTTGAAGATTAATCATTGCAAAGACAAGAGCAAGAAATTACCTTTCTAAGATTGTGTATTGAGTTTCATAATTGAGTAGGGATTAGTTTATGTAATAAACAATTTGTTCTCTACCTCCATTATCATGTTGAGCCAATAAGGTTGCTAAAGCATGTGATGAAGGAGTGTATAAGAGAAGAGGATGTCTAGAGATAGCTGGCATAAGGATTGGAGGATTAGCCAAATAAGTCCTTAGGTCCTCACACACTTTCTGACAATTCTCATTCTAGTCAAAGTAGACATTATTTTTAGGAAAATTTGTGAAGGGAAGAGTTCGGTCTACAAGTTGCAAAATAAAGCAATGAATAACTTGAATCTTACCTTGTAGACTATGAAGTTGAGAGACATTTTTTGTAGGTGGTATGTTTGGAATAACTTCGATCCTTTTAGTATCCACCTCAATACCACAATTAGAGACTATAAACACTAAAAGTTTTCCAGAGTCAACTCCAAAGACACACTTATAAGCATTTAGTTGCATGTTATAGAGACACATACATTAAAAGATATGATAGAGAATATGGATGTGATCTTGGTACAATACTGACTTCAAGGCCAAGATATCATCAACATAATCTTCCATAATTTTATGGATAAAGTCATGAAAAATAAGGGTCATTACACGTTGATAAGTCACACTAGTGTTCTTAAGACTAAATGACATGATCACATAATAATAGTTTCCCCATGGTGTAGTGAAAGTAGTTTTAAGCTAATCTTTGGGGTTAATTAGAATCTGATTATAACCTGAGAAGCCATCCATAAAGGAAAGTAAAGAATGACCTACTATAGAATCAACTATCATTTCAATATTAGGTTAGGGAAAGTCATCCTTTAAGGATCTACTTTATTTAGATCACAAAAATTGATATAGATGTGAATGTGATTGTCAGGTTTAGCTATAGACACAATGTTGGAGAGCCAAGGTGAATAGTCAATTAGGCAGATGAAACCAACTTCTAAGAGCTTTTCAGTCTTAGCCTTGACCATTACAGCAACCTTAGGATTCATTTTTCAAATTTTTATTTTATAGGCTAGGCATTGGGATACATATGTTATGGACCATGATATTTGGGTATATACCAAGCATATCCACATATGACCAAGAAAATAACTTAGGAAATTTAGGAAGAAGACCAGAATGTGATTGTTTCTCTTCAAAGGACAAACATTGCCCAATTTGTATAATCTTATCTTTAGCTTTGGGATCCATTGGGACAATAATAGTATCTCCAACAACGAGAGTACTATGGTCTCTAGGATCAGATGAAGGGGACACTTGAGGATTACCAAGGGATGAGAATATATCATTAGACAAATTTACTAATGCCCTAAAATATACTTCCATATTTTTAAAAAAAGGGAATCCATGATCATGATGATATGAAGGCATATGCTCATAAACCCCTAAGAATTCAGCAAGTGCTTCATCATTAGAGAAAGAATCAAGAATCAGAGGTTTAGAAGGATCAGAATCATGATCAATAAGTTTAGGATAGACCAATCAAAGAGAAGGGGAATCTAGGGAAGTAAAAATCCTATTCACATCTAGGTAGTCTTGATAAGAAGAATTTGAGGATCAACGAGAATGGTATCTAAGACTTAATGAAGAACCATGTGGATTAGGCTTTAAAGGGATCATGATACCCTACTCTCATTTACCACATCCATTTGTTGCAAGTATGTGTAATCGGTGTTCTCATTGATATCAGTAAGCTTATGATGTCATTGGTGTCAACTGTGTGAGTAAGAAATGGTACAAGAGTATGAGTAGTTAATGTTGAGTGGATACTATTTGTGATGATGTGGTTGGTTGAATAGAGATAAGGTTGTTGCAATAGTATGAGCTATTTGGTTAAGCCATTTTGTTGAAGATGATTTAGTTACTTTGTAGAGGTGATGAAGATGTTGAGAATATGTTTCTATTGATTGGTTTCCATGTTCTTTTTAGAAAATTTGATTATTAAAGGAAACAATGTGTTGAAGTGGCATTCTAGTTTACATAGTAGGATTTTGGTTTTGCTCTGCATTTCCTCTATGTTGAAGATCTAACTTTGTGGTTTGGATATGTTGTTCAGAGATGTTAAGAAATGTTATATTCCAAATTTGGTGTTCTGGTTCGTTATACAAAGAAAGTTGTGTTCCCTGGTATGAAGACTATGTTTCTTAGTGTTGCAGAGGGGTCTAGGAGAAATGTCTTTTCTCTGCATTTCTCTGTAAAATGGTTTTAGGTCTTATAGTTCTAGATTTGTGCTTATAAGGTTTATATATTTCTTCTATTGAATTTCCTCATGGTTTGGTGCTCTGAAAGTTGATTTCTAGAGATACAGTGTATGATAAAGATAGTTAAGCATAATGGATAAAGAGGATAAGGTTGTGCAACAAGTGAAAGTTGTTGCAGTAGAATATGTTGGTTTTCAGGATGTTTTAGGATGTTCATGGAATACTCTAGATTGTGTTGAAGCCTTACATGTGGTCTGCAAGATGTCATTGGGTTTGAGGAAGTGTGTACTTAAACATTCATTGTGTTAACACATGTTTGGTTGACCTTGGGTGTTTACACTATTTGCAGAGTTGTTGTGGTGATTGTGAAAGTGTGGAGTAGCATGCTTGGATGAATCTAGGTTCAAGCTAAGATGTGTTGTGGTCTGCCTTCATTCCTTTCCACCATGGGAATGTTTAGGTCTAGACCTAATTTGAATTTTCTGGGTGAAGGTGATTTTTTGACCTTGGAGAATGTTCTCAAGAGTGAAGACAATATAAATGAGTGTTAAGGGACCATGATTGGGTGTGCGCACGATGGATGTGATGTGAGTAATAGTGTGGTGAATGTGTGGTATAGCACAAGCTTTCATGCAGTAGATTACTTGATGTAGTGAGCATCAGGTGTTTATTTTTCTTTAGTATTGCTATGGATGTGATGTTGGTGTTGTGGTGAATATTGGTACTATATTTTGAGATTCATTGGAATTGTACTCCTTGCATAGGTTAGATGCAATTATAATAGTTCAACTTTCATAGTGAGCCTTTTGGCAGTAAGCCTTTTGTAATTTGGTGTTGTTACTACTTTATATTGTGAGCTAATCCTCACCGTAGTTTTTCTCTTCTTGGGTTTTCCACATAAATATGGTGTTCTCTTATGTTTGATGTTGGTTTGGGGTCATCCCACAATAATGGGTTACACTTTTTGGCCAAACTTAACATTGAAATCAACATTTTGAACTAAATCTTCACTTTCTGACACCTATAGCTGCTAAACCGTTAGGAAATTGAAGATGATGCAAACTACTAATTTGTGAGTTTGTTTGTAGCTTCTATATATATATATATATTAAAAATTTGAGTTAAATTGTAAGAAAATTTGCATCTCCTTTGATAACTAGTTTTTAATAGTAAACAACATTTTTCTAAAGTGATGTGTATTCTGTAGCACGTAACTTTTTTTCTACAAAGGATAAAATTTTGATTCTTTTGAATTTAGATTGGTAACACTGATAAATAGGGCATACATTTGGTTTCATAATGTTTTGTTGAATATTTTTTTAATTAAGTTTTGAAGTCAAACCAATTATAATTTAGACATAGGCATATTCCATAAAACATAACTTTTTCTGTATGTATTGGAATTCAATTTTTTTTTGAAACAAGGACATCAATACCTAGGGCATAGATATTTTTCAGATTTTTTTTTTACTAATTTACTATTTTTCCATGTGTGTAGAATAGATAACTTGATGTTTAGTGAAAACCTACATTCACAAGAAATAAAAAAAAAATATAATAATCAAATTAAATATATTTAAAATTATACTTTTTGGGAAGCTCATAATAAGGACTACATACTTACAAAACATAAATTTTAAAAGAATTCATTTGGTCCTCCAAAAGGTAAATGAAAAGTCATTTTTTATCAGCATTTTGATAGGTGTAGAGGAGTCTCCATTATAGGTATGGTTTAAAACTAGCGGGGTTCTATCCAAGGGGGTTTGAATCTAAGGGGGTTTGATCAAACCATCTTCAATTAAAATCCTTTAAATAGAACCTTTCAAGGCTTAAATCATTATATTTTCTAAAAATATGTGATTTCAGCAAAAATCAGGATGTCCCAGAAAGTGTAACCCATTATTGTGGTAGCACCCTTTGATTCAGTCTCTATTATTTGCTTTCATGTATAATCATCATAACAGTCTAAGGGTTAATTGAATCTATGCTGATCAAAATGTGTGTGACGGTTTTGAAATTTTTAGCTACTACTAATTCACCCTCCCTCTCAGTTGTCTTGTGCATTAAAGAAATAGTATCAGAGCAAGGTTCCTTGCAAGAGAGCTTAACTGCTTGAGGTAGATCTAGGATTGTGCACAAAAAGGATGTTCCCTAGTTTGATGGAATAGATTATGCATTCTGTAAAATAAGGATGGAAGGTTATCTGATTTCTCTTGGATATGAGATCTGGAAGGCTGTCACAACTGAATACATAATTCTAGAAGATGGTCCAAGTACTATAAATGAGATCAAGGCTTTCGAAACCAATGGTAAAGTAAGGCATCCTATTTTAATTGGTCTGTCTAGTTATGAATTGGTGAAAGTTATGGATTTGAAAACTGCTAATGAAATCTAAAATAAGTTGAAAACTATTCATGAAGGAGATGATAAGGTCAAGCAAGCTAAAATCTAGAATTTGAAGCTCATGTTTGGAACCATGTGGATGTCTAAAGATGAAAACATCATAAGTTACTTACAGAAGGTGGATGAAATTGTCAATGGCATCAAAAGACTTGGTGGAAATATTGATGAAAAAGAAGTGGTATTGAAGGTACATAGAACTCTTCCTAAGACTTACAGTCATAAGGTTTCTACTATTGAAGAATTACAAAATCTAAATCAATTTACTAAAGATTAGTTGCTTGGCACCTTAACTCCTTTTGAAATGAAAGAATTTGGTACAAGTAGTGCAAAGGATGAGATAGCCTTCAAAGTTGGCAAATCTGAGAAGACTGTGGAATCATATCATGAGGATTCAAATGATTTGGAGGCTAATTTTGCAAGAAGAATGAAATTGGGTACTGGTAAGTACAATGGTAAGTTACCTTTCAAGTGTTTTAGTTCTAGCAAGATTGGCCATTATGCTTCAAGATGTCCAGAAAGAATTTTGAGAAGTAAGAACAGAGAGAACAAGAGTAGAGTGCCTATGAAAATCTACTATGTTAGAGAAGATGCAAGTATATCTAATGATGAATCTGATTATGAGAATAATGAGGATGATGAATGTCTATTCATAGCTTAAGAGATGATACTGTTTCTACTGACTCTGGGAAACGTGTGAAGGAAAAGGCTTTAGAAGTAGGTCTTAATACTGAAAGCACTTTGATATCTACTTTTCATACTACATAGGAAAAGAACCTTTGGGTCATTGATAGTAGATGCTCAATTTAGATGACTGGTGATAAAAGTAAGTTTGTGAAACTTGAAAAATATGATGGAGGACTAGTTAGATTTGGTGATGATTGTATACGCCTAAAAATGACACGACTCAGTCTAAATAAATATTCTCAATATTTATTTCATTCTAGTTCTTCTATCAATAAATAAATAAACAAATTTATTTATTTGATTCATATTCCTCTAGGTAATTAAATATCAAAATATTTATTTACCTCTTCTAAAGTCAAAATTAAATAAAATCCTTTATTTTATTTAATTCTTCCAAATAATTAAATAATTCTTAATTATTTAATTGAGTCAATTCTTATCCCAAATTTAAATAAATCAATCAAATTTATTTAAATCCTCCCAAACTCTTAGAAATAAATATATAACCAAATATTTTATTTATTCTTCTACCTTGCACAAACAATTAAATAAATTTATTTATTTAATTTACTTTCTTATCTTCTAATATCTTCCAGAATCTTCTAAAAATAATTCTTCTTCTTCATGCACACATAATTAAATAATTTATTATTTAGTTTCTCTCAAATCATACAAAAGCAAACCTCAAGCTGAGTTAACTTACTCAGTCAACCTTTTTTTAATCAAAAAACTCCTAAAATAGAAAAAAGATTTCTATTTTATGACATCATATCTTGTCTTCAATAAATAGAAAAACAATTAACTCAAAATAGCTTTTGTGTGACACTTGTCTTCTTTCTCTTTGGAAACATTCTCTCATTCTTTCTTAACCGTTGATCTTCTCATTCTTTCTCAACCATTGATCTCCTCTCTCACAAGTCTATAAATTGAACCCTCTTTTTCCATTTCAATCATCCAAGCTTTCAGTATTGTTACTCTGTAAAAATTCTATTTGCTTGTGATCAACTTATTACCATATCACCATTACCATTGTTATGAAGCTCATCTTCATTGGAATGAACTATCATGGACATTCTCACTTGAGATCTTTGAATAGCAAGGAGGTGACCTTCTGAGGGCATATTCATACACAAGATCATTTGCAATAGGCCGCCAATGGAAGCCATGAGGTAAAGAGGTTTGTTGAGATATTGTTCATCATTTTTGATCTTTATTATTTCTATATTTCATTTAGTTATGGGTATTATTGATATCATTGATATTTACGCATCATTTCCCCTAACATTTTTGGCACCCACCATGGGGCCCTGCCCCGATTTAACCTGAAAACTGAGTTTTCTGTGCAAAGGTTCCATACACATGAGGATTCAGTGCATCAGACCCATTCTAACATGCATATGAGATTTGTTCTAGTGCATATGATCATTTGGCACATATGACCTCTGAAGCTATGCATACACCTTCTGTTACGGCACATCTAATATTCCTATGCATATGCTTTCTGTTTTAGTGCTTTTACTTTCTGTTTCAGTGCTTTTGATTTTCCTGTGCTTCTAAACTCTATTCCAGTGCATTCGTGCTCTATTTCTGTGCATCTGTTCTAAACAGTGGTTTTTAGGATATTTTTTGTGGTTTTTCCTAATGCTGACACTTTTTTGCAGGGGTATTCTCTCATCTACTTACAAGATTAGGGGTTGGTTTAGTCATTCTAGCTGTATTATTAACACATCATCTTTTCTAATGGATAGTAATTAGATGCTCATACAAAATCACATCTAGATCTAACTAGGAAGGGAGTAACTTGAAGCTTGTTGTATCAACATATTGAATCTAGTCACAATGCTAGGAGGATAAAATTGAACCACTGCTATCTTGCTTTTCAAAGTTAACAACTTGCATGTGTGCCCAAGTAGATAGCTTATATAGTCTTTTTCATTTTAACTAGGGGAAAAGAACAAGTGTCTTTCATGTTTTTGGGAATGATACCAGGCCTATGCTCTCCCCTATCTTGGGTGACCAAAATTCTAGACATATCATTTTTGCATGTGTTTTTCCTTTAGAGAGGCCTTCCCTTGGACATCCTTCTATCCTTGGAGAATGACCTTAAGTGGTAACAGGCTAAAGCCAAGCCTTACCAAGCCACAATAAATAAATTGTGTTTGGAACAAAAGATTCAAGCAATGAGTGTTGTTGTGTTATACCGGCAGCCAACCTCCCCCAAAACCCTCCAAGGTGTAACCCTTGAAGGCTGGGAGACTCCATAATAGAGAGTAGCACTGCCACATGTATAACCACTCGAACGATTAACCTTACTAGTCATACTTTATTTTAGTAGACCAAAATCCTTCTATTTGTTGGCGCAAAAGGTGGAACCTTTGAAGCCGCTCTGATTCATGTGGTTCTTAGTAGAGATAGCAAAGACAATCCTAAGGTTCGGTGGGGGTACAAGCCTTGGGAAACTCAGATCTTGGTATGTGTGAGAATTGAGTGCTATGGAGAGGAACTGGTGCTACCAAGATCCTAAAGCTATCCACTTTGAATAGGCACAGCTAGGGGACTCAACAAATATTGTCTTTGCCAACCTAGGATTGTACTTGTTTTTATGTCAAAAAGATTCCAAAAATCACAAAAAAAGATAAAAATATCATGAAAAATTCTTTGTGCTTGCTGTGTTTTACTTGCCATAATTGAGAAAACTAGATCAAAAACACCAACTTGCAACCAAGAAACCAAAAAACATTGAAAAAATGCCAAAAATTGCAAAAATAGTCAAGAAAACTAGAGCTACACATTTTTCCTGTAGAGCTACGCATATACGTCGACCTATTGTGCATACATTCTGACTTGCTGCACATCTATCACCTATTATTACACCTTTAAATTTTACCAAAGCTGCACTTTTGTCCTGACTTTCTATGCATTTATCCTTTGCTATAGCGCTTCTATTTCTGCGCATCCGTGATAGTGAGCATTTCCACATTTTTAGAGAGAAATTCTAGTTTTTCTAGATACCCATTTCAGCCTCACACTAGTTTCTGAGATCAGATTTACCATGTAGTCACCTTTTCCATCTATTTCCATAGCATACCCTCTCTTTCGTCAGTTGTCTCATCTACTTTCTACCAGGTCTTTCCAAAACAAAATCAGAGTTCCATATCATATTAGTGCAAGACCTTTTTTAGATAATTTCAGATTCAAGTAAACCTAGTAGGTCACATAACTTTGCTAGTGGTCTTGGTGCAAGACTAGTCTCTACACAGTAAATGAGTACTGGATACCCTTACTTGTGGCTATCATCTTATGTTTGCCAACTTGAAATCATTGATCAAAAGAGTCCCTTGTTCAAATCTCATCACAAGTATCCTCTTCTCAACAATCTCCAATAGCACCTTACCAAAATCTCTAGTTTCATCCCACCTCGCATGGTTTTAACTAGATCTCAATACCAAAAACAACTTGAAATGGCCAGATCATCCAATTGCATTGTCACCCCTCACAATAGTGATGAGGAAATCTCTTGTGAAGAATACCAAGGAACCCTCCAAGATTGGAAATTTTAATGCATGCTAGAAAAAGTGCTCCATGAGGACCCTCACAAGTACTTCCTGTATCTTGCAAATCTAGGACTTAAACTCCCCTTAGAATTTGATCTCAACAAACTAAAAGAAACCGTAGAGGAAACTCATGAAAATCACACTATTGAGGACAAAGGAAAGAAAGTCACAGACCCAAACATACCTATGGAAGAAATGAGGAAACAAATCAAGACCCTAACATAGAAAATGATAGATCTCAAAGCAGGTCCACCCACTAAAACTTATTCCTTTGAATACATCACACTGTATTCCTTTGACAAAAGCTTGAACATGATACCCTGCCCCTTTCGGTCGAACTACTTAAGTTTGAAAAATACAAAGGAAAAGGGGACCGAAAATATCACATTAGGGAATTTAATGCCGCATGCATGGAAGTAGCTCACAACAAAACTTTCTTAATGAGACTATTCCCTAGATCTCTAGGTGGACAAGCCATGGAATGGTTCTCATGACTCCCACTAGGTATCAAGACTTTTGATGAGTTAGTAAACAAGTTTGTCACACACATCTCATATAACAACAAACATGAAGTCTCCATGCTTGACCTATCTAATACAAAGAAAAAAGTGTTGGCAAGAGACATTGTGTGGCTTCATTGGTGTTCTCATTGATGGCAACAAAGACCACTCCACACATCCATAGGACATGGTGTATCTTTACTGAAAGTTAGATTGAAGAATACCTTGGTCTGGTAAACAAGAACAAAACAAGCAGCAAGGTCTGACAGTCAGGTCCGGATCTCTTAGAGGAAGTATCTTTGTAAAGTGTAGACTTGGGGAAGTCAAGAGGAATACCTTGACTAATAGATTCCAGGGATTGAGTCTCTGGTGATGAAAGAGTGAAGAGATATGAGCATCTAAGTATTGGGGTATGGTTTGGCAGAGTAGACAGAGGAAGAACTAACTGATAGAGCATCATAATTATTCTGGATGAGATATTGATGGTGATTAAGGTTCTTAAGGTATCATCCATGATTTACTAACATGTTAGATGACTTCTAGAAGTATCTCTTTGATTCGCATCACTTGGTAAGCATGGATTTAGCCTAAAGACTAGAGGTTGGGAAAATATTGAGTATTCTAGATGCTGACTAGAAAGATATTGAAATCGTTTGTGCAGATATATATACCAGATGGATTTCGATGAGAAAGTGTGTGTGGCATATTGTGTGGTGCGAAGAAAATCAGAAGAGCAGTGTGAAGGCAGTAAGACAGGTCTGAAATGTAACAAGACAGCAACACCTAAGGAGAGTAAGAATGAAGTGCAAAAGATCAGTATATTGGGATTAACCGGAACTAAACCTTAGCATATGTGGATGCTTCTCATCAATTCAAGTATCTAGTTTTCTTGTATAAACTATTGTAGGTAGTGAGCCTCTTGTGAGCAGTGTGCTTAGGCAGTGAGCCCTAATTGGCAAGTGCCATTTTGTACTATCTTATTCTTCTAGCAGAGAATACAATCTTGGGTTAATCACCCCGTGGTTTTTCCCCTAACAAGGTTTTCCACGTTAAAATCATTATGTCATGTGTATTGATGTTATTTCCATTTCAAGGTTATGTTTTCTTATTTGATTTGATGCTACACTAATTGATAAGGAAATCCAAAAATCTAAAATAATTAAGATAACTAATTCACCCCCCTCTCAGTTATCAACAATTGGTATCAAAGATAAGTTCCTTCAAACAGAGCCTAATAGCTTGAGGAAGATCTGGGAACTCAAATGGATGCATATGGTATAAGGGAACAACTTTAGTCTGCCCTAGATGATCTTGAATAATCAAACTCTAAAGTCAATGAATTGAAGGAAAGACTCAAATAGGCTGATGATTTCATAAATGAACTAAAAGGGAAACTAAGTATCTCTATGAAAAAGAGAAAAGATCTACTTTAGCAACTGACAAGTCAAATTGAAGACAATGGTACAAATGAAGATCTGAAGGAGAAAACCAAGTTATGTGAAAAGTTATCAAAAGAGGTCATTATGGTAAGACATGAAATGGAATCAGGAGTTATGAAATTCACCCAAGAAATTGAAGAGAAAAGAAAAACTAAAGATGATCCAAGACAATCTCTCAAGGAGAAGTCAGAAGACTGCCACAAAATGGATAGAATAATCAGGCATCTAGAATTTGATCTTGAAGAAGCTAGAGATAAGGAAGAACAACTTGAGAATTAGATTGACACTCTTAAAAGGGATCTTCAAACAACAAATGAATACAAAGAGAAATTCAAGATAAACTCTGCTTAACTTGAAGTTATACAAAGCCAAAAGAGGGTGGATGACAAGCAAGGCTTGGGGTATGAAAAAGGTGAAAGCTCCAGATCTGGTCAAAAGAACTCAAGATCAGAACATCCAAGAAACAAGCCTAGAAGACCTCTGATAAGACAACCAAATGCTCAAAGATATCCATCTTTCAATGGATACTACCACAACTGCAACAACTTTGGTCACAAAGCAAATTCAATGCAGAAAAAGAATGAATCAGACTAATACATCCTTCTTCAAACAATGTTTCAATTACAAAAGGTATTGTCACAAATCCCATGAGTGTAGAAACATACAAATGAACAATTCATTCAAAGGTAGATGCTTTGCATGCAATAGAATGGGACATATGGCTAATCAGTGTAGATCAAGAGGATATTAGTCAAATATACAAAGAAATGTTGTTTGCTACAATTGCAATAGATCCGGTCATATTGCCAAATTTTGTAGAAGTAAGAATCAAGAAAAAAGGGGTCTGGAACAACTTAATCATAACCAAGACAAAGGAAAAGGAAAAGTAAATGCAGATGAAATTCAAAGGGAGATGAATAAGATCTAGGTCAAGAGAAGCATAGAGAATGTTGGGGATGGATCCGCACCAGAATCTGGTGCTAATAATCCTTTCAGAAATTGAGTAGATGAGCTCTGGCTCAGGGGGAGTCACTAAGAAAAACAAATTCCCCAGCCAGTCAATTGGTGCCTGAAATTGGCACATGGGAAGTTGTGGATTAAAGGATTCTTAGAGAAACATCTAAAGAAAGCTTGGTAAAGATATGGAAGATCTGCAGGAAGATTTGAAGAGTCTAATCTTCCAAGATTGATCCGGTTTAACAGTCATCTAGTAAAACAGGATTATCACAGTTAAATCTGATATGATTCAAATTTGAGGCATCTTGTTCTACGGATAGATCAAGTGTTTGAGGAAAGTAAGATAGTTTGTTATTAATCACCAAGGATAACTCTAAATATATCTCAGTGATCTGGAAAAAGATCCTTCTCAAAATAATAAAAACTAGGCAACCGGAATGACTTGAGTTGCGCATTTATTGCAATATGAAATTAGGGTTTTCCCAAAAATAAAAAGTCTCATTCATCTGTCATTTGCACATTTGCATTCAAGAAGAAGAGAAAAGGGGCTCTGCAACAAATTGTCTCAAATTCTCAAAAGATCAACCGTTGAAGTTGATTCATCCAACAAATTAATCCAGCTCATTCAGTGAACCCTAGAAGCGTAAAAGGTATTTTCGTTGTTGAAAATCTCATTGTAAATCTTTTGAAGATGGCTACTCCAATTGTTGTAAAGATTTATGATAGGCGTCAACCCAAATTTAAGAAACATCCTTACAAATCTCTAGAAGTGGATCCCTTAGGGGCTTTTTCCAGCATTCCACATGGGGTTATGCATGTAGAAGACGTTAGGGTTTACATTCACGCAAACATTGAAGATTTTGGTGAATCCAAGCTGATGGACATCTACCACAAGGAACTGATAGATGAATCTTTTGAACTAAAACCTCAGTATAAGGCCATCCAGGATAAACATTTCGGTCAATACATCCATTTCCCTTGTCTTGAAGAAGATGAGTGGGTCCGGTATGTGTTGAGTAGAGTGCATGATAACTTCTTATGGTTGAATAAACCATTGAAGATCACCAAGGATGCAATTAGGGCAGTAACCAGTTGACACTCTTCTGGAGGGTTACCTATTCTCAAATCTATCAAAAACCAAACTGTGACTGAAGCCACCAGATCAAAATTTGATAAGAGAGCAATGACCATAGAAGATATCACTGATCCAGATATTAAGTTTGCATCTATGATAATTGGCTATAAGATATATCACTCCAGCAGGGAGAATTCAGCATCCGGAACTGCTATGTATACTGCTTATGGAATGTTGAGAAAGAATGTAGATTATGATCACTGTGAACTCCTTTTAAGCTAACTGATGGAAAACTTACAGAAGATCAAGAAGGACAAAAAGAACTCTTTTAAGTATGGTGGACTGATATTATGTTTGTTTTTCTACTTTATGAATGAGCTGCCCGGATCCAGTGGTTGGGTATGGCAGAATGACAGACCTGTTGCAATTCAAATCAGAGATTACTTGCATGGGCTTGGGGATGCTAAGGCAAGAAATGCAGCTCTGTGGGGTTACTTCAAGAACTTTCAAAATATGATGCAAACTAGAGAAAGAATTCCCCAATCATTGGTTGAGAAGTACAAAGATAGAGTGTGTTTCATGGTTGACACTGATCAATACCTAATGGAGGTAGTGGAGCCAAGGATAGTCTGGATCATGCCAATGGGGTATGAAGTAGATGAGAAAATCATAGAGCTACATATCCAACATTTGCTGAGCTAGCCCAAAGATCCTAAGGTAGAAAGATTTGGAACCTTCCAAGAGTTGAGTGTAAAAGTTCATGTGGAACTTAGATAGCCTGAAATCAAGAGAAAAGTGAGAAGGGAAGTTGAAGAAGTTGCCAAGAGGCATGGAATCTCAAAAGAGGCACGTGATGGCCACAGAGAAAAGATAGAAAGAGTAGAAAAAGAAAAGGAAGAAGTAGAAAAAGAAAGTGCTCTAGTAAAAGCCCCCTCCCGAACTAGATCTTCTAAGATCTCTGCACCTTGAACTATTAAAGCTCAAAGGCATCTAAACTAGAAGCAAAATCATCTAGTAAAGAAGAGAAAAGAACTAAGACAAAGGCCACAAGGTCTTACATCAGTCAAAAGGATGATGAAGAAATTGAGTCAAATGAGGAGGTAAAGAAAATGAAGAAGAAGAAGAAGAAAGGATCCAG
Organism: Cunninghamia lanceolata; assembly: GCA_027924645.1. NCBI lineage: Eukaryota > Viridiplantae > Streptophyta > Pinopsida > Cupressales > Cupressaceae > Cunninghamia > Cunninghamia lanceolata. The sequence goes on along the minus strand of BSBN01001271.1, from coordinate 2,771,541 downwards.
TGAATCTTCTACAGGTCAAGACATGGAAGAGATGGCAGAAGAATTTGTTGAAAGGACCACTCTGTCCATTGATGATGTAGTCAAATCATTCACTATGGATGGAAACCTAAAACCAATGACTGAATTCTATGATGATTATAATGAAGCTGACCAAAAGATCTTGCAAGAAGCTACAGTCAGATATTTGAATATCTATAATAAGGATTTTATTGAAATCATATCTCTCATTCCCAAAATCCTAGAGAAGGAATTATAAATAAGAAAGAATAATGCTAAGGCAAAGGATCTTGAGGTCCAGGAACAAATAGCTATTCAGCTCTTTCATTCAATTACTCAGAAGAAAATGAATATGATCTTCAAAGATTGCAAGGATGAGTTCTGGAGTAAGGCTAGAATGAATCAGCTCATGCTTGGAGAAACTAATAAAGTGGAAAAAGAAATAGAAGAAATCCTTTGGAAAGCCTATAAAAGATTCAATATTCATGTTGTAGAGGATTTAAGTGATGATCCCCAAGGAATGGATAACAAAGAAGAATCTACTGAGACTGTAGCAGAAGAGGCAAAGGAGACTAGTGAAGAAAAGGCTAAGGACTTAGATTCCTCTATTCTGGAAGAGGAAATCCAAGGAGAAGTAAATCTGGATTCTCTAGCAGTCTCCGGATCCAAAGGAGAAGAAAGAATAGAGGAGAAAGAAGAAGAAGTGAAGGGAAGAGAAGAAGGTCAAGCTGAGAAGAACACAAGTGACAGTGCAGAAGGAAAGAAAACTTTGTCTCTAACAAGAGGCACTGCAGAAACTATCAAGGATTTCTTGACTAAAGAAATGATGGAGATTGATGAACCGGAGTTACTTCAAGGACCATTTGAATTTGATTCTCTCTCCCCAGTTCAAACAATGAAGATAGCATCCTTTGCCCAAGCAAAGGCTAAAGAGAAACTTCTAAAGTCTCACATGGAAGACTATAAGCTGCTAGAAATTGCATCCAGTGTGCTTGAAAATATCATGCCATCCTTACAAAAGGATTCCTCATCTTCTTCATCCAGTAATCTCAAGTCTCTTGTTAGTTCTATCAGCACTCATTTTGAATCTTTAGAGAAATCAGCTGAGGTGAAGGTCTAGAAAGAGTTTTTGGATAAGAGATTCTCTGAGTTACAAGGCTTTATAACCAATGATAGGAGAACTATGGATATTGGGATAAAGAGCTTAGAAAATGCTCTTAAAGATGGAGGAGAAGTATATAAATTTTGTATATCCTAGACTAAAGTAACAAAGGATATTAAGAAGAAAGTGAAAGAACAAGAGCATAAACTGTCAAGCCTCTCTCAGAATTTTGATCCTCTCACTGTATCCATAATAAACTAGGAATGTCAAACTATTGTAATCATGAATGAGATTAAGAAGCTTGAGAAGGCGAGGAAGAACATATTAAGTAGAATGGGTGAACTTAGAGGGATGATTATCCCTAAATTAGAAGCCATGCATGAGGCCCTAACTGATGCCCAGACCACAGCCCAAACTAGTGATTCGACAGATCTTAAGAGAGCATAAGCTTTTGTATTCCTATTGAGTGGTCACATCTCAATTTTGGATAGGATGAAGTAGAATTGGGCAATAGAATTTGCCTAGTTGAAGACATCTTTTGTAGATAGACTTCAATATATGTAAGTGTATCATGTATTTATACTTATGCAGCTAAGTATAGTTGATTTGTTTTTAGGATTGTTAGTCTGCAGATTTTACCCTTTGCCATTGATGTCAAAGGGGGAGTGAGGAGCAGTGAAAAATGTGGAATCTAGCTAAGGGGGAGCTTTGAAAAATGTACATTAGAACAGAGCATCAGCCAAGGGGGAGTGTAGTGTGACACTTAGTCATTTTTTACTAAGTGTTGCCATCAATGCCAAAGGGGGAGATTGTTGGCAAGAGACACTGTGTGGCTTCATTGGTGTTCTCATTGATGGCAACAAAGACAACTCCACACATTCACAAGACATGGTGTATTTTTACTGGAAGTCAGATTGAAGAATACCTTGGTCCGGTAAACAAGAACAGAACAAGCAGCAAGGTCTGATAGTCAGGTCCAGATCTCTTAGAGGAAGTATCTTTGTAAAGTGCAGACTTGGGGAAGTCAAGAGGAATACCTTGACTAATAGATTCAAGGGATTGAGCCTTCGGTGATGAAAGAGTGAAGAGATATGAGCATCTAAGTATTGGGGTCCGGTTTGGCAAAGTAGACAGAGGAAGAACTAACCGACAGAGCATCATAATTATTCTGAATGAGATATTGATGGTGATCAAGGTTCTTAAGGTATCATCCATGATTTGCTAACATGTTAGATGACTTCTATAAGTATCTCCTTGATTTGCATCACTTGGTAAGCAAGGATTTAGCCTACAGACTAGAGGTTGGGAAAATATTGAGTATTCTGCATGCTGACTAGAAAGATATTGAAATCCTTTGTGCGGATATATATACCAGATGGATTTTGATGAGAAAGTGTGTGTGGTGTGAAGAAAAGTAGAAGAGCAGTGTGAAGGCAGTAAGATAGGTCTGAAATGTAACAGGATAGCAGCACCTAAGGACATTAAGAATGAAGTGCAGCAGATCAGTATATTGGGCTTAACCAGAACTGAACCTCAGCATATGTGGATGCTTCTCATCAGTTCAAGTATCTAGTTTTCTTGTATAACTATTGTAGGCAGTGAGCCTCTTGTGAGTAGTGTGCTCGGGTAGTGAGCCCTAATTGGTAAGTGCCATTTTGTACTATCTTATTCTTCTAATAGAGAATATAATCTTGGGTTAATCACCCTGTGGTTTTTCCCCTAATAGGGTTTTCCACGTCAAAATCATTGTGTCATGTGTATTGATGTTATTCCATTTCAAGGTTATGTTTGCTTATTTGATTTGATGCTGCACTAATTGATAAGGAAATTCAGAAAGTTAAAATAATTAAGATAACTAATTCACCCCCCTCTCAGTTATCAACAAAAAGGTGGTGAATCCTTCACCTCTTTCTTACAAAGGTGGAGACAACGCACCAGAAAATGCCCATATGATGTACCTGAGAAGCAAATGATAGAGATGTTTATCCAAAACCTTAGCTCTGATCTAAGCTACCAAATCCAAATTCAATGCCCTACCTCATTTTTGAAAGTCATTGAGATGGGACTATTTATCAAGAAATGTATGATCGCCAAGGGGCAAATAAAGTTGTACAAGGACACCCCTAAATCTAATTACACCACGGACAAGTCAAAGTTTTGGACAAAAAACAAAAATATCATCAATGGAGTAGTTTATGCCAAAGTGGCGGCTCCCAAAAATAACCAATCTTCACTCTCAAAGTAGAAGAAAACAATGCCATGCAAAATAAAACCTTCTTGATGCAGAGCATCTAGGACAGCAAAAGCATGATTCAAAACTTCCATGCAATAACTCTCTAGTTCACTATTTTGATTTGATAGGGCTCAACCTCCACATGAGGCAGGGCTTTCACAACACTTTTCATGTTCATAATATGAAGGGAGTAGACTTCCAAACACCTATCTCAGGGTGTCTAACTCCAATCAAGACTCATCCAACCCAATGTGTAGGGTCTGCAGGACAGCAGTCTCATTGACTATCATAACATTGCTCCATTGGCAAGACAGTCACACAAACTTCTTTGGTATAATCTCTACCAACACAAACTCAACTTCATTGTAGCATGCCAAACCTATCTCATGCCTAACATGCCTACTATCTTCATTGACAAAGTAAACAAACTCACCAAACTTACCTAGTTGTTATTGTCCTCCTTCAATCTTCCAATATAAGACTTCTGCAGAGCCATTTACTTGACAAACTCAACCTCAACCATCCTTCTACCTCTCCAAACCATTACAAGACATTGCCTTATCTAATATACAAACCATTCCATTGATTAGTAACAGAAAGGATCAATGGAATGAAGAAATATCCATCGGGCTATTCAGTAATACCCTAATTCAGGGTTTCAACTTGCTTTCAGATCAAAGAGGAATACAAAGCTAAACATGGGTGTGAAGAGCCCAAACCAAATGCAAAGGGAAGTTAACTCTCCACTCTAACCATGCATTACAAACTTCAACCACCTACAGGCCGTACAGGTACGGACAACATAGAAAAACAATGATTTCTTTAATGGAGACAACAAGTTTAAGACAGTCTACAGCCAAACATGGATTTCTCACACCAATATCTATATCAAAACTCCAAATAAGACTCAAATTAAAGGTAATCCAATCCTCTAACAATCCAATGTGCTCATGTGCATTGACAAATTTGTACAGGCACGGGTACGGCAGGAAAATAGCATAGAAAAAATTAGAAAAATAGAGACAGACAAACAGTGTTTCTTTGTTAGTTCTTTTCAATCTATTGAATCTCGTCTATGATGAATCCTTCCTTGGGTTAAAAAAAGCCTCTTACAATGCATGGAGTGAAGTGGGTCGATGCCACTGCCCAAAACCATCGTGCTTTTTCCTCATTTCTAACTGCTGCTAAAAAGATTGTTTTAGAAACTGTCTTTTCTTGGATTCCACCGACTGTTTTTGGTTTAGAGAGATTTTTAACACTTGGATTAACGTTTGGCAAGGTTCTAATCAAACTATAAAACCCATGACATGCCTTTAAAGGTTACAAACATAGAAACTTAATGACTATCCTATACAAACATTAAAACTTATATCCTATACAAACATTAAAACTTAAATGACTCCTAAGACTGCCTTTTTGACACAAGACTGTCCTCTTGAGGACTACAACATGGAATAGATTCTTTTTGACATTTGGACATAGTCCATTTACAACATGGCTACAAGCCTTATGAAGATGGTCTCCAAGACTTTATTGACTCAGAACAATTACTAGAAGATCAAGTAAAAACTAGACATCTTGGTGCTCCTGCACCATACTCCCTGACATGATGAAAACTCTTGTCCCAAGAGTTAGGGGATCTACTCCATCCATTCTTCCATCTTGTTGGAATGTTCCTCTAACTGGGAAACATGAACTCTCCAAGACTAATCTTCCTCCTCCATCTTGCATGGCTCCTGTAAACAGTGTTAGAACCACAAAACTTGTTGTGATGTCCTTGCCTAGGACCCTGCTACTGCAATACTTCTGTTCTTCTCAACTGGAACTTCTAATTCATTCCTCCTTGTACTATCTATTGTTTTCCTTGCTTCTTCTACCTCTTGATAGGGCAATCAATGTATCCAACCTTGACATAACTCAAGTCCCAAGCTTGCTGCTCTCTAAGACTGTCATCCACTTTCTTCTGTTGTAACTGTTCCTGTTGCTTGCAATCATCCTTAACCTACATACTCAACTATAGTTTCTCTCCAAAAAAATAACAACATGTTCCTTCTTCTCTTCACAAGGTAAAGGTATCAGTTTGAACTTCTTACCATCTTTATGCATCACATAGTTATTAGTATAACCATCATGAATTGTCCTTCTCAAATGCTGCCATGGTCTAACCAAAATTATATGCCCACATGTCATAGGAATATCATCACACAAAACATAGTCCTAATATGGACCAATTGTAAAATCAACATATGCCTTCTTAGTAACCATTACCTACTATTCTTGACTCACCCAAGTGACATGTTAAGGACTAGGATGATCAAATGTTTTCAATCCCGACTTATTCACCATTTTGCATGAAACTAGATTATCATCAGAACCTGAATCTACAATCAACTTGCATATCTTTCCATGGCTTAAACAATTAGTTCTGAAAATAGATACCTGTGGTGGTTGCTGCAATTTACCTTTCTCCACCATAAGCATTTCTCCATCCATCATTGGAGAGGCTGACGACATTTCTAGTTCTTCTGGCTTCTCCTCCTCTTGTGCCAAGTGAACTCTTCTATCCTTGGTCTTACCAACACCATCCTTCTTAGGAATTTGAAAGATGTGTGTCCCACCTCATTGCAGTGATAGCATCTACCTATGAACACTCCTCTACCTGATCCAAATCTATCTCCACCTCTATATCCACCTCTCTGTTCTATAGAAATCTTCTTACCCTTCTCATTGTTGTTCTAAACTTCATTAGTAGGTCTGCCCCTACCTCTGTTTCCTCTTCCACTACCTCCTTGCCTTTCTTACTTCCTCTTCACCCTCTCTTCAGCCCTAATGGCCAACTAAAAACACTCTCCAAGTGATTTTGGTATTGCCAAACCAATCTCATCCTGCAAGTTATACCTAAGCCCATTAAGGTATCTTTCCACTTTCTCTTCTTCATCTTCCAATCCACCTCTAATACTAAGCTTACGAAATTGCTCAGTATAGGACATAACATCCATGTCCTTTTGCTTCAGATTATACCTCATCCTCTTTATCTAAATAGAGTAATCAGATGGAAGGAATTGATCCTTCATCATGTCCTTCATCCTACTCCAAGAAGTGATTCTTGATGCACCTCTAGCCATTCTTTCTGTCTACACACTACTCCACCAGATAAGTGTTGTTCCTCTCAGTTTAGTTTTTGCAAACTTGATCTTCTTCTCATCACTCATCTCCTCATACTCAAAAAATTTTTCCAGGGAATCTATCCACCCTAATACCTCTTCACTATCCATCTTCCCTTGATAGATAGGTAACTCTATGTTTACCTTTGTGCCACTACCTTGGACTGCCTTCAACAATCTCACAAACTTCTTCTCTTCAGCATCCAACTCATCCTTAGGAGGATTCTCATCTACATCCTCATCTCCTTCTAAACCCTCTTGTTCATCCTTTCTAGGATTCTTCTCCAATGCTTCCAATCTAGCCAAGATTATTGCATTCTCTCTTCTCACTTGCCTCAACTCTCTGTCCCTAGCAGCATCCTGCTCTCTTCTATCCCTCAATTCTGTTTCTCTAGCCTCTAAGGCTTCTCTCAACTCATTGTTCTCCCTAGCCATTTGATTCTTAGGAGGCATCCTTACACCTCTCTCAACCCTTACTATTTCACAATATCCACAACACTCTCAAGGACCTACTAGTAGCTCTAATACCAAAAATGATGCAGAGCATCTAGGACAACAAAAGCATGATTCAAAACTTCCATGCAATAACTCCCTAGTTCACTGTTTTCCTTTGACAGGGCTCAACCTTCACATGAGGCAGGGCTTTCACAACACTTTACATGTTCATAATATGAAGGAAGTAGACTTCCAAACACCCATCTCAGCGTGTCTAACTCCAATCAAGACTCATCCAACCCAATGTGTAGGGTCTATAGGACAACAGTCTCACTGACTGTCATAACATTGCTCCATTGGCAAGACAGTCACACAAACCTCTTTGGTATGATCTCTACTGATGCAGAGTTGCACAAGGGAAGCAACACACAAAGGTTTACTCTATTGTCCTTTGCCCACTCACCCACTTCAACTAGCCTTCAACCAACCAACCAACCAAAGGCACATACAAGGCATATGAAGGATTTGATGTCCAGATTATTGTCCAACCCCTAAGGCTTCTCCAACATCTTAAGATAGATCAACAAACACCTTCTATGCAGTTTGTTTGATCCCCAACTTCCCAAAACTCTTCAACCTATACCTTGACTAGTAAGGCTACTAGCCCTCCAAACTAGGTTTTCTCAACAAAACATGACAAAATCCCATATGACTAGGCAAGAAAATGATGGTTTTAGATACACTCTATGGAACCCTATCAAACTCCCAAGTCTCCTGTTCCAACTCTACTCCAGCAATCCAGAACACTCATTTGGTCTTCTAGGCCTAATTGATCAATTTAGGCTAGGTTACAAAGCAAGTGCTCAAAATTGGGGTCATAAACCTGGGGCAAGAACTTGGATCTCTTCTATGACCTACAAACAACTCCCAAACCAACTTTCATTCGCCCACCTATCAGACTTTGTCATCTACATCAATAAATTGCACAATTCTGGCCAAATACATCGGAATACTTGACATAGGGCATCAATTTAAAAATAGAAGACTACATTTTCAAACAAAAAGCTTTTGTAATCTTATAGTACATACCCCTAGCCTACATTTCACCAGTTTTTGCGAATTTTCAACTGTGGGAATGCATTCTAGGGCCGGATTTCTATGGCTGCCCTAGAAAACAAGGTTTCTGGACCTATTTTGAAAGAAAAATCTATAACTTTTGATCCTGACCACTTCAGGACCTCAAACTAGTTGCATTAGAACCCTTACTCCAAGAAATTTCAGAAAAAGTACATTTGCACCCCTGAAAAATTGGTATAGACCATACACAGCAAGAAAAATAGTGAAAAATAGTCAGTTTTCTTGATTTTTGTGCCCAAATTCCGTACAAAAACTTTTTCTTCCATGTTGGAGCAATATTTCCTCCATATCAACCTATCCAAGTCAGTTTCTAACTTCCAAAAGGAGATTCAACTGCCCAAACTAAGTTTTGAACCGGCCAATGTGTCATTGGCAACATTGGCAACTTGTTACACTATGGAGTTTTTGCATTTTCAAGAGGATGGCGATTAGGTTTGCTTGTCAAATGGAATCAAACTACCATCACACTCCTTAGACCATGCTAAAACACTAAGACAACTCAAACAAACTCAAAAAGCCAATATTAGACCTTCTAGGCCTAAGTGGCACAACTAGGTCCAAGTGGACTAAGAAGGATATGAGGTTTATAAAGTTACCCCAGACCTCTTGACCACACAAGAATAGACCTTCCAACATGGCTATGAAAAGCCTTATTACAAAACACATTAAACAAAAATCACAACCTTTCAAAAAAATGTAAACAAAGTGACTTGAGGAACCAAGGTGCTCCTAGGTGCCCTGCACCATACACCCACTGTCAAACAAAACTCAAGTCTCTTGAGTTGGAATGCTGTCAAATGTGAAACCTACCTTCTCAATGTCTACCCTGCTCATCCAAGTGGCATCCTCCTTAGGTTTGTTTAGCCACTTCACCAAATAGTCATGATAGGTGTGCCTTCTAGTTTTTTTTGTAATCCTCTTGTCCAAAATGCACTCAATCTGATTTGGAGATGAAGGAATGAGTTCCTAGAGTGTGTGATCAGTTTGATCTTCTTCAACAATAGTCTGAGGATCAGATCCTTTATAGGGATAAAGGTCTGAAACATTAAAAATTGGAGACAAAGCAATGCCATCCGGAAGTCTGATTTTGTAGGCATTGTCTCCACATTTCTTGAGCACTTCACAAGGCCCAATCTTCTTCATGAGTAGCTTAGTGTGTTCACCTGCAGGGAGCCTCTCCTTCTTCAGATGAACCATTACTAAATCACCTTCCTTGAACTACAAATCCCTTCTTTTTCTGTCAGCAAATTGTTTATATTTCTGAGAAGTGGACATCAATTTCTGTTGTACTTGTTCATGGACATCTTTCATGACTTGAACGAAGTCTTCAGCCAAGGCACTACTGTTTTCCAGTCCTTTAACCTCCCCTAGTTCCAAAATACCCCTTGGGTGAGTTCCATAAACAATTTGGAAAGGAGACAAGCCGGTGCTTCTATTGACAGTGTCATTGTATGAGAACTCTGCCTGAGCCAAAATTGAATCCCAACTAGCACCCTGCTCCTTGGTTAGGCATCTTAGGAGGTTGCCAAGTGACCTATTAATCACCTCCATTTGTCCATCAGACTAAGGGTGATAGGCAGATGATAAGGACAAATTTGTACCTAGTCTCTTCCATAGTGTCCTCCAAAAGTGTCCTATGAACTTGGGGTCTCTGTCTGAGATTATGGACAAAGGTAAACCATGTAACCTGACTATTTCCTTGAACAAAGGACCTACTATGTGTGAGGCATCATGTGTGGTTCGACATGGGATGAAGTGAGCCATTTTTGAGAACCTATCTACAACCACAAAAATGCTGTCATGTCCATTCTTTGTCCTAGGCAAACCAAGTACAAAGTCCATACTTATGGAATCCCAAGGCTTTGAAGGAATAGGTAAAGGATTGTATAAACCTACATTTGATGTATGCCCCTTTGCTCTTTGGCAAATTTGACAAGTTTCAACAAACTTCCTTACATCGGTTGGCAATTTTGGCCAAAAATAGTACCTCCTAACCACTTCTAAGGTCTTATCAATACCAAAGTGACTTGACATGCTGCCACAATGCTTTTCCCTGATTATATTCTCCCTAATAGATCCTCTTGGGATACACAACATGCTACCCTTGAAAAGATATCCATCTTGCAACAAAAAATTAGAAAAATCAGTATTATACCTTCCTGTCATGGCCTTGCAAGATAGGTATGGCTCTTTGAAGTCTTCATCTGCTGTATACTGATCTTTAATGGCATGAATACCTGTACTTTCCAACTGAATAGTTTGCACAACAAGATTTCTCCTGCTTAAGGCATCGGCTACCTTATTGGCCACTCCTTTCTTGTGTTTTATGGAGAAGGTGTATGCTTGGATGTACTCCATCCACTTGACATGTCTGTGATTCAACTTTTGCTACATGTTCAAGAAGCTTAATGCATGGTTGTCAGTAAAAACTATAAATTCTTTTGGCAATAAGTAGTGTCTCCATTTCCTCAATGACTGAACCATGGCATATAACTCTAGATCATAGGTGGAGTAGTTTTGTTTTGCCTCATTTAACTTCTCACTAAAGAATGCTACAAGTCTCCCATCTTGACTTAAGACTCCTCCAACAGCCCTCTTACTTGCATCACACTCTACCACAAAGACCTTGTCAAAATTAGGTAGCACTAGGACTGGTTTTTCTGAAATTTTTTTCTTTAACAGTTCAAAGGCTTGAGTGGCCTCATTTGTCCATACAAACACACATTTCTTGCCCCCTTTTATGGTGTCAACAAGTGGAGCACAAATGCCACTAAACCCTCTAATGAACTTTCTATAAAAGCTGCATAAACCATGGAAACTCCTTACCTCCGAGGCTGTTGTAGGTGTTGGCCAATTAAGAATGGCTACAACCTTACTTGGATCCATTTTTAGGCTGCCCTTAGAGATGACAAACCCCAAAAATATCAACTCTTCTTGTAGGAAGACACATTTGTCAAGATTGATTCTCAACTTCTCCTGTTGAAGCCTCCTGAGCACTTGATGGATATGCCTTATGTGGTCTTCCTTGCTGTCACTAAAAATTAGTATATCATCCAAATATACAACAATAAACTTGTTAAGGAAAGGTTTTAGCACTTCATTCATCAATCTCATGAAGGTGCTTGGTGCATTTGACAAGCCAAAAGGCATGACAACCCATTCAAATAGTCCTTCATTGGTTTTGAAGGCAGTTTTCCACTCATCCCCCTCCCTTATCCTGATTTGGTGATAACCACTTTTTATATCTATCTTGGTAAAATACTTAGCCTTACCCAAGCAATCCATTAAATCTTCTATTCTAGGCATTGAAAATCTATACCTGATAGTAATCTTGTTGATGGCCCTGGAATTAGTGCATAGTCTCCATGTTCCTTCCTTCTTGGGTGCAAGTACTGCAGGTACTGCACATGGGCTAATACTCCTCCTGATAAGTTCTCTATCCAACAAATCTTGGATTTGTCTTGCCACTTCAGCATTTTGCTCTGGAGTCAACTTGTAGGCTGCTTGGTTTGGTAGGGTGGATCCAGGGATGAGATCTATGCAATGACTAATCTCCCTCTTTGGTGGAAGGGCATCCTTGCCTTCATCGACTTCACATCCTGAAACTTCTCCAATAGTTCTTCCACTTCCTTTGGTCCAATCCTCCTAAGAGGTTGCTGCACTTTGACCTTCTTGGGATTCACATCCTTGGGATTGATGACTACTACAAAACATGGCACTTTCTCTTCCTTGAGGTTAGCCAAAAACTCTTTTTCACCTACCAACATAACTGAACTAGAAATGACTTTCTCTTTGCAATCATCAATCAAAGGAGTCATTGTAAACTTTTCACCATTATTGGACAAATGAATCACATTGTTCTTACCATCATGTTGGGCACTTGTGTCATGTTGCCAAGGCCTTCCAAGAAGAAGGTGGCATGCATCCATATCCACTATCTCACAAAGAACCTTATCATGATATTCACCTATCTTGAATTCAACCCAACATTGCTCTTTCACCACAATTTGTTGTTCCTTGGTTAGCCAAAAGACTCTATAGGGGTTAGGATGAGGCATTCTTTCCAATCCTAACTTAGTCACCATTTCATTAGAAGCCAAATTTTCAAAAGAACCTGAATCAACTATTACCTTGTACACTTTTCCTTTCACCTTGCAAGTGGTTCTGAACAAGTTGTTTCTTTGGGGTTGCTCCTTGGTGGCTGGCATGATGAGTGACCTATTGAACATGATGCATTCTCTGCTCTCAGGTGCTGCAGATTTGGAAGAGGCTATTTGGTAACTTGTAGTGCTTTGACAGTCCTCTTCTTGAAGGAGTTGTACTCTTCTTTCTTTCTGATTTGCAACAGTGTTTCCAGTCTTCTCCGGGCACCTAAAGGACTGATGTCCAATCTGATTGCAAGAGAAACACCTTCTAGTAAACACATTGGGACCTCTACCCCCACTTCTTCCTCTGCCATTACCTCTGCCCCTAAACTGACCCTTATCAGCACTATTTTTATTAGCCTGCCCTTGGCTGCCTTCTTGTGATCCGCCACCTTGGAATCTAGAGAAATTATCTCTATTTTGAAATCTGCCCCTGCCCCTAAAGTTCTGATTTCCTCTACCTCTGCTGCTGCTGTATGAATCACCTTTTCTTCTTTGTTTATCCTCAATTCTCAATGCCATTTGAAAACACTTATGGACTGTCTCCGGGTTAAAGAGAGTTAATTCATCTTGAATGGAGAACTTGAGGCCATTAAGATACCTTGCAAGCTTCTATTTTTCATTCTCAGGCATCTTGGCTTTCAATATCATCTTGTGAAACTCCTCTGTGTAGGTGCTCATGTCCATGTCCTTTTGTCTCAAGTTGTGCAACTTCTTGTTCAAGTTGACCTCATAATCCTCAGGGACAAATTGCTTCTTGATTTCAAGTACCATCTTCCTCCCTGTAGAAATAGGATTCCTATCATCTTCTATCCTTTCATTTTGAATAAAATTCCACCAACTCAAGGCTGGCCCTTTCATTCTTGATTTGGCAATCCTTACTTTCTGATTTTCTGCCACTTCTTCACATTCAAAATAGTTCTCCATTGCCTCAATCCAATCAAGGCAATCCTCTGGATTCATCTTACCAGGAAACATCGGTAAGTCTGCCTTAGTGTCCTTCCTACTCAACTTTCCCAGTGCATCTAGGAATTGTCTCTCTGACATGCCTCCTTGTGGCTCTTCCATAGGCACTTCTTCTTCCTCATCTTGATCCTCTTCATCTGAATCCAAGATGACCTCTGGCTTCTTCTTCTTGTCTTTGTCTTTCTTCAACTTTTCTATCTCAGCCTTCATCCTTTTGTTCTTGGCTGCTTGCTCTCTCACTATCTTTGCCAATTCGGCATTTGTCACCTTTGAAGGAATTTCCTCCTCTTCTTCTCTATCTCCCATCTCTTTGATGGCTCTGATACCACCTGATGCAGAGTGGCACAAGGGAAGCAACACACAAAGGTTTACTCTATTGTCCTTTGCCCACTCACCCACTTCAACTAGCCTTCAACCAACCAACCAACCAAAGACACATACAAGGCATATGAAGGATTTGATGTCCAAACTATTGTCCAACCCCTAAGGCTTCTCCAACATCTTAAGACAGATCAACAAACACCTTCTATGCAGTTGGTTTGATCCCCAACTTCCCAAAACTCTTCAACCTATACCTTGACTAGTAAGGCTACTAGCCCTCCAAACTAGGTTTTCTCAACAAAACATGACAAAATCCCCTATGAAAAGGCAAGCAAATGATGGTTTTAGATACACTCTATGGAACCCTATCAAACTCCCAAGTCTCCTGTTCCAACTCTACTCCAGCAATCCAGAACACTCATTTGGTCTTCTAGGCCTAATTGATCAATTTAGGCTAGGTTACAAAGCAAGTGCTCAAAATTGGGCTCATAAACCTAGGGTAGGAACTTGGATCTCTTCTATGACCTACAAACAACTCCCAAACCAACTTTCATTCGCCCACCTATCAGACTTTGTCATCTACATCAATAAATTGCACAATTCTGGCCAAATACATAGGAATACTTGACATAGGGCATCAAATTAAAAATAGAAGACTGCATTTTCAAACAAAAATCTTTTGAAATCTTATAGTACATACCCCTAGCCTGCATTTCACCAGTTTTTGCAAATTTTCAATGGTGGGAATGCATTCTAGGGCCGGATTTCTATGGCTGCCCTAGAAAACAGGGTTTCTGGACTTGTTTTGAAAGAAAAATCTATAACTTTTGATCTCGACCACTTCATGACCTCAAACTAGTTGCATTAGAACCTTGACTCCAAGAGATTTCAGAAAAAGTACATTTGCACCCCTAAAAAATCTGTACAGGCTGTACACAACAAGAAAAACAGTGAAAAATAGTCAGTTTTCTTGATTTTTGTGCCCAAATTCTGTACAAAAAAATTTTCTTCCATGTTGGAGCAATATTTCCTCCATATCAACCTATCCAATTCAGTTTCTAACTTCCAAAAGGAGATTCAACCACCCAAACTAAGTTTTGAACCGGCCAATGTGTCATTGGCAACATTGGCAACTTGTTACACTATGGAGTTTTTGCATTTTCAAGGGGATGGCGATTAGGTTTGCTTGTCAAATGGAATCAAACTGCCATCACACTCCTTAGACCATGCTAAAACACTAAGACAATTCAAACAAACTCAAAAAGCCAATATTAGACCTTCTAGGCCTAAGTGGCACAACTAGGTCCAAGTGGACTAAGAAGGATATGAGGTTTATAAAGTTACCCCAGACCTCTTGACCACACAAGAATAGACCTTCCAACATGGCTATGAAAAGCCTTATTACAAAACACATTAAACAAAAATCACAACCTTTCAAAAAAATGCAAACAAAGTGACTTTAGGAACCAAGGTGCTCCTAGGTGCCCTGCACCATCTACCAACACAAACTCAACTTCATTGTAGCATGCCAAACCTATATCATGCCTAACATGCCTACTATCTTCATTGACAAAGTAAACAAACTCACCAAACTTACCTAGTTGCTGTTGTCCTCCTTCAATCTTCCAACATAAGACTTCTGCAGAGCCATTTACTTTACAAACTCACCCTCAACCATCCTCCTACCTCTCCAAACCATTACAAGACATTGCCTTATCTAATATACAAACCATTCCATTGATTAGTAACAGAAAGGATCAATGGAATGAAGAAATATCCATCGGGTTGTTCAGTAATACCCTAATTTAGGGTTTCAACCTGCTTTCAGATCAAAGAGGAATACAAAGCTAAACAAGGGTGTCAAGAGCCCAAACCAAATGTAAAGGGAAGTTAACTCTCCACTCTAACCATGCAGTACAAACTTCAACCACCTATAGGTCATACAGGTACGGACAACATAGAAAAACAATGATTTCTTTAATGGAGACAACAAGTTTAAGACAGTCTGCAGCCAAACATGTATTTCTCACACCAATCTTTATATCAAAACTCCAAATAAGACTCAAATTAAAGGTAATCCAATCCTCTAACAATCCAATGTGCTCATGTGCCTTGACAAATCTAAACAGGCATGGGTACAGTAAGAAAACAACATAGAAAAAATTAGGAAAACAGAGAAAAGTAGAAAAATAGTGTTTCTTTGTTAATTCTTTTCAATCTATTGAATCTCATCTACAATGAATCCTTCCTTGGCTTAAAACAAGCCTCTTACAATGCATGGAGTGAACTGGGTCGATGCAACTACCTAAAAACATCATGCTTTTTCCTCATTTCTAACTGCTGCTAAAAAGATTGTTTTAGAAATTGTCTTTTCTTGGACTCCACCGACTGTTTTTGGTTTAGAGAGCTTTTTAACACTTGGATTAACCTTTTGCAAGGTTCTAATCAAACCATCAAACCCATGACATGCCTTTAAAGGCTACAAACATAGAAACTTAATGACTATCCTATACAAACATTAAAACTTATATCCTATACAAACATTAAAACTTAAATGACTCCTAAGACTGCCTTTTTGACACAAGACTGTCCTCTTGAGGACTACAACATGGAATAGATTCTTTTTGAAATTTGGACATAGTCCATTTACAACATGGCTACAAGCGTTATGAAGATGGTCTCCAAGACCTTATTGACTCAGAACAATTACTAGAAGATCAAGTAAAAACTAGACATCTTGGTGCTTCTGCACCACTTCTCTCGCAAGCCAAAGCCATGGTTCAACTCCAACCCTAGGCAAAAATTCACACCACTAGGAGAGTCCCAAGAATCTACATTAACAACGCTATTGGCTAGCAATGAGATCACTCTTCCACCAACTAGTGACTATGAACCTCAAATAAAACCTCACTACTGGAAAGATACAAACTTCTACAAATATCATAGGGGAAGAGGCCACATGACCAACAAATATATCCATCTCAAACACATCATTCAAGACATACTTGACCAAAATTAGGAAGGCACTCAACAAGATACCTCTAATGAGACACATGTGGCATACAAGGATCTGATTCTCAATCATGACAGGCCATACAACAACAACAACAACAACAATAGCAAACTCAACCAACAGAATCAAAACAATGTAAACAACAATGCTAACTATACAAGTGTGCCATTCGATTATACCATCAACTGCATATCGGAACACATCCCACAAGTCAATATGGTCACATCTAACCAACAATCAAGACCCAACAAAACTAATTGCAGCATCATTACTTGCAGTGGTAACGTCACGTTAAACACGCTTCCTCTAGGGTTGTCACCTTCTCTGTCTAACCCTCATATGTATAGTGTCATAGACCAACTTCAAAAAACTCCTACCCACATATCTGTCTTAGAGTTGTTGTGTCTATCTCCTTCCCACAAGGAAATTCTTGATAAAGCCCTAGTGGAAACAACTGTGCCCATGAACCTAGCCCAAGAGAAGTTTCAAGCCATGGTAGGAAATATAACCTCGTTAGGCACCATCTCATTTACTGGACAAGATGAGCTCTCAGTGTCTCATCCTCATAACACACCCTTGCATATTGTTGGATTCATTTATAGACACCGTATCAAAAGATTTCTTATTGATGGAGGAGTTGGTTTAAATATTTGCATGCTCAAGCTAGTCCTTACATTGGGGTTCTCTGAAGCTGCAGTAGATCCTAGGAAAAAGATCACCATTAAGGCCTATGATGAAGAGGAAAGAACTACCAAAGAAAAAGTGGTATTACCAATACAAGTGGGACCAGAGATAAAGGACGTTGTCTGCCAAGTCCTAGACAAGGAGCTAGCCTATAACATCCTCCTAGGTAGACCTTGGATTCATGCCATGCAAGTTGTGCCTTCTACCTACCACCAATATATCAAATTTCCTCATGACGGCAAATAGACCACCATCCAAGGTGATCCTGATCCTTTATAGCATTTTCACACTATCCTCTAAAAGCCTGGTTGCATCATTCCCAATAATAGAGCTTCTATATCCTCCATCTCATAGCATGGTTCTATCTCTGAAGCTTCCTCATCCAGACCTAAAGAGAAGAAAATCACCATCAAAGAAACATGAGTAGGGGAATATTCCATCGAGCATAGCCTCAACTTAGCCAAACTACCTCTATCTCCAAGAACCTTTGGCCGACCTACACCTAAATGCATTCCAAAACCTTGTGCTCCTCCCAAATCTCCTACAGCTCCCTTTACAAAATGGGGGACCCTATCAAATGAAAAAAAAGAAAGAGGTGTCTTGCAATGGCTCTATACAAAGATAATACACAGCAAGAACCACCTATGCTCCCAACGAAAATCTATGGGCATGGGGAGTCTATCCTACATAGAATGGGTTATGACAGACAAGGTCCCATTAGCCTAAGAAAAGAAGGAATAATAGAATCCATCCAACCCTCTTCATCCTCACTGACAAGAAATAAAAAAGGGTTAGGATACAAGGACAAAGGTAAAGCTAAGGCCAATGCTTGTTTTGTGGAACAGATCTATGCCCTACAAGAAGACAGTGACATAGACTCTAATGAGTATGAGTGGGAGGAACTCATAGAGCACTCCTATGAGGATAAAGGAGTTGACACCATTCAAACCTATAGCCCCTACTATGAGGGACAAATGCTAATGCATAGACCATTAGAGTGTGATTCACCAACTCCTGAGAGTACAACTTTCAAGGAAGGTTAGAGTTCCATCGCAATAAAAAATTTGGAGGAAAGTACCATCTCCAATCCTATCCCTACCAATTTGAATCCTAGCCATGTATCCATTCAAACTATTAATGAATTAGATCTATCTTCTGACTCCCTTCCACTTGTGCATCTTGAACTCATCGACTGGGATTTACAAGGAACCCCACAACTAGATATGTTCGAAAATGATGATGCCTATATTGACTACATGGAACTTAGGGACCATCTACCCACAGGAGATCATAAAGCTAGCTTTGCCATTGAACTCAACACCGTGGCTTATTTTGGAGAGGGTGCCAAGCCTTCGAGTTGTAAAAACATAAAAATCAAAAATGGATTTGATGGTGAAAACCACTCTGCAGTAGTATCAGATCCCAAAATAGTAAAAAGAAAGGACGCACCTGATGGTGAAAACCCAACTGTGGCACCTGATGATGGAAAGATTGACACTCTCCCCACCAACATGTATTAGGAGAAGCCTCAAATTGTTGTGGAACCTATAGAACATATCAACATTGGAACAGAGGATACTCCTAAGATCATTCACTTTGCAAAGTCTCTATCTCCACCAGAGAAGATCAAGTTCATGCCATTCTTCAAGAGAAAGCAAGTCAAATTTGCTTGGTCATACACAAATATGCTTGGTTTAGATCCATATTTAATTCTACATCATCTTCCACTAGATCTAGGGGTCTAACCAGTCAAGCAGAAGCTTAGAAAGATGCATCCACACATTGCATTACTAGTAAAGGAGGAACTGAAGAAACTGTTGGACATAGGGTTCATCAGAGAAATAGACTATCTAGAGTGGGTATCCAACATAGTGCTAGTCTCCAAACCTGATGGCAGAGTTAGACTATACAATGATTTCCAAGATCTAAATAAATCCTACCACAAGGATGACTTTTTGTTGCCTAATATTGATATCATAATCGACTTGACAGTAGGACACACCATGCTTTCTTTAATGGATGGTTTCTCTAGGTATAGTCAAATCAGGATAGCACTAGAAGACCAACACAAAATAGCTTTCACTTGTCCATTGGGAACCTTCTATTGGAATATCATGCCATTTGGGTTAAAGAACACAAGAGCAACATATCAACGTGCTATTACCACTATTTTCCATGATATGATGCATGTCATAATGGAGGACTATGTAGATGACATCCTTGCAAAGTCACTCACAAGAGAATCCCACTTAGATGTACTAGAGAAGGTCTTTCAGAGATTGGAACAATTCAAAGTCAAGTTGAAATTGAAGAAATGTGTGTTTGGAGTCACCTCAGGCAAGCTCTTAGGCTTCATTGTATCAAGAAATGACATAGAAGTAGATCCTGCCAAAGTCAAGGCTATCATGGAAATGCCACCGCCTAAAAACATCACTCAATTATGATCTCTACAAGGCAAGTTACAAGCAATCCGTCAGCTCATATCACAACTAGAAGACAAGTGCCAACCTTTCAATCATCTCTTACATAAAATCATTCCATTCAGATGGGATGAGAAGTACGAAGAAGCATTTGGCAAGTTGAAGGAATATCTCATGAATCCTCCTATTCTAATGCCACCTATCCAAGGTAAACCACTACTACTTTACATATCTTCTACATAGACAGCTCTGGGAGCCCTATTAGCACAACAAGATCATGAAGGCAAAGCAAGGACTATCTACTATATTAGTCGCACATTGGTGGGCTATGAACTGCAATATTCTCAGATAGAAAGATCATGTCTTGCTATGGTTTTTTCTTCCCAAAAACTATGACATTACATTCTAGGACATTTAGTCAAACTTATTGCAAAGATAGATCCACTAAAATACCTATTAAGAAAAGTAGCTCTAACAGGTCACCTAGCTAAGTGGGTAATGCTCCTAAGCGAATATGATATTGACTATGTAGAATGAAAGGCTATCAAAGGTCAAATCATTGCTGATCAGTTAGCGGAAGCACCAATGTAGGATACTACATCAATGACATTTGAGTTTCTAGGTGAAGCCATATTTAGTATCACAACACACTCATGGAAACTCTACTTTGGTGGATCCTATACAAACCATGGATCGGGGGTAGGAATCTTGTTTGTCACTCCTCATGGTGACACCATACCTAAATCTTATCATCTTCTATTCCCATGTACAAACAATATGCCAGAGTATGAGGCCTTGGTCATTGGTCTCAAACTAGAAACAAAATGGAAAATCAAAGAGCTACATGTCTATGGTGACTCCCAACTGGTAATCAATCAAGTCAACAATGACTATCAGACCAAAGATGACAAGTTAATCCCATACAAGTGTATGGTCAATGACTTTAAGGAGTACTTTGTGATCATCTCCTTTGAACAAATACCTCACCTTGAAAACAAGGCAGCAGATGCTATGGCAACCATTGCCTTGCTCCATGAAATCCCAGAGAATGAGTCACGGTATGAGTTCTTGGTTGAAACATATATACAACCAGCTTATGATCTTCCTGAAACCCACTCCATATGCCTCTTAGTCAGAATTGATTCACCTTGGTATGGTAAAATTTACACTTACCTCAAGGATAATACTCTATTGCCTGACTTGTCTTCTAACCAACGTCAAACTTTCATTCACCAAACCTCTCGTTATACCATTAACATTGACACCTTATACTGCTAAGGTCTAGATGGTACTCTACTCTGATGTTTAGAACGGGAAGAATCTCAAACTGCCTTATGAGACGTACATAAAGGAATTTGTGGAACACATTCTAGCAGTCCTTCTTTAGCTAAGAAACTCATGTGTTTGGGATACTATTGGCCAAACATGGAAACAAATTCATGTCAGTTTGTGAAGAAGTGCAAGCAGTGCCAGATACATGAAAACTTGATACATGCACTAGCTCAAGAGCTACAACCTTTAACGATGCCTTCCCCTTTCTGTCAGTGGGGACTCAACCTTGTGGGAAAAATTTAGCCAACATCATCCAAAAGCTACAAGTTCATAACAAATGCCACTGAATATTTTACCAAGTTGATTGAGGCCATTCCACTCACCAATGTCACAGGCAAACAGATTGCCTCATTCATTCTCAATTACCTCATCTACAGATACAAAATACCCTCATCCATTGTCATAGATAATGGAAGACATTTCAAGAACTAGGATGTCCAAGAGCTTTGTGACAAATTCAAAATCCAACACTGTTTCTCCACCCCCTACTATCCACAAGGCAATGGACAAGCAAAGGGATCCAACAAAACAATCTTGAAAATCCTCAAGAAAACAGTGAATGATGCTGGTTGTGATTGGCACATACAACTGAATCCCACTCTATGGGCCTATTGAACCAGTATACGCACTCCCATAGGTGCTACCCCTTATGCCCTTGTCTATGGATCAGAAGCCATTTTTCCCATTGAGGTCGAGTTACCTTCCCTAAAGGTGTCATTAAAAGGCCTCATTACTAATGAAGACTACAGAGTTTCCAGATTGCAAGAGTTAGAGTTGTTAGAAGAGAGAAGGCAATAGACCTTTAACCATCTCAAAGCATATTGATAGAGAATGTCACGAAGCTACAATCATAGAGTCCATCTAAGAGTCTTCAGTATTGGTGATCTAGTGCTCAAGGAAAATCCCGCAATTAGCAGGATTAGGAAATGAAAGGTAAGTTTGAGCCCAACTAGCTTGGTCCTTATGTCATCATTGCAGCCTTTGGATCGGGGGTATATCAGTTAGCAATATTAGAGGGTGAGCTATTTGATGACCCAATCAACAATATGCATCTTCACTGATTCTATACCTAAGAGAACCCCAATGTAAGGGGGGCGTAAAATTCAAAAATACAAAAAAAAAATTTAGATAAAAAATGCAAAAAAATGGTAAAACAACAAAAAAATTGTCCTCTGGTGAAAACTTGGCAAATAGGTATCATGTGTACTTCTATCTTTCATGCAAATAAAAGCAAGTGGTGAAAACCTGGTAAACAGGCATTACTTGTGATGAACCGCCTTCTCCATCTTTGGGAAACCAATCACCTTGTGTCCATTCTTCCTACCATCATTTCTCATCCGATCCATATCTATTCCATAATAAAGCACCTTGTGTGACCTAATGATAACCTATCATGGCTTGATGCTCTATCTCTCTTATTGCCCTATCCAATTAAGGTCTTATCCAATATCCTATCCATAGTGTCAGCCTAGCATAGTGTCTGTCGTCAGTATCATAGGGTCAACCCTGAACTACATTGCCTCTACGTTGTCACATAGGCAAGGCCATTTTTTAATGTGTCCCCAAGGCTCCACCTTCCCATCCATCCCGTATCTTGTCATTTATCCTCTAGTCCATCCATGGTCCAAGCACCTGAACTATGTTGCCTCTGTGTCATCACGTAGGCAAGGCCATTTAGCAATGCACCCCCGAGGCACTAGGTTAGTCCCTTAGGGTCTGTTTTACTAGGTATGCATACAAGCACAAGAAAAAAACCTGCTTTCAAAATAGAAATCTTGACGCAAGGCATCAACCTATACAACGCAAAGAAAACATGAACCTACACACTCAAACTGATTCTATGTAAATTATGGGAAGAATAACACATCTAAATGCAAGAATGTTTTGTGTTTGTGATCAGGTTAACTTACAGAGTCTTGATTTTTGTTATTATGTCTTCCTATGCTACTTGAGGATGGAAAAAGCTAGAGATGCTATGATGGGGGCATAATCATTTTCTTTGTTTGTTGTTTGTGGATTAATCTTTAGTAATGTGAAGCCTTGTCTAATAACATGATCGGAAGAAGATCATCAAGGACACCAAAGGTCTAACATGAATGGGGGCAATCCTTGTTTACTGTTACGCAAGAAATACTCAGGTCATCTAGATTCAATTTTGACACTAGATGCTTGTATTAACTTGCTAAATCAAAATCCATGTAAACGATACTCAGGTTGTCTCATTTCAATTATACCTAGATGCTTGTATTTTCTTACATCATTTTAAATGCCCAATGATGAAATAAGCACTTCAAAATACTTGCAAAATCAAGATGGAAAACCATTTTGCATCCATATCATATCCATTTACATCCATATCCCATGCAATAAAAATTCCTATGCAGAGTATCAATACAAATAAAAGATTGTAAACTCCTTCTATCGAGTCATTCTTCCATAAGTCAGTCTCCTATCTATCATTGTGTCATTTCTATGTTGATTGAGTAGATTTGGACATGGAAAAAACATAGCATAAATTGCGTATCATATCACATGATATGGTCATTAACATGATTAAATCATTTGCATACATAATAAGTATATTAGGTCATCCCTATATGTTTTGCATCATAACATAGTGTCAACAGAAAAATCAAAAACATAGATAAATATCATCGCATTAACTGCATAATCACATAGATAACATTTGCATCTACATACATAAAAGTGCATCAGATCATCATGAAATCATCTAAATATGCATTAAATCATCATCATATCAGAGTCATAGAATCAAAAATAAAATGCATCCATAGCAACGTCACATAGCATCATATAGACACAATAAACATGTGCATCACATATAGGCATCAAAAGTAAAATGCATCCATGACATATAGCATAAACAACTGCATATATAGATCATCAATAGCTGCATCATCATATAAATATCAAATAAAGCATGTCTAAATGTGCAATATCAAAGGTCCATCTCTGAGTCAATATCATATACAGTGTATACACCACAAAAATAGTGATATATGTCTCGGTACAAAAATTATACATATACATATCAGGCTATCTGAGCCATCAAAAAGTGTTTGCATAAGCCAAAATTTGTTCAAGTGTAACTGTGGGCTAGCCCTGCTACCGTGAGCTACTACTCCCTGCACTGTCCTCCCCTCTGTCGGCCCCAGATTACTATAGGCCCATCACTGACCCTCCTAACCATGAACCCCCTACTCTCTGGGAAGCCACAGACTAACTCTTGAGGCTAGGTGCCCTCTGATCCGCTGGCACAGCCCCACGGTAAAGACCCTTGTAATACTAAGTCTGGACCTGCACCCTCGATAGCTCCACATGTACCTGTGCAAGTTGTGATTGTGCCTAGTGTACTTGTGTCACCAAAAATGTTGTAGCCCCATCTGTGCCCAAAGCTGCCATAACCAAGTCTCTCTCTAACTTAATAGCCTACACTCTCACCAAGGTTGTATCCCACTCTGCGGTGAGCCTGATATCACATGTGCATCTACCTCTCTCCGTAACTTAGCAATCCTCAGCTATGCCTATAGCTGTCTAATCTAACCTTGTAGTGTTGCAATGGCCTGCTACTGCCAGTCAGGCTAAGGAGCCTAAGGAACCTACTGCTCAGCTGCCTACTGGGGTACCTACTATGGTAGTGGCATCTATACTACTGCCCAACCTACTGACCAATCTGTACCTATGGTGCAGCCTATGGCTGTACTATTTGATGTTGGGAGGGTCCCTCCTGAGCTCTCTTCCTCTGCCTCTGTTTGCCTCCTCCACCACCTCCCCCATCTCGTCCATCACCTCTGTCTCCCTGTCCTCCTTTACCCCTCATCATCTAAATCCTCCTCATCTATGCAAGGAACCAACTCTCTAGGCCCTAAGTACCTTAAAAAAGGATGAGGTACGAACCACTCCTCATAATCAGGAGTCATCCCTGCATCTATAATCTCTCTCCTCATCAGGCAAGCCACATAAGGCATCTAATAGAACTCTGCCAAGGCCTCCTCATATGAAGCAACTAGACCCCATCTGACTCTCTCTGCATGTGTGTGTGCAAAATGGGCTTGTCCCTAGGGCATGCCCTATCTCTTGCCAAACTATCTCCACACCCTGCTAAAAATCTATCTCTCCAGAATGAACCAAGTCTTGCCAATGAGCCACCGAGTTTGGAAACAATACGACAGCTCATCATCCTCATCATCCCAGTGCTCCCAATCCA
This sequence comes from Cunninghamia lanceolata, assembly GCA_027924645.1. Classification (NCBI taxonomy): domain Eukaryota; kingdom Viridiplantae; phylum Streptophyta; class Pinopsida; order Cupressales; family Cupressaceae; genus Cunninghamia; species Cunninghamia lanceolata. The sequence continues at coordinate 2,746,364 of BSBN01001271.1, read as the reverse complement.
ATTATGGGCACCAAACAACTCTATCAACATTGTCTAGTGCGTGTCTCTAGTACTTTAGCTTTCCTAGCTTGTGCTAGGAAATAACTTTGGCGTAGCCATAACTGTACAGCTCACCTCTCTACCTAGCAAAGACGCACATCGGCCAAGTGATCACAATATGTTCCCATAGCCAAAACTGTAATAGTGAGACCCCTACTAACAAACTAGCACTCCTGTGGTATACCACCTGATGCATATGCTAATATAAGTAGGCCAAAATACATACACCCCATGCATAGCAGGTGCCCTCTGTAATCATCCTCTCCATGATTCATCCCTAGCCAATAGGGAACCCATGCGACCTCCTATCGAGGCAGACAACACCCCTGATCAGTCTAGCCACTATACTTGAGAAGTAATCGTAATAGTCGCTAATATCCTGCCATGAGATAACCTAACAATCTAGCTTCAGGTCATTGAAAACTCACCTGCACTCTACAAGTCCTACATCTTGCTGAGGATCATACTCTACTAGCTCACCTTGAATTAGCAAGTGCAAAATCCTATAGACATCCTCCAGGAGTAATCGCCATCTCGCCAGTCAGCAAATGAAAAGTCCCATCCTCGCTATGGAATCTCTCCACTACTATAGTCAACAAATCAAGGTTCGTGCATACCTCAGGCATGAAACAAACATAATGCAGACTCATAGCACTGAGAGCCTCTTGATCTATCTTAGTGAGCATATAGTACTGCAACATCAGTAAGGGAAACTACTTCCTTGACATAAGTATATCTTGAATGTCCTCCTGGAAACATGCAAGGCAATGTGTCAACCTAAACTGCAAAAAAAAGCCTGCTCAACATATCTAAAGAATCATATCACTTACTTAACCTAAACAAATTGATCAAAACATCAACAACATCTCTTGACTAGATTCCTACAATCTCAAAGATCGCTTATCGATTGATGCATCAAGCAGGATGCCAATTGAGTCAATTTTATTAAGTAAATTGACTATCCTATGCATATGCACCGAACCAGAAGGTAAATGCGCAATTTCTCAGTAAATGCACCACTTTTGGCAGATGCGCCGTGGCATTTCTTAAATGTGCAGCTATATCTTTTATATGTGCAGCCTAAATACATGCATGTGCAAGATCTTAATGCATGTGCCAACCCATACCGTATATGTGTAGAACTTGCGTATGTGCCATTCCATAATGTAAATGCACCACAGAATATCATATGCACAGTTTTGCATAGCATATGCGCCGAACTACTAACTTACACATCTATCCTAGTTAAACTTTGCCTAGAATTTATTGCCCTAATAAATGATTCTAGGTGAGTTTTTTTGAACTACATACCAGTGGTCCTACCTCCGCTGGCCGATTGAATCATCAGACTCACTCAAAGTGGTGCTCCTCATGTGGAATATCCATATCTGTCTCAACTGCTCTATGCTACTATGCTCTCCTAAGCTCTCAAAGACCTATCAACAAAAGCTAAGTGTGCGAATGACTAGGATTGTGGACCCAGCTCCTATATATAGTAAGTGTACCCTAGCTAGCTATGTGGCAACCATGACTACTTCCCAGGCCCATTTCTTCCTGTTTCTCCAACCCGTGACCTGTCTTTCTTCATTCCACCCTGTTTTTCACCTTCTTCATCATGAGATTATCTATCTCATGCCCTTCCCCCTTCTTCCCATCCAACTCCTGAGGGGGCATCATTAAACCTGTTCTAGGGGCAAACTGGGGCATGTATCATAATCAGAAAAATTCTTATTCTTTGACGCAATGTCGTAAACTGCATTGCATCAAAGAAGAGCAAAATATATATGCCTAAAAATGACACGACTCAATCTAAACAAATATTCTTAATATTTATTTCATTCTAATTCTTCTATCAATAAATAAATAAACAAATTTATTTATTTGATAAATATTCCTCTAGGTAATTAAATATGAAAATATTTAATTACCTCTTCTAAAGTCAAAAGTAAATAAAATCCTTTATTTAATTTAATTCTTCCAAACAATTAAATAATTCTTAATTATTTAATTGAGTCAATTCTTCTCCCAAATTTAAATAAATAAATCAAATTTATTTAAATCCTTTCAAAATCTAAAAAAAATAAAATATAACCAAATATTTTATTTATTCTTCTATTTTGCACAAACAATTAAATAAATTTATTTATTTAATTTTCTTTCTTATCTTTTAATATCTTCTAGAATCTTCTAAAAATAATTCTTCTTCTTCATGCACACATAATTAAATAATTTATTATTTAATTTCTCTCAAATCATGCAAAAGCAAACCTCAAGTTGAGTTAACTAACTCAATCAACCTTGCTTTTATCAAAAAACTCCTAAAATAGAAAAAAACTTTCTATTTTATGACACCATATCTTGTCTTCAATAAATAGAAAAATAGTTAACTCAAAATAGAAGATCTTCTCATTCTTTCTGAACCATTGATCTTCTCATTCTTTCTCAACTGTTGATCTCCTGTCTCACAAGTCTATAAATTGAATCCTCTTCTTCCATTTCAATCATCCAAGCTTTCAATATTGTTACTCTATAGAAATTCCATTTTCTTGTGATCAACTTGTTACCATATCACCATTACCATTGTTGTGAAGCTCATCTTCATTGCAATCAACTATCATGGCCATTCTCACTTGACATCTTTGAATAGCAAGGAGGTGCACCTTTTGAGGGCATATTCATACATAAGATAATTTGTGATATGCCGCCAATGGAAGCCATGAGGTAAAGAGGTTTGTTGAGGTATTGTTCATCATTTTCAATCTTCTTTATTTATATATTTCATTGAGTTATGGGTATTATTGATATCATTGATATTTACGCATAATTTCCCTTAACAATGATAGAGCTGCCTAGATATGTGGAAAAGGCTTAATTAGTTTTGATGAAAAGCATAATACTGACAATGTTTTTTTATGCTAAGGGTTTAAAGAATAACCTATTGAGTGTTGGAAAAATGTGTACCAAAGGATACATTCTTGTGTTTCAGGATGGTGGTTGTGAGATCAGAAAAGATTCTAGAACTGTGATAGCTGCTGGAAAGAGGACAGATGGAAATGTATATCATCTCAAAGGTGGTGATGGTTATTGCTTCATGACTTAGATTAGTGAAAGCTGGCTATGGTAGAGAAGATTGTGTCACATCAATTTTGATAGCCTGGTAAGGATAAGTTTAGCTCAATCCATGAGAGATCTGCTAAAGATTACAAAGCCCATCAATGTCTGCAAGGAATGTCAGATTCAAAAGAAAGCAAAAGAAGTTTCAAAGTGATGGATCAGTCTTCTACTGGACTATGGAATTGGTGCATACAGATCTTTGTGGCCCTACCAAGGTAAGGAGTTTTCAAGGTGACATGTATTTCATGCTATTGTTTGATGATTATTCTAGGATGACATGGGTTACTTTTCTCAAAGAAAAATCTAAAGCCCTAGGTAATTTCAAAGTGTTCAAAGTCATGGTTGAGAATGAAATGTTTGAGGTGTGATAGAGGTGGAGAGTTCACCTTCAATGAGTTTAACATGTTCTATGAGAATCATGAAATAAATAGGCACTTATCTGCCCCTAGGACTCCTCAGCAGAATGGAGTGGTTGAAAGAAAGAATAGGATTGTTCAAGAAGTTGTAAGGACAATAATAAAAGAAGCAAACCTATTAGAGGTCTACTAGAGAGAAGAAATTCATACTGTTGTTTACATACTAAATAGAGTGTAGACAAGAGAAAATAGTACAAAGACACCTTGTGAGTTATGGTATGGAAGGACTCCTATTGCCAAGTACTTTAGAGTGTTTGGAAGAAAATGTTACATTAGAAGGGATGAAGAAAATAGAGGAAAGAGTTTGATGCAAGGTCTGATGAAGGTATCTTCCCTAGGTATTCTTCTAAAAGCAAAGCTTACCGGTGCTACAACAAGAGGTTGAGAAGGACTGTTGAGAGTGCAAATGTCAAAGTTGATGGATATAAATTAAATGAGTCATCTTGCATATAATAAGAAAATGTTGATGAAAAGAAAGTATAGAATGAAGAAGAAGAAGCTTCGGAGAAGCCTCCTAAAACACCCAAGTATGTGCAGAAGCATTGTTTTGAAGATCAAATCATTGGTGACAACAATAAAGGTGTGTTGAAAAGAAGGAAAGCTATTGAAGAACAACTAAATCTATGTTTACTCTCTAAAGTTGAACCTAAAATAGTGATTGAAGCATGCAAGGATGAGTATTGGATCAAGGCTATGGAAGAAAAACTAATGCAGATTGAAAAGAATCAGACTTGGGAACTTGTCCCAAGACTAGGAAACAAAAATGTGATTGGAACTAAGTGGGTATTCCAGAACAAATTGAATGAGAATGGAGTAGTAAGAAACAAGGCAAGGCTTGTGTCTAACTGTTACTCACAAGTAGAAGGAATAGACTATGAAGAAACTTATGCTCCAGTAGAAAGAATGGAGGCCATCAGGAAGTTTTTTATTTTGCAACACATAAGAATTTCAAAGTATATCAAATGGCTATGAAGTTTGACTTCTTGAATGGTGAGTTGGAAGAAGTACACATAGAACAACTAGATGGATTTTAGTTATCAGATAAACCTAACATGGTCTGCAAGTTGAAGAAGGCACTGTATGGATTGAAGCAAGCCCCTAGAGCTTGGTATGCAATGTTAGAGATGTATTTATTATAGAAATGATTCAATAAAGGCACTGCTGATAGTAATTTGTACATCAAAGTAGGAGAAGATCAAATTCTAATTGTGGAAGTGTATGTAGATGATATAATCTTTGGATGAAATGAAGGTATGTGTAAGAGTTTTACAGATGAGATGTAGAAACAATTTGAGATGTCAATGTGTGGAGAAATGAACTTCTTCCTTGGGTTATAGATCAATCAAACAGATAAAGGTATTTTCACTTCACAATCAAAGTATGTCAAGGAATTGTTAAAGAAGTTTTGAATGGAAGACTCTAAACCAGTATGTACCCCTATGACAACTAGTTGACTATTGAGCAAGAATGATGAATCTCCTAAGGCTAATCAGAGCAGGTATAGGTCAATGATTGGAGGATTGTTATACTTAACTACTACTGGACTGGATATTATGCATGTAGCTTGTCTTGTGGCTTGATTTCAAGAAGATCCCAGAGAGTCACATGTTGTAGCAGTGAAGAGGATATTCAGATATTTAAAGGGCACTCTAGATCATGGTTTGTGGTATCCAAAGGATAATGAATTTTCTCTAAGTGCATACATAGATGTAGATTGGGTTGGTTGTGTAGATGACAGGAAAAATACAAGTGGTGGTGCATTCCTTCTTGGAAGTAGAGTGGTGTCTTGGTTAAGTGAGAAGTAGGATTCAATATCTCTGTCTACTACAGATGTAGAATACATTGCTACAACATCTTGCTACACACAGGTGTTATGGATGAGGCAAACCTTGAAGGATATTAGAGTGGTATATGATGAACCTATTCCTATCTTTTTTGATAATACAAGTTCTATCAACATTTCAAAGAATACAGTGATGCATTCAAGGACAAAACATATATCAATTCAGTATCACTTTCTGAGAGAGAAGGTTGCTGAGAATGAAGTGAAGCTTGAGTATGTGCCTACAAAGAATCAGGTTGCTAATATATTCACCAAGACTCTTCCTAAGGATGCATTTGAGTATCTTTGGGAGAAGTTAGGGGTTATTTACCCTCCTTTGAACTAGATGCAAAAGGAAATACATCAATCTAGTGGATTTCAAGTTTCATTCCTTATTCTGGGCTGATGTTGGAGGCTACCTCTTAGAGGGAGCAGGTAGTGGTCATGATGGTTGTGACAGTGAGGGGGAGTAAGTTCTAATGATGGTTGCTTCTATGAGGGAGCATGCAGAGCAGTAGTAAGTAGGTATAAGGTTTAGCAGTTGTCTAAAAGTAAGAGAGATGTGTAGCCCTTTGCCATTGATATCAAAGGGGAAGAGAGAGCAATGTGAAAAGGAAAAGAGTCAGTGGTCTAGGAGAGAGAGTGAGATGTGTAAAAGAAAGAAAGATAGGGGGAGAGTAAGAAAGAAAAGAAGTTTGGTGCAGAGTTGTGTCTTGATGGTTTTTCACATTATCTGTTGCCATCAATGACAAAGGGGGAGATTATTGCAAGTATGTGTAATTGGTGTTGTCATTGATGTCAACAAGTTTGTGTTTTCATTGGTGTCAACTGTGTCAATTATATGAGTAAGAAATGGTGCAAGAGTATGAGTAGTTAATGTTGAGTGGATATTGTCTCTGATGATGAGGTTGGTTGAATAGAGATAAGGTTGTTGCAATAGTATGAGTTGTTTGATTAAGCTGTTTTGCTAAAGATCATTTAGTTGCTTTGTAGAGCTATTGAAGATGTTAAGAATATGTTTATGTTGATTGGTTTCCAAGTACTTTTGATAAAATTTGACTATTAAAGGAAATAGTGTGTTGAAGTGGCATTCTGGTTTACAGAGTAGTATTCTGGTTTTGCTCCTCATTTCCTCTATGTTGAAGATCTAACTTTACAATTTTGATATGTTGTTTAGAGATGTTAAGAAATGTTATATTCTAAATTTGGTATTCCAGTTCATTGTGTAGAGAAAGTTGTGTTCACCAACATGAAGACTATGTTTCTGAGTGTTGCAGAGGGGTTTGGGAGAAAGATCTTTGTTCCACATTTCTCTGAAAAATGGTTTTAGGTCTTGTAGTTTTGGATTTGTTCTTATAAGGTTTATATCTGATTTTTTGTTTAAGTTTCTCATGGTTTGGTGCTCCATAAGTCAATTTCTAGAGATACAGTGTATGATAGAGACAGTTAAGCATACTAGATAAATGGGATAAGGTTGTGTGGTAGGTGAAAGTTGTTGTGGAGGAATTTGTTAGTTTTTAGGATGTTTCAAGATGTTCATGGAATAATCTATATTGTGTTGAAGCCTTACATGTGGTCTACAAGATGTCATTGGGTTTGAGGAAGTGTGCACTTAAAAGTTCATTGTGTTAACATAGGTTTAGCCGACCTTGGGTGTTTACACTGTTTGTAGAGTTGTTGTGGTGATTGTGAAAGTGTGGAGTAGCATACTTGGATGAATTTAGGTCTAGGCTAAGATGTGTTGTGGTTTGCCTTCATTCCTTTCCACCATGGGAATATTTAGGTCTAGACCTAATTTGAATTTTTGGGGTGAAGGTGATTTGCTAACCTTGGAGAATGTTCTCAAGGTTGAAGACAATATAAATGAGTGTTAAGGAATCATGATTGGGTGTGCATGTGATGGATGTGATGTGAGTAATAGTGTTGTGAGTGTGTGGTGCAACACAATCTTTCATGCATTAGATTATTGGATGCAGTGAGCATAAGGTGTCTCTTTTTCTTCAATATTGTTGCGGATGTGATTTTGGTGTTGTGGTGAATACTAGTTTTGTATTTTAAACTTACATTTGAATTGTACTCCTTGCATAGGTTAGATCAAATTATAATAGTTCAACTCTAGCTGTGATCCATCTCTTCTCTATCTTTCTTTCAGGGTAGTGAGTCCTTGGGCAGTGAGCCTTTTGTAATTTAGTGTTGTTACTTTATATTATGAGCTATTCCTCATGGTGGTTTTCCCTACTTGGGTATTCCATGTAAATCTAGTGTTCTCTTGTGTTTGATGTTGTTTTGATTCAATCTCTATTATTTTCTTTCATGCTTAATCATCATAACAGTCTAAGGGTTAATTGAATCTATGTGGGTCTAAACGTGTGTGAGGGTTTTGAAATTTTAAGCTACAACTGATTTACACCCTCTGTCTCAGTTGTCTTGTGCATTCAACACCATTTCCTTTATAACCAAAACTATAAATGATATGAAAACTATGACCATAAAGGGATTGTGACTCCTTAAAAGGAGGATCACCATTAGTGGCATAATCTATACATGAAGTATATCACACGTAACCTTAGAAGTAGGAGTATCTTTAGAAGAGGAAGATGTATTTTTATTCAAGGTAGAAGAATTATTTACAATCACATAATTTGAAGATGATTTTGGAATATCTAAATGAGAGAGGTCAAATTTATACTCTCTGATGAAGGAGTGTGTAAATTTTAATAGTCCCCAATCATCACTAGGACATGAATTTGGGGATGAGTCAACACTGTAGACACTAAAAATTATCTAGGTCTTGTTTACACATGACCTTGTATGTCTTTGCCCTAGGTCCTAGTTACACAACACATTGTTGACATGAACTTGTATATGTCCCCTAGGTCCTAGTTCATCCTAGTTCATCTAAGTTCATCCCACTTAATCCCATTTATCCCTAGGTCCTAGTTCATCCCATCTTAATCGTCTTTCTGATTAATTAAATAAACCCACTTTATTTAATTAATCCCACTTGATCACATTCTCAATTGATTAAATAAATCCCATTTATTTAATTAATAATCGCCCTTCACATGTCTCACATAATTCAAATTAAAAATTTGAATTATTCCCTCACCTCTCATCACATTGTGACACATGTCACATGTCTCCATCTTCCACTTAATATGCCTTCACATGTCAATCTAATTCAAATATTTTGAATTAGATTCCCCTTTATTCTCTATCTCACACTTGTCATGTGACTACAATCCCTCTTTGAGTGGGAAACCCTAATCCAACCCTAATCGATCTTAACTGTCCATATCCTCTAACATAACTCTCAATCACAACCGTTCATTCAAATTTGCCTTTTTCTATAAAGGTAGCCTCTCTTGTGTAATTTGCAATTGAATCTTCTAGTATCCACATACTATCAAAATTTATTCTCAATCTCTCATCCATCTATTTTGAATCTATCATTCATCCATCCATTCATCTATCAATCTACATATCATTGTTAGCTACATAATCGAGCAATCAACATTCATCTCTTTGGGTAAAGCTAGAGTGCTTTGGGTGTGGCACTCTCAACGCAATCAATGGATAATGGGTCGATATGAGGTTGCGAGTGTTTTTTTGTCTCTATTTATAGACAGGGTATTTGGTTTTATGCAGGTGGAGGGCTCATCAAACCCTAGTTGACTGTACCTTTCCTTCACCCCTCGACATATTTGGTCACCTCCTCTATGGAAGGTCGACACCCCATATCCCCCACTCATCGTGGTCGCCACCTGAAAACAAAACTTGTCGTTGTCATTCACCCATTCTGCAACCTCAAACACCTCCCCGTCGCCACCTATGACCTTAGTCACCACGTCAGCTCCACAATGTCGCTCACTTCAAACCATCGACTAGTCCATGAAATCCTTGTCGCCACTAGTTACTAACCTTGTTGCCACCTCTGCAACACCCTCGTTGCTTCTTCCAGCACTCTGTGTCACCGCTAAAGTTTCATGGTCGTCACTATATAACAACCTGCCGCTCAACCACTGGTAACCCTAATGGCCTATCAACCTTGTCTAATATGCCCCAACTACTTTATATCTTCTTGTCTGACCTTCGTGGAAAACCCTAAGCAACTTTGGGTTGTTGCAACCAGTCCGTTCCTATTCCTGCCAAAAAAAAACCCTAAACCATGGCAGCAAGATCATTCAAACCCATATTTTCCCTCTAGTCTCGGTGGTTAAGTTTGACTTGCTGCACTCCCTAGGATGCATTATGGTCATATTGGCCATTGGGATAGGGGGCTATCGATCCCCTTTATTCCCCTCTTTTTTTTTAACCTCGGTCATATGAATGACCGAGGGCCCCACATGACCCTGAACTGTTAACCACTAAATGTAACCGTCGGGTCCTATCGCTTCATGTGACCACCTTTAGTAAATCATTAGTGGTTAAAACAAACTACCAAGTACCTTCTCTTCCTTCCACATGCCCTAAGGAGGCTATTTTTTTCTTTTTATCATAACTTTCACATACGGAGGTGAAATCACACAAAATTGGACTAGTTGGAAAGATGGGAGAGAGAACTTCACAGCTATACCACTTTTATTAGGTGACTGTACCATTTTCTAGCATTTTTTATTAGTCAAAGTGAAATCTCTTTTAAAACTTCAAATGCTCATATCTTTTGCAAATTTCATCCTTTTTCAGCAAATTTTTTAAAAAGTGCATAGAAATTCACGTAGAATCTACTCATACAATTCATTTTTCTATATCAATTCATCTACAATAGATTTTATCAGTTTCTTGATTTTGCACATAATGGATTGCTAGGCACTTTCACTGGCTTGTTTTTTTATTGTGTGTCTTGCAGGTGATCTTACGGGACTGGAACAACATCAGGATCAGTATCTACAACAACTTGGGATAGCGAAACAATCAGGGGTATCTATTTCATCATTCATCTCTTTCATTCGATCAATCAATCTTGTTTGCATCACATACTTCAATTCGGGACATAAAATGAATCTTGTTTGCATACACATTTCGATTTGGGCTTCTAAAACAAACATTGCTTGATCACACATTGAAAAAAACTAAGCTAAAATTAACCATTGTCTTCAAACACACATCTTGACTTTGGGTTAAATAAGAACAAGTGTCTTCATTGTTTGGTTAAGTTACATGTGATTAGGGGTGTGTATTCTCTTCTCATGCGCTTCGTACAATTTTGAGAATCAAAAACACCTCTTATCCATTCATATTCACACCTCATATTTCATTTTTTCTAAGGTTTAATTTACAAGTGCAAGTGTGAATCAAGTGTGCACATGTATACTCTCTCCTCGCACCGCAAGGTGATCTTGGAGATCTAAAACACCACACTTGGTTCACTTTTGTTTACCTTTCCTAGGAGGCCTACTTGGGGATTTCATCACCCCTAGGGATGACCTCAATTGAGGCTGAATCGAAAGACACCCTCATTAGGAGTTTGAATCTTGTCACTCTTGGCTAAGCCCTAAATAAATTTATACCTTTGGGAAGTGAAGGTGAAGGGCGGGTTACCCCTTTCTCCCGGCTATGTGACAGGATTTTTCTTTCAATTCGTAGTCAACCTCATGTAAACATAGCCCAAAACCTAATTGGCCATACCCTATTTTAAACTAGACATTAGGGCTTGTTGATGTGTCTTCCACATGTCCTTGTTTAGTCATCATTACATTCATTCAAAGTCAAATTCAAAATTGCTTATGTTTCTTGCGTGAGTGATTCATAATTGTACATGTGTGATCATTTGATTGAACATTATCAAATCAAGATAAACACCAAACACATAAGACAAATCATTCAACTGATTCTTCCAACACATTCATCATAATCACCCTTCCTAGCTACTTCATTCTCCTAATCATATCCAAGTCACCATAAGTCAAACCCTAATCATCCTAATCATCCCTAATCCTTCCATATCAAACCCTAATCATATCCAAGTCATCCCATCACATGAACATCATCCTAGTCATTACACATCATCTAATCATTCCAAGCCAAATCACATCCCAACTACTTTCATCCCAATACAAATCCAAATCAACCCAATCAAAAATCAAGACCTTAGTTGATCATCATCAATCATTATCCAAACTTGCTTGAGATCATTAGTCTATCTTAAGTAAGTCAACCAATCAAATCAATACAATAAACCCTCTATTACTTAAGTGTCATTAGTCTACCTTAAGTATAGAGAATCAATCCAATCAACCCTCTTACTTAAGTGTCATTATTATACCTTAAGTATAGAGAGCCATCTATCAAAAAACAAAACAAATCAAATCATCCTAAGGTCTTGAAATTTGATCCCAATCACTCCACATCATCACCTACATTTCTCATTTTAACCACTTTCATCCCAATCCATTCATCCTAATCACCTCAATCCAAGTCATCCCACCTTGTTATCCCACATCACCCTTACCATTATCCTAAATCATCCTAGTCACCTAACCTAATAATTCCACCATCATTCATCCTAATTTCTTCAAGTCATCCAATCTCATCATCCTAGTCATGACACAATCATCCATTCATCAAATCTTCATCCAAATCATTTCACATCTATCACTTGTAAACATGGACATGGCATTTCAAAATAAAACCTATTAGAATGATCATTATGGCACCAAAAGAATGCTTAATCAACTTCATCATCTCAGTCGACTACATACAAAAGAAGAAGACCCTATGTCACCACAACATCAACATTTCCCACAACATCATGTTCTAGGCCAATATCAACAATCCCACATTCAATCACAAGCCCAACAAGCACATAATCCAAACACTAATTCTTCCACATCCATACCACAAATCACCCTCACTATTCCTAGCAACACCCCAAATGCAAGTACTTTCATAAGTTTACCATACAACAATCATAAATCCATTTCCATCATATCCCAATTACTTTCTCAACAAGCCTTTAACATCAACCAATGTCCACAACAATCCACCTCACCAAACCTTTCACCTACAAGTCATATCATGCCACCTCATCACCAAACCTATCCACATGGCAATCAAATGTCCTTACAAGAACAACAAAGCAAGTCGAAATGGCCCTATGTACATAAATCATGAAAGTCCAAGTTATCTTATGCGAGACCTAAAATCCTTTGACAAGGGAGAAACCAACCTAGCAAGTGCCTCCTTTGAGTCACCTTCACCATCCAATCATATTCCAACACATAAGCCAACTTGTCCTATCCCAACACCTTTATCAAGCCCTTCATCACCTTCATCACCTTCATCCCCATGTTCCACTAATCCTTCATTAAACGATTCCATGGAGATACTTTTAGAGAAATTGGTCCAAGCAAATTTGATTGAGCTATACCTACTCAAAGCATATTCTCCATTTATGATTAAACCTAGAGGGTATAATGAAAACCATTATTGTGCTATAGGGGCCATACCATATCCACTTGTGTCCAATTTCAAAAATTGGTCAAGAACCTAGAAAATTGTGGTAAGATTGTCTTGGATAAGACCAATCCCTCTAATTCCATTATCTTTCCATCTAGCTCAAATCCTAATCCCATTATCCATCCAACAAATCCCAATCCTAAGCCTTCAACTTCCACTTTTACCATCCATCCACTATATTTCCCATTCATCCATACCCTTGCAAAGGATGTGATCCATTGGCTACTAGCAAGGAATAAAACATTGCCATGTCATTCAACACCTATTCTTCAGCCTCCCTATGAGTCCTTAAACACTTTGTCTAGTCTTTTAATCCCATCATGTGATCTACAAGCTATCAAGCTTATTAAAGAGCCTTCCAGTTCCATTCATGCAAGTCAAGAGGTATGTCAAGAGTTTAATCCTAATCATGTGAAAACATTAAGACCTAGTCCTAATCAAGATCAAATCACTTCCATTTACCCTATCCATAACATGTACCTTTTCTATGATCAAGATGATACCTATGAAGAACCTATCCATGAACAACTTGATCCTAGTCATACCTCACAACTATTCATGAACAAGACACCCAAGACCTACATGCTCCATCTAATGGAAGTCTTGTTGACTTACTTAAGCATTCACCCCATTTCATGGCCTTAATTCAAAGCAAAGAGACCTCTCCACCTAGCCATGATCCCACAATATCCTCTTGTCATGATGAGACATGTGCCTCCAAAGAAAACATAGAAGATCAAACAAATAATTTGGATCCCAATGAACATAAGCAAGATCCTAATGATCCTTCCACATCCACCATTGATCCCATTTCAAATCCACCATATCCTACTAGTCTATCCAAATTCATTCATGAGTGTTCCTCCTTAGAACACCAACAACCATTATCCACCTCACCTTCTCGATCCAATAATCAACTGAAGTCTAGTGTCCAAACTACACCTAGTCCTATAGTCAATCACATGCTCCAAAACATGAACTACCAAGGGAAAGGTTTAGGCCTACATGAACAAGTAATTTTGGAGCCAATCCATGTCAAGGTCCCTCCTCGCTCATTTGGCCCTAGATACACACCCCAAGGTCAACAATCTAATGATGTTGGTACTTCTTCCACACTTCCTAAATCTACTTCCTTCCATCATAAACCCCATCATATTCTTAGAACATACGTTGCCATTCCACCTCCCTCATACTACAAATGTCAAAAGCATGTGACCATACACCTTCCACCATCCACTTTACCTCCACTCCTTCCAGATCCTACTATCCCTCCATCCACTTTGCCTCCACTTCTACCAATGCCTAATTATCCACTTATCCATAAATATCCTAATCATGGCCAACAAATGCACACATTGTCTAAATAAGGAGATTCCACTCATTTCATCTGTCACATGGGATTCAAAAATAAGCATTTGGATGCATCCTTACATAAAGCCAAAAATCTTAAGGATCCTAATGCCTTAGGAAATCAATCCAAAAATTCAACGCAAGGTACATTCAAAAATCCATCCAAGCCCATACCTCTAAAAGAAAAGTCAAAAACTACAATGATATGGGTCCTTAAACAAAAATTAATCAAGTCAAATGAGGCATCCACCTCCCAAAAATCCCAACCATCCTCTTCCATCCAAACATGCCATTCCATTCAAACATTTCAAACATCCCACATGAAAATTCAAAATCAGAAAAATACTAAGTCTATGTGTGTTCCAAAAGTCCTAAATTATCCATCTCCTAAGCAAACATCACCATTGCTTCCTACACCATGATCTAATCAAAAGCTTCCATGTTTAACATGATGTGTGCAGCCATTGGTCATGATTCCTTTCCATACCTCCATCAGTCCATCATTCAAACATTATCCTATATATCTCCCCCATCACCTTCCTATGGTCCATGTTTTTGCATAAGTCCAATATAACCCACATAATAATCCACTTTCACCCCTACATAATCCACATCATAATCCACATCATAATCCACTTTCACCCCTACATAATATACTTTTGATCCCTCCATAATCCACATCATAATCCACTATCCACCTTATCCATTTCACTTTCACGCAATCACTTTACCAACATCGATGAACACATTTGACATGGTCCATGCACCATTCCTCTCCAATGGGACTATCAACTTTCATGGAAATAGACACTTGAGTCCCTCTCATCCATATCCACCTTCTTCCATCCAAAAAAATCAAAAAATAAAAAAAGTAAAGGTAAATCCCTTCGTCCAATGGTGAAAACCTGGCAAACAGGCGTCTTGGATAAGTACCATGATGAAAACTTGGTAAACAGGTGTCTTGGATAAGTACCATGATGAAAACTTGGTAAACAGGCATCATGTGTAGGTTGATCTTCTATCCCACTTACACTTAGGGGCATCTTGTCTCATCTTACATATCATTTTCATATCATATACATTGCTTACACATTCCTATCATATTGAGTCCATCTATTCACCCTTCCTCTTTTGATATTAACAAAGATTGGGGGCAAAATGTTGAAACATGTTTTGGATAGCTCTTGACATACCCCTTATCCTTTCAAAATAAACCTATCATTTTTCTCTTGCCATTCCCATTTATCCATCCTATCATCCCATTGTCCTAAGAATTGTCATGAAAATGCTTAAGTCTACTATCTAGAATGGGGCATGTTATTCCTATGCGACATAGCCTTTGGAGATCACATCCTTATGCATACATCCATTGTGAGTTTTTCATCCTATCCACAATCACACATCCCTTTATCCATCCATTTATCATGATCCTTTCATCCATCCACTATCAACCATCCTTTTGTCCAATCCCATTCATTCCCTTGCACCTAGACTTGGTTTCCCCCTTGTCATTGGTATCTAGCATAAAGGCTATCAAAATGATCATCCAATGCCAACGTTTCAAAAAATACAAAAAAAGTCAAAACATTTCAAACACCCAAAAAAATAAAAACATTTCAAAAAACCCAAAAAACCAAATATTCCAAGAAATCCAAAAAAAACAAAATATTTCAAAAAAAAACTCAAAAAAAACCAAAAAAAACCAAATATTCCAAAAAATCCAAAAGAAACATAATATTTCAAAAAAAACTCAAAAAAATCAAAATATTCCCAAAAACAAAAAGAAAAACACCAAATATTCCAAAAAATAAAAATAAAAATATTTTTTTAAAAATCAAAAAAATCAAAATATTCCCAAAAACAAAAAAAGAACTTAAAAAAAAATCAAAATATTTCAAAAACTCAAAAACATCAAAATATTCCCAAAACACAAAAAAATCAAATATTGTCAAAAAATCCAAATTGTTTAAAAAAACATCCAACAAAATCCAAGCAATAAAACCATTCTACATCAAATCACCAAAATCACATTCTTCCAATCAAATCAATCCCAATCAAACAATCCATGACATCAAAATCAAAACAAGTCCAATCACATCATCAAATCAAGCCAATCTATCAAACAATCAAAAGCAAATCATCAAACATCATCCAATCAATCCATAACTTGATCAATCCAATCCATATCATCCCATCAATAAAACACAAATCAAAACTACATCTCATCTCTATCGTAAGTGCCTTGATCCCATGGACATGGGTATGTAGGCAGTTTGAAGCATGAAGGAAGTGCCTAGATTCAGCCACAAAGATGATATTCCTATTTCTTCTTTCATCATTCTTCTATCATCTATATTCATCACTTCATCAATCATATCTTCAATCTCCAACACATTCAAATCCAATCTTCCATTCATCCTTATCAAATCAATCCAAGCAATAATCCAAATGCAAGTTATCCTTTATCCATACCAATCAAGTCAATCAAACAAGTCAAATTATCCAATTGCAATCAATGGTCTTGATCCTAATCTTGTTGTAAACCAAATCAATCAATCAATCAATCATCGTCATCATCGATGGGATATATCATTCCCACATCCTTGTGTTGATCTAGCGATATATCATTCCCCGCCATGACAACACTATCTTTATCAAATCATCAATCAATCAATCACTTAATCATTGGTTTACAGCTTGACAGGGGCAATACCTTGTTTGTTTTTGTATCATTTGTACATGCTTTCTTTCTTGCTTGTGTGTGTTACCATTTTAAACTTGCATTTGTATCACATCCAACCCAGCTAATATTCATATCTTGTATCTAGACAAGGTTGTATTATGCTGGAGTACAAGACACATCATCATCCTGGTCCTTATACCTTGGTGCATAACGTCTAGTGCTAAATCAAACATCATGGTTGCTCACCTTGATTGCAGCATAACGCATCCATCCCTTCTTCTATCCATTCCCTTATCTTTCTTCCTTAGCCAATCAATTTCTTTTCGAGAGCATACCCATGTTTGTCTAACCCGCCTATCCTTTCAAGGGGGCATCATCACCCTATCCTTTTCCTCTATCCATTTCCTTAGCTTCTTTTAAATGATGTTACTCGACATAAATCTTATCATCTCGCAACATCATCTCAAAGAAGGGCAAATGTAGACACTAAAAATTGTCTAGGTCTTATTTACACATGACCTTGTATGTCTTTGCCCTAGGTCATAGTTACACAACACATTGTCTACATGAACTTGTATATGTCCCCTAGGTCCTAGTTCATCCTAGTTCATCTAACCTTATCCCACTTAATCCCATTTATCCCTAGGTCCTAGTTCATCCCATCTTAATCATCTTCCTGATTAATTAAATAAACCCACTTTATTTAATTAATCTCACTTGATCACATTCCCAATTGATTAAATAAATCCCATTTATTTAATTAATAATCCCCCTTCACATGTCTCACAAAATTCAAATTAAAAATTTAAATTATTCCCTCACCTCTCGTCACATTGCGACACATGTCTCATGTCTCCATCTTCCACTTAATACGCCTTCACATGTCAATCTAATTCAAATATTTTGAATTAGATTCCCCTTTATTCTCCATCACACACTTGTCATGTGACTACAATCCCTCTTTGAGTGGGAAACCCTAATCCAACCATAATTGATCTTGACCATCCATATCCTCCAACATAACTCTTAATCACAACCGTTCATCCAAATTTGCCTTTTTCTATAAAGGTAGCCTCTCTTGTGCCATTTGCAATCAAATCTTCTTCTAGTATCCACATGTTGTCAAAATTTATTCTCAATCTTTCATCCATCTATTTTGCATCTATCATTCATGCATCCATTAATCTATCAATCTCCATATCATTGTTATGCTACAGAATCGAGCAATCAACATTCATCTCTTTGGGTAAATCTAGAGTGCTTCAGGTGTAGTATTCTCAACCCTATCAATGGATCATGAGTCGATATGAGGTTTGCATTCGTTTGATTTGCATTAGTTATCATTTTCTTCATGTGAATTTTCCATGATTTCAAACACCATGATCAACATTTGGTGTAGGAGATGAGGATGGGGAATCATCCTTGACAGAAGAAGAAGGAATCAAATTTTCAAGGGTAGGTGAAGAAAGAGGTTGATCCACAAAATCCATATGTTTAAAATACTACATAGGATCTGGATCAACTTTAATCATATAAGTCTTATTTTTAGAGACAAACTTTATCGACCCATGTGCAAGGTATATGGAACTATGCCCATGGCATGAATCCATGGTCTACCAAGTAGGAGATTATAAGGCAGTGCACCAGGCATGGCATGGACAACAGTAGGTAAAGTAACTAGGCTGAATTCAATCGGAAGTGTGATTGTTCCCATTTTTTTTCTGTCGACATTATCAAAACCACAAATGTTAAGAGTATTAGGAGAGATCAAAGATGTATCAAAATTAATACAGTTTAGCAAGTCTATGCCACAAACATTAAGATCATAACCGTTATCAATATGGGTACATTTCACACTGAAATTGTTCATTCCAACAATAATAAGCAGAGGATCATTCTACCTCTATACCTCTAAAGAAGGTAATTCAAATTGTTGAAACACAATATTGGTAGTGTTCGTGTAAATACAATCAAGTAAAGCAACTACATCATTCAGCCTAGTAGAAGATGTGCTAGGGAGCTTTTGCAGTGCTTCTTGGAGCATACTATTATACTGAGGAGAAATTTGAATGAGCTCCTAAAGAGAGATCTTGGTAGGAGTAGCACAAAGCTGCCCCACAAGATCATTTTCTATGAAAGGCTTTTGAGTTAGACAAGGAGTTGGTGGTAACATAGGAGAAGAAGCAGGAAGGGAAACATAGATAGAAATAGGCTATTTGTTTCTCCTAGTATTATATGTTTGCGATACCTAATGATAATGAGGAGCCCCTGACAAATTTAATTTGGTAGTTTTAGCAACTTGTGAAATATAATTATCAATTGGGGATGTATTTCAAGCACCCTGAACAATCATTACCAGTTTAGAAGTTGCTTTTTTTTTCAGATCAAAGATGGACCACAATCTTTGCTTTCACAGTTTCTTGAGTAGAACTGGAAATTTAGATTGTGTTAATCATGTTTTTAGAGGAAAGTTGTTTTTGTTTAAAAGAGGCAAATTTTTTCATGGATGAAGTCATCAAGGGCTTCGTCAACCATGTCAAAATCTTCATTACTAAATGGCTAATCAAATGCAATAAAGGATTGAAGAAAGAGATCCAACATTGTCAAATACTACATTTTAGTAAATAATAATAAGAAGGAGAAGCAAGAATATGCTAGTGAACACAATTCAGGTTCAACAAAAATGTAGATGATAAAAATTGAAATGACTAAATTATTCTAAGTAGCATTCAACTCTAATCACTTACATTGTGGACCTAACCAACCTCTAGGAAGAGTAATCTACTTCTATCTAGTCAAGAAGAATATATCAACCCAATTAGGTCTGATTCAGTTCTCTACTAGAAAATTAACTAATAAAGAACTCTAAGAATAAGCAAAAAACTAGAAATTAACAGAGATATAAAAATAATTTCAAGAAGTTGATAACATAACTAGAAAGGTGATATAGAGGAAAACCTAGTTTCCAAGTTAGGGAGCCTTAGCCTCAGATGCCAACACATCATGAGGATATTGACGTGCAGCTCTGTTGTCCTAATAGAAATAAAAAGATAGAAATCTATACAGTACAGAAAAGTACCAATCTTTAATAGCATCCATTTTGCATAGTGAAATAAGATAACTTCCCAATAAATGTATTTTAAATTGAAATCACTTAAACAAAGAATTTGATTTTCCTTAATAACCTACACAATACAAAGACAAAGAAAATCTTCTTGTACTATTTAGGGCCTTTCCTTGGTCAAGCCCCCATTTTGGATTTCCAACCTCCATGGAACAACCAGTGATATAGAAGAAAATAAACACATACGTGTGTGCAAGATCTTATCTTAAGTGCATCTAGGAGCTAAGAGAAATAATAAAAATAGAAATCTATAAGTATTTATGCTTGGTCTATGGGGAAAATACCCTAGTGTGTATATGGTAAAATGGGTGGTGGTCTACAACACAAGTATTTGCCAAAATAATGTTGTATGAAAGAAATAACAATAAAAGTAACACTATTCTATAATAATAGAACAATGTTACCAGATGTTTGGTTCAACAAATGAGGCTAGAAGCTCCTTAAAGGTGTAATCCAATGGTGGACAACTGAAACCCTTGCACAAGAGAGCCTCTTACCAACTCCAAGCTTCATCAATACCTCACAAAATGATAATGCAAGATGCTGCAATGTGATGAGCATGCAAGTCCACAAAATCTATTCATGAGAGTGTTCCAAGTATCCAATAGTGTTAAAAAAAAATAATTCAAGATAATTCCTTCAAAAGCCAAGAGAGATTGATCCAGAAGTTGTAAAAAATTTCAAGAGTTCATTTTTTTCAATCTTCTTCCTTTCACATGTAAGAAGGGAATTTTCCAAGTTGAGTACACTACAGGGACTATTCTGAGGTCGCATGAGCATTACCTTCAACAGGCTTTCAGAAATGAGTGGGATAATCATTATTTAAAAGTTTTGGCATAGTTAGGACATCTGCATGTGATGCTTGTCTCCTAAGAATATTTGTCCAAACTTTGCACATGTTCTTAGAAAAATATAACAAATAAGTATCTGAAATGCATTTTTGGTAAATAGTTGGTGATGAGGGAAAACTAGGCTAAAGGTTAGGTTTGATGACCCTAAAAACATGCTATGGGCATAGACACTAAAATGAGTAAAACATTTCATGAAATTGTGAGGGTACACAATTTTCTACACTACATTATATAATGATTGAATAGACTAGATTTCATGTTTGTGGCTCTTAAAACCATTATTTTAAGTTTCTATTTTAATTCTATATATTATCTAACTACAACACTTGTGACAAATACACTATAAATTTATACACACTAGTTGATGCTTTTAGAGAGGAAGGGTATGTGCAAGATCATCGTGGGCCAAACAGTGGCAATGGAAAAAAAATCGCGTCTTTACTTAGCCAAATTCATGAATTGGCCAACTTTGAATTTCATAGGCATGTTAAAAATATCCATTTTGGTTTGGATACCAAACCAAAACGGGTATCCGTTTTGTGGTAAAAAAACCATTTGTATAGTTCCAAGAAAAAGATATCCATTTCTGGAAAAGAGATATCTATTTTGTGGGTCCCAAAAGGGATATCCATTCCAAAATAGATATCCGTTCCAAAATGAATATCCATTTTCTAGAAATGGATATCCATTTCCTAGAACTATATGAATGGTTTTTTAACTTCTTTTCATTGGTTTATGCTTAGAAATTACAATTCAACTTGCAAATTTCTGTTGTTACATGGTTAACATCTTTTCAACCAATCGACAAAGTTGCATCTCTTTATAATTTGAACCTCTCTCTCTATCTAGTAATTCCTAATGAGTCTTGTTTTCAATGTTTGAGATGCACTAAGAAATTGCTGTTGAATTGGTAATGGTTGGTAAAGCTATGCATGAGATCTAAATTCAATTCAAAGAACCAAGTAGTAATGTGTCAAACCATACAAGGGCATATTATATCAATGTGGAAGGAAAATTCTTAGCAAGGAAATAATCATCAATGGTGACAATTGTGGCTTAGATAAAGAAGTGTCTCATATGTGCAATGAGATCGACTTGGACATTATATTATCAAATTTAAGCAAGACCATTTTATGAGGAGATGGTGTAAGATTATGTCAATTGATAGTGGTGATTTAATCCATCCTATTGATGAGGAAGGAGGAGGAGGGTTAAGGTCTTCTAATTGCACTTACAACACCTTGAGTTTTGTGTAGATATAATCATAATTGGGAACATGTGTTAGATAAATGTCACATGGTGGAGGGATGGTATCGGGATGAGTGATGATTGTTGTGGAAATGTTATGGTCAAATGTGTTATGAAAATGAGGTGGCATGGGTAGTGGGCTATCAATGTTGGGAAAGGGTTAGGGAGGATTTAATGAAGGAAGGGATGTGTGTCATGGTATGATGTCTCAAGGAATGGGAAGAAAGGATGGTGATTCATAAGATAATATGAAGAATGATGGTCGAGTGAGTTGGCATAATGGTAACTATAGCATGTCATGGGGTGAATCATGCATTAATACAGGTTGTGGAGTGAGAAAGGGGTGGTATGGGTATGGTTGAATGGAGTAATGAGGTGATTTAATCAGTAATGACCTAGGTGAAGTGATGGGTAGGGTATCTTATGTGGGATTGCTAGAAAGTGTGATTGTTAATGGTGTGGATAGCTAAATGCCATCTTCTAAGGGTTCAAAGGTGAGGAAAGTGTAAGAGGGGGATATGGGATAATCCATGGTTTAATGATTATTTAAGGGAGACTCCTTAAAATGATTATCAATGATGATGTCAATAGGGGGAATGGAGTCTATGAATGTAGGTATGGAAATGTGAGCTATGACATTGGGATTGTATTGGATGAATAATGGAAAGTAGGGACACATGTCTAGTGATGGAAGGAGCCACATGATCAAATGATGTTTGGGGAAGGCATTTTCTTAGGAAAGTAAGGATTTGGGTGAGGGTCTAGGGTTTGGTGGAGAAGAATTTATGGAAAATTTGGAGTTCATTAAAATTGACATGAATAGAATAAGTACAAGACATGGATAAGGATAAATGATAGGCTCAATATAGGACAACTAGGACTATGATGATGAAGATGGAAAGAAAAGTCAACAACAATAGCATGATATAGGGATATGATTAGAAAAAAAGAGTACTACAACTAGCAAGAGGAAAGTGAGGACATAATGTAAAGTTAACATGGCATGAACTGTAAGAAGATTGAACTAGTTGGATTTGTTAGGCTCACCAAATGAAATAACCTTAGAGGTTAACCTTAATTAGGTAAGATTGTTTTTGAGTGTGGTTGTTTGTGCAAGAATGTGTAAATTAATGTTACCTAAGGATAAATCTAACTATACTAACATTTTAATAACCATGAGAGCTAGGACTAACAATTAGACTAAAAACTTGACAAACAATACAACTTGGACACATGTAGGACTTGGAAAATGGAAAAGAATAAGTATTAAATGTGGAAAACAATGAAAAAGTGGTATTAGTTGCACCTAAGTAGAGAAGTGGTCTTTATGAAATATGCTTAGAATTATGCTCTATGTCTATTTGTGAAGTTTGGAGGTGATTGGACCTAAAGGATATGACCACCATATGCAAAATAGCCTACTTGATGGGAATGTGCATGGAGAGAGAGAGAGAGAGAGAGAGAGAGAGAGAGAGAGAGAGAGACTTCTTTTGACATGCAACCATAAACCATGAATAATGCCCCTAAACCCTAAACCTGAGCAACCCTAAACCTCTAAACCTTAAATAATACCCCTAAACCATAAACCATAAATAATGCCCCTAAACTTGAGAAACCCTAAACCCCTAAATCCTAAACCACAAACCCCTAAACCCTGAACACTAAACCTATTGGTAAACAAATTTTTTGCTTTAAAATAATCTTCTTGAGTAACTTCGTTCACCCTTGGATTAGCAACAACCTACTCACAACAGTTGAAGAATCCTAGGACTATGTCGATTCCTCTCTACGTTTGAGAGGGGCAGCTCCCTCGTATGATAGGGGTATTTGGATTTTTAGGAATTATAAGAACAAAAACAAAGAAATAACAAATATTAATGATGAAATAAAGTTAAACTTATGAATTTAAGTTCCATGCATCCAAGTAGAGATACCAAAACTTGATGCGAAATATCTTTCTCACAATGCAACTTTGAAAGGAAAGCACACGATCATTATTGATGAAACATATGGATACCAATAACAACACATGAAATCTAGTTGAACACACATTCAAAATGTTTTTTTATTGCTTTCAAACTTGAATATTCGAGTCTTTCATACACTGTCATGTGAAAAAGTGGAACCCCCTTTGATTGAATTACAATGTTGTATTTATAGGTGAGGTTAGTAACCACTTAAGGTAACTACCATAACCACTTTTTGTAACTACTTGGTATAACTACCTGAGTGTACTAACTTTGAACAACTAACTTTCTTTTGTAAAGATAGTCACTTAGAGTAACTACCTAACTTAGGCACTTAAAATAACTATGTAAGAAAGAGTTAGGAGGAACCAAGGGTCCTTGGACTTGAAAGAAGTGAACCTGCTCAAAATGGTGGAGCAAATTAATGTAGTACTTGTGAAGAATAAATGAAGAACTTGTGGTAGTGCGAGGAATATTAAGCACAACTATGATCTACCTCCATTTTCTCTCGTTTCTGACCATTTGAAGTCCTCCATGAGCAGTTACTTCCCTGTATAATAAATAGAGGTCTTGATCCTTACCACCAATCTTTGGAATGCCAATTCCAAAGCTCCCAATTTGGTGTTATTGGATATGATGTCATCATAGGTCTTGGAAGATACTTACAAAGGTTGTGGAATGAGTTTTCAATAGCCAAATGCATATATCTGAATTCAATGTTATCCACGAGATGACATTTCTTTGAGGCAATTTGTCAAACAGCTAACATGCCATGTCCAACTTCCACATTTTATAGATATGTCTACCAAGGTGCCTATATTCACAACAACTCATTAAAATCCACTTTCAATCATGCTTTGTCTGGAAAATTTCATTCACGTGTAGGTAAGAAGGAGGGATTTAGTCTGAAATAATATTCCATGAGACTCAACTTTCTCAAGATTCTTGTCAAATCCTTCACACACTTTGTCTACATTGAGTGGAATTCCATTTAACTAAAAATTTACAGATGCCTCGATCAAATCCTATCTATGCATATCTTGCATTCATGGTGTAATCTTTGCTAGGGCATTCTATCAAACAGTTCATGGTCATGCATGTTTACCAGAGTAAACGCAATGATAAAGTTTCAAAATTGAAGGCTGCAGAATTAGGATTTTCACCTGCAAATTGCATTTTCTTTAAATTTTCTATGTGTTTTTCAACAAAACCATATTGTACACATCTTGCAATCCTAGCAGTCCATGTGACCACATTTGCTTTGAATGCTATGCCAAACTCTTCACATGCCTTGTCTGTATATGTCTCTGCATTTTGCATGCGTGTCTACCAGAGTATTAGAACGATAATATCTATCAAAAATCCACCTTCCATTATACATTAATGGATGTGCAAACCGTCCATTCAAAACTATTATGCATGCATAGATAGAGAAGAATCTGGGAAAGGTTATGGAATTTAGCTTTACACTTGTAAACTAGATCTGTTTGAAACTTTTTGAAGTCTTTTCAACAAAATCATTTTGTGTATATGCTGCAATCATAACATATCATGAGATGATGTCTCCTTGAAGCTACCTATAAACATCTTGTGTGCCTTACCTCACCTTCCACAATTTTCTATACATTTATTAGGGCACATGTAACTTACAATATCTGACAAAAACCTTCATTTTTCATGTGTTTCTATAACACAGTCAGGGGAATATGCTAACAGAGGTCGTGGAATCTAGTCTTATACCAGCCAATTGTATTTGCTTAAGGATTCATGTAACCTTCTCAGCAAATTCATTTGTTCATAACTTGCAATTGTTGCACCCAACGAGACCAAATTTCTTTGAGGCATTTAATCAAACATTTTGTATGCCTTGTCTATCTTTCTACATCTTGTATACATATTGACCATGGCAGCCAATATGCGTAATCCATTGGGCTTGGCTTTATAACTGCCAATACATTTAACTTGAAAGTTTCCAATGCCTTTTCAACACGTCAATTTTGTGCATATATTGTATTGAAACCATCTATCATGATTTTTGGGCAGTTGCAACTATTTTCCTTGCTTCTATTTTAATCGGCTACTGATGAGTTTTTTTAAAACCTTTCATTGGCTTTTGAAAGAGATTTTCAAAGTCTTTTCAACAAAATACATTTGGCACGGGTTGTTAAAATAACCAACTATTCTTTTTGCAGTGTTTAGGAACACTTTACTAAGCAACTTTGAAATATAACATGTTGATGATAGAAACTACTTTTACTTCCTTTATCAGTGGTTTAGAAGACTTGTTTCGAAACTTCATATGTTGATGGATGGTTACAATCTTTTCCTCCTTTTTAGATGCCTTCACAGTGCTAAAAATACTTTACAACAGTTGGCTCTTATTGGGGACAAGGACCTTGAGGACACAGAATGAACTTAGAATCTCTAGAAATAACTAGTGCCTTATCCATTGGGCTATAGAGTCAGGAGATAACACGATGTACGAGGGGAAACAAGGAGACTCCAATGAGATAAAGGACAAATGACAAAGAGACCCAGAGATGAGGCAAACAATGAAAACCAATAGAAACTAAAACAAGATAGACACAACAAAAACTCCTAATTATCCTATGTACATGGTAGGTGACTCCTACCTCAAACTGCTTTAGGATGATCATGTAAAACCATTAATAGGTTGAGAAAAATAGGCACTTGAATGAAAAAGACATGTGCATGGATGAGGCACCTGCGGACTCAGTAGATATTTTAGGATGATAAGAAAAATGAAATACACAAAATGTGAGGACTCCTTGAATAGTACACCAAACAACCATTTCAAATCATAAATTTTTGAGTCCTTTTGAATCACATTGGTATTTCCTTGTATAATAATGATCATATCTTCAGGCATCATGTTGAGCATACCAATTTTCTCTATCTAGAGATTCTTTTGATCGCTTGAATCAAAGAAAATTGAATCACGAACTTGATATCCTTCACGTGAACCAATAGGCAAAGAAAACTCGATATTCTACAACTGATCTTTCTGATGAATAATGTCCTTTATCATTGAATCATCTTCTGCAAAGTAAAATTCCTCCTTCTTTAATATTACTAACTCAGGATCTTCTTTTTTAGAGGGTTGCACATGAGGAAGGGAAAGTGATGAATCTACATTATGCACTTTATCCTCCTAAAAGTCTTCTTGTATCGTCGGTGAAGAAATAATATTTTCCTCTCTTGGAAGTAGTGAAGGAGAAGTTAAAACATGAAGCTCTTCATCAAGCCTTTGAATGTTAGTATCCTTATGATCTTCTTGCATATTTGGAGTGGGAATAATCAATGCTTCATCTTGAGTAGTACTTTTAGTTTCAATAGTTGAGTATTCTTCTTCAACAAATGGTAAAGGAGAAATGGCAACATCTTCTCTACAAAGAAAATCATCACCAGGTGTATTAAGACACCAATCTAGAATGAAAACCTCATGAGGGAGCTCTTGGAGCATTCTTTCTTCATTATTCTCTTCTTGCTCAGATTGCATGCATGTTAGGAAAACATTTTGTGACATGTCTTCATCTTCTTTGTTTACACTTTGGTCCAAAATTTCTTCTGCATTCCCTTGAACATTAACCATGTCATGGGAACCTTCCTCAGAAGATATAGTTATTGAACCTGAGCAAGTTGTCACAAGAGGAGTGACATTCTTCAAAAAAAGTGAGAACATGTCATCATCTCGATAGATTTCTTCTTCATCATTGTATGTTTCCATACAATCTGTGAGGACCGCCCTTTTTACTTCTGTTGTTATGACTATTTACATTACTGTTATTATTACTTTTTATATTTGTGGGATAGCAGTTCTCGGAATTGTCAAACTATTAAACTTTATTATGATTTTGGAAAAACTAATTGGGTGATGTTTGGATAAGTTTACATTTCAGAAAAATTAATTAGGTGATGATGGAAAATTGTAATAAGATTTCATTTATGTTAATTAGTCCTATGTCATGATAATGCATGTTTTTAAGTTGCTTCGGCTATGATGATTTTATGTGGTTACTGATCTTGTAATTTAGTGTGTAGGAATTACTAATCGAACCACAGATTTCAGAGATCATTCCGCACCTTGTTATTTGTTATTCCCTGTTAAGCCAATCTGGTTCCACGAGGAACCAAGATCTCTTGTGTTTGATGTAATGATGTAATGTGGTCTTTCGTATGGTCGAGTGGGTTAGGTTACCCTCATGTAACATTATTTTATAATTTGTGTTGTAAAAAGGATTGAATTTGAATTTCCTTATTTAATTTAAATTTATGAGGCCTTTTCTTGTGCTTTACCTTGACCAGGGGTGTCTTGTATGGGTTAAAGTTGACCCTGCGTTATATCCCATGGGTCTAGGGGCCCATTTGGCATGGGTAACCCTTGAATAACCTCCATCTAGTCATCTTAACTTCCCCCTGAAGTTAAGTGGCGAAAATTGGGGGTATGGAGGGGACATGATGGGTTGTACCAACACCCAACCCATCCCCTCTACAATCCCCAAGGTAAGAGATGCCATCCATTATTGAAGGATTGACTTGAAGTCACCTTCTCCATTAGTGAGATTCCCCCATGTGAAGTGGGGCCACCCATGTGAAGGAGGGAAGAAGAGGCATGGGTCACCTGTCTTTTACTCCTTTAACTCCTTTTATTTCTCCCATGCGAAAGAGAAATGACAGGAGGAAAGGGATAAGGAGTACTCTAGGGATGGGTGAGTGACATAAGCCACCAGGACAGAATAGTGGTTTTGGGGAAGGGTGAGGAGGTGACAAGTGTCACCTCCCCATTCCTCGAAACTGAAAAGAAATGGGGTTATTTGTTTCCAATTTTGAGAGGGAGGAAGTTAGTTGAATTTTGGGGAAAACTTTCATTTTGCTTTACCAAAAATAGAAAAGTTAGTTTGCAGGAGAGAGAAGAGAGAGGGAGTTGGTGGCTAAGGTTGGAAGAGAACTCTGTGGGCTCAGCAACAGCTTCATTCCAGGAGGGCTTTGCAAGGTTGGTTTGATTTTTACCATTGTTTCGTATAGCTGAATGTGTATGTTAAGTGTGTGAATTTGTGTTTAGATTTGTTTTCTGTGGGGTTTGTTGTCGGGTTGTTTGATAGAGCTTCTCCCACTTGGGAGAAATGCTCATCAAGTTTGGGGTAGGGGAGGAGAGATCCTCCTCGGGTGCATACCTGTTTCCATATTTTGGGATGTTGAAAGCCTTGAGGGCATGTATCTGTGTCTGTATCTTTGACTTGAGAGTCATATACAGATTTCTTAAAAATTTGTGATCAAACTTGGTTTGAGACCAAGAGAAATTGTATTGGTTAACTTATCTGTCAGGGTGACACTCTGGAGTCGAGTGTGTCCACTCTCCTGCCCCTTATGAAACTCACTGTAGTTGAGTTTCCGTGTTGTGTAAATAACCCACGGGTGTTTGTGTGCTTTGGGATTGTTGTTGTTACTGTTGTGAAGTGGAGTGTTTGAGTTACCCAGGTGTGAGTCTGGTCTCCCTAGCTCGGGGGTGACCCACTTGCGGGTCTACGGAAGGGAGGAGAGCTAGATGAGTGGTGTTTTCTTCTTTGTTTGTCTTTGATACGCAGGTTTTCTCTTGAAGCTTCTGGTTGAATATGTATGAAGAAACAGCTTATTTTTCTTTGTCATGAGAATTAGGCCTGGTTCATTTCATAAGAGTTGAAGAGAGAGCACCTCTCTTGATATGGTTGTAATGTATTGTTACCCTGGGAGTGAAGGAATTCACCTCCCTAATCTTTTTATTGATGGACTTTTACTTGGTTGTCACAAGATATCAGTTGTATATTGTTTGGGAGAAGGAAGTTCATATCTGGGAAGTTAGTTGTTGTATCCATGGTTTAAAATTTATTCTCTTGCTATTTGTAGTGGAAGAGTTAACTTTTCTGTAATATGAATGTGGTAAACAAATACCTTCAATTTTCAAGTTTGTTGCTTTGTAAACCTTTTTAAATAGAAATTTCATTACTTATTTGCAATCTAATCTGAGTTTATTTATAAGTATAGAACCGCTAAATTAGTTGAAAGATCAGTTTTATAATTCACTGTTCTAATGGATAAGTTAGTTTTAAATGATTAAGTTTTCTCCTTCATACGTAATGGATTTAGTTATTTTGTAAGTTTTTAAGAAAATCTATTAGAATTACTTCTGGATGTCCTAAGAGTTGAAATGGACATGTATTAATTGCCTAAATATATACTGATTTAAAAATTCATTTTCTTAAGTGTAGATATATATATATATATATATATATATATAATCGTATTTAATATTACTTGCTCTTTTTAACTGAATAAAAGAAACTGAATAAAGTGTGTAATTTGAGAAAATTATGAAATATATATACATATATTCATTTATATATATATATATAAAACAGTTGTTATTTACTTATCATTTTGACAGAATTAGAGATACTAAAAAAAAAATGGTTGGATTGAAAATGAAAAGACAATCTGAAACTGAATTAGATATATTTATATATATATATATACATACATATATATATATACATATATATATATATATATATATATTATTGATATTTTATTATCATCGAAATGCAATAAAAAAATGGATTACAATTTATTTGACGCCATTGTGAACGCTGTGTGTGGTAAACACAGTCGAAACTTTGTATATATTGGGTGGTGGGGAGTAATCCACACCGCAGTCCCTGTTATATTAAAACAGAGGTGTGGGGAGGGGCGGAGCCCCACCCACACCCCACATCGTGGGATGTGGGTGGGGCTCCGCCCCTCCCCACATCCCCCTGCCCCTTTTAACCCCCGCGGAGCTATGCTCCGCCACATGCAAGCCGCCACTATTCTTGCGGCCGCCGTCCCTCTGCGCGGCCGACCTTGTCTCCTCCGCTGGCTGCGGCCACCGCCGCCCATCTCCTCCGCTGGCTGTGGAAAACAAAACAAACAAAAATGTTAGGGCTTTTTGCCCTAACATATAAGTTGGTCAATTTGGAAATGAAATACATTAAGTTGCCATATATATAGACATATATAGATACTATATATGCCTATGTATATAGCAATATATATATAATGAAATAATTAATATATATATATATATCTATATATATATATATAAACGGGATTACGTGGAGTTTGTTAAACAAATTAAAAGAACAATTTCGTCAACTACATGTACATTAAAATATATATATATATATATATATATATATATATATATATATATATATAGGAGTAGTTTTATGAGCCATTTTATTGGGCCCTTGTTTAAAATCTTAATAAAATGTGACACATGGATATACAAAAATAAAACAAAAAAAAAAATATTTTCACAGTTAGTTTTTTTATTAGTGTTGAACACAACAACCAAAGAAGTTATGTTTCCATGATCAGGGTTTTATAAAGTGGAGAGCCTCCTACATGTATTAACAACGGTAAATGATTTACAATAAGAGTATTAATAATACTGATTAGTAATAATAACAACAGTAATTATAGATAAGAGAAAATAAAATTATAATTTAATGAGAGCATAAAGGAATATACTGTGTTACCCGGGAAGAGTTTCTTGGAAGTTTCACTATCAACGCGGTTCAATAATCAGGAAAATGAAGAGGAAAAATTACACGTCACCATGCTAAAAAGGTCACTGGAAATAAACTTAAGGAGTCATCATAGAAATTCCATGTGAGGCCATTTTAATCTCAACTGTAGTAAACGTCCATATAAGTAAACCTGTAAGAGAGTCAGAAGAAGAAAAAGTAACATTGGAAAAACATAGAGGAGAAAATGCGTGACAATTCCCACATGGGATAAGAGAACTAAGTCAATGGACCCTCCAGCCAAAATTTGCTTAGGAACAAGTTTAATTAATATATACAAGAGAAGAAACCTAGATCGGAGAAGACTAGGAGACCGAGTCCAGCGAAGTAGTAAACCAGTCTATGTGACCTGGATCATCCAGATGTTAGGTTTAATATTAACAATAGAAACAGTGATAACCCTGATTGATGCCCCATATGAAGATGCCCAATATGAAGAAAGGAAAATGAAAGAGAGAGAGACCGAAATATAAACAAACTAAATTATCACAGAAATAGTTAAGGTGAGTGCGATAAAAATACAATTAAAATTAAGACCCAGAGAAAAGGGAAGAGAGAGCAAACAAACCACCTTGTTGAGAATGCTAAGTCGTAGGAGGAGTATGTTTCAGGAAACAAGAGAGGAGACAGACAACCGTGCCTTGCTGAAAATTGACTAAATAGGGAGATCACTAGTCGGTTTAGTCGGAACAAGGCGTCGTGGGAAGTTGTTAATCTATCAGCGAACCACGTGCGTAAATGAGTGCTGCGTAATTCCCACTAACGCCGTAAGGCGTTATGCTGCCAGAATTTGCCGAGATTTAGATTTAGGAACTATGGTAATCTCACTCTTGCAATGACGTAAACGGCGTCGTAGAGACCCTCTTGTTGGTCTGCTTGCGTCTGGTTACACGCAATTGTACTTATATCCCACCGAAAGCTGTAGTATTTTCGCCATGAGAGAACACCGCCGAGCATGCTTACGCATGCGAGGGGGTTTTTGGGATAGTGTGAGAAAAGTTTTTCATATCTCATGTCATAACCACATAACAGATGTGGCTATGACACGTGTGATGTGTGTTGTGACCACAAGGAAAATGTGGGCATGACACAATCTTCTTCTTCTATCTTCATTACTTCTTCTTCTTGGTCTTCCTTAAGTGGACATGCATGTTCCAATGAGTCTCTTTCAGACACTTCCTTCAATATAGGTTCATTTGTAGGAAAAATCTTTGCCTCTTCATTGCTATCCTCATCATGCAAATGATATATCTTAGCATAATTTCTTTCATCTTCTAGTGCATGAATCTCCTCTGATAGGGAATTATGACCACGAGAAAGAAAATGAGTTTCCTTCCCATCTTTTTGTTCAATCTTCCATAATGTTTGAAGCAAAGAAGGATGAATCTGGCTAGAATCGAGTTGCATGCCATCATAGAAATTCTTCAAAGACTCTACTTGCTTAGGGTCATCAAGAACTTGATTTTGTTGAGTAGATGACGTAGTAGAAGGATAATCTTCATCATCACTGTCACTCTCTGATTCAGGAAGTTGCATGTTATGTATCTAGGTTCTTTGATACCAAACCATGTTCTAGGATTCTTCTTTCAGATAGAGTCACCAACTTCTTTTTTGGGGGAGATACTTGTAGATTTCTGAAGAACAAAAGGCACCAACACTTCAACTCATCTCCCCAGCAGAGTCGCCAAAAATATGTTGGTAAATAGATTTGTTGCTTTAAAATAATTTTCTTGAGTAACTTTGTTCACCCTTGGATTAGCAACAACCTACTCACAATAGTTGAAGAATCACAGAACTATGTTAATTGCTCTCTGCATTTGAGAGGGGCAACTCCCTCGTATGATAGGGGTATTTGGATTTTCTGGAATTATAAGAACAAAAACAAAGAAATAACAAATAGTAATTATGAAATAAGAGTTAAACTTATGAATTTAAGTTCCATGCATCCAAGTAGAAATACCAAAACTTGATGCGAAATATCTTTCTCATAATGCAACTTTGAAAGGAAAGTACATGATCATTATTGATGAAACATATGAATACCAGTAACAACACATGAAATTGAGTTGAACACACATTCAAAACATTTCTTTATTGCTTTCAAACTTGAAAAACACTATTCGAGTCTTTCATACACTGTCATGTGAAAAAGTGGAACCCCCTTTGATTGAATTACAATGTTGTATTTATAGGTGAGGTTAGTAACCACTTAAGGTAACTACCATAACGACTTTTTGTAACTACTTGGTATAACTACCTGAGTGTACTAACTTTGAACAACTAACTTTCTTTTGTAAAGATAGTCACGTAGAGTAACTACCTAACTTTGGCACTTAAAATAACTATGTGAGAAAGAGTTAGGAGGAACCAAGGGTCCTTGGACTTGAAAGAAGTGAACCTACTCAAAATGGTGGAGCAAATCAATGTAGTACTTACAAAGAATAAATGAAGCACTTGTGGTAGTGCAAGGAATATTAAGCACAACTGTGATCTCCCTCCATTTTCTCTCATTTGTGACCATTTGCAGTCCTCCATGAGTAGTTACTTCCCTGTATAATAAATAGAGGAGGTCTAGATCCTTACCACCAATCTTTGGAATGTCGATTCCAAAGCTCACAATTTGGTGTTATTGGAGATGATGCCGACATAGGTCTTGGAAGATACTTACAAAGGTTGTGGAATGAATTTTCAATAGCCGAATGCATATATCTGAAGTCAGTGTTGTCCATGAGATGACATTTCTTCGAGGCAATTTGTTAAATAGGTAATGTGCCATGTCCAACTTCCACATTTTATAGATATGTCTGCCAGGGCACTTGTATTCACAACAACTCATTAAAATCCAATTTCAATCATGCTTTGTCTGGAAAATTTCATTCACTTGTAGGTAAGAAGGAGGGATTCAGTCTGAAATAATATTCCATGAGACTCAACTTTCTCAAGATTATTGTCAAATCCTTCACACACTTTGTCTACATTGAGTGGAATTCCATTTAACTAAAAATTTACAGATGCCTCGATCAAATCCTATCTATACATAACTTGCATTCATTGCATAATCTTTGCTAGGGCATTCTATCAAACAGTTCATGGTCATGCATGTTTACCACAGTAAACGCAATGATAAAGTTTCAAAATCTCCCATTTAGCAAGTTGTGGTTGAGAAGATGATGGCGAAGGCTGCAGAATTAGGATTTTCACCTGCAAATTGCATTTTCTTGAATCTTTCTATGTATTTTTCAAAAAAACCATATTGTGCACATCTTGCAATCCTAGCAGTACATGCGACCACATTTGCTTTGAATGTTATGCCAAACTCTTCTCGTGCCTTGTCTATGTATATCTCTACATTTTGCATGCGTGTCTACCAGAGTATTACAATGATAATATCTATCAAAACTTCACCTTCCATTATACATTAATGGATGTGAAAACCATTTGTTCAAAACTGTTATGCATGCATAGATAGAGAAGAATCTAGAAAAGGTTATGGAATTTAGCTTTACACTCGTAAATTGGATCTGCTTGAAACTTTTTGAAGTCTTTTCAACAAAACTATTTTGTGTATATGCTGCAATCATAACATATCATGAGATGACCTCTCCTTGAAGCTACACATAAACATCTTGTGTGCCTTACCTTGCCTTCCACAGTTTTCTATACATTTATCAAGGCACTTGTAACTTACAATATCTGACAAAAACCTTCATTTTTCATGTGTTTCTATAACACAGTCAGGGGAATATGCTAACAGAGGTCGTGGAATCTAGTTTTATACCAGCTAGTTGCATTTGCTTAAGGATTCATGTAACCTTCTCAACAAAGTCATTTGTTCATAACTTGCAATTGTTGCACCCAATGAGACCAAATTTCTTTGAGGCATTTAATCAAACATTTTGTATGCCTTGTCTGTCTTTCTACATCTTGTATACATATTCACCATGGCAGCCAATATGCATAATCCATTGGTCTTGGCTTTGTAACTACCAATACATTTAACTTGAAAGTTTCCAATGCCTTTTCAACATGTCGATTTTGTACATATATTGTATTAAAACCATCTATCATGATTTTGGGGTAGTTGTAACTATTTTCCTTGCTTCTATTTTTATCGGCTACTGATGAGTTCTTTAAAAACCTTTCATCAGCTTTTGAAAGAGATTTTGAAAGTCTTTTCAACAAAATACATTTGGCATGGGTTGTTAAAATAACCAAGTGTTCTTTTTGTAGTGTTTAGGAACACTTTACTAAGCAACTTTGAAATATAACATGCTGATAATAGAAACTACTTTTACTTCCTTTATCAGTGGTTTAGAAGACCTGTTTTGAAACTTCATATGTTGATGGATGGTTATGCTCTTGTCCTCCTTTTTAGATGCCTTCACAGTGCTAAAAACACTTTACAACAAAACCCAAGCAACCCTAAACCTCTATCTCCCTATCCCCCTATCTCTATCATTCCTCTACCTCTCAATCTCTCTCCCTATGTCTCTGGCCATATCCCTCACTCTCCATATCCATATCTCTTCCTATGTCTCTGTCCATGTCCCTCACTCTATATATCTCCCTATTGATCCTCTCTCTCTAAACACTAAACCCTAAACCCTAAATCATAAACCCTAAATAATGCCTCTAAACCTTAACCCCTAAACCCTAAACTTGAGAAACTCTAAACCCATCTCTCTCTCTCTCTCCAAACTTGAGCAACCCTAAACCCCGAAACCCCAAACTCCTAAACCCTAAATCCAAGCAACTCTAAACCTTTATCTCCCTATCTCTATCATCCCTCTACCTCTCAATCTCTCTGTTTATGTCTTGGCCATATGCCTCACCCTCTATCTCCCTATCTCTCTTCTCAGTCTCCTCTATATCTCCCTATCATCCCTCTCTCTCTATAAACCCTAAACCTTTTAACCTAAACCCCTAACCCTTAAATAATAAACCCTAAACCCTAAATAATGTCCCTAAATCCTAACTCCTAACCCCTAAACCCAAGAAACCCTAAACCCCTAAAACCTAAACCTTAAACCTCTAAATCCTAAACCCAAGTAACCCTAAACCTCTATCTCCCTCTCTCTCTCTCCTATCTCCCTATCGCCTTTGTCCATCTACCTCTCAATCTCTCTCCCTATGTCTCTAGCCATGTCCACCATTATCTATCTCCCTATCTCTCCCCTCGGTCTCCTCTATATCTCCCTATTGGTCCTCTATCTCTCTCTAAACCCAAAACCCTAAACCTCTAATCCTTAACCCCTAACTCCAAAACCATAAACCCTAAATCCTAAATAATACCCCTAAACCCAAGCAAACCTAAACCTCTATCTCCCTGTCTCTCCCTATCTCTCCCTATCTCTCCCTCTCTCTCTATATCTGTAGACATGTCTCACTCTCTATCTCCCTATCTCTCCCCTCTATGTCCTCTATCTATCCTAATCTCTATCAGTCCCCTCTATATATCTCTCTTTAAACCCTAACCCCAATAAACTCTCTCTCTCTCTCTCTCTCTCTCTCTCTCTCTAAACCCCAAAACCCTAAATAATGCCCCTAAACCCTAACCCCTAACCCCTAAACCCAACCAACCCTAAAGCTCTATCTCCCTATCTCTCCCTTATCTTCCTATCTCTATCATCCCTCTACCTCTCAATCCTTCTCCCTATCTCTCTGGACATCTCAGCCACTCTCTATCTCCCTATCTCTCCCCTCTATCTCCTCTATCTCTCCATATATGTCTCCTCTCTCTCTATCACTTGCCTCTATCTCCCCTATCATTCCTCTATCTCCCTATCTCTCCCTCTCCCTTATTGACGAAGGAAATGAAAACAAGAAAACTAGGAATCTTTCTCTCTCTCCTAGGGAAGTTGGAAAGGAAAAGGAAAACTAGTAAACCTAGGAAAAGGATTTAACTAGGAGAGAGAGAGAGAGAGAGAGAGAGAGAGAGAGATTTTATATGGAAACTATTGAACAATGATAAAATGTAATGTGGTTGGATGTGGTAAGTTTTAGACGTTGCGATATACCATGGAGATATGTATACATGTGGTGATGCTATGGAAATTTAACTACATATTTAATTGTGCTAGTTCTTCTTTGATTCAGGACTAAACTAGTTACCTTTATTTTTCCTCATATCATTGTTTTCTTGACCTGAATTAGAACTTTCTCCTTTTTAAAATCCTAAACCTTTCTTGTCATCTGGATTTTTTTGACTACCAAGCAACTCATCAAGCTTTGCAGAGCTTATTTTGAACTTTTCTTTGTAACTATTTGCCACCTCCAAATCAAACCTTAAAAGTATAACATCTTTTGCCAAATTTTCACATTTTTTAGACTTCTCTTTCAACATTGGATTCAAATGTTCCTCAACTTTTTCTTTCTCTTGAACCAACCCTATTAAATTATTTAGGGTTTTATTTGCTTCAATCAACTGTTCACTTAGCTCTCTATTCCTATCCTTTGATCTCTTAACTTGTTCTCTTAGCTTTAGGATGCATTCATCAACTTCTTTGACATTTTCCTTCAAATCCTAGATATCTACTTCATACTTATCAAGATCTTCAAGAGTTGTTCTAAATTCTTGATCAAATGTGACACTGCCTGGAGCAGGATACCTTCTGGCTGCCATGAGTACTCTTTCCCAGATCTTCCTTAAGCTATTAAACTTCTTCCAAGGAACCTTTCTCTGATACCAATTGTTTAATACAAGGAATACTGAGAGGGGTGTGAATCAGTATTCAACAAAACCACTTCTTTAGGTGTCCATCAATC
This sequence comes from Cunninghamia lanceolata, assembly GCA_027924645.1. Taxonomy (NCBI): domain Eukaryota; kingdom Viridiplantae; phylum Streptophyta; class Pinopsida; order Cupressales; family Cupressaceae; genus Cunninghamia; species Cunninghamia lanceolata. The sequence goes on along the minus strand of BSBN01001271.1, from coordinate 2,707,905 downwards.
TAATTACCAAATTCAATAAAATGAAAGTAGAATAAACATAAGAACAACAACCATAAAGACATAACACATAGACACTAGCATTTTTACATGGAAAACCCAAAAAGGGAAAAACCACGGTGAGTGTTAGCTCACAACATATTATGATATCAAAAGTGAATTACATGAAGGGTCACTTCCTTAGGGCTCACTGCCCAAGGACTCACTATGCAAAGAAGTGCTCACTGCAATAGGCTCACTACCAAAAGAGAAGAGAAGATTGAGAAGGAATGACTCACTGCCAAAAGAAAACTGCTACAAGTGCATCTACAAAATCTTGAGGTGTAGCTCCATTTAGCTCAGTATATAGACTCAAATGTCTTCATAATGTCTTCCTTTCTTTTTCTGCTCTGCTTCACATATATTATGCTCTTCTGCCCTTACTATCCTTTTCTAGTCACAAAACTAACTTAGATCACACAGACATTGAATTCACACTTTGTTCACACAAATTCATACCTCCAAAGCTAAAATCTATCGAGTATATATATCCGCATCAAGAATTTTCTCAAACTAGGTCAGCATGCAAAATATAAAGCTTGTATATTCAAGTTATACCTTGTCAGCCTATTATTGTGTCCAAACAACAATGCAGACCCAATAAATTATACAAGACTCTTCATATGAGTCTAGACCTATTGTAGAACCACTTAGATTAATGATTCCAATCATATACCTTAACCACATATCAATCTATCACGACTGTCGGCTTAACCCTTAAGTGAACATGCAACTAGCTTGATTGTCATACCATAACTTTCAATGCAAACCATATGAGACTTTGAAATTCATAACCAACATTCATTATGGAACTCTTATCATACCATTAGAACTACAAAGCATAATACTAGATTTGATAGTGAAATTCAGATCTTAGAACAGTTGTTATGTCACATAGAAATACCGTCAGCTTGAAACACGATATTGGAGAACCTATAAATAGTGATCTGATGAACTTCAAGCTCTATAACTATGGATTTAGATGCTTATGCCCTATATCTACATTGCCTCAAAACCACAAATCACAATATTCATCAGCAGAGGAATGTAGACTAGACTGCTCAGGTACTTTACACTGTTTCTAACTTAACTTTGTTCACCGGGACTTAGACATTTTACCATATGACTTCTGGAGGAAATCAAGACTTGAACACTGGATCATGACATCACCATATAGCTATGAGTAACATACCAGAATTGCATAACATGATCTTCAACTGTAGAGGAGTATCAACTAAATTTCTATCACTGTCTTGATACCCTGTCAGTACTTAGTCAATTTTGGCTAAGTTTTCTGGACCAAAAGGCTATGCACAACTTTGTCACAAGAGTTGTCTCCAAACATGTCAGGTTGTTTCCATCAATGACAACATCATATCAACAGTGTCTCTTGACTATGTTGCCAACAATCTCCCCCTTTGGCATTGATGGCAACACTTAGTGAAAAATGCTTATCTGCTCCCCCTTACTATATTAACTCTATTTTTCTTCTTCCCTTGAGATGTTTGGCCATTTTTCCCTAGATTTTCTTCTCCTCCTTTGACATCAATGGAAAAGGTGTATGCACAAGTAGCAAAATTATGTCAAAAACTTCAAAATTATCACACCCTACTACATATGTACAGGTACAATCTTCCATCTTAGTTAGTTGTAGGTGGTAGAATATCATTATAAATGGTCTTTATTAGAGCTGACTCTCCATCCCATCTATTATTTGTGCTCTCTAAAATTTGAATGTGACCATTTATCAGGAAAACTAATTTTTTTCCCTTTGTACATCTGAGGGTGTATCAATTACTGCTTTTGCTTTCAAAGCTTCTTCTGCAAGATTTGTCATTGAATCTATTTTAGGACTTATTAGTCCTCTTAACTGGCACAACCTATTTTTAATTTCTTCCCTCTTATTCATCAAACTGCTTAAGTTATTGTGGATATTTACATCATGTTTCTCTTTACTCCTTATTGATTCAACTATCAGATCATATGACTTAGAGATATTTAGCAATTGGAGCTCTAGGCCCTTGATTTTTTTTCTACCTCCTTTGTAACTTCTAGTCATGATAAGGAAAATTTATAAATATCATATGATTCATTAATAGCCTTCTCTTTACTTTTGATTCCATTGTCTAGTAGAATTTTGTCATTTTCCATCATAGTCTTTAATTTAGCTAACCTTTTCTCATTATATTCTTTTCTAACCTTTATTTCTGTAGAATTTTCAAATAACTCAAAATGTGTACTTACTAAGTTTATTAGTCCCTTGAGTTAATCTGTTGGTGGCAATGATTTAGCTTTTTGGTGTGAAGGCATCAACTTCTCCAGGATACTTGATGCTTCACCAATGAGTTCACTATCCTGCAAATGCGAGTTTAGCATTTCTTCTTGTTCCTTTGCATGAAAAATTGTCCCAAGCTTCATCTTTTGTAATGGGGACATAGAGGCCATGATTATGGGACTTTGTAGCAACTCATTTGATTCCAACATTTGACTTTCCTATTATTTCTTGAGAAATTTCCTTACCAATTCAACAAGGTCTTTGATAGTGGTGTCAGTAGAAGTGTCTCTTATCCTTTCATCAAACACTTCTTTTTCCTTATTTTACTCAGGTGGTTCCAGATCCATAGCCTCTTGTTGAACAATGTTTTACACCGGTGAAGGGCTTCTCTCAACTTGTTCATGTTCTTGATTGTCAACTTTATTTTGCTCATTAGTCATCTCCTTGGTTGCTTGATCATCATCTTGATGCTTCAGAGGAGGACTTGTCTCATTTTGATCCTTGTTAGCTATATCTAGACCATCAGTAGCAGGGGCTTGATCTCCTTTCTCCTTTATCTCTTCATTATTTTTGTCTAGCCCTTGGTCCATGCTGATTTCTGGAGCAGATGCGTCATCTTCAACACTTGTTTCTTCATTATCATATATAGTTGGGAGATGAAATTCCTTCAACATTCTCAAAATGATTTCCTTGGTTTCTTTAGCTACTTTATCAATGCCATATGACATGAGAGTGTTCATCCTCCTTTTTGTTCTAAATTCTCCACCAAGCACTTTGGAGACTTTTGCTTTTTCTTCTAGAGTGATCTTAGGACATAGTTTTATTAGTGTATGTTCTCTAAGCTCATTGTCCTTGCCCATTGCAACTTCTTTTCTTGTAGACATTATAGTCCCCAAACTATCTGGGAGGTTAGAAATTATCTCAATAAGAGCTTTACTGTATATGTCCAAGTATTTGATGACAACAATCTCAATGATGCTTTTGTCTACATCATCATAATCATCATACAGTTGGGTAATAGGTTTTAGATTGACATCAACTATAATGGCCTTCAAGAATTCCTCTAAACTTATTATAGCCTATACTTTCAAAGGCTCTGCCTTATTTTCCATCTTTCTTCCTTTCTCCTTCCTAGAGGGCTTGTCTTGACTAGTACCAAGGGCTTTAGCTAATTTAGCTTTCATCTTCTTAACCTCTTCATCTGATTCAGTTTCTTCATCATAGTCATTATTTACACTGACATACATTCTATGCCCTTTTATCTTTTTTCCTTTAGTAGTTTTCTTTGTAGGTGTTTCTGTAGAAGGAGTAGGAATAGAGGATTCAGTTGCAGTTGTAGAGGTTGTTCCATTAGATGTAGTTTGAGAACTAGAAGCTCTTGTTCTTTTCTTTTTTACTGCAAGCTCTTTTAATTTCTTAGGCTCTTCCGGAGTCTTCACAACTTCATCTTGCTTCCATTTGGCTGCCCTTTCTACTTCAGCACTTGTTCTTGTTTCTCTAATTTATTCTTTGGTAAAACCCTTTTTCAGAGCATAATCCTATGCAATCTTCTGGGCCTTCTTCAAAATTTCTAACTTTCTTAGTTCAACATGAATTTTTGTTGACAACTCCTCACAGGTCCCAAATCTTTCTTCTTTGGGGTCCCTAGGTTTTCTTAGCATGTGTTGGGCATAATTATCTAGCATTATTCCATCTACTTCATACCCCATTGGCATAACCCATACTGTTTTAGGCTCAACAACCTCCATCATGCATTGGTCTTTTGTTACAATGAAGCATATGTCATTCTTGTATTTTTAAATAATTCCTTTGGGAATCCTTTCCTTAGATTGCATAATCCTCTAGAAATTCTTGAAATAGCCCCATAGGGTTGTGTTCTATTCCTCATAGCTTCCTATGCTTCTTAAATGATCCCTAATTTGCAATGCAACTGGTTGATTGTTTAACCAAAATAGGTTTTTCATTCTGGGTAATTCTTGCATGAAGTAAAAGAATAAGAAGATGATCAACATACCAAATTTGAAGGGCTATTTTCTCTCCTTTGTCTTCTTTAAGTTTTCCATTAGCTGTAGTCGAAGCAATTCACAGAGATCATAGTCTACATTCTCCGTAATCATCTGATAAGCAGTGTATATAACAGTACCAGAGACTGAGTTCTCCCGTTTGGTGAAGTAAACTTTATATCCAATTACCATTGATACAAATCTTACTGCATGGTTTGTAATATCATTAACTGTCAATCTCCTCTTGTTAGATTGGGCTCTGATTGCTTATGTCACAGTGTTATTTTTCATAGCTTTTAACAAGGGCACATTGCCGATAGAATTTAGTCCTGTCACAACCCTAATCATATCCTTGGTGATCATAAAGGGATTCTCAAGCCACATGAATTCATCATGGATCCTTCTTAACATGTACTAGACCCATTCACCTTCTGCAAATGTTGAGAAGTCTTTATACTGAATGAATTTCTTTTCTTCCAAAGCCTTGTATTCTTCCTTCAACTAGAATTTGTCACCACTTAGATGTTTTAGATATAAATCTAAGAATTTACTATCACCATGCTCTTCTAGGGAAACATGTATGTAAGCCCTGACATCCTCTGCATGCATTGCTCTATACATGGTATATCTAAAAAGGCACCTATTGGATTGACTTTCGTTGATTTGAAAGGGTGTTTCTTGAATTTTGGCCAAGCTCTCTCAGTGATATCAACAACTTGTGGAGTTTCCATTTCTGTAATGATTCAAACAAGTTAACAGTAGGGTTTCAAATTGTAAATACCTTTTTATGCCGAACTAGGGTTTTCTTCACTTGAATCACTTTGAGTTACTTTGAATCATTGAAGACACTTAAAATTCTACTTCAATTTTCCTTGGACACTTTCTAGCTTAGATGCAGAGTGATTTGTCTTTAAAATGAGATCCTTTTTAGCCCTTGTTAATGATAACCTAGTCGTCATAAATGCTTGTTCTCCAAAAGATGTCAAACTCTTCATTGTAGAGTATAATCGATTAGGATTGCTCTGCAATGCTCTACATTTGAACCTTGTCTTCTAGAATTTCTTTCAAAAGATATGTCATATAAATTTTTTCAACATATCTTCATTTCATATCCTAGCACTGACTATCTGGGTAGGGGATAATGATTTTCAATACAACTCCCCCTGAGCTAGAGCTCCCAATTCATTTCCTGGAGGAAATATCTCCACCAGAAGCTAGTGCATACCCCTTCTTAACCTTAATTACATCTTTCTTGATCTAGATCTTGCCCATCTCTTTCTTGGTTTCAACCAGATCAACTTTATTCTTTCCTTTATCTCTACTTTGCTCTATTTTCTTCTTCTTTGTAGGATAGTCTCTTTTCACATACTTGCTTCTGCAGAATCTTGCAACATGTCCAAATGTATTGTAATTGTAGCATGCCATATTCCTTTGTCCCTGAATCCTCCCATTTGTTTGATATATTCTTGATCTACAGTGGTTAGCCATGTGTCCAAATCTATTGCAAGCAAAGCACTTTCAAATGAAAGATTGAGTATTTCTTGCATTGTTAGGACCATTCCTTATCATACTTCTACACTTATTTTCTTTATGACCAATTTTCATGCAATTAAAACACTGACCAGAGAAAGATGAAACATTTTTATTCAATCTGCTCCTGCAATGAGTAGCCCTATGACCATACTTATTACATCTAATACAATAGCCATTGAAAGATGGGTACCTTTGAGCATTTGGCTGCTTGATTAGAGGTCTTCTAGGTCTTCTTCTCTGATTCTTGAACCGGTTACCTTTGTTTTTCCTCATCTCAATGTTTTCTTGACCTGAATTAGAACTTTCTCCTTTTCAAATCCCAAACCTTACTTGTCATCTAGATTTTTCTAATTACCAAGAATGTCATCAAGCTTTGTAGAGCTTATTTTGAACTTTTCTTTATAATTGTTTACCACCTCCAAATCAAACTTTAGAGGTATAACATCTTTTGCCAACTTTTCACATTCTTCAAACTTGTCTTTCAACATTTGATTCAAATTTTCCTCAACTTTTTCTTTCTCTTCAACTAACCTTGTTAAATTATTTAGGGTTTCATTTGCTTCAATCAACTACTCACTTAGCTCTCTATTCCTATCCTTTGATCTCTTAACTTGCTCTCTTAGCTTCAAGATGCATTCATCAGCTTCTTTGACATTTTCCTTCAAATCCTAGATATCTGCTTCATACTTATCAAGATCTTCAAGAGCTATTCTAAATTCTTGATCAAATGTGACACTGCTTGGAGCAAGATACCTTCCAGCTACCATGATTACTCTTTCCCAGATCTTCCTCAAGCTATTAAACTTCTTCCAAGGAACCTTGCTCAAATACCAATTGTTTAATACAAGGAATACTAAGAGGGGGGTGATTTAGTATTCCACAAAACCACTTCTTTACATGTCCATTAATCTAATTACCAAATTCAATAACATGAAAGCAAAATAAACATAAGAACATCAACCATGAAGACATAACACATAGACACTAGGATTTTTATGTGGAAAACCCAAAAAGGGAAAAACCACAGTGAGTGTTAGCTCACAATATATTATGATATCAAAACAAAATTACATGAAGGCTTACTGCTATAGGTTCACTACCAAAAGAGAAGAGAAGATAGAGAAGGAATGGCTCACTGCCAGAAGAAAACTGCTACAAGTGCATCTATAGAATGTTGAGGTGTAGTTCCATTTAGCTCAGTATACAGATTGAAATGTCTTTATAATGTCTGCCCTACTTTTTCTACTCTGCTTCACATATATCCTACTCTGCTGCCCTTACTATCCTTTTCTGGTCACAAAACTACCTTAGATTGTGCACACATTGAATTCACACTTTTTTTGCACACATTCATACCTTCAAATTTGAAATCTATCAAGTATATATATCCGCATAAAGAATTTCTTCAAACTAGGTCGGCATGCAAAAGATAAAGCTTGTATATTCAAGTTATACCTTGTCAGTCTGTTATTGTGCCCAAACAACAATGCGGACCCAATCAATTATGCAAGACTCTTCACATGAGTCTAGACCTATTGTAGAACCACTTAGATTAATGATTCCAATCATATACCTCCATCGCATATTAATCTATCATGACTATCAGCTTAACCCTTAAGTGCACACACAACTAGCTTGACTGTCATACCATAACTTTCAATGCAAACCATATGAGACTTTGAAATTCATAACCAACATTCATTATGGAACTCTTATCATATCTTCAGAACCATAGAGCATAATACTCTTTGATAGTGAAATGTGGATCTTAGAACTGTTGTTCTATCACAAAGAAATATTGTCATCCTGAAACATGATACTAGAGAACTTGTAAATAGTGATCTAATGAACTTCAAGCTCTATAACTTTGGATTTAGATTCTTATGTCTTGTATCTACATTGCCTCAAAACCACAAATCAAAATATTCATCAGCAGAGGAATGTGGACCAAACTACTTAGGTACTTTGCACTATTTTTTACTTAACTTGATTCACCTGAACATAGACATTTCAGCATATGACTTCTAGAGGAATTAGGACTTGCACACTAGATCATGACATCACCACATAGCTGAGTAGCATACCAGAACCACATAACATGATCTTAAACTATGGAGGAGTATCAACCAAATTTCTATCACTATTTGGATACCTTGTCAGTACTTAGTTAATTTTGGCTTAGTTTTTTCAGACCAAAAGGCTATGCACAACTTTGTCACAGGAGTTGTCTCCAAACATGTTAGGCTATTGCTATCAATGGCAACATCATATCAATAGTGTCTCTTGACAATGTTACCAACACACATCCTATTCCCAAAAATTAAAAAAATACTCATATTTATTTAATTCCCTATTTTATCCATTTTTTATTACTTTTAGTAATCATCATTATTTTCTTCTAAAACATGTGCACATGAATTAATTTTAATTAATTCTTAATTACAACTCCCCATGTTTCTAGAAGCCCACTTGTCATTCAATGTACACGCATGTACATGACAAGTGGCACTTTGGAAGCATCAGCAAATCTTCCAAAAGGTGTACATTTGTCTTATTTTTTCTACCTCACTCCAAGTGTCACTATTCATGCAATTTTAAATTCCATGTGGCACTATTCACTTAATTTTAAATTTCAGTTGTCCTCTCCCCATAATTTTTAATTCCTCATAAAATCTAGGCCATGCCTTTACATAAATGAGGCCTTACATGTCATACACCTACCCAATCCTATCCATCCATCCATTCAACCCTTCAATCTCATCCATTGATCATCCCTTGAATCTTGGAGCAATTCTCTCATCCATCCTCATCATGTCATTTGTCCAATTCTCCTTGCTTGAGGACCTTCAATAAATCTCAGCCCTTGATCCTCCAATTCAATCCTAACCCTCCATTTCCATCCCTAAAAATCTATAAATTGAGGCCTTTCCTTCCATTTTCCATAAGCAATTTGTATGCAACGAAATTATGCTAATTCATAGTGTAGAATAGAATAGATATCATCCTTTAGGGCATATCACTACTAGTGCATTTAGAAAGGGTGCGAATTAGTTAATTGGTGCATTACTAGTTAGTCCAATATTGAAGTCCCTTGGACTTGGGATGGAGAGTTAATAAGGACAATTAGCTCACCTTAGGAAATTCCACTTCCATTGTAAACATTTTTGACATGCCTAGTGGAACCCCCACCCCTTCCAACTATCATTTTGTATTATATTTTGCATGTGTTTTGTGGTTGCAGGTTGGAACAATGCTCGGTTTCAATAGTTCAATGCCCAGGCCCTCTCTGTTAGCGTCTAACAACTATGTACTAGCACCTAGACCTAAAGACTGCTAGAGCTCCTTTCAGTGTTAGATTTTGGCTATTTAGCACCTAATTTTGACATATTAGTGTCCAGAATCCTGTGTCAGTGCGTGCACTAAGGAGGTATAAATTTATGTTTTTCTAAGGGTTTTCCATCATTTTGCAAATCTTGGTGAATGGGTATATGTTTCTTTGAATTTCTAACCACTTTTTGGCAGCATTAGCTCTCGAATTTGCAAAAAATTAAGCAGGTATAGGGGGAGGATCTTCTCAAATCACTTCAATACCCAGTTTGAGTACATCAACACCTAGTATACATAGGGTGGCATTGGGTTTCTTGTTCACACTCACATTTGTGTTTCATCAATTTTTTTGTCATTAAAATCTACATTTTTTATGTTTTACTGACCCCTAACATTGTACTTGGTTATTTAAGTCCTCTATGTTTGCAGGAAAAGAGCAAATTTTAAACCATCACATTCCTCTACTAGATCAATGCTTGAATCTTACACAGTCACGCCAAAACCTTCTGCATCAGCACCTAACATCCAAGATATAGCAGTCTTTATTTTAGAGTCTAGTTTTGGTATTGTAGCACCTAGTCTATGTATTTTGGCACCTAAACTATCTGATTAAGTGCTCTGCTAGTTCAATGCCTGAATCAATTATTTTAGCACCTAGTTTTTGTAGGTGGCAAAATTTTATGTTTTTGGCATTTTGTTTGGTCTAACCTTGGACTTGCAGCTCCTCACATTAGTCCAAGACATCACAATCAGACAACTAACTTGTTTTGTATATCCCCATGGTCAAAGACATCTTCTTCACACTAGTTTAGTTACACATTAAAGTCAATTTAGGGGAATTATCTCTTTGTTTGTCATGTCTTTGTTTGTTTGTGGGTGTATGCTCTCCCCTCGTGCCTTAGGTTGATCTTAGGGATCAAAAGTCCACTTACAAACCTTTTTATTTTGTTTTTTTATCCTGAAGGGGTTACTTTCCACATATGCTCTCTCCTTGCACTTTGAGCAATCTTGGGTGATCAAAAGTGGGAGTAGTTTCTTCTTAGGGGGCTGGCTAGGGGATTTCATCTGGGCCTATTGGAGCGTGCCATTTTTCAGCTGGGCATGGGCTGGAGTATCTTTGAGGGTTGGAAAGCTTTCTTAGTGTGCTATTGGTCTATTATCTTGGCAAGATGCTAACGGATGCATGCAGAGCTGTGGCATGTTTCATTAGCATAGTGCCACATATCTCTTTTTTCTCAGTGGATTCATGGCGTCTTCTAACAAGTGGTGCTAGTAGTTGAAAAAGGAGGCGTGACCTTATCCTTTTGGATGGTAGTTACAACGATGGCCATGATGGGTGCCTTGTTGGTTTAGGGGAATCTTTTTAGTTTCTCTCTCTCTCTCTCTCTCTCGGAAAGTGTTTTTCTATAAGAGGGAGAATTGTGGTCTTAGAGGGGTTCATCACTTTTGGAAAAGGATAGATGTTGATATCCTGGCATTCATTTGATTGTAATATAATTTTGAGACCTTAGCATCCTAAGTTGTAAAAAATAGAGATCTAATACATCAAATATGTATTTATTGCCTCTATGTTGTGTTATTTTATGTTAAATCTACTAAGTGTATCGCTCTATGTCCATTAAGGAATAGTTATAATCATTTATTGTTGTCTTTTAAGCTTTTATAGTATCAATCTATGTGATGTTGAGAGTGCTTTGAATTATGTTTAATACTCTTTCAAACTTCCTTAAAGTTAATAAAATTGGATTTATACTATGTTGTCTAGTGAATGAACTATCTCAGTTTTTGGCACATTGCCTTAGTGTAGATTTTGTTTTATCAACTCCTCTCTTTCCATTTTCTCCTCTAGTGAACATCTAAAGAGCAATCTTCTAAAACCCTAGAAGTTGTTCTGTAGAGCACACTCTAGTCCCCCATTTGTAGAACTTCCCATAAGTTGTATCTCTAGCTGTTAGTTTTAGAGATCAACAGTTCTTTTTTGGCACGCTCACTGGGACTAAATTTATACTAGTAATGAAGCTAGTTTATGAGTTGAAGTTTTGTTACAAGTGTTGATAACTGAGGAGGGGGGGTGAATCAGTTATCTTAATTACTTTAACTTTCTGATCAATTAGTGCAGCATCAAATCATATAAGCAAACATGCCCATGAAAATAGAAATAATATCAATACACATGACACAATGATTTTGATGTGGAAAACCCTGTTAAGGGAAAAACCACGAGGTGATTAACCCAAGATTGTATTCTCTATTAAAAGAATAAGATTGTACAAAATGGCACTTGTCAATTAGGGTTCACTACCCGAGTACACTGCTCACAAGAGGTTCACTGCCTACAAGAGACTCACTGTCTACAAGTTATAAAGAGAGTAACAAGATACTTGAACTAATGAGAAGCATCCACATATGCTGGAGTTTAGTTCTGGTTAGGCTCAGTACACTGATCTACTACACTTCATTCTTCCTCTTCTTTGGTGTTGCTATCTGTTGTGTGGTTACACAACACGCCCCATTTTGACTTGGCAAAACAGGGACCCAACTTTTGGCTTGGCTTGTGTTGTCTGCTTTCTGGCGGTTTGGTAAAAATAGGTCAGGTGCATCATCATCATGATATTCGATGAGGTTGGTCATCATCATGAGGTTAGTTTGTCAAAGTTCATATTTTGTTTCTATGACCTCATAGTTAGAAAGAGCTTGAAATTCCATGCAGGTTTGCCTTTTACATCACTTGAAAATTCATCCATATGAGGGAGTTATGCACAGTCAAAGTTTTGGTCAAAACTGATATTCGCAAGAAGAAGGTCATATGTTATAAACTCAGTTTTGCTGTATGAAGAACATCATCATCATATTTGAAACACCCCCCGATAATATCCTGAGGTTGAAATATCCGGACATCAACTTTAAGTCATAGTAAGTTTTCCCCGTCGAGCGGTCTTTTGTATTGCGAAAGGTCATCATCATGATCTTGGTCTATCACCCGATAAAAATCATGCAGTCCCAATATCCGGACGTCAATCTTAAGTGATAGTGTGTTTTACCCGTCAAATGACCTTGGGCACATCGCGAGCATCATGATATTCCATTCCTAAGTCATGTTGTCAAGATCATCTTGATCTTGTTTGTGTACCCGATATTTCGTAATGTCCTCCTGCCGAGAAATATAACCTTTTGCAAATATCCTGATGATGTCATCCCGACTTGATAAACGAAGAAGCAAATATCAGGATGACATCACCATCACATTTCTCCTTCGGCAAGATATTTTCCAAAACATGATCCGGTTCGCGAATATGACGATGACGTCATGTTCTAAGATTAACAAAAGCCCCGGATATCCTGATGACATCATCTGGACATTCAGCAGGATCATATTTTAAATCACCTAGTGCGGATATGATGATGATCATCATCATCATCCTGATTTTTTTTTCGAGAGGGTTACCTTGGCCACAAAGGGGTCATATTACATGCACCACCCGGTCATCTTCCTTAGGTGACCCGATATTACATTTATCCCCTGATCTTAACGAAACATGATGGTGACGTCATCTTTTGCATTTTAATGAAGCCCGAGTATGACGATGACGTCACCATCATATTTCATCAGAGCATTCGGAAGGGAGGAGCATCATATTTCATGATATCCTGCAGCTAGATAGAAGACATAGAGTTGGGCATCATCATGATTTTTTGGCGTCGGTATAACTGTTGCCATCGACCAAGTCTAATTTTGTCACCCCGATCATATGTGGTCACACCGATGCGAATATGATGATGACCCGAAACATACAAACAGAGCATGCAAAGCCGGATGTGAAATAATTTGTTAAAAGCGGTTATTTCCTTGTATATTTTGAGATACATGATCATATTTGAACCCGATATACAAGGAAATGGGCGGGAAAATGAAACGATGGTTGATCCGAGTGTTTTTTAACGCTGTTTATGCATTTAGTGCATATGTTCCATAGGTATGAAGCTCAATTGCCTGTAGCTGCACATTTTTGAGGCATGTTTAATAAAACGTTTACTTCCTGTTGTTTATCCACATGATGATGAACTTAATGTTTGTCTGTTTATTTGCAGGAAGTCATGATGCTGTTAGAGCTGCTGCTGAAGCTGATAATTACAAAGTTGCACATGGAGGCAACATGAACCAGAAATGAGGAGGATATTGTCAAATATGTTGTTCGCCAGCTGGAGACCGAATCAAATCAAAGATGCTGGAATATTCTATGCCAGCTGTACATTTGCCAACTGGCGGAGCATGTGCTTTTCATCTGGACCGTTGATTATTATGAGAGGATCCTGATCCTTGGATGATTGTAACTATTTTCTAGCATTTGCTCTATATAAAGGCCAGAGCCTGAGACATTAAAGAAAAATGAATACACAGACGCATCTGGCGCATTAAGGCTAATTACTGTAGAATCAATTAGGAGATCAGATTACTGAGACTAATGAGGATAGAATTGTTGAAATGTCAAGGTTCTTTCTTCAGATCACTGTAAATGTACCTATTTTTGAGCATACTGAATGGATATGAAGTTTCAGATTACATCCTGATTGTAAATTTTACGTAATCTTCTTGTTGATTTCTGGATATGTACTGGTGAATGCTGTGTTCAACTGGAAGCGCTTTCATTTCATTACATGTTGTTGTCAACTTTTCCTTTGAAGATTTACACTAGATCATGCGGATTTGTGGAATGTCCTGGTGAAGTATGATTCTAGTTTCCTTCTTTTCATTGCATGTATGGGAGCTTGTATGTGGATCAGTGATCTAAGTCAAGTAGTTTTGGGAATCTCATTCTTCAACCCTTTTCCTTTTTTTTAATTTCATAAATTCATCACCATAACTACAAATCATGATAAATAATAAGCAGAAACAGAGAAATATGCTAAAATCCCGTAGGTAACTGAAAATCCTTAGCATATTTGAGTTAAATGCATGTAGTATTGAAAATATCATGCAAAGAATCATAAATAATGGTAGAAATCATGCAAATATCAGCCTGTAGGCACATTATTTGACTAACTTCATAGTGCAGAGGTAGAATTATTGAAGATTTATGCAGAGCAGACATACAGAGCAGAATATTTGAGGAAATAATGATGAACTTTGCAGAAACATGTAAGGCCCTTGAATGGAAAACAGTAGCACACATCAACCACTGAGTAACGTCAGTAGATTAAGACCTAATCAACGGAGACTTGGGATCATGAATTCTCTGAATTCATCGTATCTTTCAAGATGAGTAAAGGTTGTTGTGTAACTTTTATTCTATGTTTGCGAATGACTAACTTCATGACCAACATAAATTGGCGCTAGAAGGAGGGCCCAACCGGAAGATAATGCAACATCATCAGTATTTTCAGGTTTGATGACGTATAAGAGTAAGGTATCCTCAGATCACTTGTGAATTTCAGTAAATTTCGTAAATATTTGCTATGACAAGATTGTATATGCACATTCTATGTAAAGATTTCCAGATCTCACATGAATATTGCAAGCTTTACAGTAGATCTCTCTGAATTCACTAATATCGGCTAAAGATGCGTAAATTTGTTCAAGCTTTGAGAATTTGAGCCTTAAAACACTTGAGATCTTGTGCTATGGGTCAGGATATCCCAATATACTATCACATTTGCAGTATCTTCGCAAATATTTCGTAAATATCCAGTCTGATTTACCGTTTACCACAAATATCACCTCATCCAGTGGAATCCAGCCAATATTTGCAAAGTTTCAACCAATTTGCCTCCAAATTGAGAAATCCTGGCTTACAGGATAAATACCAGGTCTAGACCTAGTGAAGTTTTTGAAGAATTGCCTGTTAGAGGTTTCAGACCTAGGACTGTGGACATTCACCACACTCCAGGGTCTAGTGCATCTAGAACTTCACCGGGACCTCCTCCTGTAACCCCTGTCGGTTTGCAAATACCTTCCGGTATATCCGTGACACCTCCTGTTCAAACCCAGGGTATACCTTTAGTTCAACCTCAGCCAACTGCACCACCAGTTCAACCCCCTCAGGCTGCAATGTCTTTCTTTGCAGTGGAGTCACCCTTGACTTTTACTGCATATCATGAGTTACCAAAGAATCCGGACAAACTTTGCCCAAGGTATCATCCTTATCAAGATGCTGATGATCATATCAGGACATTTAAAGAAGCGTGCTGCAGAGCCAGAATAGAACATGAGGACGTGGTGTGCAGATTATTTCCTTTTTCCCTAGGGGAAGAGGCTTATAATTGGTTCATCAGTCTTGGCCAAGCTTCTGTCGGTTCGTGGGCTGTCTTAGAGAAAGCCTTTGTTGACAGGTTCAAAGTCCCTATTGATCCATCCATGAATTACCACATGTTTGCCACAATCAAAAGATTTGAGAATGAGCCTATTGCTAATTTCAATGCTAGGTTCCAGAAAATGTTGTCCAAGCTAGTTGCCCCATATGTGGTGACTGATGCTACTGCTAGGAGTATCTATTATTCAGCCCTGGATCCATTAACTTCCATGTTCATCAGGAGAACACATCCTGAGATCACTACTTTGACAGGAGCTTTTCAAGAAGCTATCAAGGTAAATCAGCAGTTGATACCTGCTCCTACTCCAAATATAGCATTCCCTACTTTGCCTGGCATGCAATCACAATATCCTGCAGCTTATCCTTCACAATATCTTGCACAATATCCAAATGGATCATTGATACCCCTAGCAGTCATGCCTGCACCTTTGCAAGTACCTCCATTGAGTATTATGCCTCCTCCTAATGGAAATAGCCAATTGCCACAATATCCTGCACATGCTCAGACACCTCAGGGTACAGATCTATCCAACAATAACCATGGATCTTCTTTTTTCAAGCCTCAGACTGAAAATATAGTGGCCAAAGCTCAAGAGGAGAAGGAGGAAATCAAAAAAATTTCTGCTCAACTCAGAAAACTCACCACAGAAGTAACACATTTGAGAAATCAAGGGTTTTATTCGCAGTCGGGTCAGAATAGGAGTTATTCCAATGACAGACCAAACTACCTTGACAGAGGATATAACAACAATAACTTCAACAATAATGGTGGAAACAATAATAATCCTCCTAGACAGCCCAAAGTGTGGAACTCTAGGCCAAATAACGGTTCATTACCATCACCCCTAGACAATCAGCCTCCTGGTGAAGCCAAACAAACTACTAGAGTCAATCTTGCTGAAGCAGCCCTTACTAATTGGTGCAAGATTCACAATACAAATGCACATGCAGAATTAGATTGTCCACAATTTAGGATTGCTGCCAGCATCTTTCAGACTGAAGTGTCTAATACTTCTAGAAATCCACCTCAGGCAGAAGCAAATGAAATAGTTCCTTGTGGATATGACTCAGCTTTTGTGTTAGAAACGTACACAAATCAACCTCATCAGGATTATAATCAGACATGTGAAGAATCTGCCTTAACCTTTGAAACAAAATATGTCTTCCCCTTTGAGGATGAAAATGAACCTGCAAGAGAGCATGAGGAAGTACATGCATACCAGCAGCAATATCCTTGTAAGCACAATTATAACCTGAGGAGCAATGCCAACAGACCTGCTGGTCCATTGACATCATCTCTACCTCCAAACAACTTCAACACACCTCCTGATCCTAAGGCTAGCAATAACCTTGGTTTCCCTAAGGTGAATGCTCAATACTTGTCTCCTCAAAACACAGTAACAAAAGTCGTAAATGCATCTCAGGAGTCTGACAAGTTAGTCAGCTATTTGGCTGATGAAATGAAGAAAATCAAGATCAGCCTGTCCCTATCTGAGTTACGGAAAACTCCTGCCATCAAAAGGGCATTCATGAAGTCACTAGATGATGCTGCTCCTAAAGAGGATAATCATCTTTCAAGTCAATCCAATGGCAAAGATCATGCTGCTAAAGATAATACTATCAAGTCTAAGGTGTCAGCTACAGTCCAAGCTGCTGAAACCTCCCACATGACCTTGTATAGAGATAAAACTGAATCACCTCCGTTTCTCCTCACTATAAGAATGTTCAGCAAGAACTTGCACAACTGTTTAGTTGATTCAGGAGCCTCAACAAATGTTATGCCTTTGTCAATATGTAACGCATTAGGACTGCATCCTGCTAAATCCTTAAAGAAGGTCACTCAACTGGACAAGACAGAAGTAAGTGTAGTGGGAGAACTCACTCACATTCACATGCAGCTAGCATCTGATCCTCGGATCCAGTATTACATTGACATTCAGGTAGTGGACATACCTGATACATATGGGATGTTGCTTAGCCGAGATTGGTCTAAAACGCTTAACGGATATATGTCCACAGACTTCAGTCACATGTGGTTACCATGGAAAGGTATACCTAATCAGATCAGGATTGATGCTGAGCCTAGGATGAAACATATGATCATGGAATATAACAAAACAAATGAGATCATGTATGTAAAAGTAGAACCTGGAGTTTATCACATCAGGCCGCAAATTGTTAAAATAGAGGAGGTCCTGATGCTGGATGTTCATCATCATCATGATGATGATTATCATGAGGACATGCCGAGTCTGGAGTTTGATAATGATCCAAATAATGAGAATGAAATAGATCGCTTCAGAGATTTTGAGATGCATTTATCTACTCAGGTAAAACGTTGCCAATTATTGAATATATCTGCTAATGATATTTTGATTGATGGATGGTGTAGATTACACGGTGAAGCACACTCAGAAAAGACTTGTGAACCATGCTTAGACATGATGATACTGGAGCAAACGTATAGTGAAGCATCATCATCATATTCTGAGGTGAGTGCTATGTCTGATGATGATGATGATGATACTAAATCTTATTTGTCTCCTGCAGGAACAGAAGAGTTGATAGATCATGATGAAGATCATATCTGGAAAACACAAGAGATACTAGTGTCCGATCAGATAAATGATATGAGAAAAGAAAAGATCACTCCCGGAAGTGATTGCTTCATGGAATCAGATTATGAGTTGTCTGATGAAGACAAAGGCAGTGACCTGATGAAGTTCGAAGAATTTATGGTAAAAGAAATAGAAAAGATGACACAACAGCGTAAATCTCCCCAGGAGGTTTTAATTAGAGGTTGGTGTAGGCTGCATGAGGCACCTCACTCAGAAACAACTTGCTCACTATGCTTACATATTTTGAAGAAGCATGCAGCTGTATGTGCTAAACATCATCCTCCTACTGAGATGGAAGAGAAAACAGAAAAGCCATCAGGCTCACCAAATAAAGGAAAGAAGAAACTTGAGGATGACATCCCCAAGTTAAAGTGGATATCAGGCGGGGCAGCAGCCAGAGCTGCAAAGAAGAAAGGAAGTTCAAGTAAATATCCTGCTAAAGACAAATGTCCTGCTGAAGATAAGCCTTGGATCCTGAGGTTTGATGGATCCAAATCCAAGCAAGGTGCCGGGGTAGGAATTGACCTTATTTATCCCTCAGGGAAATCCTACTTAGCAGCTTACAGACTACAGTTCCCCTGCACCAATAATGCCGCAGAGTATGAAGCTCTGATTCATGGAATGTTGTTTGCCCATAAGAAGAAAGTGAAGATCCTGCATGTCTTTAGAGATTCAGAACTGGTTGTGAGACAAGTAAGAGGAATTTACTCTTGTAATTACAGAAAGCTATCAAATTACAGACATTGTGTGTGGGACCTGATTGAAGACTTTGATGCCTTTAATATCGTTCACGTACCAAGAGAACAGAACCAGAGGGTAGATGCACTTGCCCAGGCTGCCAGTACATTGGAACCGCTATCTATATCTGGTCTGAAGAGATTTTCAGTAGAATTGGTGTCAGTACCTTCAGTACCTGACAATGTGACTAATCTCCAAGTGTTTGATGATGATCAGCACATCCTGGACTTCATATCAAACAGAGACATATTTGAAGCTCAGATTATAGATGAGAATGATATGGAAGATCATGTCTGGGAAGAAGATGAGATATTAGAGTTGCCTAGCAATAGAATTCCCAAAGGTATGATTGAATTAGAAAGAGCCTTTGATCTAGATAATATGCTGAAACATAAGGATCTGCCTAAGGCAGATGGAGGTCAATATTCACAGGTGAATATTGGACAAGCTGATGACAAGAGAAATGTCTTATTGGGTAAGGTTTGTACACCTGAAGAGTTAGAAGGAATAACTCAGGCCCTTAAGGATTACATACATGTAATTGCATGGACTTATGATGAGCTAAAGACATATGACACTTCTGTCATAACTCATACTATACCTCTCAAGCCAGATGCAAAACCTTTCAGACAGAAGCAGAGGCTAGTCAATGCTCTGCTTGAACCAATCATCCTTGAAGAAGTCAAGAAATTGTTAAATGCCCAGATAATATTTCCTGTAAGGCACTCCACTTGGGTGGCAAATCTTGTGCCAGTCAGAAAGAAGAATGGAGACATCAGATTATGTGTAGATTTCAGGAACCTAAACAGAGCATCAGAAAAGGATAAATATCCTTTGCCCTCTTTGGATGAAGTTCTACAAATTGTGAATGGAGCCAAGATGATGTCCTTCTTGGATGGTTTTCAGGATACAACCAAGTGATGGTTGATAAAATTGACAGATTAAAAACTGCCTTCACCACAAAGTGGGGGATATTTGCATATAGACGTATGCCATTTGGACTTATAAATGCTGGAGCTACATTCCAGCGAGCAATGGACATAGCCTTCAGAGGATTAATAGGAAAATGTATAGTCATCTACATGGATGACATGACAGTATTCTCCAAGGAAAGAGGAAATCATGTTGCTGATCTCAGAAGTGTACTGAAGAAATGTGAAGAATATGGAATATCTTTGAATCCTAAGAAGTGCATATTTGGAGTCACAACAGGAAAATTACTAGGCCACCTGATCATAGAAGATGGAATTGTCATTGATCCTGACAGGGTGGAATCTATTATGAAGTTACAACTTCCAGGAAGCAAAAAGGAACTTAAATCTTATTTTGGTAAGATAAATTTTGTGAGAAAGTTCATCACCGGCTTTGCTGAGATTGTCAGACCACTAAATGCCATGTTGAAAAAAGATGCACAAATTGAGTGGACACCAGAAGCCAAGGCTGCCTTTGAAGATATAAAGAAGGCCATTTCAGATGCTCCTGTCCTCATTAGTCTAGATTATACAAGAGATTTCTACATCTACTCATTTGCCTCAGAACATACTTCTGCAGCAGTGTTAACTCAAAGAAATGAAGAGAAAGAAGAGAAACCAATTGCTTTCATGAGCTGTCCTTTCAGGGATGCTGAGTTGAGATATGTAGATGTTGAAAGATAGGCACTTGCATTAGTCAGAGCAGTAAAAAAGTTTAGACATTATATACTGAGAAGCAAAGTGATTGCTGTGGTACCAGATGCAGCAGTAAAGATGCTGCTGATGCAGAGTGAACATGGTGAAAAAAGGGCCAAATGGATTACTGTATTACAAGAATATGACATGGAGATCACACCAATGAAGCTGGTAAGAGGACAAGCTCTGAGCCAGATGATATCTGAAACTGATCCAAACATCATCAGTCAGCAGTATGTGATCAATGAGAAAGACAATAGGGAATGGTATTCAGACATCAGGCACATCCTGATCACGGGAAGATGTCCTTCAAAAATGCAAGCCTCACAGAGAAGAGCCTTAAAGATAAGATCCCAGAGGTATATGATGAAGGGAGGAACCTTGTTCAAGAAGAATTATGAAGGAATATACCTGAGATGCTTAGAGAAACCAGAAGCAAATAAAGTTTTAACAGAGTTACATGACAAGTTTGGTACTGCACACGGATCAGCATTAGCCACAACACATGCAATCCTCAGAGCAGGATATTACTGGCCTACAATTTTTAAAGACACGGCTGATCATGTTAAATGTTGTCATGTTTGCCAGGTTGCTGCCAACAGAGAAAAATATGCTGCACAACCGTTGCAGCCAGTGATGGAAGAGTGCCCATTTGCACAGTGGGGCATGGATTTCATAGGACCGATCAATCCTCTGTCTTCCTTAGGCCA
Source organism: Cunninghamia lanceolata (assembly GCA_027924645.1). Taxonomy (NCBI): domain Eukaryota; kingdom Viridiplantae; phylum Streptophyta; class Pinopsida; order Cupressales; family Cupressaceae; genus Cunninghamia; species Cunninghamia lanceolata. The sequence continues at coordinate 2,686,690 of BSBN01001271.1, read as the reverse complement.
CAGGTATGTCCTAACGATTACTGATTATTGTACCAGATGGACTGAGGCTATCAGCAGCAAAACTTGTACTGCGGATGATGTCATTAAATTTCTGGAAAGCAACATTGTCACCAGGTATGGAATTCCTTATGCATTGGTAAGTGATAATGGTTCTGCCTTGATTTCCACCAAATTGTCAAGTTGGGCTTTTGATCATGGGATCATACTTAAGTTCTCATCCAACTACTATCCCCAGGGAAATGGATTAGCAGAATCCACCAACAAGAATTTACTGAGTATCATAAGAAAATTGATAGAGAAAAATCCCAAGGAATGGAACTCATTTCTGAAATATGCCTTATGGGTAGACAGAACTAGAATGAAAATTGCATTAGGAAACTCACCCTTCCAACTAGTATATGGGGTAGATCCTATCCTCCCTGTAAACTTGAAAATTCCTACTCTGCAGTTTGCCCAAAAATATCTAGGCACAGATAATAAACAGGAAGTCAGGTTGCTTCAGTTGATGCATCTGGAAGAAAAACGAAGTCAAGCGATTGACCAATTTGCAAAACATCAGGCTATTGTCAAATGCTGGTTTGACAAGAGAGCTAGAATTAAAGCTTTCAGGATATCCGATTTAGTCCTGATGTGGGATAAAGCCCATGAAAAGAAAGGTAATCATGGTAAGTTTGATAGATTATGGATAGGTCCCTTTCAGATTTCTGAAATTTTAGGAGACAGCACTTATAGGCTTAAGAACCTGACAGGTGAGGATGTCCCGTTGCCAGTCAATGGACAATTCCTCAAACATTATTTCCAGGCCTGAATGACTTCATGACAGTCATATGTATCATAATGTATATTTGTATAGTTGTTTGTACAGTTTGTTTGTTGTTGTTGTTGTTTTGTTGGTTGGGACCTTGTTCTGGTAAGTCAGGATGATGCACTTCATCACCCTAAGAAAATAATTAAATTGTTGGGATTCAGATGATGAGATCACATTTAAATATAGGTTATGATTCATTCTAAGAAGTGTTCATGATCAGGTTTATGATGTCTTTTCATCAGGGTGCTTTTTCTTGTCCAAAGTGAATCAAACACAATGAAACACCTAACAGCCTTGGGTTTGTTGAAGATATGAGTATAGGTGTTAAGTGAAAAATGTAAAGGGACTCCCTTGCTACCAATACAATCTCCAACCTAAAGCTGCAAGTGACTACACCTTGTACAAATGAGCTGACATGATGATATCAAATATAAATTTTTAAAGGAAAATCAGAAACGAAATAAAATTAGGCCATCTAAGTAACTCTACCGGGGCTATGGACGCCTGCTGGTAGTGGGGCTCTACTTAGGGAGATTGTATAGATAACCTTGCCGGGGCTATGGACGCCTGCTGGCAGCAAGGCTCTATCCAGGTTGGCTATGAGGGATGATCTCCAACTATGTAGTTTAACACTAGTTACTTATGTTTTCAACTTACTTTCAAGATGAGGATAATTAAACATATGCACACACCTGATCCTTTGTTAGCTTTATCACCATAATGAAATTTTATCATTCAAAGATCATGATGATTTTACTTAGACAGAATTAGAACACTATAGATAAATGTGATCACATCACTTGAATCATTGGAATTTGTTTATTTTCTTTGGTGGCAAGTTGTTGTGTGGTTACACAACACGCCCCATTTTGACTTGGCAAAACAGGGACCCAACTTTTGGCTTGGCTTGTGTTGTCTGCTTTCTGGCGGTTTGGTAAAAATAGGTCAGGTGCATCATCATCATGATATTCGATGAGGTTGGTCATCATCATGAGGTTAGTTTGTCAAAGTTCATATTTTATTTCTATGACCTCATAGTTAGAAAGAGCGTGAAATTCCATGCAGGTTTGCCTTTTACATCACTTGAAAATTCGTCCATATGAGGGAGTTATGCACAGTCAAAGTTTTGGTCAAAACTGATATTAACAAGAAGAAGGTCATATGTTATAAACTCAGTTTTGCTGTATGAAGAACATCATCATCATATTTGAAACGCCCCCCGATAATATCCTGAGGTTGAAATATCCGGACGTCAACTTTAAGTCATAGTAAGTTTTCCCTGTCGAGCGGTCTTTTGTATCGCGAAAGGTCATCATCATGATCTTGGTCTATCACCCGATAAAAATCATGCAGTCCCAATATCCGGACGTCAATCTTAAGTGATAGTGTGTTTTACCCGTCAAATGACCTTGGGCACATCGCGAGCATCATGATATTCCATTCCTAAGTCATGTTGTCAAGATCATCTTGATCTTGTTTGTTTACCCGATATTTCGTAATGTCCTCCTACCGAGAAATATAACCTTTTGCAAATATCCTGATGACGTCATCCCGACCTGATAAACAAAGAAGCAAATATTAGGATTACATCACCATCACATTTCTCCTTCAGTAGGATATTTTCCAAAACATGATCCGGTTCGTGAATATGACGATGACGTCATGTTCTAAGATTAACAAAAGCCCCAGATATCCTGATGACATCATCTGGACATTCAGCAGGATCATATTTTAAATCACCTAGTGCGGATATGATGATGATGATGATCATCATCCTAATTTTTTTTTCGAGAGGGTTACCTTGGCCACAAAGGGGTCATATTACATGCACCACCCGGTCATCTTCCTTAGGTGACCCGATATTACATTTATCCCCTGATCTTAATGAAACATGATGGTGACATCATCTTTTGCATTTTAATGAAGCCCGAGTATGACGATGACGTCACCATCATATTTCATCAGAGCATTCGGAAGGGAGGAGCATCATATTTCATGATATCTTGCAGCTAGATAGAAGACATAGAGTTGGGCATCATCATGATTTTTTGGCGTCGGTATAACTGTTGCCATCGGCCAAGTCTAATTTTGTCACCCCGATCATATGTGGTCACACCGATGCGAATATGATGATGACCCGAAACATACAAACAGAGCATGCAAAGCCGGATGTGAAATAATTTGTTAAAATCGGTTATTTCCTTGTATATTTTGAGATACATGATCATATTTGAACCCGATATACAAGGAAATGGGCGAGAAAATGAAACGATGGTTGATCTGAGTGTTTTTTAATGCTGTTTATGCATTTAGTGCATATGTTCCATAGGTATGAAGCTCAATTGCCTGTAGCTGCACATTTTTGAGGCATGTTTAATAAAACGTTTACTTCCTGTTGTTTATCCACATGATGATGAACTTAATGTTTGTCTGTTTATTTGCAGGAAGTCATGATGCTGTTAGAGCTGCTGCTGAAGCTGATAATTACAAAGTTGCACATGGAGGCAACATGAACCAGAAATGAGGAGGATATTGTCAAATATGCTGTTCGCCAGCTGGAGACCGAATCAAATCAAAGATGCTGGAATATTCTATGCCAGCTGTACATTTGCCAACTGGCGGAGCATGTGCTTTTCATCTGGACCGTTGATTATTATGAGAGGATCCTGATCCTTGGATGATTGTAATTGTTTTCTAGCATTTGCTCTATATAAAGGCCAGAGCCTGAGACATTAAAGAAAAATGAATACACAGACGCATCTGGCGCATTAAGGCTAATTACTGTAGAATCAATTAGGAGATCAGATTACTGAGACTAATGAGGATAGAATTGTTGAAATGTCAAGGTTCTTTCTTCAGATCACTGTAAATGTACCTGTTCTTGAGCATACTGAATGGATATGAAGTTTCAGATTACATCCTGATTGTAAATTTTACGTAATCTTCTTGTTGATTTCTGGATATGTACTGGTGAATGTTGTGTTCAACTGGAAGCGCTTTCATTTCATTACATGTTGTTGTCAACTTTTCCTTTGAAGATTTGCACTAGATCATGCGGATTTGTGGAATGTCCTGGTGAAGTATGATTCTAGTTTCCTTCTTTTCATTGCATGTATGGGAGCTTGTATGTGGATCAGTGATCTAAGTCAAGTAGTTTTGGGAATCTCATTCTTCAACCCTTTTCCTTTTTTTTAATTTCATAAATTCATCACCATAACTGCAAATCATGATAAATAATAAGCAGAAATAGAGAAATATGCTGAAATCCCGTAGGTAACTGAAAATCCTTAGCATATTTGAGTTAAATACATGTAGTATTGAAAATATCATGCAAAGAATCATAAATAATGGTAGAAATCATGCAAATATCAGCCTGTAGGCACATTATTTGACTAACTTCACAGTGCAGAGGTAGAATTATTGAAGATTTATGCAGAGCAGACATACAGAGCAGGATATTTGAGGAAATAATGATGAACTTTGCAGAAACATGTAAGGCCCCTGAATGGAAAACAGCAGCACACATCAACCACTGAGTAACGTCAGTAGATTAAGACCTAATCAACGGAGACTTGGGATCATGAATTCTCTAAATTCATCGTATCTTTCAAGATGAGTAAAGGTTATTGTGTAACTTTTATTCTATGTTTACGAATGACTAACTTCATGACCAACACTATCCTATCACATATCAGACCTACCTTACTATCTTCACTCTGCTCTTCTACTTTTCTTCACACAATACAACACACAACACACAACTTCACATCCAAATCCATTTGGTATATATATCCGCACCAATGATTTGAACACCTTTCTAGTCAGCATCTAGAATAGTCAATATTTTCCCAAACTCTGATCTGTCGGCTGAATCCTTACTTATCAAGTGATGCATATCAAAGAGATGCTTATAGAAGTCATCAATCATGTCGGCCAATCATGAATGATACCTTAAGAAACTTGATCACCATCAATAACTCATCCAGATTAAGGTTTGATGCTCCGCCAGTTAGTTCTTCCTCTGTCAATTCTACCAAACAGAAACCCAACACTTAGGTGCTCATACTTCTTCACTCTTTCATCACCGGAGGCTCAATCTCTGGAATGTATCTGTCAAGGTACACCTCTTGATTTCCCCAAGTCCGTACTTTACTAAGATACTTCCTCTGAGAGATCTAGACCTGACTGTCAGACCTTGCCACATGCTCTGTTCTTGCTTATCGGACTGCAACACTCTTCAATCTGACTTCTGGTATAGGCACACCATGTCCTACGGATGGGTGGGATGAACTTTGTTGCCATCAATGATAACACTCATGAAGCTATACTGTGTCTCTTGCCAACAATCTCCCCCTTTGGAATTGATGGCAACACTTAGTGAAAAATGACTAAGTGTCACACTATACTCCCCCTTGGCTGATGCTCTGTTCTAATGTACACTTTACCAAAGCTCCCCCTTAGCTGGATTCCACATTTTTCACCGCTCCTCACTCCCCCTTTGACATCAATGGCAAAGGGTAGGATCCACACACCAAAATTTTCAAAAATAGTCTATACATATCTGTATAAGTATATATACAAGTTGTACTTACATATACTTAAGTATGTCTGCAAAAGTATTATTCAACTGTACAACTTCAGTTGCCCAACTCTGCTCCATCCTATCCAAAATTGAGATGTGACCACTCAACAGGAATGCAAAAGCTTCTGCCTTCTTAAGATCTGTCTGATCATTGGTCTGGGCTGTGGCCTATGCATCAATTAGAGTCTCATGCATGGCCTCTAACTTAGGGATAATGATCCCTCTAAGTTCACTTAACTTGTTTATTCTATTTTTCTTCTCCTTCTCAAGCTTCTTTATTTCATCTATGACTGCAATAGTCTGACACTCTTGATTTACTATGGAGGAGGAGAGAGGATCAAAACTTTGAGATAAACTTAATAGTTTATCCTCTTGCTCTTTTACTTTCTTCTCAATATCCATGGTCACTTTAGGCCAGAATAAACAAAATTTATAGATATCTCTGCCATCTTTAAGAGCATTTTCTAAGCTCTTTATTCCAATATCAATAACTCTCCGATCATTTTTTATTAGACCTTGTACTTTAGAGAGTCTCTTTTCCAAAAACTCCTTCCGGACCTTTTCTTCTGCTGACTTTTCTAAGGAATCAAAATATGAATGAACATAATTTACAAGGGACTTTAGATTACCAAATGTGGAGGCCAAAGGATCCTTTTGGAAGGATGGCATGATCTTCTCCAATACACCAAATGTAGTTTCTATGAGCTTGCAATCTTCCATGTGAGACTTCAGAAGTTTTTCTTTTGCCTTTGCTTGAGTAAAGGATGCTAGCTTCATGGTTTGAACTGGGGAGAGGGAGTCAAAATTGAACGGTCCTTGAAGAAGCTCTGATTCATCAAATTCCATCATCTCTTTGGTTAAGAAATTTTTGACTGCTTCTACTATGTCTCTTGTCGGTGACAGGGTTTTCTCCCCTTCTGCAGCCTTAGCACTGTCATCTAAGGTTTTCTCTGTTTGACCTTTTTCTTTCTCTTGTACTTCTTCTCCTCGACTGGTTTTCTCCTTTATCCTTTCTTCTCCTTTAGATCCAGAGTCTACAAGGGAAACCAGAGGAGAGATGTTTGCTTGTTCATGAACTTCTTCTTCCGGAGCAGAGGAATCTAAGTCCTTAGTTTTCTCTTCACTTCTCTCCTTTTCCTCTTCTCCATTTTTTATAGTAGATTCTTCTTCTTCATCCATGGTAGAGGGTTCATTACCTAGGTCCTCTATAATAAGAATATTGAATCTTTTAAAAGCATTCCAGAGGATATCTTCTATTTCTTTTGCCACCTTGTCAGTTTTTCCAAGCATGAGCTGATTCATTCTAGCCTTACTTCGGAACTCATCCTTGCAATCTTTGAAGATCATATCCATTTGTTTCAAAGTAATTAAAGGATAGAGCTGAATGGCTATCTGTTCTCTAATTTCTAAGTCCTTTGCCTTGGTGTTTTCCTTTCTCATTTCAAGTTCTTTCTCTAAACTTTTGGGAATTAAAGAGATTATTTCAATAAATGCTTTATTGTATATGTTCAAATACTTAACTGTGGCTTCCTCTAAAGTTTTTTTATCTGCATCATTATACTCATCATAGAATTATGTTATTGGTTGCAGATTCCCATCCATAGTGACTTCTTTGACTACATCATCAATGGATAGAGTAGGCTTCTCAACAAACTCTTATGTCCCTTCTTCAATAGAGGGTTCACTAGATGTTTTCTTTTTCTTCTTCATTTTCTTTACTTCCTCATCTGATTCTATCTCTTCATCATCATTTTGGCTTGTATAAGACCTTGTTGCCTTTTTCTTGGTTCTCTTTTCTCCTTTTTCGGATGTTTGAGCTTCTAGTTTTTAGGCTTTTTGACTCTTGGAAGTGGTAGGTATAGAGCTTTTGGATGATCTGGTCTAGGAGGGGGCTTGTATTGGGGCACCTTTTTTTCTATCTCTTCCTTTTCTTTCTCTGCCCTTTCCATCTTCTCTCTATTTGTATCAAGTGCCTCTTTTGATATGCCATACCTTTTGGCAACATTTTCTACTTCTTTTCTCACTTTTCTCTTCATCTCCGGTTGTCTAAGTTCCACATGAATCTTTACACTCAACTCTTCAAAGGTTCCAAACCTTTCTGCCTTAGGATCCTTGGGTTGACTAAGCATGTGTTGAACATGTAGCTCTACAATTTTCTCATCTACTTCATACCCCATTGGCATGATCTAGACTATCCTTGGCTCCACAGCCTCCATTAGGCACTGATCAGTTTCTACCATAAAGCATACTGTATCCTTATACTTTTCAACCAATGATTGGGGGATTCTTTCTCTGGCCTACATCAAGCTTTGGAAGTTTTTGAAGTAACCCCATAGAGCTATGTTTTGTGCCTTGGCATCACCAAGCTCATGCAAATAATCCCTGATTTGTATGGCTACTGGTCTATCATTTTGCCACATCCAACCACTGGATCCAGGTAGCTCATTCATGTAATAAAAGAATAGACAGAGTATCAAGCCACTATATTTGAAGGAGTTCTTCTTGTCCTTCTTTGTCTTCTACAGATTCTCCAAAAGTTGGTTTAGAAGGAGCTCACAGAGATCATAGTTAGCATTTTCTTTAAGCATCTGATAAGTAGTGTAAATTATAGTTCTAGGTACTAAATTTTTCTTGTTGGAGTGATATATCTTGTAACTGATTATCATGGAGGCAAAATTGTTATCCAAATCAGTGATATCTTCTATTGTCATTGCTCTCTTATCAAATTTTGATCTTGTTGCCTCACTCACTGTCTGATTCTTGACTAACTTGAGAGCAGGTATCCCACCGGATGAGTGTAATCTAGTAATTGCCCTAATGGAATCCTTGGTTATCTTGAATGGTCTCATCAACCACATAAAGTTGTCATGTAATCTACTCAGAACATACCGGACCCATTCATCTTCTACAAAATAGGGGAAATGAATGTATTGTGTAAAATACTTGTCCCGGATGTCTTTGTACTGAGGTTTTAGTTCAAATGATTCATCTATTAGCTGCTTGTGATATATATCCATCAACTTAGATTCCCCAAAATCCTCAATATTGGCATGAATGTATGCCCTAATGTCTTCAACATGTAAAACCCCATGTAGAATACTAGAAAAGGCACCTAGGGGGTCAACTTCTAGGGATTTGTATGGATGTTTCTTGAATTTTGGACGTGGCCTATCAGTGATCTTCACAACATTTTGTGTAGCCATCTTTCAAAAGATTTAGAGAGAGATTTCAAGAATGGAAAATACCTTTTACGCTTTTAGAGTTCACTGAATGAGCCGAAAAGATCGCCAGTTGACTTGAATTCTATAGTTGATCCTTGAGAGAAATGAAGTAATCTTGTTTGCAGAGTTCTTCTCATCTTTTTCACTAATGCAAATGTACAAATGATGAGCAAATGAACCCTTTTATCTTTGAGTAAACCCTAATTCCATATTGTAATAAATGCACAACTTAAGTCATTTTGGTTGCCTTGTTCTCCTTGTTCTAAGAAAGATCTTTTCTGAATCACTGAGATATACATAGATTTTTTCTTGATGATTAGTGACAATCTATCCTCCTTTCCCCAAACATTTGATCTACCCGTAGATCAAGATACTTCAAATTTGAATCATATCGGATCTGTCTGTGAAAATCCTATTCTTACCGAATGATTGTTAAACTAGATTAATATCAGATGATTAACCTCTTCAAATTCCTTGTGGATCTTTCATATCTTTTCCAAGGGTTATTTAGATGTTTCTCTGAGAGCCCTTTTAGTCTGCAACCTTCCATGTGCCAATTTTAGGCACTAATTGACTGGCTGGGGGAAAATATTTTCTTTTGTGACTCCCCCTGAGCTAGAACTCATCTATTAAGTTTTCGGAAGGAATGTCAGTACTAGATTCTAGTGCGGATCCATCCTCAACATTTTTTGTACTCCTCTTTACCCAAATCTTGTTCATCTCCCTTTGAATTTCATCCACATTCACTTTTCCTTTTCCTTTGTCTTGGTTTTGATTATGATGTACCAGACCCTTATTGTTCTAATTCTTACTTCTATAGAATTTGGCAATATGTCCAGATCTATTGCAATTGTAGCAAACAACATTTCTTTGCATATTTGGCTGATATCCTCTTAATCTACACTAATTAGCCATATGTCCCATTCTATTGCATGCAAAGCATCTTCCATTGAATGAATTGTTCATTTGTATATTTCTACACTCATGAGATTTGTGACCATACCTTTTGCAATTGAAACATTGTCCAGATAAGGATGAATTAGTCTGATTCATTCTTCTTCTGCACTGATTTACTTTATGACCAAAGTTATTGCAGTTGTAGCAGTATCCATTGAAAGATGGATATCATTAAGCATTTGGTTGCCTTATGGGAGGTCTTCTAGGTCTATTCCTTAGATTTCCTGATCCAAAGTTCTTCTGACCAGATCTAGAGCTTTCACCTTTCTCATACCCCAAGCCTTGTTTGTCATCTACCCTCTTCTGGCTTTGAAGAAGAATTTCAAGTTGAGCAGAGCTTATCTTGAATTTCTCTTTGTATTCATTTATTGTTTGAAGATCCCTTTTAAGAGTGTCAATCTGATTCTCAAGTTGTTCTTCATTATCTCTAGCTTCTTCAAGTTCAGATTCTAGATGCCTAATTATTCTATCCATTTTGTGGTAGTCTTCTGATTTCTCCTTGAGAGATTGTCTTAGATCATCTTCAATTTTTCTTTTCTCTTCAATTTCTTGGGTGAGTCTCACAACTCCTGATTTCATTTCATGTCTTACCATAATGATCTCTTTTGATAACTTTTCACATAACTTGGTTTTCTCCTTCAGATCTTCATTCGTATCATTAGCTTCACCTTGGCTTGCTAATTGTAGAAGTAGATCCTTTCTCTTTTTCATAGAGATACTCAGTTTCCCTTTTAGTTCATTTATGAAATCATCAGCCTGTTTGAGTCTTTCCTTCAATTCATTGACTTCAAAGTTAGATTACTCAAGATCATCTAGGGTAGATCGAAGTTGTTCCCTCATACCATACACATCCATTTGAATTCCCAGATCTTCCTCAAGATGTTAGGCTTTGTTTGGAGGAACTTGGCTCTGATACCAATTGTTGATAACTGAGAGGGGGAGTGAATTAGTTATCATAATTACTTTAACTTTCTAATGAATTAGTGCAACATCAAATCATATAAGCAAACATACCCATGAAAACAGAATTAATATCAATACACATGACACAATGATTTTGATGTGGAAAACCCTGTTAAGGGAAAAACCATGGGGTGATTAACCCAAGATTGTATTCTCTATTAAAAGAATAAGATTTTACAAAATGGCACTTGCCAAGTAAGGCTCACTGCATGAGCACACTGCTCACAAGAGGTTCACTTCCTACAAGAGACTCACTGTCTACAAGTTATAAAGAGAGTAACAAGATACTTGAACTAATGAGAAGCATCCACATATGGTAGAGTTTAGTTCCGGTTAGAATCAGTACACTGATTTACTGCACTTCATTCTTCCTCTTCTTTGGTGCTACTATCCTATCACATACCAGACCTACCTTACTATCTTCACTCTGCTCTTCTGCTTTTCTTCACACAACACAACACACAACACACAACTTCACATCCAAATCCATCTGGTATATATATCCACACCAATGATTTCAACACCTTTCTAGTTGGCATCCAGAATAGTCAATATTTTCCCAAACTCTGATCTGTCAGTTGAATCCTTACTCATCAAGTGATGCGTATCAAAGAGATGCTTATAGAAGTCATCAATCATGTTGGCCAATCATGAATGATACCTTAAGAAACTTGATCACCATCAGTAACTCATTCAGATTAAGGTCTGATGCTCTGCCAGTTAGTTCTTCCTTTATCAATTTTACCAAACAGAAACCCAACACTTATGTGCTCATATCTCTTCACTCTTTCATCACTGGAGGCTCAATCTCTGCAATGTATCAGTCAAGGTACACCTCTTGATTTCCCCAAGACCACACTTTACTAAGATACTTCCTTTGAGAGATCCAGACATGACTGTCGGACCTTGCCACATGCTATGTTCTTGATTACTAGACCGCAACACTCTTCAATCTGACTTTTGGTATATCATAAAACACACAATAACAGAAATTGCACACAGAAAATAGAATTATATTTTATTAATATGGGAAAAGAACATTACATTACAGAAGCTCAAATACAATCAGAGGATGAATCCTATATATAGCAAAATTTGGATTTATAAATGGAAATGATCAAACAATAAAATGCATAACCTAAACCCAAATAATTCAATACCTCGAAGATGCAAGATGAGCTTGATTGATTGATTGTTTTGTTGTGTTGATTGCTCGATTCAGCAGCATAACATTGATAAGGAGATAGATGATGGATGGTTGATGATTGATAGATGCAATCTAGATGGATTGAAGATGATGGATGAGGACTTAAGATGAAAATTTAGGAGAGTGAGGTTGCATGAAGAAGAATCATGGAATTCCCCCATTCTTTTTTTTTCTAATGGCTTAAGAGAGGCTTGTTTTATAGGATTGGCTTGGTTCAAATGGATGGCTAGGATCAATTAGGGCTTTAGATGAAATGGATGGATAGGATTAATGTAGGTTTCCTTGCACATCAAGAAATTGTAGTCATGTGACATGTGGCAAACGAGGATATGGCTTAGGTGTGCTTGTGTAGATAAATACTAAAATTAGGTCCCATTAGTTGTGCATGTGAAAGATAAAAGTTGTAACACATGATTGACTAGACAAGTGTTGGAATGTGATGAAAGATCATGTGACTTAATTCAAATAAAATATTTGAATTAGTTGGGATATAGTTGGAAATTAATTAAATAAATAAAATTTATTTAATTAATTGGATAAATGAATAGGATGGGATAAGATATGATGTGGAAATTAATTAAATAAATAAAATTTATTTAATTAATTGGGATGAGGATAGGATAAATGGGATTATGCATGTGAAATTAATTAAATAAATAAAATTTATTTAATTAATTGGCTAAGTAGGATGAGGATGGGATTGAATGGGATTTTAATTAATAAATAAAATTTATTTAATTAATTGGCTAATGGATAAATGGGATTTAGAGTGGGATTTAGGACAAAATGCTACATGATATCTAGGATAATGTTTTAACAAGGTGTTGTAGGACATGGACAAAGTTGGGACAAATTTGGGTGTCTACATTTTGCCCCTCTTTGACATGATGTTCGAGATGATAAGATTTATTTCGAGTAACATCATTTCAAAGAAGTTAAGGTATGGATAGAGGAAAATGATAATGATGATGATGTAAGGATATGATGAGGATGATGATGATGATGGAAAGATAGGATGATGATGTCCCCTCGAGAGGATAGGTGGGTTGGACAAACACAGGTAGGCTCTCGAAAAGAAATGGCCTCGTTACGAAGGAAAGATAAGGGGATAGATAGAAGAAATGAAGATGTGTTATGCTGCAATGGAAGTGAGCAACCATGATGTTTGATATAGCACTAGATGTTATGCACCAAGGTATAAGGATCCAGGGTGATGTTGTGTCTCGTGCCCCAACGTAATACAACCTTGTCTAACATATGAGGAAGAAAACTTAGAGCATTGAAGTCCTAATGCACAAAAGGTATGATATGACCTTAGATGCAAAGGAGAGTGCAAAAAGCTATTCCAACATACACAAGATATGAATATTAGCTAGAATGATACTGATGTGATGCAAATGCAAGATAAAATGATAGCACACACAAGCAAGCAAGAAAGCATGCACAAATGATTCAAAAACAAACAAGGTATTGCCCCTGTCAAGTTGTAAACCAATGATTAATTGCTGATTGATGATAGTTGAGAGTGTTGTCATTGTGGGGAAAGCTATATCCCTAGATCAACACAAAGTTGTTTGCTGAGTTGGTTGGCTGATTGGTTGGTTGATTTGGCTTACAACAAGGCTAGGATCAAGACCATTGATTGTGATTGGATAACTTGGCTTGATTGATTAACTTTATTGGTATGGATTAAGGATGGGCTTGCATTTGGATCTTTGTTTGGAATGGCTGGAAGATGATGAAATGTTGATTAGATTCATTTGATGAAGGATGGATGATTTGTGGTGGATTGAGCTGCTTTTGATTTGCTGAAGTGATTGGATTTGTTTTGATGGTTGGCTTGATGTGATTAAGTTGGTTTGCTTTGGTGTTGATGCTGATGATTGATAGGATTTATTTTGATGGTTGGATTGATGTGCTTTGAGTTGATTTTCTTTGGTGTTGATGCTGATGATTGATAGGACTTGTTTTGATGATTGGCTTGATGTACTTTGGTTGTGATGTTTGTTGTTGCTAGGTTGATTGTTTTGATGATTGGATTGTTTTGAATGATGATAGTGATGGTGTGATGATTAGAGTGTCCACTCAATCTAAGCATAAGCAAGTTTTCTCAGTGTGCTCAAAGGATGTAAAACAATCAAGGTATTGCCCTTGTCAAGTCATAAACCAATAATTGATTGTTTGATTGATGATGATAGTGTTGTCATTGCGGGGAAAGCTATATCCCTAGATCAACATAAGGATGTGGGAATGCTATATCCCATTGATGATGAATGATGATTGATTCAGTTTATGACAAGATTAGGATTAAAAACTTGTTGATTTGATTGGATAATGTTCCTTGATTGATTGGCTTGCTTGATATGGATTAGTGTGACTTGGATTTAAGATCATTGCTTAGATTGATTTGATTGATATGATTGGAAGAAGTGGTTGATTGAAATGGATGAATGAATGTTATTGATAGGAAGAATTGATTAAATGATAATGATTTGATTTTGATTGAATGTTGATGGAGTGGATTGTTTTGGATGATGTGATTGGTTTTATTGCAAGGATTTTTCGTTGGATATTTGATTTTTTTGGATTTTTTGAAATATTTTGATTTTTTTGTGTTTTTATTGGAATATTTTGATTTTTTGTGTTTTTTGGGGAATATTTTGATTTTTTTGTGTTTTTGAATGTTTTGGAACATCAATGGATTCACAATTTGGGTAGCCTTTGAGCTTGATACCAATGACAAGGGAGAAAACCAAGTCTAGGTGCAAGGATGGAGGTAGAATGGATAAAAGGATGGGCTCATAGTGAATGTGATGGAAAGATCATGAGAGTTGGATGGGATGGAAGGTTCATAAGAGTTGGACGGATAGATAGGAGGATAGGCCATATAAGGGATGGATGCTTGCCTCATGATAAACGGATAGGTAGGCTATAGTGGAAAGCTCATGATAAATAGATGGAGATAAGCTATAAGATGGAAAGCTCATGATAAAGGTATGCCATAGTGGATGGATCATAAGGGAGATAGGATGTGATCTCCAAAGGCTATGTTGCATAGGAAGAATAACTTGATCCATTCTAGGTAGAAGACTTAGGGTTTTTACATGATTAATTTCATGACCAAGGGATGACATGATTGGATTTTACATGGCGCTTATGATGATACGATGACATGATGGATCCGTTTAAATGGGATGGATAAATGGTCAATGGATAGGACTTGGTTTGGAAAGAAGGTATGCCAAGAAAGATCCAAACATGTTTCAACATTTTGCCCCTATATCTTCATCAAAATCAAAAGGAGGAAAGGTGGATGAATAGACTTAATAGGATAAGCATGTTTATGTAATGGATAAGGATGGTAGGATGGTATGGTAAGGGTAGGATGGAAAATGATATAATGGGAAAGATAGTTTGGAAATGGATAGATTGGATGAGACAATGTGCCTCCAAGTGTAAGTGACATAGAAGATCAACCTACACATGACGCCTGTTTGCCAGGTTTTCATCATGGTACTTATCCAAGGCACCTGTTTACTAGGTTTTCACCATTAGACGAAGGGCTTTCTCTTTACTTTTTTTTTAAAAATTTTTAGATGGGATGACAATTACACATGGTGCCTATTTGCCAGGTTTTCACCATGGTAATGGATAGGAGAGACTCAAGTGTCTAGTTTGATGGATGTTGGTGGTCCCATTAGAGATGGATGATATCTTCGCATGGACCATGCCATTATGCTCATAGATGTTGATATGGGATTGCATGGATGGGAGATGGAGTAGGTAGATAGTGGATGATGAAATAGATTATGAAAGGTTCATGCAAGGATAGATGGATGGGGATAGTGGATTATGATGTGGAATTATAGTAGGGTAGGCTAGTTGCTTATGGTGTGGATTTATATAGGCTTATGGAATGAAGATGGATGAAAGGCTTATGTAAAAGCATGGACCATAGGGATAGCATGGGGGAGATATGTAGGATAATGGATGGAAGATGGGGAGATGTAGTTATGTGGAGGTGCTATGGAGTGGAAGGGAACCATGACCAACAGTTGCACACACCATAATAAACATTGAAGCTTTTGATTGGATGGTGGTGTAGGAAGCAATGGAGATGTTTTCTTAGGAGATGGTTGATGTAAGCATTTGGGGACCCACATAGATTTAGTATTTTTAGTGCGTTTGCTTTGCTTGTGGGATTTTTGAAGGGAATGGAAGTTTTGGATGGAAATAGGCTCTTGGATAGATATAGGTGATTGGGATTCTTGAGAGGTGGATAAGGATGCCTCATTCACTTTGCTAGCTGTTTGCTTAGGAACCCAAACCATTTTTCTTTTGGGCTTTGCTTTTGGAGGTATGGGCTTGGATAGCTTTGTGAATGTACGTTGCTTAGAATATGGATGATTTAGAGACTTTTCACATTGATTCCCTAAGGCATGAGGGTCCTTAGGAGTTTTAGTTGGATCTTTGGCTTTATAGGTAGAAGCATCAAAATTTTTTATCTTCAATCCCATGGGGTGGGTGGAGTGGATGGAATGATTGGAAGCTTTATGTTTAAACGATGTGTGCATTTGTTGGTCATGATTCGGGATATAAGGATACTTATGAATGATAGGTATGTAAGGTGTTGGAAGCAATGGTGGCAAGGTGGATGGAGGGATATTTGGAGTTGGTAAAAGTGGAGGCAAAGTGGATGGCGGAAGGTGTATGGTCACATGCTTTTGACATTTATAAGATGATGGAGATGGAATGGCTACATATGTTTTGGGTAGATGATGGTGGGTGCGATGGAAAGTGGACTTAGGATGGATGGAGGAATTACCAACATCTTTAGCTTGTTTACTTTGGGGTGTGTATCCAAGGCCATATGAGCTTGGAGGGACCTTGACATGGTTTGGCTCCAAAATACCTTGTTTATAAAGGCCTAGGCCTTTACCTTGGTAGTTCATGTTTTGGAGGATGCAATTGACTATGGGACTAGATGTGTTTTGAGAACTAGACTTGAGCTCTTTATTGGATGGAGAAACTGAAGTGGAGGACAAAGGTTGTTGTTGTCCTAATGAAGAACATTCATGGAGGAAGGTGGTAATACCACTAGGACATGATGGTGGACTTGAAATGGGATCGATGGTAGATGTGGAAGGAGGATCATTAGGATCTTGATTAGCATTATGTTCACTAAGATCCAAGTTATTTGTTTGATCTTTTATGCTTATGTGTTCTTGAGAGGCACATATCTCATTATGACAAGTGGATGTTTTCTCATTATGGATAGGGCTAGATGGTGGATGACTAGGAGTGATGTGGATATCTTGCTCATGGATGTATATAAGATTATGGATAGGATCAAGGTGCTCATGGATAGCTTCTTCATAGGTATCATCTTGATCATAAAGAAGGTACATGTTATGGATAGGTTGAATGGAAGTGTTTTTATCTTGAGTTGGACTAGGGCTTAATGTTTCCACATGCTTAGGATTAAACCTTTGACATACCTCTTGGGTTGCTTGAATGGAATTGGAAGGCTCTTGGTCAACAACATAAGAAAATGATGACTCTTGACTTAGGCTCACGGTTGGAGACTCTTGAATAGACTTGTTGGCTTGTAGGTCACATGATGGGCTTAAAGGGCTAGGTATGTTAATGGAAGGCTCTTGGATAGGCTCAAGGATAGGTGGACCACATGATGGGATTATGACCTTTGGAAGTTCTTTGGTTGGCTCATGAATGGGTGTTTGACATGGAGGTAGTTTATTCCTAGCTAGTAGCCAATGGATCACATCCTTCGCAAGGGTATGAGTGGATGGGAAATATAATGGATGGATGATAATAGTAGATGGTGTTGTAGGCTTATGATTAGGACTTTGATTGGATGGAAGGATAATGGAGTTTGATAAGCTAAAATTTGGATTGGATGGGGGTGATACATGGGATTGGGATGATGTGACATGATTTCTTATGGTATGTTGATACACCTTGTAAACAATTGGGAAAAACATGGGGCATGTATTTGTATCATGGCCTTTGGTCCTGTGGTACGCACAATAATCATGTTCATCATATGGACTTTCTTCACATGGTTTGACTTCAGGAAGTTCAATAAGTTTTACTTCAAGCATCCTTTGCAAAACTATCTCAGCTACATCCTTTGGTGAAGGATTAGAATGACATGGTGATGAAGGTAATGGAGGGCTTGGTGGTTTGGGAGGTTGATGGACCAATGGACTAGGAGTAGGATCACATGGTGGTGTTGGGATAGGACTTGTTGGCTCATGTGTTGGCATGTGATTGGATGGTGGTGGCCACTCTAGATTGGTATCTCCCTTGTCAAAGGTTATTAGATCTTTCATAGGATAAATTGGGCTTTGATTTATGTACAAGGGGCCACTAGGAGTTGCATGTGCTTCTTGTTGTACAGGTGGACTTGGGCTCACTTGTGCTTGTTGTGGAGGCCATTGATAATCTTGGTGGTTGAGTGAAATAGTGGGATATGTAGACAAAAGATCTTGAAGTGGACTCAAAGATGCGGATATTTGATCTTGTTGGCAAGGTTGACTTGTGCTCACTTGATTTATATACAAAAGGCCA
Organism: Cunninghamia lanceolata; assembly: GCA_027924645.1. Lineage (NCBI taxonomy): Eukaryota > Viridiplantae > Streptophyta > Pinopsida > Cupressales > Cupressaceae > Cunninghamia > Cunninghamia lanceolata. The sequence continues at coordinate 2,668,361 of BSBN01001271.1, read as the reverse complement.
TTGGGACTTGGATGTTGTCCTTGTGAAATCACTTGATTGCTTTGTGGATGGGCTTGGTAGTGCATTGGAATGGTGGCATGAGGGATTGGATAAGCTTGAGGTGGATGTTCATATGTTGATGTGGCATTGATATGATGTGTAGATAGATGAGGTTGGTATGAAGTTAAGGTGGATGACGCATAGGATTGAGGTGGAATTTGTTGAGGTTGAGATGGTGTTTGGACTTGTTGTTGTGATATGATTTGTTGTTGATGTTGGTAAATGTGTTGATGTGATGATGATGGAGGGGTTGCATAGGATAATGGTTGTTGAGATATAGATTGATATGGATAAGGGTTGACATTGGAAAGGTTATGATAGGTTGATGAAGGATTGATGTGACATGTGGATGAATTTGGTTGAGATGAATTGGGATAAGTCGATGCAGAATTGATTTGATGTGTGGATGGATTAGATTGGTATGAAGTGGGATAAGTTGATGTGGAATTGATTTGATGTGTGGATGGATTGGGTTTTGGACTTGTCTCATCCTCATCAATAAAGAGATAGCCTCCTCGAAGTATAAACTTGGTCTTAGGAGGAGAGGCTCCTTTAATTGTGATCTTGGCCTTTGGTTCGCTTTCATGATTTGGATTAGGAGGATAGCCACCTTTAATTATGATTGGTTTCTTCTCATGATTTGGATTAGGAAGATAGCCACCTTTAATTGTGATTGGTTTCTTCTCATGATTTGGATTAGGAAGAGGGGCTACTCTAATTGTGACCTTAGGTATTGGTTTATCTTCATGATTTGAATTAGGAAGAGGGGCTCCTCTAATTGTGACCTTGGGATTTGGTTTTATTTCACTGTTTGAATTAGAGGGGTAGCCTCCTTGAATTGTGATTATAGGCTTAGGTCTTGTCTCATGATTATAAGGATAACCCCCTTGAATTGTCACCTTAGGCTTGGGATTTGTCTCATGATTAGAGGGATAACCCCCTTGAATTGTCACCTTAGGCTTGGGATTGATCTCATGATTAGAGGGATAGCCCCCTTGAATTGTCACCTTAGTCGTGGGATTTGTCTCATGATTAGAGGGATAGCCTCCTTGAATGATTACGACCATCTTGATAAGTGTTGACTAGGACTAGATTGATGATGATGTGTAGATGATTTGGAATGAGTATGGATGTGACTAGGATATGTTTAGAATGAAATTGATTTGGTTATGATTAGGATATAATGTGGAATGACAAAATTTGGTGATGTGGATCAAATGTAGGATGAATTATTTATGTGTTTGGTTTTTATAGCCTGATTTGGCAATGTTCAAACAAATGATTATGCATATACACACATGAATCACTCATGCAAGACACACAAGCAATTGTTGACTTTGAAAATGAAATGTGATGATTATGCAAACACACATGGAAGACACATCAACAAGCCTAATGTCTAGTCAAGTGGGTATGGACAATTGGGTTTTAGGCTATCTATTGCACAAGGTTGACTAAGGAATTGAAAGTGAAATCCTACCACACATCTAAGAGAAAGGGGTAACCCACCCTTCACCTTCACTTCCCAAAGGTATAAAGTTCTTTGGAGCTTAGCTAAGACTGACAAGATTTACAACTCCCAATGAGGGTGTCTTTCGATTCAGCCTCGATTGAGGTCATCCCTTAGAGTGGTGTCTCTACAAGCAGGCCTCCTAGATAGGGTTTACAAAAGCAAACCAAGTGCGGTGTCACTTGATTCACACTCGCAGTTGCTAATTTCCCCTTAGAAAATGAAATGTGTGGAAGACAATTCAAGCACTTGTTCATTTTAGATCCAAATCTAAATATGATGGAAAACACTTGTTCATTTTATGCCCACTTTCGATATGTGATAGCAAACAATGTTTGTTTTAATCCCAAAGTCCAAATGTGTGATCAAACAAGATTAAGAGATGAAAGATTAGAATGAGTGCACCTGATACAATTACTTTCTAATTTGTTGTAGATGTTGATGCCAATGCTACTCCAGCTCCTTAGATGCCCTTACAAGTCACCAATTCCGAAAAGAAACAAGTAAACTTGCAAAGAAGATGATTACATGAAAAAGATGAAATCTAAAAATTATGATGAAAATTATCTGATACAAAAGAATGGATTTCATAAATAGAAAACTAAGGAGATTCTAAGCAATTTGAAAAAAAGTTTTGCAGAAAAACGATCAAAATTGCTCAAGTTATGCTCAAATGAAGTTTGCAATGAAACTAAACTTTGACTGATAAAAAATCTTGAAAAATGGTATATTCACCTAATAGAACCTACTCCACTATGTAGTTCATCCTCTCAGCTTTCCAGCGAGTCCTTGTTTGCACAATTTGGCTTCTGTATGTGAAAGTTATGATAGAAACACCAAGATGCACAATGACAGCAACCAAAAGCAAGTTACCGTCACCAAATGCGATTTACTGTTTATTAGAAGCGGCACTGTTTTACCATAGGTGAGCCCCTACAGATCAAATGTGACTCAGAAAACACCAGATGTGATCTCTGTAGGCTTGTAAGTGATGCAAAAAAGCCCAAAGCGACTGATTTTGGCCTATATGCGACCTGTATCTGCAAAATGAAAGATACGCGACAGAAACCCTAACTCTGCAAAACGCAATCACTGTTAGACTGAAAGTGATTCATTTGTACCAAAAGTGGGTACATTCAAGATAAAAGTGATTCAAATCATGCCAAAGGTGATGTCTGTCCAGATAAAAGTGATCCACAAAAGCACTATAGGCGGCTGATTTAAGTGCAGAAGCAACACGAATATGCAGAAAGCGGTGGATTTTTGCTCATAAGCGATGCAAAAATGGATGGAAGCGGCATGTAATAGCTCATATGCAACTAACAAAAAGCCATAAGTGATGCATAATAGCCCAAAATCAATCTGGAAAGTTTCAGGGGATGGAATGCAAATGTTAACCATAAGCGACCAAGTTTACCATATGCGATCTCTTTTTGTTCAAAAGTGAGCTGAATTTTACCAAAAGCTTGTGACTGTTTGATTAAAAGCGAGCCAAATTTGACCATAAGTGACTACTGTTTGATCAAAGATGAGCTGATTTAGCCTAGGCGACTGCTGTTTGATCAAAGGCGACTTGAATTACTAGAGGTGCATTTTTGCAGTCCAGTTGTTGTTTTCTTTGCCAAATGCTCCATTTTTCATCAAATTTAGGCAAATTTGTACTCAAAGTTTATGGAAACAGCCTCCCAGATGCAACGGTGAGGTTAGATTTGGGCTAAGAGATCATCTACATATAGTTTTAGCCAAATATTTGCAAACTAGAGTTAGAAAAATGCAAATTTTTGCTACAAAAGCTTGCAAAAATGAAAGATTGGCACTCCAAGAGATCTAAACTTCATAAAAACAACTCAAACAAGAGAGGTTATTCAAGGACGTGAGTCCCAGCAGGCGTGCTAGAATGTATATCGACAAATTTGGATTTATAAATGGAAATGATCAAACAATAAAATGCATAACCTAAACCCAAATAATTCAATACCTCGAAGATGCAAGATGAGCTTGATTGATTGATTGCTTTGTTGTGTTGATTGCTCGATTCAATAGCATAACATTGATAAGGAGATAGATGATGGATGGTTAATGGTTGATAGATGCAAGCTAGATGGATTGAAGATGATGGATGAGGACTTGAGATAAAAATTCAACAGAGTGAGGTTGCATGAAGAAGAATCATGGAATTCCCCCATTCTTTTTTTTTCTAATGGCTCAAGAGAGGCTTGTTTTATAGGATTGGCTTGGTTCAAATGGATGGCTAGGATCAATTAGGGCTTTAGATGAAATGGATGGATAGGATTAAGTTAGGTTTCCTTGCACATCAAGAAATTGTAGTCATGTGACATGTGGCAAAGGAGGATAAGGCTTAGGTGTGCTTGTGTAGATAAATACTAAAATTAGGTCCCATTAGCTGTGCATGTGAAAGATAAAAGTTGTAACACATGATTGACTGGACAAGTGTTGGAATGTGATGAAAGATCATGTGACTTAATTCAAATAAAATATTTGAATTAGTTGGGATATAGTTGGAAATTAATTAAATAAATAAAATTTATTTAATTAATTGGATAAATGAATAGGATGGGATAAGATATGATGTGGAAATTAATTAAATAAATAAAATTTATTTAATTAATTGGCTAAGTAGGATGAGGATGGGATTGAATGGGATTTTAATTAATAAATAAAATTTATTTAATTAATTGGCTAATGGATAAATGGGATTAAGAGTGGGATTTAGGACAAAATGCTACATGATATCTAGGATAATATTTTAACAAGGTGTTGTAGGACATGGACAAAGTTGGGACAAATTTGGGTGTCTACAAATCCCCTACAGGCTGCAACACATTATAGCTCCCTCTCTCAAAACTCTGGAATCTTCAGCCTTTTGTAATTCCCAAATCAACTAGGGTTTCTAATTTCCTGCCTTTCTTGACTCTACACCTTCCCCCTTAACTCTACTACTCTAAGGGTTTCCAAAAATGATTATATATAGCCCTTTTTGTCGACCACCAGCTTAATTTTGAAATTTGCATCTCCCTACAAAAATAGGTCAACTTCGCAGGGCCATTTGATTCGACTGTTGGATTTTTTATTATAATACCTTTTCGAAAAGCTCTCGAAAAGAAGATGGAGTGACCAGTAGCACCAACAGGTAGACTACTTGGGTTTTCCACCAAATTTCGGGCCCATCCAGAGCTTCTAGGTGCCTCAAATTTGACTTTGAATATTTCAATAAGATTTTTAGAATTTAAAATTTTAATATCTCACAAATGACAAATGATATTGAAGTGATTTCTTCACCATTGGCTTCAATTCACCATTCTAGAGGTTTGTGTAAGATTTTGTATCCAACCGTGCACAAATGCAAACTTACTAAAAATAGTAACCCTACCAAATTTAGCCCTTATTGAAAAGAATTATTTTTTTTGGTTGTGCAAGATTGCTCTTACACCGTAGATGCTCCTACATTAGACACCCAGGGTAATTTGAAAAGTGACCCTGTCACTTCTCATGTGTTAGAGGGAAACTAAAATGATTAACCTCAGTATCAGATAACCATGATGAATCTTCAATAGGCCTTCCTTTCCATTTCACCAAGTATTCTATATACTACCTATTTCTTGTACTCTTACCCACATGGCTATTTAGAATGCCCTCTATCTCCTCCTTCTCTGAAGTAGATGCTAGAATGTCCCACTGTGTTCCTTTATCAAGTCCATCATCATGATACTCTATTAGATCTAAAATGTTGAACACTAGTGAAATATTGATGTCATTAGGTAACTCTACCTCAAATGTATTTCCTGAATTGTGCTTCTTCAGGATTCTACATGGTCCAAATTTCCTCATCTTCAGCTTATTATATGTACCAATTGGAAATCTTTCTTCTCTCAAGTGAACCATGACTTCATCACCCTCTTGAAACTCCTTATGCCTCCTCTTCTGATCTACCTTAGCCTTGTACTGAGAATTCATCTTATGGATATGCTTTCTTACCTCTTTGTGCAAATTCTTCATGTGCTCAGCAAAATTTTTAGCTTCGGCACTACTCTTCTCCCCATTATCCATCCTCCTCAATTTGGACGTAGTTCTTGGACTACTCCCATACACAACCTGGAATGGAGATTTACCTGTGCTCCTATTGACAAAATTGTTGTAAGCAAATTCTGCCTGTGGTAAAATCAAATCCCATCCCTTGGGCTTATCTCCTACTAAGCATCGTAGCAGGTTACCCAAACTCCTATTCACCATTTCTATCTATCCATCAGTCTGTGGATGGTGTGTAGAACTGAACTTCAAATCTGTCTTCAACTTCTTCCACAATGTCCTCCATAAATAACTAACACACTTGGTATCTCAATCTGAAACTATGCTCTTAGGTAGACCATGTAGTCTCACCACCTCCCTGAAAAATAACTCTGCAATGTGAATAGCATCATTAGTCTTCTTGCAAGGAATAAAATGGGCCATCTTTGAGAATCTATCCACCACCACAAAAATGGAATCATGCCCTCTCTGTGTCCTTGGTAAACCAAGAACAAAATCCATACTAATATCATCCCATGGCTTCTCTGGTCTAGGTAATGGCTGATATAGCTCTGTATTCTGACTTGTTCCTTTTGCCATCTGACACACTCTACAACTCTACACAAATTTCCTCACATCTTGTTGCAATTGTGGCTAGTAATAATGTTCACCAACAATAGCAATGGTCTTATCTCAACCAAAGTGTCTAGGTAATCCTCCACTATGCTTCTCCTTAATCAGGTTCTCTCTCATGGAACTCCTCAGAATGCACAACTGGCTTCCTCTAAACAACATGCCATCTTGGATTATGTAATCCAACCATTTTGTCCTATCCAAAGTAATAGGTTCCAAACAAGATTTTCAAGCCTCTGCAAAATCTAGATATTCAGGATATAAACTTTTGAGTTCATCAAACCCAACAACCTCTATCTTCATTTCTGTCAACAAATTTTGCCTTCTACTCAAGGCATCTGCAACTTTGTTGGACCTCCCACTCCTGTGCTTCAAAACAAAAGTATAACTCTGCAAAAACTCAACCCATTTTAAGTTCCTTTGATTTAACTTTCCTTGACTATTAAGATACTACAAAGCCTGATGATCAATATATAAAAAAAACTCTTTTGGCAACAAATAATGTCTCCATTTCTTCAAAGCCTGGACTATTGCAGAAAACTCTTGATCATAAACAAAATACTTTTTCTTGGCATCATTAAGCTTCTCACTAAAATAGGCAATGGGCTTACCTTCTTGACTTAGAACAACTCCTATACCACTACCACTAGCATCACAATCTACCTGAAATACCTTATTAAAATCTGGAAGTGCCAACATAGGTTGTTCTACAACTTTCTGCTTCAATGTATCAAAGCTCTTGTCTACTACTTTAGTCCATCTAAACTCTTTTCTGTCCCCTCTCATTGTCTCAGTTAGGGGTGCACAAATGCTACTAAAATTCCTGATAAACTTTCTGTAAAAACTTGCCAAACCATGAAAAGATCTTACCTTAAAAGCACTCCTTGGCATAGGCGATTCAATGATAGACCTCACCTTCTCTGGGTCCATCTTAAGACCTTCCTCTGAGACAAAAAATCCTAGGTATACCATCTCCTTCTTTGCAAAACTACATTTCTTCAGATTGATCAACAACTACTCCTCCCTCAGCTTCTCTAAAACTCTTCTGATATGCATCAAATGTTCATCCCAGGTCTTACTAAAAATCAAAATGTCATCTAAATAAACAATAACAAAACTTCCCAAAAATTTCTTCAGTACCTCATTCATGAGTCGCATGAATGTGCTCGGTGTATTGGTTAGCCCAAATGGCATGACTAACCACTCATACAAATCCTCCTTTGTCTTGAAGGTTGTCTTCCATTCATCTCCTTCTCTAATTCGAATCTGGTGATACCCACTTTTCAGATCAATCTTTGTGAAGTACTTCGCTCCACTCAAACAATCCATATGTCATCCATTCTCGGCAATGGAAATTTGTACTTGATTTTGATCTTGTTGATGGCCTAGGAATCTGTACACATCCTCCACTCTCCATCTTTCTTTGGTGCTAGTACTGCAGGTACTGCACATGGACTTAGGCTCTCCCTTATCAGTCCCTTCCTTAACAGCTTGTGAACTTGTCTATTCAACTCTTCATTCTCTGCTGGAGTCATTTTGTGGTCTACCTTATTTGGCAAACTAGCTCCTGGTATCAAATCCATTTGATGACTTATCTTCCTCACTGGTGGTAAACCTTCTGGTACATTATCAGAGACAATATCTTGAAATTCTTCTAACATTTCTGAGACTTTTGCTGGTACATCTTCACATTTCAATTGACTAATCTTAGGAATCAATGCAAAGCAATGACGCTCATGCTTCATACCCTCTAAAAACTTTCTACCATCTACCAAGCAAATTCTGGCAGTACTACATACCTTATCTTCCACCTCCTTCAAGGGCTTCAACTTATGATGGACTCCATCTTTTGTTAGGGAGTATGTGTTTGTACGGCCATCATGGGCATCGCTCCTATGATACTACCATGGCCTCCCCAATAACATATGACATACATCCATCGATATGATGTCACACAACACCTCATCATGGTAGTCACTAATCTTGAACTTCACTAAACATTGTTCATTGACCAAAGCTCTATGGTCCTTCTACAACCATGCAATTCGGTATGGATGCGGATGCTTTCTTCTTATCAACCATCTCCTCTGAAACAAGATTATCAGTGCTTTCACTATCAATAATAATATCACAACACTTACCTTCACATTTGCACCTTGTGCGAAATAAACTCTTCCTCTGATTGGGTTCTTTCTCCTCATTCAACAAAGTCCTCCTGACAACTAGGGTTTCTCCCCTTTCTACATCTTCAGAGTGCTCAGACTGTGCATCTTCATCCACATGTACAACTCGTGCATTACCTTCAGGTCTTCTATTCATCCTTCCTTGATGTTGTGGACACTCGTATGCTTGATGCCCTTCTTCTCCACATTCGAAACATGTTCCTCTGAAACCTCCTCTTCCAGGTCCTTGCCCAGGCCTACCTCTTCCTCTTCCTCTTTGTTCACCATTATTCTGGTCACGAGGGCGGTAGGTATTATCTCCTCTCTGATTTTGACTAGTTCTGGCTTCTTTAGCTTTCTTTGGATCTTCATTTCAGCCTCCATAGGGTCTTCCGCTAGTTCTTCTACCTTAACCTCTTCCCCTTTGCTTGCTTTCAAATCTCTTATTCAGCTTCTCTTCCACCTTTAGGGAAAACTAGTACACATCTTCTATGGTGGTCATTCTGACTAGGCTCAACTCTTCTTGAATACTTGGCCTCAATCCATTAATGGAACGAGCCACCTTCTCCTTGTTGGCCTCTCCATGGCTTGTCCTGATAGTGATCTTATAAAAATCTTCTGTATACTCCTTAACAGACTTGTTACCTTGCTTCAATCCTTGCAGCTTCTTCATCAACTCCATCTCATAGTCCACAGGAATGAACTGCTTCTTCAATTTCTCCACCATCTGATCCCATCTGGTAATCTTTGATTTTCCTCTTCTATTTCTCTCTAATTGGACCTCCTTCCACCAAATACTGGCGTGGCCCTTCAACTTTGTCTTTGCAAACTTGACCCATTCAGGGTCTTCCACATCTTCATACTCAAAATACTCCTCCATATCATTGATCCAATCAATAAGTTGTTCCATATTCAAATCTCCAGAATAGGTCAAAACTTCGATCTTGGGCCTCTTTCTGATCTTTGAAATGGCCCTCAACAACCTCACTTCTACAGGATCTCCCATAGCTTTATGTTCTTCCTCTGATAGCTCTTCTTCAGCTTCATCTTCGCTTTCCTCTCTCCTTCTTGGCTCGAACCCTCTTTGCAGCTCCTCTTGCAATGCATCGATTTGTCTTTGAAGGGCTCTAAAACCCTCTTCCGTCAAAGCATTCCTCCCACCATGGTTTCTTCGTGGAGGCATCTTGATCTCTGTAGCAAACCCACAACCTCAGGTCCTGGTGCAAACTGCCTCACGATCGGTGATCTGTCTACACACTCAAGAACCCTTGCTCTGATACCACTTGATGAAGGCGGTAAATCATAAAACACACAATAACAGAAATTGCACATAGAAAATAGAATGATATTTTATTAATATAGGAAAAGAACATTACATTACAGAAGCTCAAATACAATTAGAGGATGAATCCCCTACAGGCTGCAACACATTATAGCTCCCTCTCTCAAAACTCTAGAATCTTTAGCCTTCTGTAATTTCCAAATCAACTAGGGTTTCTAATTTCCCGCCTTCTTGACTCTACACCTTCCCCCTTAACTCTACTACTCTAAGGGTTTCCAAAAATGGTTATATATAGCCCTTTTTGGCGACCACCAGCTTAATTTTGAAATTTGCATCTCCCTCCAAAAATAGGTCAACTTTGCGGGGCCATAACTTTCGATCCGACTGTTGGATTTTCAATTATAATACCTTTTCAGAAAGCTCTCGAAAAGACAATGGAGTGCCAAGTAGCACCAACAGGTAGACTACTTGGGTTTCCCACCAAATTTTGGGCCCATCCAGAGCCTCTAAGTGCCTCAAACTTGACTTTGAATATTTCAATATGATTTTTGGAATTTAAAATTTTAATATCTCACAAATGACAAATGATATTGAAGTGATTTCTTCACCATTCTAGAGGTCTGTGTAAGATTTTGTATCCAACCATGCACAAATGCAAACTTACTAAAAATAGTAACCCTACCAAATTTAGCCCTTATTAAAGAGAAACAACATTTTTTTTTTGGTTGATGTAAGATTGCTCTTACACCCTAGATGCTCCTGCATCAATCCTTACTTATCAAGTGATGTGTATCAAAGAGATGCTTATAGAAGTCATCAATCATGTCGGCCAATCATGAATGATACCTTAGGAAACTTGATCACCATCAACAACTCATCCGAATTAAGGTTTGATGCTCTGCCAGTTAGTTCTTCCTCTGTCAATTCTACCAAATAGAAACCCAACACTTAGGTGCTCATATCTCTTCACTCTTTCATCATTGGAAACTCAATCTCTGGAATGTATCAGTCAAGGTACACCTCTTGATTTCCCCAAGTCTGTACTTTACTAAGATACTTCTTCTGAGAGATCCGGACCTAACTGTCAGAACTTGCCACATGCTATGTTCTTTCTTACCAGACCACAACACTCTTCAATCTAACTTCCAGTATAGGCACACCATGTCCTGCAAATGGGTGGTATGAACTTTGTTGCCATCAATGACAACACTCATGAAGCTATACTATGTCTCTTGCTAACAACAAGGTCATTAGCAACAAAATCTTTCAAACTGCCCTTATCTCCATTGGTATCTATAGGATGTCAAAAAGATGCAAAAGGTGGAGTGACTCAGGCGTAAACTCAAACCCAAGCTCAAGTGCCACCAGTACAAGTAGGTATGGCTATTTAGATGCCTAGAAATTTTGTTCAGTGGAATAGTGGTAGCCCACTCATTCCTTTGGTTCATCCCACAATATGTGACATTATCCCTACCAATGCTTTAAGGGCGCTCCCTAACTTCACCAGAGAAGGTTCTAAAACACCCATGAAACATCTTCAAGATGTAACCAATGTTTGTACCATTCACCATGTCATACAACAAAATGTGGTACTCAGTCCTGTTACCACTTCCTTCAAAGGGAAGGCCCAAGAGTAGTATAGATCATTCCCTGCGAATTCTATCACTACTTGGGATCAGTTGGGAGACCATTTCTTTGCACATTTCATGGAGAAAGGAGACCAATCTTCCTTGCTACATCAACTAATAACTATTAAAAGAGCACCATAGGAGATGATCTTTGATTTTAACACCAAATTTCATACGACTTGGCAAAGGATTCTAGTAGTGGCACAAGCCCCGGTAGATATGGCATTTGTATTTTATTTAAAAGATTTCAACTCCAACATAGCTATGATGATCCAGTTGCTGGGAGGCCAAATACTCTTGGATGCTTATGATTTGGTCATCATGACAGAAAACAACTTGATAGACACTGGAAAGCTGCCTCTGCAACCACCTATACTGGTATTTCCTAAAATACCACCTTAATCACTAGAAGATACTGCTCCTAGTACGTCTGCCGCACCACCTTCCATGTATGTATACCTTAGTATTCAGACAAGCGCCCCTGCCTCATCTTCATTATCAAGGAGGTCCGCACCCATATAATCAAGCTTAAAATCCAAACCAGGTAGTACTAGTCCCGATTCCACTATAGGCGATACCTCTGAATTAGAACCGAGAGCTTATGGCAGACCAAAACAATTTAGCAGATGATGTCAATGCATGGTGCTTTCCTTACAATGGCATGGACACACCTCGTAACAACCCTAGAGGCAACCTTTAGCAAAGGTGGTGGAATATCAGAGCCAAGGGTTTACACCTAATATAGGGGTTTATTCCTACCAGTCCTTGGGGGTAGAAAGTGTTGTGCTAGTAGCCTAGATCTAAGGAATGTCCCTTAAGTAGGAGGAATAAATTGCCCCAGACCACACTCTTTTCTCATGGATGGAAGAAGAAGATGTAGTGTTCACAAATGGGATCATCCCACCAAAGATCTCATAGGTTCAATCTAATTATAACACCCACTCTAAGAGGAGACTTGTTGGCAAGCCTATACCTCAGGAGCAGAAAACCAGGCCATTTTTTGAAAGAAATTCCATCTCACTGGTGGTGACCCAACCCTTTGAAAAGCTAAAAGAGATTTTCTCTTATAGACTAAAAGAGCCAAAGGTTCAACCGCTAGGATCACTCAATGTGGTTGAACAATTGAAATAGGCCTGCACCAATGTGTCTCTATGGGATATTTTGGCCATCATGGAGCAGAAGTCTCTAGTGTGAGAAGCTTTAGAAGGAGGTGAAAAGCCCATGCAAACGTCAACAATTGTGGAATGCACTTAGACAAAAGATAAAGAATTGATTATCAAAGCAAAAGGCATGTTGAAACCACAAATTTCACAAATTTGAAAGAAGAGAAAGCAAAGAAAGAAATAGGTAAGCCAAAACCTACTCCCTTTACATAACTCTAATTGTATGAGACAAGTTATTGCATAATTCCATGATTGACTCAGGTGCTAGCACTACAATCATGCCTAAATAGATAGCTATGGCATTAAATTACAATATGAGCCCTTAAATAAAGGAGTTATATAGCTTGATGGAAAGATGGTTCAGACTTTAGAGATAATAAAAAATCTCCCAATGACCCTATTCTCATGCCCCAGCATCACAATGTCTCAGGAAGTAGTCATAATAGACATCACCCCTATTTTTGGCATATGCTTATCCTAAGTTTTTACTGCAAAGATAGGAGGATATTTGTCTCTTGATGGGTCACACCTGATCTTAAGGACTATGTATGGCTCTAAAATGAAAGTGTTGTTGGAACTACTACACATGAAACATATTGCAAATCAAGCCATGATAAACTTTGAAGCTACCCATACATCTTTCTCTTAGGATGAAATGCACCATGTAGAACTCCTGGAAGATGAAGAATTGACAGGATAAAGAAGTGAAGAAGAAGAAACCCTAATCAAAACTTTCATGCAAGAAGACCCTTTCGACAACTACCATGCCACAGACCTTAGAACCTATGTAATCTATGATGAGGATCAAATCATCCCTTAGATCACCAAAATCCAAGGCAATCATGTGGAGTGATCAATCTAATCTGTGGACTCTACACTTTGATGATGTGAAGTGCAAGAATGGTTCAGGAGCTAGCATCCGACTAGTATCTCTCGTCAGGGAAGAGATTCTCTAGGCTTTTTGCTTCCAATTCACATGCACCAACAATGGAGCTAAGTATGAAGGTCTAGTCCAAGGCCTTAGTTTGGTGGACTAAATGGGAGTGAAGCAGTTGAGTGTTTTTGATGACTCCAAACTAGTAATAAAGCAAGTAAGATAAACTTTAGTAGAAAAGAAATGTGTGGATGTGATCCTATCACCATAGGGTATGGGACTTGATCGAAGGATTCGAGGCCTTCAATATTCAAGCAATCCCGAGGTCTTGGAACGTAGATGCTGACATATTGGCTATGATTGGGTCATAGTTTGATGTAGTCACAAACCTCTAGGCCAATAAACACTCAATGTGGGTAATTGTGAGACCAACTATCCTCGATAATGATCAAAATTGGCAAGTTTTCAAGAGTGACAAGATTACCAATTTTATCTAGCAAACCTACGAGTTTGCAAAATAGTTGCATTAAAAGGTTGAAGAAGCCTATGAAGATCAAATCACTTAGCTCAGAACAAATAAACTCCCAAAAGGTTTGATCATACTAGAAAATTTGTTTGATTGCAATGATGCTAGAAATGACAAGAGAAAGTTTATTCCATATAAAGGCAATTATGTTGATCTTGATATTGAAGGTGACGGGAAGCTAAAGGTTGGGAAGGACGTATCTTGAAGGGACAAAGAGAGGCTAATATCCTTTTGTGACAAATATGACAGAGCAATAGCATGGTCTTATGATGATCTCAAGGGATATGACTGCAATGTGATCCAACACACCATTGATCTGGTTGAAGGGCCAAACCTATCCATTAGAAACAAAGGCTAGTCAATCTTAGGATAGAGTCTTTGATGGCTCAAGAGATAAAGAAGCTTATTGATTCGAAAATAATATATTCAATCAAGCATTCTACCTAGGTATCGTATCTGGTTCTAGTCTGAAAGAAAAATGGAGACATTAGGTTGTGTATTGACTTTAGAGATTTGAACAGGGCATCCTTGAAGGATCATTATCCGTTACCTTACATGGAACAGATCTTACAAACTGTTGTAGGTTCCGAAATGTTTTTTCTATTAGATGGCTTCTCTGGATATAGCCAAGTCTGGGTAATGGAAGAGGAAAAACACAAGACCACATTCACTACCAAGTGGGGAACCTTTGCATATGCTAAAATTCCCTTCGGCCTCTCCAACATTAGAGCTACCTTCCAGCGAGCAATGGACATTACCTTCAGAGGCCTGATCAATTTGATTATACTTATCTACTTGGATGACCTTATAGTCTTCTCTAAGTCAAAGGAGGACCATTTCAATCACTTGGAGAAAGTTTTCCAGAGATGTTAGGAGTTAGGGGTATCTTTAAACTCAAAAAAATGTGTCTTCAAAGTTCCACAAGGGAAACTTCTTGGATATGTGATATCCAAACAAGGGATCTCCATAGACCCCAAAAGAGTGCAAGCTATCAAGGAATTGCCCTTGCCTGTGAACAAAAAAGGAGTCCAATCTCTCCTCGGAAAGATTAATTTTGTCAGTAGATTCATATATGATTTCTCCAGGATAGTTAAAGAAATCACCTTCATGTTAAAAAAGGAACAAGCTTTCAAGTGGGCTCTCAAAGAAAGAGCAACTTTTAAAGAAGTCAAAGAGGCAATTTCTTTGGCCCCAATACTAGTTAATCCTAATTTTTCAAAAGACTTCATTATGTATGTTTATGGTAGTAAACATAGTATCGTTGTAGTGCTAACATAGAAAGATGCAGAGATGAAGGGAGAACACCCCATCACCTTCCATTTGGAGACATTGCAGGAATATGAGACTAAATATAATTTTGTGGAGAAGCAAGCATTTGCTATAGTGAAAGGTCAGAAGAAATTCAAGCACCTAATTGTGGGAAGTATGCTAATTATTTATGTCACACATTCAAGTGTCCAGGAGTATATCATGGAAGGAAAAATCATTGATAAGAGGGAAAATTGTATCACAAATATTCTAGAATATGATATAGAGGTTAGACCTATGAAAGTGATTAGAGAAAAAGGACTATATCAATACTTGGCACATGTAGCTGAATCTCTGACTGAAGAAGAAATTCCAGAGAAGGTCTTGATCAATCAATTTGTATCAGATGGATCATGGGTTTCAAATAGAGTCCAGTTCATGGAAACTGGTAAGTACCTCAACAACCTTCCTTCTCACAAAAGGAGATTCTATAGATTACAAGAAGCTGGTTACACATTAATCAAAGGGGTCCTATTCAAAAGGAACTTTGATGGAGTTTTCCTTCGGTGCATGGATAATCTCCAAGAAATCATGATCCTACATGATTTCCACACCAACCCCGTGGGCGGTCATTTCTTAGCAAAAATAACTGCAACCAAAATCATGCACGTGGGATATTATTGGCCAACTCTATTCTCAGATTGCCATGATCAAGCCAAGAAATGTCAGCAGTGTCAATTTTTCATCAGAAAACTCAAGAACTCAGCTATGCCTTTGAACTTGATTTTGGTGGAGGGACCTTTTGCTTAATGGGGTTTAGACTTTATTGGGGTGATCAACCTAGCATCAAATTTCAGGCATAAATGGATCCTTACACAAATGGATTACTTCACTAGGTGGTCAGAAGTAGTTCCACTAAAGAATGCCACAGAAAATGAGATCCTCAACTTCTTAGAAGACTTAGTTGCACATTTTAGTCCCTCTAAAACCATCATTTCAAATAATATGAGAGCTTTTTTGGGTTCTAAAATATCATAATTTGCACTCAAGAATAAGATCTTTCTCAAACCCTCATCTAACTATTATCCGTAAGGTAATGGGCTAATAGAATCTACAAACAAGAATTTGGTTAGGTCGATCAAGTAGATAGGAGCAGATCATCAAAGAGAATTGCATAAGCACTTCGAACGATGCTCTAGGCTAACTGAATTACTTCTAAGTAGGTCTTAAAGACGTCTCCGTATGAGTTAGTCTATGGGAGGAGGTAGTGTTGCTAATTTCTATGGAAATCTCGGTGATATAATTGCTTAAATCCCTAGAGACCAAAGAAAATGACACTATGGAAGTAAGACTAGTGGAACTACTCGGTGTACAAGAAACTAGAGAGGATGCTCACAATGCCATGATCAATCACCAACAAATAGTCAAAAGATGGTTCGACAAAAAGACATCAGATCCAAGTTTTTGAGAGGGAGATTTAGTTCAAAAATATTATGAGTGAGCTACCAAATTAGGGCAACATGCCAAATTTGATTCGCTATAGAAAGGCCCAATTAGGGTTACTAACTATAAAGAGAGCAATGTGTTTGAACTGGAAGATTTGGAGGAAAATTCCCTCAAGATTCTAGTGAACAGGATCCATCTTAAGCATTTTAATTAATGTTGTCTCTATTGGTTTCCCTTGTAAATAGTTTGCTTGTTTTCTTTTGATGTGTGTTTCCTCTCAATAAGCACCTTGTGCATGTGCTTCTTGTCTTTCTGCCAGGCGTCTTGCCAACTCAACTTTAGTCTCTGGGTTTTCTCAAAGAGATGTTCCACTCAGCCACTCTTGGGCTATTTAATGCAGCTTGTCACATGTCCCCTTCTGCTATGCTCTCAGCTTTGCATTCCTCAAAAAGGTGGCACTATGAGTCATACCTTACCTGCCCATTATGAATCCACACATCTTGAGGGAAAAATAAATAAATTCGCATGAATGCATTAAGCATTGGCAGTTAAATGCTTCTCCCTTAGCTTATTTACAGTATTCCAAGCATTTGTAGTATTCTAGCGAATGAAGCAATCCAAAGCAGAAACAATCTAAGTGTGGAGTTTTTAGTGCAGTTGTGTTTTCAAAGTGCATAGCAAGGTATTTGCAGAGCTTTACAAGGTGATTTAGCACTAGGAGTTGTGTGTTCGAAAGTAGAGTGTGAATTGTTTGTCATGCTGTGAAATTATCAAGCAAAGCAAAGTTCTAGGTGGAAGTTTTGAGATTATGGACTGATTCGGAGCATCTTCTAGGGCTGAGGTAGAAGCCGCATGTTTCTTCCCTGATGTTTCAAAGAGCAAGTCATATGCTTCCACTCTTGTCCCACCAAAGCCGCAGCTGCCAAATACGTCAAGTCCACCTAAAGGAAATTCCAGGGTTGTGAGTTTGGTAACAGACTATGTAGATGAAATCTATGACCCCATACTACACAGAAGCCCAAGGGGTTTCTGCTCAGGTGCCCATGAGAGGATGTTAGCCAAAGCAGCAAAGGAAGATTACGAGCCTTTGGGTTTCTGGCTATGGAACTGTGGTCTACCTCAGGTCATTGTCCCACTAGTCCACCCTTGCCCTCGAATTGGTAGATGATTGTGCATGAGCATATGATCCAAATAGCAAGATTATTATTGGGCATCATCTCAAGATTATTATAAGTGCCTAGGCCATCAAAAATATTTTGTGTGCTCCTTCGAGCTCATCAGTGGAGGTATGTGATTGACAAAAGATGGAGTACTACTGGGTTGGAGGAGGGACTAGCTAAAGTGTTTCAACCATGAGCTCATCCAGGACAAGGAGGATACAACCATGCTAAAGATTCCCCTTGTTCTCACAAACTTCTGACAACATGCTTTCTTTTGTCTTTGACAAGGCTAGTGATTCTCAGGTCTCCGAGCTCTAGTTAGCATTAGGATTTCACTTGAGGAAAAAAAGGGAGGAGTTTAGAATGGATTTTGTAGATGTCATAGCTGATGCCATGCATGCTCAACTAGTGGCATACTCCACCCAATATTCTTTTAGGTATTCTTCTTTCCTGGTAGACATGATGTTGCACCAAATATTGATTTATTCACATCTTATATTGATTTGGCCATGGTAGATGAGTCTGACCCCACAAAGACCATCCCTTGGTATCTACATGGACCCTTGTCCTATCTACTTCTTCCAACTACTATTGATTCTCTGACCTATTGTTGACCTCGTCACTCTTGGACTTGACCCGCTGAGACAAGCTAGTGCAGATTGCTAACCATCAGCAAGCATGGATGACAAACAACAAGCCTCCCATTGACTAGTTCTTCAAAACCAACTTTACCTTTTTCAAGATGCATGGTTTTAGGGGGGAACTCTTTAGGCTCCCCACTTACTTGACTAATAGAACTATGGCCCTAGAGCTTACTTGGCAGTTGAGTATTGTTGACGAAAAATGGGGTGCCGAAAGGAAGAAACAAACAATATATTCCACTTCATTAACTAGGGTGGGAATAACTATAAAGAAGAGGTCTTCAGAGAAGATGCTTGCATTCAAGATCGCCGAGGTTGGTCTAGATATCATATGCAACCAATGGAGTTTTGATCCTAATGGATGTTTTGTAGCAATGAAAATAACAATGCAAGTTATGCATGAGCTACAGAAGTATTGGGACAAGCGACAATCCCCTAGCATTGAATCTACTGCTACTTTTGTTGATTTGGTGCACATTCCTACAAAGAAACAAAGGCCAATGTGGTTATCTTTTTACAATCTGAAGAAGGATTTTGACCCCATTGTGAAAATTCACAAGGGACTGGAGAGCCACCTAGAAAATGAGGGTTGGGATAATGCGAAGATTGTAGCTTTCTGGGTGTATCATCAAGAGATACATGACCTGAATACCCCCTATGACTCCCTTGATTATGATGATGTATTCAATACTAAATGGGAGAAGGGGCATTTAACACTAATGGCTCTGACAATAGCAGGTGAATCCCGATCGGTGAGCATCGAAGAGAGGTCTGTTGGAATTAGGACAAACAACTGAGAGCAAGGTGAATCAGTTGTCCCACAATATTAACTTTATCTTCCTTTTAAACTTCTTTTAGAACTTATATATAGATTAATGATGTAAACGTTAAAGAATGGAACATTAACACATGAGTAGAAAGACAATTAACACACTTGAAACCAAGGTTTTTGATGTGGAAACTCGGTTAAGAGAAAAACCACGGTAGGGGTTAACCTACAAGATTCGTACCCCGTTAAAAGTACTTGAAAAGGGGAAGGCACTTGCCTTTGGGCTCACTACCCAGAGTTCACTACTCAAAGAGAGGCTCACTGCCTACAGAATTTATGTTTAGTATAGAAAGAATTAACTAAGAAATAGCATCTTCTTTATGCCTAGTTTGGTCTCATTGAGTGCTCATAAAACTTCTGCTCTTCTCCCAAATACTTCTTCACTATCACTTCATCCTTTACTATTCTTGCTCCTCTGCTCCTCTTCTCTACTCTACCTCTAATCCTTTCTTGGGACTTGATTAATTCGTACAAGGATGATTTTCAACAACTCAACTACATGCCTTTATATGCTTCATCAACCTTGGAATAAACATCAAGGTCAGCACTACAAGCTTTTGACTTAGTGTGAATCACTAAGCTGTTAGCCAAACATAACTAGAACTCAAATCTTCCTTGATCAATATACCACGCTCCATCAAATTACTCTTAGATCATCCACAACACTCTTGAATGATCCAATCGACAAAGACTGGGAAAGAATAAAAGCACCAAGAAGGAAATCTTCACTGACGAGCTCAAACTTCAATGCAGACCTCCAACATAGTAGTCACATGATCCAGAGATCTCCACAAGCACATTTAAGTCAACAGGAATAACTACACCACTTCGCATCACCAGAATCACTTGCATATTCACACTGAACCTTAAGAACACTTAATACCGTGACTGTCACACTAGAAAGATTGCTTTCAGACCTCCAAACCATGAACCACTCAAGTTGAGGGAACACACCAACATCCCAAACATTCCTCTAGATCCTTAAATCACAATATGCTCATACCAGACCAACTTCTTGCCACTCTGTCATCATTGAACAATTGTAGAAACCTGTTCTACTCAGAAGGCCATAAATTCACCAAATCTTCATGCGAACCTCTCAAATCTCAACTGGAGCAACAACAAACAATCCTATACAAACCCTTTAATCTATATACTCTGATCTTCACCTTACGAGAATTACTGATCACTCCTCTGTATTGTCTTCACTATTTTTGACAGAGAGATATGTTGACATCAATGACAACACATCAGGCATATATTTGTAACAATCTCCCCCTTTGTTATTGATGGCAACATATGATGTGAAAAACTAATTCAACCATCAAGACAAGAACTTCTCCTCCTTTCTCTTGTCACACTTGCAACCACTTTCTTCACTGCTCCCCCTTTCACCAACAACTACTTACTTCCAAGTTTTTCACATGAATTCTCTCCCCCTCTGACATCAATGACAAAGGGCACATATTTACAATCATCTCTCCCCAAACCAAATTTCAAAAATCACATACTGACTACTCCCTCTGAGTAGCATCTCAACACCTATCCGAATCACAAGATATGACTATGAATTCCACAAAACTTGGAGTACAAATACTTGTTGTTGTTGTATACTCTGGTTTAGCAGTAGATAGAGATATTGCTCTATTTTTTTCTCAACCAAGAAACCAAACTCTTTCCCAAGAGAAATGCACAACCACTAGTACTCTTCTTGTCATTGACACCTTGTGCCCAATCAACATCTTATATCTACACCTGGTTAAGAGTGTAGACAACAATACCCATAGTCTCTCTCCAATAGGAATATGGAACATTTGCATCCATCATCATGGTTCTAGCAGCCTTCTTTGAAAGATTTGAATCATTCTAGGAGTAGATATATGTCTTTGTATTTCATGATTTGTACAAAATGCATTAAACTCATCGGGGGTAAACTCTCCACCATTGTCAGATCTTAGATACTTTAACTTCACACTAATCTCATTCTCCACCTTAGCCTTGAAAATTTTAAGAGCCTCTGACTCCTTTCATAAGAAGGTGACCCACACCATCTAGTAGTACTCAATTGGCAGCATCAAGTATTACTCTCTTTGCAAACTCCTAACTTTAGCAGGACCACAAAAATTAGTGTGCATAGGTTCCAACAAACCACTTGATATTTGTTCTTTACTTTTGAATGTAGTTCAGACTTGTTTCCCCAACTGATATTCTTTACACAAGCTATTACAAGTTTTGGAAGATCACTCATAGCCTGAGTAGTACTTATCTTGACAAAGTTATCAAAGTTCAGATGACACAATCTCCTATGTCATAACCAACTCTGATCAATCTGAGGAATCCAACAATTTTTTGCCAGTGCCACTTAAATGAAAGATTTTACCTCTAATCCTTTATCAACCAACTAACCAACATTGAGAAGATTATGCTTCAAGCCTTTTATCACTAGACATATGAAGAGAACATCCACAGTCAATCATCCATTCATCTTTTTCTTCAATCTGACCAGCCAATACAGCTAGCAGATTTAGTAGGCACCAGTTCTTCTTCTTTGATAGTAATGAATCAATTATTCATTTCTAGAGGTACTTTTCATAACAAGTTCATCATCTGTGACTTTTCCTTCAGCAGCTTCTTGGACACAAAAGGATTTCTTCTGATCTCTAGGTCCATTTGGCTTTGAGACCCTCTCCAGACATTTTGATGCAAAAAGGCCAATCTTATTGCAAGCAAAGCATTTGAAAGGCAACTTTCCTTCATACTTACTAGATCCTTTTGGTAACCTTTGGAATACATAGCTTCTATTTCTTTAAGCTCTGATTCATCTTCTTTAAGTTCATTCCTTGCCTTCTCATATCTGCTTAGTCTTCTTGGAGAGAATTCACTTGAAACAAATCTTTGTTTACCCTTTCTGAAACCACTGGACTTAAATGTAGATTACTAATTTAGGAAGAGAAACACCAAACTCATTCACCAACCAACAAATCCCTTGAAATATCTATCATAGTCTTGAATTACTCAATAGCAGCAACCTTATGCTTGTATGTAGCAGGTAAGGATCAACAATCTCTGATTCTTCCAAATTCCCACTAGTGTACCTACTTTTGATGTGAAAAATGCATTTGCCCTAACTCTTCTGGATACTCAATTTCTTAAAGGAGTTTCTCATAGATTGCTTCACAAATTTCCACACAAACTTCTTTTCTTTCGGAACTTCTTTTAGATGAAATGCAATAGTCCATTATGTATTCTTTCACATGCTGGATCTAGGTATCCACTTACTGGTAGGGGAGATTATATTTTCAATGCAACTCCCCCTGAGCCAGAGCTCCTAATTTAATTCCTGGAGGAATTATCAGCACCTGATTCTAGTGTGGACCCATCACCATTATTCATTTCATCTTTCTTCACCCAAGTCTTGTTCATTTCATTCTAGATTTCATTTACATCTACTTTTCCCTTGCCTTTATCTTGTCTCTGCTCATTCTAGTTTTTGTTTACTGGACCTTTCCTATCATTATTCTTGCTTCTACAGAATATTGCAATATGACCGAATCTATTTCAATTAAAGCACTTAACATTTCCTTGCCCATTTACTTGACTTCCTTTTGATTTGCACTAATTAGCCATGTGTCCAAATTTATTGCATGCAAAACATTTGCATTGAAAGAATTACATCTGTAGTTAGAGTTATTCTTATCATACTTCTACACTCATTAGATTTATGACCATGCCTTTTACAATTGAAGCATTGTCTGGAGAAGGATGGATTATTTTGATTTACTCTACTTCTGCATTGAGTGGCTCTATGACCAAATTTATTACACTTGAAATAATTTCCATTGAATGATGAATACCTTTGAGCATTAGGTTGTCTTACCAAAGGTCTTCTATGTCTTTTTCTCTCATTTCTTGATTGATAATTTCTTTGCCCGGATCCAGAGCTTTCACCTTTCTCATACCCAAGACCATGCTTATCATAAGCCTTTTTCTGATCCTCAAGTATTGCTTCAATTTTAACTGAACTTATCTTGAACTTATCCTTTTATTCATTTGCAACTTGTAGGCCATGTCTGAGAATGCCAATTTGCCTTTCAAGATCTCTTTCATTGTCTCTACTTTCTTTTAGATCAGACTTTAGATGGCCAGCTATATTGTCCAATCTATAGCATTTATCAGTTCTTTCTTTTAAAGTTTAATTTAGGTGTTCTTCAGTCTTCTTCCATTACTCAATTTCTTTGGTTAACCTCATTGCCCCAGATTCCATCTCAACTTTTAGAACAACTTCTTTTGACAACTTCCTACACTCCTTTGTCTTTTCTTCCAAGGCTTCATTCATGCCATTTTCTTCAATTAAACTGGATAACTGTAGAAGTAGCTCCTTTCTCTTTTCCATAGATTTCTTTAATTTATCTTTTAACATTTCAATGGTATCATCAGCATCTTTAAGCTCATCTTTCAGATTAGTTACTTCTTCTTTGGACTGATCAAGATCTTCTAGGACCAACTGAAGTTGATCTTTGAGTGAACCCATTAAAAACTCCTTCCAAGATCTTTTCCTCAAGCTGTTAGGCTTCTTTCAAGGAACTTGGCTCTGATACCAATTCGTGGAATTAGGATAGACAACTGAGAGGGGGGTTGAATCAATTGTCCCACAATATTAACTTTATCTTCCTTTTAAACTTCTTTCAAAACTTATATATAGATTAATGATGTAAACATTAAAGCATGGAATAATAACACATGAGCAGAAACACAATTAACTCAATTAACACCAAGATTTTTGACATGGAAACCTAGTTAAGGGAAAAACCACTATGGGGGTTAACCCACAAGATTTGTACCTTGTTAAAAGTACTTAAAAATGGGAATGCACTTGCCTTCAGGCTCACTGCCCAGAGCTCACTACTCAAAGAGAGGCTCATTGCCTATAGAATTTATGTTTGGTACAAAAATAATTAACTGAGAAATAGCATCTTCTTCATGCCTAGTTCAGTCTCATTGAGTGCTCATAAAACTTCTGCTCTTCTCCCAAATACTTCTTCAATATCACTTCATTCTTTACTGTTCTTGCTCCTCTGCTCCTCTTCTCTACTCTACCTCTGATCCTTTATTGGGATTTAATTAATTCACACAAGGATGATTTTCAACAACTCAACTACATGCCTTTATATGCTTCACAAACCTTGGAATAAACATCAAGGTTGGTATTACAAGATTTTGACTTAATACGAATCACTAAGCTATCAGTCAAACATAACTGGAACTGAAATCTTCCTTGATCAATATGGCACACTCCATCAAATTGTTCTTAGATCATCCACAACACTATTGAATCATCTGGTCAGCCAAGACTGGGAAAGAACAACAACACCAAGAAGGAAATCTTCACCGATGAGCTCAAACTTCAATACAGACCTCCAACATTGCAGTCACACAATCTAGAGATGTCCACAAGCACATTTAAGTCAACGAGAACAACCACACCACTTTGCATCACTAGAATCACTTGCATCTTCACATTGAACCTCAAGAACACATACTACCATGACTATCACACTAGAAAGATTGCTTTTGGAGCTCCAAACCATGAACCACTCGAGTTGAGGAAACACACCAACATCCCAGACATTTCTCTAGATCCTTAGATCACAATATACTCATACTGGTCCAATCCAGACCAACTTCTTGCCATTCTGTCATCACTGAATAACTGTAGAAACTTGTTCTACTCAGAAGGCCATAACTTGACCAAATCTTCATGTAGACCTCTCAAATCTCAACTGGAGCAACAACACACAATCCTATACAAACCCTTTAATCTGTATACTCTGATCTTTACCTTACTAGAATTACTGATCACTCCTCTGCACTGTCTTCACTATTTCTGACAGAGAGATATGTTGACATCGATGATAACACATTAGTCACATATTTGCAACAAGGCCTGCAGAGTCACCTCTTGCCTAGGGACCAATAATTTATGATCTAGGTTTTTAAAGTGGTCCACGAACACTAAAGTGAAGAAAGATAGCTTCTTCAGGTTCTGCAGTAGAGGGATCTCCTTCAGAGGTATCCTCTCAGCCTAAGAAGAGGGCGAAGCACATAAATGATAACTTAAGTAATCTGATGGATGAGGATGATGTAGCTAATGTCATGCCAACCTCTATGGCTCCTATAGCATAGGTATGTTTTACTCCTCCCATTCGCTCTTTCCAATCTCTAGTTTCCCCTGCTGTGTCTGCTGCAACCTCTATCACTGTAGTCATTTCCTCCACTATTTCGCACCCTTTGTCTCCTATCTTTGAATCAATATCTCTTGTCGTGTCTTCCCCCCCTCTAGTTTTATCCTTCATGTAGGTCACCGTGATGCTACCAATCTCCACCATGTAATTCCCACTCAAGAAATTAATAATAAATAACAATAATCAAATAATTTAGTAAAGAAATAATGGAAGAAATATGCCCGAAGGAGAAGATTTCTTTAACAAAATTTTATATTAAACATAACTTTAGTTAGGTACATCATAAATAAAATTTAATATTCAAATGTTCTGAATTCAACTATACACATTTATAGTGAGTGACATGATTATCCATTCACAGTGTGGGAAATACTTTATTAGCTCCGAAAACCTACACGTTAACAGACCTATATCTCCACAACTAAATATAAACATTAGTTTTGCAAGTTCAATATTAACACATTAGATATCATTATACAAAATAATGAGACTAAGGCTCTAAGTGCTGACCTAATGTCTCGAGGGCTCATGATGGCCTTGCCTACATACGCGTAGCATAGAGACTTCATAGTTTGGGACTTGAACTTTCAATCCATAAGATGGTTTCATACAAATCAAAACTTCTAAGAAATTATTGACATCTTCTCAATCTTAGATACACATTCACATTTCAATTCATTTTTAGAGATAGAAGAAGATTATAGTTTACCTTCCATTTTCTAATAAAACTTTCCAAAACATAAATGATTCCATAAAATAATAATCAATTAGAGATTTAACTCAAAGTTTCCCTCTAACCTAGGAGAAGGCAGAAATAAATGGTTGAATTATCTATTATCATATGCATGAGGTCTCATAAAGATATAGCTTACACTAAGCATTTTGATTGAAGTCAAATATCTACTTAATGATCTATGGTAAGTTATGACTTTATTTGAAATTATTTAAAAAAAAACATTCAAAAGTTTCTAATAAATCTTAAAGATGGAAACTATTTCTAATTATCAAGTAGATACTACTCTTTCCAAGCAAAACTATATCAGCAACAGTAAATTATTAACTAGAGAAAATCTGATTGTAAATAAGGCTATATCTCTAACTAATCACAAGTTGGTATTTTAGATTCTCCATTTGAAGAAGGTAGATTTAAATGACTATAATATAACCTTTGATCAACATTAAGATCTAATAAAGAAAAATATTAGAATCGAATGGACTCATAGATTTAACAAACTAATGTAATTAAGGAGAATAACATTTATAGACATTTATATCTCTATAAAGCTTTTTGTTGAATCCAGTTCTTAAGAGAACTTCAACAAACCTCCTTAATCATTCCATTATGGTTTTTAGAGCTCAATAAAATGTTCTAAACATAGGTTCAAGACTTCCTAGAACTACATTTTGTTATTTAAAAGGATTTTGATGCCTTGACAGTCAAAACCTTTTGAGTTTTTAAATTAAAGACACAACATATGTAATATTGAATTTTACAGTACAATTGATTTAATTTAGATCATGCAAAAGAGTTCAAATAATGGAGTAGAAAGGAACAAGATCAAGAATAGTGATGCAGAGGGAAAACTCTCCCTTTCAAATCTACAGCAAATACCAACACAAAAGCCTATGCAAGAAGGCTACAAATGAAGTAAAACAACAGAAAAATGGAAGAGAAATCTGAAACACTTATTTTATTTCAATAAGAAATTTCATTACATCAACATGAAGCTTATGAGCTTCCTAGAATTATACATGCAACACCTATAACAAATAAGTTTTCAGCATCCTAGACTCATTTCCCAACATCTGGATCTCTCTTTAATTTTTTTCTCCTAGCTCCAATAAAAACTTGTCACTTATTCCTTTCATTGTGCCCTCATTTCTTATAATTTCTTAAAATGGTTTCTAGGTTTCATGTCTGTCTGTCGCAGCTTTCCAGAACATTTTTAATTTATGGATTTTGATAAGATATGAAAATGTTATGCTTGTTTTACTGAAACTGGGTCTCATAATTATGACCCCTCATTTTTGGAGTTAAAATTTTTGGAATTACTAAAATAAAACTTGGGAGTTAAGTCAACCAACCTGAGCCATAAAGACCACTTACAAGATTCCTTACTCTATGATGGTTACAATAATAAGTGCCATTAATTCCATGATTCTTGGCAGCCCCACTAAAATAGAATTTAATAGCTTTACCTAGGAAAGATATTCTCCACTATTTGAGGTATTTATAAATTACCGGGGTATTTTTCCACAAAAATTACATTTACTAATATCCCAAGGAAAATTATATATGTTGCAAATTAAAACATTATTTCCCAAGCCCATAAACCTTATTGAAAACAAACCAAATTAAAATAACAATTTTTTTGGTGATGCTGATTGCTAATTTGTTATGGATGCTCCTGCATCAAATAGTAAAATAATAGATCAACACAAAGATTGTTAAATGTAAAGATGATAAGGAAAATTATGCATATAATAGACACTTCCAATAACCATAAGAATTTGTGAAAGGCATAACCCAACTTCTCCATATGGTTTACTAATAATCATGTAGCTATCTATTAGGTTATGGTTAGCTTATACTAAGTTAACATAACTTGAATTATAGTTGTAATTGAGATTTTAGTACTTACCATGTTTGTTGTTAATTTCTATAGATAAAACCATATTCCATAACCTTTGCCAGCAACTTCTTTGCATTCACCCAAATGGGAGCTTTTGGATAATGCACATACCTCTAGAAGGTAGGTTTGGTCAGATATAATAGTTGGGAAATGCTTTAGTAGACATTTATGCAAAATGTGGGAGCACAGACAAGGCACACAAACTATTTAGCAAAATACCTCAAAGAGATGTCATCTTGTGGAATGCAATGATCACAGGATATGCACAAAATGGATTTGACATATAAACCTTGAAGCAGATACAGATGGTAGGCGTAAACCAAGATTCTACAACCTTTGTGAGCATGTGGTGGAGGAATGGCCATTTTCAAAGCCTTTGTGTCCATCCATAACTATTCACAAGCTATAAGGGAAAATATCAGAAAGTGACATAAGTAATATCAACAGAAGCACATGCACATCAAAATACAAGGTAAAATGAAAGAGACTATTAGCACGACCCACTACCTTCTCATTATATTAATGTCTCTATTCTGTGTGTTTCCAACTATAATGTAATTGTAGTTTTGAAGTACATATGCCGCCATGAAAGTAGTTATTGGTTCTACAACCTTATTACATGTACTCTTTGCAATATACAAAAAAGAATGTAAGGACTAAGATAATAAGAGCAATGAGTTTGTTGAGAGAAGACTAAGGTACATAAAAGGCATGTAAACTATTTGACAGAATTCCTTAAAGAGATAATTACAGGATTGTATAAATTGGCTTCATTGAACAGACAAATCTTTCAAACATAAGCAACCAACTGTGGAACAAAATACTAGACACACAATCTATTTGAATTCATCTCTAAATGTTTATATTCAAAATTAAAATCATGTCATGGGACAAACATCTAACCAAGAATCTATTGACT
Source organism: Cunninghamia lanceolata (assembly GCA_027924645.1). Taxonomy (NCBI): domain Eukaryota; kingdom Viridiplantae; phylum Streptophyta; class Pinopsida; order Cupressales; family Cupressaceae; genus Cunninghamia; species Cunninghamia lanceolata. The sequence goes on along the minus strand of BSBN01001271.1, from coordinate 2,639,400 downwards.
ATGGAAATCACCATACAAAAGTTACCTTTGGGAGCCAAAAGATTACCTAGATGTGTTCCTTGCTACATTATAAAAAACAAATTATGTGTTTTAGTAAAGATTTACTTACCTTTAGCCATCTTCATTTCCTGATGACCATGTTCAGTTTTACCCCCCTTTCTCTAGGGATGCTGGGCAAAACCCAATGTGCAACTACATCCCACAGTGAATCGACTATTAATCTTCCTCTTCCAAAATTGCCCACCTTTCGTGGTTTCCCCCCTATGCATATTTACATCCCAAAACCTCCCTATATTCTAAAATTAGTTACATTAATTAGAAACTAAAAAGAAATATTATTGTCCAAATATGTGACTGCCATTTCTTCAAATGACATAAAATAATAGAATCTTTATGCATGATTTTCTTTTCTTCACAATATTAAATTATCTAAATAATTATTTCAAGAATATAACTAATTAATTATTTTCAATAGAATATCATAATTAATAAATAGGTTCCAGATATGCCTTACATTCTTCTCGCCTAAGAATGGACTTCCTCCTAGAAGTCATCAGGAGAAATGAATTTTCCCTATCTTCCACATATTCCAACAAAACTTAGATTTCATCAAAAATTTACTAGGTCGACTAGATATTCTTTTCACCATCATGCAACAATACAAAACCTGAAACCTGCATCACCAAATGATGAAAATATAGAGAAATCCATATTTGCTCACCACCCAACCATAGGATCGACCAGATCAAATCCACCCCCGAGCATAAAATATATCTTCTTTACTCAGTAACAATAATTAGTATTCATCCATTAATCAAGAACTTTAACCATAAAATCAATCATAAACTTTCTAGTTAGAAAAGAAGAGAAGAGATCCTCTATTGGGGTTTAAGTTTTTTTGTAGCTCCCTTACACAAAAAAAACTTCTAAGAACACAAAATCTCCCTTAAAACAACTTTTCCCATAGAAGAACTCCCATCAATCAATAACTCCCTTGAAACAACAACTCCCTTATCATAATAGAAACTCCCATAAAAACACAACTCCCAAAATCCACATTATTCAGTCTCCATTTCACCAACACCCATTCTCCATTTCAATCAACATCATCAATCAACAACACCAAACTCCATACAATTATCCCAAAAGGCATCCACAAATCTATCCTCATTCATACTTTTTACAACATTTAAACATTAGAAATTCATAACACATTGGTTAACACTTATACAATCATCTCAAACATCTAGAAATAATATAAAATTTCTTACCTTGGCTGTCCACATTTGAATTAGCCCCTGAAACTTTCATCCACACTCTTTTTTCCCCATTTCCTTCTTAGAACTCAAACAAATCAGCAAGCTCACAACAAACCCCAATTCTAGAAAGATTCAGTCCTTGGAATTCTATAATATCATCATTACGTATCCTAGAAGCATGTTTATATCATCAATATATTACTATTAATCATATTTTTTTTATCACAGATATCAATTTTATACATCAAGTATACTTTCATTGGGATTTGGGATTATTAGTGCCAAAAAGAACCATAATGCCATAGAATAGATCTTACACAATTTCACAATAAACATTCCCTAGGCCATCTACTCCCCTATACAACCTGCTAGGGACCTCTCATGGGTATGGCAACCAAAACAATTCACATTACTCCACACAAGCCAGCAACAAACAATGATAAAGCCTAAAAATAAAGAAATTTCCAATGAGTAAAAATTTCAAATAAAATAAACAAATAAAACAAATTAAATAATGGAAAACAACAGTTTGAATAAAAAACAAAAACATTAATATAATAGTCCTCAAGGTAAAAGGACAATTTTGTAATTATGATCAACCAAATATCTTAAGGAAATTTTCAAAACTGCTGGCTCAATAAAACAAAGGAGAAAATTACAAAATATAAATTTCAAATATTCCCATAAAACTTTACATCATAGTCACCATGTGGCTTCAAATGAGCCACCTAAGGGGAGGAGGGGAATGTAGTGATCACAAACCACATGGAGCTCCAACATATACCACAAATAGGAATGAAATTTTATGCAATTATGAACATTCAACAATTATGAATAATCATAGTTTATAAAACTCTTATTTTTCACAAATATAACTCCCTTACCACAAGAGTAGCTCCCATACAACAATTGCTCCCATAACGCACACAGTAACTCCCTTAAAATAGTAGCAACAACAACTCCATAAAACAATAACTCCCATAAAACAATAACTCCCATAAAAAAATAACTCCCATAATGCAACAATAGCTCCCATAGAATAATAACTCCCATAATACACAACTCCTGACATCATCATTCACAACACCAACATCAACACCATGAGTATCCCCAAAGCGGCATAACACATCAGTAGCTCCCATATAGCACATATAGCTCCCACAACACACAACTCCCAAAATCATTATCCACAACACCATTTCATCAACCAGACCTTCATCACCATACAAACAAGTTTGTCTATATCATTATAGAATAAGGTGAAAAATATATATGCTTGACAGAAATCATTAATTAACATTACAAAAACATACAATTCCAAGAATACATCCATGAACATATTTGTATATATGTTGAAAATGATTTACTAGATGTCCATTCTGAATCATTAGTCAATCAAAATTTACCTTTACTTGCCATAGCGAGACCCAAAAAATAGGTTTACATTACTAACACTTTTACCCAAAATCTCCCAAGTGTTGTAACATGGTGCTCTAATACCTATGTAATGCCCACTTAAGAAATTACCAATAAATAACAATAATCAAATAATTTAGTAAAGAAAGAATGGAAGAAATACGACTAAAGGAGAAAATTTCTTTAATAAAATTTTATATTAAACCTAAGTTTAGTTAGGTACATCATAAATAAAATTTAAGATTCAAACATTCTAAATTCAGCTATACACATTTACAGTGAGTGGCATATGATTATCCATTTGCAATGTGGGAGATACTTTATTAGCTTTGGAAACCTGAACATTAATAGATCTGTATCTGTACAACTAAATATAAACATTAGTTTCGCAAGGTCAATATTAACACAATAGATATAATTGTACAAAATAATGAGACTAAGTCCCTAAGGGCCGACCTAATGTCTCGGGGGCTCATGATGGCCTTGCCTACGTACGCGTAGCATAGAGACTTCATAGTTTGGGACTTGAACTTTCAATCCATAAGATGGTTTCATACAAATCAAAACTTCTAAGAAATTATTGACATCTTCTCAATCTTAGATACACATTCACATTTCAATTCATTTTTAGAGATAGAAGAAGATTATAGTTTACCTTCCATTTTCTAATAAAACTTTCCAAAACATAAATGATTCCATAAAATAATAATCAATTAGAGATTTAACTCAAAGTTTCCCTCTAACCTAGGAGAAGGAAGAAATAAATGGTCGAATTATCTATTATCATATGCATGAGGTCTTGTAAAGATATAGCTTACACTAAGCATTTTGACTGAAGTCAAACATCTACTTAATGATCTATGGTAAGTTATGACTTTATTTGAAATTATTTAAAAAAAACATTCAAAATTTTCTAATAAATCTTAAAGGTGGAAACTATTTCTAATTATCAACTAGAAACTACGCTTTCCAAGAAAAACTATATCAACAACAATAAATTATTAACTAGAGCAAATCTGGTTGTAAATAAGGCTATATCTCTAACTAATCACAAGTTGGTATTTTAGATCCTCCATTTGGAGAAGGCATATTTTAACGACTATAATATAACTTTGATGAACATTAAGATCTAATAAAGAGAAATATTAGAATCTAATGGACTCATAGATTTATAGATTTAAGCAATACTTACCATGTTTTGATGTAGCCAACAACATACACTCAATAAAATTGTCCCATTAATCATGTGTGAGAGCCAAAGATTTGGAACACTAAAAAAAACTTTTATTCACCAACTCTGCCACTACAATGAGAGAAAACTCTCTTATATCCAAGAAAATAAAAAAATCAAAAAATTACCTATTTTGGCAGATTTCAACAATTGTTAGATTTTGCCATTTTAGGTAATTTTACAATCATATCTTGAGAATCTAGTTTTTCCCCAAAAACTTCCTAAAGCTAAGGTAGGATGAAAAGTCAACTAACATACTAAGTTTGAAACATGAGTTTCAAGTTATTAAAAAAAGCAACTTTTAAAAAACTAGAAAAAAACACTAAATTGCCATTTTGAGGGCCAAGATGAAAGTTTCAAGCCCTGAAAAGGTGCTAAGACGACATCCAACTAACTAAGATGGGTTGGGAAAGCACTGGTCACCTCATAACACATCCACCTATAAAATTTCGTAGAAAACCCACATCTGAGTCAAAAGTTATGACCTCTGGAAGTCCCTACATCATCCTCCTTTGGTTGAAAAGAACGCAGCTCCTACAAGTGAGGGTCTTCAAACTACTACCATTTGACTGGATCTAACCTCTGCACTTCCCACTCTATAATCCATGTGCTATCTATTGGTGGCAATCCTTCCCACTGTACTAAATACTTGTTGTAATTCCCTTGCTGAGTGTAGATAGTTTTCTTATCAAGAACTTGTGCAATCTTTTCCTTCTTATGGGGAATGTGGTGGTGCCATGCCACTTTTGGTTGACTATCTTTAGCATCATCCTCACCATTGAATGCATATAAATCAAAAATATTAAACACAGAAGAAATATTGAGATCATCTGGTAAACTGACCTCATATGCATTATCATTGATCTTCTTTGTAATTTTTCAAGGAGCAATTTTCTTGTACTTCAACTTGTGGCATGTTCCAATAGGAAATCGCTCTTTTCTCAAATATACCATCACTAAGTCACCTTCATTGAATGTTTGATGTTGCCTACTAGTATCCACTGTATTCTTGTACATCTCATTACTGTCTTGTAACTTTTGTCTCACTTTTTTCTATAACTATTGAAGGTGTTCTGCAAATGCTTCCCCGTCATCATTGACCCTATCTTTTATTGGTAGCTGTACCAAATCTAGAACACTTGAGGATTCCTGCCATACACAATCTAGAAAGGGGACTTTCCCATTGATCTATTAACAAAACTATTATAGGCAAATTCGGCCTAGGGTAATGCCACATCCCATTGTTTTGGATTTTCTCCAACAATACACCTCAACAAATTTCCTTGACTCCGATTGACTACCTCTATTTATGCATTTGTTTGAGGATGATAAGCACTAATAAACTATAAATTAGTCCCTATCTTCTTTGATAAAATCCTCTAGAAATTACTAAGAAATTTGGTATCCCTATCAGAGGTAATAGTCTTTGGAACACCATGTAGTCGAACAATTTCTGAAAAAAATAACTCTGCTACCCTCATTGCATCATTAGTTTTCTTATAGGCAATAAAATGAACCATCTTGGAGAACCTATCAACAACTACAAAAATGGAGTCATTACCTCATTAAGTATGTGGAAGTCTCAACACAAAGTCCATGCTCAAATCTGTCCATGGTGCAGTTGGTACTGGTAACTGTATATACAACCCTGTATTTTGTGAATGTCCCTTAGCCACTTGGTAGATTCTACACCTTGTTACATACTTAGTTATATCCCTTTTCATCTTTGGCTAGTAATATTTATCTTCTATCAAGGCTATTGTCTTGTCCTTGCCAAAATGTCCAGCCAACCCCCTACTATGAAATTCCCTGATAATGTTTTCCCTCATAGAGCCAACTAGTATGCATAGTTGTTTTCCTTTAAATAGATACCCATCTTGCATAAAATATTTACCCCTAAAGTGATCCAAGTTACTAGATACTGGTGCCTTCAATTGTTCCACAATCTCCCAAAAATCATCATCAAACTCATACAATTTTTTTATGGCATCAAAACCAATCACCTCAATTTGCATTGTGGTCAAAAGTGAAACATGCTTACTTAACACATCTGCAACCTAATTTTGTTTTCTAGACTTATGCTTCAACACAAAATTGTAACCTTGCAACAAAGAGACCCACTTGGCATGCCTACTATTCAACTTTTTCTATGTGTTCAAGTATCTTAGTGCAATATGATCTATAAACAATACAAACTCCTGGGGAACTAGATAATGTCTCCAATGCCTCAATGCTTGAACAATTGCATAAAATTCCATATCATAAGTAGAATAATTCTTTCTCACTTCATTCAGATTTTCACTAAAGAAAGCTATAGGTTTTCTAGCTTGGCTAAGCACAACACCTATTCCCACATGGGAGGCATCGCATTCTACTTCAAATACCTTATCAAAATTTGGCAATGCAAGTATAGGTGCTTCTGTTACCTTTTGCTTTAAGTACTTAAAGCTCTCCTCAGCATCCTTGGTCCATACAAACTCCCTTCCTTTGGTGCAATCTGTTATAGGAGCTACAATACTACTGAAATTTTGAATGAACTTTCGATAGAAAGTGGCCAAGCCATGAAAAATTTTTACCTTTGTGATGTTGATTGGACTAGGCCATTCTAGAATTGCCCTGACCTTTTCCGGATCCATTTTGACACCATCTTTAGAAATGACAAAGCCTAAAAAAACCAAATTGTCCTGCATGAACCTACACTTCTTCAAATTGGCATAGAGCTTCTCCTTCCTTAACACACCAAAGATGATCCTCAAGTGTTGTAGGTGCTCTTCTTTGCTATTACTAAATACCAAATTATCATCAAAATAAACTACCCCAAACTTACCAATGTAAGGTCGTAGTATAGTGTTCATCAATCTCATAAATGTGCTAGGTGCATTTGATAACCTGAATGGCATAACCATCCATTCATATAATCCATCTCCAATCTTAAAGGCTGTCTTCCACTCATCCCCTTCTCCGATCCGAATTTGGTGGTAGCCACTTCCTAGGTTGACCTTGCTGAAATATTTGGCCCCTGCAAGGACATCCATCATGTCCTCCATAGGAGGTATAAGAAACTGATACTTGATGCTAATATTATTAATTGCTCTGCTATCAGTGCACATCCTCCATGTTCCATCTTTTTTGGGGGTTAACAATGTAGGTACAACACATGGGCTCATGCTCTCTCTCACCACACCTTTAACTATGAGTTCTATTACTTGCTTATTCATCTCTGCATGTTGTGTTGGATTCATCCTATAAGATGCTTGGTTGGGTAGAGTTGCTCCTAGAATCAAATCAATATGATGTTGAATATCTATCTTTGGTGGTAGACCATCAGGGAATTCATCAGGCAAAACATCAACAAACTCTTTCAATAGCTTTGCTACTTCTGGGGGAACTTAAATGTCTTCCTCTTCACCTTTTTTCACTACTAATGTGTAGCAACACCCTGTCACCTTCATTTCTTTAACGAGATCTCTTTTAGACAACATGGTCTCACCTTTTCCTTCATCCTTGAGAGGCAATAAAATCACCTTAAAGTCATCTTTCCAAAAGGTGTATGTGTTTTTCTCTCCATCATGCATAACTTTTCTATCATACTGCCATGGCCTTCCCAATAACACATGACAGGCATCTATTGGGACAACATCATACCATATCTCATCCTGATAGATCTTCCCTATGCTAAACTTAATTAGGCATCTTTTATCAACAGTGACTTCATTTTCCTATTTAAACCATGCAATGCGGTATGGATGAGGATGTTTTTCACAGTGTAAATTCAATTTTTCTACCATTTCTTTAGAAACCATATTTTTACAACTACCTCCATCATCAATAACTTGACATACCTTGCCACCCGAAGTGCATCCGGTTCTGAAGATATTGGTTTGAAGCCATGAACCATCAGAGCTTTTGGCTTGTGTTTTCTCCTTCTCTGGAATCACCATTGCTCTTCTCATCATGAGACTTTCTCCCACATCTAGTGGAACCTCTAGTTTCGTCCCTTCCACTTCATGCTGCATTTGAATCATGTTCACCCTAGGTTGTCCTCCTTGATTTCTTTCTTGCATGTTATAATTTGAGCATTCAAATGCCCTATGACCTTCTTCTCCACATCTGAAACAAGTGAAATGCCTTCTCTAGTTTTCCCATCCTCTACCATTACCATAACCTCTACCTCTTTAAAATCCACTTCCTCATTCTTGATTCGAAGGATCTTGTCGAGTGTCTACATGTTTTTCCAATCCATGGGATGACTCTCCCCTGCCATAATTCAAACCCCCTCTAAATGAGGTTGATGTACCCCTTCTTCCTCCTCTATTCCTCTGATGGTACTGTCTATTTTATTTTTCTTCAAGCTTTAGAGCCAATTGGTAAGCCTCTTCCATACTGTTGAGTCGATGCATGTTCAATTCATCTTGAGTAGAGAATTTCAGGTCATTCACATATCTAGCAGCCATTTTTTCATCAGTTTCTTGATGCTCTATACGTATAGACAGTGTATAAACCTCATTTGTATAATCTTACATAGAAGAGAGGTTCTACTTTAAATTTTGAAACCTACAAAAAAGGGTTTGCGCATAATCTATGGGCAAAAATTTTTCTCTCAACTTCTTCTCCATTTTATTCCATGTCCTAATCTTATGCTTTCCTTTCCTTGTTCATTCCTTTTGAAGATGATCCCACCAAATCATTGCATGACCCTTTAATTTAGTGCATGCAAATTTCACCTTCTTTTCCTCTATCATGGATTTCCATTCAAAAAAATTTCTCATGTCATTCAACCAGTCTATCAACTCCTCTGGTTTAAGACTACCTACATAATTTGAAACATCTACCTTGATCCCTTCATTTTTCCCTTCTAAGGTCCTGAGCATCCTCTCTTCAAAACTCATACCTTCTAATTCTTCTTCTTCATGTTCTGTATCTTGATTTACACCTCCTCGACCTATCTCTTCATCAGATTCGTCTCCTCCTCTACCCAGTCTTGGGTTTTCCATCCATGTAAGTTCTGCTACTTGCCTTTGCATATTTTGTATTTCTCTATGCATCTGGGCAAGACCACCTCTTCCTCTTCCTCTCCCAGCCATCTTCCTACTCTGATACCAGATGATGTAGCCAACAACATACACTTACTAAAATTGTGCCATTAATCATGTGGGAGAGAAAAAGATATGGAACATTGAAAAAAAAACTTCTATTCACCAACTCTGCTGCTACAATGAGAGAAAACTCTCTTATATCCAAGAAAACAAAAAAAAATACCCTTTTTGGTAGATTTTGACAATTGTCAGATTTGTCCATTTTAGGTAATTTTACAATCATATCTTGACAATCCGGTTTTATCCCAAACATTTTCTAAAGCTAAGGTAGGACAAAAAGCCAAGTAACATCCTAAATTCAAAACATGAGTTTCGAGTTATTAAAAAAAGCAACTTTTAAAAAACTAGAAAAAAACACTAAATTACCATATTGAGGGCCAAGAAGAAAGTTTCAAGCCCCAAAAAGTGCCAAAAGGAGGGCCAACCAACTAGGGTGGGTTGGGAAACCACTAGCCACCTCATAACACATCCACCTGTAAAATTTTGTAGAAAACCCACATCTGAGTCAAAAGTTATGACCTCCAAAAGTCCCTACATCATGTTTGTTGTTAATTTTTGCAGATAAAACCATATTCCATAACCTTTGCCAGCAACTTATTTGCATTCACCCAAATGGGAGCTTTCAGATAAGGCACAAACCTCCAAAAGGCAGTTTTGGTCAGATATAATAGTTGGGAAATGCTTTAGTAAACATTTATGCAAAATGTGGGAGCACAGACAAGGCACACAAACTATTTGGCAAAATGCCTCAAAGAGATGTGATCTTGTGGAATGCAATGATCGCATGATTTGCACAAAATGGATTTGTAAACTTTTAAGAAGATGTAGATAGTAGGTGTAAAGCCTGTTGGCAAGAGACACTATATGGATTCATGGTTGTTGTCATTGATGGCAACAAAGGTCATCCCACATATCCGCAAGACATGATGTGTCTCTACCGGAAGTCAGAATAAAGAATGTTGTGGTCCGGTGAAGAAGAACAGAGCATGTGGCAAGGTCCGACAGATTGGTCCGGACCTCTCAGAGGAAGTGTCTTGGTGCAGTGCGGATTTGGGGAAGTCAAGAGGACTACCTTGAGTGGTATATTCCAAGGATCTAGCCTCCGGTGATGGACAAGGAAAAAGATATGAATGGTTGAGTACCGGATTCCTGAGAGACAGTGAAAACAGAGGAAGAACTGACTGGCAGAGTATCATACTGCTTTCCGGATGGGTTACTATTGATGACAGAGGTTGTGAAGGCATGAATCATGTTTGGCCGACATGATTAATGATATCTACAAGTATATGCTTGATCCGCATTGCTTGGTGAGGAAGGATTCAGCCGACAGAATGGAAGTTTATAAGAAACTAGACTGTTCCGGATGCCGACTAGAAAGGTGATGAAATTACTTGTGCGGATATATATAGAGGATGGATTTAGTTGTGAAGGGTAGTAGTGTTGGAGAGATATGCGAATAAGTGCAGAGAAAGAGCAGTGGTAGCAAAAAGGATCCGGTATGTGAAAGATAGCAGAATAAAGAACAGAGGAAAGATGAAGTGCAGCAGATCAGTGTACTGAGCCTAACAGGAACTGAACTCCAGCATATGCAGATGCTTCCAATCAGTTCAAGACTGTGATTCTCATCACTTTGTAGACAGTGTGTCTTCTTGTAGGCAGTGGGCCTCTTGTGAGCAGTGTGCTCGGGCAGTGAGCCCTAATTGGCAAGTGCCATCTTTGTAATTTCCTATTCTTCTAACAGAGAATAATTTTGGGTTAATCACCCCGTGGTTTTCTCCCTTAACAGGGTTTCCACGTCAAAAATACTGTGTCATGTGTTTCTTGTTTTATGGTTAATGTTTTATGTTTTATTTTATGCTGCATGAATTAAAAGGAAAGTTCAATAAGGGAAATAATTAGGATAACTGATTCACCCCCCCCTCTCAGTTATCAACAATTGGTATCAGAGCCAAGTTCCTCCTAATAAGAGCCTAACAGCTTGAGGAAGATCTGGGATTTCAAATGGATGCATATGGTTTAAGAGAGCAACTCAAGACTGCTCTTGAGGATCTTGAACAGTCAAATTCTGAAGTCAGTGAATTAAAGGAAAGACTCAAACAGGCTGATGAATTCATGAGAGAATTAAAAGACAAATTAAGTCTCTCTATGAAAAAGAGAAAGGAGCTGCTTCAACAGTTGGCAAGACAAAGTGAAGAAAGCAATACAAATGAAGAATTGACTGAGCAAACCAAGTTATGTGAAAAGTTATCAAAAGAAGTCATTATGTTAAGACATGAAATGGAATCAGGAACTATAAAGTTTACTCAAGAGATTGAAGAAAAAAGAAAGGCTGAAGACAATCTAAGACAATCTCTTAAAGAAAAATTAGAAGAATGCCACCAGATGGACAGGATTATCAGACATCTTGAATCTGATCTTGAAGATGCCAAAGATAATGAAGGAAAACTTGAGGATCAAATTGCCTCTCTCAAAAGAGACCTTCAAACAGCAAATGAATATAAAGAGAAATTCAAGATAAGTTCTGCTCAACTTGAAGTTCTTCTTGGAAGTCAAAAGAGGACAGATGACAAGTATGGTTTGGGATATGAGAAAGGAGAAAGCTCCGGATCTGGTCAGAAGAATCTTGGATCAGAAAATCCAAGAAGTAGGCCTAGAAGACCTCCGGTAAGACAGCCAAATGCTCAAAGATATCCATCCTTCAATGGATATTGCCACAGCTGCAACCACTTTGGTCACAAAGCTAATCAGTGCAGAATGAGAATGAATCAGATTAATTCATCCTTCTCCAGACAGTGCTTCAATTGCAAAAGGTATGGACACAAATCCCATGAATGCAGAAGTATGCAAGTAAACAAATCATTCAAAGGTAGATGCTTCACATGCAATAGAGTAGGTCATATGGCTAATCAATGCAGATCAAGAGGATATCAATCAAATATGCAAAGAAATGTTATTTGCCAAATCTGCAATAGGTCCGGTCATAATGCTAAAGTTTGCAGAAACAAGAATCAGGACAAAAGAGGTCCGGTGTATAATCAGAATCAAGACAAGGGTAAACAAAAGATGAATGCGGATGAGGTTAGGAATCAGATGAGCAAGATTTGGGTGAAGAAAAGTTCAGAGAATGTAGAGGTTGGATCCGCACCAGACTCTGGTGCTGATATCTCTTCCGGAAATTAAAAAGTGAGCTCAGGCTCAGGGGGAGACTCAAAGAAAATCTTGTTCCCCCAGCCAAACAAGTGGTACCGGATGTGGCACAAGATGCGGATCAAAGGGTTTGTAGATATGAGTCTTGAGATACTTCAGTCAAGTTTTCAGAGGTCCGCATGAAGTTATGAAGAAGCTGTGATCGATCAAATAAGACCTGTTCAGGGAGATGCTCCGGTATGATAAAGGATTACAAAAAGGTCCGGAAAGATCCAGAAATGCACTATCTTGTTCTGCGGATTGGACAGAGTGTTTGGGATGTTCTTGTAATATGTTACCTCGACTTATTCATGATTGAAAGATCCGGATGATATCCACAGATCAGGACTAATCCGGGATACTCCAAGCTATCCAGACAAAGCAAACCGGAATGATGTAGGTGAAGCATTTATTGCAGACAGATATTAGGGTTCGCGGAGCAATTTAAGGGATTTCTCAAAGGTCATTTGCTCATTCTGCACTCGAGAAGAAGCGAAAAGTGGAGCTCTGCAACAAGGTTCATCAAGCACACCAAGGATCTCCTGCCGAAGCTATTGCATAAAGAAATCAATCCAACCACTCCGTGCAAACCGAAGGCGCATAAGGTATTCTCCGTTTTTCATTACCTCACTGCAAATCTTTGAAGAATGGCTACTCCAAACATAGTTAAGATCTCTGATAGACCTCGCCCCTCATTTAAGAAACATCCCTACAAATCATTGGAGGTAGATCCACTAGGAGCCTTCTCTAGTGTTCCTCACGGAGTTTTACACACCGAAGACATTAGGGTTTACATACATGCAAACATTGAGGAATTTGGGGAATTCAAATTAAGAGACCTCTATCACAAGCAGCTGATAGACAATGCTTTTGAGCTTAAACCAGAGTATAAGGATATTCAGAAGAAACAATTTGAGCAATTTATTCATTTCCCCTGCTTTGAAGAAGATGAATGGGTCCGGTATGTACTGAGCAGGATGCATGACAACTTTCTATGGCTAGATAGACCCTGCAAGATCACAAAAGAGGCAATTAGAGCAGTAACTGGTCTATACTCTTCCGGAGGGGTACCTATCCTCAAATCTGTCAAGAACAACATTGTAACTGAGGCCACCGGATCAAAATTTGACAAGAGGGCAATGACCATTGAAGATATTTCGGATCCGGATATCAAATATGCATCAATGATAATAGGATACAAGATCTATCACTCCAGCAGGGAGAATTCTGTATCCGGAACTGCAATATACACTGCTTATGAAATGCTAAGAAAGAATGCAGAATATGATCTCTGTGAACTACTGCTAAGCCAATTAATGGAAAACATACAGAAAATCAAGAAGGATAAGAAGAATTCCTTTAAGTATGGTACTCTTATTGTATGTCTATTCTTCTATTTCATGAATGAGCTACCCGGAACAAGTGGATGGGTATGGCAGAATGACAAACCTATTGCAGTCCAGATAAGAGACTATTTGCATGGACTTGGGGATGCAAAAGCGAGAAATACAGCTCTATGGGGATACTTCAAAAACTTTCAGAGCATGATGCAAGCAAGAGAGAGAATTCCCCAGTCCCTCATTGAGAAATACAAGGACTCAGTGTGCTTTATGGTTGACACTGATCAGTGCCTAATGGAGGCAGTGGAGCCAAGGACTGTCTGGATCATGCCCATGGGGTATGAAGTTGATGAACAGATAGTGGAGCTGCATGTTCAACACATGCTAAGTCAGCCCAAAGATCCTAAGGCAGAAAGGTTTGGAACCTTTGAGGAGCTGAGTGTAAAAATACATGTAGAACTCAGGGAACCTGAGATTAAAAGAAAGGTAAGAAAAGAAGTAGAGCACATTGCTCAAGGCCTAGGTATCTCAAAGGAGGCACTTGATGCCAGCCGGGAAAAGAGGAGGAAGGCCGAGGAAGAAGAGAAAAGCAAAGAAAGTGCTCCGGTTGAAACTCCCACCCGGACCAGATCATCAAAGAGACCTGCACCTTCCACAACCAAAAGTTCAAAACCGGAAGTTCAGGCATCCGGTAAGAGATCCAAGACAAAAGCCACAAGGGCTTATGGAAGCCAAAAGGATGAAGAGGAAACAGAATTAGATGAGGGAGTAAGAGAAGTAAAGAAACAGAAGAAGAAAGGATCCGGTAAGCCCTCCACAGGCCAAGACAAGGATGAAATGGCAGAGGTAACTGTTGAAAAGCCCACTCTGTCACTAGAGAGCATAATCAAGTCGGTCACGGTGGATGGAAACCTTCAACCAATGACTGAATCATATGATGACTTCAGTGAGGCCGACCAAAAGACTCTGCAGGAGGCCACAGTAAAATATCTTAACATATATAATAAGGCTTTCATTGAAATAATATCTCTTATTCCTAAAAGCCTAGAAAAGGAAATGGAAGTAAGAAAGAATAATGCTCATGCTAAAGATCTTGAGATCCGGGAGCAGATAGCTATTCAGCTATATCCTCAAATTGATCCCAAGACAATGAACATTATCTTCAAGGACTGCAAAGATGAGTTCAGAAGCAAAGCCAGGATGAATCAACTCATGCTTGGCGAGACTGACAAAGTGGCCCAAGAAACAGAAGAGATCCTCCGGAAGGCCTTCAAAAGGTTCAATCTTCCGGTTGTAGAGGATTTAGGTACAGAAACAGCTGAGGACTTGGGACCCTCTGCTCCAGAAGAAGTGGCTCATGAACAAACTAGCATCTCTCCTCCGGTTTCCCCTACAGTCTCCGGATCCAAAGAAGAAGAGCAATTACAGGAGAAGGAAGCAGTGGTGAAAGACAAAGAGGTTGACAGTTCTAAGACTGCAGAAGAAAAGAAACATCTGTCTCCGGCAAGAGACACTGCACAAACTATTCAACAATTTTTGAGCAAAGAAACTCTAGAGATTGATGAACCGGAGCTTCTAAAAGGCCCATTTGATTTTGACTCTCTCTCTCCAGTACAAACAATGAAGATAGCTTCATTTGCAAATGCCAAGGCAAATGAAAAGCTCCTGAAGTCTCATATGGAAGACTGTGAGTTGATAGAGGCTGCTTCCGGAGTACTTGTAAAGATCATGCCATCAATCCAGATAGATCCGACAGCCTCCTCTTCTGGTAATCTAAAAACCTTAGTCAGCAGTGTTGATACACATTTTGATTCTCTAGAAAAATCAGCTAAAGAAAAGGTCCGGAAGGAATTTTTGGACAAAAGATTTTCAGAAATATTAGAATTAATCTCTAAGGATAGGAAGATTATAAGCATTGGAATAAGGAGCTTAGAGAATGCTCTTAAGGATGGCGGTGACATCTACAAATTTTGCATATCCTGGTCAAAGGCAACAGCAGCATTTGACAAGAAAATAAAAGAGGAACAGGATAAGCTACAAAGCTTATCTGAAAGTTTTGATCCTCTCTCTTCCTCTATAATAAATCAAGAATGTCAGACCATTGCAGTCTTGAATGAAATAAAAAATCTTGAGAAGGAAAGGAAGAACATCACTAACCGGATGGGAGAACTTAGAAGGATTATAATCCCTAGGTTGGAAACTATGCATGAGGCCATCAGTGATGCTCAGACCACCGCCCAAACAAAAGATCCGACAGATCTCAAGCGGGCAGAAGCTTTTGCATTTTTGCTAAGTGGTCACATTTCAATTTTGGATAGAATGAAGCAAAGTTGGGCCACAGAAATGATCCAATTGCAGACATCCTTTGCAAACATTCTTCAATATATGTGAGTATGTAAATATGCGGCTAAGTATAAGAAATTTTTGAAAATTTTGATATGCGGACCCTACCCTTTGCCATTGATGTCAAAGGGGGAGTGAGGAGCAGTGAAAAATGAGGAATCCAACTAAGGGGGAGTTCCAAAAATTGTATATAAAGACAGAGCATCAGCAAAGGGGGAGCATAGTGAAAACACTTAGTCATTTTTCACTAAGTGTTGCCATCGATGCCAAAGGGGGAGATTGTTGGCAAGAGACACTATATGGATTCATGGTTGTTGTCATTGATGGCAACAAAGGTCATCCCACATATCCGCAAGACATGATGTGTCTCTACCGGAAGTCAGAATAAAGAATGTTGTGGTCCGGTGAAGAAGAACAGAGCATGTGGCAAGGTCCGACAGATTGGTCCGGACCTCTCAGAGGAAGTGTCTTGGTGTAGTACGGATTTGGGGAAGTCAAGAGGACTACCTTGAGTGGTATATTCCAAGGATCTAGCCTCCGGTGATGGACAAGGAAAAAGATATGAATGGTTGAGTACCGGATTCCTGAGAGACAGTGAAAACAGAGGAAGAACTGACTGGCAGAGTATCAGACTGCTTTTCGGATGGGTTACTATTGATGACAGAGGTTGTGAAGGCATGAATCATGTTTGGCCGACATGATTAATGATATCTACAAGTATATGCTTGACCCGCATTGCTTGGTGAGGAAGGATTCAGCCGACAGAATGGAAGTTTATAAGAAACTAGACTGTTCCGGATGCCGACTAGAAAGGTGATGAAATTACTTGTGCGGATATATATAGAGGATGGATTTAGTTGTGAAGGGTAGTAGTGTTGGAGAGATATGTGAATAAGTCCAGAGAAAGAGCAGTGGTAGCAAAAAGGATCCGGTATGTGAAAGATAGCAGAATAAAGAACAGAGGAAAGATGAAGTGCAGCAGATCAGTGTACTGAGCCTAACCGGAACTGAACTCCAGCATATGCAGATGCTTCCAATCAGTTCAAGACTGTGATTCTCATCACTTTGTAGACAGTGTGTCTTCTTGTAGGCAGTGGGCCTCTTGTGAGCAGTGTGCTCGGGCAGTGAGCCCTAATTGGCAAGTGCCATCTTTGTAATTTCCTATTCTTCTAATAGAGAATAATTTTGGGTTAATCACCCCGTGGTTTTCTCCCTTAACAGGGTTTCCACGTCAAAAATACTGTGTCATGTGTTTCTTGTTTTATGGTTAATGTTTTATGTTTTATTTTATGCTGCATCAATTAAAAGGAAAGTTCAATAAGGGAAATAATTAGGATAACTGATTCACCCCCCCCTCTCAGTTATCAACAAAGCCAGATTCTATAACGTTTGTGAGCATGTGGTGGAGGAATGGCCATTAGTAGAGCCTTTGTGTCCATCCATAACTATTCACAAGCTATCATGGAAAATATTAGAAAGTGACATAAGTAATATTGATAGAAGTACATGTACATTAAAATACAAGCTAAAATGAAAGAGATTATTAGCACGGCCCACTGCCTGCTTATTATATTAATGTCTTTGTGATGTGTGTTTACAACTGTAATGTAATGGCAGTTTCAAAGTACATATGCCACCATGAAAGTAGTTATTGGTTCTACAACCTTGTTACATGTACTCTTGGCAATATACAAAAAAGAATTCAAGGACTAAGATAATAAGAGCAATGAATTTGTTGAGAGAAGACTAAGGTACATAAAAGGCATGCAAACTATTTGACAGAATGCCTCAAAGAGATAATTACAAGATTGTATAAATTGGCTTCATTGAACAAACAAGTCTTTCAAGCATAAGAAACCAACTATGGAAGAAAATACCAAACACACAATGTATTTGAATTCATCTCTAAATGTTTATATTCAAAATTAAAATCATGTCATGGGAGGAACATCTAATCAAGAATCCGTTGACTATGGAAAACACCATATAAAAGTTACCTCTAGGAGCCAAAAGATTACCCAGATGCATTTCTTGCTACATTATAAAAAACAAATTATGTGTTTTAGTAAATATTTACTTACCTCTGGCCATCTTCATTTCTTGATGACCATATTCATTTTTACCCCCCTTTCTCCATGGATGTTGGGCAAAACCCTATGTGCAACTACATCCCACAATGAATCAACTGTTAATCTTCCACTTCCAGAATTGCTCACCTTTTGTGGTTTCCCCCCTCTCCATATTTGCATTCGAACACCTCCTTATATTCTAAAATTAGATTCATTAATTAGAAACTAAAAAGAAAATATTATTCTCCAAATATGTAACTACCATTTCTGCAAATGACATAAATTAATAGAATCTTTATGCATGATTTTCTTTTCTTCACAATATTAAATTATCTAAATAATTATTTAGAAGAATATAAATAATTAATTATTTTCAATAAAATATCATAATTAATAAATAGGTTCCAGATATGCCTTACACTCCACTCCCTTGTTTGCTCCCACACCTCTATGTGTCTCTCTGGCTCCCCTACAAAGCATTCCGTCCTTCTCCCCTTCCACTCTGAGTTTTCCATTATCTGCCTCCGTGGAGATTCAAGAGGCATCTTCTATTGTGCCCATTCCTTTTGGTCTTCCTGTTGGCACACCTTTCACTGGACAGTATATCCAATCCACTGGATAGCATAGCAGCCAAATTGATGCAACCAAGAATGCCCAGGAGGAGAGGATAGGCAAAAGAAGACAAAAGGATGCATGGAGGCTGGTGGCCCCAAAAATGAGTACTATGTATGATGAGGCACAACAAACTATGATAATAGCATCAATGACTCCCAACGTCAACAAGCTAGAAGGGCAGATGCAGCCAGATGATTACAAAGTTCATGTTGTTGGTCTGAACCTCATCTTGGCCTACCCACAAGATAGAGTTGATTTGATGGAAGAGACCCAAAGGGCCATCACGATAGATTTTATAAAGGTTAGCTGATAGGAAGGAAAGTGGGAGCAACAGTTGAAAAATGTAAAGGCCACGGTAGATCGGCTCAATGCTGAAAGTAGGGGCAAAGATATGGAGATTACTCGACTGCAAAAAGAATTGCAAGATAAAATATCAAAAGGGGTTTTGAAAGATGAATAGGCCATAAGGGATAAGCTACAGATAGAGTTGGATTAGGTTGGGATGAAGCCACAACAGAGAAAAAAGAGAAGGAGAGCCTTGACTCAAGGCTACATGCTAAAGACTAGAAGCTGGTACAGTTTCAATAGAACCTTTCCAACACCACCTCATAGGCCTTTGTGGATAAAAAAGAGAGGGAGGACCAAATTGCAAAGCTGCAGCTTAAATGGAAAGATAAGGATTTTTAGATCCAATAGCTGCAAAGTGCATTGGCAAGCTCCACGCAGCAAATCAACATTCTTCATATGCTACAGCAATTGTATTCTTCTTATTGGGAGAAGATCAAGGGAGTTTCCATGTCCCCTCAAGCCATCTAGAGATTCATTACAGATGCTTAGGAGTTAAATGTGAAATCTGAATCTACCATTGAACATATTTTGACCTCTATTGCCCTGAAGGTGGCCGAGTCACAATTATTGGTTTAGAAGTTGTATACTACTTCTAATGATTCTTTGACAATAGTAGGAATAAATGATAGAAGGCTAGTGGAAAAGAATGCCAATGAGTTCACCAAGTATAATAAGGTAGCCATAAAAGCCAAGGAGTGTCATCGCACCCTAGATCAAATAGTGAAGTAGATGAAGGGCCATATCAACAGCTAGTGCAACTTGGACTTCCTTCCCCTTTCCTCTCAGACAGGTCAATTAGAGTGGAGACTCAAATCGAGCAACTTTTGTAGCACCGATAATGAGATTAGTCTATTTTCTAGGCCCTAAGTTCTTCACCAAGTGCCTCAGAAGTGGTAGCAATTATTTACCCTCTAGTGTAGATAAAATTCCACATTGAGGCTGAATTAGCCACCCTGAGCATTTTATATTTCAAAGAAATGATTGATCTCGACGAAGATTTTGAGGCACTGCAATAGAAGGCATAGCCCACAGAGATTAATTGGGAGCCTTTACAATTAGCTCTCTCAAAGATGTAGTTTTGAGCATCCTATTATTTTATGAAACCATGGTTTCAGGGTTCTTGCATCTGCTAGTGAAGGTGCTCGAGAATCACCATGAGTTGTACACTTCATTTTTAGTAGCCTTCGGTTTTGTTCTTTTTTTTGTTGTGGCCCTGAAAGGTTCCTCAGTTATCCTATTAGCAAAGTGCTCCACGTGTCGAAATAGTGCATTTTCTAGTGTTCGTGGGAACTTTTTCCTTTTAAGCTTATGTGGGGGCACCATGTGGCGGCATCACTCGGTAGTGTTCTTTGGACATCGAGTTTCACTATTACATCTTTGTACAATCTATGGATCATGCTATGTGTCGGTATGGTGCAATTTCTATCAAAAGCAAAGGCAATCTTGACTCTCTTCGGCCTATGCTAGCGTGCCACATGTCCAACTTGCTTTCTATTTGGTAAGGTTTGTTTGTTCTATTTTATGTGGTGTGTGGAGGTAATGGAGTGCGCCTTGTGTCAGTTGCATGTGGGCCGGAGTATCTCTAAGGGTTGGAAATCTTTCTCAATGCACTATTGGTCTATTTTCTTAGTGAAATTCTATCAAATGCATGTATAGCTACAATGTGTTTCATTAGCATAGTGCTACATCTCCTTTTTCTCATCAGATTCATGGCATCTTCTAACAGGTGGCGCTAGCAGCTTAAAAAGGGGGAGCGGCCTTATTCTTTCAGATGGCAATTGCAATGATGGCCATGATGGGAGCCTCACTGATTTGGGGGAATCTTTTTGGTTGCTCCCTCTCTCTCTTGGAAAGTGTTTTTCTGTAAAAGGGAGCATTGTAGCCTTAGAGGGGGTTCATCACTTTTGGAGAAGGATAGTTGTTGATATCCTGGTAGTCATTTGATTGTAATATAATT
Organism: Cunninghamia lanceolata; assembly: GCA_027924645.1. Taxonomy (NCBI): domain Eukaryota; kingdom Viridiplantae; phylum Streptophyta; class Pinopsida; order Cupressales; family Cupressaceae; genus Cunninghamia; species Cunninghamia lanceolata. The sequence continues at coordinate 2,618,540 of BSBN01001271.1, read as the reverse complement.
CTGAGACCTTAGTGTCCTAAGTTGTAAAAAATAGAGATCTAATACATCAACTGTGCATTTATTGCCTCTATGCTGTGTTATTTTTTGTTAAATCTTCTAATTATATCGCTCTGTGTCTATTGAGGAATAGTTATAATCATTCACTATTGTCTTTTAATCTTTTATAGTTTTAGTCTATGTGATGCTGAGGGTGCTTTGAATCATGTTTAATACTCTTTCAAACTTCCTTGAAGTTAATAAAGCTAGAATTATACTATGTTGTCTAGTTAATGAACTATCTCAGTTTTGACGCATCGCCTTAGTGTAGATTTTATTTTATCAGCTCCTCTCTTTCCATTTTCTCTTCCCAGTGAACATTAGAAGAGCCAGCTTCTAATACCCTGGAGGTTGTTTTGCAGAGCACACTCTAGTCCCCTATTTGCAAAACTTCCCATAGGTTGTATCTCTAGCTGTTAGTTTTAGAGATCAACAATTACTTTTAGTAATCATCATTGTTTTCTTCTAAAACATGTGCATATGAATTAATTTTAATTAGTTCTCAATTACAACTCCCCATGTTTCTAGAAGTCCATTTTTCATTCAATGTACATGCATGTACATGACAAGTGGTACTTTGGAAGCATGGATAAATCTTCCAAAAGGTGTACATTTGTCCTATTTCTTCTACCCCACTCCATGTGTCACTATTCATACAATTTTAAATTCCATGTGGCACTATTTATGTACTATTCACTTAATTTTAAATTCCACTTGTCCTCTCCCATAATTTTTTAATTCCCCACAAAATCCAATCCATGCCTTTACATAAATGAGGGCTTACATGTCATACACCTACCCAATCCTAGCCATCCACCCATTCAACCCTTTAATCTCATTCATTGTTCATCCCTTGAATCTTGGAGCAATTCTCTCATCCATCCTCATCATGCCATTTGTCTAATTCTCCTTGATTGAGGATCCTCAAGCAATCTTAGGCCTTGGTCCTCCAATTTAATCCTAACCCTACATTTCCATCCCCCAAAATCTATAAATTGAGGCCTTCCCTTCCATTTTCCATAAGCAATTTGTGTGCAAGGAAATTCTTCTAGTTTGAGCACTCACAAGAAAGCAATTTAGGCTAATTCATAGTTTAGAATAGCATAGAATATCATCCTTTAGGGCATATCACTACTATTGTGCATTTAGATAGGGTACAAATTAGTTAATTGGTGCATTACTAGTTAGTCCAATCTTGAGGTCCCTTGAACTTGGGATGGAGGGTTAATTAGGACAATTGGCTCACCTTAGTGAATTCCACTTCCATTGTAGACAACTCAAAAGAGCTATATATCAATGTGCAATATGTGTACAAGGGTGGGATTATTAAATTCATCTAGTCAGTTGAAGACATTAGACATGAAAACTCTATCCCTTGTTTTCTTATACCTTGTTCATTTAATTTTGAGTTTGATTATGCTAGTTTAGGATGTAAAACATGTATTTGGATTAACTATGATAATAATGATACACCACAACTATTAATCCAAATTAGTTTACATTTGTAAAACAAGCATTAATTTTGTAAACTTGTCATTAGTGAATTCAAGGATGTTACTAGATACTTGTGCACCTAAAAAATCCAAACACTTCTACTAAATGCTTTCAATAAGCAAAGTAGAAGCAACCTTGTGACTTGTCTTCCCAATTCATTGCTTGTATAATGTATAGTTAGTTTAGGAAATTTTATTTTATTATTTTCTATTGTTTTCTCTTTATTATTTTTTCTTAATTTTATTTTTTTCAATCTTCTATCCTAGTTGTTACTTTTCCCAAGCCATTTCCATGCTCATGTTTTCAATCAGACTTATTGGATCCTATTGAAGGATGTATTTCAAAATGCTCTTAATGTATCTTTTTGATATATAGAGAGGTTTCACATAGAATACATTAATTTCCTAGTTTAATTTAGACTTTTGTGAATTATTCTTGGCTTTTGAAGATGCATGGCAATCCCATTTAATTGGGAACACTTAATCAAACATTTAAACTTCTAGTTTGTTAGGGTAATATGCTATGGTTTTGGCAATTAGATTTACCTTTTCCTATTCAACCTCCCACATGCCACTGGTAATCCAAAACTCAAATAGTGAGCTTCATTTCCTACTAATTGACCATTAATAAATATAACAAAATTAAAAATTAAAGAAAATGTCAAAAAAAAGAAGAAGAAAGATTGAAGTTTAGAAAACAAAACAAAACAAAAAATTTAAGATGTCAATTTCTTTGGGTGATTCAAGTATATTTACCTAGGCTATGGATGCTCAATTAGTAGTAGATCTATGCCTCAAGTGGGACCTTAGATAACTCCATTAGGGATATGGATGCTCAACTAGTAGTAGATCTATGCCTCGAGTGGGACCACGAATAACTCCATCAGGGATATGAATGCTTGGCTAACAATGAAGTAAAGTTTTGAAATTTAAGTAGGGTTAATTTATTTTATTATACTTAATTTCCATTTGCATACTGCTAATCATTGCAAACATAGAAAGGAGTAAATGAACTCATGTGTACTCAATGTATATTTAAATGGAACCTAGTGCATTCCTATCCTAAGTCTCATTTATTTTAGATATAAATAACATTACTGATGTCTTGATTTTCTTTTGTCTAACACTTTCTCTTTTACTAAATATTCTAGACTTTCAATATTTTGCAATGTTATCCCTATGAGTTTCCATTTGTTGTCACTTGTATGACATTCTCCAATTTCCCTAAAAAATTGGATGACCCATTTTTCAAACTCTATGCTTGTAATACTTTATTTATAACCTATACATGTCCCTCTATTTTATTCACATTTTTAGTCACGAGTCTTGTTGATATCCAATGTGAGAAATTTATTCAAACTCATGAATTTCTACATATTACTTGGTTTATTTCTTTAGTTTCCAACTCGTGTCATCTCTATTTATGTTCAATGTGTTTTTATTTGAATCCTCCACTTGAGTCTCAAGTCTTGGCCTCTAGCCTTCATGTTTTTTCTTATTCCTTTCCTTATTCTTAACTCAAACTCATATCATATATTTATTTCCCTACTTGAATATTACCTTGCCACATGGCCATGTCCTATTCATCTACATTCCTGGTTTCAAGTTAAAATTGTCATTCACGTTATCTAGACCCAAGTAGTTTATATGCTTTATTTACCTCAACTTCTCACATCCAAGATTTTCCTTGTCTTACATCTATAAAATTTTTAGAACCTGTAATGTTAGAAAATGTCCCCTTGGGGGCCTTTCCCTCATAAGGTTTAGCTCCCAAGTCTTTTGCATGCATTTAGGACATCTCAATTCACAATTTGGCATCCCGATGGAATGAACCCTAGGTAGCATGACAAATGGGACCTAGGAAGACCCCTTGAGCTGTACCCTACCAAAAATAGGAGGGAGGACTTGGGTGAGCTGTACCCTACCCAAAATAGGGGGGAGGACTTGGGTGCCTGCGCCCTAGTCCTGCCCTATTTTGGGGCAGCCCCAATTTTTGGGTGTCAGTTGATGACCATTATTTGGGTCCTTTGCCGACATGGTAAGTTTGAATTATGAAAATCTTGGTGGGAGTGTTTGTAGCTGCATATAAAAGCATGTTTAGGCATTCATTTGTAGACTAGATGATTACTAGATGATAATTGTGAACTTTAGGCATTCTTAAGGTAATTCCAGGCTTTCATTGTGTTGCAAGAGAAAAATTGTGTTGTCTATGTGTTTGTGTTTACAACTTTGAGCATTCGTTCATCATGGAATGAACATAATCTTCCTCCCATGATATCTTCACTACAAGGTGACATTATTTTGTATTTTCATCATCATTTCCTTTGGTTTTTGCCTCTGCCTCACAAGGGCACACACTCTCTATCTAACAATGGTGTTTGGAGACATAAATGTCCTCTGGGGCTTGACTGAGGCAAGCCTCTAAACACCACAACCCCCTCCCAATGTCTTGTGATTGTAGGTTATAGGTGTTGCATTTGGGAAAAGTGAAGTTGTAGGAAGGATCAATAGACATCAAGGATTCAGGATCTAAAGAGAAGCAGGACACTGGAGCATTTCCAGGACTTGGGTACTTGCTCTAGTGTCCTCCACAACTAAATTTTAGAAAATAGGAGTTACAATGCTGATCAGTGTTGGAAGGAGGTTAGGATCCTGCAAAGAAACTGGTACCTTGGACTTGGGTACCCACTCTAGTGTCCCTGACTGTTCCACCTCAAAACCCCAAAAATAGGCACTCTGTGATTTGATATCTTACTTTCGTCTGCAAGAGCTTTTCCTGTTATTCTTCTGTTTACAATCATATATGCATAATTAGGGTTTTAATGGTCAATTGAGCATAAGAGAAGAGAAATTGATAATTAAATTCCTTAATCCAAGTTTCCCTACATCTCACAATGATCTAGGGTATGATAGTGAATTTCCACTCAACCCTAGATCATTGAATGTAAAGTGGAAAGGAGGATTCAAACATCAAAACACTAAAACATTAACAAATCCAATTTTCCACTAAACATAACCTAATGCTTGAGTTAAATCTACCTAAGAAAGCTTGTTAAATCCACCTCAAGTTCATAGTCCAAATATTTTATATCCAAATCTCCTCATGTTGAGTACATTTTCTCTCACAAACTTTTCTTATGTGTCAGCTTTGGGAATATATCTAAAGTCTTGTGGACTTCAAATGTCTAGTTAAGTATATTTATCCTTCTCCCTCACATATGTGCTATCTCAAGTATCACATCCAAGCCTTTTTTATAGTTTAAATACCTTATACACAATGTCTAAGTTGTGCTTTATATATAGACAATATTAAAAAGGACTCCTATATCGACCTTATGTCATGAGACCTATCTTTGAATACCTTATCTACACATGTATTATTTGGACACCATGTATCTATCAACACTAGTCTGCTCTATCTATCCAACCTTCTAGACTCTATAATGCTCAATCAATTTGATTTATAACATGCCAAATCTCTTTTATCATAGAAAAACTTGAAGGCTTAAATTTTATTTGAATCTATATTTCAATGAGCACATACCTTTTATGGAACATCTGATCCATGCTTTCATGCATGTAATATTAAAACAAGTCTCCCATCTACACCTTATGTCATGAGCCTTGTCTTCAAATATGTTGTCTACACATGTCTCTCTTAGAATCCATGTCAGTGTCAACACAAAAATCCTCTATGTCTCCAACCTTTTAGACTGTAAATGCTCAATCAATGTGAATTTATAAAATGCCACATATATTTTAGCATAAATAAATTGGATAGCCTATATTTTATTATAAATTTGGCTTGCAATAAGCCTAAATATGGATTTCCTTTTGGATGTTGAATCAAATTTCATTGATTATGTGGTTTCTAACATTCTTGACCTTATATATCTCAACCATAATATGGATCTACTTTAGGCTACAAGTGTCTTGATTATCAACAAGGCTTTAATGTGGCCCACCCTAATGTCAAGATTCATGAACTTAATAAATTTTATAAATACAAAGAAAATTATAAATTGGATTTCGTGAGGGTTGGATTTTAAATTACCTTAGCAATAACCTTGAAATATGATATCATAATTTTTTTCTACTAGGTATAAATAAAGTATAATTGGAATTACACTAATGATAAAATCAATCATCAAGACCTATTGCAACTAAAATAATGGTGACAAGTACATCCTATACCTGAAAGATATAAAGAAACAAAACAAAAAATTGATTAAAAGGTAAGCCTTGTGTTATTTGTGTTGAAATTAGGGCAAACAACTGAGAGGGGAGGGGGGGTGAATCAGTTGTCACAAAACTTTATATTTTACTACGTTTAATCTTCTTTACCACTTATTAACAGATTAAAGATATAACCATGAAAGCATGAATCAACAACACATGAGAAGAAACACAATCAACACACATAACACTAGGATTTTTACGTGGAAACTAGGTTAAGGGAAAAACCACGGTGGGGGTTAACCCACAAGATTTATTCTCTATTAAAAGAATAGAAAAATGGGAAGGCACCTACCTTCGGGCACACTACCTAGAGCTTACTACTCCAAGAGACTCATTATCTAAAAAAATATTCACATAGTTAACACTGAAAGGTTGAACTGAGAAACAACATCTTCTCCATGCCAACATTCAGTTCCATTGATGCTCACAACACCTCTACTCTTCCCACAAACACTTCTTCACTACCTCTGCATCTTCACACACATGGGCACATTTACACAACTTGATTACACTTATTTATACATGACATCAACTTTAGAATGAACATCAAAGTTAGCCTTCCAATCATCTATCTAGAACATTCTCCAAGATAGGCATTACAAGCAATTACAATCACAAGACTTGACTTAATACCAAATGCTAGATGCAGACCACTACACTGTCAGCCAAACATAGATGGGACTCAAATTTTCCTTGAATAACATGCCACGCTCCATAGAACTTCTCTTAGATCATCTGCAATATGCACGAAGCATCTGGTCAGCCAAGACTGGAAAGAACAACAACATCCAAGGAGAAATCTTCAAGTTTGAGCTCAATCCTCAATGCGGACCACCAACACAATAGGTGTACAATCCAGAGACCTCCACAAGTACAATGAAATCAACAAGAACAACCACACCACCTCAAATCACCAGAATCACTTGCATCTTCATACGAGAACTTAAGAACACTAACTGTCATGACTGTCACACTAGAAGGATTGCTTGTGGACCTCCAAAGCATGAACCACTTGAGTTGAGGATACAAACCAACATCCCAAACATACCTCTAGAACCGTAGACCATAATATTCCAATGCGGAGCAATCCGGACCAAATTCATGTCACTCTATTACATTTGAACAACTGCAAAACTTGGTTCTACTCAAATTGCCATAACTTCACCAATCCTCCATGAGAACCTCTCAAATATTAACTAGAGAAACTTTGGACAATCCTCTACAAAACCCTTAAGTCCATAGACTCTGATCTTTGTCTCACTAGGAATGTGGAGCAATCTACCTTACTCAATTGCACTGTCTTCACTATCTCTGACAAAGAGATATGTACACATCATAGGCACATATTTACAACAATATCCCCCTTTGCCATTGATGGCAACATATGATGTGAAAAATCGATTCAACCATCAAGACAAGGACTTCTCCCCCTTTCTCTTATCACATCTGCAACCACTTTCTTAATTGGTCCCCATTTCACCAAGAACTACTTACTTCTGAGTTTTTCACATGAATTCTCTCTCCCTTTGACATCAATGGCAAAGGGCACATATTTGCAATAATCTCTCCCCCTTTTTGTTTCTTAGATAAAACCAAGCTAAACTCTAGAATTAACATACTAACTACTCGCCCTTAGTAGCATCCCCTTAATACCAATCTGGATCACATGATATGACTATGAGTTCCACCAGACTGATGCACACTAGTGCACCTTAGTTTTGAACAAGATAGGTAATAACCCCTAGCTTCACTCTGAGATACTCAAAAGTGTCCTTAGGTAGAGGCTTAGTGAAGATATGTGCAATCTAATCATTTAAAGAAACAAACTCCAATCTGACTTCATTCTCATTTACCTTCTCTCTCAAAAAGTGAAAGTTGATGGATATGTGCTTTCTCTTTGAATGCAACACCAAATTCTTTGAGATGTTTATTGCACTTGAATTATCATAGAAGATTGTGACAAGCTCTTCAAACACAATTTTGATATCCTTCAACATTTGCTTCATCCACAAAACTTGAGTACAACTACTTGCTGCTACTATATACTCTTGTTTTACAGTAGGTAGAGATATTGCCTCCTGGTTTTTGCTCAACTAAGAAACCAATCTCTTTCCCAAGAAAAATGCACCACCACTAGTACTCTTCTTGTCATCCACATCTCCTGCCCAATCAGCATTTGTATATGCATGAAGAATGAAATTATCATCCTTAGGATACCATAAACCATAATCAGATGTCCCCTTTCAATATCTAAAAATTCTCTTGACTACTACAACATGAGATCGTCTAGGATCAACTTGAAATCTAGCAACAAGGCCAACTACATTCATAATATTAGGTCTGGTTTGAGTCAAATAAAGTTGTCCTCCAATCATTGATCTATACCTTTTCTGATCTGCCTTAGGGGAATCATTATCTTTACTCAACTTGCATCTGGTTATCATAGGAGTATTCACTGGTTTTGAATCCTCCATTCCAAACTTTTTCAACAACTCTTTCACATACTTAGATTGAGATGTGAAAATGCCCTTATCTAACTGAATGATTTGTAGACCCAAGAAGAAATTCATTTCACTAAACGTGGACATCTCAAATTCACTTTGCATTTGTTCAATAAGTTTTTTACACATGCTCTCATTTCCACCAAAGATGATATCATCAACGAATACATCAACAATCAAGATGTGTTCATGATCAATTTTGAAATAAAGATTACTGTCAACTGTGCCTTCGCTAAAACCTAACTTTAGTAGATACTTATCTAATCTTGCATACCAGGCTCTTGAGGCTTGTTTAAGTCCATACAATACTTTCCTCAATCTACAGACCATATCTCCTTGATCAGACAATTGGAATCTTTTCAGTTGCTCAATGTAGACTTCTTCCAACTCTCCATTTAGGAATGTTGACTTGACATCCATCTGGTAAACTTTGAAATCTTTGTAAGTAGGAAAGGCAAGAAATAATTTGACTGCTTCAATTGTTTCCACTAAAGAAAAAAGTTTCTTCAAAATCAATTCCCTCTACCTGAGAATATCCTTTGCACACCAATCTTGCTTTGTTTCTCACAACTTCAACATCTTCATTCAATTTATTCTAGAAGACCCATTTAGTTCCAATTACATTTTTGTTTTCAGGTCTAGGAACAAGATCCCAAGTATGATTCTTTTTAATTTGCATTAATTTTGCTTCCATTGCTTTTACCTAACTTTCATCATTACAAGCTTCATTCACTAATTTTGGTTCAATCTTTGAAACCAAACAATACTCCACTTGTTCTTCAGTAATTTTTCTTCTAGTTTGAACACCTTTATTTTTATCTCCTATGATTTGATCTTCAAAATGATTCAACCTTACATACCTAGGAGTTTTGGGATCTTCTTGAACTTCTGATTCTTGAACTTGTTCCTCAACATTTGCACTAGCTTCTTGAGTCACTGGATTCTCTGGAGCGATATGAATCTAAGTTTGAGTTTGAACTTGCTTTCCTTTATTTGGACTTTCATTTTGATCATCTGATTCCTATCCAGAAGACTTGGAAGGTCTCTCCTTTCTTTCATCAACCTTGACATTTGCACTTTCAACAATCCTTTTCAATCTCTTGTTAAAGCACCAGTATGCCTTGCATTGGTTAGAATAACCTAGAAATGTTCCTTCATCACATCTTGCATCAAACTTGCCTAGGTCTTCATTTCTCTTGATATAGCATTTACTACCAAAAAATTTGAAGTATTTCATAGTAGGAGTATTACCAAACCATAGTTCATAAGGTGTTTTACCAGTATTACCTTTGATTTGCACCCAGTTAAGAGTGTAGACAACAGTACTCACAACCTCTCTCCAATAGACATATGGAACAATTACCTCCATCATTATGGTTCTAGCAGCCTTGTGAATACTCTGATTCTTCCTTCCACAACTCCATTCTGCTGAGGAGTCCTAGGAGTAGATAACTATCTTCTTATTCCATGCTTTTCACAAAATGTATTAAACTCACCAGAGGTATACTCTCCACCTCTGTTAGATCTCAGACACTTTATCTTCACACCAATATCATTTTCCACCATAGCCTTGAACACCTTGAATCTATCAAGAGCCTCTAATTTCTCTCTCAAGAAAGTGACCCACATCATCCAAGAGTAATCACCAATTAGAAACATAAAGTATCTACCTCCTTGCAAACTCCTAAGTCTGGCAGGACCACACAAATCAATGTACACAAGTTCCAACAATCCACTTAAACATTGTTCTCTACTTTTGAATGTAGCTCTGTTCTATTTGCCCAACTGACATTCCTTACACGTGCTATTAGCAGGTTTCATAACCTTTGGAAGATCTCTCACAACCTAAGGAGTACTTATCTTGACAATGTTATCAAAGTTTACATGACACATTCTCCTATGCCATAACCAACTCTGATCAATCTAAGCAATCAAACAACTTTTACCAGTACCACTTAAATGAAAGATATTACCTCTAGTCTATATACTAGATGCAATCTTAGTTCCAGAGCTTCCCAAAATTCTGTATTTTCCATCCTTGAATCAGAGATCATACCCTTTGTCAACCAACTGTCCAACAATGAGAAAATTATGGTTCAACCCTTCTACATACAAAACATCATTAGTGTTATTCTTATCATCAAGAGAGATGGATCCTCTATCACGGATTCTACCAGCTAAATTGTCTCCAAACTTCACAATTCCACATTCATATCTTTTCAAACTTACAAAATTACTTTTATCACCAATCATATGATGAGAACATCCACTATCAAACACCCATTCATCCTTTTCTTTAACCTAAGCAACCAAGAAACTTTCCTCATTCACATAGCTAGCAGATTTAGTAGGCACTGGATCTTCTTCTTTGCTAGCAATGAAAACCCATTCATTTCTAGAGGTACTTCCCATATAAGATTCATCATTTGTAACTCCTTCATCAGTAACTTCTTGGATATAGTAGCATTTCTTCTGAACCCTAGGTCTATTAGGGTTTGGCTTTGAAACCCTCTTTGGACATCTTGAAGCAAAATGACCAATCTTATTGCAAGCAGAACATTTGAAAGGCAACTTTCCTTCATAATTACTAAATATTCTTGGTAATCTTTTGGCAACAAGGGCTTCAAGTTCTTCAAGCTCAGATTCATCTTCTTCAAGTTCCTTCCTTGCTTTCTCATATCTATTTAGTCTTGTTGAAGAGATTTTACCTAGATCAAATCTTTTCTTTCCAAAAACACTAGCTTTAAATACAGATTCTAATTTAGGAAGAGAATCACCAAACTCACTCATTTCAAATGCTGAAAGCTTTCCAACCAACTAATCCCTTGTAATATCTGTCACAGTCCTAATCTCCTCAATAGTAGCAACTCTGTGCTTGTATGAAGCAAGTAAGGATTTGAGCACCTTGCCAACAATATCTGATTCTTTTAGTTTTCCACTAGCACAATTGATACTACACACAAGTTCATTCACCTTCTACATGTAGGAAGTGATGTTTTCATCTTCACTCATCCTCAAACATTCGTATCTACCCTTTAGTCTTTGTAGCTTAGTACATTTGACATATGCATCACCTTCATAGAGCGTTTCCAACTTCTTCTAGATTTCATGAGTAGTTTGCAATTCCAAGACATTTGTCATTTATGTATCATTTAGGGCACTCAACAATGCTTCGTTAACCTAAATATTGTATTTAGCTTCTTTGATTTCATCTAGAATTGTAGGACCATTCTTTAGAGGAGTATACTCATTCTTAGTTATCAACCAATAAAGATCACCCATGCATTGAAAATGACACTCCATGTGATTCTTCTAAAGAGAGTAATTTGTTCCATCAAATCTTGGACTGTCCTTCTTGTATGTCGACATCCTGGATCTCCTCAAGTAGTCAAGCTTCTCTTATGAGAACCATCTCTCATACCAATTGTTGAAATTAGGGCAGACAACTGAGAGGGGGGTGAATCAATTGCCACAAAACTTTATCTTTTTCTATATTTAATCTTCTTTACCACTTATTAATAGATTAAAGATATAACCATGAAAGCATGAATCAACAACACATGAGCAGAAACATAATCAACACACATAACACCAAGATTTTTACGTGGAAACCCAATTAAGGGAAAAACTATAGTGGGGGTTAACCCACAAGATTTATTCTCTATTAAAAGAATAGAAAAATGGGAAGGCATCTGCCTTTGGGCACACTGCCCAGAGCTCACTGATCCAAGAGACTCACTGTCTACAAAAATATTCACATAGTTAACACTGAAAGGTTGAACTGAGAAACAACATCTTCTCCATGCCAAGGTTCAGTTCCATTGAAGCTCACAACACCTCTGCTCTACCCAGAAACACTTCTTCACTACCTCCACATCTTCACACACATGGGCACATTTGTATGACTTCATTACACTTATTTACACATGACATCGGCTTTGGAATGAACATCAAAGTCAGCCTTACAATCATCTATCTAGAACATTCTCCAAGATAGGCATTACAATCAATTACAATTACAAGACTTGACTTAATACCAAATGCTACATGCAGACCACTACACTGTTGGCCAAACATAGCTGGGACTCAAATCTTCCTCAAACAACACGCCATGCTCCATATAACTTCTCTTAGATCATCTACAATACACATGAAGCATCTGGTCAGCCAAGACTGGAAAGAACAGCAACACCCAAGGAGAAATCTTCAACTACAAGCTCAATCCTCAATACGGACCACCAACACAATAGGCCTACGATCCAGAGACCTTCATAAGCACAATGAAATCAACAAGAACAACTGCACCACCTCAAATCAATAGAATCACTTGCATCTTCATATGGGAACTTACGAACACTAACTGTCATGACTATCACACTAGAAGGATTGCTTGTAGACCTCCAAACCACGAACCACTTAAGTTGAGGATACAAACCAATGTCCCAAATATACCTCTAGAACTGCAGACCATAATATTCCAATGTGGATCAATCCAGACCAAATTTGTGTCTCTATTACCTCTGAACAATTGCAAAACCTAGTTCTACTCAGATGGCCATAAGTTCATCAATCCTCCATGCGGACCTCTCAAATCTTATCTGGAGCAACTTCAAACAATCCTCTACAAAACCCTCAAGTCTGTAGAGCCTGATCTTCATCTCACTTGGAATGCGGAGCAACCTACTTTACTGAACTACACTGTCTTCACTATCTCTGACAAAGAGATATGTTGACATCAATGACAACACATCATAGGCACATATTTGCAACAATTTGAGCCACATATACAAGTCATATCCCCATTCAAGAGCTACCTTGTACACAAAATGGGCTAGTAAACTTTTAATGGCTAAAATTAAAGTTGGAATCTAGACTCAAATTTTAGTGCTATTACCATCCTTAGGGACATGTAATTTGTGTTATTCATGTATCTTGGATAAAATTACAAAGCTATGTCACACTTTTATAAAGGAAATGACCAACACTAATCCAACTTTTAAACTTGAATGACTAAAAAGTGACATATATCTTTTGAATTTTGAAATGATGTAAAGTAATAAAATATTTATTTTTTAAGCATATTTTATGTTTGTATATTTTTGAATAAATTAAAAAAATATTTGAATATAGTTTTTTAATAAATTGACACTATAATTTAGTTGCTAATAAAATGCTGAAAAATGAAGTTACATGAGACGTCAATTTTCATATAGTAAATTTTATTTTTTTTCTTCAATTTTTTTTTGTATATTTATAACTTGAAACTTTAGTACATGGATATATTTTTTTCCAATTTTGATAAATATATATTTTTAAATAAATATTAAAATGTGTGTGTATTAAAAGGTAGTTGTTTCCATTCGACATCAACTTTCATATTAACTATTTATCTAAAATAGAAAAAAAAATTATACCATCTTGATATAGATTCTTTTATCTAGTGCATCATTTTTTCAAATTTTTTCAAAATTTTTCAATAAGTTTTACTATTTTTCGTTGACATGGTAATTGACCTAATATTTTGTGTTGATAACCTACTTTTTGTAAAAATAAAAAGGAAAATATAAATAATAATTAAACTATTAATTTTATTTTTTTCAAAACTAAACTTATAGATCTACAAAAGGGTATTTTTATATGAAATATTATTTACACAAGTAGAAGTTGTTGAAATATCAAGTTTTTCAAATAAATTTATTTTTTTGGTAAATTCGCCTCATTGTGGTGCTACATATGTATTTAGCCAACAATTTATTTTGGAAAACTTGTGGACATATCTAACTCTGCTAGAATGAATCTTACAAGATCATATGTTTGACCTAAACTAATTTTTAGTTAGAAATACTTAAATTCACTTGTGTTGATAAGTTGGTTGAAAGTGTGACACAACTTTGTGCTTTTACCCTCTTGTAATATCTTATTCAATGGTTCTCTATGTATAAATAGGTCATATATTGCCCTTGTCTGGTGGGGGTTTTTCTATGTTGGAACAAGATAGGTTAGAGCTAGGTAGATGGACTCAAAAATGTGACTTCTCTAGCATAAAGTGAATTATTGGAGGATGGGTTTGTTTAATTTTTCGTAGTGTAACTATTGTAGCTTAAGTAAGCCTTTTCTATATAAATTTAATTATTAATGATCTTAAATGTATTTTTATCAATGAAATCCTTAGTATCGGCCTATATAAGTAATTCAATGGTTGTTCCTATGTTTCTTTCATTTTACATAATATCATTTTCCTATCTTATTTCATGAGACTCTTGTACTAGTCATACTTCATGTTGGGCTAGGAGTAATAGTACTGTGAGTGGTCTCCATTATGTACAAGCAAAGATTTGTGAGCTAAAGGTTGTCTCTTGGATTAGTAGACTTATCTTCATGTCCCTCTCCATCTCTTTCCCCCCTTCCTTATGTTCCCTTGTATTTTTATCCTTTTTAATCCTATGGATTGATTATGATTAATCTAGAAGCAGAGTAGTATTTTCTTGTGCTTCACAAATACATAGTTCTAATGGGTAAGAACACCAAAATGCAGGACAATTTAGTGGCTAAAAGGGAGATTTTAATCAAAATGCATAAACATTTTTCCAAACATGCATGAACCATAACTCATATGCATTATAATGCATACCCAGTATGGCTTTGATTTGATCCAATCCATAATGTATATGCATTATAACATGCATGTTCTTTGTTTCCATCATTTTAATTTTTTAAATAATGTAAAATGTAACATGTATGCATTATAATGTCCTCCTTTTTAACACCATAGTTTAAAAAAATTAAAATCTTGCCAATTATGTTTAGATTTCCAAGCCTAAGGGTTTGACCTCCCTTTTTCTTACTAAATTCATGTTTTTCAATATACAATATAGAATTTGAACCTCGTCCTCATCAACTTTATGTATTTTAAAATGAATTTTCATGAAGCCACCACCAAAATGACATGTTACTTCTTAGCTTTCTACCCATATAATTTTTTAATATTTTGAATACATTAAGGAATTTATTTTTACTATAGTTTAATAGTGTATTGATTTTCCTCAAATACGTATACATATTATAGTTTCTTCATAACTTTTGATTTGTTTATCTAAATTTCTAAAAATAGAAAGGATTGTTCTAGGCTTCATTCTAGAAAAACATTACATTTTTTATTATTTTTGTGGATGTTATATGGCATGCATTTTCAATGATGTTCTTTATGATGCATCCACTTTGAAAAATCACCAAGAGAAAATCAATAAATAATATGTAACATGTAGTATTAGCTCTTAGCTATCATTCCACCAATTGGTTTTGAAAATTACTTAATGCAATAAAAAAAATTGTAGGGTTCACAATGGATTCTATTGTATATTTTAGTGATAAAAATAGAAATTTTGTGTGCACTCAACATTTGATCATATTAATCTTAAGAATTTTTAAAAATTCTTAGTAGATTAGAAACTAGGTTCACAATTCTTATTATCACATCAATTTTTGAATGCAAGCATGCTAAATTGATTTTCAAAGTTTAGTTTTAGTTGATATAAAAAAATGTGGCCACTTTTAGACCCCATTTTGTTCCCCATTTCCATGAAGTTACCCTGTATTACCACATTTTCGAACTTGCCATTTTCATGCCAGCATTTTATGTTTCCTTCCTTAGTCACTCATTGTCTCGACCCTTAAAAAGTTCACGAGACTTTCGGGACCTTCTGTCTTTGCAATCAGCATTTTAAAACTTTTCATGACTTCCATCGATGAGTTCAAACTTTCTAAAACTCACTGATTAGCTGATGTAACTCTAAAATGTCAACTTAGTTTTCTTCATCAGTCTCACCTTAGATTCCTAAAGTTGTCATATCCAATTGGCAAGTCACAAATTTCTCAAACTTTCCAACCTCCAACTAGCTTAGCCTTTGGGGTTTGTATGTTTCAAAATTCACCGATCTCCTGCGCCATCATCTAATCTGCATATATTAAGAAAATCTTCATTTATTGCCATGCACGAAGGAAGAGGTGCCTCTCTCTTCACATTAAATGGGAATTATTTTGAAATGCTCAATCACACATATCTCATTAATGGATTACGGTGACTCATTTATGAAGCATACTGCTACATATGATGTCCTATTTAATGAAATTTATTAAAGGACTTTTATAAGAGCCGTCATCCTTACAAACATTTCATTTTCTATTGATACTAGCATGCTACTTCTGAGTATTTTGGTGCAGTGATGAATACCAACATTGTATGGATGTTCTTCTATCCAAGTTAGCCAACAGTAATTTTCCTTCACTTTCTTTATTCTTCTATGAATTTGAACTTGATCAGTCAAGATAGTGGAAAGAGTATTCCATTTTCATGAATTTGAATTGTTCATTTTCCCCAAATGTCTTAGGAGTGTCTTTGGTACCCTTGGTAATATTAGACACATATATTTATTGGTTGCTTAAGCTTGTGAAGATGAAATACAAATATGAGGGTTTCTCGATGGCCTCCATTACTAAGAATGGTCTAACTAATGTGAGAGATACTAAGTTGGGACATATTGATTTAAAATACTTTTGGAATAGGATGGAACAGAACCCCAGGGTACCATTAGAAGACAAAGCCTTCACAAGCGGGTTAGCTCATGCAAGAGGTTTCCCGCTAGCTGTGTCTTGCTTAGACTGGGTCCTCACCTAAGCTAAGAATTATCACCTCAAGTCTTAAAAAATTAGGGTATATGACGACTCTGTAGTGGTAAAGATTGATGTCGAGACTATCACCCATGCTTTGACATTGCCTGAGAGGGAGGAATTTGTAGAGTTGTCTATTGAAATGGGTTGGAATGATTTCTTCAATATGAAGAATTGGTGTTTGACCTCCATTACGAAGAGATGGCTCAAAAATGAAAAGAAAGGGAAATCTCAAGTGCCATCTAATTTTTTTGAGGGCACATTTCAAAGAGGACATATCTAACATGGTTACACTACTGCATCATGTGGTTGGGAATGAAGACTCTAATTCTTTTGAAAAATGGATGTGCCAATTTATCTTGATTGTGTGTAGTGAGTCTCAATGTGTAGATTGGGAAAAATTAATAAGTGATCATCTGAATGGTCAACTGGCAAATTTTTATCAAAAAAATTCTTTTTATATATGTTCCTATTTATTCTATGTGTTAGCCAGTAAGGAGGTGGAATGTCTAGGTTTGAGAACTCACGGTTCCTTGACTCCAGACACACCTATGTATGAATATTTTCCATAGCTACAAAAGGAAGTGGGCAATAAGGATTTATGGCACATCAATGACGCCTTCCTAATGCACAATGTAAGAAGAATTTAAGGTAATCCAGAGGTGAGGATATCTCAAGAGGCTGCAGAATTGATTATGGAGTTTGGAGGTTTTTATATTTAATTTGACATATTTACTTACCTCAAGATTGGTGGGTTTGAAAATGTCCCTTTAAAATTCCCCAAGTATGCTAGAGACTAACTTTCTTAGAAGTTTGTCGCTATATGGCCTATGTAAATAAGAAATATCATAGCATGAAAAAGAAGGGTTATTCTTTCCCTATGGCTATGATGTTTTTCACATGCAAGACTAATGACAATGCAAAAATGTGGAGAGAATTCTCACTGAGTATAATTTTTGTCCTCTTTCTGTTAGATCATTCTTTGATAGTAAAAATTTTGTTATGCAGGGAGTTTGTATGAGCATCAACCTCATCTTGAGGATTATTGCCTAGGAAGACTATGTAAATGAAGGAGAGGTACATAGAAGGAAGTGGATGAGGTTAACTCTTGACTAAATAAATTCCTTTAATTTGCCATTAGAAGTTCCTGATGGGGTAGATGATAATTCTGATATCATTGATGATGAGAATCTTGTTGTTGCTGCTAAACCATTATCATGCATTCAATGGTCAGAAAAAGAAGTCATTGACATTAAGGTTTGATCTTCTTTCCTCTTGAATAAGACCAAGAAGTGGCTTCAAGGGAAAATTCATGAATGTATTGTGTCTTCTTCTTCACAAAAAGAACTTGTAACAAAGGAACATGGGTCTTCCCATACCACCAAACATTAGAGAACTTCAGCTAGTGTGGAGATAACCAGATCTAGGGTTAGTTCACAATAGTGTGGTGATGGAGAAGACCGTGAGGAGGGTAGAATTGTAAAATGTATATGAAGAAGACAATGGGCCAATACTTAAAAAGATTAGGATTATAAAAGGGACTTGATGCTCTACAGTAGCCCCAAATGAACCATGTGACCCCTCCAATATCTCCTATGCTAGATACTGATTCCTCTATTTTTTAGAACTTGGTGAAGATAGTGATTTTTGCACTTTGTTTGATATTCTAGCTTCTCCTGTTTCAAATAAAATTCCTTCAATCAATACTAAAAACTAGCCAAAGAATACTATTTTGGATGCCAACCATAGAAATGCAGTGTTACCATCTCCTTCTTGGCTTAAGAAGGTAGTAGAAAGGAAAAGAAGATACACCCCTATGACCAATGTAAATGTGGATATTGTATCTAAACTACTACAAAATGACCCTTAGCTTAAGAAGGCTAAAATTATTTCAAGGGTAGTCATGGATTATTCTTTTGGGCACCAGATACTTGAAATCACTGACCCCATTGGGGATAAAGATGAACATAATGTTACAGAAGATGATTTCAATATGAGTAAAGTTGATATGGGACCCCCCAATATATAAGAAGAGATATACCATGCTAAGTTTTCTATTGGAATGTTGGTTAAGAGAGTTAAAGTAGAAAAGCAAGAAAATGTGAGGTTATGGACCCAGGTGAATGCTTTAACCTCATTTATTCAATCAATTGTATGTACTACTTCTTAGCCTCCTAATATGGATCTAGGTGTTCCTATTGATGGAGTAGATCTTAGAATATTATAGAAAATTAAAAATATCAAACTATGGCCAAAGTCACTGAGTAGTGGATTGAAAAGGTCACTATTGACAGTTTGTTGTATATTAAGGAAGTAATGAAATTGTACGCTCATATCTCTGACAAAAGGAAGGAACTGATTTCAGAATTACAAACTTTTAAAAAGGATGAGAGTGCTTTGTTAATGGTATCTAAGGAAGTAAAGGAGATGATGAATATTGATACCAACATTCTAGTGGTTGAAAGGTCTTGAATGAACCTATGGAAAACGATTCAATCTCTTGGCTGGATGTTGTTGAGTGGAAGTTGTCTATTTTTAAACAATTTATAGGTGAAATAAGGAGAATTTTGAATCAATATCATGGTTCAACTTGGTGGACATCAAGAATAACTATACGATTTTAGAATCTGAAATTCTTGACAAATGTGGAGATAATTTGCTCAATGTGAAGGAGGTTAAACAATGCTTCAAAAAGATGCTCAGTTAAGAGTTAACTGGTATTGACAATATAAATGACACTTCTTTGGAAAAACTTGGTCACATCGCATTATATCTCAAGACTTTTAGGAATGAAATTGATGATGTCAACAAGAGGATGGTGGATGCAAGAAGAGTAATCAGTACGTGGAAGATCCAAATACACATCACTCTTAGCCCAAGTAGAAAGATATTGACTCCAAACATTTCTAGGTTTAGGAGTTACAAAGTGAGGATGAGGCCACAAGTGGATCTATCAGGTGCTAAGGAACAGGAGAAAGGAGATGAAGTAGTCCAGGAGGAAGATCATGATGCTTCCAAATGATGGATTTTCTTTGTTTTATGCTATTTCTTCAAGGCTTTGAAACTTGATATTTAAAAGATTATTTTATTATTATCTATGTTTTAATTGGATAATTTCAAGAAGCCACTATGTCATTTTAAGACATTTTATTTTAAGACAAGGACATATATGGGGCATGTCTATGTTAGTAGGATCTTTTGGTAAACTTTGTGTTACTAAATGGTCACTTTTCTATTATACTTTATTTTAGTTATTTCAATATATGAATGAAATTTGAGGAGTTGCAAATAGATATTGTAAGCTTTGTGTTATAGTGGATAGATGTTATGTTGTTGAATGCGTCAGCTCTTTGAATTATAGTTTTATATTGAAAGAATTAGAAAATCTCTATTTAAGGCTCATTGCTATGAATTATTTCTCTTTTAGTTAATAATTCCAGTGGTGATTATGTTATCAAAAATATTGTTGTGAATGTAGTTGAAAGGAGTGTTTGTACTCCTCTTTTCTTTAAGTATTCTTTGAGTTGAATGCCTTTCCTTCTTTCTGGTTAAAGAACCACCTTTCTTCTTTTTGGTTAAAGGCATACCCCTTTTATTCATTCATTTCAGATCTTTCAAAGGTAGCTACTCCTTGTAAAAAATGCAGAGAGTCATTGCAAATACAATTGCAAATGAACTCAACTATTCGTACATTTGTCATTATATATGGGCATGAGAAAATAGAGTTTAGTGATAAATATATAAACTAATAGAGTTTTGGTGGCTCTACTATGGACTTGGTACTTTAGTTATAGTATAAGTAGTCTTTATTGTACTCCAAAAGAGATTTTTACCTATACTCCAACCTAATATTAATTGGCATTAAACAAGAAGACATTATAACTGACTTGTGGAACTTAGCCTGGTGATACATGAGGATAAACCAATAGTTTCATATTGTAAATCAAGAATTGGAAGAAGAAGAAGATATAAGACAAGAATTAGGAAGACAAGGAAGGGAGTTTGGTGTTATCCACCAAAACTATATCATTGAAAAGATTGTACCAATTCCTAAAAGAGATAGACTTTTCCAATCCATTTAGTTCCTAGTAACCAACCAAGGAACCAAGATAACCCATGAAATCAACCTTAGGTTAATCAATGAGTGGGTTGGTGACTCCATTGATTGACAACCTTTGTCTCTAAAGCTAGATACTAAGAGATATACACAAGGAGATAGAAAGAAAGGTATTTCTGACTTTGACTTTGATTTATTGCAAGCTTTAAATTTCTCTACCTTTCCATAAACTCATAGAAAAATTATGCTACTAGATCATCTTCCCCTACTCTTGTCAGAGATACATCAAGTCCTTCTTGTCAAGCCTTTCTACTACATGAAACTATTTTACCCTTGCATATCAATTTTCCTATCAATATGGCTCAACCTCAGCCTGTCATATGGGGAGTTGCTATAGGCCCTTTGAACTTAGGGGTATAGTTACATGATTTACTAAGAGGATTTGAACAAATAATACCCAAATTTAGGGGAGACAACAAGGTTACCCTAGATGAGCACTTGAACACCTCCTTTGTAGCCTGTTCCATTTTAGGTTACAACATCAAGATGTTTTGGTTAGATTATTTGTGGAATATTTTGCTGATACTGCAGTTGGATGGTTTTACCATTTGCCTCCTTCATCATTAAATAATTGGGCAACCATGAGGACCTGATTTGAAAATAGGTTCAAAACAACATAAAATGAGCATACTCTCTTGGATCAGTTGTCATCATTAAACAAAGAGATACATGAACCTATGAGCAAATTTTTAGCCAAGTTCAATAAACTAGTAAATAAGATCCATGGAAATATGAGACATGGAGATATCCCTTTGAAATGTTTATTTTTTAATACCCTTCCTCTAGATGTTAGGTTCTTCATCAAGAGAGAAGGTGCAATTGACTTGGCAGCAGTACAAGAATTTGCTATTTCAATAGAAGATAATCTCATAATAGCCGGTAAATGGAAAAAGGAGTTGCAAACTAGTAAACCTCAGGCTAGTAACTCAACAGATCATGTCATCCAACATCTGGCTAATGAAATTATTACTTTGACAATGGAAATGCCTAAAGGACCTCAACAAAAATTTTATCATGATATACCTAAAAAAGACTATGGTCAGCAAAGCAATCACAATAGGCCTTACACTTTGAGTGGTTTTGCTCAAAGGGTAGCCATTGTGGGCACTCCATCAACTAGCAAAGGAAATCATATGGTTTGCAATTTTCATCTCACCACTGACCATGATGGTGCATCTTGTCATAGACTCAATGTCATGCCTACCCAAGTAGCTAAAGCCCTAGGCCTAACTCTTACCTCCACTCATGGAAAGTGCTATTCTATGGATTCAAAGAAAGTACCTATCCTAGGATAGATCAAGGATGCACAGGTAGCCTTGGATGCATGCCCTAAGAAGAGGATGAAATTGACCGTCTTAGTGGTTGACACCCCTTCTAGCTATGGTATGCTTCTATGTAGAATTTTTTACAAAGGCCTTGGTGGAGAAATTTAGATGGATTGGTCACATGATCTAATCCTTGTGGATGGGAAGAAAGTTTGTTTGGACCCTAATCCTAAAGCCAAATTTATAGTATTGAAATCTAGGGATCCTAGAGCAGAGATACTATATGTAGAGACTAGTCCAGGTACCTACATGTTTTCTTCTACTTTAGGGGAAAGTCTTGACATATTTGATTCTAATTTATCAAATGAGTTGTGGACTTTGGAGTTCAATGGTAGTTGCTAAACTTTTGGATCCAGTGTAGGTGTGGTCTTGATCTCTCCTAATGACTATAATCTCCCTTTTGCTTTTAAATTAGAAATTGAAAATACTAATAATACTACTGAGTATGAGGCCTTACTTTTGGGGTTGTTGGTTCCCAAAAATGTAGGTTGCTAACCTGAAGAGGATGCCGGACTCTATGTTTGGATTTGCAATATTTTTGGACCAATTGACAAAGCTATTAGCTACCTACACTTCAGGTCCTACAAACCTAGGTGGGTGTACCTTTGTAACTAAAGCAAACTTAACACTATATGACCTGATTGGATTAGTAAATCTATCACAATGGCATAAAATGTAATAGATGCAGTCTAAATATTATCTCCTATTCCTAATGTACTGACTTGAAATAGAAATGTCTTGAATATGAGTTTGGATAGTAATGACTAGTGCCTACTTCTATTGGGCTATGGAGTCGGTGAATGGATGATGATTTAATGGAAACAAATGTATAAGGTAAGTTGATCTACTTCACAGCTTAACTTGAACTTGTAAGGCACATGGGATGTTTGCACCTTATGCAAACGTGCAAGAATGTTAGTTATAATGCTCTTCTTATACTATCCCAATGATATTCCCCATATTACTGTGAACAATTGAGAGGATATTTAATTATAGTAAGAAGGGAATTTAGACCAGACTTGTTTTTGTAGAAAGGATTTACCTCTTGGTAGAGACCTTATGACAATTTTGATCAACTTCTTATAGAAACCAACCAATTCAAACACACTAAATCAACAAATGTGACCGGATAAATCAACAATATCCCTGATATGATAATTTAAACAATATGAGAAAACCATTTTGGAGACAACATTATAACATTTACGATTTAATAATAACATTACAGTTGAACATTGAAAATAGATAACCAAATGGAAGTACTCCTTTCCATTAAAATGTTTATATAAAAGTTCTGATGAGGCGAATGGGTGGAGTGGAATTAAATAATTTCCTATTGCTATCCTAAATCTACTGATGATTTTCTCTTGTCTACTTTTTCTGATTTGTATCTCCCTTATATATTTTGCAAACTTAGGGTTACGACCCTTTACATTGCATCCTTTGGTACAGCTCTTCATTCATTACATTGCATCCTTACATTACTTCTTTTTTGTAATCTCCTTGAAAATTAATTTTAATGGTAATCCTTTTTGGAGATTTCAAGCTCAATTTTACTCGTATATATTTTTACCACATTTAATAACCCACTTTTAACTCTTTTGGTGAAAATGTTTTATATTGCATTTACTTTGTGTACTTTCACCTTTGTTTCACCAAGATATTCATTTGGATAAAAATTATTACCTCGCTCTTTACTCCTTGGTGAAAAATATCCCTCGGGCTTTATATACACAAAATATTTCTTCACTTCTTTGAATTATTTCATATGTTTGGCAAAGTAGTTTTATTAACTGATTGAACTTCTATTACCCTTAATGAAATCCATTTTCATGGGCCTTTTTATTTACTATGTTATTCTCACAAAGTAAATCTTCACTTTGTTATACTTTTAATGAGAAAATATTTCTCATTTTATTATTTTCTTGTGAAATTTACCAGATACCTCACTTTCATTTTTTATTTATAATTTTATTTCTCCTTTGATAACTTTTTCTTATTTCTCATGGGGCTCCAACATATTTTTGTCGGTGCGATATAACTATATTGGAAGCTTCAAAATATTTCATATCGATATGCCATTTCCTACCGATAAAAACCTCCATCGGTGTGACATATGGGTTCTATGTGAGTAAAATATCTCGCTCTGATTTTGCATGTTTTCCTGATGAAGCATCCATTGGAATGACATATGAGATCGATGTGATTTGGAGATTTTTCACCGATTAGCTTGGTCTTGCCAATGAGTAATGTGATTTTAGGGTTTTCTCAATAATATTCTTATTTTTCCCTAACTGACTTAAAATCATAACTCTGGTATTCCAATTCTGCGCCCATATTTACTCGTTTCGTTTTGGTGTCACACTATATCAAAGATTCCAAGCCAAATTCAAAGTACACTCACCCATTCATGGATCGACTAGATGGAATTAGGAGATAATCTCCCTAGCGACTTGTTGAATCTTCTTATTCTCCACTATTCACCTTATATTCTTTGAGATGATGACAAACATGTATTTTAGCACCTTTAAGAAGTGAGATATAATTCACAAATACATAAATTTTCCAGTGTGTAGAATGGTGCTCCTCTTGATTTCTTATAGATCTATTCATCCCATGCTTGGATTTACCTCTGGTTATTGTGAAGGGATTCACACTACTTTAGTGATGTGTTGTGACTAGTTTTCCAGTAGCAATGTCTGGCGTAGATGTAAAATCTTGAATTCTCTTGAAAAAGGCTTATGGTATGGCAAAAGAGTGAATCAATAAGACCTTCTAGACAGCTTCCACAAGATGGATCTGAGCCAAAGATCTTTATTACTTCACTCAAAAAGTAGAGGAAACCAGATTGACAGTGCACTTGATATTGCACCTGGACAACCTATAGAATATCACTTATCATGACACCCATGGATTTTCTGGAGGTCCTCATAGCATATTTGTAGGTCTTGTAGAGTCACTCCATAATTGGCATATCCCAAGCACATTGGTCAAAAATAGCTTTCAAAGTTGGCCAAATATTTTTAAATGTGTCTCCCACATCCTATCAAGCTTTAACTAGTATCGGCACATCAGAGAAACCTTTATAGCTTACCACTAATAAGAAAATGTCTTTTTGACAAATATTTCACAATCTGCCCTTATCAGAACATCGGAGGGACTGAAATTATGTTACACCAATATTCGGAAGTCTTCTTGATAGTAGGGTTTCCTTCGCTTTGGAGCTCTTCGGGACTGGCATGATAGATACTGGTAGAGGTTGTGGATTATGAATTCACATGTGATAGAAAACCCTCTTTCCATTATGCTTCGATGGATATCCACACTCCTTTAAAAAAAATTACATTCTCGCATAGGCAGGGAGCATGCTTAGTGCAATAATCATATTTCATGAGAGTTTGTCTTATTCCTTCATGATCTTGAACGTATTATGGCCCTCTATAACTTTAGGAATTACCCCTTCTGTATTACCACCAACTGTGTAAGCAGTTCTCATGTTCTTTTTCTTGGGAGGGTCACCCTTCATTGTCACTTTTCGTAGTTCTCCTTCCTCTAAATGCTGCTCAAAGTGCTTTCTCAAGGCTACTGTTGTAGTTTTGAAGTTGAAATTTTTAACAAAAATAGATGTAGACCACTCTTCTCCATCAAACTCAATATCTTCGTTTGATATACCAGTACATTATTACTGTAGAATGGTTCTCTTGTCTTTAGATGCACCAATTACTGGAGCTTTCTACAATTCATTAGATGTCCTTAGTTTTGAGCTAAGAATATTCTCTAGAGCCCACTCTAAATATAAAGGGAGATGTTTGTAGAGTTTATATGCCAAGCCTTTAAATGCTACTCGGGCTTCTGCTACTTCAAGATAAACAACCAATGCCAATGTTTTTGTTGGTGGAAGAATCACTCTTTCCAAACTTCCTAGTCTCCCAAACATTGTCACCAAATCTACTTCTGATGTACTGCAAGGCAATTTTATTTTTTATGATTAGTATGTGACTACTTCTCTTCGCTTTATCCAATTTATCTGAAGCAAGTCCTAAAATATCCACATTTGAAGGATTGAAATCCATGGATATCCACACTACTTCGATGGATTAAAATTAGGATCTTTCAGGAATGCATCTAGGGTGTTTCCAATCAAAACCTCTTCAGGTGGTTGTGGAAATTTCTTGTGAATAGCTCTTAAAACCTTCAGAAGTTTAACTAAGCCAGTTCTTGAATAAGCCTTTGCATATGGCAGAAGACATTTAAATACATCAGCACACTGCTACTTTGTTTGATAATCTCCAAGACTTGTATTCTTGTGAATAGCCAAATCATCTTCACTTGATGTATCCAGACCACCGTATAACATCATTTGCAGCGCCATACATTTCGTTCTTGATAGTGTATGCAACATGATTGAATATGAATGTTGCAGTGTTATATCTAGCCAAGGATGGATTTTATAGGTGTAATTTTAGTTCTAAAATTGATTATCACACATGGGGACCCAAAATTTTACCCTAAAATTGAATAATTTTTTTGCAAAAATAGCTTGGGAATTTTAGTCCCAATAGGGGTTAGAAATTGCCAAAGAAGATGGAATTAAACAATTAAGAGCCAGGGGAGATGTTGAACTTATAGTTAGGAATTTGTAGGTCTATTTAAACCAATTCCACATAACCCAATAGGAGAAACAAGATGCTGAAATAAACCATAATGCAAAGATCAAATGAACAAGCAACAAGGAACACAAGATATACCTTGGGAAAACCCTTTGTAGGGAAAAACCCATCCTCCAAAAGCATCCATGCTCAAATGTATTATTCAGCAATATAAAAATTACAATACAATCCATGAGCCTCCATGAATACCCCTGAACCATCAAGCACCTCCAATGCAATCTCCATGTGTACAAGCATGAATCCACACATCACCTACCACGCTTCGCAATATGCACTTACAGGAGAGAGCTCAATACAATGACAGCCTCTCTCTCAAACCTCCAATCCACCTACAATGAAATAGCCAACATTAGCCAAACCACTAACCATGTGCTTGCTTTTATAGACCAAGCTCACACAAATACAACTTGTGGTATTGGATAAAACCATGTGCCCCAAAAAACCATGGTAACACAAAACCTTTAACTTATAAAACCACTTGACCCCACATTTGACTATTGGTGCTAACTTTTCCCAATAGATCAAATAATACAAATAATAATTAATTACTCTATGTGTCCCACACACATAAAATAACTAACCCAATGTTACAATACAACTTATACAAGTGGTAACCGAATCAAATAGTACAATATTATGCAAGGTGTACAACACCTATCCCAACATTGTGCTTGATTTTATAGACCAAGCTCACACAAATACAACTTGTGGTATTTGATAAAACCATGTGCCCCAAAAAACTATGGTAACACAAAACCATTAACTTATAAAACCACTTGACCCCACATTTGACTATTGGTACTAACTTTTCCCAATAGATCAAATAATACAAATAATAATTAATTACTCTATGTGTCCCACACACATAAACTAACTAACCCAATGTTACAATACAACTTATATAAGTGGTAACTGAATCAAATAGTACAATATTATGCAAGGTTTACAACACCTATCCCAACAATAGTTAAACAAGTAAGAAATGTTTACTTAGTGAAGAACAGAAGGTTGAGACATTACATGAATAAAGTGTGGGATAGTATAGAATATTTTGATGCATTTTCTATTGAATTAGTCCCTAGAGATTAGAACATGAGAGCGGACTCATTATCTATCTTAGCATCTTTGCTCCTCCCACATCCTGATTTTAAGGATGATTTGTATAGGGTGGTGGTTATAAACAGGCCTATCATGCCTGATAATGTGCATCATTGGCAATTTTTTAATGATGACTGACAAATTATCACATTTTTGGAGAAAGCTGAAACCTTTGCTAACTTTTTTCTTTAAGGGTAGTGTTTCAGAGAGTGGTGAGACTCTTGATGGAGAAATAAATTCCTCAAATGGCTGGAATACTGAGGTTATACAATTAAAGGGGAAAAAATTCTGAAGGGCTTGGTCTCACTTGAAGATATTTTTAATAGACATGATCATTATATTAAGCATAAAATTTCTGCTTCTACAAGTTCTTCTGTTGAATATGATCATGTAAATATTAGAACAAAAGAAAATCCCAAGTTTGTTTCCATTGGGAAGTGTTGCTCTCCCCAAGAAAGAGAGCATTTAATCTCTTTGTTGATTAAGTATAAAGATGTTTTTACATGGTGTTATGAAAATTTGAAGAAGTTCAAGGATGGGAAAGTACAACACCACATTCCTTTGAAGCCTAGTAACTCACCTTTTCGGCATAAATAATGACCGTATAATCTAAAGATTGCCGAAGTTGTATTTAATGAAATTGACAAAATGCTCAAGGCCAAAATTATTTATCCCATAGATCACTCTACCTGTATTACCAATATCATCTTGATAAGAAAGAAAAAAAAGGAGAAATAAGGATTTGTGTTGATTTCTGAAATTTGAACCAGGCCTCACTCAAGGATAATTACCCTTTGGTAGTCATGGACTACATATTACAAACAATATCTGGATCAAAGATGATGTCCATGTTGAATTGATTTTTATGATATAATTAGATAGGGGTGGCTCCCGAGGATGAACAAAAAACAACATTCACTTCTCCTATAGGTGTTTTTTCCTATAACAGGATGCCCTTTGGTCTCATCAATGCTAGGCAACTTTCCAAAGATCCATGGATATATCCTTTGGAGACTTAAAGGATGAAATTATTGTTATTTATCTTGATGATTTAATAGTTTTCTCCAAGAAAAGGGTTGATCACTTTGATGACTTATCTATTGTGCTTCAAAGATGTAGGGATCAAGGTATCTCCCTCAAACCCAAAAAGTCAATATTATGGTTACTAAGGGTAAGTTGTTAGGCCATATTATCTCCAAAGATGGGATTAACATAGATCCAGAAAGGGTAAAAGCAATTCATTAATTAAGTCTACCTTCAATTAGGACCACTACCAAATCCTTTTTTGGTTAGGTTAATTTCTTAAGGAGATTTGTTCCTGATTTTTCTGAACTGACCAAGCATATTGCTGAAATAATGAAAAATAATCTACTCTTTAGGTGGAGTGAAGAAGGTAAAAGGGCATTTAAAGATATCAAAGTAGCAAATACTCATGCTCCAACCCTGGTTCTATTGGAAACAAGGCAAATAACTCAAAGGGGGGGGGTGAATTAGTTATCTCAAATATCTTTAACTTTCTTATCTTATTTAATAATTAGTGCAGCATCAAAACATATAAGCATATGTGATCATAAGAACAAAAATAAAATCAACACACATAACACAAATATTTTTATGTGGAAAACCCTATTAAGGGAAAAACTACGGGGTGACTAACCCAAGATTGTATTTTCTGTTAAAAGAATGAAAGAGTACAAAATGGCACTTGCCAATTAGGGCTTACTGCCTAAGCACACTACTCACAAGAGGCACACTGCCTACAAGAGACGCACTATCTACAAAACTTACAGAAGGTAATTAGGTGTTTGAACTAATGAGAGGCATCTACAAATGCAAGAGTTCAATTCCAGTTAGGCACAATACACTGATCTCATGCACTTCATTCTTCCTCTATTTTGGTGTTGTTGCTTTGTCACATATCAAACTTGAATTGATGTTTTCACACTTATCCTATCTTTTCTTTATACTTTATCTCCTACACACCCACCTGCATACTAGAATCCATCTGGTATATGTATCTGCATAAAGGATTCTCATCAACTTCCTAGTCGACAATAAGAACACTTCAAGATATTTGCAAGTGACTGATCTGTCGGCAGAATCCATGCTTGATTTGTGATGCGTGTCAAAAACATGGGCATACAAGTCTTTAATCATGTTGACCAATAATGTATAATCCCTTAGATAGCTTGATCAACACCTTTTACTCATCCAGATTGAAGTCTAATGCTCTATCGGTCAGTTCTTTCTTTGCCTGCTCTGCCTGTCTGGAACCCAACACTCAGATGGTCATATATTTTTCATCCTTTATCACCAGAGGCTAAATTTATGGAATATAGTAGTCATGATACCCCTCTTAACTTATCCAAGTCCACAACTTGCTGAGTTACACCATCTGAGAGATCCGGACCTGATTGTCAGACCTTATTGCATACTTTGTTCTTATTCACCGAACCAAAACAATCTTCAATCTGACTTTCGGTATAGGCAAAATATGTATTACAGATGTGTGGGATAGACTTTGTTTCCATCAATGAAAACACTCATGAAGCCACAATGTCTCTTTCCAACAATCTCCCCCTTCGGAATTGATGGCAACACTTAGTGAAAAATGGCTAAGTGTCACAATAAACTCCCCCTTGGCTGAGACTCTGTCTTTTGCACTATTTTACCGGAGCTCTCCCTTAGCTGGATTCCACATTTTTCACTACTCCTCACTCCCCCTTTGACATCAATGGCAAAGGGGAGAATCCACATACCAAATTTTTGTAAAAATTAATCTATTCATGGCCGTATAAGTATATATACATGTTATACTTACATATACTTAAGTATATCCGCAAAAGTGGCCTTCAACTGTACAAACTTTGTGGCCTAGCTCTACTTCATTTTGTCCAAAA
This sequence comes from Cunninghamia lanceolata, assembly GCA_027924645.1. Taxonomy (NCBI): domain Eukaryota; kingdom Viridiplantae; phylum Streptophyta; class Pinopsida; order Cupressales; family Cupressaceae; genus Cunninghamia; species Cunninghamia lanceolata. Next base: position 2,587,494 of record BSBN01001271.1, on the reverse strand, counting down.
TGGAGATGTGACCACTCAAAAAAAATACATATGCTTCTGTCCTTCTTAGATCTGTTGGATCATTGGTCCGGGGTGTGGTCTGAGCATCTGTCAAGGCCTCATGTATTGCCTCTAACTTAGGGATAATTATCCCTCTAAGTTCACTCATCTTGTTTATTATATTATTCTCTTCTTTGTCAGGCCTCTTTATTTCATTTATAATGAATATGGCCTGGCATTCTTGATTCATTAAAGAGGTAAAAAGGGGATCAAAATTCTGGGATAAGCTTGACAATTTACCTTCTTGTTCTTTCACCTTCTTTTCAATATCCTCTGTCACTTTGGGCCAAGATAGATAAAATTTGTACAAGTCCCCACCATCTTTAAGAGAATTTTCAAGGCTTTTTATTCCAATGTTCAGGGTCCTCCTATCATTAACAATGAGTCCTTATACTTCAGTGAATTTTTTTCTAGAAACTCCTTCCAGACCTTTGCTTCTGTTGATTTTTCTAGAGATTCAAAGTTAGTGCTAAAATAATTTACCAATGATTTTAGGTTGCCAGATGGTGAAGCCAAAGTATCCTTTTGGAATGATGGCATGATCTTCTCTAGTATTCTAGATGCCATCTCTAATAGTTCGCAATCTTCCATGTGATATTTCAGGAGTTTTTCTTTTGTTTTGGCTTGAGCAAAAGATGCTATTTTCATTGTTTGGACCGGAGAGAGAGAGTCAAAATTTAGTGGCCCTTGAAATAACTCAGGTTCATCTATCTCCATTTCTTTGTTCAAGAAGTCCTTCACTGCCTCTATAGTGTCTCTTGCTGGTGATTGAGTCTTCTTTTCTTTTGGGATATCAGAACAATCAACATTAGTCTCTTCTGCTTGTACTTCTTCTTTTCCTCTAACCTCTTCTTCTTGATTTACTTTCTCCTCTTTTCTTCCTTCTCCTTCAAATTCAAAATCTAGAATGTCAGCAGTGGGATTCGGAGGAGAGATGTCACCAATGTTTATTGCTTCATGAACTTCCTCTTCTGGAATAGATGAATCCAAGTCCTTAGACTTCTCTTCATCTAGTGCTTTTGATCCTTCTACACCTTTTTCAGAAGATTCTTCATTGGTTACATTTAATCCTTCAACATCCATGGTAGAAGGTTCTTCATCTATTTCCTCTACAATAGGAAGATTGAATCTTTTGAAAGCATTCCAGAGGATGTCTTTTGTTTCTTTTGCTACTTGGTCAGTTTCTCCAATCATAAGTTTATTCATTCTTGCTTTGCTCTAGAATTCATCCTTACAATCCTTAAAGATCATGTTCATTTATTTTGGGGTGATAGAAGGATAAAGCTGAAATCCTATCTATTCCCAGATCTCCAAGTCTTTTGCTTTTGCATTTTCTTTTCTCAGTTCAAGTACTTCTTCTAGACTTTTAAGAATTAAGAATATAATTTCAATGAAAGCGTTATTGTAAATATTCAGGTACCTGACAGTAGCTTCTTCTAAAATCCTCTTGTCAGTATCACTATATTCATCATAGAACTCTATTACTAGTTACAGGTTCCCATCCATAGTGACTGCCTTGATGATGTCATCAATGGAAAGAGTAGGCTTTTCAACAAATTCTTCTATCTTTTCTTCCTTATTTTTACTGGATAGTATTCTCTGGGTGTTTTCTTCTTCTTCATTTTCTTGATTTCCTCATCAGATTTTGTTTCTTTATCATCTTTGAGGCTTGTATATGACCTTGTGGCTTTGGTCTTTGTCCTCTTTTCTCCTTTTCCAGATGTCTTGACTTCTGGTTTGGTGGCCCTTGAGCTTTTAGGAGTGGCATGTGCAAAGCTCTTGGAGGATCTAGTTTGGGAGGAGGCTTGTACTGAAACATCTCCTTTCTTTGCTTCTTGTTTCTCTTTCTCAACCTTCTCCATTTTCTCTCTGTTTGCATCTACTACCTCTTTTGATATGCCAAATCTTTTGACAATTTCCTCAACTTCCCTTCTTACTTTCCTCTTTATCTTTGATTTTCTTAACTAAACATTTATTTTTACACTTAGTTATTGAAAGGTTCCAAACCTTTTTGCCTCAGGGTCCTTAGGCTAGCTCAATAGGTGTTGAATATGTAGCTCCAAGATTTTCTCATCGACCTCGTATCCCATTGGCATTATCCACCCTATTCTGGGCTCAACTGTCTCCATTAGGCATTGATTAGTGTCAACCATGAAGCACAGTGTAGCCTTGTATTTCTTAACTATGGATTGAGGTATTCTCTCTTTGGATTACATCATGCTTTGGAAGTTCTTAAAATAACCCTAGAGAGCTATGTTTTGAGATTTAGCATCACCAAGTCCATACATATAATCTCTAATCTATATGGTAACTAGTTTGTCATTTTTCCATACCCAACCACTTGATCTGGGTAGCTCATTCATGTAATAAAAGAATAGACATAGTATTAGACAACCACATTTGAAGGAATTCTTCTTATTCTTTTTGATCTTCTATAGGTTTTCTAATAGTTGATTTAGGAGAAGATCGCATAGGTCATAATCTACATTTTCCCTCAACATCTGATATGCTACATATATTGCGGTCCCAGACACAAAATTCTCCTTGCTAGAATGATAGATCTTGTACCCAATTATCATTGAGGAAAAATTGACATCTAGATCTATGATGTCATCTATGGTCATTGCTCTTTTGTCAAACTTAGATCTAGTGGCTTCAGTTACTGTCTGGTTCTTGATAGATTTAAGTGCAGGTAGCCCATCAGATGAGTGTAGTCCAGTTACTGCCCTAATAGCATCTTTTGTTATCTTGAAGGGCCTCATTAACTACATGAAATTATCATGCATCCTGCTTAGGACATATTGGACCCAATCATCTTCTACAAAATAGGGGAAGTGTATGCAATGTCTGAAGTGTTTATCTCAGAGGGCCTTGTATTGAGGTTTGAGTTCAAAACTCTCATCTATTAGCTATTTGTGATAGATGTCCATCAATTTAGAGTCTCCAAATTCCTCAATCTTGGCATGGATATAGACCCTAACATCTTCTACATGCAATACCCCATGCAGAATGCTAGAAAATGTTTTAATGGATCAACTTCTAGAGATTTATAGGGGTGTTTCTTGAATTTTGGGCGCAGCCTATCAATGATCTTAACAACCATTGGAGTAGCCATCTTGCAAAATATTTAGAGAGAGATTTTTAGAATGGAAGTACCTTTTTACACTTTAGGGTTTGAAATAGGAGCCAAAACAAATCGCTGGTTGAATTTGATTTTGTAGTTGATCTTTGAGTGAGTTGTAGAAACTTTGATGCAGAGTTCTTCTTATATTCTTCTCGAATGCAAATGTGCAAATAATGAGTGAATGAACCCTTTTATCCTTGCACAAACCCTAATTTCTTTTTGTAATAAATGCACAACATAAGTTATCTGGTTGCCCTGTTTTGAGAGAGGTCTTCTCGAATAACTGTGCTGAACTTAGAATTACTGTTAGTGAGGATTGATAATGTAACTTCTTTTCTTCAATCATGCCATGGGTCCACAGATCAAAGTATTTCAATTTTGAATCATACTAGATCTGTCTATCAAAATCCTACTTTATCAAAGCGTTGTTAGAATTGGATTAACTTGAGCGGTTAAACTCTTGCAAAACTCCATGCAGATCTTTCATATTTTTACTGAAGGTTATGTAGATGTTATTCTGAGAACCCTTTAATCTACAACATTCCATGTGCCAAGTTTAGGCACTAATTGATTGGCTGGGGGAACTCTTTGACTCCCCCTGAGCTAGAGCTCACCCTTTTAGTTTTCGGAAGGAATATCACCACCGGATTCCGGTGAGGATCTATCCCCAATATTTTATGTACTCTTCTTCACCCAAATCTTGCTCATCTCCTTTTGAACTTCATCCGCATTCACTTTACCTTTGCCCTTATCTTTTTTTTTTTTATTATGTTGCACCTGACCATTTCTATCCTAATTTCTACTTCTACAAAATTTGGCAATATGACAAGATCTATTACAATTGTAGTAGACAACATTTCTTGGCTTATTTGATTGATATCCTCTTGATCTACATTGATTAGCCATATGTCCCATTCTAATGCATGCAAAGCATCTACTATTGAATGAATTGTTTGTTTGCATATTTTTGCATTCATGAGATTTGTGACCATACCTTTTGCAGTTAAAACATTGTCCAGAGAAGGATGCATTAGTCTAATTCATCCTCCTCCTACACTGAGTTGCTTTATGACCAAAATTGTTACAATTGAAGCAATATCCATTGAAGGATGGATATGTTTGAGCATTTGGTTGCCTTACTAGAGGTCTTCTAGACCTGTTTCTTTGATTTCTTGATCCAAAGTTCTTTTGACTGGATCTGGAGCTTTCACCTTTCTCATATCCCAAGCCACGCTTATCATGTACCCTCTTTTGGTTTTCAAAGAGAACTTCAAGTTGAGCTGAGCTTATCTTGAATTTCTCTTTGTATTCATTTGTTATTTGAAGATCTTGTTTAAGAGTGTCTATCTGATTCTCAAGTTGTTCTTCATTGTCTCTAGCTTCTTCAAGATGCCTGATTATTCTGTCCATTTTGTGGTAGTCCTCTGTTTTCTCCTTGAGAAATTGTTTTAGATTATCTTCAATTTTCCTTTTTTCTTCAATTTCTTGGGTGAATCTCATAACCCTTGATTCCATTTCATGCCTTACCATAATGACTTCTTTTGACAGTTTCTTACATAACCTATTTTTCTCATCCAAATCTTCTTTAGTATCATTGACTTCACTCTGATTGGGTAATTTTTGAAGTAGTTCCTTTCTCTTTTTCACAGAGATACTTAGTTTTTCTTTTAGCTCATTTATGAAATCATTAGCTTGTTTGAGTCTTTCTCTCAACTTACTGACTTCAAAGTGGGATTATTCAAGATCATCAAGAGCAGACTAAAGTTGTTCCTTCATACCATAAATATCCATTGAGAATCGTAGATCTTCCTCAAGATGTTAGGCTTTGTTTAGAGGAAATTAGCTCTGATACTAATTGTTAAAAACAAGGTAGATAATTGAGAGGGGGGGTGAATCAGTTATCTCAAATATCTTTAACTTTCTTATCTTCTTTAATAATTAGTGTAGCATCAAAACATATAAGCATATGTATCATAAGAACGGAAATAAAATCAACACACATCACACAATGATTTTTACGTGAAAAACCCTGTTAAGGGAAAAACCATGAGGTGACTAACCCAAGATTGTATTCTCTGTTAAAAGAATGAAAGAGTACAAAATGGCACTTGCCAATTAGGGCCCACTGCCTGAGCACACTACTCACAAGAGGCACACTACCTACAAGAGACTCACTGTCTACAAAACTTACAGAAGGTAATTAGGTTTTTGAACTGATGAGAGGCATCTACAAATTTAAGAGTTCAGTTTCAGTTAGGCACAATACACTGATCTAATGCACTTCATTCTTCCTCTATTTTGGTGTTGTTGCTCTATCACATACAGGACTTGAATTATTGTTTTCACACTTATCCTAGCTTTTCTTCACACTTTATCTCCTACACACCCACCTACATACTGGAATCCATCTATTATATATATCCGCAAAAAGGATTCTCATCAAATTCCTAGTTGGCAACAAGAACACTTCAAGATATTTGCAAGTGACTGATCTGTTGGTAGAATCCATGCTTGATTTGTGATGCGTATCAAAAACATGGGTATACAAGTCTTTAATCATGTCAGCCAACAATGTATAATCCCTTAGATAGCTTGATCAACACCTTTTACTCATCTAGATTGAAGTCTAATGCTTTGCCAGTCAGTTCTTTCTCTGCCTGGTCTGTCTGTCTGGAACCCAACACTTAGATGGTCATATCTTTTTCATGCTTTATCACCAAAGGCTAAATTTCTAGAATATAGTAGTCATGATACCCCTCTTGACTTATCCAAGTCTGCAACTTGCTGAGTTACACCATATGAGAGATCCAGACCTGATTGTCAGACCTTGTTGCATACTCTGTTCTTGTTCACCAGACCAAAACAATCTTCTGTTAAGGGGAAAATCAGATTAAATAAATGAATAATAAAATCCAAAACATCAATGGAATGTGTAGATAAAAAGGAGATTTAAAATAAGAAATGAGATACTTACAACCTTTTACCTTATGATTTCCATTGCAAGCCTATTCTTTATTGATCTTTCGGTGATGAAGATGGCCCTCAGGAATCTTGCTTCCTTGCTTCTGTTCCTCAAGATGAGAAGGAGAAATGGCTAGGATACTTGTTGTGTTGAAGATGAACTTCAACACAATGTGGAATGGATGATAGACTTGAAGTGATGGTAGGGGTGCCAATGGCGCACTATGGTTTCTGTAGCATAAGTTTACTCGAAAAAGGGATATGAAATGAAGAAGAAGAGGGTTGTATTTATAGAGTTGTATGAGAGAAGATCAATGGTGGAGAAGAAATGAGAAGTTCAATGGAGGAGAATGTTCGAGAGAACGTGCGCGAATAGAAGAAGGACATGTGTCATTCAAAAAGAAGCTTTGTTGAGTTAACTACTTTCTTGATGAGGATGAATTTTTATTTCTTAAATTAGAATATATTTTTCTAATTTAAGAGCTTTGTTCATAAAATAGATTTGCTTTAAATCAGTTAACTTAGTTTTTGCTTTTGCGTGACAAGAAGAAATTATTTTTAGAAGATATTGAAGATTTTTTGGAAGATAAGAAAGTATAATTAAATAAATAAATTTATTTAATTACTTGTAGATAATTTGGAGGAATAAATAAAATATTTAAACATATTTTATTTTTTGTAGATTTAATTTAAATAAATTTGCATTTTATTTAAATTTAGAGAATGGATGATTTAAGTAAATAATTAAAATTATTTAATTATTTAGAAGAATAAAGTTAATGTAGATGAAATTAATTAAATAAATGTAATTTATTTAATTAAATGGGAGAGAATGAATCAAATAAATAAATTTATTTATTTATTTATTGATAGAGAAATATAAAGATATTTAAAATATTTATTTAAGTAGAGTCATGTCATTTTTAGGTGTATACATCTTCAATCCGACTTCCGGTATAGGTAAACTATGTACTACGGATGTGTGGGATAGACTTTATTGCCATCAATGACAACACTCATGAAGCCACACAGTGTCTCTTGCCAACAGGTTCATGTAAATTTTGACAAGGATTTTATCATTTATTGTTATGCTTTAGAGCACACTCTATCAACTATCCTATTATAGAAGAACACATAATGGATTGAGGTACCTATAACCTTTATGAGTGTTCTAGTGAAAAAGTGTTAAATAAACTATTCTCCATTAGAAAAACATGCTTATGCAGTTGTAAAGGAAATGGAGCAATTCAAGGTTTATATTCTTCATTCCCATACTATCATTTTTGTTCCAGACCTTGTAGTCGAGAGTATTTTAACTCAATAGTAAATTACATGTAATAAAAGAGGAGTCTGGATTGCAAAGGTCCAAGAATACGACATTGATATAAAACCTACTATTCTAGTCAGAGGCAAATGTTTATGCAAAGTAATTGCCAAAAATGAACCTATAGAGAATGAAGATGTGTCACTTGTTCTTTTTGCTAACATCATTAATGATTGGTTCTCCAATGTTGCTTATCTATTAACATATGGGGAATGCCCACCTCATTTATCATCAAGAGAGAAAAGAAATCTAAAATTGAAGGCTAGTAAATATGTTCTCTGGGGAGAAACTCTATACAAAAGAGGGTTTGATGTTACTTTCCTAAGGTGTGTTGACAAGGAACAACAAAAGAAAGTTTTTGAAACATTCCATAATGAAGCCTGTGGAGGACATTTTTCTGCATCTGTAATAGCTTTCAAAATCCTAAGGCAATACTTTTATTGGTGAGGTATGTTTAAAGATGCTTATGACTAAGTTTCCAAATGTGAGAAATGTCTGAAATTTACTAGTAGACCTCAGTTAGTGGTACTACCTTTGAGACCGGTGGTTTTTTATGAACCTTTCCAACAATGGGGACTAGACTTTATAGTGTCCATAAATCCAAATTCTAGTGTTGGTCATACACACATCTTAACCACCACAAACTATTTCATTAAGTGGGTGGAAGTTGTCCCAATAAAGCATACTACTTCAGAAGTTGTGTGTAATTTTGTCAAAGAAAACATACTAGTTAGGTTTGGCATACCTAAGAAGATTGTTATAGATAATACCTCTACCTTTTCCTCTTCTGAATTCTCTCTCTTTCGTTACAATTATGGTATAAGTCTTTCCCACCTTTTAGATTATTACCCACAAGGTAATGGGCAAGAATCTAGTAACAAAAGTTTAATGTCTATTGTCAAAAAGCTAGTGGATAGCAATCAAAGGGGTTGACACAAAAGTCTCTATAAAGAATTATGGGATAATAGGATCACTCCCAAGAGAGCTATTGGCATGTCTCCATTCAGATTGTTTTATGGAATCAGAAGAACTCTACCCATTCCCTTGGAATTGTCATCCTTAAACTTGCAAACTGCTATTGAATATGAACGATTTTAGTCTACATTGGAAAAGAGAATCATGTAGCTAACTAGAATAGAAGAGTAGAGGGATGATGTGGTAGATTGAATAGCCCAAAGTCAAGAAAGGGTGAAGAAATTTTTTGATAGAAAGGCTAGGAAAAGGAAGTTTGTGGTTGGAGATACTATTTTGCTTTGGGATAGACAGAGAGAACCTAAAGGAGCACACAAGAAATTGGACTCTTTATGGAGAGGACCTATCACAATTAGACAAGTAATTAGAGAGAATGCATTCTTGTTGGCATACTTAGATGGTACTCTGATGTCTCCTGCTTATAATGGGCAAGATCTAAAATTATACAATTGGTGATGTCTTCTCGTCCCCCTTGTATATAACCTCCATTTTTTTGTGTGTGTTCATTTTTGTTGTTTCCTGGGTGACTTTGTTGCCCATTGAAGAAGGCCTCATTCTAGTTTCCCTTGGATTCTCTATGTCCTTCTAGTCCTTGTCCCTAATTAGAGCCCATTTTTACCACATTTTTAAAATTGCCATTTTCATATCAGCATTTTATGTTTCCTTAGTCACTCATTGTCTCGACCCCTAAAAATTTCATGGCACTTTTGGGACCTTTTGTCTTTACAATTAGGTTTTAAAACTTTTTATAACTTCCATCAACGAGTTCAAACTTTATAAAACTCACCGATTAGTTGATGTAACTCTGAAATGTCAACTTAGTTTCCTTCGTCAATCTCACCTTACATTCCCAAAGTTGATTCATTCCCAATCTTCAAGTTGCAAGTTTCTCAAACTTTCCACCCTCTAATTAGCTTAGCCTTTGGGGTTCATATGTTTCAAAATTCAGTGATCTCTCACTCCATCATCTAATCTATGTATCTTAAGAAAATCCTTCATTTATTTCCATGCATGGAGAAAGATGCACCTGTATCTTCACATTAAATGGGAATCATTTTGAAATGCTCAATCACACATATCTCATTAACACTCTCTTCTAGGAGTGATTGTATCTCTCCCATAGAGGAAAAAGAAAGACGATGCCCCAACCATGCCAAAATGAGGGAGGGAAGTGATTGCACAATGATCTACCCACTATCCCCCACTCAGGAACAATGACCTACCATAGTATAGCCATCCAGCCCAGTTATATAGGTAGGGGGAATGATTCATCTTGTTTCTCGATCACTATTTGCACATGTAGGGCTTCTATCACCTATTGAGTGGTAACAATTAGCTAGAATCCTTGTTCCCATGGTGAATATGACAATCATACTTGGGGTGGCATGAATAGCCTAGGTGGGAGGAACAACCCAGGTCGTAGGAATAGACTTAACTCCCCACTCGACTATCTCCTGAGTGTTCTATGAAAACTATCGAGAAATAATAGTTTTGGATGGGAGGACAAATGTTGTTGGTGGGAGGCCCAATAATATGACTCATAAATGAAGCATCCTGCTACAGGTGATGTCCTATTTAATGAAATTTATTAAAGGAATTTTATAAGAGTTGCCATCCTTACAAATATTATATTCTATGTTGATATTGGCATGCTACTTTCGAGTGTTCTGACGCAGTGACAAATACTAGCATTATATGCAGGTTCTTCTATCTAGGTTAGCAAACTGTAACTTTCCTTCACTTGCTTTATTCTATTATGAATTTGAAGTTTATCGGTCAAGATAGTGGGAAGAGGATTCCAATTTCATGAATTTGAATTGCTCATTTTCCCCAAATGTCCTAAGAGTGTGTTTTGTACCCTTGGTAATATTAGATGCATATATTTATTGCTTGCTTAAGCTTGTGAAATTGAAACACAAATACCAGGGTTTCCTAATGGCCTCCATTATTGAGAATGGTCTAGCTAATTGAGAGATACTAATTTGGGACATATTGAGTCAAAGGACTTCTAGACTAGGATGGAACATAACCCTAAATCATCATTGGTAGAGAAAACCTTCACAAGTGGGTTATCTCATGTAGGAGGTTTCATGCTAGCTATGTCTTGCCAAGACCTAGTCCTCACTTGTGCTAAAAATTATCACCCTAAGTCTCAAGAAATCAGGGCATATGACAGCTATTTAGTGGTAAATATTGATGCCAAGACTATCACCTGTGCTTTGAGGTTGCTTGGGAGGGAGGAATTTGTAGAGTTGTCTATGGAAATGGGTTGGAGTTATTTCTTGAATATAAAGAATTGGTGTTTGACCTCTATCACGAAGAGCTGGCTCAAAAATGAAAAGAAAGGGAAATGTCAAGTACCATCTAATTTGAAGAGGGCACATTTCAAAGAGGACATATCTAACATGATTACATTGTTGTATCATGTGGTTGGGAATGAAGACTCCAATTCCTTCAAAAAATGGATGTGCCAATTTAGCCTAATTGTGTGTAGTCAGTCTCAATATGTAGATTGGGCAAAATTAATAAATGATCATCTAAATGGTCAATTGGCATGTTTTCATGAGAAAAATTATTTTTATATGTTTTCCAATTTATTCTACATGTTATCCAGTAAGGAGGTGGTATGGCTAGGCTTGAGAACTCATGGTTCCTTGACTCCAGACACACCTGTGTATGAATATTTTCCACAACTACAAAAGGAAGTGGATAATAAGGATTTTTGGCACGTCAATGGCTCCTTCCTAATGCACAATCTGAGAATAATTGAAGGTAATCCATAGGGGAGGATATCTCTAAAGTTTTCACAATTGATTATGGAGTTTGGAGGTGCTTATATTCAAATTGACATATTTACTTACCTCAGGATTGGTGGGTTAAAAAATGCCCCTTTAAAATTACGTAGGTATGCTAGTGACTTTATCATTTTCTTGGAAGTTTGTCATTCAGATGCCCTATGTAAATAAGAAATATCACAACATGAAAAAGAAGGGTTATTCTTTCCAGGTTGTGTCTCTGATGTTTTTCACATGCAAGACTAATGACAATGCAAAGAATGTGGAGAGAATTCTCACTGAGTATAATTTTAGTCCTCTTTCTATTAGATCATTCTTTGATAGTAAAAATTTTGTTAAAAGGAATTTGTATGGAGGGAGATTGTATGAGCATTAGCCTCGTCTTGAGGATTATTGGGAAGATTGTGAAATGAAAGGGAGGTATAGAGGAGGGAGTGGATGAGGTTAACTCATGACCAAATATGTGTCTTTAGTTTACCATTAGAAGTTCCTGATGGGGTGGATCATAATTCTGATATCATTGATGGTAAGTATCTTGTTGTTCCTACTAAACCATTACCACACATTCAGTGGTAAAAAAAAAGTCACTGACATTAAGGTTTGATCTTCTTTCATCTTGAATAAGACCGAGAAGTGGATTCAAGGGAAAATTTGTGAATGTACTATTCCTTCTTCCTCACAAAAAGAATCTGTAACAAAGGAACAAGGGTCTTCCCATACCATTGACCATTAGAGAACTTCAGCTAGTGTGGAGATAACTAGATCTAGGGTTAGTTCACAATAGGGTGATGATGGAGAAGGCCTTGAGGAGGGTAGAACATTAAAAAATGTATGTGAAAAAGATAGTGAGCCAATACGTAAAAGATCAGGAGTAGAAAAAGGGACTTGATACTCTGCAACAACCCCAAATAGACCATGTGATCCCTCCTATATCTCATGTGGCAGATAATGATTCCTCTATTTTTCAACAACTTGGTGAAGATAGTGTTTTTTGTACTTTGTTTGATATTCCAACTTCTCCTGTTTCAAATAAAATTCCTTCAATCAATACTAAAAACTAGCCAATGAATACCATTTTGGATGTCAGCCATAGCAATGCAGTGTTATCATCTCCTTCTTGACTTAAGAAGGCAGTGGACAAGAAAAGAAGATACACCCTTATGACCATTGTAAATGTGGATACTATAGATAAACTACTAAAAACTAGCCCTCAACCTCAGAAGGATAAAAGGATGTCAAGGGTAGTCATGGATTCTTCTTCTTGGCACCAGATTCTTGAAATCGCTAACCCCATTGGGGATAAAGATGAACATAATGTTACAGAAGCTGATTTCAATATGAGTAAAGTTGATATAGGTCCCCCACTATAGAAGGAGACATATACCATGCTAAGTTTTCTGATGGAATGTTAGCTAAGAGAGTTAAAGTAGAAAAGCAAGAAAATGTGAGGTTATTGTTATGGAGTAAAAAGTGGACACATACCTTTTTACCTCCTAATTTAGCTTCTATGTCCTATTTGCTTCATTATGCATACTAATTGATCATCTCGAAGGAAATTACCCAACACCCATGACATTCTAGAACCTTGAGACCTCCCTTAACTTACCCATAACCTAATTTGAGCCCCTAGACTTGGGCACCAACTACCCAAGTCTCCCTTGATTGGTTAGGGCTAATTAATTGCATGTCAGCTTAGGCACTTCCAAATGTTTTCTCCTTCTTAGCTTTTGTGATTTAAATTTGTGAATGTTAGAAAGAAAGTGTATATAAGTAAGTTTATGACTTGATTTTAAACCTAGATGAATATTGCAAATTTATGATATTGGAGAAAAGAGCATTCAAGGCATTCATTGTGTTATTGTTACATCTTTGTGTTTGTATTTGTGTGTTTCTTGTAGATTTTCCTTCATCATCCATCTCCTTAAGAGTTGAAGAGATTTCATTCTCCTAAGTACTTCACCTTTGAGGTGACATCATTGCACTTTGAATCATTTCATAATTTGGATTATCTTTAACCTCTACCCTACAAGGGCACACATTCTCTCTCTAACAACGGTGTTGGGAAAGCTTGAAGTCTAACCCAGGATTTGACTACGGCAAATCCGTAAACACCACAACACCCAAACCCCTCTCTTGTCATCTTGTGTATAGGTTACAGGTACATGTTTTGGGAAAAGTGGAGCTATGGGAAACCAGTGCATGAATTAGAGTTTTCAGATCTAAAAATAGTTCTAGATTATCTCTCCAAAAAGACATAGGTGGTTGGCTATAAGGATTCCAGGTTTTGGATCTGTTTTCTGAGTTTTGCAGCATGTTCTCCATTTTGACCTCTGGTAGAATCTCACTTTTGGACTTGGTTGGTTACTAAATTTGTCCTTTAACACCTCTACTTTTAGGAGACAAGTTCTGACATCTTATTGATCATCCCTGTACTTTTAGTTTCTATGTTTTTGTTGTTGATCATCTATTTCAAGTTGATTATCTCATAGCTAGAGTTTTACTCATACATTAACCTAGGGTTTGATGAAAGGCTTGGTTGAATCTTATCTTTCCTTGAAAAACAAGAGCACAAAATCTATAGCTAAGTCTTCCTCCATCTTGTATTGACTTAAGCTCAGTTTTGTCCTTGAATGTTGTAATGAAAGGAGGGTTTGATCTAGTGTACTCACATACATGCATTTCATCATCTCGTCCTCTCTTTTCCCTATTAAACATTTTGGTGAACTCATTTTTTAGTGAATTTTCATCTTACTAAGTGTTTAAATCAGTCCTTACATTAATTCATATCATATTTATCATCCTACATTGGAAAGTCTTGCATAAATTTGAAAAAATTGGAAAAAATAAGAATTCTAGGCTTGCATAAAGGCATAGTTTGGTATTATTTCATTGAATATCATTGGAAACATTTGATTTTCTGATTTTTACATCAGATCTGGGTTATATTACAGCATTTAATCATTTCATGATATCACATCTTGCATTTGAGGATCACATTTGTTAAGGTTTTGTTGAAAACTTGCATTTTTCATATAACCTAGTTTTTACAAAAGCTAGGGTTGGTAGTCAAAATCTTATTTCATATTTTTATACTCTCTTTAAACACTCATTCAAATCTAATTTTGAGTTGTAGTGTTGCTTCATTGTGCATTCTTGAATTAAAATTTCAAATTTTGCAATTATACAGTGTATATTTCAACTTTAAGGGTTTTACACACTTTCTTCACAACTCGTTAAGCAAATTTTTAAATCATTCATATTGCCTTGTTGTGTAGCATTATTTACACCATACTTACTTTTTTTTAGTGAAATTAGTGTGTTCTTGATCTTCAAAACCCCAATTTCCTCAAACTAGTGTGCAACAAGATATCATACTTTCATCATGGATGCTTCTTGTTATTCATCTTTGGAAGCTTTGTTTGCATACATCATAGATATTGATAATTTCTCAAAATTCATTAATAAGCATCCACAAGAATTAAAAAAAATAACATGCATATATGATGTTTATATTTCTATGTGTTCCACATACAAAATCCTTTGTTATATATCTGATTTTGATGGTTTCACAATGCTCGTGGGAATATGTCCTTCGATATTAGATGATCTCACTAAATTTGTAGATAACAATAAATATGATGCATTGTTTAGTAGTGATGACTTAAATATATTATATGAAGCCCTAGATGACTTTATCTCTATTAGACATTCTACTATGACTCCTATTGCTAAAGGTCAGGATCATGCCCTAGATCTAGTCTCTAATACATGTGATGGTAACTTAGCTTTACCTTATGATCTCTCTCCCAAAGTTATTCCCACTTATGAGGAAATTTGCATGCTAGAGAATAAAATCATTGACACATCCCTTAACATCACCCTACCCTCTCTTCATTCCAATGCTCTCCCTTTGAAAGATGAAAAATTAGTGAATGAAGAATCCCCTCTAACAAAGAACACCCCATGGATAGATAATGAGCATTCATTTAACACTATTAAAAATTCTATCCCTACCATAGCACATGAAGTCTCTATGGATCATCCTATCGATCTTCCTCCTTTAGTTGAATATTCAAGTGCCTTGGATATTACTAAGGAAGTGAAGACACTTGATTTTCCTCCTTTAGTTGAATGTTCAAGTACCTTGGATATCACTAAGGAAGAGAAGATCCTTGATCTCCTCCCTTTGGTTGAATGTCCAAGTCCCTTTGATATCACTAAGGATTTGAAAGCCATGGATAGTTCTCCTTTGGTTGCATGTTGAAATCCTTTAGACATCACTAAAGATACAATCACTAAAAATTCTCCTAACAACACTTTGCCTTCCTTCGTTCCTATGCTCTCCCTTCAAAATATGAAGCACTAGTGGATGAAAAAAGTTCTCTCACATTAAATCCCTTACAGATGAATGTTGAGATCACTCAAAACAATTCACCTACTCCACCTACTAAGTGTTGGAAACTTGTTGGTGTTGTCATTGATGTCAACTCCCAGCAGATGGTTCACTTGGTTTCCAAGTACTTTTGAGAAAATTTGATAAAAAAGTGTGCAGTGTGATAGAGGTACTCTTAGTGTTATGTTCTGCATTTATTCCTAATTGAAGATACATGCTTGTGTAGTTTGGAAGTGTTGATCAGAGGTGTTTAGAGGTGTTATATCTAGAGTTTTAGGTTCTAGATTGTGTGGAAGTAGAAGATGTGTGTGACATAATATTTGACTGTGAAGGAGGTTGTCTGGGAGAAATGATAATGCTCCATATTTCTCTGCATTGAGCTTTCCTATCTTACAGATCTAGGAGATTTCTTATATTATCTATATCCACCTTTCTTTGAAGCTTCCAATGTTTGGATGCTCCACATGTTTAGTTCTTGTGTTGGTGATTAGTAACAGTGTATGTTGATGTGCATAATGAAGACATTCTTTGATTCAGACGGTTGCGATAGTGTTGTAGAATTTTATGACGATGATGATTATTTTGGGAAGGTGTGTGAATGCTTTGGAATGTCTCTCTAGTCTACATGTTGTTCTTGGACTTGGAGAAGCATGAATATAGTTAGTAGCTCAGGATTAGTTGACTTGGCTTACTAGAATCATTTGCTGAGGCACCTCATGGATTGTGGATGTAATAAGCATCTTGGTGATACATATTTGAGTCCTAGTTATCCCTTGACATGGTCCACATTCACTTCTTTCCATCGTGAAAGTGTTTGGTGCCGACCTAAGTAATGTTGGATGTGTGTAATGCACACACTTCATTAGGACCGACCTAATTGAGATAGGTCTTGGTTATAGATGGTATAAATGTAAGATGAAGTTGAATGAAGCAAGGTAGAGAAGAATATACAAAATTAAATCAAGGGTAGTGAAGTTGTGTGTGAAGATAAATGCTTATGACTCTGGAATGCAATGAGTAGAAAGCGTCTACAATTTAGTGTGCTAGAAGTTGCTAGAGGTAGTGAGCCAAAGGTTACGGATGGAAAGGAGTGGCAGAAGTGGATCTCTCCTATTTCTTTGAGATAGTGAATCTCTCTATAACAATCTTCTTTCTTCTCTCTTCTGGGTAGTGAGCCATTAGCAGTGAGCCTTTCTTTGACAGTGAGTCTTTCTTCTAGGTAGTGAGCCTATTGATTTTCATTATTTTTATTCATATATATTGTGAGCTAATGCTCACCATTGTTTTTCCCTTATTGGGTTTTCCATGTAAATCTGGTGTTCTTATGTGTTTGGATGTGTTTGCATTGATGCTTTATATGTTAACAGTTTTCTAATGCGTTATAAGTGGTTGATGATTTGAGGGCTTAGCATTTTAACATACAACTGATTCACCCCCCTCTTAGTTGTCCTATGCATTCTAATAATTGGTATTAGAGCCAAGTTCCCTGAAGAACCTTAACTACTTGGGGTAGATCTGGATGGTGCATAGGAGAGGTATGGAGGTCCTGTTGCAAGTGTGGGTTGAATCGGTGTTATCATTGATGTGAACATACTCATGTTGCATTAATGAGAAGGATTGGATGAGCTGTGTGCTGAGGATATTGAGAAAATTAGTCTCAATCAGGAACAGTGAAGAATAGTGATGATAACAAGGTAAAAGTCCAAGATAGGTTGAGGATCAGAGGATACAGTTTAAAGGGTTTATAGATATAAGTCTTGAGATGTTCCCATAGAGATTTCAGAGGTCCGCATGAAGATTTGGAGAAGTTATGGTTGTTCAAGTAAAACTAGTTCCGGTAGGTGTTTAGTGGTGACAGGTTGAGACAGATAGGTCCGGTGAGATCTGGAAATGCAGTATCCCATTCTGCAGATTGGAGTAAGTGTTAAGGATGTCCTTGTGAAGTGTCAAGTAGATTTGTTTGTGGTTTGAAGGTCCGAAAGAACCTATTACTTTGTGATTGTGATGACAGACTATGTTCTTGAGGTTCCGGATGAAGGAGAGAAGGATTTCAACAAGTAGAGGAAGTGCAGATGTTCTTGGTGATTTAGGAAAGCTTGTGGAGGTCCTTGGATTATGTTCAGTTCGTGTTGATGATCTGCATTAGAATTGGAGCCCAGAATTGAAGAAATACTTCCAGATGAAGGTGTTCTTCCTCTGGCTGGCTGACCGGATGAATGATTCATCTTGTGGATGTTCTTGTGGATGTTTGCCGACTTAGATGTTTATTCCTAAGTTGATGTCATGTACAAATAAGGGATTGTGAAGTCATTTCAATGTGTGACTTGTGGAGATGAGTGTGTGGTAGCGAGGAGAAGAATGAAAGGAAGTGTAGAAGGATTTGGGCTTTAATGGAACTGATTCAAGCATGGTGACGATGCTATTTACCAGTTCAAGTATGTAATACTCATTTATTGTAGACAGTGTGTCTCTTGTAGGCAGTGAGCCTGTTGTGAGTAGTGTGCTCAGGCAGTGAGCCATAATTAGCATGTGCCATCTTATTCTTTCTATTCTTCTAATAGAGAATAATATCTTAGGTTAGTCACCCCATGGTTTTTCCCTTAACTGGGTTTTCCACATCAAAATCTTGGTGTCTCATGTGTAGATGTGTTTATGCTCTTGGTTAATTACATTAAGTTTTCATGATTGATTTATTGTTATAATGCTAAGTGAATGCAAGTGTTGAAAGAAGAAATTTTTGGACAACTGATTCACCCCCTCTTAGTTATCTGCCCTGAATCTAACAATTGGTATTAGAGAAAGGTTCCTCTGAAAAGAGCTTAACCGCTTGAGGAGATCCAGGATGTCATCCTACAAGAAGGATAGACCGAAGTTTGATGGAACTAACTTTGCTCTTTGGAAAGGTCACATGGAATGTCACTTGCAGTGCATGGGATTCGCATACTGGTCCATGGTCACAAAGGCTTATGTACCTCCACAGGGTGGTCCGACAACCCTAAATGAAATCACAGATGCTAAAAACAATCTGCAGACCAAAGAGGCTCTTTTAAGCACATTATCCAACTTAGAACTCTCAAATGTTATTGATCTACCAACTGCCTTTGAGATTTGGAAGAAACTAGAACTTTTGCATGAAGGAGACTACTTTGTTAAATGTGTAAGATTACAGAGTCTAAAAAGGGAAATTTGAAAAACTAAAAATGAGAAATGATGAAAATATTACCTCTTTTATGCCAAGAGTGAATGAGCTGGTTTGTGGAATCAGAAATATAGGTGGAACCCTGAGTGAAGATGAGATCATTGGTAAAGTTCTCAGATCCCTTCCTAAGTCTTATAAAATAAAAGATTTTGAAATCAGAGAATTCAGAGCTCACACAATAGTCATAAGAGATCAATTAGTTGGTAAGCTAGCTACTTTTGAAATGGCCAAGTTTGGAGATGATCCTCCAAAGACTGAATCTACATTCAAAGCAAGTGCCTTTGTAGAAGGAAAACAAAGGTTTGATCCGGGAGAAAATTTTTCAAGGAAATCATCATGGTATGAAAATGCAAGAAAAGACTTGGAAGAAGAAGAAGCTGAAACTGCTCATCTTGAAGCTCTTATTGCTAAAAGACTACCAAGAGGATCTAGTAAGTATGAGGGAAAATTGTCTTTTAATTGTTTTAACTACAATAAGATTGGTCATTTTGCATCAAGGTGTTCGGAAAGATTTTCTAGGCCAAACTGTAATAGACCAAGATTCTAGAAGAATTGTTGCTATGCTCATGAAGGAGATGATGAAGGAGTAACAGATGATGAATTAGAGAAAGAAGACAAATCTAGAAGTGACTGGGTGTTCATTGCCATCAAGGAAGAAGATCCAATACCCTCTAAATCCATAAATCATAAAGCCTTGGCTGCCCAAGTTGAAGAAAAGGATGATTGGGTCATTGATAGTGGCTGCTCTCACCACATGACAGGTGACAAAACAAGTTCATAGATTTGGAAAGGTATGAAGGAGGAGTGGTAAAGTTTGGTGAGAACTCTGCAGGTAGAATCAGAGGTAGAGGAACTATTTCTTTTGATAGAAAGAACAAAATTGGTAATGTATTATATGTTGAAGGATTGAAACACAATCTTCTCAATGTGGAATAGTTGGTGGACAAAGGCTATGATCTCAGATTCAAGAATGGAAAGTGCAAATTTTTTGAAAGTTCTGGAACAAAGATTGCATCAGGTACCCAAACAAAAGGTAACATCTTTCACTTAGCTGGTACTGGTAAAAGTTGCTTATTTATTCAAATTGATTAAAGTTGGTTATGGCATAGAAGAATGTGTCATGTGAACTTTGATAATATCATCAAGATAAGTAATACTCAGGCTGTAAGAGATCTTCCAAGATTGGTAAAACCTACAAATAGTTTGTGTAAAGAATGTTAGTTGGGAAAACAAAGCAGAATCTCATTCAAAAGCAAGGAACAATCTTCTACCAGATTATTAGACTTGGTTCACACTGACTTATGTGGTCTTACAAGAATCAGGAGTGTGCAAGGTGATAGATACTTCATGTTGCTAATTGATGACTATGCCCATATGATGTGGGTAACCTTTCTGAAAGAGAAATTAGAAGCTCTTGAGAAATTCAAAATATTTAAGGCTATGGTGGAAAATGAGATCGGATCAAAATTGAAATGTCTAAGGTTTGATAGAGGTGGAGAATTCACATCCGGTGAGTTCATAAACTTCTGTGAGAAACATGGAATAAAGAGACAATTGTCTGCCCCTAGAACTCCACAGCAGAATGGAGTTGTTAAGAGAAAGAACCGGACCATCCAGGAATCATCTAGGACCATGATGATGGAAACAAATGTTCCTCAGATCTATTGGAGAGAAGCTGTCAGCACTGTAGTCTACACTCTCAACCGAGTTCAAATTAGAAACTATACCGGTAAGACTCCTTATGAACTCTGATTTGGCATTACTCCCACTGTGAGATACTTCAGAGTTTTTGGTAGCAGATGTTACATTAAAAGGGATGAAGATCTAGGAAAGTTTGATGCTAGAAGTGATGAAGGAATATTCTTGGGTTATTCTACTTAAAGCAAAGCATACCAGTGTTACAACAAGAGACTGAGAAAGATTGTAGAAAGTATAAATGTGAAGGTTGATGAAGAAATTAAAAGAGCCTCAAGAATTCTTGAACATGATGAAGATGATCATAATGGTGTTTAGATTCAAGGTATCCAAGTCTCTTCTGAGAAACAAAGTCAAGTTGATTCGGTAAGACAGGAAGAAGAGATAAGTCTTAATGAGACTGATCAAGAGTTAGAAGTGCAAGAGACTCCCAAAATTCTAAGGTATGTAAATCTAAACCACTCTGAAGATCAGATCATAGGTGATAAAAGCAAAGGGGTGCAAACAAGGAGGAGAATTGCTCAAAATTTAGATGAGTATTGTCTAATTTCAAATATTGAACCTTAGACAGTAAATGAAGCCTGCAATGATGAAAACTGGACTAAGGCAATGGAGGAAGAACTGATGCAAATTGAGAAGAATCACACTTGGGATCTTGTTCCCAGACCAAGAAATAAAAATGTGATTAGAACCAAATGGGTCTTCTGGAACAAATTGAATGAAGCCGGTGAAGTAATCAGAAACAAGGCCAGATTAGTTTGCAAAGGTTACTCTCAAATAGGAGTTGATTTTGAAGAAACTTTTGCTCCAGTGGCAAGAATTGAAGTAGTTAGATTATTTCTTGCATTTGTTGCCTTCAAGGATTTCAAGGTGTATCAGATGGATGTCAAATCTACCTTCCTAAATGGTAATTTGGAAGAAGAAGTGTATATTGAACAACCAGATGGATTTCAATTGTCTGATCATAGTGACATGGTCTGTAAATTGAAAAAAGCACTGTATGGACTGAAGCATGCCCCAAGAGCCTAGTATGAAAGATTGGATAAGCATCTCTTGAAGATTGGTTTCAACAAAGATACTACTAATAGTAATTTGTATTTCAAAATTGATCATGAAAACATCTTAATTGTTGAAGTATTTGTTGATGATATCATTTTTGGAGGAAGAGATAGTATGTGTAAAACTTTTGCAAGTCAAATGAAAAGTGAGTTTGAGATGTCAATGCTTGGAGAAATGAATTTCTTTTTGGGTCTACAAATTACTCAAACAAAGAAAGGAATCTTCATTTCTCAGTCAAAATATGTGAAAGAATTGTTGAGGAAATTTGGGATGGAAGACTCAAAGCAAATGAACACTCCAATGGCAACTAGATGCAAGTTGAGCAAAGATGATGACTCTCCCAAGGTTGATCAGACAAAATATAGGTCAAAGATTGGGGGACTGTTGTATCTCACTCAAACTAGACCAGATATTATGCAGGCTATTGGTCTTGTTGCTAGATTTCAAGTTGATCCTAGAGAATCTCATGTTATGGCAATCAAGAGGATTTTTAGATATCTAAAGGGGACAGTTGGGTATGGTCTATGGTATCCTAGAGATCATGATTTCTCTTTTCATGCATATACAGATGCAGATTGGGTAGGAGATGTGGATGACCAGAAGAGTACCAGTGGTGGAGCATTCTTTTTGGGAAAAAGATTAGTTTTTTGGCTAAGCAAGAAACAAGAGGCAATATCTCTGTCTACAACTAAAGTAGAATACATTGCAGTAGTAGGTAGTTGCACTCAAATCTTATGGATAAAGCAGATGGTAAGAGACATTAAAGTAGAATATGAGGAGCCTATCACAATTTTCTGTGATAATTCAAGTGCAATAAATATTTCTAAGAATCCGGTGTTGCATTCTAAGACCAAGCACATATCTATCAAGTTTCACTTTCTAAGAGAGCAAGTGAACAAGGATGAAGTCAGATTGGAGTATGTGCCCTCCAAGGATCAGATTGCAGATATCTTTACTAAACCTCTTCCCAAGGACTCTTTTGAGTATCTCAGGGAGAAGTTAGGGGTTATTGCCCCTCCGGTGATGAACTAGGATGCACTAATGTGCATCAGTCTGGTGGATATCACAGTCATATCTTGTGGTCCGGATTGGTGTTGGGGAGCTGCTACTCAGGGGGAGCAGTAGGTGTGATTATTAAGTTACAAGTATGGGCCCTTTGCCATTGATGTCAAAGGGGGAGAGAAGACATGTGAAAAACAAGTGGTTGATGATCAAAGGGGGAGTAGTATAGGAAGAGAAGACATGTGAATAGTTGTTTTTGATAGGGCGAGCTATGACAGTAAGGAGAAGTTCTTGTCTTGATGGTTTTTCACATAATATGTTGCCATCAATGACAAAGGGGGAGATTGTTGCAAGTATGGGTTGAACTAGTGTTGTCATTGATGTCAACATACTCATGTTACATTAATGAGAAGGATTGGATGAGCTGTGTGCTGAAGATATTGAGAAAATTAGTCTCAATCAGGAACAGTGAAGAACAGTGATGACAACAAGGTAAAAGTCCAAGATAGGTTGAGGATTAGAGGATACAGTTTAAAGGGTTTATAGATATAAGTCTTGAGATGTTCTCGTAGAGATTTCAGAGGTCCACATGAAGATCTGGAGAAGTTATGGCTATTCAAGTAAAACTGGTTCCGACAGGTGTTCAGTGGTGACAGGTTGAGACAGATAGGTCCAGTGAGATCAGGAAATGCAATATCCCATTCTACGGATTGGAGTAAGTGTTAAGGATGTCCTTGTGAAGTGTCAAGTAGATTTGTTTGTGGTTTGAAGGTCTGAAAGAACCTATTCCTTTGTGACAGTGATGATAGATTGTGTTCTTAAGGTTTCAGATGAGGGAGAGAAGGATTTCAGCAAGTAGAGGAAGTGCGGATGTTCCTGGTGATTTAGGAAAGCTTGTGGAGGTCCTTGGATTATGTTCAGTTCGTGTTGATGATTTGTATTAGAGTTGGAGCTTGGAATTGAAGAAATACTTCCGGATGAAGGTGTTCTTCCTTTGGCTGGCTGACCAGATGAATGATTCATCTTGCAGATGTTCTCGGGAATGTTTTCTGACTTAGATGTTTGTTTCTAAGTTAATGTCATGTACAAATAAGGGATTGTGAAGTCATTTCAATGTGTGACTTGTGGAGATGACTGTGTGGTAGCGAGGAGAAGAATGAAAGGAAGTGCAAAAGGATTTGGGCTTTAATGGAACTGATTCAAGCATGGTGACGATGCTATTTACCAGTTCAAGTATGTAATACTCATTTATTGTAGACAGTGTGTCTCTTGTAGGCAGTGAGCCTCTTGTGAGCAGTGTACTTGGGCAGTGAGCCCTAATTGGCATGTACCATCTTATTCTTTCTATTCTTCTAACAAAGAATAATATCTTGGGTTAGTCACCCCGTGGTTTTTCCCTTAACTGGGTTTTCCACATCAAAATCTTGTTGTCTCATGTGTAGATGTGTTTCTGCTCTTGGTTAATTACATTAAGTTTTCATGATTGATTTATTGTTATAATGCTAAGTGAATGTAAGTGTCGAAAGAAGAAAGTTTTGGATAACTGATTCACCCCCCCTCTCAGTTGTCTGCCCTAGATCTAACAGGTCCTAGTGTTTGATGGAACAAATTATGCTTTTTGGAAAACTAGGATGGAAAGCTTTCTTGTCCCCCTAGGATATGGCATATGGAAGATAGTTAACAAAGAGTATACTATACCTCCTAATTGTCCAAAGGATGAAGATGAAATTAAAGAATATGAGAACAATGGAAAGGCAAGGAGTGCTCTTTTGAATAGTCTCTCTAATTTTGAATTAGTGAAGGTGATGACTTATAAAACTGCTCATGAGATTTGGAAGAACTTGGAAAGTACCTATGAAGGAGATGACAAGGTCAAGCAAGTGAAGATGCATATTTTGAAGACCAAGTTTGAAACCCTAAAAATGTTAGAAGATGAAAATATTGCAAGCTACATTCAGAGAGTGGATGAAGTTGTCAACTGTATCAATGGTCTTGGAGGAAATCTGGAGGAAAGTGAAGTGGAAAAAGGTACTAAGAACTCTTCCAAAATCTTATAGTGCTAAAGTTTCTGCTATTGAAGAAACTCAAATTTTGGAAAATATTCTAGGGATCAAATGTTTGGAATTTTAACTACTTTTGAGATGAGAGATTTTGGTCAAGATGATTCAAGAAATGAACTACTTTTAAGGATAGGAAGGTAGAAAAGAATGTTGAATTTGATTCAGATGACTTTGATGAAGTGGAACCAAAATTTGTGAACAGATTGAAAAAGGGCTCTGGATAATACAGAGGTAATTTACCTTTCAAAATTTTCATCTGTGGAAAGATAGGTCATTATGCTTCAAAATGTCCAATCAAAATTTCTAATCACAAATACAAGGAGAACGAAGGTAAATCACTCAAGAAAAGTTATTATGTTAAAGAAGATGACAACATATCTAATGATGAGTCTGACTATTCAGATGATGATGGTAAAGAATGCTTGTTCATGGATTTGAATGTTTGAACTTGTAACATCTAAAAATGTCCCCTTGGGGGCTTTTCCCTCCTAAGGTTTAGCTCCCAGGTCTTTAGTCTGCATTCAGGACATCTTGCATCATATTTTGACACCCCGATGAAATGAACCCTAAGTTTCATGACAAATGGTACCTAGGGGGATCCCTTGAACTTAACCTTGACAAAAATAGGGGGGAGGACTTGGGTGCCCATTCCCTAGTCCTTCCCTATTTTGGGTTAGTCTTAAATTTTGATTGTCATCTTGTGACTATTATTTGGGTCCTATGCCGACACGGTAAGTTTGAATTACGAAATTCTTGGTGGGAGTGTTTATAGTTGCATATATAAGCATGTTTAGGCATTCATTTGTAAACTAGATGATTACTAGCTAGCAATTTGGATTCTCGAGTTTGTGAGAAGGTGATTCAAGACATTCATTGTGTAGCAAGAGAAGATTTGTGTTGTCTATGTGTTTGTATTTGCAGATTTGAGCAATCATCTCCTCATGGCATGAAGAGCTTCTTCCTTCCATGAGATATTCACTACAAGGTGACATAATTTGTGTTTTTGAGCATTTATCCTTTGGTTTTTGCCTCTATCTCACAAGGGCACACACTCTCTATTTGACAACGGTGTTCAGAAGACTTGAATGTCTGTCTAGGGCTTGACTGAGGCAAGCCTCTAAATACCACAACCCCCTCCCAAAGTTTCTATGATTGTAGGTTACAAGTTGAAGATATAGAAAAAGTGGAGTTGCAGGAGGGTACTATAGAGTGTCAAATTTTCATCTTAGAGTTGAAAATAGCACCCTAGACTTGGGCACCTACTCTTTACTCCTCTAGATTTTGTGACGTGAAAATCTTTGATGCAACAGGAACAGGTTACAAATCAAGCTTCTATATCCTAACAAAAACCTAGGCATTGGACTTGGACATCCACTCATTAGTCCCTAACTATTTGTCTTCTGAACCTTGAAAATAGATGCACAATTATATGTCATTTTACATCTTTGTGTAGCAGCATTTTCTGATATTCATCCGGTTGCTTCAGTATTTGCATAATTAGGGTTTTGATGTATAATTAAGCATAAGTGAGCATAATTAACAATAAAATAATACAAATCCATGTTTCCCTACATCTCAAAGTGTCCTACGGTAGGATAGTGGATGCAACTTGACCCTAGGTCCTTGAATGAAAGGGTCAAAGGCGAATACATACACAAAACTACCAAAAATAACTATCCCAATTTTACCTTTTACATTTTGGTGAACCCATGTTGTTGGACTTGTTTTCAATTTGCTAAGTGTTTTTCTTTATATTTTTAGTGATTTCATTCATTCATATAGTCATTCATCTTATTGCATTGGAAAACTTACAAAAAAATTTGAAAAATTGAAAAAATTGGAAAAAATTGCATGTAGAGCTTCTATTTCGCATCAATTAATTTGAATTTTATCAAATTTAAGATTTTTATATTATATCTGAGATAAGTTTCTGAAATTTACAAAAATTCAATAGCTTGCATTGCATTTTTATCATAAAATTGCTAGGGTTTTGTTGGAAATTTTGAATTTTTCATATAACCTAGTAATTCCAAAAACTAGGGTTTGTAGGCAAAATCTTGTTTCATATTTTTCTACTAATCTTAGACACTCATTCAAATTTTCATTTTTCTGTAGTGTTGTATTTTAGTGTAAATTTGCATTTAGATATCAAAAATTTGCATTTTTACATAGAAAATTTCAATAAAAAACTAGCATTTTCATTGATTTTTCCTTAGATTTGCACTTGCATTTTGCATGGCAGGGTGTGAAAATTATTTTCAGATCTGAGTGGACTTAAGTTTCATCATAAAACATATTACAATACATTCATATAGCATTTTTCATCAACATCTCAAACCTAGGGCTTGAAAAACTTTGATTCTCACTAAATTTGGCCTTATCAACTCTCTAATTTTGCACTACAGGCATGCTGTGAAGAATATTTTTGCACTAACTGGCTATTATCAGGGTTATTATCTTCTTTCCCTCCTAAAAATCTTTACAACACCTTGTTATTGAGCTCTTGTATTGAAAATTTGGTGAAAAATTGCACATTTTTGCTATATTTGCCCTAGGGTTTGACCTAGATTGCAATCCAAGCATGTTGTTACAAATTTTATAAATTGAGGTGACCAATATCATTTCTATTATTTTCTACATCTCCTAAAAGTTTTTACAACACTCCTTTTGCTAGGTCTTGGAGTTGAAAAATTGTGAAAAATTGCCTATTTTTGCTATATTTTGACTAGGGTTTGATCTTGAGTGGCACTATAAGTGTGTTGTGATAGATTTTTTGGCATTAGGTGGATTTTATTCCTGATATAATTTTTTGTCCATGATAATTTTCCTCACAACACCCTTTTTCATGCTCGTTTTCATTGAGAATTGGTAAAAAAAATCACATATTTTAGTGTATTTTCACTAGGTTTTGAATTATCATCATCTTAGATTTGTATCAAGACTGTGTTGTGATAGATATTATTCCTGTATTGGACTGATATAAGATATATTTTTTTCTACCCCTGATCAAAATCTTTACAACACCTTTGCTTTCACTTATTTGCATCGAAAAAGTACAAAAAAATCAAGCATTTTAGGTCATTTTTGCATATAGTTTTGCACTTGTCTTTTGCATACTTTTGGAAAACCTTTAAAATATGATATTTCATTAATTTCATCATATACACATGGCCTTTAACTAAAACAACAACAATAGGTTCCCTCCTAGAACTTACATGAAGAGAAAGGTCCCTAAACCTGAAATTATGTTTACACCTCATGATAGAACAATCGGAGATATTGAAGGACTTCTTTACATCACTGTGAAAATAATGGGAAACCATGTGGATGGAACACTTATTGATCTTAATTGCATGACTAATGTTGGCATGGAAGAGTTCCCCTCTGCACATCAATTAGTGCAAGGATCTTATAACCCTTCGAACATGATGATTAAAACACACAAGGGAACCTTTATAAACACTTCTAGGAAGATATCATTGTTGGTCACTATATTTGAGAAACACGTAGAACAATGGTTTTATGTTGTCCCCATTTTTTACCTCTTTTGCATTAAATTGGAACACCCTTGGTTAAAGGCTATGAAATTTGTGCCTTGAACAATTCATAATTGTCTAAAATTTCCTTTTGACGGACATGTAATTACTATCCCTTGCAATAAGTATAAACCTTTGGCTGCAAGAAAATAGTGTACACTAGATTACTTTTTGGATAAATCTAAAAAGAAAATAGAGAAATGAATAGGCTTTAACTTCTTGAGCTATAGAAATTACAAATCAAAACTTTTACATCCAATGGTTGGTCCCTCTATGTAAGAAATAACAAAAGACAAGCAACTCACATTTGAAGAGAACCCTAGACTAAAAGGACAAGGTCCCTATGCTGAGGTTCCTCCCCCACCATCCTTACAAGGATCGAGAGGTAATTGTCAACAACAAAGCATTCCACCTAGACAAATGAAATTTGATCCCATTGCTTCCTCTTCTAAAATGAAAAAGCCTAAGAAAGAACAAAGCCCTATCTTACAAGAGATAAGTGGTAAGAGAAAAAGAAATAGAAAAGCAAGAGAAAGAAGGAGAAGAAGACAAGATTATGCCATAAACCTTGCATCTCAACAAGAAAACATTGATTCAAACATTTAACCAAACAAAGATGATCCTAACAATGAAAAATCTAAAGACAAGAACAGAAATTGGGCCATGGTACCTTATGTCCCACTTTCCTCTAAAATTTAGGATTGGGAGGATGATGATGATTTACTTGACAATGAGACTTACTATGAAGATCCCTACAGGTAACTATTTCTAACCCTTTATCTCTCTCATGATGTGTTTCCCCTATGATGTGTTATGTGTTGTTTAGGCCTCCTGGGATGACCCATGATTCTCTTGTAAGGTCCGGGATACCAGGAGACTGACTATATTGTGAACTTCTATTTGTATCATCATTCTTCTATATTGCCTCTCTCTAATTTCATTGTTGTGTGTTGTGTCTTACAGACATAACGTTGCAGTTGGTGACTTGGGGGCACCCTCCTATGTGACTGTCTCTAAGGTACTTATTTATCCTCTCTTATTTATTGATTCCCTTCCTCTAGTGTTTATATCTAGCGAGTAGATGATGAAAAACATTTATACTGATGCGGACCTAGCATCCCTTTAGTGAGATATCAAAAATTGGACTTAGTTCCTAATATGATGATGGGGTTGTATATCTTATCTGACAATTGGCTAGTACAATCACTCATACTTTCTACATAGTGATTTTGATTATTTTTATCTCAGTTACAAACCTTAACAATACTGTTGCTCCATGCACTTTATTTGTCTTTGAATCTCACCTTGGTGACACTCGGTTCTAAGATTTTTGTGATTTAGCCCCACGATTATCCTCAATCTCTAAATTTGTAGTATAACCATGAACCTTTGTGTGGTTAATCATATGCATTGATGTTGTTGTTTATCATGATTTTGTAGACACTAACATGTTTCTTGCAGGGACGTGTTTGTGGGAACATTTGGCAATTGTAAAGTACATGTCACCTCCAAGGGGCATGGGCTTTGTGAAAGTCCATGTTCCCTTGTGTGTTTTCTTCCTACCTTAACGTGCTTGATATCGATGCGTGATATCAACCACCTTAAGGTGGCAGCATATATAAGGTAAGTTGTCTATTGTAGATGTTAGCAATGTGCTTGCCCCATATGTAGTCTAAAGACCAGCACAATGAGTGCTTCTTGCATTTTGCGAGGTTTGGTGTGTCTTGTGTGTGTGTTGCCCCATATATGCAGTTTAAAGACCAGCACGATGAGTGCTTCCTACATTATGGGAGGTGTGTTTACTTGCTTGTACTTACATTTGTATTTCATATATATGAGAAAAAGAAAAGAAAAGAAATCATTCTTGTCTTCCATGCATTAATTGTCTTCTACACATTTACTGTATTCTTCATGTTTTGCATGCTTGTCATTGTCTTCAATGTGTTTGGCATGTTTTCTCCGTGCTTGGCGTGTTTGATGTGTTTGTCAACTATACTTTAATGCATGTATTGGCCTTGTGTTTATACATACATTAAAGTGGGGGCTAAATGTAATGTCAAAAAATGTCCAGTTGGGAGCTTTTCCCTCCTAAGGTTTAGCTCTCAGATCTTTAGTCTGCATTTAGGACATCTTGCATCATATTTTGACATCCTGATGAAATGAGCCCTAAGTTTCATGACAAATGGGACCTAGGGGGATCCCTTGAACTTAACTTTGACCAAAATAGGGGGAGGACTTGGGCACCCATGCCCTAGTCCTACCCTATTTTCGGTCAGTCTCAAATTTTTAGTGTTGGCTTGTGACCATTATTTGGGTCCTATGCCGATATGGTAAGTTTAAATTACAAAATTCTTGGTGGGAGTGTTTGTAGTTGCATATATAAGCATGTTTAGGCATTCATTTGTAAACTAGATGATTACTAGCTAGAATTTTAGATTCTCAAGTTTGTGCAAAGGTGATTCAATGCATTCATTGTGTAGCAAGAGTAGATTTGTGTTGTCTATGTGTTTGTATTTGTATATTTGAGCAATCATCTCTTCATGGAATGAAGAGCTTCTTCCTTCCATGAGATCTTCACTACAAGGTGACATCATTTGTGTTTTTGAGCATTTATCCTTTGATTTTTGGCTTTGCCTCACAAAGGCATGCACTCTCTATCTGACAACGGTGTTCAGAAGACTTGAATGTCTCTCTAGGGCTTGACTGAGGCAATCCTCTAAATACCACAACCCCCTCCCAAAGTTTCTATGATTGAAAGTTACAAGTTGAAGATACAGGAAAAGTGGAGTTGTAGGAGGGTACTATAGAGTGTCAGATTTGTAGATCAAAGTTGAAAATAGCAACCTAGACTTGGGCACCCACTCTTTAGTCCTTCGTATTCTATGATAGGAAAATATCTAATGTAGCAGGAACAAGTTACAGATCAAGCTACCAGATCTTGACAAAAACCTAGGCATTCAACTTGGACACCCACTCATTAGTCCCTGAATGTTATGCTTCTGAACCTCAAAAATAGGTGCATAGTTATCTGTCATTTTACATCTTTCTATAGCAGCATTTTTTTATATTTGTCTATTTGCTTCCGTATTTGCATAATTAGGGTTTTGATGTATAATTTAGCATAAGAGAGCATAATTAACAATCAAATCATACAAATCCAAGTTTCCCTACATCTCAAAGTGTCCTAGGGTATCATAGTACATTGACACTCGATCCTAGGTCCTTGAATGAAAGGGTGAAAGGAGGATATATACACAAAACTACCAAAAACTCAACTATCCAAATTTTACCCTTTACAAAACTAATTCTACTAATCCTAGAAGATGTATGAAGGATATTTCTCTAGAAATAGGGCATCACATTAAAGGAACTTTGGTTACTACTTTTCATGCAAGAGAGTTGGAGAATCTCTCATTAATTGATAGTGGGGGTTCAAATCATATGACAGGTGATAAGAATAAGTTTGTGAAGATTGGATGTTTGATGGAGGTTTTGTTAAGTTTGGAGATGATGCATCTGCTAAGATATGTGGAAAAGGTTCAATTAGTTTTGATGGTAAGAACAATATAGATGATGTCCTTTATGTCAAGGGTCTTTGACATAATCTTCTAAGTGTAGGACAAATGTGTAGTAGAGGATATAATCTTGTGTTTCATGATGGTGGCTATGAAATCAAAAAAGAAGACTTTGGAACTCTGATTGCTACAGGAACAAGGACAAAAGGAAATATATATCAGCTCATGGGTGCTGATGGTGTGTTCCTTATGACTCAAATTAATGAAATTTGGCTATGGCATAGAAGAATGTGTCACATCAATTTTGGCAGCCTAGTGACTTGATCAGCTGTACATAAGCTATGAGCGATCTACCAAAGATTACAAAACCTACCAATGTAACCTGCAAGGAATGTTAGATTGGAAAGAAAAAAAAGGAAGAATTTCAAGATCAAAGAGTATTCTACCACCAGACCTCTGGAGTTGGTGCATACATATCTATGCAGAACTACAAGAGTAGGAGGCTTTCAAGGTGATAGGTATTTCATGTTGTTGATTGATAATTTCTCTAGAATGACTTGGGTAACTTTTCTCAAAGAAAAATTAGAAGCTCCAGATAAGTTTAAATATTTTAAGGCTATGGTTGAAAATAAAATTGATCTTAAAGTCAAGTGTTTGAGGTTTGACAGAGGTGGTGAGTTCATCTCCAATGAGTTTAATTTCTTTTGTGAAGATCATGGAATAAAAAGACATTTGTCAGCACCTAGGACTCCTCAACAGAATGGAGTTGTGGAAAGGAAGAATAGGACAATTTAGGAAGCAACAAGGACAATGATGAAAGAACAAAATCTACTAGATATCTATTGGAGAGAAGTTATCCACACTGTAGTTTACATACAAAATAGAGTGCAAGCCAGGGTCAACAGTTCAAAGACTCCATATGAACTTTGGTATGGATGTACCTCTACTGTAAAACACTTTAGAGTGTTCAGAAGTAAATGCTACATTAGGAGAGATGAAGAGAACTTGAGAAATTTTTATACAAGATCTAATGAAGGAATCTTCCTTGGATATTCTACAAAGAGAAAGGCTTATAGGTGCTATAACAAGAGACTGAAGAGATTAGTGGAAACTACAAATGTCAAAGTGGATGAAGAACCATACCAAAGTTTAGTTCTATTAGAAGGATATGAATCAGATGAGAACCATTGCAAAGAAGTAGAAAAAGAGGAAGAAAAGGAAAAGGAGAAGCACGTAGATGAAGAAGATGCTTCAGAGAAGATTCCCAAGACTCCCAAGTATGTGCAGAAGAAACATTCTGACGATCAGATCATTGGAGATAAGAGTAAAGGTGTTTTAACAAGGAGAAGTATTTCTATGGAAAATGAACAGGTAAGTTTTTTTCTTATTGTCTCAAATAAAACCCAAAACAGTGACAGAAGCATGCAAAAATGAGCACTGGATCAAGGCTATGGAAGAGGAATTGATGTAGATTGAGAAGAATAAAACATGGGAAGTTGTCCCAAGACTAGAAGATAAGAATGTGATAGGAACTAAATGGGTCTTCTAGAACAAATTGAATGAGAATGGGGAAGTAGTCAGAAATAAGGCCAAGCTAGTGTCTAAAGGCTACTCACAAGTGGAAGGAATAGATTATGAGGAAACATTTTCTCCAGTGGGAAGATTGGAGGCCATTAGATTGATTTTAGCCTTTGCAACTCATAAGGACTTCAAATTTTATTAGATGGATGTGTATTTAGTGGTAAAAAGAGGGGTTTAGGTTTAGTTAAGTTTCAAAAGAAAATCCTCCCTTCACCACAAACATTCAAGGGCATATCCACCGAGTTGAATCTCCACTAATTGAGCAATCACCTATCAGGTTGGGCTGCCACTTGGAATGATGCAAAAGTTCAGATGTATCAAACAATATCTCAATTTTATGCTCAATTACACTTAAAACCCTAAATAAGCAAAACCGTAAGCAAATTATCAAATTACGACAAATCATTTCAGATCAAGGTGAAGGATAGAGATATTTAACTCACAATTTTTTGAAGTTTAGAAAGTGAAATAGTTGGGGACACTGGGACTAATGCCTTAGTCCAAGGTACAGTTTTTTGTCATAGAATCTAAATCTTCTTCTGACACTGATCTTCATTGTATCTTTTGTTTCTACCCTAGAAAAGATGGAGGATACAGGGACTAACACCCTTGTCCTAAAATGTTCACCTTTGTCATTTGCTTGTCAGATCTCAAGTCTCTATTGTCTGTAACCTCCTTTCTGCAACTACACTCTGTGAAGCTCAGTACCTGTAACCTGCAATCACAAAGGAGTGGGGGGGGTTGCAGTGTTTAGAGGCTTGCCTTGGTCAAGTCTTTCGAACACCTTTGTCAGATAAGAGTGCATATCCCTGCGGGATAGAGGCAAAAATCCAAATGATAAATGATTGAAAACAAAATAGATATGACCTTGAAGTGTAGATCTTGTGGAAGGAAGATGCTCTTCATGCCATTAGGAGATGAGTCAAATCTGCAAATATAAACACAATAACAACAAATTATTGCTCTACAACACAACTAATGCTTTGAATCAAAATCACAAAATCACAATGCTCATTTAATTTCCATCTCTAGTTTGTAAATGAAACCTAATCATGCTTATATATGTAAATACAAACATTCCTGCTAAGAATTTTGTAATTCAAACTTGAGCTGTCAGTATATGACCTAAATAATCATCATAAAACTAACATTTAAATTTAGGGCAGGAATAAGGCACTAGAATCCAAGTCCACCCCCTTGTTTCTATTTAGGGATCATTAAAATAGTACCCCCTAGGTCCTATTTTCCATAAGACTTTAGGTTTTTCTCACTGGGAGTCAAAATTATCATGCAAGATGCTCTAAATGCATTCTAAAGACCTGGGAGCTAAACCTTAAGAGGGAAAAGCCCCCAAGGGGACATTTTCTAATAGAACATTTAGTCCACACTTTAATGTATGTTTAAATGCAAGGCCAATACATGCATTAAAGTACGGTCAACAAATATAGAAAACACACCAAGCATGGTGAAGACATGCCAAACACATATAAGACAATGATAGACACGTAAAACATGGAGAAAATAATTACACTCATGCAAAACACAGAGAAGACAACATTAAAGACATGTGAAACATAGTGAATACAGTGAATACAGTGATTATTTCTTTTTCTTTTTCTCATATATGATATGCAAATGCAAGTACAAGAAAAGTAAACATGCAACCCATAATGTAGGAGGGACTCATCACCACCAGTCTTTAGACTGCATATGGGGCAACAAACACGCAATACAAATATCAGAGTGCATGAGGGATGCATCACCACCAGTCTTTAGACTACACTTGAGAACAAACACACCATATGAATCCCAAAGCATAGGAGGGATTCATTCCCACCACTGTTTAGAATATGCTTGGGAACAAACACGCCATACACACACACATGGTAGACAAGTGATGGAAGAAACCTATTTCTAGGTTTACAGCCATCTCAGGCACATTATAGGCACACACCAACGATTGTGCTTCACCACAACAATCATCGAAGACATGCTTAAGGGTTAGGATAGTTTTAAATCTGCTCCCTGCCTCTGCAGAGGACTTTTAGAAAATGATAGGATATGCAATCTATTTGATAAATACACCATCCCTTCCTCTGTAGATGGCTTAAGATAAAAGGATATATGTGATATCCTGCCTCTGCAGAGGGCTTAAATGATTACAATAGATTCAAGTATTACAAACACACTTTCCTAGCATCTAAATCAGACAACTTACCTTCTATATGCCCCACCTAAAGGTGGTTGATGTCATGTACTTGTATCAAGCACGTTAAGGTAGGAAGAAAACACACAAGAGAACATGAGCTCTCATAAAGCCCATGCCCCCTAGAGGTGACATGTACTTTACGATTGCCAAATGTTCCCACAAACACACAATTTCTTGCAAGAAAAGGTGTTAGCATCCATATAATCCTGATAAACAACAATGCATGTAAAAGAGTCATGAAAAGCAGGATTCAAGATAGACAAAGTGCATGGATCAACATTATTATTATGTTTTGTAAGTGCGATAAGACAACATCAAGATCACACGGAGTGATTCTACTAGCCAAGCGTCAGATAATATATATCAACCCCGTCATCATGTATGGACTAGGTCCATTTTTTTATTTCTCACCAAAGGGATGCTAGGTCCACATCAATATAATATGTTTTTCATCATCCACCAGCTAGATAGAACCACTAGAGGAAGGGAAACAATAAATCAATAGAGGAGAATCAAGTACCTTAGGGACAATCATGTAGGAGGGTGGCCCCAAGTCACCAACCACAACACTATGTCCATAAGACACAACACACAACAATGAAAATAGAGGAGAAGCAATGTAGAAGAATGATGATACAAAAAAATGAAGGGTCACAATAGAGGTAGTCTTGTTGGAGACAAGGCAGATAATTGAGACGGGGGGTGAATCAGTTATCTCAAAATTTCCTTAACTTTCTTTTCTTTTTGTTATCTTAATATTCAGTGTTGTATCAATACATGAAAGCATATGTAATCATAAGAATAGAAATAAAATCAACACATAGAACACAAGGATTTTTACATTGAAACCCAGTTAAGGGAAAAACCACGTGGTGACTAACCTAGGATTGCATTCTCTGTTAAAAGAATAAAGGAGTACAAAATGGCACTTGCCAATTAGGGCTCACTGCCTGAGCACACTTCTCACAAGAGGTACACTGCCTACAAGAGACTCATTGTCTACAGAACTTATAGAAGATAATCAAGTGTTTGAACTGATGAGAAGCATCTACAAATGCAAGAGTTCAGTTTCGATTAGGCACAATATACTGATCTAATGCATTTCATTCTTCCTTTGTTCAATGTTGTTGTTCAGTCACATACCAGACTTAAATTGTTGTTTTCATAGTTATCCTTTCTTTTCTTCACACCTTACTACTTCCCACCTTTGCCACACTCACTTACATGCTAGAATCCATCTGGTATATATATCAACATCAAGGATTCTCATCAACTTTCTAGTCGACAACAAGAACACTCAAGATATTTGCAAGTTACTAATCTGTCGGCTAAATCCATGCTTGATTTGTGATGCATATAAAAAACATAGGGATAGAAGTCATTAATCATGTCATCCAACAATTTATAATCCCACAAATTGCTTGATCAACACCTTTTCCTCGTCTGGATTGAAGTTTGATACTCTGCCGGTCAGTTCTTCCTCTGTCTGCTCTACCTGTTTGGAACCCAACACTCAGATGCTCATATCTTTTCTTGATTTATCACTAGAAGCTGAATCTCTAGATTACAATACTCATGATACCCCTCTTGACTTGTCAATGTCCACAACTTACTAAGTTACACCATCTAAGAGATCTGGACCTAATTGTCAAACCTTGTTACATACTCTGTTCTTGTCCACCGGACCAAAACATTCTTCAATCTGACTTCCAGTGAAGGCATGCTATGTAATGTAGATTTGTGGAATAGACTTTGTTTCCATCAATGACAACACTTATGAAGCCACACAGTGTCTCTTGCCAACAATCTCCCCCTTTGGCATTGATGGCAACACTTAGTGAAAAATGGCTAAGTGTTGTAGTAACTCCCCCTTGGCTGATGCTCTATCTTTTTCACTATTTTACTGGAGTTCCTCCTTAGCTAGATTCCACATTTTTCACTACTCCTCACTCCCCCTTTGACATCAATGGAAAAGGGCGGAATCTGCATACCAAAATTTTGCAAAAATTGTCCTATACATGGCTGCATAAGTATATTTATATTTACATATACTTAAGTATATCTGCAAAAGTAGTCTTCAACTGTACAAACTCTATGGCCCAGCGCTGCTTCATCCTATCCAAAATGGAGATGTGACCACTCAACAAAAATGCATATGCTTTTGCTCTTCCTAAATCTGTTGGATCACTGAGCATCTGTCAATGCCTCATGCATTACCTCTAGCATAGGGATAATTATCCCCCTGAGTTCACCCATTCTGTTCATTATGTTCTTCTTTTCTTTGTCCAGTCTCTTTATTTAATTTATTACAAAAATAGCCTGACATTCTTGATTCATTAAAGAGGAGGAAAGAGGGTCAAAATTCTGAACTAAGCTTGACAGTTTTTCTTCTTGTTCCTTTACTTTCTCCTCCATATCTTTTGTCACTTTAGGCCAAGTCAGACAAAATTTGAATAGGTCCCCACTATCTTTGAGAGCATTTTCAAGGCTCTTTATTCCAATATCTAGAGTCCTCCTATCATTTGCAATAAGTCCTTGCACCTCAGTGAATCTTTTTCCCAAAAACTCCTTTTGGACCTTTGCCTCTGTTGATTTCTGTAGAAATTCAAAATGAGTGTTAACAGAATTTACTAAGTTTTTCAAGTTACAGGATGGTGAGGTTGAAGGATCCTTTTGATAGGATGGCATGATCTTCTCCAGCATCTCAGATGCAATCTCCAATAGTTCACAGTCCTCCATGTGAGATTTCAAGAGTTTTTCTTTTCCTTTGGCTTGAGCAAAAGATGCTATTTTCATTGTTTGAACTAGAGAGAGTCAAAATTCAGTGGTCCTTGAAATAGCTCAGGTTCATCCAGCTCCATCATTTCTCTATCTAAGAAGTTCTTCACTATCTCTGCAGTGTCTTATACTAGAGATTGAGACTTCTTTGAAATATCAGAAGATTCATCACTAGTCTTTTCTACTTGTTCTTCTTCTTTTCCCTTAACCTTTTCTTCTTGAATCTTATTCTCCTCTCTTCTAGCTTCTCCTTCAGCTTCAGAGTCTGGAATGTTTGTCATAGTTGTAGTGGGATCTGGAGGAGAGATGTCACCTGTGTTTGCTGCTTCATGAACTTCCTCTTCCAGAATAGAGGAATCTAAGTCCTCACACTTCTCTTCATCTATTTTCTTTGATCCTTCTACATCCTTGTCAGAAGATTCTTCATTAATTACATTTAATCCTTCAACATCCATGGTAGAAGGTTCTTCATCTGTTTCCTCTATAATAGGAAGATTGAATCTCTTCAAAGCATTATGGAGGATCTCTTTTGTTTCACTTGCTACTTGGTCAGTTTCTCCAAGCATGAGTTTATTCATTCTTGCCTTACTCTAGAACTCATCCTTACAGTCCTTGAAAATCATGTCCATTTGTTTTTTAGTGATAGAAGGGTAAAGCTGAATCATTATTTTC
The DNA here is from genome assembly GCA_027924645.1 of Cunninghamia lanceolata. Classification (NCBI taxonomy): domain Eukaryota; kingdom Viridiplantae; phylum Streptophyta; class Pinopsida; order Cupressales; family Cupressaceae; genus Cunninghamia; species Cunninghamia lanceolata. Next base: position 2,548,580 of record BSBN01001271.1, on the reverse strand, counting down.
TCTCAAATTTCTAAGTTTTTAATCATTGCATTATATTTTCTTAGCTCAAGTACCTTTTTCTAGGCTCTTAGGAATCAATGATATAATTTCAATGAAATCTTTATTGTAAATATTCAAATACCTGACAATAGCTTCTTATAGAATTCTCTTGTTAGCATCACTATATGCATCATAGAACTCAGTCACTGGCTATAGGTTCCCATCCATAGTAACTACCTTGATGATGTCATCAATGGAAAGAGTGGGCTTTTCAACAAATTCCTCTACCTTCTCTTCCTCATTTATGCTAGCAGAGAACTTTCCGGATGTTCTCTTCTTTTTCATTTTCTTGATTTCTTCATATGATTTTGTTTCTTCATCATCCTTATGGCTTGTATATGTTCTTGAGGCTTTAGTCTTCATTCTCTTTTCACTTTTACCAGATGGATTGACTTCTGATTTAGTAGCCTTTGAGCTTTTAGGAGTGACAAGTGCAGAGCTCTTGGAAGATCTAGTCCAGGAGGGGGCTTGTACCAAAATGTTTCCTTTCTTTTCTTTTTGTTTCTCTTTCTCAACCTTCTCCATTTTCTCTCTATTTGCATCTATAGCCTCCTTTGATAGGCCAAATCTTTTGGCAATTTCTTCAACTTCCCTTCTTACATTCCTCTTTATCTCTGACTCTCTTAACTCAACATGTATTTTTACACTTAGCTCTTGAAAGGTCCCAAACCTTTCTGCTTTAGTGTCCTTGGGCTGGCTCAGCAGGTGTTGAATATGTAGCTCCAAGATTTTTTCATCGACTTCATATCCCATAGGCATTATCCACATAGTTCTTGGCTCAACTGCCTCCATTAGGCATTGATCAGTGTCAACCATAAAACAAACTGTGTCCTTGTATTTCTCAACTATGGACTATGGAATTCTTTCTCTAGCTTGCATCATGCTTTGGAAGTTCTTAAAGTACCCTCTGAGGGCTATTTTTTGGGCTTGAGCATCACCAAGTCCATACATGTTAGCTCTGATCTAAATTGCAACTGGTTTATCATTTTGCCAGACCCAACCAATTGATCTAGGTAGTTCATTCATATAATAGAAGAATAGACATAGTATTAGACTACCATATTTAAAGGAATTTTTCTTATCCTTTTTGATCTTCTGCAAGTTCTCCAACAGTTGATTTAGAAGAAGCTCACATAGATCATAGTCTGCATCTTCCCTCAACATTTGATATATTGCATATATTGTTGTGCCAAACACAGAATTCTCCTTGATCGAATGATAGATTTTTTAGCTGATTATCATTGAGGCAAACTTGACATCTGGATCTATGATGTCATCTATGGTCATTTTTCTTTTGTCAAATTTAGATCTGGTAGCTTCAGTTACTATTTGGTTCTTCACATATTTAAGTGTAGGTAACCCACCAGATGAATACAGTCTGGTCACTACCCTGATTGCATCTTTAGTTATCTTGAAGGGCCTCATTAGCCACATAAAATTATCATGCTTCCTTCTTAGAACATACCGGACCCAATCATCTTCTGCAAAACATGGAAAATGTATGCAATGTTCGAAGTGTTTATCCTGGAGTGTCTTGAATTCAGGTTTGAGTTCAAAATTCTCATATATTAGCTGTTTGTGATAAATGTCCATCAATTTTGAGTCTCCAAATTCTTCAATGTTGGCATGGATATAAACCCTACCATATTCTACATGCAATACTCCGTGCGGAATGCTAGAAAATGTGCCCAAAGGATCAACCTCTAGAGATTTATAAGGGTGTTTCTTGAATTTAGGTCGCAGCCTATCAAAGATCTTGACAACCATTGGAGTAGCCATTTTGCAAGAGATTCAGAGAGAGATTTTCAGAATGGAAGTACCTTTTCACGCTTTAGGGTCTGAAGCAGGAGCCGAAACAAATTACTGGTTGAATTCATTTTTTAGTTGATCTTGAGTGAATTGTAGAATTTTCTTTGTAGAGCTCTTCAGTTCTTCTTCGTGAGTGCAAGTGTATAAATAATGAGTGAAAGAATCCATTTATCCTTGCACAAACCCTAATTTCCTTTTATAATAAATGCATAACTTAAGTTATCTGGTTGCCCTGTTTTGAGAGAGATCTTCTTGAATCACTATGCCAAAATTAGAATCATTGTTAGTGAGGATTGATAATGTATGTTATTTTCTTCAATCATGCCATTGGTCTGCAAATCAAAGCATTTCAATTTTGAATCATACAAGATCTGTCTGTGAAATTTTGCTTTACCAGATAGCTATCAGAACTAGACTAACTTGAATAGTTAAAATCTTATAAAATTCCATGCGGATCTTTCATATTTTGACTGAAGGTTATTTAGATGTTTTTCTAAGAACCCTTTAATCTGCAGCATTAGATGTTTACTCAATGTACCAAATTTAGGCACTAGTTGACTGGCCGGGGGAATTTATTTTTCTCTGTGACTCTCCCTAAGCCAGAGCTCACCTTTTTAGTTTCCAGAAGGAATATCAGCACCAGATTCTTGTGCAGATCCATCCCCAATACTTTCTGTACTCTTCTTTACCCAAATCTTGCTCATCTCCTTTTGAACTTCATCTGCATTCACTTTACCTTTGCCCTTATCTTGTTTCTGATCATGTTCAACCAGATCTTTTCTATCCTAATACCTGCTTCTACAAAATTTGACAATATGACTGGATTTATTGCAATTGTAACATGTAACATTTCTTTGCTTATTTGATTAATATCCTCTTGATCTATATTGATTAGCCATATGTCCCATTCTATTGTATGCAAAGCATCTACCATTGAATGAATTGTTTATTTGCATATTTCTGCATTCATGAGATTTGTGACTATACCTTTTGCAATTAAAACATTGTCCAGAGAAGGATGGATTATTCTGATTCATTCTCCTCCTGTGCTGAGTTGCTTTTTTGATCGAAATTGTTACAACTGAAGTAGTATCCATTGAAGGATGTATATCTTTGGGAATTTGGTTACCTTATCAGAGGTCTTCTAGGCCTATTTCTTTGATTTCCTAATCCAAAGTTCTTCTGATCGGATCCAGAGCTTTTACCTTTCTCATATCCCAAGCCATGCTTAACATCTACCCTATTTTAGTTTTCAAAAAGAACTTCATGTTGGGTTGATCTTATCTTGAATTTTTCTTTGTATTCATTTACAGTTTGAAGATCTTGTTTAAGAGTGTCTATCTGATTCTCAAGTTGTTCTTCATTGTCTCTAGCTTCTTCAGGATCAGATTCAAGATGCCTGATAATTCTATCTATTTTGTGGCAGTCCTCTGTTTTCTCCTTGAGGGATTGTTTTAGATTATCTTCAGTCTTTCTTTTTTCTTTAATTTCTTGGGTGAATTTCATAAACCCTGATTCCATTTCATTCCTTACCATAACGACTTCTTTTGACATCTTCTCACATAACTTATTTTTCTCATCTAGATCTTCATTAGTATCATTGACTCCACTTTGATTCGCTAATTTTTGAAGTAGTTCCTTTCTCTTTTTCATAGAAATACTAAGTTTTTCTTTTAGTTTATTTATGAATTCATCAACTTGCTTGAGTCTTTCTCTCAAATTATTGACTTCAGAGTGGGATTGTTCAAGATCATCTAGGGCAGACTGAAGTTGTTCCTTCATACCATATGCATCCATTGAGATTCCCAGATCTTCCTCAAGCTGTTAGGCTTTGTTCAGAGGAACTCAGCTCTGATACCAATTGTTGGAAACAAAGTAGATAACTGAGAGGGGGAGGTGAATCAGTTATCTCAAAATTTCCTTAACTTTCTATTCTTTTTGTTATCTTAATATCTAGTGTTGTATCAATACATGAAAGCACATGTAATCATAAGAACAAAAATAAAATCAACACACATAACATAGATTTTTATGTGGAAACCCTATTAAGGGAAAAACCATGGGCTGACTAATGCAAGATTGTATTCTCTATTAAAAAAATAAAGGAGTACAAAATGGCACTTGCCAATTAGGGCTCACTGCCTGAGAACACTGCTCACAAGAGGCACACTGCCTACAAGAGACTTACTGTCTACAGAACTTACAGAAGATAACCAAGTGTTTGAACTGATGAGAAGTATCTACAAATGCAAGAGTTCAGTTGTGATTAGGCACAACATACTGATCTGATGCACTTCATTCTTCCTCTGTTCAATATTGTTGTTCAGTCACATACCAAACTTGAATTGTTATTTTCACAGTTATCCCTTCTTTTCTTCTCACCTTATTACTTCCCACCTTCACCACACTCACTTACATGCTGGAATCCATCTGGTATATATCCGCATCAAGGATTCTCATCAACTTTCTAGTCGGCAACAAGAACACTCAAGATATTTGCATGTTACTGATATATCAGCTGAATCCAGCTTGATTTGTGATGCATATCAAAAACATAGGCATAGAAGTCATTAATCATGTCGGCCAACAATGTATAGTCCTACAAATTCTTGATCAACACATTTTACTCCTTCAGATTGAAGTCTAATACTCTGTCCGTCAGTTCTTCCTCTATCTGTTCTGCTTGAATGGAACCCAACACTTAGATGCTCATATCTTTTTTCTTGATTTATCATCGAAGGCTAAATCTCTAGAGTATAGTAGTCATGATACCCCTCTTGACTTGTCAATGTCCATAACTTACTGAGTTACACCATTTGAGAGATTCAGACCTGATTGTTAGACCTTGTTACATACTCTATTCTTATTCATTGGACCAAAACATTCTTCAATCTGACTTCCAGTGAAGGCATATTATGTATTGCAAATGTGTGGGATAGACTTTGTTGCCATCAATGACAACACTTATGAAGCCACACAGTGTCTCTTGCCAACAAGTCTCCTGGTATCCTTGAACTTACGAGAGTATCAAGGGTCATCTTAGGAGGCCTAAACAACGTATAACACATCATGGGGGAAACACAACATGGAGGTAAAGGGTTAGAAATAATTACCTACCAGTACAATCATACTAAAATTTGGAACTTGCGAGCATCTTAGAGAAATGCTCTATCAAGTTTTTTGCAAAGCTTGAGTGGTTCTTATGAGATTTTTATTTATTGTTAGGAAATCCATGCGATGCTTGTTTCTTAGATCCTTGTGTATGTGAAATTGTTTGTTGCTTATGAGGAGGAGAACCACTATTATTTCCAACTGATGATAATCTTCTTGCTCTTTTTCTATCCTTAGCTCTTTGAGTTCATATATCATAGTGACAAGGACTATCTTGTACTATTTAAATCTTTTCTTTTGTTAGAGTCTCTTACTTCAGTTGTTCCATTTGTCTTTTTGATGCATTTTGGTTATCTCCCAATCCTTGAAGGGATAATGAAGGAGAAAACTTAGTATAAATACCATTCCTTCGTCGATGATGTGATACTTTAGTATTTTCCTTATCTATTTCTATTGTAGCAATAATCTCATCATAGTTCAGATAGTCAGCTTCTACGTCAAGTGTATTTTGTTCCATCATGTTATTATCAATATGCTTAGGGAAAGGATTAGTAAAGATTTGCAAATTTTGATTTGATGGAGCAACTGACTTATTTCCATATCATTCACACCTAATACCTATATAATATTAAAGTCAATAAGGTCTTGTATTTCATGTTTAAGACGCATACATCATTCAGTATCATGTCCTTGTTTCTAATGAAAATGACAAAAGGCATTAGCATTGAAATAAGGTCCTTGCATTTTACTAGGATCCAAAGGTTTAATCAGGGGAAGCTTCATGAGGTTATTGCTCACATCTTGATTCATGATAGAGTGATAGGATTCGAATATTCGAGTAAACTTTCTTTGTTGAAACGACGCCTTCTTTAGATTAGTGATAGGAGACACATGTGAGAAATTGTTTGAGTTTTGTCCATTAACCATGATGAAAGTCTTATTATTCCTCTTAAAGTTGTTTTGTGAAGGCCCACCCATGGATTGACCAACTTGAGCCGATGAGTTCTAATTTTCATACTGACTAGATGAAATTTGATAATCATGAAGGGCAGTACATAAATGTTGAAAGGAGGTATACTTCATCAAAAGAATCTTATCACAGATGTTAGGTTGTAAATTTGTAATAAACACCTTCTAAACATCCTCATCCTTCATTTGATATTGAATTTACGCATAGAGAGATTGATATCAACTAATGAAATCAGTTAACTTCTCTTTCAGACCTTGCTTGCAATGAGCTAAATAAACCAAAGAGACTTGAGGTCCAATGTTTGCTTGGAAATGTTGTAAAAATTGAACAACTATCTGTAAAAAAGAATCTATTGAATTTGGAGGCAAAGAGCAAAACCATTCTAAAGTAGTATCTTTGAGAGATCATGGGAAAAGTTTTTCTAACAAATCTTCTTCAAAGTAGAACTCACTACACAACCTTGAATGCTACCACATGGGTATTAGGATCACCTTTTCCACCATATTTTTCAAAGTGAGGAGTTTCAAACCTCTCGGGCATAGGAGTTCTCAAAATTGCATAAGATAGGGGATTATGAGCATGATAAGTTGGTATATTAGGTTGTGAAGAATTTGTCAAGTTTGTCACCTTTTATTGTAACCAAGAGTTGGTTTAGGATGGCATCATTAGGAGATGCGTTTTGTTGTGAGGAATTAGAACCGAAGTGAGGAGGTGATTGAGCCTAAGTAGTAAAAAATGGAGGTGGTAATAGGTGAGTGGTGGTTGGACATAGTGATAGGTGGAAGGTGGTTGTGAATAGTTATATGCAAGAGGTGGTTTAGAATAAGTGGGATGGAGAGGTGGTTGAGAGTAATTATTCATAGAAGAGGTCACCTTAGGTGCCAAGTTCTAATAATTAAATCCAATAGCTTTGTAATTTTATGAATTAGTGCCATTACATATACCAATACTAGTGGTAGCATTACTACAAGAATTTGCATTAGTGGTTAAAACCATTGATGTAAATGTAGTTATTCCTGTAGTCGGTATAGGTGCCGATACTTGCATATGAGATGGTGACAATATGTTTTTAATACTATTCACACATTCAGTCACCATCATGACATTATTGTGTACTATGTGTGTTAATCCTTGAACAACATTAATGCCATCTTGTCCTTCCTTTATCAATTCTCTTATGTTGTGAATCATAGGTATAGCTTCTTCTGCTATCCTTTCAGTTTCAACAAATTATTGAAAATCGGCTAGTTCTTTGTCAAGTTTGTTTATTTGCTCATTAACTACATGTGTGACCACCTCAATAGTTTCCTCCACATCATGAAATACTTGATCTTCCATAGTGGTTGTATGAGGTATAGTGTCTTGCAAAATTTGTGTTTCTCATTTTATAAAAAAGGTGTTTAAAGGATTTTCAGAGGTAGGAATGTTGTATTCTTCAGGAGCACTAGATCCCACGAGTCTTCTACTTCTTCTTAAAGGGATATTTCTATTAGGGAAGTGAGTTATAATACTCATACAAAATCATACAACACTCAATGTACAAACTAATAGAACAAACCCAAGGATCAAGATATGTTTAAAATCCAAAATGCTTGATTTTTTAATGCAAATCACTAGGACAAGAGGTGTTGTGAAGAATTTGAAGAGTGACAGAAAATAATATGCCCAAAAAAAGTTTAATTATGTAGCAATATCTTTCACAACATGCTTTTGATGCAAGTCTAGAGTGATGACAAGTCAAAACCTAGTGAAAATACACCTAAAATATTCAAATTTTCAACAATTTTCAATGCAAATGAGTAAGAGAAAGGGTGTTGTGAGGAAAATTGTGATGGAAAATAGATTATAATGGTAATATTAGCCACCTAATTCCATAAAATCCATCACAACATGCCTATAGTGCCAATCTAAGTCAAACCCTAGTGAAAATATAGCTAAAATATGCCAATTTTCACAAATTTTTAATGCAAATGTCTCATAGAAATGGCATTGTAAGAAATTTAGGGAGGGATAGCAGATATATCCCTGATAACAGCCAATTAATTCATCAAAATCCCACACAACACATTTGTGATGCAATTCTAGAGAGACGATAAGACTAAATCTAGTGAAAATGCAAGGTTTTCAAACCCTAGACATGAAATTTTGCAAGAAACCCAGTATGATGCAACACTACAATTAGAAATTAGTCCTAATGAGTGTTTGAAAAGGGTAGTAAAATCTGAAACAAGAATTTGACTACAAACCCTAGCTAATGCAAAACTATGTTTTTATGAAAAATGCACAATTTTGAGCAATTTTTGACAATTTAAGTTTGAAATGCAATGCAAATGAATATTAGATAATGAATTTATGTAATTTAAATCTGATATGATGAAAATAATAGGAATTAAATGCCAATTAAATTCTAATTAATTCAAATTATGCTGAAATGCAAGCCTAAGATGCCAATTTTTTCAAAATTTTCAATTTTTTTTTGTATTTTTTCAAATACAACAAATGAATGAATGTAAATCTATCACACAACACTCAACAAAGTGCTAAATAGTACAAAAACATGGGTTCACCAAAATGTTTAGTGGTGAAAAGAGGGGTTTAGGTTTAGTTAAGTTTCAAAGGCAAATCCTCCCTTCACCACAAACATTCAAGGGCATATCAACCGAATTGAATCTCCACTAAGTGAGAGAAATCACTTGGGTAAGTGCAAAAAGATGGGGGGCCAAAAAGTGACCAAATTGTTTTTAAAAAAAAAATACAAAACGCGAGTGCGTTATAATGCGCTCGCATTATGCTTTGGTAATGACGAGCCTAAGCCTCGTCAAAACCAAACCATAATGTGAGCACATTATCACCTATTATAAATAAAAAAAAAACTCATCTCATTTCATTTCATTTCTTTTTTCTCCACTATTCCCGTGGCCTGCAAACCCTAGGAAGCACGCTCACATTTTGGATTCCTTAATTCAACAAAAAAATCTTATCGATTCATCGCCAAAATACCACCACGACGTCGAGCATGCCAAAGGAGTGAGTTTATTTGTCTTTTTGTTTGAATTTGCTTCTAAATAGGTAGGTTTGAGTTGATTTTTGATGTATATTTCATTAATGGTCAAGAAATGTTAATGCACCTCCTCCTTGTCCTCCTCAAAATCCACAAAATCCTGTGGAACAACAACCTCCTCCATCCATTCCTCGACATGCCCCTCGAACACAAGAAAATATAACGGGGCAAATTGAAAACAACAAAAAAGAAATTGAAGATATAATTGCAAGGTTCAAAGATCCTTCCACTTCAACCTTGCATAGGTCCATGCTTACTGAATCTCTTGAATCTATGTTATCAAATGTAGATTCAACTAGCAAGCAAATAACTAGTTGGATGGATAAGAGGAGAGAGTTTAGAGATTATTATGTAGACAAGCTGTCATACCAAGATGTAAAAAAATTACAAATTACAAAATTATATTTGTGTTCGATTTTCACAAACCCACAAACAAATCAACCTCCACCCATTAGATGCAAGAGCTTCCCTATCCATTGGTGCAACTACCAAGCGATAAGGGACAATTTTGGGCAGAGGTGGTGAATAGTTTTTGACCATCCTTCATGCAATAATAATGAGGTCCCACAATACTTTTTGAGGAAACTCTATTGCACATATGTCCTCAATAAAGTGCCAAACTATTTTGATATGCAGGACTTCCAGGGTAGAGGTGGGGGGTCAGCACAAGATAGACTAGGGGCATGTGTTGACCCACAGCAGGTAATAAGATGAGTAATCAGTAGACCAGGCCATAAGCATGTTTCTATCCCTTCCATTGTGAAGGAGAGTGTTGAGGCCGATACACTTCAGTCCATTAGTGCCTTGACCTAGAGCATCATAGAGCATGCCAATCCTGTAGCACATAGTGGGTTCAGAGATAGTGCGAGGAGTAGGGTCCCACCCCATGCTTGTCAGTCTTGCGGATCAACCTGTGGTTATGACCCCATGGATAGTTAGGATGCAGGTGCACAAGCTACATCTGCAGCTGAGCAAATGGTGATGACAAATACCCTCCTAAGTGAGACTTTCAGCCTTAATACTCAAGTAAATATTAGTAAGTTTATTGAACTTAATTTATTAAATTTCATTTTTGAAATGCAAGATTAACTAATTTAGTTTGATGATTTTAATGAAATTTTAGGGTCATAGCGTTGATGCAGTATTCAGTGGTTCTCCACTTGCATATTACACTAGATCATCTATTGTTGGGGTATGTAACTAGTAAACAATTATAAATATTACATGTGAATAGCATCATTATATGAATGGTATTCTAATATCTAATTTTGGATGTTGAATATGTTAATATTGGAGATTTCATGGCAACACCTGCCAGCGGTGGTGGACTTCAAAGCTTCATAGAGGTAATATAATAAATAGTTTAATGAATGAATTGTACTTACTAAATTTTTGTATGTGACTTGTGTTCTTTATTGTGTGTACTTCCATGTTTAGATGAACATGTGTGTATGCTAGGAGCCATGATTTGCATCACTATTATAGTTTTCGTAATTGAATAATGTTGTTTTATTTCTAGATGATGCAGGCTACAGAGACACCTCCAGATGTTCATAGGGCAATAGAACATGGTGTGACCTCTACGATTCATAGCTCCATGGCATTGATAGGGGTATGAGGCATATTAGTAAATTTCAATTTACATTCATTGCTATAGTTGTCTATTTTTGAAAAATCAAAAGATTATTGATTTGAAGTTTAATTTCTATCTAGATGGTTTTTATAGGACATGACATCACCATGGCCTATTCCTGCTACTGAGGCAAGTGAGGAGACAAATTATATGTTAGCAATAAGTGATTATTTTGTTAAATGTTTCATTTTTTATAACATGTAATTTCTATATATTAATGTCTATACTTTTTATTGTAACAGCTAAAGATGCAGGTAGAACTAAATAGGAGGAGAAGCCCTCGGGTTCCTAGTAGACCACCCACATGCACGTCTCCATCCCCTAGAAGATCAAAGGCTGCCTGTGATCTATTCTCTTCACCAGCCAGAGGGGAATGACTTTTTATTGTGTTCCTTTGTTGCATGCCTATATGGCATTTGTGGACATATATTTTGTATTGTATATAGTTGACATTGTATGCCTATATGGCATTCTTGTAAGCCTATATGGCTATTTTGTATATATGTTATGCTTATATCGATAGATATTGATGTATGCCTATATGGATATTTGGTTAATACAAATATTTTTATTGATGGCATCCATACTTGCATTATAAATCCATGTTTGAATAGATATTTATAGATGGCTACTTCAAATATTTAAAGTCCAATTGTATTACATAGGATGTTTGTTGATCCAATAAGCTAGCTATTGTTATTCAAGTATCACCTAAACCTCATTTCGGAACTAAAATATAAAAGTTGTATTTAAAAAAAATGAATCATCATGTTGAATAGAAAATATTAATATTCTTTATGAGTAGCATACAATGTCAACTATATGCAATACAAAAAAATGAATCATCATGTTATTCTTTATGTTTGAGATCCTGAAAATGACTAAGTCTAGTAGCTTGATATCCTGAAACACTAGGATGAATATCCAAGTCATTAGGATGATTGCGCCTTGAGAAAAAGTCATTAAGATGAGCACCTAAAGGAGACTTTCTTAAATATTCAAATATTAAGCAACAAGCATGAAGGGTTAAGGCGCAATTTGCAACTCATAAAGCCTCAAAAGGGTACCCAACTTGGAGAGAGAATTAATTTAAGACAAGGCACCCATTGACACCTGTTCCACCATGAAAGTGCACCTAAGGTGGAAGGAGAACAAGCCTCTAGTAAGTGAAGTGCACCTATTGTCTAACCCACTTCATTATGGCGCCATAGCATGAGGAGGAGTATATAAGTCAATAGGAAATTGTGCCTAGAATGCAAATGAAGGACTAAGTGGCATTTTCAATAAGCATCAATTCACCTTGAGCTTTCAATAAATACATCAAATTGAGCCCCATAAGCCTAGGTGCAATTTGCCTTCAAAAGAACCTTCTATTGGCTCCTTGGAGGAAATCAACTTACAATGACAAGTCTTGGAGGTTTCTCATTTTGGATGATGTCTTTTGAGATTAACTACAATGATTGAAAGTTAAGAAGAGTGGAAAGAACCTATTTTGAACCTTAGGCACCCTTCATGTAATTTCCCACCATCATGAGTGCCTAGATCTAAGAAGGAGTGAATAAAGGATCTTAACATCAAGAAGCATGTTGTTAATCAACTTGGAGAAGTCTTTGACAAATATTATGAAGAATTGAGTACATGGAAGTAAAGGAAGTACATATCAACTCCAAAGTGTGCCTAATGATCAATAAGAAATTCTTCCAAAGCAAAGGCGCTCATTGTGAATTTTCCTACTAGTTTTGGCGCCTTGAAGTCTAAGTGCATGAAAATCATGAGGATGAGCGCTTAGGGATGAGATAGTCTTCATAAGAGTTTAAATAAGAACATCATCAAAATGCGCCTTGGTAGAGAGACTTGAGACCATCATCAAATAAGCCAAAATATCTATCTCCAATCTAGGCACAAATTCTAGCTCCTCCCAACTCAAATGAGCACCCAAGTTGAAGTCAACTTTCATCTATACAACCTTCAAATTGTGCCTTAATTAAGGAAGGGATTTGAACCTCAAAATTTAATCATCTCAAGACAAAAGCTTCCTTAGACACTTGGCATTTGATTGAAATCATTGAGAATTAGAAAGAACCACCTAAGGATGTAAGGAGCACTTTTCACCCATACAAGCATAAAATTGCGCCTAAGGGAAATAACTTGATTTCATATCAATAGGTGAGTGCCTTGAGAGAAAGGATCACTCTAGGTCATTTTCAATTGTTGAAAGCACAAAAATGATAAAGATAAAGGCAATTGAGTTAGGTGCACTTTAGCCTCTGAGGACACCTCAATGAGCGCCTTGGGTGAAATTGCATGAGATGACCTTTTGGAGTGAGTGCTTGAAAGATAGAATTCATTCTAAGACATGTCTCATCATTTTAAATTACAAAATTATAAGTATAAAGACATTTAAATCTAGACGCACTCTCCATCAATACAAACCCATTCTAGTGCCTAAGGGAGAAATTGCATTGAAAGACACCTTTTGAATGAATCTCTCAAGGGAGATTAACCTCTTTAATCCATTACAATTGTTTGAAATCATTTAAAGTGATAAATATGGACCAACTTGTGTTAGGGGCCCTTTGCTCTTCTTTTTACCTATATATGTGCCTAGATTTGTAGTAAGATTATTCCATGTTTAAAGAGGATTCCTTTGTGTTATAAAATGTTTATCATGAGGATTGATGTGTTTCTTGGTTTGTATTGTAGGAAGATTGAAGGAAAAGGTAGGAGCAAGAGCTTGGAGTCACCTAGAGTCATCATGTAGCTGCTCCAAAGGAGCCTTTCACATTCATTCATGCCAGAGAGTTAAGATGGAAGTAATCACTGCCAATGAAACACCAATTCAAGAGGTAGCTGCTCCAAGAGGTCACAACAAGATATATTTCAAGTCTTCTTCATCAACGACATCACCAGTTGCAACATGTTCGAAGACTTCCATCTATCACTTCAAGTTCCATTCATCTTCAAGTATCAACTAGATTCTTCATCAATCATTGCTTCAAGATCAGCATGTAGCCATTCCAAAGGAACTTCTCATCATCATCAAGCATTCCAAAGACATCCATTCAATTTCAAGTCCCTCTGATACATTCAAGGCTCCTTGAGAAGTCATCTAATTCACATATAAGGGAAAGTGCTATCATCAATATCTACACTTCAAAGGACCTTTCAAGTTGGAACACTTCTTCATCAAACATTTGAAGACATCCATCCAAGCTTCAATTTCTTTCACAATCTTCAAGTCCAAGAGAAATTACATCTAGTGAACTCATTAATTGGCGCATAGGAGGAAAAGACCTTAAACTTACATTATTAAGTCAGCACTTTAGAAATTGAGCCATTCCTAGTCAATTGGAGTCATAAAATATCAAATACAAAGTCAAATTGGACTTAGGCACCCCTTCATATAATTTCCCACCATCATGAGTGCCTAGATCTAGGAAGATCATCCAATTGCACCTAGGAATAAGATACAAGTCCAAGACCTCAAATTTGAGTAACTAGAAGTGTGATGGATTGAAGAAGCTACATTGGTGCCTAAGGGTAAGTTGCATCTAATGACATCACCTAATTGAACGCCTAGGAGGTATAAAGCTTAACATTGACATGAGGACAAGCACTTAGTAGAGGAGAGTTTCTCAAACATTTAAACATGTGAATGAACTCATAGAAATGCACCAAGTCATCTAGGCGCTATTTTTCCCTTGTGTACCCTTACATTTGCGCCTAAGAAGAAGTTGCTTTAGTTATTAGAGTGTTTGAGTATTCAGGATTTTTTAGCAATGCTTTGCAACTTTACACTACCTTCTTCTGACGATTTTTGGGGCAACAGAAAACCTTTCACCACGGGCAAACACCTCAGAGATATAAAAAATTGAGAGAGGTTATTTTAGAGGAACTCTACATGATCGCGTTGCCTCAGACAAAATATTTCTAAGTGACATAGTTTTTGAGTAACATCTCATCAAAGATTGCTACCTTTTTGCACTTTGGACTCTTCAGGGATATCGTCGGTACAATGTAGCTTGGACTGTTTTGACATGTTTGGGTGAAAAATAGGACCATACCTAATGTAAATGTACCCATCCGGACGCGTTGGAATAGTTAGTTTGGTTGCATCAGGAGTAGGATGAAAGTTATACCCCTTTACAACTTTACACTGCCTCCTTCTGACGATTTTTGGGGTAGCAGAAAACCTTTCACCACGGGCAAATATCTTAGAGATATAAAAAACTGAGAGAGGTTATTGTAGAGACACTCTAGATGATCCCATTGCCTTAGAAAGAATGTTTCTAAGTGACATGATTTTTGAGTAACATCTCGTCAAAGATTGCTGCCTTTTTGCACTTTGAACTCTTCAGGGATATCGTCGGTACAATGTAGCTCAGACTATTTTGACATGTTTGGGTAAAGAAAGGACCATGCCTAGCATAAATGTACCAATCTGGATGCATTGGAATAGACAGTTTGGTCACATCAGGAGCAGGATGAAATTTACACCCCTTTACAACTTTACATTGCCTCCTTCTGACGATTTTTGGGGCAGCAGAAAACCTTTCACTACGGGCAAATGTCTCAGAGATATAAAAAACTGAGAGAGGTTATTGTAGAGGCAATCTACATGATCGCGTTGCCTTAGATGGAATGTTTCTAAGTGACACAGGTTTTGAGTAACATATCATAAAAGATTGCATCAAGAGCAGGATGAAAGTTACACCCCTTTACAACTTTACAATGCCTCCTTCTGACAATTTTTGGGGTAGCAGAAAACCTTTCACCACGGGCAAATGTCTTAGAGATATAAGAAATTGAGAGAGGTTATTGTAGAGACACTCTACATGATCGCGTTTCCTTAGACAGGATGTTTCTAAATGAAATAGTTTTTGAGTAACATCTCGTCAAAGATTGCTGCCTTTTTCCACTTTGGACTCTTCAAGGATATCGTTGGTACAATGTAGCTCGGACTGTTTCAACATGTTGGGGTGAAAAATAGGACCATGCCTAGTGTAAATGTACCCATCTAGACATGTTAGAATAATTAGTTTGGTCGCATCAGGAGTAGGATGAAAGGTACACCCCTTTGCAACTTTACACTGCCTCCTTCTAATAATTTTTGGGGCAAATGTCTCAGAGATATAAAAAACTCAGAGAGGTTATTGTAGAGGCACTCTACATGATCATGTTTCCTTAGACGTAATGTTTCTAAGTGACAATTTTTGAGTAACATCTCATCAAAGATTGCTGCCTTTTTACACTTTGGACTCTTCAGGGATATTGTCAGTATAATGTAGCTCAAACCATTTCGACATGTTTGGGTGAAAAATAGGACCATGTCTAGCATAAATGTACCCATCTAGACACATTTGAATAGTCAGTTTGGTCACATCAGGAGTAGGACAAAAGTTACACCCTTTTGCAACTTTACACTGCCTCCTTCTGACGATTTTTGGGGCAGCAGAAAACCTTTCACCATGGGAAAATGCCTTAGAGATATAAAAAACCAAGAGAGGTTATTTTAGAGACACTCTACATGATCATGTTTCCTTAGATGAAATGTTTCTAAGTGACACAATTTTTGAGTAACATCTCGTCAAAGATTGTTGCCTTTTTGCACTTTGAACTCTTCAGGGATATCGTCGGTACAATGTAGCTCAGACTGTTTCGACATGTTTGGGTAAAAAATAGGACCATGCCTAGTCTAAATGTACCCATCTGGATGCGTTAGAACAATTAGTTTAGTCATATCAGGAGCAAGACACCAAAAATTCATAACATGAAGTAAAAATGTGTATATGTGTAAAAATGCAGCAGGAAATTAAAAAAGACAAACCTTACAAATTAATGTGCATACATACAACTCAATGTAACATGACTTTACAAAATCAATGTGAATACTTACAAATTAATCCAATGAACCATCTGGGTCTGCTCTACTCTTTATTGTGTCAAGTATTGCTTCATGATCAAACTCACGCACCTTCTACAAGATTTTGTTCAAAGGTCTACCTCGATACTTTATCAAATGAACATTGGATGCCATGACAAGGTTTGAGTAATGAAGAATCTTCCAATGCGTGTCAAAGTCCTAAAATAGCCAAACATTAACACTCTCGTGTGGGTACTATTGTGATGTAATCACACATCGCCCCATTGCAAATGGGGACCCACTCTTTCTTTCGTAATTTTTTTCGAGCTTGTATTGCCTTTTGGAGGTGTCATTCAATCAGGTCTTCCTCTGCAAATTAGACAATGGACCACAAATCCAAGTTAAGATCAACCAAAACTGAGTCAGTGGCCTAGGAAGGTTGAAGCTGAGAGATTCAAAGCTGAGCTATGCACAAGTAGTGCTTAGGGAAGTGGATCCTTATCAAATCTTAGGTAAAAATCAAAATCATACATCTGTTTGGAATTAAGCACACATTCATGATCACCTTGCAAGATTTTTCAAAGAAAACATGACATCTTAAAATGTCTGCTCTAATTGGACTCCTAAATTCATCTTGCATTTCACGTATTTTAACTCCTCCATGAATGGTCAAAAGGGTTCACTTCTAAGTATATGCTCAAAGATCGATATGTATGGATAGCACGTTTAAGTCTCTGTTCCAGGCAGATTTCTGTTGGTCCTTTGTAATATTCATTTTTGCATTGGTTACTAATGCATGATGCCTTCATGAAGCCTGCTTTGTTTAAGATCATTTTGAGAATTCTAAGCTTGGCATCATTTAGTTGAGGGAAAAATGTTCGCATATGAGTGATGGTTTGCCTTGCATATTTGGCAGTGAATGAGTTTACATATAATGGAGGACCTCACATTATTTTCAAAATGCAAATCATGTGAGTAAAATGTTTAGATCTATGTTCGAGTGGACTTTCCACGATCTCTTTGCAAATGTGCACACTTAGTTTAAAATCCTACTTTAGCAGACATTTTGGGTCACCTTGCTGAGATTTTAAATTCAAATCATTCGTGGCATCCTAAAAAAGTCCGCCTAGGTGGACATTACTAATCGACATGCAAAGAGAAAAAAATTTCAAATATGCTTGGTACACTCCAAAGACCGCCTAGGCAGACTTTCATGGACCTTATTGTAAATCATCCAGCTCATTGCGTAATGATTTGAGTTGTCCGTTCCAAGTCTATTCTGACGGTTATCTTTGAGAATTCTTTTCAAACTATGCATTGCCTACTCGAATGTCTATCTAAGCGCATCATTGGAGGTGATTTGCAAATCATCAAATTCAAAGTTTGCACGGAGCACTTTGGAGTCTGCCTAAATATACGCTCCACCATATCTTGTGGTTCTTGTCATCTAGCTAATGCATAGTGAGTTAGAGGGACCGCCTTATGCCAAATTTAAATTTTGTGTTGGTCATTATTAAGTTTGTTCAAGCATGTTTGAGGAGGCGTGACGAATTTAGCATATGCATTAAATGTTTAGAACCCACTCCAGGCATAAATATTGCATTTTTTGAGTCTTCTGCATGGAACAACATAGAATCCACATTGTCTGGTATTTACTAAAATTAATATCATGTGTTATGTTTGAAGGATCCATTTGGGGAATAGTTTAGATAGAGTTAAAAAAGGGGAGAGTTCGCTTATTAGCTGATATTTGTTTAAATCAATCTCCAATTGCGAGTGTAGTCTACGGACATGAGAAAAGCTACTAAATGCAGTGTGGCCTCATACATAAAGTAGTTAAGGATCAGAAATTCATTTGGGAAAGGTTTTCAATGGCTTGCAAGTCATATTCATATGCTTTAAAATATCAATGCCTCTCATTATAAACATATTCGTGGATTCAGTTCTAGGTGCGTTCTGGGTTAATCAAGATTTTGGTGGCGCAAATTAGTGCTATATTTGTCAAATGGCATTATTACGAGGACATTCAGGTTTTGTTTTTTTGCAAAATTTGCATTATTGACTTAAAGCAAGATAATAATCGATTTATCTTGCATACATTGTGTGGTAAAATTTGTCTTATTTGCTGGTCTTTTAAGCATTATTATACTATAGTAATGTCATGAATTCGTGTAGGTGAATGAAGAATGCCAAGAGTTGGCACATGGGAAAGTTCAAAAGGATGGAGGAGCAGGAGGGTGGACATCATCGTCACATGAAAGAGACCCGTTCCGGATGATCAAGATCCAATGCCAAAGTCATGCAACAAGATCATCATTTGCACGAGAACAAGAGAAATGAGCAAGTTCATCAAGCAATCCAAGAATTATACATTCAAAAGTACAGTTACATGATCGAAAACAAGACATTCGACAAATTTTCTCAAGTTTTAATTTTGAAGTAGCTAAGTTCCAAAGGTGAAAATTCAAAGATTTGAAGACTACTCCAAAAGATGACAAAATTTGAGAAAATTTTCTGACCAATATGAACACAAAGAAAATCAAACCAATTTCTTCGATGCTGAGGTGGCACATGCACAACAATGATCCAATCACAGCCTACCACGTCATCCATCTACATTCAATGTTCTAAAGATAGTAATTTTTTGTAACTAACTGCCTTGTCAAAATCTGGGCCATTGATTCTCAAATCAATCCTAGCTATTTATGTAATTTTGAGGTCTATAAAAGGGCTCATTTCTCTCATTTGAAAAAGGAGGATTATCGAAGGAGAGAGCAGGAATCAAGAGTAGGAGTAGAGTAGAGGATACTCTTCGAAATTATTGAGAGGAGATATGAAATTGTTGTAAAAAATACATTTCCAAAATCAATACAAGCTCATTGTTGAATGCTTCATGGTGATTTGTGTGGTGATGGAATTTTAGCATGGTTTCAAATTCTTGAATATGATGGAGAAATGTTTCCAAGTAGCTTAGAAATAGATTAAAAGTGCATTGATCTAATGAATATATGTAAAGATATTTGATGAATTCTTCTGGTTCATACTTTTCGTGGATTATTGAAGGCAACCCACTTTGCAAAGTTAGATTGAACCTTCATTTGCTTTACTTCGGTTGTGAATGCTTGTTCAAGCTACGCCAGCTTTGGGTGTTTGGATGGAGGTTTACAATATGAAAATCCTTGAGTTTCCTTAGAAGATTGCACCTGCTTCATGTAGTTGTTGATTCTCATGGCGAAACAGAGTCAGGTTTCATGAGGAGCTTGTCTATCTTGGCATATTTCATTATCTCATTGTCCTTAGATTAGCCTTCTAAACCCTTGTCCTTTTTCCTTTTCTTTCATAGCCAATTAGAGTGAGTTCCAGTTCACAAGAAGGAGAATAACATATTTAGAATGGAATAAGGAGTCAATTCAGCGTAAGTCCCTTTGTGAGTATCAGCAAAATCACATCAACTACTAAGTCTATCCATTGCAAGTCAAGACCTGACATCTAGAACCTTGGAGTTGTCTCATTGGATCACATTGTTTAGCCTTTGAGAGACTTTGTTCAAGAGAGGATAGAATACCTCGGTATTTTATTCTGAGTTTGCATGTGCATAAAAAACACATCAACAGAATTGGTGCTAGAAGGAGGGCGAGAACAACGGATTGGTACATTTGTTCCAAGAATACAAAAGATATTCTGATGTTTTATCATTCATTTCTCTATCATACTGCTTGACAAAATTCAGCAAGGAGGAGGCCATAATGAAATACATAGATCTCAACTCAAGATAAAAGGGGCATGAACAAGGAATTACATTTCTTCTTTCATTCCAAGCATGAGAACGAACTTTGAATTATGGAATTAGAACCACGTGAGCCTTCAAAGTCAAATTTGAGATTTGCTAGATCTCTCTTATGCCAGAAAATAAAAAAGTATAAAACTTCAAAAAATCAAAAAAGTAAAAAATTGAAAAATACCAAAAGCAAAGTGAAGGATGGATTCCTCAGCATACGTGAAGCAGTTTCATCGTTGTGGCAGCAATATGATCATCCTCAAGATGATATTCTTCAGCTTTGGTGGACTTTGAATGCACAACTCTATCCCAAGAGTTTGGGTAACTTCACATCAAGGAAAAGATGTAGAATTCACGATACTAATGGACACGAGGAATTGTATTGCCCAACATTTTTATCAAGAATGGAATTAGCTTTGCAAGGGAAAATTTCTTTTTCATAGGTACATGAGCCAATTGTTTCTACAAATATGCTCCCCGAAGCCTTGTTTGATGAAAGAGAGTTCTTCATAAGTTTTAAGGAAATGGTCAAGAAGAGACTAAGTATTGAGAAGGACCTACCTGCAGAGGAAATGTTGATTCCAGGTGGTTGGTGTAGGATTCATAACACCACTTATTCAGAACTTACATGTTCATCTTGTTAGGAAACTGTTCATCAAGTGAAGGAAGAATTAAAGTTGGAAGAAGAATCCAAAGTACAATTGAGATTAGATGACTTGTGGAGTAAATGTCTTCAAGAAATCAATTCACCACCCAAACAAGAAGATGTTCCCATGTTATTTACTAATGAAGATAGCACAAGTGAACTTGATAATCAAGTGGAAGGTCCATTTGCATACCTTCTTCCAAGTAAGAATGAACCTCCTACTAAAAAAGTTGAAAAAGG
Organism: Cunninghamia lanceolata; assembly: GCA_027924645.1. NCBI lineage: Eukaryota > Viridiplantae > Streptophyta > Pinopsida > Cupressales > Cupressaceae > Cunninghamia > Cunninghamia lanceolata. The sequence goes on along the minus strand of BSBN01001271.1, from coordinate 2,527,430 downwards.
AATAGAAGATGTCCAAACAAAGGTAATTGACAAACAGGATGTTGATTCCTCCATCGAAGAAGAAAGTGAATCGAGGTCATTGCAAGAAGAAGAATTCCTTGCTACATATTCATCCATGTTGCTAGAAAAGATCATTGAGAAGGAATTGCACGAGGTTTCAAGAATCCTTGAAAGAGATGGTAATCATGAAGATATGCTACAAGCCATCATTCACAAGCCTGACAATCAAGTGCAATTCGAAGGGGCGTTCGACACTCTCATCGATGAAGTACAGTCAAAGCTATGCCAAAATGAACAAGTTGAAGAAATGGAGGCCAAATATACAGTTCAATTCAAGTTGGTGCTAGGCCCATTGTTGAAAATCCAAGATGAACTTACAGGTGAAATGTTCCATGCTTCTAAATTTCAATTATTTTAACCTTTTCATATGCCCACTATTGATTATAATGTTGATTTGCATGTTACAGATGTGAGTGGGATGATTCATCACCAACTTTGACCTCCAGACATATTGGTAGGTGACAAGCATAAATTTCCACTTGAAGATGAAGACCAATAGGTTGTATCTTTCCTTGCTCCTAGTGATGAAGATTACAAATTTGAAGATCATGAATTTCCAAATTGTGAATTTGAAGAGTATGAATTTGATTATGGAAATTTTGGAAAAACAACCTACATGTGGATAAATCATGGTCCTAATGAATTGCCACAATTGCTGATTTTGTGCAAACTTTTTTCTGAATTCAATGATTGTGTTGTGAGAGAATTTATCTCCAAATTCAAGGACAAATTTGCCAAAATCTGAACTATCACATGTGCCTTATTGTTGCTTTTCATTTTGAGAAATCATTCGAGGCCCTGTATATATTTGGGTCTTTTGAGTCGTGTCTGCTCTTTGTACATGGTTTGCTTAGAGTAGGTTTTCTTTTCTGTTGCTTTAGAGTAGTTTTGTCATAGTTTAGTTCGCTTTCTGTAGTTTAGGTTATTGCTTTAGTTTAGGTTTTCTTTTGTGGGTTTCCATTTCATGAAGTGGATGTTGTTATCTCTAAAGCACGTTTAGCCTGATTCTTACTGAATGTTTGGTTCATTTCTTTGATAAATGTTCATGAAATTCTTTGGATTCTAAGGATGATTTTCTTTAACTTTATCAACTAGCTAAGATTTGTACTTGACTCAGAAAGGAATCCTATATTGTGTCTTGACACTGACATCTTGTGATTACTATGTTTAAAAAAGCCAAATCTTAATCTAAGTATGAACACTTCTTGTTTTCCTTTGAGAAACTTGCATCAGATGGATGGATTCATTGTGGACTCCATTGTTAGTGTTTGAATAGCATGTTGCTTGTTCTTGGAAGATAAATTGAATGTTTAGAATGACTTGAATTGTTTTGAGATCTTATACCTTTTCACGCTTTTAAAATCTAGAGGTACTTAAGTGAATCTTTGTGATCTCACATTAAGTGAAAAATCTAAAGGTCCACCTTTACCGCCATCGTAAGTCCACACCTAGCTAGCTGAGTTATCAAGTAGTGGTACTGCATTGTACTCTACCAAGCAAAAGCATATTGAAAATCAAAAGAAAAGAAAAGAGAAAAGAAATGAAAAGAAAATCACAAATCACACACCATAACTCAGTTAGATGGATGGTTGAGTAATCTTTACCAGGGCTATGGATGCCTGACCGGTAGTAGGGCTCTGCTCAAGTAGAATTATGAGACAAACCCATCGGGGCTATAGACACTTGCTAGCAGTGGGGCCATGTCCAGGTAGTTCATGAGGTGTGTACTAATCACATAGCTTAATGTGGAGGAACTGAGGTGATCTTAGTTGCTGATAGATGGGAATGAACTCATGACGCACACACTTGGATCCTTAGGATGTGAATGGTTGTGCTAATCTTTTGACTTTGCCTCTTTGATCAAGTATTCATGTCTATTTGGCCTAACATGTGGGTGTGCGCAGGGATTTTGAAATTGTGATTCTTTTTTATCTTTGGAACATTTGAGATTTTATATTAATCACTGTTCTGGAAATGTTTAACTATGAAGTGTCTCAATCCAATCTAGGATTCTTCTTCCCTTTTGAGTGCGTTTCCTAACCGGTTGATGACTTTAAAGGTATTGTTTGACATTTCTAGGTTTGGATTGGATCTTTATTTTTGAAATTTTTAGGAACATTTATTCGAAGGTGGTGCTAGATGTTGTGATGTAATCACACATCGCCCCATTGCAAATGGGGACCCACTCTTTCTTTCGCAATTTTTTTCGAGCTTGTATTGCCTTTTGAGGTGTCATTCAATCAGGTCTTCCTCTACAAATTAGACAGTGGACCTCAAATCCAAGTTAAGATCAACCAAAACTGAGTCAGTGGCCTAGGTAGGTTGAAGCTGAGAGGTTCAAAGCTGAGCTGTGCACAAGTAGTGCTTAGGGAAGTGGATCCTTATCAAATCTTAGGCAAATGTCAAAATCATACATCTGTTTCGAATTAAGCACACATTCATGATCACCTTGCAAGATTTTTCAAAGCAAACATGACATCTTAAAATGTCTGCTCCAAGCGGACTCCTATATTCATCTTGCATTTCACGTATTTTAACTCCATGAATGGTCAAAAGGGTTTACTTCTAAGTATATGCTCAAAGATTGATATGTATGCATAGCATGTTTAAGTCTCTGCTCTAGGCGGACTTTTGTTGGTCCTTTGTAATATTCATTTTTGCATTGGTTTCTGATGTAGGATGCCTTCATGAAGCCCACTTTGCTTAAGATCATTTTAAGAATTCTAAGCTTGGCATCATTTAGTTGAGGGAAAAATGTCCACCTATGAGTTAATGTTTGCCTCGCATATTTGGCAACGAATGAGTCTACATATAATGGAGGACCTCACGTTATTTTCAAAATGCAAATCATGTGCATAAAATGTTTAGATCTCCTTTCGAGTGGACTTTCCACGATCTCTTTGCAAATGTGCACACTTAGTTTAAAATCTTGCTTTAGCGGAAATTTTGGGTCGCCTTGCAGAAAGTTTAAATTCAAATCATTCGTGGCATCCTAAAAAAGTCCACCTAGGCAGACATTACTAATTGACATGCAAAGAGAAAAAATTTCAATTATGATTGGTGCACTCCAAAGACTACCCAGGTGGACTTTCACGGACCTCATTGTAAATCGTCTAGCTCATTGCGTAATGATTTGAGTTGTCCACTCCAAGTCTATTCTGACGGTTATCTTTGTGAAGTCTTTTCAAACTATGCATTGCCTGCTCGAATGTTTGTCTAACTACATCATTGGAGGTGATTTGCAAATCATCAAATTCAAAGTTTGCATGGAGCACTTTGGAGTCTGCCTAAATATATGCTCCACCATATCTTATGGTTCTTGTCATCTAGCTAATGCATAGTGAGTTAGAGGGACTGCCTTATGCCAAATTTAAATTTTGCATTGGTCATTATTAAGTTCATTTAAGCACGTTTGAGGAGGCATGATGAATTTAGCATATGTATTAAATGTTTAGAACCCACTCCAGGCATAAATATTGCATTTTCTGAGTCTTCTGCATAGAACAACATAGAATCTACATTGTCTGGTATTTACCAAAATTAGTATCATGCGTTATGTTTGAAGGATCCATTTGGGGAATAGTTTAGATAGAGTTAAAAAAGGAGAGAGTTCACTTATTAGCTGATATTTGTTTAAATCAATCTCCAATTGCAAGTGTAGTCTACGGACATGAGAAAAGCCGATAAATGCAGTGTGGCCTCATACATAAAGCAGTTAAGGATCAAAAATTTGTTTGGGAAAGGTATTCGATGGCTTGCAAGTCATATTCATATGCTTTAGAAAATCAATGCCTCTCATTATAAACATATTCATGGATTTAGTTCTAGGTGCGTTCTGGTTTAATCAAGATTTTGGCAAGGCAAATTAGTACTATATTTGTCAAATGACATTATTAAGAGGACATTCAGGTTTTATTTTTTGCAAAATTTGCATTATTGACTTAAAGAAAGATAATAATCGATTTATCCCGCATACATTGTGTGGTGAAATTTGTCTTATTATACTATACTAATGTCATGATTTTGTGTAGGTGAATGAAGAATGCCAAGAGCCAGCACATGGGAAAGTTCAAAAGGATGGAGGAGCAGGAGGGTGGACATCATCATCGCATGAAAGAGACCTATTTCGGATGATCAAGATCCAATGCCAAAGTCATGTAACAAGATCATCATTTGCACGAGAACAAGTGAAATGAGCAAGTTCATCAAGTAATCCAAGAATTATACATTCAAAAGTACAGTTACATGATCAACAACAAGACATTCGATAAATTTTCTCAAGTTTAAATTTCGAAGCAGCTAAGTTCCAAAGGTGAAAATTTGAAGATTCGAAGACTACTCCAAAAGATGACAAAATTTGGGAAAATTTTCTGACCAATATGAACACAAAGAAAATCAAACCAGTTTGTTCAATGTTGAGGTGGCACGTGCACAACATTGATCCAATCACAGTTTGCCATATCATCCATCTACATTCAATGTCCTAAAGATAGTAAATTTTTGTAACTAACTACCTTGTTGTCAAAATCTAGGCCATTGATTCTCAAATCAATCCTGGCCATTCATGTAATTTTGAGGTCTATAAAAGGGCTCATTTCTCTCATTTGAAAAAGGAGGATTATTAGAGGAGAGAGCAGGAATCAAGAGTAGGAGTAGATGCTATTAGAGTAGGAGTAGAGTAGAAGATACTCTTCAAAATCATTGAGAGGAGATATGAAATTGTTGTAAAAATTACATTTCCAAAATCAATACAAGCTCATTGTGGAATGCTTCATGGTGATTTGTGTGGTGATGGAATGTTAGCATGGTTTCAAATTCTTGAATATGATGGAGAAATGTTTCCAAGTAGCTTAGAAATAGATTAAATGTGCATTGATGTAATGAATATATGTAAAGATATTTGATGGATTCTTCTGGTTCATACTTTTCATGGATTGTCAAAGGTAACCCACTTTGCAAAGTTAGACTAAACCTTCATTTTCTTTAGTTTGGTTGTGAATGCTTGTTAAAGCTATGTTAGATGTGCTAGCTGTGGCTGTTTGGATGGAGGTTTACGATATGAAAATCCTTGAGTTTTCCTAGAAGATTGCACCTGCTTCGTGTAGTTGTTGGTTCTCATGGCAAAATGGAGTCAGGTTTCGTGAGGAGTTTGTCTATCTTGGCATATTTCATTATCTCATTGTCCTTAGTTTAGCTTTCTAAACCCTTGTCCTTTTGCCTTTTCTTTCATAGCTAGTTAGAGTGAGTTCCACTTCACAAGAAGGAGAATAACATATTTAGAATGGAATAAGGAGTCAATTCAGCGTAAGTCCCTTTGTGAGTTTCAACAAAATCACATCAACTACTGAGTCTATCCATTGCAAGTCAAGACCTGACATGTGGAACCTTGGAGTTTTCTCATTAGATCACATTGTTTATCCTTTGAGAGACTTTGTTCAAGAGAGGATAGAATACCTCGATATTTTATGATGAGTTTGCATGTGCATAAAAAACACATCAACAGGTACCTTCTAAGCCATGTTCTAGTAACAACTACTAAGCCTGTAGGGTATTCGATGTTTTCTCCATTTGTAACAGGGGCCTTCAATTTATTTTTGGCATCAACACAATGACATAAGTAATAATCTATTCCCTCTTCATTATCTTCACCTGCAATAACTGCATATACGTGCCCTACATTGATATGTGTAGCAAATTAGATGAAATTAGTCAACATTACAAAAACACTACAAAGGAAGATGACATTACTTGGTTGAACTAGAGGAAATAAGATGCATATACGTGCCCTATATTACCTGGTTGAACTAAATCTGATATGTGGTCAAAGTCAACTGATGATTCCATCTGTGTTAGTTCTAGTGCCATCGAGGGTTGATACGTGTCAAGTGGGCTAAGATAACTTAACTGCCATTCATCAACCCACTCCTTTGACTCGTACTCATCCCAGACTTGAATTGTACAGGAAGAACAAAAGCATGACATCTTTCACGTATGGATACTCCATGAACCTGCAATTGAGCTTCTGAAAGAGTGCATCTCATTTGATCCTATCAGTGTACAACAATCCTCATATGGTGCAATGTTAGTATCATCTATCAACCAAAAAAATCTATGAAATGAAGACTTACCTTCATTACCTAGACCCATAGAAGCATTACACCACTCAACAATTGATTTTGCATCTGTCAACTTTGCATTGTCTTTATACTTTAACTCTTCTTGTGCTATGGCTCTTTTGATACATGCTCCTGCACCATCATGCTCCCCCTTTCCATTCCCGGCCTCACAAAAGTTCCACATATGTTGAATACCTATAAAATTATGCCTCCTACTCAGCCAATAAAAATTTCATGAGTTATTGAATTGTGACGCACAATTATCTGACCATATGATATGCTGACTGAATGATATGCCCCTTCTAGCCAAATCATTGTAGAACACCTGAAAGCAACCTTGCATGAACTCTATAGAATGCATGCAATCATCACTAATATAGAAATTATACTCCCTTATGATCTTTCTGTCATCCTCTGTACTATCATTCGTATGAATGAATGCGATGTGCACAAATTTAGAAACCTGTGTGGACTTGTAATATTGTGATTGCACCTCATGTTGTGGCTATAGACTGTAGTTCTCTACAAATTCAATGACTGAAACAATGCTACCAACTAGAAATGTGTCCTTGTATAACTTGAATTGCAAGTCCAACCATCGAGCTCTATTGGCATGTCTTGCATACTCATACACTATGCTGTCACAAAATATAGGCATAAACTGATACACTGGAATCTTTTCAATAACCAATTCACACCTCTTTGCTTCTTTACCATCTTTTGTATTGTATGCCACTATTTTATACTTGCCAAACTCTACTAGTTCATTTCCAACCACATGTGTTCTTTCCATATGTTCACATATTGGCAAATGTTGCAAGCCACCGCAACAATGACATGTGCCATCCAAGCATAATTTCTTGTAGAATATTTGACCTTCCTCTCTTTCACATAAAATTCTTGATATGAAATCTCTTGAAGATGTTAGTGGGGCACATATGGCACAACCCTACAAAACATTGTTAGTATGCATATCTAAATATATAGACCTATAAGCATCAAAATGGTTAGAAAATTCAATATGTAATCTACAACAAAAAGTAGTGCATGTGTGATTTATCTTAACATAGAAAGGTTTTAGCATTTCAAAATATCTTTGACAAATTTTAATTTGAGGATACTTCTCTAGAAATTTACCATAAAACTGTGTTTGAGTCTCATCCAAAAAATGCTTTGGATGTGGCTCACGGTTCTGACTACTAATTCTCCTTCTTACCACATCCCTTTGATTCAGAGATACCCTTGTGTAATTCTTCCAAAAGTCTTCAATTAGTGATCTCAATGCTTCAACAATTGGTTTATCTTTTCATGGTAGTCTCCCCAAGAATGCCCATAATTCATTGGCATTAGTGTCCTCAATTCTTTGGCATCTTCCAATGGCTCTTGATAAAGTTTTCCTATTAATTGTCAATTCTTGACTCATCTTTCTAATGAGACGAGCTTTCCTCGTTTGACTACTTACTATAGTCGATGTAATCACACGCTGTGTTGCATTAATATCTTTTGTACGTGAGGTGTTACCCACACTCTCATACTCACTCATTAGTTCTTGACAATAGATTTTTCACTTGAAGCCTCTGATGTTCTCAACCCAAGAATCTTCATGATGGACCTATACTTTATACTTCACATCATTTCAATGAATAGTTGACATCTTGCAGTGTCATTTAACTTTTCAAAGAACAATCTCCAAATCTTATGAGCATATCTTCTACATGTGCATTTTGGAATCTTACCTTCCATTGGCTGCAAAATATTCTCATCAATATCAATCAAATACTTTGGCTTTCTATGCAAAATTCTAGGTGGTGTTAAGTTAGGTAAATTCATCTCAACATTAGGAATTTCATCAATATTTAAATGAGATGGGCTAGATGGCATACCTTCGATCGAAGATGGAATAGATGACATACTTTAAGGTTGAGGTGGGAATGATGGCATACCTCCTTCATCACATGTGAGTGATAATGTACTCTCAACTTGAGATGTGGTAGATGGTGTCCCTACATGTTGACTTGTGGTAGAGGACGTGTCTCCAACTATAGTATTCAAATCTCTCGTAGCACAAAGTTTTTACATTTGTTCTCTTTGTGATGGTTGTGGTTCATCTTCAATTGGTATGTCTTCATTTATTATGTCCAATTTCCTCTTCTCACGAAGTTCCCTCATAGCCACTACTTTCTTTGCATTCTTAGCTTCTATCTCTTCCTGTGTTGGTTTAATTCTTGATCATTTCCTCGACATGACAGAGAATTTGTCTGTAGCATGATAAAGAGACCAATATTACTTCCTAAGAAATGAATACAAGATAATAGTGGGATTGTATTTTTATTATGTTGTAAGGATTTATTCTTGTATAGTTTGACATCATGGTATGTTAAGGTCTATTTATTACACATAATTATTAAAGAGCCCAAGTGTAGAAAATATACATGGCATCATGTGAGATTGTAGGCTACTTTCTTGATTGGGAATGTGTCTATTTTAAACATGTATGATAAAGCATGATAAAGTAATTCAATCCAAATTAAGGAAAATATAAAGAACATGCATGTAAAGACTTGACATACCTAAAAAATGAAGATTCAAATGGAGAGAGTACCCAATTATGTAGTGTTTTTTCTTCTTGCATCAAACTCCTTAACAATTTGAGTTTTTCATCACTTGCTTCCTTTTCAATGTTAAATTGAATAACACTCAAATATAATTACTAACAACAATACTATTAACCAATCTATAATGTTAAATTCCTAAAATTGAATCACAATTAACATTGCAACACTACAAAAATTGAAACTTGAATGATATATATCAAACTTGGTGTGAAAACTATGTTATTTCCTCCTTCTCAAGTTGGCAAAGTAGAAAAGGTGGTGGAAAGATCATGCAAAGGTGGTACAATGTGTCAAATGTGCATGTGAACTTCCCAACAACATGAAAGCACTTCTTTTTTGTCAGAGCATGCGCAGAATCAGTATGAAAATAGAGCATGTGGGCCTAGATCACGGGGGTCAACACTTTTTTACTGTTTCTATAGTAGGACAAAATGTGAGCGCGTTATAACATGCTTGCGTTTTGTCTTACTATAGATTGATCAGATCTTGTGCATTATCTTATTTAACACAAGCAGGGATGACCACATCCTATGATTCATCAACTGACACTTCCAAGCCTTACAATTCCTCTTAAATCAGGGAGGATCCATGACTGGAAGAGCCAAGCCACTTGGTCCCACCTTGCTGAAAGATGACATTTTGGGAGAATTAGGAGATTTTCCTTTGGAGATCATATAATATTTAAATGCTTTCCATCTTGGTAGGTCCTCTGTATCAGAGAAAAACCACTGATGGTGTCTGAGAAATAAGAAATTCTTCATCTCTTTGGTGATCCATTTCTCTTTCCAAACCTTCCCCTTTAGACTTGAATGACCACAAGGTTATTGAGGGAGAACTTTTCCTGTTTCCTGCAAGAGCTTTCCAGATGCTCTGCCATATGATAGGCATAATAATGAAGAAGCAAGACCTCATAATCAAGTTCTTGATAGAAAATGCCCATCGAGGAAGAAAGACAGATCTTCTTTGGAAGCAGAAGTTCTAGTTTGTGACAAATCCTTATCCAAGCATAAATAGCAGGGGTTCTGTCAAGCGATTGCCAATTAACTTCCAAAAAGTCTCTTGAAGACTTCCTGATTGATTCCAAAACATCCACACCCCAAAACTAGACAGGCAATCAATATAACCGAACCCATAAATCTGCATTTGACTACAGAAACTCTCTTTAGGCTAGATTAAGAGTAAAACATTTTAGCTCAAGTCTAAACCCATCAAGATCTAAATAACTTGAATACAAAATCTCTGTTTGCCTATCTTTAGAACTCAACCCTCAACATCAAACCCTAGTCCTTCAACCCTATCCCTAAAACCTAAACCCTAAAGCCTCAACTCTCAACCCTCAACGTCCAATCCTAATCCCTCGACCCTTCACTCTAATCCATCAACCCTAAACCCTATCCCTAAACCCTCAACACTATACTTTAAACCCTAATCCCTCAACCCTCAACCCTAAACCTTATCCCTAAACCCTAATCCCTCAACCCTCAACCCTAATCCGTCACCCCTCAACTCTAATCCCTCATCCCTAAACCCTAAATGCTATCCCTATTCATAAACCCTCAACAGACTCGATACTATACCTTAAACCCTAATCCCTTATCCGTAAACCCTCTAGCCCTATCCCTAATCCTTATACCCTCCACACTCTACTTTAACCCAATTCCTCGACCCTCAACCCTATCCCTAAACCCTTGACCCTCAAACCTCAACCCTCAACCCTATCGCTAAACCCTAAAACCTAAAGCCTCAACCCTCAACCCTCAACATCAAATCCTAATCTCTCGACCCTTCACTATAATCCCTCAACCCTAAACCCTTAACACTATACCTTAAACCCTAATCCATTAACCCTCAATCCTAAACCTTATCCCTGAACCCTAATCCCTCAACCCTCAACCCTAATTTGTCATCCCTCAACTCTAATCCCTCATCCCTAAACCCTAAATGCTATCCCTATTCCTAAACCCTCAACATGCTTGATACTATACCTTAAACCCTAATCCCTTATCTCTAAACCCTCCAACCCTATCCCTAGTCCTTATACCCTCGACACTCTACTTTAACCCTAATCCCTCGACCCTCAACCCTATCCCTAAACCCTTGACCCTCGAACCTCAACCCTTAACCCTCAATGTCAAACCCTAATCCCTCAACCCTATCCCTAAACCCTAAACCCTAAAGCCTCAACCCTTAATGTCAAATCCTAATCCCTCAACCCTTCACTCTAATCCCTCAAACCTAAACCCTATCCCTAAACCCTCAACACTATACCTTAAACCCTAATCCCTCAAGCCTCAACCCTAATCCTTATCCCTAAACCCTAATCCCTCAACCCTCAACCCTAATCCATCATCCCTCAACTCTAATATCTCATCCCTAAACCCTTAATGCTATCCCTATTCCTAGACACTCAATGGGCTCGATACTATAACTTAAACCCTAATCCCTTATCCCTAAACCCTCCAACCCTATCCCTAATCCTTATACCCTCGACACTCTACTTTAACCCTAATCCCTTGACCCTCAATGCTATCCCAAAACCCTTAACCCTCAAACCTCAATGTACTCAACCCTCAACGGTAAACCCTAATCCCTCAACCCTTAACTCTGATCCCTTGACCCTTAACCCTTAAAACTTCAACCCTAAAACCTATCCCTACATGCTTGACACTCGACACTATATCTTAAACCCTAATCCCTTAACCCTCATCCCTAAAGCCTCAACCCTAAATCCTTAAACCTTCAACCCTAAACTCTATCCCTAATCCCTCTACCCTTGACACTCTTATTTAACCCTAATCCCTTGACCATTAACCCTATCCCTTAACCTCAACCCTCAACCCTCAACCCTTAACCCTCAACTCTCAACATTAAACCCTAATGCATCAACCCTAAACCCTAATCTCTCAAACCTAAACCCTATCCCTAAACCATCAACCCTCAACACTATACCTTAAACCCTAATCCCTATCCCTCAACCCTTAACCCTTAAAACTTAAACTCTATCCCTACACCCTCAACACTTCACACTATATCTTAAGCCTTAAACCCTCATCCCTAAAGCCTCAACCCTCAATCCTTAAACCTTCAACCCTAAACCCTATCCCTAATCCCTCTACCCTCGACACTCTAACCCTAACCTCAACATTAAACGCTAATCCGTCAACCCTAAACCCTAATCCGTCAACCCTAAACCCTATCCCTAAACCCTCAACCCTCAACACTATACCTTAAACCCTAATCCATCAACCCTAAAACCTAATCCCTCGACCCTCAACCCTCAACACTATACCTTACACTCTAATCCCTCAACCCTCAACCCTAATCCCTCATCCCTAAACCCTAAACGCTATCCCTATTCCTAAACCCTTAACCCTCAACACTATACCTTAAACCCTAATCCCTTATCCCTAAACCCTAAACCCTATCCCTCAACCCTTAACCCTTAACAATTGAACCCTAAAACCTATCCATAAACTGTCGACGCTCAATACTATATTTTAAACCTCAATCCCTTAACCCTCAGCCCTAAAGCCTTAACCCTGAATTGTTAAACCTTTAACCCTAAACCCTATCCCTAATCCCTCTACCCTAAACACTCTACTTTAACCCTAATCCCTTGACCATCAACCATATCGTTAAACCCTCAACCCTCAACCCTCAACTCTCAACATTAAACCCTAATCAGTCAACCCTAAACCCTAATCTGTTAACCCTAAACCCTAATCCCTCAACCCTAAACCCTATCCCTGAACCCTCAACCCTCAACATTATACCTTAAACCATAATCCCTCAACCCTAAACCCTAATCCCTCAACCCTAAACCCTAATCCCTCAACCCTAAACCCTAAACCCTATCCCTAAACCCAACAAAACTACTTTGCCTTATGTTAGGTTGTTAAACCCATCATTTTTGACACTCTTCTCTTAAAGATATTTGAGTTGCAAGAATATGTCAGAAAAATGGCTATGAACTTTTTTAATGTTAGCAATGTTATATGGCATATTTTTCTGGCTCATCTGGGGTTTATTATGCCATAGGTGTACACACTATTAGAAAAGCTTTGCGTATGGTACATCCACAGTGAGTAATTAACAGTTGAAATTAGAAGGATGATCATTATGAGAAAAGATTTGCATTGGGGTGCATCTATGTTTCTTGCTATCCACCCTACACTTAGGGGAGGTATATTGTTATGAAATAGGCAAATAATCTCCCATTGTTTACTGGCTCTATCCACAAGAACTATACCTTAAACCCTAATCCCTCAACCCTAAACTTTCAACCCTAAACTCTATCCCTAATCCCTCTACCCTCAAAACTCTACCTTAACCCTAATCCCTCGACCCTTAATCCTAAATGCTATGCCTAAAGCTTCAACCCTAAACCCTAATCCTTTAAGGTCCTAAACTCTAATCCCTTATCCCTAAACTCTAAATCCTATCCCTAAACGCTCAACCCTCAACCTTAAACCTTAATCACTCAATCCTTATCCACCCCTCTCCACCCCTATCTGGCTCACTCCCATCTCTACCCTTCTCTGCCCTCGACACTATACATACATACATATAGGCATACATAGATACATACATACATATAGGCATACATACATACATACAGATAGGTATACATACATACATACATACATACATACATGATTAATAGCCTTGAACATAAAAAAAATTTAAGGGGAACATAACAGAAGCACGTTATTTCAAACATAGCAAACAACACAAACTTTTGCGGAAAAGGAAAAATGCAAAGAAAAATATAACGCGAGCGCGTTATAACGCGCTCGCGTTATGTTTTGCTTTTGGAATCCCAAGCCTTGGGCTTGGGATTTTTTTTGGATTTCCAACCCAAAGGCTTGGAGTGCCTTTTGAATAGCCACAGATGTGTTTTTCCATATTCTTCAAGATTTCACATAATTTCGTTCGTGCTAACCCTTAGATTTGCACGTGTTTCAAGGTCAAACAAATCAAACACCTGGGTAATGTTAGGCTTTCTTAGCTATTTGACAATGTGATTTTTTTCACATTTTAACAATGCTAAGCCTTTCATCTTTAATTCCTTTTGTTTGTGTGTCTGTTTTTGGGCAAAAACCACTGTTTGGTCTTTTTTTCCTTGTAAATTAACTATTAATTGAAATTTCAAAAAAATTACATATTTAGAAACTAGACTCCATTCTACAAATATTAAAAACAAAAAAAAAATGATTTTCAATTAGTTTTCAAAATTTATAGGGTAGCACGGCTATAGGGTAGCACGGCCAAAATTCTATTTGTTAGGATGTGTCCACTTTGAAAATTAGTAAAAAATAAAATATTCATCAAAAAATTATCACAAAAATTGGGCATAAAGTACATGCTATTAGCTAATTTCTCACTGAAGCGATTTTAAAAATACCAAAAAAAAAGTTGACCTTTTGAGGGAGCCACAAAACATGCTATTATGTTTTTTTGACAGAAACAACACCAATTTCTGTGGCTCCCTCTTTTGAACCCCTTAATCTATGCCATTTTCAAAAAAAATAGTAGTTTAAAAGTAGACTCAGAGTACTATGAACATTGTTTTGGTTCCATCTCCAAATTTTGAGTGTAACTATGCTCAATTTCTCATCCAAGGCCAATATTTCCTGATTTCAGAAAAAAAAGTGGCCACTTAAGACCCCTTTTTGGCCCCCCATCTTCTTGCACTTACCCACCTATTAGGTTGGGTTGCCACTTGGAATGATGAGGAAGTTTAGATGTATCAAACAATATCTCAATTTTATGCTCAATTACACTTAAAACCCTAAATAAGCAAAACAGTAAGCAAATTATCAAGGTGAAGGTAAAGGACAGAGATATTTAACTCACTATTTTTTGAAGTTTAGAAAGCAAAATAGTTGGGGAAACTGGGACTAATGCCCTAGTCCAAGGTACAATCTTCATCATAGAATCTGAATCTTCTTCCAACATTGATCTACATTGTATCTTCCATTTCTACTCCAAAAAAGATGGAGGACAGAGGGACTAACACCCTTGTCCTAAAATGTTCACCTTTATCCTCTGCTTGTTAGATTTCGAATCTCTAGTTTCTGTAACCTCCTTTCTACAACTCCACTATGCAAAACTCGGTACCTATAACCTGCAATCACAAAGGAGTGTGGGAGGGGGTTGTGGTATTTAGAGGCTTGCCTCAGTCAAGCCTCGGAGAGACATTTAAGTCTTCCGAACACCATTGTCAGATAAGAGTGTGTATCCTAGTAGGATAGAGGAAAAAATCCAAATGATAAATGATTGAAAACACAATAGATATCACCTTGAAGTGTAGAGCTCATGGAATGAAGATGCTCTTCATGCCATGAGGAGATGGAGTCAAATCTACAAATACAAACACAATAACAACAAAGTACTTCTCTGCAACATAATGAATTCTTTGAATCAAAATCACAAAATCACAATGCTCATCTAATTTCCATCTCTAGTTTGTAAATGAAACCTAATCATGTTTATATATGCAACTACATTCCTGCTAAGAATTTCGTAATTCAAACTTGAGATGTCGACATAGGACCTAAATAACGGCCATAAAACTGACATTTAAATTTAGGACAGGACTAGGGCGCTAGCACCCAAGTCCACCCCCTTGTTTATGTTCAGGGATCATTAAAATAGCACCCCCTAGGTCCTATTTGCCATAAGATTTTAGGGTTTTCTCATCGGGAGTCAAAATTATCATGCAAGATGCTCTAAATGCATTCTAAAGACCTGAGAGCTAAACCTTAAGAGAGAAAAGCCCCCAAGGGGACATTTTTTGACATAACAATGTAAAATCTTCATTCCTAAATTGAGAGTTGGAACAGGAAGTATACATTGAGCAATCAAAAGGATTTCAATTATCAGATGATCCAAACATGGTCTACAGATTGAAGAAGGCATTGTATGAACTCAAACAGGTTCCTAGAGCTTGGTATGCAAGGTCGGATAGGTACCTACTGCAACAAGGATTCATAAAGGGTATTGTAGATAGCAATCTATACTTCAAAGTTGAAGAAAATCAAATCCTGATTGTGGAAGTATATGTAGATGATATAATCTTTGGAGGAAATGACGGTATGCGCAAGAGATTTTCAAAAGAAATACAAAAAGAATTTGAAATATCAATGTGTGGGGAAATTAACTTCTTCCTTGGGTTACAAATCAGTTAATCAGTAAAGGGTATTCTCATTTCACAGTCAAAATATGCTAGGGAAATGTTGAAGAAGTTTTAAATGGAAGACTCCAAATTGGTATGTACTCCCATGACTATTAGTTGTAAGTTAAGAAAAGATGATGAATCTCCTAAGGCTGATCAGAGAAAATACATATCAATGATTGGTGGACTATTATACCTAAATGCTACTAGACCAGATATCATGCATATTGTCCTTCTTGTGGCTAGATTCCAAGTTGATCCCAGAGAGTCACATGTTGTAGTAGTAAAGAGGATATTTAGATCACTAAAAGGCACTCTAGAGTTTGGCCTATTATATCCCAAGGATACTAATTTCTCCTTGAGTGCATATATAGATGTAGATTGAGTAGGATGCACAGATGACAGAAGGAGTAAAAGTGGTGGTGCTTTCTTTTTGGGAAGCAAACTTGTGTCATGGTTAAGTAAGAAGAAAGACTATGTGTCATTATCTACTATAGAGGTAGAATATATTGCAACAACATCTAACTGCACATAGGTGTTATGGATGAAGCAAATATTGAAGGATATCAAAGTGTCATATGATTAGCCTATTCCTATCCTATGTGACAATACAAGTGCTATCAACATTTCAAAAAATCTGATGATGCATTCAAGGACAAAGCATATTTCAATCCAATATCACTTCTTAAGAGAAAAGGTTGCAAAGAATGAGGTGAAGTTGGAATATGTACCTACCAAGGATCAAGTTACAAATATATTTACAAAGGCTCTCCCTAATGATACTTTTGAGTATCTCCGACAAAAGTTAGGGTTTGTTGCTCCTCCTCTTAACTAGATGCATAAATGTGTGCATCTATCGAGGAAGCATTTCAAGTTACACTTTTGGGCCTAGACTGATGTTGAAGGATACCTCTCAAGGGAGTAGGTAGTGATACTATTGGCTGGTGTAGTTAGATAGAGCATATCCTATGATCTTAAGGGGAAAGTATAGAAAAAGCGAGAGCAGTGGAGATAGAGCATATACTTTCTAGTGTTAGAATTGTTTCCCTTTTCCATTAATGTCAAAGGGGGAGAGAGTTGAAGTGATTGAAAAACCATGTGTGGAAAGGTGTGTGAAAAGTAAAAGTTGTTTCTATCAAGGGGAGTATTATTGCTTGCAGAGTTGCTAATTGATTGCTTTAGGTCTTGATGGTTTTTTCAAAAAATAGGGTGTTTCCATCAATGACAAAGGGGGAGATTGTTGGAAACTTCTTGGAGTTTTCATTGATGTCAACTCCCAGTAGATGGTTCACTTGGTTTCTAAGTACTTTTGAGAAAATTTGATAAAAAGGTGTGCAGTGTGACAGAGGTACTCTCAGTGTAATGCTCCACATTTCTTCCTAATTGAAGATATGCTTGTGCAGTTTGGAAGTGTTGATCAAAGATGTTAAGAGGTGTTATAGCCATCGTTTCATGTTTTGGATTGTGTGGAAGTAGATGATGTGTGTGATGGAATATTTGACTATGAAGGAGGTTGTTTGAGAGAAATAAGAATGCTCTGCATTTCTCTACATTGAGCTTTCCTATCTTATGGATCTGGAAGAGTGCTTATATTATCTTTATCTACCTTCCTTTGAAGTTTCCAATGTTGGGATTCTCTACAAATTTAGTTCTTACATCGAGGACCAGTAATAGTGTATCTTGATGTACATAATGAAGACATTATTTGATTCAGATGGTTACAGCAGTGTTGTAGAACTTTTATAATGATGATGAATGAAGGTGTGTGAATGCTTTGGAATGTCTCTCTCTAGTCCACATGATGTTCTTGGACTTGGAGAAGCATGAATATGGTCAGTAGCTTAGGATTGGCTGACCTGGCTTACTAGCACCATTAGCAGAGGTACCTCATATATTTTGGATGTAATAAGCAACTTGATAATACAAATTTGAGTCTTGGTTATCCCTTGACATTGTCCACCTTCACTTATTTCCAGCATAGAAGTGTTTAGTGCCAACCTAAGTAATGTTGCATGTGTGTAATGCACACGCTTCATTAGGACCAACCTAATTGAGATAGGTCTTGGTTAAAGATGGTATAAATGCAAGATGAAGTTGAATGGAGAAAGGTAGGGAAGAATATGTGAAAGTAAATCAAGGGAAGTGAAGTTGTGTGCGAATTTAAATGCTTATGACTGTAGAATGCAGTGAGCAGAAGGTGTCTACGTTTTAATGTGCCAGAAGTTACTGGAGGCAGTGAACCAAAGGTTGAGGATGGAAATAAGTGGCAATAGTGGATCTCTCTTATTTCTTTGAGATAGTGAATCTCTCTATAATAGTCTTCTTCTTTCTTCTCTCTTCTAGACAGTGAGCCCTTAGCAGTGAGCCTTTCTCTAGTAGTGAACCTTTCGTCTGGGCAATGAGCCCTTAGAAGTGAGCCTATTGATTTTCAGTGTTGTTATTCATATATATTGTGAGCTAATCCTCACCATGGTTTTTCCCTTATTGGTTTTTCCATCTAAATCTAGTGTTCTTATGTGTTTGGATGTGTTTGCATTGATGCTTCATATGTTGACATTTTGCTAATGCATTATAAGTGGTTGATGTTTTGAGGACTTCAAAATTTTTAACATACAACTAATTCACCCCCCCTCTCAGTTGTCCTATGCATTCTAACACTAAGGGGATAGTGAATAAGTGTACTAATGCTAATACAATATCCACAAGTTCAAGACTAAATATGATATATCCTATGATGATAGACTTGGATTGTATGCCTTGAAATATCCCATTGACCTAGGTAAGTATTTCTCCCTCATATAGCCATAGTCACTATAGAACCTATTCCATTTGCTCTCAAGGGTGGCCTCCTCCTAGATATACTAGAGTTGTGTTGTGTTCCCCCGTGTTATGTTAAATGTTATTTAGGTCTTTTTGGATGATCCTTGATACTCTTGTAAGGTTAAGGATACAAGGAGACCGCCTCTGTTGTGACCATTCTTCTATTTGTCTCTACATTCTTCTACTTTCATATCCTCTCTATTATTATTGTGTGTTATGCCTTAGGGGAAAAACATTGTGGAAGATGTCTCAGGGGAATTTTCCCATGTTGTAAACCCAAGTCACTCTTCTCTCCTCTCTCATTTTCACTATTTCCATTCTTCAGTGACTCTACTAGTCCATGGATGATGAAAACAAACAAATACTTATATGGACCATGTGTCCCTTCAATAAGAAAAAAAATGGACCTAGTCCATATATGAAGATGGGGTTGATATATAAATATGGGACGCTTGAAAAGTAGAATCATTCTGTGTTGTAATTTGTATTGTGATATTTCTTGTAACAAACCTTTGCAGTACTCTCAATCTACTCCAATGCACTTTGGATTGTTTTGTATCTCACCTTGTTGCTACACTCAGTTCTAAGATACCTGCAATATAGCCCAATGGTTATACTTGGTTATGAACCCACAAGTGTAGCCTTGGTCTTTGATGTGATCTAATATATTATTTATGCATAGCTTGTATGAATGGATGTGGTTATTATCTTAGAGTAAGATTTTCTAACAAAATCTTATATCTTATTGATTATATTAGCAAATCATAACAATGTGTTTGTGAGAACATTCAGTGATTGTGGCAATGTCACTTTGGGGGCATGGGCTTTGTGAAAGATTTTGTTCCCTTGCATGTTTTAACTCTACCTTAATGTGCTTAATATTGGAAAGTGGGATCAACCACCTTAAGGTAGGGGCATATATAATTGTCTCTGCTTGATTACTTTTACATTAACAAAGTGTATTTGAAATTCGTCATCATGAGGCAGGATGGTGTATTCTTGATCTAGTGCACATCCTTTTTAAAAGAAAAAAGCCGCCATTGTGAGGTGGGATGGCATATCTCTTGATCTAGTGTGCATCCTTTTATACAAAGCCATCATCTTGAGGCACGATGGCATATCTCTTGAGCTAGTGCACATCCTTTTATACAAAGTCCTCATCACGAGGTGGGGTTAGATCTTGAGTCATTCACCCTTAAGTATGTCTTTTGTGGATGTGGTAGCATAGGTCAACCATCAGGTGTGTTTGGCATGTTTTAGATAGTGGAGTGGTGATGAGCTCCTCCCTATCACTCATGTATGCCATTTATAAGATGTATAGTGTGTCGATAACATGCTATGTGGTGCTCATGTATTCCATGTGTCTTCCGTGTGTTTTATGTGTCTTCCTTTCATGTCTTCCATGTTTGTGGTGTGGTCTAAAGATGTGTGGCAATGAGCCCCCCATGATGTATGTGTGTGTTTTCGCATTATATATATTTAATTGATTAATCATGTCTTCTCTTCATGTCTTCTTTTTGTAATGCATGACCGTGTTCATGTCTTCTCTGTGTGTTGTGTGCTTTCACTATCTTCTCCAAGTATTACATGCTTCCTTACTATATTCATTGTGTCTTATGTGACTACTAAGTGTTTTCTTATGTTTGCCTAAGATTGGGGGCTAGTGATAGTCTTCAAACTTAGGGTGTGTTTGATGTGTCTGATGTACTTTGACCATACTTTAATGCATGTATGGATTCTAAGATCATACACACATTAAAGTGGGGGATAAATGTTATGGAGTAAAAAGTGGACACATGCCTTTTTACCTCCTAGTTTAGCTCCTAGGTCCTATTTGCTTCATCATACATTCTAACTGATCATCCTGAAGGAAATTTCCCAACACCCATGACTTTTTTGACCCTTGGGACCTCCTTTAATTTACCCCTCACCTAATTTTGGCCCCTAGACTTGGGTACCAACCACCCAAGTCTCCTCTAATTGGTCGGGCCTAATTAATGGCACGTCAGTTTGGGCCCTTCCAAATTGTTCCTCCTTGTCAGCATTTGTGATTTAAATTCATGAATGTTAGCAGGAAAGCACATATAAGAGAGTATATAACTTCATTTTAAATCTAGATGGATATTGTAAACTTATGATATTGGAGCAAAGAGCATTCAAGGCATTCATTGTGTTATTGTTGCAGATTTGTGTTTGTATTTATTTACATTTGTTGCAGATTTGGCTTCATCATCCATCACCTTATGAGTTGAAGAGATTTCATTCTCTTGAGGACTTCACCTTTGAGGTGACATCATTGGTATTTGAATCATTTCATCATTTGGATTATCTTTAGCCTTTGTCCTGCAAGGGCACACTCTCTCTAACAATGGTGTTGGGAAAGCTTGAATGCTAACCTAGGATTTGATTGAGGCAAATCCCTAAACACCACAACCCCCAAACCCCTCTATTATCATCTTCTGTATAGGTTACAGGTACAAGTTTTAGGAAAAGTGGATCTACAAGAAAGCAGTGCAGGAATTAGAGTTTCAAGATCTGGAAATAGTTCCAGATTATCTCTTTGAAAAGACATAGGCAGTTGGCACCCTAGTCTATAGGGATTCTAGGTTTTGGATTTGGTTTCTAAGCATCATTTGCAACATATTCTCAGTTTTGACCTCTAGCAGAATCTCACTTTTAGACTTGGGTGGTTACCAAATTTGTCCTCTAACACCTCTGCTTTTGAGAGATAGGTTCTGACATCTTACTGATCCCTATACATTTAGTTTCTAGATTTTTGTTGTTGTTCATCTATTTCAAGATGATTATCTCATAAGTAGTGTGTTACTCATACATTAACCTAGGGTTTGAGAAAAGGCATGGTTGAATCTTATCTTTCATTGACAATTAAGAGCACAAAATCTTGTAGTGACTTACACTTGGTTTTGTCCTTGAATGTTGTAGTAAAAGGAGGGTTTGATCTAGTGTACTCACATACATGCATTTCATCATCTCATTCTCTCTTTTCCCTATTAAAGAGTTACAAACCTAGTTGAATGCTTTAATCTTGTTTATTCAATCAATTGTAAGTGCTACTTCTCAACCCCCTTGTATGGATCTAGTTGTTCCTATTGATGGAGTAGATCTAAGAATATTATAGTAAATTAAAAAGTATCAAACTATGGCCAAAGCCACTGAGTAGTGGATTGAAAAGGTCAGTATTGATATTTTGTTGTATATTGAGGAAGCAATGAAATTGTATGCTCATATCTTCATCAAAAGGAAGGAACTGATTGCAGCATTACAAACTTTTAAAAAGGATGAGAGTGCTCTGCTAATGGTACCTAAGGAAGTGCAGGTGATGACAAAGATTGATACCAACATTCTAGTGGTTGAAAAGGTCTTGAACGAACCTAAGGAAAATGATTCAATCTCTTGGTTGGATGTTGTTGAGTGGAATTTGTCTGTTTTTAAAAAAATTATAGGTGAAATAAGGAGAATTTTGAATCAATATCATGGTGACTTGGTGGATATCAAGAATAACTATACAATTTTAGAAGCTGAAATTCTTGACGAAATTGGAGATAATTTACTAGATGTGAAGTTAAACAATGCTTCAAAAAGATGCTCAATGAAGAGTTATAAAAGATACTTCTTTGGAAAAAAATTGGTCACATGGCATTATATCTCAAGACTTTTAGGAATCAAATTGATGATGTCAACAAGAGGATGGCAGATGCATAAAGAGTAATCAGTATGTGGAAGATCCGAATACACATCACTCTTAGCCCAAGTGGAAAGATATTGACTGAGCCAATCATTTCTAGATTTAGGAGTTACAAAGTGAGGATGAGGCCACAGGTGTATCTATCAAGTGCTGAGGAACAACAGAAAGAAGATGAAGTAGTCTGGGAGGAAGATCGTGATGCTGCCACATGATGGCTTTCATTTGTTTTATGCTATTTCTTCAAGGCTTCGAAACTTGATATTTAAAAGACTGTTTTATTATTTATGTTTTAATTAGCTAAATTCAAGAAGCTATTATGTCATTTTAGGACAATCTCTTTTAAGACAAGGCTATATATATGGGGCCTATCTGATTTAGTAGGATCTTTTGGCAAACTTTGTGTTGTTGAATGGTCATTTTAATGTTATACTTTATTTTAGTTATTTCAATATATTAATGAAATTTAAGGAGTTACAGACAAATATTGTAAGATTTGTGTTATAGTGGATGGATGTTACGTTTTTCTTATGTTGAATGTGTTAGCTCTTTGAATTATAGTTTTATATTGAAAGAATTGGAAAATCTCTATTTAAGGTTCATTATTGTGAATTATTTCTCTTTTGGTTAAGAATTCCAATGGTGATTATGTTATTGAAAATATTGAAGTTGTGAATGTTGCTAAAAAGAGTCTTTGTGATCCTCTTTTCTTTAAGTATTCTTTGAGTTGAATGCCTTTTCTACTTTTTGGTTAAAAGCACCACCTTTCTTCTTTCTAGTTAAAAGCATATCTCTTTTATTCATTCATTTCAGATCTTTCAAAGGTGGATGCTCCTTGTAAAAGTGTAGAGTCATTGCAAATACAACTGCAAATGATCTCAACTATTAGTACATTTGTCATTATATATGGGTTTGAGAAAATAGAGTTTAGTGACAAATCTATAAACTAACACCCTGATAAGGCATATTACACATGCAATCAAGATTCAAGGCACTCACATATGTGTGTGGTTATCTATTGTGAGGAAAAAGGATTAGTTTTGTGTACAACCAATTATAAATTAATGGTGAATATATCCTCCACTATAGGCCACTTTCTAAATATCTAGAGATAAATCCATTGAAGTTATTCAAGCATAGAAAAGATGTAGTAACCTTGACACCTTGGGGATATCTTTCTCTTAGGTCTCCTTTCAAGAGAGGATTTCATTTTCCATTTCTAGAGTTGTTGAACCATATATGTTTTATTTGACCCATTGATAGTTTCATTTATCAAAGACTCCTTTCATGATTACACCATCTTGAATCTCTAGTTGTAACAATAAATTAAATTGGGGCTAGTTATCTGTGTTGATTTCTCTCCTATAATAAAATAGGCTTGGTCTTAGGGAAAAACATGCCCATTTATCTAACATTTTGATCTTTATCTATTTCTTTGAAATCAAGTAGATTAGGAATAATTACAGACTAGTTCATTATGTATCTCATGATCTTACATGTTCTATTACTAGCCTTTGTCATGATAATGTCTCAAGTGAATATGGTAAGAGGACTAAGAAAGAATAATTAATATTTCTTATGTTTTCACTTGATAATTTCATCCCATAATATGACCTTATGACATTGACTTAACTATGTGTGACATATTTTCATTTGGAATCAACTATGACCATCGTGAAATAGTAATATGTTTACCACTATACTATCTTGCACACCAAGACTTGGTGAGGTAGAAGGGTAGATTATTCTTAGTCTCCTTTAAATAGTGGATGTGAGTGTTCATCTCCTAAACATAGCCCATGCCATCTGGCTACCTAGCACATATGTCTCTGTTCAACCTTGGATTCATAGTTAAAATGGGCTCTCTACAATGAAAATATAAATCTATTAGGAACCCATGTTTAACCCTTCTCTTTACTTTGTTAATATATTACTTTTGGATACATATGCTTTGTAAGTCATCAAGTGAGTATATTGTATTATCCCACATTCATGGGAAGTAATAGTTGTTTAGATTAGACTTAGTATATAAGTACGTGTTGAGGCCAATGAAGGCATCCACAAATTTATTGTATTAAGCTTGCTCAATGGAGGTTGCCCCCTCGAAGTGGCATGTGATCAATAAATTTCCTTTGTGTTTCTGCTATTTCTATTATTTTGTGCATTTTTTATTATATTGTTGGCGGAGGTTCCTCTCATCTGGTATTAGAGCACTTTCTTGGGCTTGCTGGGTGGAATTTCTACCAAATTTTTTTTCCCATAGTGGTCTCTAGGCGCTGTGATTATTGCAGTAGTTCTTTCTTTTTCACATCTATATTGTTCATTTCAATTATAGGTTCAGATCAAGGAATATCCCTATCTGCTTAAATATGGGAAGTGTCTGGGCATATAGCCCTAAAACTCATTGTGAGGAGTACCACAAGAACCCCAAAGTAGTTGGCCCATTGAGAGGACCTACCAGTGAAAAGGGCAACAGCCCCTACTTGATTGACTAGTTCCCATTCGTGAGGTAAACCAAAAGATATTATTTGTGGTAAAGCGGTTATCAGTTTTACCTGAGCCATGGAGTGAGGGGTATTGCCCCAATATGCAAGCTATTAGATAGCATTGGTGGCTAAGTGACTCCCCTAAACCTTTAGGAAGCTAAACATACTAGGGCCCATATCTATTGACAGCCAGCAAATCACATATTGAATCCGTCCAGAGTAGTTGCCAGATCATTTCCAGAATTTTTTTTCCTTTTTTTGCCATATCTTCCTTGCTTTACCTTCGTTTCCTCTCAAAATTCACTGGAACCCCTGAAATTTCCTTCTCCATATTTCCTTCCTTGAGGATCCTATCCCAAATTCCACTTATCAAAGACACAAATCTCACATTTGTCTATTTTTAGGGTTTGCCATAACTTCTTCGATTCGGACCCAATAGCTTTCAAATTTTACCACAGTGTTCATATCATATTTCTGTGCCTTTGTCCCTCTTGGACAAATTTTCCCATTCTGTCACCTTGCTTCTGAGATCCCCATTTTTTGCTTCCATTTCCCTCAGAAAGTGTCCAAAACCTAGTCAAACCCCAACTACCCATTAGAGTTTTTTGCAAATCCAAAATTTCCTTTACTAAAAAGTTTTTTTTTTTGTTTTTCTACCCATTCCCCAAAAAAAAAGTCTCCTAGTTATGGTTGTCACCTGCATAGGATAAAAAAATATGGAGGATGAACTTGCAACCCTCAAGACCAAACTCCAAGATCTAGATGAAAAAATTCTCAGCCTCAATCTTTAGCATTCAACCATGAACAATAGATAGTAGCCAGAGTCTTCTGCAGACACTGGATTCTCTTCTTCCAACAATTTTCATGGGCCAAAGCTTGATTTTCCTCGCTTCAATGGTGATGATTCGACTGGATGGATATACTGGGTTGAACAATATTTTAGTCTACATAAAACTTTTGATGTCAACAAAGTCCCACTTGCATCTTTTCATTTGGAACATGAAGCCCTTCAATGGTTCTGTTGGTACATCAAGGCTCATGAAAAGCCAAAATGGATAGATTTTTGCAAACTCATTTTGCAATTATTTAGCCCTAGCGCTTTTGATGACTTCATAGGAGCAGTCATTAAACTTTGCCAAACATGCATTGTGAGAGAATATCAGACAAAATTTGAAAAATTGGCCAATCACACAGAAGGATTATCTGATGAATTCTTCAGGAGTTGTTTTGTTAGTGGTCTGAAGGATGCAATCCAATCTGAGGTTAGTATATTACTTTTGGACACATATGCTTTGTAAGTTGTCTCGTGAGTATATTGTATTATTCCACATTCATGGGAACTAATAGTTGTTTAGATTAGAATTAGTATATAAGTACGTGTTGAGGCCAATGAAAGCATCCATGAATTTATTGTATTGAGCTTGCTCAAAGGAGGTTGCCCCCTCAAAGTGGCCTACGATCAATAAATTCCTTTTGTGTTTCTGTTATTTCTATTATTTCATGCATTTTTCATTATATTGTTGCAGGAGGTTCCTCTCAAAATCCTTCATGGTCACACCTCATTTACACTCTAACCTTGGTTTAACAAAATATATGTTACCCATGCTTTCATGGTATTGTGCTTTTTTTCTCTATCAAATATCATGGTTGAGATATAGGGAAGTTCTTTTTCTAATAAAATATTAGTTATGTTCTTCTTGTTATATAGTAATTTTTTTTCTTTAATGTATAATTAGGAAACTTTCTAGTGGCTTCCTCTTTCCATAGCAGAGAGTGGGAGGATCTTGTGGCCATTCATTACCCATCTACCACTAGTGTCAATGAACTTTGTTATATGGCACTTGGAATCTAGAAGCAAGTCACTCATTTAGTGGCCTCTACAAAGACTAATAGAAGCCACTATGCCCTACTAAAACTCTACAAGATAAATATAATCATGCATGGGAATGTGTATAAAGAGGTTGCACTATGATAGGGACAATTCTTAATTTTAGGCATGTATACCTAGACTACATGATTAGTGTGTCACCTTTTCATAGGATAGTGGGAAGAATGGATCCAACAACCAATTATTATGAAGTAGTTTATTTTTATGAGTTGACTGCCTTTCACTTATCCCCATGGCATATTTATGTTGACTAGTACATTTAGACTCTAGTGTGCTTCCTTTATTCTTCCATGCATGCTTTTGTTATATTCCATTATTCACCAATAGTAACTAGTAAGACCTACTTTAAGTTGTTCCTTATAATGATGATAGTTGTTAGTAGGAGATATTAGTAAATACAATCCCCATTTATACTAAAAAGGACTTGCAGTGAGTAACTATAATACCTACTTACATCACAATGGGTTTGTGGCACCATGCAAGAATAGTTTGACATCATACAGAGACATAGAAGAAGATGGTGCAATACCACACACTACACACATATGAGAATTATAGGCCTTACAATACAAGATATGAGTAATACACATTCAATACAAATATACATGAGGCTGTACAATATCACAGAACCTCTACACATGTCATTTGGACCCATATATGGGTAATATATCCCTTAAATAGTCCTAAACAAACCTAAATATCCCTAAATAAGATACAATAAGGTTAAGTATGAGAAAGGGAAAGGTGAATTCATGGGAAAAGGATAATTAAGACTATTTATGAAAGGTTATAAGGAAAACACAAATTGAAAGGGCATTAAGAGTCTATATAAGGGAAAGTAAGAGAGAAGAGCAAGAAATAGATATGAGTGAGAGATAAAGGGCATGGATGAGTAATAAAAAGATACATGAGAGGATGAGAAGGGAATATATATATGAGAAAGAGATGTATATAAGGATTATATGGTAAGAATATATATATATATATATATATATATATATATATATATATATATATATATATATATATATATATATGAATTAATTCATTTGATATATCTACTTTCTTGCCACAACCTTTTATACCCTATAGCACTCACTTGAGCTTTCTTCTTATCCCTCATACTGGGGTATAAATACAACATTTCAACTACCTACCCACATAATCTCTAGTATGTGCCCATTATTGCAAACAATAGTGACTGACTACTAGTCCATAGTAATGTAGCCACCAGCATCACTAATAGCAATAAACATTTTATAGTGGGTAGGGTAGGTGTTGTGTTCTAAATGGATAAATTGGGAAAGTTGACCTAGTGGATAAAATTAAATGGTGCACATGTTCTTCTCCCATCGTGCGATATTAACCATTTTATCCTAGTGTGTCTACACACGATCCATTGGATTGGTTCCTAAGTGCTTAGATAGTACCACACTCTTAGTAGTTTGTTTTGAAGTGATGTGTCATACATGCATTTTCTTGTGAGCTAGAAAATATTATTAATTTTTGAAACAAGTGTTATCTTCATTGGGCCATAGAAAGAGATACACTCTTAACTGAACACATATTACCCTTGGGCCTATGTAAGCATGAGGATGCATGGTAGATTACCATTAGCTAGGGCCTAAAATAGCCCTATCCACTATGTGCTATCCATTGATCTTCCCCATCTGATCAATGTTGGTCACCGGTTTACTATGCCCTAGCAATCAATAATAAGTTGTCTATGTGGTTTAATTTTATGTTTTACTCCTATTCAAAGTGTTGGCCATGGGCCCATCAATAGTGTTTTTTAGTGGAATTCCTTGGCTATTTTCCCATATTGTCATAAACTTTTTAACACTAAATGGATAGACTTTAAAAGATTTAATATTTTGTGCAAGCCCATGCCTATGATTTGGCACTACCATTGATGGACAACAACACTAAATAACAATGAGATGGTTGAGGGTGTCGAATATGATCATGAAGCTTTGTAGGTAGGGGATGTTTAACATGAAAATGAAATACAATGTAAATTGGAGCACTTTTAAAGATAAATGATGCATTAGGAATATTTACATACTTCTAAATCATATATTTTATTAATGTTATGATTAGGCCTAATTGTTGATAGCTATTTTTGATTCAATGAAAATTTAATAATGTGAATTTATTTCAAATGAATTTTATGCTTTGTTCTCATTTTGTAGGATTCTCAATGGTTTGGACCAAACAATATAGATGCTTACAAAGATTTTATAGACATGTTTATTCAAGTAGCCATCCTACTTAGCATGGATAACATGAAGACCTTAAGGACTAGGAGATCGCTAAATAAATTTTATGCTAACATGATTGTTGAAGCCTTAGTATGGATTGATAGAAAAACAATTTGGAGCTATGTGGAAACCCTATTTGATGTATTTTTAGCATTATGAGTATTGTTGAAGTGACTTAGATTTAGAGATACATCAAATCTAGTTGAAGGACTAATGAAAAATTTATTACTAGAGACTAGACCCATTTTAGAGGTCACTACCACAAAGACTACATGACTTGATGAAGACTATTGAAATTCAAGTCAAAGGACTTAATACTATTGAAATTCAAGTCATAACAACCCCCTATTTTAAAATTGGACTATTTTATTTGTAAATGTAAAATAAACTCAAAATTCTAAAGCCTCTCTTTTGTAATTTCAAATTAAATTTCATTTAGACACAAAACTATTGGTCTTTGCCTCCTAGGAAATCAATAAAGGTCCTCAAAAGTAACATTGTAAGGGATTTAGAATCATTCCTTATGCTTCTTGAATAAAATTTTCATTATTTTTGTTTTTGTTTTTCTCTTCTTTCATGGTTTTTTAGTCATGAGATATGTTGTTTTATAGAGTTATTCCTATTTTAATAAGTATTTTATAAATTCAAATTGTGCTACATATTATCTAGGATTTGTTGATTGTAAATCTTCTTTTTTGTGCTCAACTTGAGCATGCTAGGGGAAAATTATATGGGGTATTTGTCTTACGCAAAGGTTGTGGAAGTTGTTCTTTTAGTCTATGCTCAAAGTAGTGTAGTTTTCTACTCTCCTTTCATAGTTTATTGGTCCATAAGAGATGTCCCCTCTTTTTTTACTAACTGTGTGGATATTGGTTAAGCAAGAGTGATTTTACATTGAATTTTTTTACTAGAAAAGTTAGATTCAATGATAGTATAAAACAAGCTCATTGTCACCATTTCCTTATAACTTTTTATAAGATATATTAGATTAGGATTAGAATTAGGATTAGTTTAGGACTTAATATAAGATTTTAAAATTGTGTTTTCTTTGAAATTGCTAAAATTACTTTATTCATAAGTCTTTGCTTATGCATTAAATGATTAATTAAATCTCAAAGTGATCATTTATCCATTTGTTTGATCTCACATGTTAATCAAAATACAATTTCAAACAATACCTTGCGTTCCATTCTCTTAATTTTTTTTAGCCACTTGAATGGAATGATTTATATCTACCACTAGGTTACTCAAGAGTACTAAAGTTTGTGACAAAGAAACATGGGGATGAAATTCCCTTCCAAATAGAGAAGAATTTGTTCCACATGTTGTGTCAAAACATGAATCAATATTTCTCATGTAAATACAAGTAGAAGCTAATAAATTTTGTCTTGAAGTTCCTCACATAGAGGTGCTACTTGACCACTAGAGTAATGCACCTTATATCATTGTTAGATTCCCACCGGCCTCTCCCTCTCACAAGGGTGTCATCATGGCCATAGTCACAATGCTCACAGACATAATTCTCATGCTTCCAATGGTTCTCTACCACCTCAACACAAAGCTTAGTTCATAGTGGTCATGGTTGGTGTGAAGATGAAAAGGAGATCTCTACTCTATTCCGGTTCAATCTAAATTAAAGATGATTTATAAAATAGATTAGCACTTCCTAGGATTAATCTAAATCTTAGAAATATAGATTAAATATGGATGATTTCACATAATGATAATTTAGATAGTAGAATGAAACATGAAATAGAACTTGATATTCAAATCTAGGAGCCTCGGCCAAGAACACCAATGCATCATGCAAATGTGTGTGCCCTACACTATTATGCATATGGAGCAATAAAGATAACATGGCCTAACAGTTGCATTTTGTACTTTCCCAATGAGCTCCTATTATGCATGTGTGATCTCAAAATAATCCTACATAACAAAATAGAAGGAAAAACATAAGCATAATATCTATATAGACAAATAAACCAAATTAACTATAAATGATAAAACTAATAGAAATAATAAATTAACCACTTGCAAACCTTTGTGAGTTTTATTTTCTTCAAAGAAGCTACTTCTAATAGAACTTGAAATATGATTTGGACTACTGAGGAGCTTGCCAGGAATGGTCAAACACTTGCTTTGGTCTTTTGACCTCCATGAGAAGTCAAATGATAAAGATGTTGGTAAAAGTGTGTGCACATATCCTAAGTGTGTCAGGGAACTAGAATGTAGTGATTAAATGATGTTACGAGCACCTCCCTAGTCTATAGGGAGAACATTAGACCTAGTGTGCAAATAATAGGGAGGGAAAATAGGAAGCATGATTAGGTAAATGGATGGGGGTTTTACAAGAGTAAAAAATTCATGGGAATGCTCGATAGAGAGGTAAATCTTCACAACATATTCACTTCTAGTGCTTTTGGGGGGAATTTAATCAAAGAATATAGGCCTCTTTGAGCCCAATTCCTAAGAAGTTACAAAGGAATTTTAGAGAGAAAATTAATATGCTAGTTACTAAAATACTTAATAGAGATGTAATTTTTTGAAAATGAATGCAAGTAGCTCAAAGGAATCCATAGGATAAACTTCATCCTT
The DNA here is from genome assembly GCA_027924645.1 of Cunninghamia lanceolata. Taxonomy (NCBI): domain Eukaryota; kingdom Viridiplantae; phylum Streptophyta; class Pinopsida; order Cupressales; family Cupressaceae; genus Cunninghamia; species Cunninghamia lanceolata. The sequence goes on along the minus strand of BSBN01001271.1, from coordinate 2,495,709 downwards.
TAAGCCTATCACACAAACTATTCTCTCCTCAAGTTTGAACCTAGAAAATGGGATGTAGAGATAGGAGCTTGTAACAATAATTTTGTACCTAGACTACCTCAAAGATACACTAGAAAAATGCAAAACTCATTGGTGATTCTAGCTATGGAGAAAATGTTTAGAAACTTCTTCTTGCTATTCTTCTTTCAAGTATTTGGTTTCTAGAATGCTATTGTACATTTTTTAATAAAAAAACTTACCTTTTTCTATTTCTATCAATAATTAATGGAACTTACCAATTCTTTGGATTCAACTAGATTTGGTTCAAGGAATCATGCCAAGAATAGTCAACACATTATTGGGGAAGTTACAACTAACAATGATCATTATGAGGTGGCTACATGTAAATGTAACATATAGTTTGTGGTACTATAGGGAAGGGGATGCCAACACGTCATACAAATGTCTGCACATTGTGCTGCCATCTTACGAGAATGATCCCATATTTGGTATGAGGGTGAAAAAGGGTGTAAGAATGACCTTCTAGTATAGATTTTGGAAATAGCTTGATTCAAGGAATATAGCTTAAATTGAGTTACAAGAGGGGGTCATTAAGGTAAGTGCAAGACAAAACATGAAATTGTAGGGTATGCAATTTATGATTTTGTAGTTGGTGTCAATAGGCTCACCTTCCTTTTGTTACCTCACAACCTTGTGACAGCATTGCTCTTGGTTGGCTAGATAGCAACAAAGTTCATCACCTCGGATTAGACATTTCTCTCACTAGGAATGAAACTCAACCACTAAATGGAGACTAAGATAGTGATGAAGGATACATTTTATGTTGGGAGCCAATTCTTGATTGCCAAGACCTTCTTGATGGTTGAGGCAAGCCTGATGACCATGATTTACCACTACCAGTTGTTGGATTTATAGCTCTTGTTGCTTAGTTTCTTAATGGCTTGTTTATGTTGATCTTATTTTATTGATTTCATTTAAAACTTTACTTTACCTAAATTTTGGAGTGTAATACCATTCTACCCATCTTTTTTTTTATAAATATAACATAAGCATTATTCTTTATATAAATAATTTATAAAACATTTACACATAAAAAATTATTTCATTTTTTTGACGTTACTTGTATATTTATACTAATTAAGTAGCCCTATCAAAATTGTTTCAACTAAATTTAAACATTTATTCTTTAATAAAATATTGAAAGAATCACAAATGTTTTAGTTTATGTAAATAACACAAGTATTTTTTTAGGATTTTTTTTTTCAAAATTTATATTAATAAATATATGTAGAGTTAAATAAAGTCTATATGTTCAAATTCTTGGTTTGGTCTGCACAATTTGAACATGCAACATAGTTTGTAAGATGAACATGCATAGCATTAAAAAGGACATTATAAAGGACATATGATGAGAGACTCTATATGGTAGATCTACCCAGTATGAGACTATTACAATAATATAAACTAGTAATTGGACACATAGGTTCAATGGGCATGCCCATAGTTTTTATTATACTAAAACTTTGTTAGGGATGGATGCTTTTTTCCATAGTCAAAGTCTTAATCACATGGAAGATGTTTTTGATATTATAAGGTGGCAAAACCAGGGGCTGATCCCTTACAAAGTAGAACACAAAAAGGGCAAAAGAGGCTCAGGAGACAAAAAGAGCTAGAACCACCACAAACAACGTACATATAGCTGATATATAGCAAAAGGAAAGTATCAATAAAAAACTAGCCCACAGAAAGCTTAGAAAGAAAAAAAGGAGAGGGTGTCTTCCCAGTATTTGACAATAAACTCAAATATTCTTTCAAATTCTTTAGTCCTATCATCATCAACACCATGAGTGAGAACTTCATGTTCTTGCAGCAGAGAGAGATTAGCCATAGCCAGCCTGCACAACATGCTTGTAATGAGTTTGCCAAGAGAAGGGACTCTCTTTTCCAGAAAATCAACCCGCTCCTTCAACTAAGCCAAAACATCAGGATGATAACCTTCCTCATTAGCTTCCTCCTCCATACCATCTGCAGTAGTGTTGTAATCCTCATGAATAAAATTAGAATCAATAGGAACCTCAGTAGGAACAAAGTGAACATCCTTCCCATTGTTATCATTAGTGCCAGTAGCCTCCACATGAGTAATAGTAGCACCCACATCCATATAGTCATCAATGGCAGCAAAATTATCAAACCCTTTATTATCCTTAGTATCAAAGGTCTCCACAAGAATTTCTTTCCCATCAATCTCCACATCACCACCCAAATCATCAACAACAACCTCCTGAACATCATCACTCTTGGACTTATCCTCTCCCTCTTAAGTAGAGGCTTCAAAATTGCTTTCAGAGTAGTTAATTAGTTTCAACTTAGGAGCCGGTTTGCCAACAATATGACTAGACCACCTAACAATAGCAAATTTACTTTCCAATTTGACTTTTTTCAAATTTCTGGAGGGTCCCTCCTTGACCATATCCTATTCATTCTAGGGCTTAGAATGCCCAATGTCCTATTTGCAAGGGTTGATTTCCACAACAGAATCAGAGAGACATTTTTTAGATTTTGATTTGGATTTAGTAGAAGGGGTCTGCACATTTTTTACAGTGGACAATTTAGGAGTACCTTCAAGAAATAGCATAGGAGTAGTATGACTAGATTTCACAGAGGCAGTAGGTGTATCAACAAGAGGTTCAAGGCCAGAGGGCTGAAGAGAGGAAGGAGGGGACAGAGCCAAGTGAAACTGATATAACCTATGCATAAGCCCTTCATGGAGGGGAAAAGGCTTTTCATCAAGCTTTTTAAGCATAACCTTCCTAACATTTTTAATAGAGCACTCAAGAGAAGAAAGACGAAAGAAAGGGAAGCTAATTGTGGTATTCCTTCTGAAGTGGTTTAACAAAGGAAGGTGATAGTAATAGAACCTGGTGAAACAACCCTCTAGAGTGAAGTACATCATCACCATATAGCACATATCCGCCCATGGCTCAAGAAGTCTAACTCTCTCAAACCCTCCCTGATAGGGCACCAATTCCTCACCCTCACCAAGGAAAAGTTTCTAGTTTTGCGCATCTGAAACCCTAGTCTTCTTTTGTAGCTTCATACCCCTACCAGATAAACTAGTTGCCATAGCAATTTCATTCTCTGAAACCTCAAAGCTGATATTCCCAATTTGAACCTTATGATTCTCCCAAGACAGAGCAAATTGAATGGACAAATTTTCATCATGCCCATTTAAACATTCAAGAAATGGAGTGATACCACCTTCTTTGCAATAATGCTAGACCAAGGCATTCTCTTTAAATTCCTCATAGTTATTAGGTTCGGTTCAGATCCTATCCCCTCCCATAATGAAAAACTAGCAAACCCTAAAGATCTCAAAGAAAGAAGTAACAAAGGTTTGAAGAACACGGACCCATTGGCTAGTAACAAAATTGTGAGGAATTTGAGAGACTTCTATCACAACGCAATGAGTAATAATAAAGAAGGCAATAATGTTAATATGAGTAGGAGTAGGGAAATCATTACAACAATAGCCTAAATTTTTTAAGCAATAAATTCTCCTTAACTTCCTATCCTTCACACGCGTACTTAGTTGTCTAAACTCACTCCAATCAGCAACAATGTGTCTAATTAGCATGAGCAGAGTTAAAAACCAAGCCACGTTGGTAAGCCAAGTGAAGCGATGTGTCATCATCATATGGTAACTTGCTCTGTTTGAATGATATCCCCAATGTGATGTGGGATATTATGAAAATATTGACCTAAATTTGCTAGGCCATTAGCAACAGTGTTCCCTTCTCGATAAATATGAGAGAAGGAAATGATAAGAATGGCCTGTATAAGAGTTTGAATATCATACACAATGTCTCTATGCTATCATCCACACTCTGAAGCTTTGGTGATAGCATCAATAATGATTTTAGAGTCACCCTGAACATGAAGTTGGTGAATACCTAGAGATATAGCCAACTTGAGACCCCATAAAAGAGTAGAGGCTTCAGCAAAGTTATTGGTGTGGTTCCCAATTCCCATAGAATAAGCAGCAATAAGATCACCTCTGTCATTTCTTATAACTCCTCCTCCACTAGCCTTGCCATTAGACTTAGCAGCACCGTCAAAATTCAGTTTAAGCCACCCTAGGTCCAAGGGAGTCCAAATAGTATTAAGCCTTTTAAGATGTTTGGAATCATCAAAAGCAAGAATTTGATTCATAATTCCCCAGTTTGAGGCCACTAGGATCTCATGCTGGGTAAGAGGTTTATTAGCAATTTTGATGCTGGAATTAGAAACATTTTCTAGGAGGGCCTTAGATAAAGAATAGAAAACCTGTGTAGGATTCCTAGTAGTTTCTCTAAATATTATATTATTTCTTTCTTTCCATAGGAACCAATCAACAAAAGGAATAGTTTGATTCCATAGTTCCACTAACCAAGGATGGGATAAATGAGGGATCCAATTAGCAATGAGTTCTCTTATTTCCTTATTGCAAACCCATTGAACACCAAAATTCAAAAGGATTTTGCTCCAAATATTATTCGCAAATTCACAGTACAAAACAACATGAGAGACAAATTATTCCTCTTTCAAACACATGACACATCTATTAACCAATTGATGAGCCCTTCGTTGAAGATTGTCCTGAGTCAATATCTTGTTATGAACAGCTGTCCACCAAGAAAAATAACCTTAGGAAGGAGATTATGATTCTAGACTTTCCTCCAAATGTCATCCATAAGATCTTTGTCAACCAGCAAATGGTAAGCTAATTTAATACAAATTTTTAAATAGTTTGCTTGTAGGATAGAAATTATTGCAATAATTAACTTTTTTTTGCAATAAAACTATAAGTAACTTGTCTATATTCTATATATGTAGTAAATTATTTGAATTCCTTATTGTTTTTTATATAATCCCCCATAGAAACAAATGCAATCCTTATCACAAAAGCAAAAGAAAAATAATAGATTTAAAATCCATGTAAAAACCAAATACTTAACAATTATATCCCAACAAAAGAATATTCCACTAAAGTCCACAAAGATACAGTCTCCATGAAAATAGATTTTTATAATCTATTATCATAACAACACTTAAAACTATCAACTTCCTAATCAAATAAATTTTAGAAGACTTATAAAACATATATTTTCTACCAAAGTTTTGTTTGTACAACTATTCTATATGACCTCCCAATTATTATTGTCACTACATATGTTCAACCGCATATCAAGCTTCACAATAATTACCGAACTCTCTAAAAACATTCTCTTGCAGCGTAGATAATTTGACACATCAATATCAGGTTCATAGTAGTCAAGATTAATCTTGTAAGACATGGAATTGATATGTAGATGTTTCTACACTAGTTCAAATCTTGAACTATTCATCAAACCAATATGAATAATTTTGTGACAAAACTGAAATTATCATTCCAAAACAACATCAACATCATTTATCTATCATTGATCCTAGAGCTAAGCCCCCTATCCTCAGTAGTCAAGATTAATCTTGTAAGACATGGAATTGATATGTAGATGTTTCTACACTAGTTCAAATCTTGAACTATTCATCAAACCAATATGAATAATTTTGTGACAAAAGTGAAATTATCATTCCAAAACAACATCAACATCATTTATCTATCATTGATCCTAGAGTTAAGCCCCCTATCCTCTTATTAGAACCTGCCTTCAGTACTATTGCAATGAGTTCACACTTATCTAGTTATTAATCTATTGATTGTAAACCAATCAAAAGACAGGATTATTTTTCTTGTGGGACAAATTTAATTTAAATTTGTACTTTTCCTATGTCAACATGATAAATTTTTAACAAAAAATTATTGAAAAATGATTTATCTGTATTGTCATTGGCTCAAAAAAATGACCTCTTCTACACGAGAATGCCACAAAAAGCTATAAATATGGAGAGAATTTTGATTTGAGGGGAGGATGTGGCAAGTAATCAAATTATGAACACAAATTTTGTCTCCCACTAGTTAATTCATGCCTAAATGGATGGTAACAATTATGAGAGGGAAGAATCATCAGTTTTTATGAATTTAAATTTTTTCTTCATTAGCTAAATGTAAAAATTACTTTTTGTCAAAGGGACAAAGTTATAATATATTTTTTTTATTCGTAAATATAAGTTTTGTATTGATCAGGAGAAAGTATGAACAAGCAGGTGCCTATACACAGTTTACCTGCAACAGCCAGTCTGATAAAAAACCCCTAAAACCTTTCCTAGAGCCTAGTGGAGCTTTACAAAATTAGCCATCAGGCTTACTATTTTGCATATGACTGTAATATTAACAGACTTACTGGTGAAGAGCCCACCGAACTGAGGATTAAACCATTGAATCAGAAGAGACCAAGCTCCACAGCCATTGCATGCAGCCTGTCCACCCAAACCCCTTCCTCGGAGTCCACGTCCTCTTGCAAGATGCTCTGTAGAAAATTGAAGACCTAGAGGACTCGATCCTGGTGCTCTACCAACGCTAAGCCTTTCAGGTCAAGGATGAACGACAGGACCTTTGTCACCTCTAAAGGGTCTGTATGGGCGACAATGTCTTTTGGTCGGGGAATACCTACCCCTAGAATGACCACCTCAAGAATGGCACTGAGGCCCCGAAGGATTTCCAGCTTAAACAGTTTTGTCATGATGAGTTTCGCTGTCTCTGTAGACACCCCTGCGTCCAGGATTGAAGCTATGAAATGAGAGGAGATGTGAGAATCCACCCTATAGAACTCGTCTGCTGCTAGAAAATCCACCCCCAAGATAATCTTGACCGCCGGGAGGAGAAGGCCTTCATGCCTTCGCAGGATGCATTTTAGCCTTAAATCAGTAACAGCGCCTTTAAATACCATCTATCGAATTGAACTCTCTAGCTGGATAGGGGTCAAAATTCCCAAGTTAATCATCCCATGCACCGAAATCTTAGCAATGAAGCTTGAACCCTTCTCCATTCTGTCCACTACTACCACCGATGAAAACAGCCAAGGACCGCTCAGACTGAAAGTAAGGTGACAACTACGATGAAGGCTTTTTGTCTACACCAAGGAGGGAACGCATTCACTTAACCCATGCTTATAATTATTACTTGGAAAGATTAGCGAGAGTAACGCGTGCGACGGCTCACATCGAAGGTCTGTGAGCTCAACAAGGGGGGGAAGTGTCTCCGAATCATGAATGCCGTAATGGAGGATTATTACATAGAAGTTGGCCATAATAGATCCTTATGGCAACAACCCATCCAATTATGCTTGGATTGGGTGCCCACCCAACCACCCAACAAAGTTATAATATTATTAAAAATATAGGGTTCTACACATTTTATTTTATGAAATTAGATTTTTTTGGGATTTCAATTTTATTTACTCAAGAGTTAAAGATCTAGGATTTCAATTTAATTTACTCAAAAGTTAAAAATCTATAGTATCATAAAAAATATTTTTCCATGTTATTACATTTTTTATTTTATTCTTCAAGCATACAATGTTTTACTACTCTCTACATAAATACAAATACGCAGGCTTTGTAAAGTTTAGTTTTATAGTTAAGGAAATATTTGTGTTATTTAATAAGATTTGTAAAGTTTAGTTTTATAGTTAAGGAAATATTTTAGGGCTATTTTATTTTTACAAATTAAATTATTTTTGAGATTTCAATTTTATTTACCCAAGACATTTCAAAACGAGTTCACATAATTTTTTCCTTATAAATTTAGTTCTGGAAATATAATAGTTACAAATTTGAAATGATAAACAATTTTTTACCTTTAGAAAAAAAATATTACTAAACCACAATATTAGATTAATTAAAATAATTAATATCATGTTCTGTAAAAGTACTTACTATTATTACTTAAACAAAAAATTAAGTGACTAAGATAAAATACTGTAGTGATCTAAATACGAATATGTTATTGTTATTATATTGTTTAATTATTCTTCAAACTTCCAATATTTTAATCCATTTTAAATTGTAATAGTATTCAATATTATTACATTTTAATATCTTAGGCAAACATTTCAAATCTCTCCACACTCAACTAGGGTTAGGGTTCTACACATTTTATTTTATGAAATTAGATTATTTTTGGGATTTCAATTTTATTTACTCTAGAGTTAAAAATCTAGGATTTCAAATTGATTTAGTCAAAAGTTAAAAATTACAGTATCATGAAAAATATTTCACCATGTTATTACATTTTTTATTTTATTCTTCAAACATACAATATTTTAATTCATTTTAAATTATAAAAGTATTAGTATTATTACATTTTATTATCTTAAGGAGACATTTCAAATCTTTATACACTCAACTAGGCCAGGGCTCTCCACATAAATACAAATATGCAGGCTTTGTAAAGTTTGGTTTTATAGTTAAGGAAATATTTGTGTTATTTAATAGGCTTTGTAAAGTTTAGTTTTATAGTTAAGGAAATATTTTTGTCCTATTTTATTTTTACCAAATTAGATTATTTTTGAAATTTCAATTTTATTTACCCAAGACATTTCAACACTCTTCAAAAATTAATTTTTCAATTATTGGAATGCAATTTGTCTATACAACCAATAGCTAATCAACAAAAAAAATTACAACTAAACAAATATTATAATAACAACACTACAGGGTTGGTACTGGCCACTACGTGGCACTTGTTTAATTATCACATTAATTTTAGTTCTAGTTTAAACTCTTAATTGTTCATTAGATTTAGGAAAAAAAATTATAATAGAAACAAATCATTCCAAAATATCATGAACATAGTTTATCTATTATTGATCCTAAAGTTAAAACCCCTCATCCTCTTATTTAATTATTGCATTTATTTCAATTCTATTATCCAACCCAACTATATTCTCTAGATTAATTGTTTGCCAAATGTATTTATTTAATTAATCTAAATAATTTATGTAAAACTTTTATTTTCTTTACAATATGTTACAAATTATAAATCATTTATAGATTGGTGCAAGAAATAAGTTGCTATAAAATTTTATTCAATTGATTATTTACTAATGTTTGTGACACACATAATAGTGAAAAATAGTGTACAAAAATTTGTAAAACCCCTGTCCAAGAAAAGGAAAAAAATATATCATTTAATCTTAGTTACAATATTTACATTTATTAAATGGCTCAAAATCTTGGAACTACGAGGTATTCATCCATTTTGATTGTTTACATTTGATGATGATTAATTTGTAGATATTTTTGCTAGATAATTCTAATTGTAGTCATGTTGTGATATTCTATTATGTTGATATACCTTGTATTGCAGTGTTTGGACAATTTACAGATCCAAACTATCAAATTTTCTTTCAATGCAGCAGATTATGAAATTTGGCAATTCATGGCAACACTGTAATAGTTGTAACTAAAGATAATAGACAAATATATATTATAAACACTAGAATTATTTTTAAACAACAGAAGAATTGCTACAAACAGGTGCCAGGATACTCTATGATATCATAAGAATGTCAGAAATATTTACACAAGAATATGTAATATGTAATCCTGTAATCAAGGAAAATATGTTAATAAATGAAATGTTTATACAGCTGCAAGTCCATATCTTTGCAAGAAGGCCATACCGGTCATAGCTGGCAAACAATTAATTCAATTTTAACACAGCACACATAAATTTATGGGAAGGTGAGGAACGGAGAAAGAGAAAAGGATGAACTCATATCAATATGTTCGAGGGTTAAGATGTACTGGTGTTTTGTAGGTTCTTGGGTTCAATCAAAATATCACCCAGAGAGGAGAGCGCTAAAAGTGAGATGTTCAGCATAAATATTTACACTACATACGAAGCCCAAGTGTTTTTTACACTAGTCTATTCAGACTAAAATGCCCATATCACATATGTAGCACTCACATCATTTGCAATTTATTAATTGTATAAACCAATTACATCTAAACACAAAAACATTAAACCTCAATAGAAAGAAACATGAACTATTTGACAAAATGTCGCAGAGACATGTGGTTTCGTGGAGTGCAAGGATTGTTGGAAATGCATAAATAAAATTGTTCAAAAGGCTGTATAAACTTTCACTCTACTTAAATATCATCCACTTCAATGGTCAAACAATCAATAGCAATTTTACACCTCATTCACAATTAAAAGTGTTAAATATTTGTCCTATTTTTAATGGCCAAAGTTAACCTTTGACTGTTAAAGTGGATGATATTTAAGAACAGCCACTATAAACCTTATAAAAATGCAATTTGTAGGTATAAGGCAAATTCCACGACATATGTTAGTTTTCTCATGCCCTAGTGAAAAGCAAAACTAATTTCCAAACCCTTTGCAAGTAATCCTCCCTATCTGTGCTAGGATGGCCGCTTTGGAACAGGGTATGGACGTCCATCAAAACATAATGGAAAAGGGATTTTATTTAGATATTACAGTTAGATATTTTAGTTAGATATTATAGAAGGATAGACATAGCACATGAATTGCTTGACAAAATGTCTAGACAAATCTTCACCTATAGACTCAACACCATCAAAAGCAGCCTCGGTGTAGCTACATTATTCAAGTACACCTTCATGACAGTATTACTCTTAATCATTGTAATGTCCCCTTCTAGCAAGTCAAAATTTCCTCAATCTTACACACAATTTCAATGTATTATTTTATTACCTTGCCTCTTCACTGGTTTTTCTGCTTATTTCTGCAGACTTAAACTTCAGAAATTGATGATGTATTTACTATCTTCCTCTCTTTGCTGTTATGCTCAGTTATATATAATCAGAATATATATATTATTGCTTTCTTCTCCATTTCTATAAATTCAGATATTATTCCTTATACTCAGAATATACCCTTCTTATATTAGAAATATATCCTTACTTCTTATACTTAGAAAATATATATCATTCCTTGTTTTAAATATGCTTGAATGTTTTTCTCAGTACATCTCATGTGCACATCTCTATATATCAGAAATATATATCTTTAAACTCTGAAGTACTTACTACCAGAATTGCTGTTATGCCCTCTGCAGACTATGATACACCAGTTCTTTGATTATAATAATCTAATCTGCTGCCGTGTAATGTCCCTCAATACTCATTCATTCCTCCCATATATATGGGAGGTTCGTCCTTTGGACGTCTCCTTTTGTGAGGAGGTCTCTACTCTTTTCAAGGGGTCCGCCCTCTTAGTACTTATTTTAGATTATAATAATAAGTATTATTATTATTTATTATTTATATTATATTTATAATAATATATATATTTATTATATGTGTTATTTATATTTATAATTATCATTTACAAATATAATAATATATATTATATATTATATTAGAACATTTGTAGAACAATATTATTTAATATTGTTTATTATATATTATATATTAGTAATATATTTTATTTAAATAGGAATTCATACACAATTATCTAAAAAACATCATATTTTATGAAGGTGACTTTACCTTCTTTATTATAATGTTTAATTTAAACAATGCCTTAATTTCGGGACATGACAGTTCTCCCCACTTAAGATTGCTTGTCCTCAAGCAATCATGAGTTCTTCATCATCTTACACTTTAATCGTCTACCTTTTGATGTGTTGAGATGAAATCATGGCTTTGATAAAAAATGAACTTGCTTGAGTGAAGAGAAATTGATTGGGATTCCACAAAAGAAGATTTGTGATCAAAAGAGCATTTGTTTGATGTTTTAAATAACAACGATGGGATGATTTGAGAGTATTGAGATTCTAAGATGCATCTTGAGATTCGGTCTTGTACTTGTCATCTTATAGTTTTACCTTGTGATGTGTTATTGATCTCAAAATTGAGAAGAGTCATGTTCTTGACTATATGATGGATTAAAGAGATTTGGTAAGCTTGAATAATGATGTGCTTGATGAAATATAAGTGTCATAGATGAAAAACGATCATGGGAGTTTGTGGGTTATGGGCCCATAATATGACTTAGTATCGATATTATGTTACATAAATCAAGAGAAGATTTCAAAGAGATTCTGTGAAGAAATGAATTTGGTTCATGGGTCTTATGATTAATGAAATATAGTTTTTATTTTTTATACTTCCCTAGTGTGTCTTTGTAGGATATATTGATTTTTCCTAGGTCTCAGGGTGGATAAACCATCCCTCCCTAGTCTCCATGTGGTGCATGCCATTCATATAAGGTCCCTTCGATCTAACGTGGTGCATGCCATTCATGATAGATCGCCTCAGACTCATGTGGCATATGCCATTCATATGAAGTCTGCCATTTGTTGTTACCTTATGTGGTGCATGCCATTCATATAAAGTATGTAATGTCCCCTTCTAGAAAGCCAAAATTTATGCAATCTTGCAAACAATTTCAACTTGTAAAGAGCACATTAGTATTCTATCTTTTTCTTTTAATATTTAACTATATATTATTTCTTTCACAACTATATGCTTTTCTTGTTCATACTTCATGAATTACCTTGGGTGAGATAACCTTAAGCCCATTAATCATTCTTTCCAACTCATGGGAGAAGATACTTAAGGACGTAATGTCACCCCAATCCTCATGGGTCCATCATTATTCCTTCAATTCTCTAATTGAAGGCCTAATCCTTCGATTCTCTAATCGAAGGCCTATTATTCCTTGGTTCGTCAACCAAGGCCTATTAGTCTTTGGTTCTTCAGCCAAGGACTATTATCTCCTTGGTTCTCTAACCAAGGCCTATTATTCCTTGGTTCTCTAACCAAGGCCTCTTATTCCTTGGTTCTCTAACCAAGGCCTTATTATTCCTTGGTTCTCTAACCAAAGCCTCTCCCTTCAATACTAGGTTGAGGGCTTCATTCCTTGGTTCTCTTACCAAGGTCTATCCCTTCAATACTAGATTGAGGGCTTATTATCTTCCTTGATTCGTCAATCAAGGCCTATGATTTATCCCATGAATTGGTCAACTACAATCCTTGTTTTCCACCCCATCTCTATGGTGAAGATGATTAATGTTTAAGGACTATTATTTACCCCTTGGGTAATCATGCCTTTATAATTCTATTTCATATTCATAACTATGTACTTATAACCTTTTTGTACTCATTATCTTATTTAAACAAGAATCATGCATTTATGTAGTACATCTATTAGTCTCATATTTACTTGAGTTTATAACACCTCTACCTTTATATCTCATTCATAATGGATCATCTTTTCTTACTTATATGCAGTTCTAAGACTAATCTCATATTATTATTTTCATACATGTAGATTCCAATTAGACCATATATATCTAGTTCTATTATAATATTTAATATAATCTCTATATTATATTATATATGTGTGTACTATATCACAAATATTGATATTTGTTAATAATATATTATTTATAATATTGCTTTCTTATATTACTCAATTTATTACTTAAATCTATATTTTAATGTCATTCATATTATAATCCCTTTAATTAATATCATTCCGTATAAAAAAAATAATGAAATAACTTATAGATATTAATTTATTTATTTCTTTGGGAATATAGGTGTAGCATACTTATCTTATTTTCCCCAGCAATTAATCATGTCTGTAATTCAAACTCATAAATTATTAATTTTATATCTGCTTGCATTGTATTTTGTTGTGCTCCATTGTTTCCTCCACTCTCTACCTTTATATTTTCTTAAATGGTCAATGACTACCTTTTCACAAAGGTCATGTCTTTTTATAAATATATTAGTTACTGCTTGTCTTAAAGGCAATCTAATATATTATATAATGTATGATTTACATTCATTTATATAAATATGTTTATTATATTATAATCATAATAATAATTAATATTAATATTAATTTTAACATTTATATTTATTATTATATATTATTATATAATAATAATAATATGCTATTTTAATATTAATATTTATATTTGTATTGGTTATTTATAAATATAATATATCGGTTGATATTTAAAATATTTATAGATACTATCATATAATATTATATATATTTATTAACGGCCATGGCCAGGATATTTAACATGACATTTTAAATCTTTAATTTAAACAATGCCTTAATATGGGGACATGACAACCCTCCCCACTCAAGATTGCTTGTCCTCAAGCAATCACAATTAGGATGCTTTCAAGATCCTAAATCAAATTTGTAATGAAATAATACTTTAAAAATTAGACAAAAGTATAGGGAATGATAATAATAAATTTAATATTGAAGTATACATAGAATGGTAATAATAAATTTAATATTAAAGTATATAATACTTTTTTTTTAATTTTTATTATTTTTATTTTTTTATTTAACTATTATTCACAGGATGGTAGGATCACTGCTCTGATACCACTGTAATGTCCCCTTCTAGCAAGCCAAAATTTATGCAATCTTGCAAACAATTTCAACTTGTAAAGAGCACATTAGTATTCTATCTTTTTCTTTTAATATTTAACTATATATTATTTCTTTCACAACTATATGCTTTTCTTGTTCATACTTCATGAATTACCTTGGGTGAGATAACCTTAAGCCCATTAATCATTCTTTCCAACTCATGGGAGAAGATACTTAAGGACGTAATGTCACCCCAATCCTCATGGGTCCATCATTATTCCTTCAATTCTCTAATTGAAGGCCTAATCCTTCGATTCTCTAATCGAAGGCCTATTATTCCTTGGTTCGTCAACCAAGGCCTATTAGTCTTTGGTTCTTCAGCCAAGGACTATTATCTCCTTGGTTCTCTAACCAAGGCCTATTATTCCTTGGTTCTCTAACCAAAGCCTCTCCCTTCAATACTAGGTTGAGGGCTTCATTCCTTGGTTCTCTTACCAAGGTCTATCCCTTCAATACTAGATTGAGGGCTTATTATCTTCCTTGATTCGTCAATCAAGGCCTATGATTTATCCCATGAATTGGTCAACTACAATCCTTGTTTTCCACCCCATCTCTATGGTGAAGATGATTAATGTTTAAGGACTATTATCTACCCCTTGGGTAATCATGCCTTTATAATTCTATTTCATATTCATAACTATGTACTTATAACCTTTTTGTACTCATTATCTTATTTAAACAAGAATCATGCATTTATGTAGTACATCTATTAGTCTCATATTTACTTGAGTTTATAACACCTCTACCTTTATATCTCATTCATAATGGATCATCTTTTCTTACTTATATGCAGTTCTAAGACTAATCTCATATTATTATTTTCATACATGTAGATTCCAATTAGACCATATATATCTAGTTCTATTATAATATTTAATATAATCTCTATATTATATTATATATGTGTGTACTATATCACAAATATTGATATTTGTTAATAATCTATTATTTATAATATTGCTTTCTTATATTACTCAATTTATTACTTAAATCTATATTTTAATGTCATTCATATTATAATCCCTTTAATTAATATCATTCCGTATAAAAAAAATAATGAAATAACTTATAGATATTAATTTATTTATTTCTTTGGGAATATAGGTGTAGCATACTTATCTTATTTTCCCCAGCAATTAATCATGTCTGTAATTCAAACTCATAAATTATTAATTTTATATCTGCTTGCATTGTATTTTGTTGTGCTCCATTGTTTCCTCCACTCTCTACCTTTATATTTTCTTAAATGGTCAATGACTACCTTTTCACAAAGGTCATGTCTTTTTATAAATATATTAGTTACTGCTTGTCTTAAAGGCAATCTAATATATTATATAATGTATGATTTACATTCATTTATATAAATATGTTTATTATATTATAATCATAATAATAATTAATATTAATATTAATTTTAACATTTATATTTATTATTATATATTATTATATAATAATAATAATATGCTATTTTAATATTAATATTTATATTTGTATTGGTTATTTATAAATATAATATATCGGTTGATATTTAAAATATTTATAGATACTATCATATAATATTATATATATTTATTAACGGCCATGGCCAGGATATTTAACATGACATTTTAAATCTTTAATTTAAACAATGCCTTAATATGGGGACATGACAAAGTACCTTCAATCTAATGTGGCGCATGCCATTCATGATAGATCACCTCAGACTCATGTGGTGCATGCCATTCATATGAAGTCTACCATTTGTTCTTACCTTATGTGGTCCATGCCATTCATATAAAGTACCTTCGATCTAACATGGTGCATGCCATTCATGATAGATTTCCTCGGACTCATGTGGCGCATGCCATTCATATAAAGTTCGCCATTGTTCTTACCTTATGTGGCACATGCCATTCATGATAGATTGCCTTGGACTCATGTGGTGCATGCCATTCATATGAAGTCCGCCATTTGTTCTTACCTTATGTGGTGCATGTCATTCATGATAGATCACCTTGGACTCATGTGGCACATGCCATTCATATGAAGTCCATTATTCTCATGATTGCCCTCTCTACATATGCCATGCTAGGAGAGTGAGATTACTAAGGTGTCTTGGTAGCCACTCCCTAAGCCCAGAGGCAGTACCCTTCATACTGAAGGCAAAACCCCTCTGGCCCATGTGGGCTCATTACGTCCCCCCCGGGTGGCATACCTAGAAGAGGGCCCTCGCAATGTTTCCTTTGTTCTTCTTCTCCATCATAGCGAAGGTATATGTAGAATAGTGTAATCAAAATCACATCATTATTTACTTACAAATATAGGTAACATATTATACTCCCATATGAGTGTCCTCTTTCTTATTTGCTATTATGCTTCCCTTGATATTTTTATTTTGGGTGCTTGGTCCTTGAATCAATTTTCTTTCCTTCTTTTACTTGCACTTAATTCATTCTCCTCTTGTATGTGCTTGCATACAATTGCCTCACACGATGGCAGGATGATAGCTCTGAACCACTGTAATGTCCCCTTCTAGCAAGTCAAAATTTCCTCAACCTTGCACACAATTTCAATGTATTATTTTATTGCCTTGCCTCTTCACTGGTTTTTTTGCTTATTTCTACAGACTTAAACTTTGGAAATTGATGATGTATTTACTATCTTCCTCTCTTTACTGTTATGCTCGGTTATATATAATCAAAATATATATATTATTGCTTTCTTCTCCATTTCTATAAATTCGGATATTATTCCTTATACTCAGAATATACTCTTCTTATATTAGAAATATATCCTTGCTTCTTATACTTAGAAAATATATATCATTCCTTGTTTTAAATCTGCTTGAATGTTTTTCTCAATACATCTCATGTGCACATCTGCATATATCATAAATATATATCTTAAACTCCAAAGTACTTACTTCCAGAATTGTTGTTATGCCCTTTGAGACTATGATACACCAGTTCTGATCCAGATTACAGTTAACTTCTGATGAGACAGCTGTTGTAATCTCTACCCCTTAATACACGCTCTTCATTCTTGTACAATTCAAAACATTGTCAATATGTTCACTAGCTGATCTAGAAGTTGTAAGTGTTGGAGTTGCTGCTGGGATAGGTTCACGTCCCTTCTAAATGTATCCAAACATCCCTCTAATATTAGTATATATTGGAACTTGTGATCTGTGCCTTCTTTAAATGAATTCGGTGCCTTTTTGGACTTCCAAACACCCCTTTTACAATAATAAACTCAGAATTGAAAGTGTGTTGGCTTAAAGAACTGCCTCCAATATATTGAGGGCCCCACACAGTCTAAACAAAGGATTAATATATGCAGCAATCCCTCAAAATACTATATAAACTTCTTTAATTCTCATGGGTTATTCTTGAAATTAAAGATTCACCAATAGTAATTGTTGATTAAGATTTCCTGTCAGATTTTGTCCCCTATTTTGATAACACACCAATGTACACTTTAAACCCACAAATTTGCTTACCTTTGCCTTGGTTATGAAATGTATTTAGTGGCTGTGATAATAAATGTAGAGGTTACGTAAGACTTAGTGGAGTCTTTCTCTGATTATAATAATCTAATCTGCTGCCATGTAATGTCCCCCGATACTCATTCATTCCTCCCATATATATGGGAGGTTCGTCCTCTTCAAGGACGTCTCCTTTTGTGAGGAGGTGTAGACTCTTTTCAAGGGGTCGGCCCACTTAGTTACATGGACAAAACTGCTGCCAGCGGCGGGACACCACCAGTTACTATCTGTACAATGTGGGGAACAGGCTTTCTTTCATGGGCTTGGGCATTTGAAATTTTGTTTAAGACTGTGGGCACACCACTTAAGTGGGCAACTTTGTCCTCTACAATGGCATCAAATATTGGATTTGTTGTTACATTTCTTAGGCAGACATTTGTGCCGCCCTGTGCAGCTATGGCCCATGTAAATGACCAGCCATTACAGTGGAATATTGGGACTGTCCAGAGATATACAAGCATGGACATCATTTCACATACCAAAACAGACGCAAGAGCATTGAGAGAAGCACCTCTGTGACCAACTGCAACAAACCAATGAACATAATAGTTTGCAGAGATGGAAACTTAAAAACTGCTGCTAAATGAAAAATTCTCTCAAAAGGCAAAACGTGCACGCTAAAGCTCGTACTATCATCATCCCAAAGACGGCGTAAAGAAGACGTGGTGGGAGAATTTAACTCCAAAATTTGAGTAAATTTTTTATTGTATAAATGGTGGCAAAATTCAAAGGAATTTAATTTTATTGTCAGTTGGTGTGGATATCGAAGTGGGCTGGCTTGATTTGTTCTGAAGTGATCAATCTTTTTTTTGTTTTCTATCATTTATTATTTTTTTGAAAAATCAATGGTTAAGATTTATTTCATAGTAGTCCTTTTAATCTGCACAACAGACTTATGTATTTCATGTAGTCCTCCTCACTAAGGGAATGCCTATCGGCATAAGGATGAAATAGATCAAAAGTTGCTTTAGGCTTTTAAAAGGAATTAACTGGGAGAAGTATGTAGTCATTTAAGGCTTGAGTGATATGGATGCCCTTCTACCTTTTTGCTTATCGGCCTTTATTTATCATTTATTTTTAAGTATCATTTAGTTAAAAGTTAATGTTGGCTAATAAAAATAAGATAAATATTTACCACATTTTGGGGTGGATGAGGTGTAAAATCACTATTGACAATTTGCTCATTTAATTAGATGATGTTTAAGAAAAGTGTTATTTATCACTTGTCCATCCTCTCTATAACATTGTCTAATTGATATTTATGATCTTTAATTATTCCTTGTCAACTAACAATCACAGATTCAAAGAATGCTAATGAAGAAAAGATGCATCAATCTCACTCACTGGGTTATTTTAAATATAGACACCCAAAACTAGCATGTCTTAAAGTTGACTTCTACAGTAATGCCTAAAGTCAAAGAAAAAGATGTACTAGATACTACAACATTGTTCATATTTTCTATTTAGCTTGAATGTCATTTGTTACTAAAATATCAAGATATAAATGGACTTGAGCATTGTGTTGTGGTTGTGTAAACTAATAAATGCGGGCTTTTGACAATTAGGCATTAGTTATTATTGAGCTCCTCTACTAAACATCATGTTAACTAATAAAAGTGAATTTCTTGGTTAGAGTTATTAAAATAATTTGTGATAGTTGATTTTTTTCCATTTATATAAAAAAATTGCCAATGCTATTTGACCACATAAATAGATAGAAGGTTATGATGTGGTTGCTAGCTAATAAATATTAACTTATAATCAAAGAGTTTTAAAAAGAATTCAACTAAAGAGTTCAGTTTATTCCCAAATCTATAATTTCTTCTCTTTTTATTTATTTATCTAATATTTTAGTGCTATTTAGAAATATAGTTTACATTTGTTTCATTTGGTTACGAGTCTATGATGTACACAAATATCGAACTCTTGTTTTCCATATGAGGTGTAAGTTGATTGATGAAAAAAAGTGTTACATATTCCATGTGAGATGTTAGTTGATTGAAGAAAACAAGTGTTACATATTCCATGTGAGGTGTAAGTTGATTGAAGAAAACACTTGTGTTACACAGTGAGTAGTCCCTATCATTGTAACATGTTTCAAAGAAAAAATAAATATAAGAGTTGTGTTGTGGCCAATCTATATTGTTACAACACATTTAAAAATTATTTTATTTTCAACTTATGTTATGTGATAGTAGTTTAGTTATGTTATATGTTTTGAGTACCAAAAATTTGTGTTTAATAAAGAATCTATATACAATGCACTAAATATTCTGTTAAGAAACTTTTAAAGAATAGTAGAACAAGAGAAAATGGCCATGTATTTGTAAGTATATGTTTTCTATGGCATGGTCATATTTTGTTGGGTTATTCCCCCTTTAGATCATGTGATGATTCTATGTATATGTCTTGATGGAACTGTATATCCAATGTATTAATATTGTACCAATCTCTTTCAAGACATGTATATCTAGCTATTAAAATAGAAATTCTAGTTTAAAGTGCTTCTACCTTCTCTATTTGTTGTAGTATTGTCACTTGCACTTTTTAGGGTGTCATGATAAAGAATGGTTGTGAAATAAATTTATAAGAAAAATAGAAACCATAAATGAATAGCATACAATTTCATTGTTCATGGTAAGCAACAATGTTTTTACAATTTGACATAGAAATAAGAAAGTGAAAATATAATAACATTCATATGATACACAAATTTTGTTATATTGACTATGATTATAAATTAAAAACAAAAAGTAAAATAAAACTTGATAAAACATTCTAAAATTAAATTAGTCAAAACAATTTTGTAAATATAAATACAAGTTTTTTAAAATTAAAATAATTATGTAAAGAATTTTAGTAAATAACTATACTTCAATTTTTAAGTCAATATTTTAGATTTAGATTTTGTTGAGTGATCTATCAAAATAAAAATGAAAAGGATAATAAAAACTATCTTAGTTTATTGCAATAAATATTAATTTAAAATATATTATACTAAAATATTAATTTAATATGAATGCAATAATAATCACATGATTAATTATGGATAAATATAATCAAACATAAATTATATAAACTTTATGAGATATAATTTATTTTATGTCTTTAAAATAAATAAAATCATCATAAATATATGATATTATTAGTTTTGTAAAGTCATATAATAACATATAGATATTAAGTTTTATTTATTTATTTATTTTTATTTATTTTATCTTGTTCATGTATAAAGTCTATTGAATATTATGGTCCATTCCTTGAAAACTCTGGAGGTTTCTTTGATGAGATGTGTAAGATATAAACTATGGTTGTATTCCCATTTACTGAAGTTCAAATTTACTAATAAAATCTACTAATAAAAAAATAGTAGAGAAAGTACTATAATATATATGTATTCTTTGATAGAAGTACATATTTATTTATTTATTAAGGGATATTTTTTCTTCATCAATTATTATTGATCATAGTCAAATTATAAAAACAATTTGTACATACATTTTTCTTAATATATTTAAATGATGTAATTATGATTATAAATCTAAAAACAAAGATATAATCATATGTATATTATAAGTAGTGTACACTTTGTATATATATATTTTCCAAATATATTTAAATGATGTAATTGTGATTATATATCTAGATATAAATTTAAAAATATATTTATTGTGATATAAATAAATAATTTGTGAATAAAAATGATAATATTTAAGATTAATAATAAATATCAATCATTCCTTATCATTCCTAATTATAATGTCAATTTACCTATAAATATTAAATGCTTAGAATAAAAACTTAACTTCATATCAAAATATTAAGCAATGACTTAAAGGATAAAGTAGAAACTTGAGTAAATACTTTAAGAAATTGGGAGGTTGTTGAGATTTTAACTAAACTATCTAATCCATAACATATTGATTGCAATAATATCCCTGTTTGTGGTAGGGATTAATACAATAAGGTTAATATGATTTCGCTCACTAACCAGGAATACTTGTTTATGTAAAATTCCACCCTGTTCTATTCAGCTTCAATTTTTCCTTATCCGTCAAACGTGCTCGATCACTTGAGAAAACTTCAAGAAAAACGTTTCTTCATTAGGTTATGATTACGAGGAGTAGATCAGGTAGATGAAATATATAACAGTTTCAACTGATCTTACAACTAATAACAACAAAATAGACACTGCAGTCTTGTGTCACATTCAAAACCTTTCCTCTATACTTTCGCTGTCCATGACATGTGACCTACCCTAAATACTTCCTCTGTACTCTCTCTGCCCATGGGATGTGATCTTTCATTGCTGTGCCTGTTATGCAAAACGATTTAGTCCTGCAACTAGTCGATTTCAATGTTGACGATTTAATCAGTTGTCCTATACGTATATATACGCATGCTCTGTAATCTTGTGTGGCATTCAAAATCTTTCCTCTATACTTTCTCTGCCCATGAGATGTGATCTTTCATCGCAACATGTTCTAACTATTCCCTAAGCAATTTGTCGAGCGTGAAACGTCTTTTCGTAACAGGCAAGTTAAAGGAGTCCGTGAAGAATCTGGAAGCAATAATAGAAAACTTTCAAATATGATCGTGTCTTTAAAAAGAAGAAAACGACCTCCTTTTTGTATTGAACAATGGATAATTATAAAGGAGTAAACAGTCCTCAGAAAGAGTCCGTGAAGAATCTGGAAGCAATAATAGAAAACTTTCAAATATGATCGTGTCTTTAATCAAATAGGTTGTTCTTCAGTTTTTTTCCCTTTCTTTCTGATCCAAATTGTGCATCTATTTTCTTTATAAATGTATAATAACTGAGGAATATGCAAGGCATGGTTATTCTTAAATATCATTCACTTTAATGTTAATTTGGACCAATAAAAATAGGACAAGTATTTACTACTTTTTGTTGTGAATGAGGTATAAAATTGCTATTGAGTGTTTAACCGTTAAAATGGATGATATTTAAGTAGACTTGCAGTACATCCTGACAATAAAGTGACTTTTGGTATGTCTGATAAATGTACTTTTATCATCCACAAAATTCAAAAGGCTGTCAAGTCATGTGCAATGACATAGATTGATCAGCATCTAAGTTTAATTCAACTAACTTATGATCTTTGTGTCTATTGTAGATTAAACCAGATGGAGATTAGTTTAATCCACATCAATCTACCAAGATGCACTAAAATATGGAACTTTCCTATTTTATTTTTTTCCAAATAGAGAGTGAAAATGTAGAATGGTGCAAATTATAGTTGATAATAACTAGTATAGATATCTTAAATATATCTATTTGAAAAATGGTGAGAGATATCAATTTGAAAGAGTTATTTTATTAGTACTTGCTATTGCAATGAGTTCACACTTATCTAGTTATTAATCTATTGATTGTAAACCAATCAAAAGAAAGGATTATTTTTCTTGTTGGGCAAATTTGATTTAAATTTGTACTTTTCCTATGTCAACATGATAAATTTTTAACAAAAAATTATTGAAAATGATTTATCTGTATTGTCATTAGCTGAAAAAAAATGACCTCTTTTTTGTAGATTGTCCGAGAATGCAACAAAAAGCTATAAATGCAGAGAGAATTTTGGTTTGAGTGTAGGATGTGGCAAGTAAATAAATTATGAACACAAATTTTGTCTCCCACTAGTTAAGTCATGTCTAAATAGATGTTGATAATTATGAGAGAGAAGAATAATTAGTTTTCATGAATTTAAGTTTATGCTTCAATAGTTAAATGTAAAAATTACTTTTTGTCAAAGGGACAAAGTTATAATATTAATAATACTATTAAAAATATAGGGTTCTACACATTTTTTTTTATGAAATTAGATTATATTTGGGATTTCAATTTTATTTACTAAAAAGTTAAAAAACTACAATATCATGTAAAATATTTCGCCATGTTATTACATTTTTTATTTTATTCTTCAAACATACAATATTTTAATGCATTTAAAATTATCATAGTATTAATATTATTACATTTTAATATCTTGACGTGACATTTCAAATCTCTATACACTCAACTAGCGTCAAGGCTTTGCACATAATACAAATATGTAGGGTTTGTAAAGTTTAGTTTTATAGTTAAGGAAATATTTGTGTTATTTAATAGGCTTTGTAAAGTTTAGTTTTATAGCTAAGTAAATATTTTAGTTCTATTTTATTTTCATCAAATTAAAATATTTTTTAGATTTCAATTTTATTTACCCAAGACATTTCAAAATGAGTTCACATAAATTTTTCCTTATAAATTTAGTTCTAGAAATATAATAGTTACAAATTTGAAATGATAAACAATTCTTTATCTTTAGAAAAAAGTATTACTAAACCACAATATTAGATTAATTAAAATAATTAAAATCATGTTCTCTAAAAGTACTTACTATTATTACTTAAATAAAAAATTAAGTGATTAAGATAAAATGCTGTAGTGATCTAAATATGAATATGTTATTGTTATTATATTGTGTAATTATTCTTCAAACTTACAATATTTTAATGCATTTTAAATTGTAATAGTATTCAATATTATTACTTTTTAATATCTTAGACAGACATTTCAAATCTCTCCACACCCAACTAGGGTTAGGGTTCTACACATTTTATTTTATGAAATTAAATTATCTTTGAAATTTCAATTTATTTACTTAAGAGTTAAAAATCGAGGATTTCAATTTTATTTAGTCAAAAGTTAAAAATCTAGAGTATCAAGAAAAATATTTCACCATGTTATTATATTTTTTATTTTATTCTTCAAAATTACAATATTTTAATGCCTTTTAAATTATAAAAGTATTAGTATTATTACATTTTAAGGAAATATTTGTGTTATTTAATAGAGGAAATATTTGTGTTATTTAATAGGCTTTGTAAAGTTTAGTTTTATAGTTAAGGAAATATTTTAGTCCTATTTTATTTTTACCAAATTAGATTATTTTTGATATTTCAATTTTATTTACCCAGGACATTTCGACACTTTTCAAAAATTAATTTTTAAATTATTAGAATGCAATTTGTCTATACAACCAATACCTAATCAACAAAAAAATTACAACTAAACAAATACTATATACAACCAATAGCTAATCAACCAAAAAAAAAATTACAACTAAACAAATACTATAATAACAACACTACAAGGTAGGTACTGGCCACTACGCAGTACTTCTTTTATTTTAAAACTATTTTATTTAGTACATAGATGGATACATAAATTTTATTGTATCTATATTGTTACTTTATTTTTTGGTAATGCACATGTTTAACTTTTGGTTTAATACTAGGAATGTTTAAATGGAGGCATGATAAATGAAATGTAGGTGTTAAAATCTTTTTACTGTTGTTAATAAGAACAAATTGGCTACATGTGAACATAAACTAGTATAGATATCTCTAATACATCTATCTAAAAACTGCTCTAAGTTATTTTATAGTCTTAATTTTTAATCATATGTCAGCCATGCAAATTTTTTTAGAAAAACTTAAATTTACACACTCACGACATGAGGCTTCATGATCCCACTAATGCCTCTCAACATAATTTATTAAAAGGATTAGGAAATATTAATTGTTATAATTATTTTTTATATAGTGAGAATAATATTATTTTTACTAAATAAAAATTAATAAATTTATTTGTTTAAGTTAAATGTTAAGATGATAGGTTTAGTATTGTAAATATATGTTATGGTCATTTTTTTTTAAAATTGTAGTTATGTTAATTAGAGGCTGTAAAAAATATGAAATATGGGATTCTCCTAATATATGGTTCACCAAATCCATTCAAATATGAACTTATCCTTCTCCTTTTTATCACCAAAAAGGTTCTTTTATTTTTTTAATAACTAGGACTATCCTTCATGTAAATTTCCTATTGTTTACCACAAAAATGCCTTCATGCATGTTGCATATATTCCAATAATGAGTTTCAAAATACAAATAATAGAGTGATAGCGATCAAGGGGCAACTTATGTAGGCCCAAGATGACCACCCAACTTCAATATCTACACACTATTGAGTGCATCCTTAGATTGTTCATTCAAGGACAAGTCACAACATTTCTTATCGATAATAATGGAATCATTTGACAACATAAAATTTAGTGCCATGTTTATTTCTTACATACCTTTGTTAAGATTGGTGAGTTTGTCAATTAATTTGTTGAAGTGGATTTGATAACAATCATGGAAGGCCACTATCTACTCTATGATGCCATCAATATCATGATGAAGCATAAATGGTCCAAATAGTGTGGATAACATGGATACACATTTAAATTCCTACACATATCCAAAGACATTTCATCTT
Organism: Cunninghamia lanceolata; assembly: GCA_027924645.1. NCBI lineage: Eukaryota > Viridiplantae > Streptophyta > Pinopsida > Cupressales > Cupressaceae > Cunninghamia > Cunninghamia lanceolata. The sequence goes on along the minus strand of BSBN01001271.1, from coordinate 2,469,486 downwards.
CCTATAGACTATCCTAGGTCAAGCAACATTGCTCCCATTGCCTCCTAATTTCCATCACCCAATTCTCTATCCATATCTTCACAAGACTAACATTCTCAAAACCTAGATACATAATTTAGGATTTGTGATTTCTTTCTCCATGTACTCTATGAAATTCTCCTCTAGCTTGTTCACATCTTCACTCCCTCACTTGATTTCCTTCTACACCCTTTTCTTTACCTCTTCCCTAATTCAACTCTTACTTTTCTCAAGGTATAAAGATACCACCACACTCATTCACTAGCGCTAGAGGACCCAATAGGAGTGTATGTGGCCAAAGCTACCAAACATAATAATAGTTAGAGTTGTCCTACCTTCTTAATGTAGGAGCATCTGGGTTCATGAGCAATCCTCATCAACCAAAAAGATTTTACTTGCTTTGTTGTTTGTTTTTACCTTTGTTTTACTGTAGGAGGAGTTGATTGATCCATTTCTAGGATTTTAATTAAGATTTTGGCAAAATGATGACTTGATCTTGAAGAAGGCCCAAATGGGTATCTGCATTTCAAATTTGGAGAAAATCCAATGAAAATTGGGCAAGTTATGCGACGACAGAGTTTTAGCATGTCACAAGATCTGTGGCATTTTTGGTTGTCACATGACTTTGCACTGATTTTGCTTCCTGCCAAATTAGCACTAATTTCACTCTCTACCAGATATATCCAGCATCCTTTGTTTTCCCCACTTACGGGCTTTCTGGCAATTGCCTGACATTGCACTAACTTCGTAGGGCTCTAGACATATCCATCAGCCCCCTTTTCCCCACATGTCTGGTGACATCCATTTTCCCCACTTTTCATGGCGAAGAGTCTTGTGTGTGGATTTCATTTCACACAGGATATGTCCACTAAACCCTAGAATTCCCACCTATCTGGTGAGGCTTGAAACCCCGCTTTCTTTGCAATCTGATATCCTGTGAGGCTCGAAATTGCCACAAATTCTAGAAAGATGACAAATTTAGTTTTCAACCACCTGTATGGTCGATCCAAGGTCCAATTGAAGTCTAACACGTGTCCAATCACATGATGTGAATTGGTGGCCAACTTAAATGACTATAAATAGGTAGATTGCATACTACAAAAGGAAGATTCTCCAGAGTGGGATTTTCTTGAAGGTTCCATAGTTTGTTTTTGGGCTTTTGTTTAATGATTTTCTAGGTTCTCATGAAAGAGAAAGGGTTAGCTTAGTCTGCACATCAAATTGATTGTAAGGCTTTAGCCAAGGAATGTTTGAAGCCCATTACACTCCTTTTGTAATCCATTTGTTGCATATGAATAAAGAATATGTTGTTTGTTGTTTCATTGTTGTGGATTGTTATTTGCTGCTTGGTTTAGCCACCTAATAAGGCCCCTAAACCTTGACCTACATCACTTCTTTAATTTATTGTCTTTTACAATTATATCTAAATGGTTCACATGGACTACAGCCATCATCATCTATAATATGTGGTAACAATTCTCTATCTACTATATACATCTCTAAAAGAAAATGATGGGGTGCAATGTTTTTTATAGTTTATGAAGTGTATTGTGGCTTAGGTATTAATAATCTTGTCATATGAATGATATTCCTTAGGACATTAAGATATTGTGGTGTGATCTAGCCCATTATCAAGAATAAATATATATAGTAGATATTAGTTAAATTAGTAGAATATTTTTAGTATATATAATTAATAAAAGATGTTGACATGATACAAAATTTTATGTCAATTTAGAAAAACAAAAAATTACATTAATAGTAAATTCTTCCAGGCTTACCTTATTGTACACACTCTAAGCTTTGATAATCCAAGTGACATGTGGGTCTTACTCATCTCCTAGTTTCCTTCATAATTGACATAGTCTACCTTTTCGATGATAAAATCTCACATAGGTGGTCATTGTTACCATCATGGATAGACTTCAAAGTTGAACTCTATATAAAACATAACCATGATGATGATTCTAATAATAAAATGCCCTTCTATAAAATATACTTATCACCCTTTATTATGATGCTCCATGAATTCAAAATTATAGTTGTCAACCCTCTCTACTATTAATGCTAGAAGAAGACACTTTTGAAGGAGATATCACAAGCATGTGCTATACTAATGAGATAAAACTCACAAGGTAGACATGTTACTTAATTTATAGAATGGGAAATTCATCGATGTTCAAAATACTCTTTGTTTCTCTACTTAGGAAATTTAATATAAATTCTAAACTAGTATCAAATGAGGGATCTAGCTTATTTCTATATGATGAAAAAAGGGAATTAAGTAGTTTGTACATATATCCAGGCCTAGTTTTTAGCCCTTGAACTGTTATGCTGAGAAATTTTTAGATACTAGAGCAAATTCCACTTTTCAAAATATTCCTTCTTAAATGAAAAAGGGGAGTTAGATAGTTTGTTAACATATCCAAACTTATTTTTTAATAGTGAAATTCATGCCAATTCAAAACTAATTTAGTATTTCTATGTAAGTATCATTAGATATCAATAAAGTTGGAGCCCCTTTTTGATGACTTTCCTTTGCTTTGTGAAATATCTATTGTCTACCAATTTGGCAAGGCTATAGCTATTTTATTTTTGATGTACTAAAGTTAAATGATATATCAAATGAATAAAGCATGTATTTATGTATCAATCTATGAAAAATTTTAATGCCTTGAAATGAGTAAAAAATGTGTTCTTTCAAACATAAACAACTGGCATGCCTTAATACTTTTCTAGCAAGTTCTTGCTAAAGGCATATCTTGTGCAACTAGCTTACTAAGGAGATAAACTAAATTTTTGAACATTGACACTATTAGTATGTATTATATTGAGATGACTTGTGACAATAGAAATGGTCCTCAAATTATAATTCCTTCAAAATAAATATATTTATGAGTAGATTGCCTTCTTCTAAGTCAATCTCATTGCACTTAGATTTAATGAACATATTCCTAATTTGAGGTGAGAGAAATTTTATGAGACACATATTTTCTACCTAGTATACTCGTGATTAACTAGAGACACAATTCCTTATGTAGTTGGAGATAGTATGGTAGTAGACAAGACATTTGGGATTGGCAAAATATTATAGACAAAAACATTCATATGAGAAATGAAAAACTTTTATAGGCTAGTGGGATTTATATATAATAGAAATGTATGAGATTTACATGTTCTAGTTATATTGATGAATAATTGATAATGAGATGTAAATAATAAATATAATTTAAAGAGAAATAAGTTGCAAATATCATTGTATAGTGCATAGAAGGTCTATTATAGTGTTGTGGATTGAAGTTTTTCATAAACATGAGGTTTTTGAAGATCTTGGGAAAATATCAAGGGATAGGGTTTCCAAGGAGACATGTATGAAAATCTATAGGTACTATATTTTTAAATGGAAATGCAACATAATTCTTTTATTAATGGTTGTAAGATACTTTGTAAATATCATACTTAGTTGGCCATAGAATATAATTGCAAATTAGTTGAACAACAAGAATATTTTCAATTCTTTTATGCAAACTTTCCTTCAAAAACTAATTGCGGGAAACTTGATTCTTAGATCAATGCCTACAAGAGGCAATGGCATTACTAAAAATAAGCAAATTGGAACATAGAGTAATATTAATTTTAATTATGATAAGGGCATGGTTTGGCGGTGTTTAACAAAAAAATTGGTTCTAACTAATCTACTCATAATCATAACAATTTTCTATTAAACATTAGGATACTAGCCAATGTAGACATGTATCTTGCCACTATCCAATTCGGAAGGGCAAGGATGTTTGGGCTATATCCCTTTGTTTCAATTGAAATGAGAAATAGGTAACTAAGCTAAATAAAATGAGAAAGTACAAAGTTTGTTAGAATATTTTGTAAAATGGAAGGTAGAAACAGAAAGACAAAATAATGAGGAACCTAGCACCACAGAATGAAGCCCACTGTCTAAGATAACATCACATCATGGGGATGTTTGTGTGCCATGTTGTAGCCTATACAGTACATGTATGATACATATTTATATCCTTGATCATCATGCTAGTCTCTATGGTCATTCCTTAGATTGTTGGACCTCTTGATGAAACCTATAAATACATAGATAGAGGAGAAGGGTTGGGTTGTATAGGAGTTTGCCTTAGTCAAACCATGTTTCAATGTTTCTACCTAGACAATGTATCCTAATTAATCAATTGATAAAACAATGTATGCGAGATAAATTCTAAGTGTGTCTAGAATTATGACAAGTAGTGAGAAGATAACAATGTGATATTAATAAAATAAACCCTACTCAATGACTTAGAGTGGATTCATACAATGATCTCTATATGCAAGAACTAAACAAGAAATGTATATCAACCCATGAATATATATGATATACCAAAATAAATTGTAATAATCAAGGTATGAGAATGAGAATTAATTGAAACTTTATCACCTCACAATGAGGAGGTGAAAGTTTCTTAGTAGGCAGTGGTTTCAATCAGAATCCTTTAGAATTTGCCACACTTCAATGTAAAGAGCGTAGTAAAATATTGATAATGTGAATTACAGTAATGCTTGTTCTCAATCTTGGTAGAGCTTTGCTATGAAAGTAAATCAATCTCAATTTTGTTAGATATTCACTACGAAAAAGAATTGATCCTTTGCATTGGAAAATCTACTTGCTTAAATAGAGATGGAAAAGGTGAAAAATCAAGGAAAGAAGTTGTTTGGGTGTGGATAAGAATCAAGAAAATCTCAGTAAATCACGCAAGTAAAAAATACAACTTCTAAAAATGATCTCAAGACTAACAGAGGCTTTGAAACATTTGTGCATGGCATAGATGTCCATGCTAAGTGCTAGAGTCTTAGACATTTCAATTCTTGAAAGGTCTAATCAACTTGGGTTAGAGCTACGATTTTGAAACTTTTGTGGTTTTTGAACATGATAAGTAGAAAGGGTCAAAGCAGTGCAAAGGCATATCTCATGGGTCAATGGTAAGGCCAAGACAAGAAGTTATCCTAAAACATGTTAAATTCATGGACACTAAAGTGATTACCAAACATAGTGTGAAATTGTGAGCATGCACAATTTACGATGTTACATTTAGCCCTCACTTTAGTGAGTGTATGACACTATGTGCATATGCATGCTAAAGAACAAGAAAGAAAGTACAAAAAGTAAATATGGTTCAAAAGGATACCCAAAAGGATACTATAGAGGATTTAGATTGTACCCAAGTGAGAATGAATCCCCCAGCTTAGGAACCTCTAACACCATAGTGTTAGGGATCACATCTTGCAAAGCCACATGTTAGAAAACAAAATCATCTTGCATGGTGAAAAGGTGTGTTAGTCAAGAAAAATTCCAAGGGGAATGAGATGAGAAAAAGATGATCTAATGTGAAAAATGAGTGTAGATATGTGCCCCTATTGTCTTTTCTTGCTAATTTAAATGTAGAAATAGGGTAAAAATCTACCACTTCAATTTTTTCAAAAATTGGTGGAAATGGCTTCAATAGGGTCATTTTGTAAAATAACACCAGAGCAAAAGTCATATGATGAAATGGAGGGCAGAAAAAGGATTCCAATGCAATGAACAAAATGAAAATCAAAGTTCACAGGCCCATGTTATGAAAGTTTTTATGAAGAGTTCCATAGAAAAATGGTGAAATTTTGATAATTTACTATAAATAGTAAGGAGAATTTTTATTTTTACTTTTCGTTTGTAAATTCAAATTTGGTAAATTTAGAGGATTTCAAGCACCTTGGAGAGCAAACATGTCACATAGATGAGCTTACCGAGCACCTAGGCTAGATGCACTAAGGGAGCATGTGGAGCGGGGCGTGACACTTCGCGAGTTGAGTAAAAAATTTCATTAGGCATTCATTACTTTCCTCATTTTGTGTGCCAAAGGACTCATTGGGACACTAGCATCCTTCTATTGTGTTAGCATTCATAGGATGTAATAGGGTTTTAGGACACACCAACATCTGAAATGAGTGCTAGGGTTTGAAAAAGGCACTGGTGTCTGGGCACTAGATTCCTTAAAACAACAAAATTTTAGAATTTTTTTAAATTTGGCTTTGATTTTTAATGATGTGGTACTGATGATATTTTTAATGGGATTGTAGAATCCCCTGATGATTTGAGAGCATACTGGTGGGCACATGTACACATTGTTGTGTAGCCGTGTGAGTGTGCTAATGTCCATAGAGGTTGGTCTCCTTTGTGACGTCGAGCTTTGATGGATCTATATTATACTAGTGATTAGGTTCTATGATAGAATATTGATGGCACTCATGGAGCAATCAGAAACTGACACCTCTACCTCTTGTCTACCAATGGGAGAGATGATAGTGATACTAGAGAATGTCTACGAGATCCTTCACCTACTAGTGCAGGGTTGCATTGTCATGATCTTTGAGCAGGAGTCAATGTCGTATGTCTAGGAGGGACAAAATTACTACCTAGACCAGATCATGTTGATGGATGACACATGGCACATCAACATCAGTTGTTTGGAGCAGGGCACGATGGTCACACCACTTATTCATTGCATTATGATAACTACCATCACCTTGTGCATCACATAGAATGGGCGAGGCACTCACCTTCATGGTTTCCTCATCCATACTCTCATAGTGATATAGGAGCATAGGAAACGATGTGATGTTCACAACACGCCCCATTTTACTCCTTAGCAAAATGAGGACCCCTATTGTGGCTTGTTCCCTTGTTTTTTGGTGCTCTAGGTGGTAATGGTAAAAGAGCAGCATTAGTCAGTATGTGGGTGCTTCATGTCAGGTGCATTTGTGATCTTGAAGTCTGACTCAAAATTTCAAAGTATGATTCTTTCATCAGGAAGCCTGCCATGTGAAAGAGTGTAAAATTCTAAGCAAGTTTGCCTTTTACATCACCTTGAAATTTAGACAAATAGGAGGGTTATGTGCGGTCAAAGTTCTAGTTAAAACCTGATATTTTGTATTGGGGATGGTCATATTTCAAATATCGAATATCACCCCCTTTCCCTATATCACCCCCCTTTTCCCGATATCACCTCCCTTTCCCAAATATCACCCCACTTTCTCGATATCAGCCCCCTTTCCCAAATATCACCCCCCTTTCCTGATATCAACCCCCTTTCCCAATATCACCCCCCGCTTTTCGTGCTTTGTAGCATTTAATTCACAGGCGAAGTAGGTGGATTCCTACCAAATGTGGATGCAATAACTTCAATAGGGGAAATGCAAATAGTATATATGCAGTTTTGTCAGTGGCTATGATTAATGCACGTCTAACATTCTGACTAGGTATGAATGGATGAGGTGACTTTATGCATTTTTTTTAATCCACCTTTTTGTCTGTTTTGCAGGTTTCCAGATATGAAGCTACTAAAACTTAATGGCAATGACATCACAGAGGAGGAGATCAGATCATAAGGAAGCACAAGAAGTCAGGACCTTCAATGATGAAGACAAAATGCAGATGGAAACATTATTACAACAGACAACAGAGGACATTTCTAGCTGTTAGGGTTTCCAAAGGGACATATCACGCCCAAGTCTAATGCGTGCCGATCAAGGATATTTTGGGTGGGATTTCTCCACCATTGATGCTATAACTAGGGGTTTGAACCATTGTTTAAACTAGGGTTTTGGAGTTGTATTGGGGATGATCATAGCTATATATTTCCCCCTTTACACTGTAAAACTTTACACAAGGGCTACATAGGGATTTGTAATACCAAGGACTTATAGAACATAACTAAAATTTGTAATTTACCTTAACATTTAGGAGTAGAAGAAGGAGGTCGCCTATGTCTGCAATAAGTAACATGTGGAACATCCTGCTTCCTTAGTGTATCTGTAAAGCTTCTAAGTTTTATGTAGCTTGATCAATGAAGCTAAGAGTCATTCAAACATTGTAAATCTTATATGACTGTCTATTTCTAATACAATTGAATCTGGAATTCTGCATCTATCTTCTAAGTGTTTTCTTTCTCTTCATTGTGTTTGAAACATTTTCTCTTAGAGCTTGCAATTTTAAGTGTATGTTTGTGAAAATGCTCAGAATTTACACTTAAGGTTTTTGTCTGTGGATTTGATCAATTTTCTGTATTACTTATGAAGTGCATAATAGAACAATTAGGTCCTTTGGTAGAATGAATGGTGTTTAGATTAGATGTTTCTAACTTTTCCCAACCCATCTAAATAATTAGCTGAAAATGTAGAAATTTGAAGAAAAATTATCTCATATTTGAAAAGCATGAACAACAGAGTTTGAAAGAAGACAGTTTTCATAATATTTAAAGAGGAGAAAGCTTGCAATAATATAAATCATTTTACAGCTTTGTAGCAAAGTAACAAGTTTATGCAAAAGGAATGACTAACATACTGATATTTATGATCTTTTACATTGTTCGAGTCTAGTAAATCAACAAGAAACCCTAAATCATGTAAGGCCCCTTGAACATTACAGCTTCACATCAACCTACTAAATTTTCCCAACAGGTCAGGACCTTACCATATTAAACTTGGGATTAAGCAAATCTTAATCAATTTCTTCATTTCTTTCAAGTTAGTTAGGTTCATTTTATGTGAATTTTAGCTATTGTTATGACTATGTTAAAGCAATCATCAATAGTTTTCTGGTGCTAGAAGGAAGGCCTGATTGGAATTAGGGTTTGTTTCAAGTAGAGCTGGCTCACAACGATGATAGAGTGACTATGTGTAGATCTAGTTCTAGGGATATATTTGTCTAATTACCTGATATGAGGCAAAGTAAGAGTCCTTTGATTTGGAACCCTAAAATAACTCACCCATGAGGCTCATCTAATACACCCCTTGGATCACCTTATACTATCCATAACATTGTGAGCCCTGACATTTCTTCATTCAGATCTTTAAATCTTGGTTTGAGTACTCCTAGAGGTCCTAGTTCTCCTAGAAATCCTATCCCACCAGTGAATCCAGGTATTCCTACAGGCCCAGGTCAAGCACAAGCACCTACAATGGCTTATTTCAATGTCCATTCTCCCATAGCGTTCCCTAATTATAATGAGATGCCCAAAAATCTAGAAAAGATATGTCCCAAATACCAGTTGCACCAAGATCCTGAAGACCACATTAGAATATTTAAGGAGGCATGCTTTAGGGCTAGATTAGAACACGAGGATGTTGTGTGTAGATTGTTTCCTTACACCTTCAATGAACAGGCCTCTAACTGGTATGTAAACTTACCCAATGGCTATATTTCTTCTTGGTCACTTATGGAAGAAGCATTTCTGTCTAGATGTAGAGGACCCATTGATCCTTGCATCTTGTATCATAAATTGGCTACCATAAAAAGAGGTGAGGGAGAGCTGATTGATAATTTCAATGACAGATTTCAAAAGGCCTACTCTAGGTTGGTAGACCCTTACACCGTGGATGATGATACCTTGTTAGCTATGTACTATGCAGCCTTGGATCCTTTAACTGCCATGTTTGTCAAAAGAAAAGCTGACATAGATTCAATATCCAAAGCCTATAAAGAGGTAGCCTCAATAAACCAAGAGATGAGGCATACAACTTATAGTCCATTTGTTAATGGAGGAAATTTTGGGATGCAAAATCAAGCACAACCTTGGAATGGAGTCCCTAGGCATCACACTCCGTTATTAAATCTAGTTCCTACATACACACCTGTGTATAGTCCTACCCCAATCCAAACCATAGCTCCTTACACAGGTAACACTGCTAATAACAGTCAGAATAGTGGTTAGCCTTTCTTCCAACCTCTTAGAGATACAACTGTGGTAAAAGCACAAGAGGAAAGGGAAGAAATCAAAGAGATCACTACACACTTGAAAAGATTGACCACCAAAGTGACACAACTAAGAAATGAGAATCTTTATGGAAGAAGCAACCAGGGATACAATCAAAATAAGAACTATAATTCAAATCAAAATCAGCACTACAATCAGAACTACAATCAGAGCCATATCCAAAATAATAGCCAAGGCCAATGTTCAAATCAGAACCAAAACTATAATCAGCATCAAGGTCATAACCAAGGGCAACCAATACAAAACAAAGGGCCAGTGATAGACAATAGGGCCTGGGGTAACAATAACAAAAATTAGAAACACCCTAGGCCGCCTAAAATATGGAACACTAGACCATACAATGGTACTCTAGCTTCTCCTTTTGAGAATATAGATAATCATGATTCAAAACAAATAGATGGCATCCAAATGGCCAATACATCACTAAAAAATTGGTGCAAGTTTCACAATTCCAATGCCCATGCTGAGCTTGACTAGCCATAGTTCCATTTACCAACATTTTTAATGTAGATGTGCAGCCTCCTACTTCTGAATTTCTCATTCCCAAAGGGAATAAGGTAGTACCCTCAGTGTATGATACAACTTTAGTCTTAGAAACTTTTACCTTTGCAACTGTAAAAGAGAAAGAGGATGAACCATACTTTTGTGAAAATCTTTATCCTGATTCAGCCTTTGTGTTAAATGCTTTTCAGTTTCCCTTTGAAACTAAAAATGAGGTATTAACTGAAACAAAAGAGGTGCAGGCCTTTCCACAGACAAATAAAAACTACACCTACAATTTAAGGAACAAAACTAGGCTAGGAGGACCTTTTGCCACTTCTATTCCTCCTAACAACTTCAATACACCCCCAGATCAGAATGGTAGCAACAATCCCACCATATTCAAAGCTAATCATCATACAAACAATGGAACAAGAGTACAAAAGGTCCAAACAAGTAAATTTGAAACAATAGAGACAACAGGATTAATGAGTTACTTGTAAGAGGAAATAAAGAAAATTAAGGTCAGTATACCTCTGAATGAATTATTGAAAACCCTAGGGATCATAAATGCTTTTATAAAATCTCTGGATACATCCATGACAGATGAGGTTGCTGCTGATATAGCTATTCCTAATAAAGATTCACTGCCTAAAGAGAAAAGTAAGAAAGTTGAGCACCCTTCCAATACAAATGTAGTAATGTATGCTTATATGAAGGATGCTCCTCCTTTCTTGTTAACTGTTAGATTGTGTGGGAAGAACATACACAATTGCATGGTAGACTCTAGTGCATCGGCCAACGTAATGTCCTTAGGGATATGTAAAACCCTAGGGCTGACTCCCACCAAATCTGCCAAGGTTGTCACACAGTTCGATAAAACTAAGGTTAGTGTGATAGGAAAACTGATGAACATTCAAATGCAATTAGCTTCAGACCCTAGGGTAAGCCAATTCCTTGACATTCAAATAGTGGATATACCTATGAATTATGGAATGTTGCTGAGTAGGGATTGGTCCAAGACATTAAACAGATATATGGCCACTGATTTTTCACATATGTGGCTACCTTGGAGAGGTGTTCCAAACTAGATAAGAATAGAGGCAGAACCTAGGATGAAACACATGATAACAGAGTATAATCGAACTAATGAAGTATTATATGCTACTATTGAACCTAGTGTTTATAGGATTACTAACAATGGGGTACAAATTGAAGAGATCATGATGTTAAACTTTAGAGAAAAACATGTCAACAATGAGATAGCATTATTTATCGAGTCTGATGGAAATTCTTCTTATGAAGAAAATAATGCAATGAATAATTTTGGCTAGGCCATCAGACAAGAAATGGAGAAGTGTATTAAACAAAATCTACTAGTTCAATGCAAACTGAACAAGGACATGTGCAGAGTTCATAATAGGCCACATTATGAGGAAAGTTGTAGAATGTGCAGGGACATTATTGAATATCAATATACAAAATGTACAAAGAGAGTAGGGCTACAAGAGGGAAATGTGAATCTTGATCAACCACAGAGATACTTTCAAAGTAATGTAGATGCTCTGATTTCATATTTAGAAGAAGGCATAAAGGACAAGGGTAGTTGTCTTTCTGATTGGCAAGCTGAAAATACACATATGCAAGTTGACCAAATAGAAATACCCATGAATAAATAGACTAGCACCTCACAAGTGATAGAAGGGACAAAGCATGCCAAGGTAAAAGGTCAAAAAAGTAAAGATGGCATGTGGACACTAAAATGTGACGGGTCCAAATCAAAACAGGGTGCGGGTGCGGGTGTTGAACTCATATATCCTCAGGGTAAATCATATCTAGCGGCATATAGACTGCAGTTTTCCTGTACTAATAATATTGCTGAATATGAAGCCTTAATTTTGGGACTTGTCATGGCCATCAAGAAAAAGGTGAAAATGATTAAGGTATTTTCAGATTCTGAGCTAGTGGTCAGACAAGTAAGGAAACTATATGCTTGCAATTACAAGAAAATGATTTGTTACAGACATAGGGTATGGGGTTTAATAGATTCATTTGATGCTTTCAACTTAGAGCATATCCCTAGAGAGCTGAACCACAAGATGGATGCACTAGTAGTTGCTGCTAGCACACTAGAACCCTTGACACTGTCAGGATTGGGGCGATTTACTATTGAATTAGTTAATGTTCCCAGTATCCCAGACAATGTTACACACTTTCAAGTATTTGGAGGGGATCAGCAAATTATTGATTTTCTGACTTGTAATGAGGTATTTGAGGCTCAAATCGTTGATGAACAGGAAAGGCCCGAGATAACATGGGATGAAGAAGATATAATCAACTTGAAGAGCAACTTCTTACCCAAAGGAGTAATTGAATTAGAGCATATTTTTGACTTTGATGGGGTAATAAGATAAAAAGACTTACCCAAAATAGAGGGGGATAAGTGTGATTCACACAACTTAGGGATAGAGTAACATCCACAAAATGTGCCGATCGGAAGGGCTTGCTCTGAGAAAATAAGAAAAGAAATTTTAGGTGTCCTGAAAGAATACAAACACGTCATAGCATGGACATATGAAGACTTCAAAACATATGATACGTCCATCATAACTCACGTGATACCTTTGAGACCAGATCTTAAACCATTTAGACAGAAACAAAGGCCTGTGAACGCCATTTTGGAGCCCTTAATCTTTGAGGAAGTTAAAAAATTGCTGTCTACTGGACTAATTTTTATAGTCAGACATTTAGCCTGGGTAGCTAACCTAATACCAGTGAGGAAGAAAAACAGAGACATCAGGTTATAGTAGACTTTAGAAACTTGAACAAAGTATCTAAAAAGGATAATTATCCTCTGCCTCCAATAGACGAAGTGCTGCAAGCAATAAACGAGGCAAAGATGATGTCCTTTTTAGATGGTTTCTCGGGCTATAACTAGGTTTTAATTGATAGAGATGACAAATTAAAAACCACCTTCACTTGCAAATGGGGAAATTATGCATATAGGAGAATGCCTTTTGGTTTGATCAATGCAGGTGCCACTTTCAAAGAGCCATGGACATTGCATTCCGTGGGTTATCAGGTAATTGCATTGTTGTGTATATGGATGATCTGACTGTGTATTCCAAGGATGCATCCACTCATGCTGAAGATCTCAAGAAAATACTTAAATGATGTGAGAGGTACGAAATTTCCCTTAACCCTAATGTTCATTTGGAGTAACTGAAGGTAAATTACTAGGGCATGTCATTTCTAAAGATAGAATATCGATTGACCCAAATAGAATAGAATCGATAAAAAATTTGCAAAATACCAAACAGTAGGAAAGAGTTGAAATCATTTTTTGGTAAAATTAACTTTGTTTGGAAGTTCATTACAGGGTTTGCAGAAATTGTGCAACCATTGAATGCCATGTTGAAAAAGGATGCGAAGATGGAGTGGACGCTAGTGGCTAGGGCTGCATTCAAAGATATCAAGCGGGCCATTTCTGACGCCCCTATACTAACAAGTCCAGACTACACAAAGCCATTTTACATATATTCCTTTGCATCCTCCCATTTAGTCGCGGCTGCCTTCACGCAGAAGGGTGTAGACAATGAGGAAAAGCCCATAGCTTTTATGAGTGCACCGCTGAAAGATGTACAACTAAGATATCTTGATACCAAAAGATAGGCATTCACACTAATGAGGGCTGTGAAGAAATTCAAACATTATATCTTGCACAGCTAGGTCAAAGCCATAGTACCAAATGCAGCAATTGAGATGTTACTGATGTAGAATGAACCTGGGGAAAAGAGGGCCAAATGGATCACCATGCTGCAAGAGTTCAACATGGAAATCATTCCCATGAAGCTGGCTAGAGGGTAGGTGTTGGTGCAAACAATAGTGAACACAAACCCAGATTTGATAAAACAACAGTATGTACTGAATTCCCATGACACATCAGCCTGGTATGGTGATTTAAACACTTTTCTGATATCTGGAAAGTACCCAAATAGGATGAAATCTTCTTAGAGGAGAGCTTTGAAGATTAAAGCACAAAAATATATGGTGCAAGGAGGTCTTCTGTTCAGGAAGAACCATGATGGAATCTATTTGAGATGTCTAAACAAAGCTGAGGTGGATAAGGTGTTACTAGAACTGCATGACAAGTATAGAATTGGCCATGGTTCCCATCTAGCTACAACACATAAAATATTGAGGGCAGGCTATTATTGGCCCACGATGTTCAAAGATATGGAGAGTCACATTAAGAGTTGCCACACCTGTCAAACTGCAGTACATAAAGGAAGAAATCAGGCCAATCCATTACAGCCTGGATTTCATCGGAGTCATCAATCCTCCATCTTTTGCAGGACACAAGTTCATACTAACGGTGACGGACTACTATACAAGGTGGATTGAAGCCACATGCTACAAGTTCTCCACGACTGAGGTAGTTATCAAGTTCCTTGAAGAAGACATCATAACTAGGTTTGGAGCTCCCTATTCATTGGTATGTGATGACAGCCTTGCTTTCTCTTCTTTGAAGTTTTCTAAATGGGCATTTGAATACGGGATTGTTTTAAAGTTTTTTTCAAATTATTACCCTCAAGGTAATGGATTGGCTGAGTCTACGAACAAAATTTTATTAGATATAATCAAGAAGCTAATTGCAAAGAGTCCTAGAGAGTGGAATACATTGTTGAAGTATGCATTATGGGTAGATAGGACCAGGTTTAAAATAGCCTTAGGAAGTGCACCCTATCATTTAGTTTATGGGACTGACCCCATACTTCCAATAAATCTAAGAATACCAATCTGGAAGTTTGCCAATGAGTATTTAGGCTTTGATAATCATAGAGAAGCCAGGGTAGTACAAATTATACAACTAGATGAGAAAAGAGGTCAAGCCATCGAGAAATTTGCCAAACACCAAGCAGTAGTTAAGAGGTGGTTTGATAAGAGGGCAAGAGTCAAAACATTTTGGATATTAGACATACTATTGTGCTGGGATAAAGCACATGAAAAGAAGGGGAGTCATGGAAAATTTGATAAATTATGGTTAGGTCCATTGCAAGTCTTAGAAATAATAGGAGACAACACATTTAGACTCAAGAC
Organism: Cunninghamia lanceolata; assembly: GCA_027924645.1. Lineage (NCBI taxonomy): Eukaryota > Viridiplantae > Streptophyta > Pinopsida > Cupressales > Cupressaceae > Cunninghamia > Cunninghamia lanceolata. The sequence goes on along the minus strand of BSBN01001271.1, from coordinate 2,454,073 downwards.
CTTGACTGGGGAAGATGTGCCATTACTAGTTAATGGCCAACATTTGAAACACTACTTCTAGGCTTGAGGTAAAAGGCAGTCCTTTGTTTGTGTAATATAGTGTAAGTAGTGTACAGTTTTCTTTTGTTGTTTGCTGTTGTAGGTTAGTTGTTTGTATAGTTTTGTTTTTTGTGTCTTTCTGTTTTGTTGTTTTGTTTCTTTTTTGTTGTTTGTATAGTTTTCTTTTGCTTTGTTTTTGTTTTTCTTGTACAGTCTGTTGTTGGTTTGTTGTTGTCTCCTCAACAGGGATCTTTGTTTTTCTTTAGAGTATTAGGGAGCAAGCTAACAACCATTGAAAATAGTATAAAATTTAGAATATTTAAGTTAATCATTTGTAATTCATGCATAACTTGTTGTGATTGTCATGAATGTGGAGAGTTGTTTAGCTTTTGAAAATTTGTATTTAATAATAGTGATTGAGAATTCAAGGGAAGTTTCTCACAATGACACACCTAAAATCCTTGGGTTTGTTGAACTTACCAGTGTAGATATTAGGTGAAAAATCTGAGGTCACCCTTGCTACCATTACAATTCTCAGCTTAATTTTAGCAAGTGCTCATTCCTTGCATCATATCTTGTGAAATTTCTATCAAATATCTATAAATATAAAACTAAAAATCTAAAAATATAATAAAGCAAATTATACTGAAAATCCAGATTAAGCTATCTAAGTAACTCTACCGGGGCTATAGACGCTTGCTGGCAGTGGGGCTCTACTTAGGAGAATTGTAATGATAACCTTGCCGGGGCTATAGATGCTCGCTGGTAGCAAGGCTCTATCTGGTTGGCTATGAGGGAATATCCTCACCTACATAGGCTAATATCAGTCACTGGTTTGTTCAACCGATCTTCAAGATGAGGATAATTAATCATGTGCACACACTTAAACTGAAAATGAGAATTCATGCACCTTATTGAATACCTTGAGTCTTAAGTTGGATAATGATTTGCAAGAAGGATAGTTGGAAGTTACGAATTTATCTTATTTGGTTTTCTTTAATGCTTTGAATTTAATTGTTTTGTTTGGTTGCTAGTTGTTGTGATGTTCAAAACACGTCCCATTTTACTCCTTAGCAAAATGAGAACCCCTAATGTGGCTTGCTCTCTTGTTTCTTTGTGCTCTGGGCGGTAATGGTAAAAGGGCAACATCAGTAAGTATGTGGGTGCTTCATGTCAGGTGCATTTGTGATCTTGAAGTCTGACCCAAATTTTCAAAGTATGATTCTTTTCTCAGGAAGCCTGCCATGTGAAAGAGTGTAAAATTCTAAGCAAGTTTGTCTTTTACATCACCTTGAAATTCAGCCAAATAGGAGGGTTATGTGCAGTCAAAGTTCTAGTCAAAACTTGATATTTTGTATTGGGGATGGTCATATTTCAAATATCTAATATCACCCCCCTTTCCTGATATCACCCCCCTTTTCCTGATATCACCCCCCTTTCCTGATATCACCCGCCTTTCCTCGATATCACCCCCCTTTCCCGATATCACCCGCTTTCCCAAATATCACCCCCCTTTCCTGATATCACCCTCCTTTCCCAATATCACCCCCCCTTTCTGTGTTTCGTAGCATTTAATCTGTAGGTGAAGTAGGTGGATTCTTGCCAAATGCAAACGCAATAACTTCAACAGGGGAAATGCAAACAGTATATATGCAATTTTGCTGGTGGCTGTGATTAATGCACGTCTAACATTCTAACCAGATATGAATGGATGAGGCGAATCAATGCATTTTTTTTTAATCCACCTTTTTATCTGTTTTACAAGTTTGTAGATATGAAGCTGGTGAAACTTAATGGTGATGACATCACAGAGGAGGAGATCAGATCGTAAGGAAGCGCAAGAAGTCAGGGCCTTCAATGATGAAGACAAAATGTAGATGGAAACATTATTATAGTAGACAATAGAGGACATTTTCAGCTGCTAGGGTTTCCAAAGGGGCATATTGCGCCTAGGTCTAATGCATGCCAATCAAGGATATTTTGGGTGGGATTTCTCCACCGTTGATGCTGTAACTAGGGGTTTGAACCATTGTTTAAACTAGGGTTTTAGAGCTGTATTGGGGATGGTCATAGCTATATATTGCCCCCTTTACACTATAAAACTTTACATAGGGGATACACAGGGATTTGTAATACCAATGACTTATAGAACAGAATTGAAAGTTGTAATTTAGCTTAGCATTTAGGAGTAGAAGGAGGTCGCCTGTGTCTGCAATAAGGAACGTGTAGAACATCCTACTTCCTTAGTGTATCTGTAAAGCTTGTAAGTTTTCTGTAGTTTGATCAATGAAGCTAAGAGTCATTCAGACATTGTAAATCTTATATGACCGTCTGTTTCTTTAATACAATTGAATCTAGAATTCTGCATCTATCTTCTGAGTGTTTTCTTGCTCTTTATTGTGTTTGAAATAGTTTCTCTTAGAGCTTGTAATTTTAAGTGTATGTTTGTGAAAATGCTCAGAATTTACACTTAAGGTTTTTGTCTGTGGATTTGATCAATTTGCTTTATTACTTATGAAGTGCATAATAGAACAATTAGATCCTTTGGTAGAATGAATGGTGTTTAGATTAGATCTTTCTAACTTTTCCCAACCCATCTGAATAATTAGCTGAAAACGTAGAAATTTGTAGAAAATTTGTCTCATAGTTGAAAAGCATGAACAACAAAGTTTGAAAGTAGACAGTTTTCATAATATTTAAAGAGGAGAAAGCTTATAATAATATAAATCATTTTAAAGCTTTGTAGCATAGAAACAAGTTTATGCAAAAGGAATGATTAACATACTGATATTTATGATCCTTTGCATTGTTTGAGTCTAGTAAACCAATAAGAAACCCTAGATCACGTAAGGCCCCTTGAACATTACAGCTTCACATCAACGTACTAAATTTGCCCAACAGGTCAAGACCTAACCATATTAAACTTGGGATTAAGAAAATCTTAATCGATTTCTTCATATCTTTCAAGTCAGTTAGGTTCATTTTATGTGAATTTTAACTATTGTTATGACTGTGTTAAAACAATCATCAACAAGAAAATGTTTGTGTGGGGATGGAGCATGCTTGCCCACTTGTATTGACATGATTTAGGGCACTATGTGAATTTGACATGATCTGGAGCACTATGTGAATTACGAGGGACAAAGATTTATGACTTGTACACTCATTCAGGTGTGGGCTTTCGAGCATATTACATGCATGTGGCATATGGGGGTACTGATAGTTGTCATCTTATCAGTGTTGCGAGCACACACCTACACCTTAAGGAGGCCATGAAAGTTTGGAGATCTGCTACACTGGTGATAGACTTTTGATAGATTAGAAAGTGTAGATGTGATTTGGAGACCTTATAGAGATATGAGGTTTTGGATGGGGCAATGATGATAGCTAACACAGATGCAAAGGGATTGACTTTTTTTTAGTTGCCTCAATCACATTATAGTGCCTTTCTACTATGATCATGTGGTGAAGCAGTTTGGGTAGGTGCAGGGGGTACCTCGAGGTGTGTCCACCTATGTACACTCGCACTGCAACATAGTGAGGCCCGGTGACGTGCCATGAATAACTATAGTAGATGTCACCTTGAGTGACTCTAATGATGAGGTACAAGATGCATCCCCCATATCATTAGGTGATGATGTGGGGCAACCCCATCATACATAGCATGGTGGGTTGCATCTTGGTTGGATCCCATTTACCCAGTAGACCACCCACTAAGAGACCAGAGACCATGGGTTGATCAAGATCTACAAGAGGTGGCTTTAGGTGATGAGAAGCCATTAAAGAGTAGGAGGGAAATGATGTGGAGGAGAGAAGAGGAACCAGCACTAGCCTAGCAGGGAGGTGTAGACATAGGGCAAAGTGTAGTGGCGCTACATAAGAGAGTCTTAGGGCCAGGCCTGGAGTGTCACGACTGTTTCCACCTTTGAGTGACATACTGAGATGGTCCAAGAGAGGTGAGTCAAGTAGTGCAGGCACTATAGTGCCCCCACCTAGCCCAATAAAAATAGCGGTAGTCCCCATTGATCCTGATTGGTAAGATGGAGATCCTTGTGAGACTTTGATTTATGCTTTGTGATTTGAGTAGAACACTATATTCTTTCTTTATTTTGATTTGATACATGATATATGATGAGGTATCTAACATGATTCTTGTAGTTGGCACATATGCATGGCTTGACTTTATAGGTGGAGTCCTTGCAGAGATGGTACCCACCATGTAGCTTAGGTAGCCAGTGTTAGCCAACTATAGCCCACTATAGACTGTTAGACAGTATGTGGATATTTTTGAGCTTGTTGCATAGCTTCAACCTTCTTACAAGGAGGATTTGGTGTAGCTTTGATAGGTCACAACTAAGAGATACCAGGCCATGGCGAGAGTAGATATGACCTAGTAGGCATGTGATGCTCTACATGGGTAGCTAGATCTCATTGCAATGGACTCACAGGGTGCCCATCCATGACCAACAACTTCTATTGATCACCCTTGAGTGTAGGCACTAATAAAAGAGATAGATAGGCTGTGAGCTGAGGTGGCTCAACTACACCAACATGAGGTGGATCTCAAGGTGGAGGTGGTGGAGCCGAGAGGCACTGTTATGGGCCTATATACATGGAGTGGGTCTAGGACTCACTTACGGTTTGTAGCCTCACAATAAGAGCCATCTTTTACCCATCCACCACCAGGGCTAGAGGGATCCAACAATAATAGCCCCAGGCTGTGATTGAGAGTTTAGTATCTGTACAATTTTTGATACACCACATTTTGTCATAGTGGTGATTTGTATATAATGTATCAAGACTTTGATGTATCTATGAGCTTTTTGTGATTTTGATCGATATCATTGTGTTGTGTGCTATGTGTTATGGATGATTAATGTGATTTTACATGCATGTGTTTAATGAAATATGATTGTGATTTAAGTAAACAACCTTATAAGATTGTTTAATACATACAACAATGATCTAATTAATACATGTTATGATGAGATAGAAATATTTAGTGAAATACAAATTGTGATCTAATTAAACAACTTGGTTTGTAGAAACCTAAAATTGACCATGTCCCATTGACATATCACTGTCATCACTTTGTGTTGTCTTGCAACACTTTTGACACCTAGACACCTTGTTGACACCATCTTGTGACACCTTGTGACACATTTATCTTAAGTCCCCCTTTATCCCAAGTTAATTAAATAAATCATATTTATTTAATTAATTTTATTTATTTTCCCTTTTAGCCTAGTTAATTAAATAAATTAAATATTTATTTAATTAAAATCCTCCATCATTATCCCCTCTCCAAATATTAATTAAATAATCCTATTATTTAAATTAATTATTGTGAGTCACATGACCCACTAAAAGACAAAATACTTGTCTCATTCAATCTCTATCACCCATTTTCCTTTAATCTCAACTATTCACACAAAAGAACCCCTAGAAATCCTTATCCAAGCCCTAGTCTTGTCTCAACAAATCTCCACCATTGATTCAACCTATTAATACTAGCCCTTCATCCATCATATCAAGCCTCTATAAATCAATCCTCATCCAAGACATTTTCATATCACAAAAATCAAGTACTGTTATGTTGCTGAAATTGTGAGCAATCAAAATATCTAAGAGAGCATAGCGATTGCAAGAAGGGTACATTCCAATCAGCTCTATCAGACGAGAAAGATTAGTTGAGGTCAAGGTATTGTGTTGTATTACATTATCTTTCTGTTATTTACCTTTGCTATTTTCTTGTTTTCATAGTTAAATTGTTTAATTAAATGCAACAATAATTTATTGATATACAAATATGTTTAATGAAATACAATTGTGATCTAACTAAACAATGTAATAATATTGTTTAATAAAATATGACAACGATCTAATTAAACATGGTAAAATAGTTCTATTGCATATTGCTAATGACACTAGAGACTATAATTGAAATTCTACAAAGTTATTCAATTAAATGCTATACAATATTTAATTAAACAATGAAAAAACATTAATTAATTGCATCTACAATTAACTAGAACAACATGGTAAGAAAAGGAATGTGATTTCACTAACAGGGAAAACCACTTCAGGACAACTAGATTTGTGTCAAGAATGATGCAAAAAAGCGTAAACAAAGAAGACAAACATATTTAATATGAAACTATCCAACGCAATGTGCTTTAAAAAGAAAATTAGCATACTACATAGAATGGAATATGATTAAATTGAAATAAAAGACAAGATATTAAAGCAAGTTAAGCATAGAATCTACATAAGTGCATAGCATTAATGGGTTCTTTGAGAGGTTTACTATCCATTGTAGAGATTTTATATGGACCTAATCCATATACTTCAGTGATGATGTAGGGTCCTAACTAGTTCAGATTGATTTTCCCTTTTGCACCTATAGGAGCATTGACATTATGCTAGTTCTCATCGAGGACCAAGTCACCAACTTCAAACGAGCAGTGGATGATGCACTCTTTGTAGCTATATGTGAGATTCTTTAGATAGGTTGGAAGATGTTCAAGAGCATGGACATGTTGGTCATTGAGCATCTCAAGCTATTGAAGTCTTTGTTTTCTATAAGTGTTATCATCGATGAGGCCATGGAGGGAAATCCATAGTGATCAAATTTGCAACTCTAAAGGCATGATTGCATCAGTAGCATATAGAATATTGTACGGGGTAGCACTTGTAGTGGTATGAATACTCGTGTGATAGGCCCATAATGCATAGGAGAGTTGGGTATGCCAATCTTTACCATGTTTATTGACATATTTCGAAAGAATTTATTTGATATTCTTATTGGAAGCTTCGGCTTGGCCATTTGATTGTGGATAATATGTCATAGAGAAGCGATTTTGAATGTGAAATTTCTATAAGAACCTCTTCACTTGTTTTCTCTTCAATGAGGAACCATTATCAGAAACCAAAGTAGAAAGGAGGCCAAATTGAGAAATGATATAATTAAGAAGGAGGCAACATATTACTTCAGCCATCGTGGATCAAAGTGGAATGACTTTGACTGAAATTTTTCCAATAAGATTTAAACCCCACACAAAAAATGGCCTAGGGAATACCTAGACGAGAAGTTCTTGGGGAGGGGCTTAGATCAAATTGTTATAATAATGGAATTGAGGGCACTTTTTAATGAAAATGTATGAATCTTGTTCCATGCTTCTCCAATAGTAACCCATTCAAACCATCTTTTCAACTAAAGATCTTCAACCAAAATGCCCTCCATAGGCACCTAAATGGGCCTCTTTGAGGGGAATGAGATATCTCTACTTTATTTAAACAATGGAGAAGGAGGGCATTATAACCTCGATAGTAGATAATATTAGAAACAATGATAAATCTCACAACGAGATTACAAATACGAGCTTGAGCATTTTTGGATTTAGCATTCGGAAGGTACTATCATGCAAATAATTGAATATATGGGAGTACCATTCTTCTGGATCTATGTTGTAACAGGAGGAAGCATTTGAAGAGTTATCAACTATAGCTAGTGAAGAAAGAGTGTGAGTGATGAATTGATAATCAGTAGGAGAATCTTCAAGGGGTACACGGGAGGTAGCGCTCACCATTGCATCTACATGTCGATTGTCCTTCCTTGAGAGAGATAATTTGAGCTATGATATTATGAATGTTGAACAAATTTACATAATCAATGTGATCCACATGAGAAATTGAACCATCACCATAGGATAGAGGTAATGACTTCAATGGTCATTTAGATATGGGTTTCCATTATTGTTGTTGTAAAGGGCTTCAAGAAAGCCAAGTGACAAAAGGATGATATCTAGGGGTTGCAAGGATATTGAGGTGCACATATATACATAAATATGGGATTTAAAGGAAGCATGCTCTTTAGAGCCAATCTTAGGTGATTCACCACCAAAATCACAAAATTTAAAATAAGGAATCTTATAAAAGTGAGAACAAAGATCAAAACTTTAGATTTAGGTACCACTAGTCATTCTGAAAATATTGATATCATAATCTATCACACTCAAATAAGTACTTGTGATAATATAAAGCATGAGGAATTTTTAGAATATTGAACACAACTCACAAAATAAAATCTAGGAATAGGAGGTTGACTTATCATTTCATTTTAAATGAGCTCTTTCAACACTTTGTAGGGGAAAAAACAAGGAAGAACTAAAAATGAAAATCTATTTTAATGTGGTGATATGCCAAACAAGGCCTTTTTAGTTGCATAAAGTTACCAATATAGGACTTAATAGTGAATAAAATGATAAGACACATCTATAGCAATGAAGAGAAGGAAGGAATATTTGCATGTTCATTTATTTACACAAGGTCAAAAGCTACCTATAGGGATTAACAAGTCACTGACACATGAGTCAAGGACATAAATGCAAACGAAAAATAAGATGAAAATTTATAGATAAAACTATGAGCAAACATAGTGTACAATGTATTTTATGTACTAGAAACAAAATATTCACAAGCAGATATAGAAGGTAGAATAGTTATATTGGGATTCCATGCCCAAAGGTCAAAGCCTACATATTCTTGATATGAAAATGGTAGAGTTTTTCCAATAAATCTAACCCTCATTTTTGAATGAATCTATTACAATATAAATAGTAGAGAAAGAAAAGAGAAGAGAAGAAAGACAAATAAAAAGGAATATTTGGAACTAAAAACTACCCAAAAAATAATAAATGCCCATCATCTCCCTAAATCTCTACATGAAGAACATCAACCCCAGAAAATGTTAGTGCTACAAACAAAACTAAAACTACTCATAAATATTGATTAAATGATTTTGTTAATGTTTTTGGAGTGAGAATAAATGTTTAAAACTATTTTTAATTCTTATTGCTAGCTGCACGTAATTGTTGAAAACCCTTTATAACCACCTCCCTTTTCTCTTTTATGCTTATGCTTTCATTAGCTTCTTTCAATATAATTAGGGCAATGATAATGTCACATGAGATTATGAATTTAGGGAAAGAGTTATACATGGAGTGGGTTTTCACTTTTTAGTATTCTCTTGTAAGATTTTTATAAAGTTATCACTTTATACATAATTCCCTTTGAATATTTAATATAAGCTCATATTCTTTAAAAATAACCATAGCAAAAAATTTACTCAAACGAACAATGCTCATATTAAAACAATGGCCCACCTTAACCTTGAATATCTATGAACTCATATTCATGGATTAAATCTTATCTTATACTTCAAATAATTTTTTCATGTTTAGAAGATCACTATTGAGTTACCTTTTAATCTTGGTTGCATAGAGAATCATTTGATTTTATTTAAATTGATTTTGGAGGGTCGGATGAAAATAAGAGATAGTTACTTTCTTCTAATCTAACTTCATGGCCCACTTGACAAATCAACATCCTTCCATCACATAAGTTTGACACAGTTGAGAACTCCTCCTTGGAATGTGTTGTCCATCTAATTAGAAGTTTGATATAGTGATAGTTGTTCTTCATAGATTTTATAGATTTGTATTATTGTATGCAATACAAAAATGTTGCAATCCTTCACAAAATCCACACAATTATTATACACAATGCATTTAAAATATTGTGTCATTTAATGGTATGTCATTTTTAATTGACAATGAACCAAGGTTAAGAAATTTAGTAACATATGTGAGAGATAAAATATGCAATATGAAGATAAATGAAATAAACCAAATTAAACACAATTTTACGTTCCTTTGCATACAAATTTAAATCCACCGATTCGAGTGTATTGGAATGCACCTGAACTCCAATAGATATGCTCCTTTGATATGTCATGGATATATGGATTGCTCAATCAAAATAGCATAACTTTGATCTCCCAAAGTGAATGAATCAATTGCAACAACATAATTTTATGAAAATGAGAGATGCCTCAGAGGTTTAGAAGATGTTTTATTTATAGACTTTTAGAAATGAAGATCGATGGTGGAGAATGATCAGAGAGATCAGTGGCTGGAATTGGATGAGAGACTGACAAGTGTCCTTGTCCCCTCATAAATTAGGGGAGATAATAGATTTGATTGATAAGTTGATTGGATTGATTGATTCATTAACTAGATTAATTGAGTTGTTAACAAAATTGATTGATTTGTTAACATAATAGATTGAGGAGTCAACTGCTTTGATTGATCTGTTAACTGATTTGATCAGAGGAAATTATGGTGAGAGAGGAAAATAGGGAAATTAAATTAATAAATTATTTAATCTCATGTGCACATGGATAAATAAATAAAATATTAAATTTTATTTATTTGGGGGAAATGGAATATTTAATTAAATAAATAATTTGAATTTATTTATTTAAAGTGTGGAGGGAAATTAGCTTAATTAAAAAATTAGAATTATTTAATTAATATGGAGAAATATGATGAAGATAGATAAATTGTATAGTTAATATGGAAGAACAAAAATTAAATAATTAAGTGGGAAGTGATGGGAATGTGATGTAGTGACATGAAGAACGCATTGGTGAATATTAGGTGTCTACATATTGCCCCTCTTTGATACAACATCCCATAAGGTGGCATCATGTCAAAGAAATAGAAAAAAATGCCCCGGTTGGTGATGGGAATGGAGAATGGATAAGGGAATGGAGAATGGATAATGGATGCCCCCTGGAGAATTTATTTTAGAAAAATAAAAAAATTTGAAAAAAAAATATCAAAAGAAAGGGAAGGACATGAAAACAATGAAAGGGAATGATGATAGAGGAAAAATGGAAGAGTAGGGATAAAACAAGGTGATCTAGGAGGGTTTCGAAAGGCTAAGGATTAAAACTAGGGCTCGGGGGCCTATAAATAGTGGCAAGGGGGCTATTTCTAGTCATTTGTCCACACAAACTTAACCAACCCTTCAGAGAGAAGAAAAGGAGAGATCAATGGGAGACTAAGTTGCTATTACTCATCATTGACATCATGGTGAGTGTGTCAGATAGTTCCAATGACTGACAGGAGCTGGTAGACCGGTGAGTACCTAATCTTGGTACTTGGTGAGTAGGTTAGGGGGTCATTAAGTGTCATAAATGCTAGGAGAAAGCCTAAAACACCATGCATGTACTTTTGTAAAAGTGCGCCTAGGGCACAAAATGGTGCATCCATGGAAAAAGATGATGCACTTATGTTAAAGGCGTGTCTATGGGAATAAAGACATGCCTGCACGCTTAGTTAGAGCACCAACAGACAAAAATGGTGCACCGTTGTTAAATTGGTGCCAATGGTAAATATTAGCATGCATTTGAGAAACAAAGCTCACATGTGGGTGAAATCAGCGTGCCTTTGGCTAAAGGTGTGCCAAGGGTGAAAAGGGGCACGATTTTGGAAAAAGGAGCACTAGGAGTAAGAAAAGGTGTGTTTTTCCACAAAAGGCAAAACCATAAAAAAATAGATAAGGACTTAATGTGAGGAAAATTGAGTTAGTGCAATGTTATGATGAGTAGGAGCAACCACAGGTGATTTGGTCTTGAGTGAGGAAACCATGGACAATGGGGCTATTTCTACAGTTCCCTAAGGAGGACTGAGATATCCTGACGATAATCAGGATGTTGTCAATTGTGACGATGCCAAAGATCTGAGCACACACATCCATGATGATAACACTGATTGAGAGATGGCATAGAGAGAAGAGTGCATTCATCCTCCCTACTAGAGAGATGACAGTGACTCAAGAGGACATATGGCGGATACTGAGGATACCTATACATGGATCCTTGGTATGATATGACTTACATGTACTGGGAAAACAACATTAGAGAGGGTCTTCTCAGATGATGACCTGCCTATAGAGGGGGAACAATTGGACTTGACATAGGTAGAGGTAGATGCCTCACTGCCACTATTTATTGTAGGGTTGATACTATATGTGTTGTTACTTAGGAGGAGAGCATGACATTTTATCATTGGATGGGGGACATGCTAGAGTAGATGATGGATGGAGAGGTGTTAGCATGGAGCCCATGTGTATTATCCCACTTGTACAGAGACTTACACAATTGTGTTTATAGGAGTCAGTATTTGGGATGTGGCATGACACTTTTGCACATATACGCATGGGAGCACATAGCAGTGCTTCAAGACTAGTATGTGATCAGGAGAGGAGTCTAGACCACCCCTATTTCTAGATGTATGTAGGAGTCCTACACTATAGGTAGGTAGGTGACATGGCATATTGGAGGAGAGTTATAGATGTGATTGATACAATGATATGGAGGTCATGGAGAGACTGTGAGGCCTAGGATGAGGATGCAGAGGAGCTAGCATATGTGCAGTAGACGAGATATATTTTTGGTGGATGGCTCATATTATAGAGAGATACATGCCAAACAAGGTATTGACATAGTTCAGGGAGCGATGGATGGTCCCCATTCACGAGGCTATCTTCCCAAGGGTGTGACGGGGCATAGGGACATAGGGAGTAACCTTGGATCTATAGGTGTCATTGGTTGATTTTCAGGGATTACAACTAGTGTCATGGGTGCCTCTCGGTAGTGACATAGAGGATACAAGGATGAGCCTAGAGTTCAATGCATGGTGGGTGTCTCACAAGCCAGTGAGATTCACCATCCTAGGGACATAGGCAGGGTAGGTTGCTGAGCCCCTAGTGTAGAGACGAGTGCAACGAAGGGTAGAGGGAGGTCATGTTGACATCCCATAGATGGAGATAGAGATGAAAGGGGTCATGTGGAGGCTGAGGTGGATATCCCTAGAGATGAGGAGGATCTAGAGACATTTAGAGCCTCCAAGGATAGCCTACAAATGGAGCTGGAGGGTTACAGAGTGTGGTGATGGTAGTGATAGTAGAGAGAGATAGTGCCCTCCTCCAAATCTAGACTATATAGGGGCAGATACAAGCATTGTGGGCATAGGTACAGGGACTTGTTAGGGATCTTGATGGTGATAGGATACTATAGTAGGTGATGGAAGAGCATGATGTGCTCAGGGTGGAGAGAGATGTAGCAGTGGATTCCGTTTCACATCTCCAATAGGAGCGTGACATAGCACAAGGGATCATAGTAGGTGGAGGGATGTAATTGATGTGGGTGGACGTGATGAGAGTCCAGGGAGATCTAGTAGTGGTAGGACAATGGGTAGAGTACTTTCGTACACTTTATCACAGTGTGCTACTAGCAGACCAGAGTGTCAAGTTTTAGTACATGGAACAGATAAGGGACGGATAGGTCTATGAGATTAGGGCAATCAGTGATGGGTCCTCCTAGGGTTATGGCAGCACATACTCTACCACCATTGGGGCCATTGGTGTAGATTGCAAGGACACAGGGACCACACTATCCTCCTCCTTTAGGGTCTATCCCACAACCTTCACCTTCAACACATTCAGAGGGAGGTAGTTCTTCATGAGATGATATGATGATTATGTATTTTGATGCCTGTGGGATGATATGTACTTTGGATACATAGACATTGTATTATAGTCATTTTGTATTATATATGATGATGTTGGTATTTTTATGGTGTTTATGATTGTGTTGTGGTGTTTTATTGATGATGTCATGATGATATGGTAGTATATGTTGATGTTATGTGACGATGTAGGTTTATGGATGTATTTATGTTATATTTACATGAGATGTTAGAACTGATGGTAATATATGGATGTATGGTGTAAATGGATTACAATAAATGATGATGTATTATTGATTATGATGTATTATTAATGATAATATGGTGATATTATGAGAAATTTTGTGATGTACTTATGATATATATGACATCATAATGATAATGGTAATAAATGATAATGATAATGGAAATGAAAATGATAATGACAATAGTAATGGGAATGGAAATGATAATGAAAATGGTAATGGAAATGAAAATGATAATGAAAATGAAAATGATACTAGAAATGGTGATGATAAATGATGGTAATAGTAATGATAATGGAAATGTTAATGAAAATGATATTGTTAAGGAAATGATAATGATGCATAATGAAAATGATAATAATAAATGGTCATAACAAATGGAATATGTTTAAGATAAAGATATAGTTAGCATGGATAGAAAGTGACAATGGTCAGGATGAAATGTTTAGGAAGAATGTGAAAAATATGGATGCAAGAATGATGTGCTTATTGATGGGGAGTAGTTATGTTGACATGAAGTAAAACAATCCTTTATTTAATATAGAAAAATGGATATTATGCACCAAGGTATAAGGAACTAGGGTGACGTAATATCCTTTGCATGGACTTGACACTACAAACAAAAGGATAATGTTATGCATGCCCAACATAATACAACCTTGTCTAGACGTGTGAGGAAGAAAACATAGAGCATGAGTCCTTAGTGCACAAAAGGTAGTGCATAGCCTTAAATGCAAAAGGACAATGTAATATGCAAAAAGCTATTCCTACACATATAAGGTATGATTATTAGCTAGAGTAATAAGAGCATTCACCAAACACGACACACAAAAAATCAATGACTATGCCCCATTCTATGCCAATCTAAACACACTAAGATATAGAAAGATCTAGGTGACCTTTGAAGAAGCAATAGAAAGAGACAGAAGATAAATAAAAAGGAAAAAGACCAATTGGAAAAATAATCGATCAGCCATTGTAATCTCTTGCCCCAAAATGTAATGGATATGGGATGATGTCAGATACATGAAACGCTTATCCTATTCTAGGCATGAATCTGGATGATATCACAATTTATTGAAGTAATAGGTACTTAGGTATTAGGGTGTTTCAAAAGGTGGTCTTACCTATGATTTTGTATAAAAGCACTATGTTTTCAATGTGTGGTTTGCTTTGCTTGGGTATCAAGTCTAATGAGTGTGCATTTATTATGGGTGACGGATAGTAGAATTTATTATGGTTTGTGGTAGGTGATGATTTTTTATTGTGAAAATGATGATGAACCCTCTTTAGGCCAACAAAGGTATATACCAAGAATGCCCCTAGTTAGGTACAAGAGTATTTATTATAGAATAGGATAGGCAATACTTGTTATGAAAATAGATGAAGGTAGGATACTATCAATTTCTATTGAAATTATCAAGTCATGATAGTGGATAGGTGGATAAAGGGGAAAAGATAATATATGGTGTATGGGATGAGATGGGTGAGAACTTGGTAGATGGTGGATAGTAGCCTCTACACATGGTACTTTTTTTCTAGGTTTTCACCATGGTACTTGCCCAAGCCACCATTGAAGTGGTTTTCACCATTGGACAAATTATTTCTCTTTAGTTTTTATATTATTTTTTATTTTTATTTTTTTGACTTTTTTGACTAACTAGGATATTCGAGGGTCAAGTATAGAACCACTTGAGATGAATGATATTTATTGGTTCTTCAAGAGGCTGACCCTCTGTTATTATATGATGGTAGGCACATGATCCATATGTAGCTGTAACAATAAAAGGTCCTAGCCAATTTGGTTCAAATTTTCCCTTTTTCTCTCGTTCCTGTAGATTTCATTGATTCTGTTTAAGGACAAGGTCACCAATATCAAAATGGCAAGTTTTGACTTTCCTTTTATAGCTCCATTGAAGGCAGTTATGATATGCTTGAAGATGGTTAAGGGCATGAAGATGCCTTTCATCCAGGAGCTCTAATTCTTGTAGCCTTGATATATGATACTCATCTTCATTCATGAGATTCTATAGTGAAATCCATAGAGAAGGGTGCTCAACTGCAATTGGAAAGATGGCTTTTGAACCAAAGACAAGTGAATATGAAGTGCTTTTGGTAGGTGTGGGAATGTTGGTATAGTATGCCATAAGGCAGGATTTAGTTGCAGGTGCCAGTCACGGCCAACATCACTAATAGTATTTTTTAGGATTTTTAGGAAGCTTTTATTTGATGCCTCTACTGGGCCATTACCTTGTGTGTGGTAGGGGTGGAAAAGTGATGTTGGATGTGGAATTTATTACAAAGGGACTCAACTTATTGATTCTTAAAAGGTCTACCATTATCAGTGATGATGGCAAGGGGAATTCCATACCGGTAAATGACATAATGTAGGATAAACTTGGCTATTTGGGTACTGGTAATGTAAGTGAGTGGAATTGCTTCAACCCACTTGGTGAAGTATTCAGTAGAAGTTATGATACATTTATGGTCATTTGATAATGGAGGGGTTATTTTACCAACGAGATCGAGTCCCCATTGTGAAAAGGGCCAAGGAGTTGTTATTGGATGCAAATTTTGAGATGATGCATGAATGAGATCACCATGTTGTTGGTATTGTAAACAATTCTTAGCAAACTAAAGGGCATCTTGTTCCATACTAGGCCAGTAGTATCTTTTTCTCAACAAATACTTTGCAAGGGTTAGACCACTAGAATGTGCACCATAGATTCCCTCATGTACCTCATGTAAGGTAGTTTGGGCTTCTTCCTAGTTGAGGCACCTAAGAAGAGTACATTCGAGACTCCTTCAATATAGTGTATCACCCTAGATGGTAAAATGGGATGAATGACAAATGAAAAATTTTCATTGGTTGGTGGATAGGTTCTATGGAAGGGATTGGTCATAGAGATAGGCATAGATGTCTTCATATCAAGGGGAAGTAGGTCCAACTATTTCATAGACGAGTTTAGAATCCAGGATCTCATATGTGGGGAGAAAGAGTTGTTGAACAAGAAACTCACACTGTTGGTTGTTGGACCTTGGCATGTCAATGAGTGAGCCAATGGTTGCTATTGCATCTGTAATTTTATAATTTAATTAAGGCACCTATTCAAATTGAATCTCAGAGAAATACTTTTTGAGGTCATCAACTCTTTGCTTGTAGTGAATTAGCTTATCATCCTTAGTTTGAAATTCATCATTACCTTGTTTGATAATCAATAGAGAATCTCCATACACATGCAATGTGTCAATCATCCATTGAATAGCCATTTTCAATCCTATAATCAAAGTTTCATACTCAACAATGTTATTAGTGCATGGAAATGTGATCTTATATGCCTTAGGGATGCAATCACCTTAAGGGGTGATGAAGAGAATTCCTACTCTAGACCCATGAGAAGTGAAAGATCCATTAAAGTATAGTTTCCAATGCGTTGATGGGATTATTGAGCATAAAGTTTCATCTAAGAACTCTGAGGTAAGTGGATGATCTTAGTGAATAGGAGCATCTACAAGTTGATCTACTATAACTTGTCCCTTGATATCTTTTTGGTCCACATACTCCTAATATCAAATTCGTTGAGAATTATTACCCACTTTTCCATTTACCCTATGAGTGTAGCCTTTGACAATAGATACTTTAGTGGATCTAACTTGGAAATGATATTAACTTGGTGATTGAGCATATAGTGTCTTATTTTTTGGGAACTAAAGAGAAACACTAGGCATGCTTTCTCCATGGGGGTATAATTAAGTTCATATCCTACCAAGGTTTGACTGAGATAATATATAGCTTTTCCTTTGCCAGATTCATCATGTTGTACTAGTAAAACCCCTAATGCTGTTGATGTTGCTAAAATATACAAAAGTTGGGGTTTTCCTAGAACAGGAGGCATAAGAATTAGAGGAGAAGCTAAATATTCTTTCAAATTTTCAAAAGTTGCCTGGCATAAAGCATCCCATTGGAATGTGACATTTTTGCAGAGGAGATGCATAAAGAGATGGCATTTGTCTGTAAGTTGAGAAATGAATGGTGAATGGTTTCAAGTTTCCCTTGTAAACTACAAAGCTGCATTAAATTCTTTGGTAGAGGCATGTCAACTATAGCCTTTACTTTAGTTGGATCCACTTCAATACCTCTCCTTGATACTATATATCCCAATAATTTTCTAGAAGTGACACAAAATATACACTTTTGGGATTGAGTCAGACTTGATATTGTTCTAGCCAATCAAGTATTTTTGCTAAAACCTAGAGATGTTCTTTTCTTGTTGTTGACTTACCAAGGAAGTCATCCACATAGTTCTCAAAAAACTTATGAAGCATATCATGAAAGATCACTGTCATTACTTGTTGATAGGTCACGCCAACATTTTTTGAGACCAAATGATGTCACTTGCCAATAGTAGATACCCCATGGACAAGTAAAGGTTATTTTATGTTGGTCTTCTTTAGAAATGTGGGTGATATTAACAGTGAGATCTACAATATTGTCAATATTTGGTAATGGAAAGTCATTCTTGGGACATGCTTTATTTAGATCTTGGAAGTTTGTGCAAATACGGGTGCCCCTAGTTGGTTTGGAAATTGGAACTATGTTGGATACCCATTCTGGGTAGTCAATGGGCCGAATGAATCCTACTGCTAACAAATTTTCAATTTATGCCTTCACTAAGAGCGCAATATGTGGGTGCATCTTTCCGAGTTTCTGTTTAATTGGTTTGGCATAAGGATATACAGTTAGATGATGCACCACTAAGGATGGGTCTAGACCAGGTATATCAGCATAAGACCAGGAAAATTATGGGAACGGTTCTATAAAAATGCAGTGAAATCCTTCATTTCCTCTGATGATAAAGAAGCAACCAAAAATGTGATTTTTATTTCCTCTGTTGTGCCAAAGTTTAGCTCCTGAGATTTTTCTACCAATAGTGGAGATTTTTTAAGATAAAGAGTGTCATTAGGAAGGTCAAATCCCCCTTCCTCTGGCACCTTACAGAGGTTTCCACCATTGGATGTTTCCTTTCTTTTTACCTTTTTTATGGTCTGATAGCGCCACAAAGTGGCTTTCACCAGGGGACCTTTTTATTATATTACTTTTGCAACTGGGGAATTTGGCCTTCCCACCGAAGTATGTTGTGGTGTTAAGCTCTGTGAAGAAACTAGCTCTGTGATCCCCTAAAGGAATGTGTTCTCATAGTCCCAAGAGTTCTACAAGTGCTTCATAATTTTGAATGATATCCAGGATGAGAGGACCTTGTTGTTCCCAATCGACTAGTTAAGGGTAGATGAGTGGTATGTCAGTGGATGTAAAAGAAATAGTGGAGGATAGGGTACATATAGAAGATTCTTAGAAGAGTTGGGTGATGTGTTTGAAAGAGTCTTCATGGTATCCTCATCGGTGGTCTCCATAGCACAAAAACCTTTAGCTACCTCACTGAGGATAAATTCAATATCTAAGGACACATACTCAGCTGATCCATACCCAAGTCTATGAGATCCATGTCTTTTATTTGCAACTATATGTTCTATGGTACCTTGTTCATGTATCCCAAGTCCACCTTGTCATTTGTAATCCATTATTTTGATAATGCAAAGTCCAATAGCATATATCTCTATAGATAATAGGACTTGTTCCTCTTCATCTTTATACAACCATTTGGAGACATCTTCTTCAATTGATTCTATGTCTAACATTCCCCAACTCTCAAATGTTGTTGGTTTGTATTTGATGATCACAGTTGATACTAAGCTTGATGATTGAGGTTTGCCATGTGATCATGGAGGGAGCAGTAGTTTACCTATGCAGAAATATTCTTGTAGCTTGTATTCTCCACACCCCTTGTCTTTGACCTGGACCTTGATCTCGAGAATCATAAATTTTGAGGTAGATTGTAATGAAAGTGATGATGGGTCTATATAGGATGATGATGAGGATGCAATATCATTATTAGGACAAAGGTTGGAACTCTTTCCTTCCATCATCCTACAATATTAAAATGGACAGGTGTCAGTAAAAATTCTAACTTCAGAGCCATTATAGGGAAATTTTATCCATTGATGGTATGTTGAAGCAATAGCCTACATGGAATGGATCCATGGGCATCTTAGGAGGATATTATAGGGGAGATCAAGTTCTAAAACTTGGTAGGGAGTATCCATTATTACATGACCAACTTGAATGGGTAATTGGATGATACCCATAGACTCACATTCAACATCATTATAGCCTTTGATAGTAGTACCTTTTTGTGAGTCTATGACATTCTTAGAATATCCTAGCTATCTTATTAATTTTAAAGTACAAAGATTAAGGCATGATCCACCATCTATAAGGACTCACTCTATTTTACGCTTGTGAATGATTACTTCTAAATGGAGGGTGTTGTTATGTGAATGTGTATTTGAAGGGAGATGTTTTTTAGTGAATACAAGATGATGTGGTAAGGATAATTGTCCTACCATGGCTTGAAATTGATTGGTATTGATGTTATTAGGGACACGTGACTCTTGGAGTGCTTTATAAAGGATTTTTTTATTTGTGGGGGAAATACAGAGGAGCTCAAGGATGGATATTTATGTAGGCATTTTATTCAAATGATCAAGAATGCTATACCGAGGTGATGGTTGTGAATTGGATGGGCACCTTGAAGTGTTATTTGACCTCGACGTATGGTCATAGCACAATCAGATCTTTTTGGTACAATGGTGATGGTGGCAACTTGAGAATGACATTCATCAATATGACCTACAATGGAGTCATATGAAGTAGAGGCATTGACATTATTTGTGTTGTTAGAGCCCTTGTTTTTGTTGTGGGTTTGACCATGGGATGGGAAGGCGTCTTGATATACACCCAAATTTGCATTTGTTGTCTTTTAAGTGTGTTCTTCTACCACAATTTCTCTTTGGTCTATGAGGTCTTGGATGCAATTTTTGAGCTGCATGCAATTGGCTATTTTATGTTTGTTTACCCTGTGATACTCACAATATTCATTTTCATTGAACCATGTGGGTTTCACTTGATTTTCATCATGTTGTTCTATAGCGGGCATGTTTATGACATTTGATTGCACCAATTTGCATAAGACGGATTCAATGAGTTCACCTAAGGGAGTGAATCATCCTCTAAATGTAGATGTTTGTTTAGATGGTCCGCTAGGAATGGTATTGTTGTGATTTGGGGTTTGTGGGAAGGAAGGCTTGGTATTTTATGAATTTTAAATGTGTTTGACATCAGTTACTCCATCATTCACAATGTTCTTATTCTTGGCCCAAAAATGAGGTTTGTCATTAGTTTGATTGTTATTGTTGTCTTTGTTGTCTTTGTAAATCTTGACTTTACCTTTAGATATGAGGGCTTTCTCAATAGTGACACCTTTGTCTATGATTTCCTCAAACATATTCACACATTGAATTTGTAAGTGACAACCCATCTCCTCTTGATTTAATTTCTAAACAAATATGTTGACAAGTTGTTTCTTAGGGATGGGACAAGAGAATTTACTAGAAAGGTTCCTCCAACGTTGAATTAAGGCAACAAAAGATTCTCTATTATTTTGTTTGGTATTGCAAAGGTTTGTCATATATACCCCATGTTCAATGTTATATGAAAAGTGTGCAATGAATAGCTCAGCAAGTTCTTGAAATGTCTTAATGCCATGAGGTAAATGAGAGAACCATTCCTCCAAGACTATGGGGAAAGAGTCACATGAGATTGGTATTATTATAAGTGACTTTCAGACATGCTATGTAATATTCTTTGAGATGGTCCCTAGGGTCACCTTTTTCTTTATATTTGTCAAACTTAGGTATATCAAAGTTATGTGGAAATGGGATCATGACCAAGGATCTATCAAAAGGATAGGGACATATCTCTTCAAAATCTTAATATTTCTTCTTTGATTGTCTCATCTCCATATCTTGTAACTTCTTACTCAATTAATCAAATTCTTGGGCCTTATTAGTGGGAGGAGGTGTATTCAGATTGGCATTTAGAGGTTGTTGATTAAGAAATTGTTGGATGATGGAGTTTTGTTGTTGTTATGTGGTGATGTTGGTAGTTTGGAAAGGATGGGAATTAAAAGGTAGATTAGAGGCCTGGGGGTTGATGTATGATGATGAGGTGGATATTTGAGAAATTTATGAACAAAATAAGGGTATTGATGATGAGTATTGGGAATTTTGAGGATTTAGTGGTGGAATGGTGGTTGCAACTTGATGTATGGGAACTGACATTTGTGGTTGACTATGAGGTTGTGAAACATAAGTTGGAATTGACAGTTGTCACACATTAGTATGAATGGGTTTACTGATGCTTGCGTTGATGTGAAGGTGAGATGGAGGATTAATTATGGGAAGTGGTGATGTTGATGGTGGATTTTAAGGATGACATGTAGATGGATCTTGTGGCTTAAGATTGGCAATATCATAGTCCAAGGGTAGTTGAGACAACATGAGAAAGTATTTTTCAGGACTAGCTACAAGAGTTCAATGCATAAGTTTCATGCTTTCATCATCTTTTGAAAATTTGTATAGGCATGGGAGATGGATTGATGATCTTGAGAACTTGTACCTAAGATGGGTGCATTTGGTGATGATGGTCGAGGGTTCTCTTTGTAGTCACTTGGGATTTAAAGACATGAGGTGGCATCCTGACTTATTTTCCAACTTTCATGTGAGGGATAGGTTTATTTTGAATGGTGGACTCCATAAGCTTTCTTTCTTGCAACCTTGTGAGTGGCATGCAAACAAAGGACTTAGGTGAAAGAAAATGAGATGAAAAGAAGTGGAAGAGAAACAGAGAATGTAATTATTATTTGGGGTACTCCAATTTGGACTTCATTATTTTGGAGATGATGTTTGCGATGAGGAAACAAAGTGGTGTCAAGTACAAATCTAGATCTTAGGATTGATGATAACTGATGATACCTTTCACTACTTAGTAGAGATTAACACCTAACAAATAAAAAGGTAAGGATGCTTTCTTTCCTACTTAAGGTAGACAAGATCTCAAGAAAAATAGGGGGTAAGATAAGGATTTCACTAGCTCAAGAGTAGTCAATACTCCTAAGCTAACTAATCCACAATAATATCCTAACACTACTTGAGGTTAACAAGATCTCAAGCGATATATGTCAAGTTAGGGATGAGGAGATAAAAAAAATCTAGATTAAACAAGATGGATTTTGGATTCAAAAGATGATTTGTGATGTGGGTTGATAAGATCAAAATGATTGACAAGATTGAAGTCCCAAAGTGGTTGAGGAGAAAAGCCAAGTCTATGAGTAAAATGGAAATAATGGTGAAATTGATGTATGGGTGAAATGAAGCATGGAAAGAGGTATGATATGGCAAGGTTTGTGTATGGAAAGGATGAATGAGGAAGAGGTTGATAGATCCCAAGTGTATGCTATGAACTCCTAAATAGTTTGACGCAATGCTACAAGTTTTCTAAAGGTTGATTTGTGAGTTTGACAAAAGTTTTGGATCAAGAGATTGCTTGCAATCAAGAGATATGATGGATGGTACAACTAAATCAAGGAATTAGTGATGCAAAGGTACTAGACCTTTGTGGCTAACAAAATTGATATTACTGGTACTTCACAAGAAAAAAACATGCCAATCACTTGAGCACATTCCTAGATATTTATTCAAGTAGGAGTGTCATATTCTGCGGACTCACTCAGGTGTCACTTCAACCCCCACTATTAGATAATGGTGGTTTCCATCCCTTTGATACCATTTATCATTGCTTGGATAGGTAGGGAATGCAAGGTCCTAGACCAACTTACACCCCTTACTTTAGAGACAAAGCCTTGCCCAAAGTGTATTGTATTTGAAACAACGAAGGTAATGGCATGAGCTATTCTCCTCCATGTTATTGTGATGCACTGAAGGATATTATGGTTGAATGTCTTATCTAGACTTTAAAAGCTTCTAGGGGGTGTCCCAATAAATGCAATGTATGAGGGATGAATATGTGAACAAGGGTGTCCCTGTCCACTGAAGTGCCAACCAATACAAGTCTAGGCAGACTAAGGGTCTTGGGGTTTTTACAATGGGGAGAGAATCCTTCCTTTGGAACAAGTCTTTCAATTCTCACAATGTTTGTATCTCGCACCAGAACACGTGGTTGAGGTCATCCCTAGGGGTGATGAAATCCCCTAGTAGGCCTCCTAAAGGGAAAGATAGATACTAATTTCTTTTAATCCCTAGGATCGCACTAGGTGTAAGGGGAGAGCATATGAAAGTTAGCTCCACCTTAGGTTTTAATCTAAACATAAAAAGGAAGTGCAAGATTTTTGATCTCCAAGATCACGCAAAGTGCATGGAGAGAGCATACATCTTAAAAAATTCCACAAACATGGAAAACAAATTCATTAACCAACTAAACTAATTTAGTGCCTAAATTAGTAGAAAACAAAGGTCTTTGACAAATAGGGCTGCAACAAACTCATTAGTAGTCTTAAAATGTGATCTTCGACAATCAGAACATGTTGCACCAAATAATTAGTCTCAAAACCCAACAAATTGTTAGCTTACACAATAAATTAACCAAAAACATACAAACATACTCAAAAGCATGCAAACATAGTCAAAAGTGTGCAAATAGAGATAGATAAATTATAAAAATAGAATGTTGATACTTGTTTTTCCCTTTTCAGCATAGGCATGCCGACAGTGACCATAGGTGCATCGACAGAGGCCCAAGGCTCATAGATAGAAGCTAGAGGTGTGCTTACATAGGCAGATAGAAACCAAAGGCACACCGATATGAAACGAGGGTGCGTCAATACTGACCAAAGACATGCATTTATAGACTAGAAGCACGCTTACATCACTGTGTTACAAAAACCTACCAAAATAGGAAATCAAATTTGGCAAAAAGGAAAATTCACTAGTAGGGGGCAATCCAGAGGTTCTGAGGGTCAGATCTGGGTCAAATAGAAGTTGCCAACTATCATAGAAACCAAAGGAGCATCGTTGTGAGCCATAGGCATGCACCTAGAAACAATACCTAAAACCTATAATAAAAACTATCTCAGACCTTATAAAAATAAAAATCAGGTGATGGGACAGAGAAATCTGAGGGTTAGCCAGCCATAAGAAACAAATCTAGTTAGAAGACCTAAAAAATCACCAATTAAATATCACAAATGTTGGATTCAAATAAAAAAACATAGGTGCTTAGACAGAGACCAAAGGTGCATTGACATGAGCCAAAAGTGCGCCGACCTAAGCCATAGGCACGTCAACCTAAACCATAGGTACATTGTTGTAGCTGAAGGCATGTTTCTGTACCTTCATCACAAAAGTATGGAATTTCTTCCAAAAAAGATAATTTAAAGGGATGTGGGTCCCACCAGGCATGCCAGAAGGTGAGAGATAAAATATGCAATATGATAAATGAAAGAAACCAAATTAAACATAATTGTAGCTTGCTTCACACACAAATTCAACTACACTGATTTGAGCATAGTGGAAAGCACCCAAACTCTAATAGATATGCTCCTTTGATGTGTCATGGATATGTGGATTGCTTAGTCAAAATAGTGTAACTTTGATCTCCTAAAGTGAATTAATTAATTGTAGCAACATAAGTTTACAAAAATGAGAGATGCTCGAGAGGTTGAGAGGACGTTTTATTTATAGACTTTTAGAATTGAAGATTGATGGGAGAATGATCAGAGAGATCAATGGTTAGAATTAAACGAGAGGATTTGAATGAATGAGAGAGTCACAAGTGTCCTTGTCCTGTCATAAATTAGGGGAGCTAACAGATTTGATTGATGAGTTGACTAAATTGATTGATTTGTTAACTAAATTAATTAGGTTGTTAACAAAATTGATTGATTTGTTAATAGAATAGATTGAGGAGTCAACTGCTTTGATTAATTTGTTAACTGATTTGATTAGAGAAAATTATGGAGAGAGGAAAAAATAGGGAAAATAAATAAATTAATTATTTAATTTCATGTGCACATGGATAAATAAATAAAATAGTAATTTTTTTATTTGGGGGAAATGGAATATTTAATTAAATAAATAATTTGAATTTATTTAATTAAAGTGTGGAGAGATATTAGGTTAATTAAATAATTAGAATTATTTAATTAATATGGAGGAATATGATGAAGATAGATGGATTATTTAATTAATATGGAAGAGCAAAAATTGAATAATTAAGTGGTAAGTGATGCAAATGTCATGTACTAACATGAAGAGTGCATTGGTGAATATTAGGTGTCTACAATGTATTCAAGTAAACTCAATGCCCACTATATTTGAAGGGTCTATTTAATAAGGGTAGCATATACGTAAATTACATATAATGATAAACCTAGGCTTTTGGCTCCTAGTGTATACAATATATCAAGGTTTTTTGGAAGATGGATAAATATCTAATGATCATAAACACTTTGGTAAATAGCACCAACTCTTGTCCGAACAAAAATCATAAAATTGGAGTGTTAAAAATTTAATTGCACAAGTACCTCACCATGAAGTATATTAGATAGCATTTATGTATATGCATTTAGTATTTTCTATCTACAAAATGTACATATATATTATCTCTAAAAAAATAATATAAAATAATTCCTAATAATAATAACATGTGTGATGTTAAATTCCTAAAAATTAAGGGTAAGTGCAAGAAGATGAGTACACTTTTTGGCCAAAAAGTGGAAGTGTTTTTCCTATTTTTCAAATTTTGTCATACTTGGAGTGACAATTTGAAGCACTTGCACATAAAATATTAAGATGGTGTAAAAATAAGAAATGTAGTATTTTGTTTCTAGTTTTTAAATATGTAATTTTTTTGAATACCCATATGATGTAAGTTGGCTTTTTATTTGATGTACAAAAAGTGGCTTTTTAAAAGTCCCATGTTTTTTGCCAAAGCATGCATGTGTACAGCCAACATAATTTGACCGAAATTAAGGTGTTTTTCTAATTGCTTTTGTGGAAAGATGATCAGGATGTTGAATTTTGGTTAGGATATTTTTTTGTAATTTTTTGATAAATATATATTTTTTTATTAATTTTTTAATGGCCCTAATTACTATTTTTTAAAACCCCTCATGTATGACCAACATAATTTGAGCTAAACTCATCAATTCACTAAAAAAAAAAATTCATCATGTAGAGAATGATGTCTAGTTTGGTCAAACATAATTATTTTCAAGAAACTTTCAAAATCAAAAGTTATTAAAAAAATAGTAACGTATGTTATTTCAAGTTTATGAGTTAGTTTGTTTAGAAAATAATTAATCAATAGAAAATTATGTTCAATAATAGAAAGAATTATATATTTGAAAACTAGACTTTCATATCTACAATGGGTTTTAATTTCGTAAAAATATTCTAAAAAAAAAGTCATCAACCATAGTGGTGAAAATAGTTTTTTCTCTCATTGTTTTCATGGTCTCCTACTTGTAGGTTGGTTGTAAGTCCAAGGCTTAGGCTCGAGTTTCCAAGCCTTTACCAAACCTAAAGCCAATGAAAATTGGTGGGTGTCAATTAAACGAAAAAAAAAGAAATGGGTACCCGTTTCTAAATGGGTGCCCACTTGTAACAGGTGCCCATTACAAATGGGTACTTGATTTATAAAAATGGGTACCTATTATTTTTAAAACGGGTACCCATTTTAAAATAGGCACCTATTTCTAATTTAGTCATTATTTTTTTTTTCATAAATTGGTAGTACAACTAATACTCTACAACATTCATTTTTACCAGTATAGCCGACAGTCACAAATTTTAAAACTTTTTTATGTGCAAAGTGTCAATTCGAGCTTTCAACAGGGCATATCTTATGCAATTTTTATAGGGATTCAATCATAAGGAGATTTTTCAAATGGAATGAAGTAGAAAATCTATTTTTTCACAAGGATTCAGTTTCTTGGAGAGAAATTTATTTTTACCAATACGCCAACAGCAATGAATTCTATGACTTTTCTATATGCAAAGTGTCAATTCAAGATCTCAACAAGACACATTTTATGCAATTTTTACAGGGATTCAATCATAAGGAGAACTTTTAGATGGAATGAAGTAGAAAATCTATTTTTTAGAAGGATTCAATTTCTTGGAGAGATCAAACAAATATCAAGCAATTATCATATTGAACAAAGAATTTACATCTACTTGTATTTCATATATTTTTTAAGAAGGAATCCAACACTTTTTGGTAATCATGGGATCAATAAGCATCAACAAAAAAATAAGAGGAAGGTTATAATAGTTGAATAAATTGAAGTAAATCGAGAGAAAGACGCAAAATGACAAAGAGATAGTGGAGAGAGGATTAAAAAAATGAAGAATGATGTCACATCTAGTTCGATGACTATTGAAGAGGAGAACATCGAGGAGAAGAACATTGAAGAGGAGAATATTGAAGAGAACAATATGGATGAAGTGAATGTAGAGTATACAAATGTGGAAGAGGTCAAGAACATCGAAAATGCAAATATAAGAATGAATCCAGGTATGTCTTCGAAACCCTTGAATGATAATGAGACTAATGATTTAAAGCAAGCTAGATATAACATTGTTGAGATTAATGCTTCTACTACAAACAAGACAATAAAAAATGAAAACGAAAACCCTTGTATGTGTGAAAATAAAAATATTTTTTTAATATTGAAAGTAATGCTTTGAAGGATATTCATAGTAAGATATCTTGGAGACAAATTTGAACCCATGCAAATAGATTGTACGTACAGTTTTTTAATAGAAAAACTCTTAGATTTCAATGCCAACTTGTATTACAATTGATGAGAATGTCAAAAATGAGAAAAGTAATACAAAAATTAGGCATTTTTGTAAAACCCAAAAAGGTGGATGAATCAATGGAACAAGTTATGTCTAGTGTTGCTAATGCTATTGGTTCTATTGGAAAAAATAGTCAATCTAAGGATAAGAATGCAACATGTTGAGCAATAACAACTGCTTTAATTAATAAATTAGTTGTGAGCAAAAGAATGATAAGTAAGAAAAGTGGATATTTAAACATGTGCATGTTGTAATTTTAAGAAAAATAGCAAAGAGAAGAGTAAGTATTGAAGAGGATCTAATCAACCAATGCTGGACTTTTAGTGGTAGACTCCCAAGGTCTGACATGAAATTAAATAATAAAATTAGGTCTTTTATTGAAAAATATTGGCATGATAATACAAGGATTTCATCAAATGCTAGAGATGTTTTTAAATTAAGGGTAGGGTCAAAAAATCATGATCCTCATCCAAAACATCTTTTAGACATGACTCAAACATAATTATATAGAAAATTTCCAGATGATTCAGTTATAAAAAATTTTAGTATAAGTCAAAGATCATTTGAGAAATGTAAACCTTGGTATGTCAAGATTAATATGCAATGAATCTCTTGTTGTTGTAAAACTCATGTGCAATTTCACTATTTTTATGATGTTTTTCGATATATACATTGTACTTTGCATATTAAAAAAATTATGTAGGAATGTGGTATTAATATGTAATCTACAATAATTAAGGATTTTATAACAAGTTTAATTTGTGAAACAACTAATGGGCAATTCATTTTTACAAAACCGTGTGTTTCTGGACAATGCAATAGCTGTCGTAACCTTTCATTGTTAGAAGAATGCATGCATGAAAGTAGTTCACGTGATTTTGGACAACAGTTAGTGGATGTGAAAAGGTTCACCAATGTTCAATATCTATTAAAGGATGGAAAAACTAGAAAGCATTGTGAGTTAGTCACAGAACAAAGTAGTGTACATGCATTCATCATAGAGTTCAAGAATAAGATTGTGTAGAAATATGTCAAACACTCTCAATATGCTTAGTGACTTGATGAACAATTCCACAGATGTAAGAACACATTTCCAATTGGAACTATACTTTCAGTGGTTGACTTTGTAGAAAACTATAACCTTTCTCCACAAGAGGATATTTAGTCACAAAATTATAACTCAGTACAGGTGGCCATATTTGTTCATATTATATATAGACATGCAGTTGACAGTACAAAAGATGATAGGAAATTTTTGAGAGAATACCATTTCTATGTGAGTGATAATTGATTACATTCATTAGTATTTGCACAAGATTGTTTTAAAGTATTTAACAACAAATTAAAAGAAAGACAAATCCAGATGACACAACATCTCATATGGTTAGACAATTATATAGGACAATTCAAAAAAATTTGAGTGTTTTATTGGCTAAGTAGGGACCATTGGAGTTTCTTTGAAGCTGGACATGGTAAATGAGAACATGACAGAGCTAGAGCATGTGTGAAAAGGGCTCTTTCTAGGGAGCAACTAAAATTTTATGATGTAGCAAAGTTTCAAGATGCACGTGCAATTGTGGATTGGTGTAATGTAAAATTGACTACAGGATCAAGTGAAAACTCTAAAGTTCAATAGTTTTTTTGGTTGATTGAAGAAGAAAACATTCCTGCCTGATATGATTGTGATAAATTAGTGGATCAACAAAATGGCATTCATTTAAGAGTTCAAATGCAAGCACATGGACTATATGGATTAGGGAGCTTGCATGTTTTTGTCAGTTTTGTATCACAGGTGAGTGGGAAGCATGTGAAAATACAAATTGGGTTGAAGAATGGCAATAAAGATCCTTAACACTTCTACAAACACATGATCTAAATGACATACCATTTGAGGAGGATAATCATTTGCAAGCATTGGATGACTATGATCGTATTTTAGACCTTGTACAAGAAGGTACATTCATTCAATATTCCTTTTTGATACATTTTTCTTACAACCTATATTTAATTGTACATATGTATGCATTTATATTTTTGTGACTTATTAAATTTGAAAGTTTTTTGCAGGACATGTATTTTGTTGTTGCCAAGGGTAATTAAGAGGAAACAGAGTATTGGTTGGCTCGGTGTATTGAGGAAAAATAGAAGTCGTTACAACTTAGAGTAGATGATGATAACTTGAAGTATCCAACAGGTTTTGTGGTTGTTTTTAGCACTTGGCTACATAAATATCTGATAAGAAGGAATGGTATACCTACAATTGAAGATTATGAAAGACATAAGAAAATTTTGCACTACTCGCATCTGGTTGTGGCAAAAAATATACAAATAGTGAGATATAAAGGGAGACTTGTCATTAAATAATTATGGACACTTTCTATTGAAGAGCATGAGCAAATCATAGATGCATTACAAAAAAGAGAGGATGTAGATGGTACAATGGAGTAAATTTTTTAAATGGTTAACAGGTATGTAGAAATTTTTAAACTTTTAATCATTGTCTAGGATGTGAGTTTAGGATTAATATGATTGATAGTTAATTGATTACATCTCCCCTTAAGCATCCTCTTAAGTTCCCTTAAGCCATCCCCAAGCTATGTTCCATAAGTTAGGTAAACTAAGGATTTAGTTTAATAACTTCAATATAGTTAATTGATATAACTTAGCACACCCTTACCAAAATACTACAGTTGATTCCATCTCCCCTTAAGCCATCCCCTAGCTAAATGATATAAGTTAGTGCATGTACCCTTACCAAAAATATTACAGTTCATTCCATCCCCCCTTAAGACATCCTCTTAACTCCCCTTAAGCCATCTGCTAGCTAAATGATATAAGGTAATGCTTGTACCCTTACCAAAAATACTACAGTTGATTCCATCTCCCCTTAAGACATCATCTTAACTCACCTTAAGCCATCCCCTGGCTAAATTATATAAGCTAGTGCATGTACTCTTACCAAAAATAATACAGTTGATTCCATCTCCCCTTAAGACATCCTCTTAACTCCCCTTAAGCCATCCCTGAGCTAAATTATATAAGCTAGGGCATGTACCCTTACCAAAATTACTACAGTTGATTCCATCTACCCTTAAGACATCCTATTAAATCCCCTTAAGTAATCCCCTAGCAAAATGATATAAGTTAGTCCATAAGTTAGGTAAGTACGATTTGGTTTAATTAGGTATTTCTTAGAATGTGATTCTTGGATTAAGTATATTTATAGGTAATTGATTTACTAGTGTGAATCTCCCCTAATTGATTGCATCTCCACTTAAGCCATCCTCTTAACTCCCCTTAAGCCTTCATATTAATATTCCTAATTCTCTTATTAAAGATCATGACACATTCTAACTTTTTTACATTTCATTACATAGTGCAAGAGATATTTTTTCAGTCATAACATAGGCTAGAAACATAGAAGGTGTTAATTATTATTTAAATTTCACCTAC
This sequence comes from Cunninghamia lanceolata, assembly GCA_027924645.1. NCBI lineage: Eukaryota > Viridiplantae > Streptophyta > Pinopsida > Cupressales > Cupressaceae > Cunninghamia > Cunninghamia lanceolata. The sequence continues at coordinate 2,422,182 of BSBN01001271.1, read as the reverse complement.
ACTTTATTTCAAGTATTCACTAGACTTATTCAATTAATTATTTTAATTTATGCTTCAATAGTTCTTTCCTTTCATTATAATTTCAATGGAACTTCTTAACAAATTCTATCTTTAAATAAAATGATCTCTAGGTTCTAATTTTTTATTTATGTTTCATCGTGGCCTGACCTCTAGATTTGTTTTTGTAATCACATGTAGTGTTGAAAGGATTTCAAGCTATTGTTCTTGTTGCACAGGTATGATCTCTACACATGCTCGATATCTAGAGTCTTCAACTTCTAGGTGTCAAGTATAAAATATTAGATCTAGACTTAGAGAATAATGTATAAAATCTAGGTGTCTCTAGGTGTCTTGGGTTCTCACTATAATGATGTCTCTACCTATGTCTTAGGTACACTATATGTCAACTAGGTAGATAGAGATTAGAAAAAAGGAATTTAATCTAATCTAGGTGTCTTAGGTAGATACTATATATCAACTACCTGTCTAGAGACTAGAATAAGGTATAATATAGAATCTAGGTGTCTTAGGTAGATATTATATATCAACTACCTATCTAGAGACTAGAATAAGGTATAATTTAATCTAGGTGTCTTAAGTAGATACTATATGTCAACTAGGTCTACCATAATAGGTGTCTATAGGTGTCTTAGGTAGAACTATAATCTAGGTGTCTAGGTGACTTAGGTCTAGACTACGATAAGGTATAAAGACTAGGTGTCTTAGGTCTACTATATCTATAAAATCTAGATACATACTATACAATAGGTGTCTTAGGTGTTCTACGTCTACTAGAATACATGTGTCTTAGGTATTAGGTGAGGCCACATGAGCTTCCACCTTCATGTGGTTGGCCTTGTCAGTATAGAAATTTATATTTCTTGAAGCTAAGGGAAGCTCCTTTTCTTGTACAGAGAAGTTATGAAAAATCAATTAATGCATTGATTAAGTTATTATTTGGTGCTCTTGATGAAATTATGTACAAAATGCTAATTTTATTATATTTTTTAGAAATTATAATTTTTTTTTTCAAAATTAGAAGCAAATCTCAAAAGTTTTAGTAGATAGAACCAAGTATTCTCTATCAAATATATATATATATATATATATATATATATATATATATATATATATATATATATATATATATATATATATATATATATATATATATATATATATATAGTAGGTATTTGTTTATTTTTCTTTTGATATTTAGGTTAGGTATTTCTCTATTTTTCTTTTGATATAATTTAGGGTAGACCTAAATTTCACTAATTTTCTAAATTTCTTAAATTGTAAATTTAAAGGGTACGGGTATTTCTCTAATTTTTTTTTTCTTTTTGTAAATTTATATGGAAGGTATTGATCTATGAAATGTTTAATAGATTTAAAAATAAATTGATTAAACATGGTTACTCTTGACAAATCTAATCAATAAAATTTGCCTAAATATTTAACTCAATTATAATTTAACAAGTCCCAACATTTGACTCATGTAAATCCAAACGGAACCATAGAAATTACTAGAATAAGGTCTGTTTTTCAACAAATAAATATTTTTAAGATTTAGTGCCCATGATCAATTGCCTTCATAGACTTTTCAATTATTTATATTCATTCTAGCTCAACAAAGTTAATTTTCATTTTATTTTGTAAAATTTTAAAGGTTATGTACATATAGTCTGTACAAATATCCAACCTAGTTTGTATCTAATAAATGTTTAATAAATTAAATAAATTGAAATTTTTCTCTTATCTAATTAGAATTAGTAGTTGACAATTTTACAATTCAACAAATGATAATTTGAAGTGTTAAATATGAGATATGAAATGAAAGTTTGAATATAGATGCATATACTGGACATTGAATAAATATTGAAATCTAGTCTAGATGAAATAGATGAAAGAGTGTATGAGATATAAATACTGACATAATAACAGTCCATGTAAAAATAGTGAAATAGTCACAAAACATATATGTCTAGTCAATACTAAAATAGTCATAAAATCCTCATGAAATAAATAATTTAATACATATTTCTGCCCTAAGTTTGATCATCATCCATTTCAAGCCACTTTTTGGTCCCACATGATTCAGAGGGCGGCTCATACTGTGTACAAGAAAATGAAGCTTCAAATCAATTTTAATGTCAAAATTGCATCCTAATTATTTAAATCAAATATTTAAAACCAAACCATTAAATTAAATTTTTAAATCTAGACTTGAAAATGTCTAAGCATATCACAACAAGCTCATCATCTCTCCTATCATGCTCATGTGCAATAGATGGTACCAATTCTGACAAAGTAAATGTCTGTGTCACCAATTCCTATATTTCAATAAAACACATCAATTAGGCTAGAGTATAGATACAAATGGAAGGTTGAATAATACAAAAGACTTTGAAATGACATAGTATTTAACAATAGGACCTAAAATATGAGAGATGACTCATGTATCTGTGTAGGCTCATCAATGATAAGATTAATTAAGCCTGTGCCTATTCTAATCTCATCATGCATATATATATATGTGTACATGTATTTATAAATTCAACTTTAAAGACATGAATTTAAAATCATGAAATTACACTGAAAATTCAAATGTAAACTAAAAATGTACAATTTTAAGATACAAACCATGGAATATGAAGCAGGCTCTTGCATAGATGATGTTGCCACTAGTCATGGATGACTTGGTTGGTTTGACACAAAAGTGCCAGGACCTACCATTTGCTTTAAATTAAAAAAAAAAGGTTCATCACATATGCATATTAAATTCTATATTATTAAAATAGATAAATCCAATTAAATAACCTCTAGCGGTCCTAATTTTTATACCTCAACCATATAAGGTCTACCCATCTCTACTTCCATTGACACTAAATGGTCTAGCCATGATGAAGTGGCAGTCGCTAATGGAGTCATATGTACCAATCAACATGTTTATTAATATATTTAAATTTTATTAAAAAGATTGATAATTGATAATTGGATCTATATTAATTTGTATTAAATTTATGTTTATTAAATGTGGCATACACATCAAGTCCATAGGAGCAAATAATGTAGCCAAAAAGGACTCCTCTGAAGCAGATGTAGGACCAAAATATGGATGATTATAATTCTGACAATAATGCAGTGTGGACCACAATGGTGTCAATCTAGGTGATGTGATAGGACCAGCACTAGATGCTCCTCTAGGATTTGTAGGCTCTCCAAGATTGACTTCATCTGCCAAGCAGGTAGCTTGGTCAGTTAAGTTTCTTGAGAGCGACGATAACACTCCAAGTGCCGAGATGATCATGCACTGGTGAAAGGGCACATAAATAGAGGTTGGAGAAGGGACAATAGGTGCAGGGGCAAACATTGATTTGGATAGACATGTGCCACTGGTCTATGTTGTGGCATTCCACCACCCACACCCTGAAATGATCTCATATCAAAATAATTGGGCTTTTTGACCAGCTCAAACTATGCCAATAATTTTTTCAAAAAATAAAAGGGAACTTCAAAATTAACTAGATCAACCATGTGTATAGATAAGGTCTACATGTAGAGCTGCAATTACAAAAAATAATTAAAATCAAATTAGGAATTGAAAATATATATTAAATTGCATGTACAACATATGTTTAAATATACATATACATATAAATTGAAAACTTAGAAATATATAAATTTGCATGGTTTAAACAATACATTAAAACATTTAATTTTACATTTAATTTAACATATACATGCATTCAAAATTTGAACTTGTTAGAAAATGTAAATTAAAATTTATGTTTAACAATCATAACATGAATCAAAATTCGTGTCCTATCTACTCAACATTATTTTGTCAAGTCCTATAATCTTTTACTGTACATGTATGTATGTATGTAGACAATTTCAAATGATCTTATGAAATATATCATTCCTAAAAGTTTAATGTATATCCTAAATGTCATTCCATCTAGCCATGTTACCATTTCCTATTTTGGTAAAATTAAAGTTGATTTTTTTTTTCCTATAAATGCAATGTTCATAGAAATGAAAATCCTAAAAATAATTAACTAGCCCTATTGTTACTTAATATATTGCATGTCCATAAACCTTGAATATCAATAGAAGTCCTAATCCTAGAGGTTATGATTAACGAATGGACAATAGTACACCAATTCATTAGAATGGGAACCTCTTCTTCTCTTTTGGGCTCTCCCAAACTTAGAAATGTTTCCTTGAAGTTTTCAAAAGAAGACACTAAAAGAGAAATATTCAATAAAAACTAGGTTGTTTACAACCACACTCATGTATTATGAACTCCTAAACATGTCACTAAGTTCATGTTAGTATTGGCTACAACTACACCTACAAGACACGAATTGAGAAGATAAATATTATTTGTACATATGCACTAAAGATGAACATAATTTTACATTCTTAGGTATGTGATTCCATTTATACATTATATACAAATGTAGAATATTTGAGCATAGTAATAGGATTGTTACATTGGAAAATGTCTCCCTAGGACTTTTTCCCTCCTATGTTTAGCTCCTAGGTCCTTAAAATTAATCATGCATGTTTATTTTAACTCTTGATGGAAAATCCATGAAAACCCATGTTAAATGGGGCCTAGGGGACTCTTGTGAGCTTAACCTTGACCTATTTAGTAGGGTCCCAAATTTTAAATGTTGGTTATGTGACCGTTATAAGTGTCTATTGCTAAACTTTTGGTGCATATATAAGCATGTTTAGGGATTCATTTGTAAACTAGAATATGATTATGAACTTTTGGTGAACTTATGATTTGAGAACATTCAAAGTATTCATTGTTGCAGAGCAGACTTGTCTTGTTATTGTGTTTGTTATATAGATTTGGCTTCATCTTCTCATGACGTGAAAGGATTCTCATCTATATGCAAGCTACACCTCTAAGGTGACATTTATTTGTGTTTTCAATCATTTGTCAATTGATTTTTGCCACTATCCCATAGGGATACACACTTTTTATTTGACAACGGTGTTTCGAAGACTTGAATGTCCTTCCAGGGCTTGACTGAGGAAAGCTCCTAGACACCACAACCCCCAACCCCCTTTTATGTGATTTGCAGGTTACAGGTGTAGAAGTAGAAGTGGATTTTTAGGGAGGCATAACAGAGATTTGAGAAGAAAAGCAAGACCAGGACTTGGACGCATGTACAAGTGTCCTCTGGATCCTGAAACACAAAAATCTTTGGAACAATTGGAACAGGTTATAGACAACTTTTAGAGATCCCAACAGAAAATAGGACCTTGGACTTGGGTGCCCGCTTATTAGTCCCTAACATTTTGGTATCTAGAATCTCAAAGTTTACGATGTATTTACTCTTAATATTATATCTCTGTCTATGAAAATTTGTCATGTTTCATCTGTTTATTTACGATTTTATGAAATTAGGGTTTCAAGCATAATCAAGCTTTAATTAATCAATTAATTAGCAAATTCTAAGTTTCCTCTTCATTCCAAGTGACACTAAATCTATACTAGATCCCCCTTGCAAAATATTGTGGCTTAACTTGATTTATGTCCTTGAATGTAAGGTGTGAAAGGAGGATTTAACCTACACATTCATTGAAATTGAAAACCCCTATTTTTACATGAAACATTTTGGTGAACCCATGTTTTATTTAAATTTTGCACCTTCCTAAGTGTTGTACTTCAGATTTGCATTAATTTCATTCATCATTTTCATATTGCATTTGAAAATTGACAAAAAAATTGAAAATTTTGAAAAAAATTGGCATTTTTGTCTTCAATTTTCAAATAATTTGAATTAATTTAATTTTAATTTGATTTATTTTCTAATTTTTAAATTAGATCTGATATAAATTATATAAATTCATCTTATTATAATCCTTTGCATTGCATTTTTCATCTTAAAATTGCTAGGGTTTGCTTGAAATATTGAATTTTTCTTATAACCTAGTGATTTCAAAAACTAGGGTTTGTAGCTAAAATCTTGTTTTAGATTTTACTACTCATATTATGCACTCATTAAAATCTGATTTTTTTTCTAGTGTTGCATTTTTGTGTGTTTTTTCATTCATATTTCAAAAATTTGCATTTACACAGATAATTTCATCAAAAACTAGCATTTTTCATTCATCATCATTAAAAATTGCACTTGCATTGAGCATTGTAGGGTTTAATATCATTTTCAGCTTCAATATGAATTATTTTGCATCATAAATATGATTATAATTCATTTTCATATCGTTTTGTACATATTCATGCCTTAATTTCACAACTAGGGTTTGAAAAACTTGCATTTTTCACTAGATTTTGGCTTATTTTGCATATAGAATTGCATTATAGGTGTTTTGTAAAGGATATTTATGCATTATTGGACTGATATATAGCTTATTATTTGCTTCCCCTCATCATTTTCCTTACAACACCATTTCCTTTAGGCTTTTGCATTGAAAAAAGTGAAAAAAATCAAGCATTTTAGGTTTAAATTTACATAATTTTGCACTTGTTCCTTGCATAAGTTTTGAAAATATTTTAACACTTGATTTTACATCCATTTGAAAACATATACACATGGCTTCTAATCACAACAATAACACTAGGTTCCCTCCTAGGCCTTAAATGAAAAGAAAGGTCCCTGAACTAGAAATTGTCTTTACACCTCATGATAGAACAATTGGAGAAACTAAAGGACCTCTTTACATCACTGCGAAGATAATGGAAAATCCTATCAATGGAACACTTGTGGATCCTAAATTCACATGGTTTGGTTCAAGACTTCTATGACCCTTCTAACATGATGATTAAGACACATAATGGAGCTTTTATAAATACATCTGGGAAGATATCTTTTTTGGTCATGGTATTTGAAAAATCTTTAGAACAAATATTTGATGTTGTCCCTCTATCTGACCTTTTTTGCATAAAACTAGGACACTAATTGTTAAAGTCTATGAAAGTTGTCCCTTCAACGATTCATAATTGTGTAAAATTTCCTTTGAATGTATAAGTGCATGCTATTCCTCGCAACAGATATAAACCTTTTCTTACAAAACAACACTTTAACCTTGATTACTTTTGGCCACAATCTGATCAAGAACCAGAGCCATGAATAGATTTTACTTCTTGGGATATAGAAAATATAAAGCAAAATTACTACATCAAGTGGATGGGCCTTCTATTCAAGAAACAGTAAGAGATGAACAACCTGCATTAGAAGAAATTCCTAGAGCAAAAGGAAAAGTTGCCTATGCTGAGGTTCTTCCTCCATCATCCTTACAAGGATTGGGAGGTATTCATCGAGAAAAAAACACTTCATCAAGACAAATGAGATTTGAACATGGTGCTTCTAACATGTGAAAACCTATATGGAAAAACATGACAATACTTTTGAAGGTATAAGCAACAAGACAAAAATAAATAGACAAGCAAGAGAAAGGAGAAAGAGAAGACAAGCTTTTGCCCAACAAAATGCACATCAACAAGAAAACATTCTACCTAACATTGAATCAAACCAAGAAGAGCTTAATAATGAACAACTTGAAGACAAGAACAAAAGTTGGGCTATGGTACCTTATGTACCTCTTTCCTCTAATATTCAAGATTGGGAAGATGATGATTTACTCAATGATGACTACTAGTCTAATTGTCTCTACAGGTAAGTATTTCTAACCCTTTACCTCTGTGTTGTGTTTCCCCCATGATGTGTTATGTGTTGTTTAGGCCTCCTTGGATGACCCTTGATACTCTTGTAAGGTCAAGGATACTAGGAGACCGCCTCTATTGTGACCCTTCTTCTATATGTATCATCATTCTTCTATCTTGCTTATCCTCTATTTTTCATTGTTGTGTGTTTTGTCTTAGGGGCATAACATTGTGGTTGGTGACCTGGGGGAACCTTGTTACATGATGACCCTAAGGCACTTGTTCTCCTCTCTTGATTTATTGTTTACCTTTAAGATTCTAGTGGTTCTATCTAGCTAGTAGATGACAGAAAACAAATAATATTGATATGGACCATGTGTCCCTTCAGTGAGTAAGAAAAAATGGACCTAGTCCATACATGATGATGGGGTTGATATATATTATTTGACGCTTGGCTACTAGAATCACTTCATGTGATATTTTGATGTTGTCTTATCGTACTAACAAACTATAACAATACATCTGCTCCATACACTTTGTTTATCTTTAAATCTCACCTTGGTTACACTCAGTTTTGAGATCTCTATAGTATAGCCCCATGGTTATACTCAATCTCTAGATCTGTAGTATACCTCGACTCTTTATGTGAATGATTACATGCATTGCTTTTATCATGTGATGTGGTTGTTATCTTAGAGAAATATTTCTAACCTCTTCTTGTAGGAAATTGTGTTTGTGGGAACATCTGGTGATTGTAAAGTACATGTCACCTCTGGAGGCATGGGCTTTGTGAAAGCTCTTGTTCCCTTGTGTGTTTTCTTCTTACCTTAATGTGCTTGATATCGGTACATGATATCAACTACCTTAAGGTGGGGGCATATAAGGTAAGCTGTCTGAGGATTTTGGGTACTAATGAAGCATGTTTATAAGTCCTCTGCAGAGGCGGGATGTTGTATCTCCATGCAAGTGTACATCTTTATTGTATATTGCAATCATTAAGCCCTCTGCGGAGGTGGGATATTGTGCATATCCTTTTATTTTAAGCCCTCTGTAGAGGCAGGATATCGTGCATAGCCTTTTATTCAAAGCCCTCTATGGAGGCAGGGATGGTGTATCTCTTGCACTAGTGCACATTCTTTTTATTCTAAAAGTCCTCCAAGTAGGCAGAGTTGGTCTATCCTCCCTTAAGCATATCTTTGGCAGTTGTTGTAGCATAAGCCCAACCATTAAGTGTGCCTATAATGTTCCTGAGATGGTGGTGAACCTAGCAATAGGCTCCTTCCATCGCTTGTTTGTCGTATTTTAGACATATAGTATGTCTTTGGCATACTATACAGTGCCTATGTCTTCTGTGTCTCTTCCCTATGTTTTCCCCCTTGTGTAGTCTAAAGACGTGTGGTGATGAGTCCCTCCTACACTTGGGTTTTGTATGGCGTGTTTGTTCCCAAGCATAGTCTAAAGATGTGTGGCGATGATTCCCTCCTTTGCTTTGGGATTTGTATGGTGTGTTTGTTTTCAAGTGTAGTCTAAAGACATGTGGCGATGAGTCCCTCCTACACTCTAAGATTTGTATTACATGTCTGTTGCCCCATATGTAGTCTAAGATGTGTCGCGATGAGTCCCTCCTACATTTTGGGTTGTGTGTTTACTTTCCATGTATTGCATTTGCATTCATATGTATGAAAATGAAAAAAAAAATAATCACCGCATTCACTATATTCACTGTGTTTTGAGTGTCTTTAATGTTGTCTTCTCCATGTTTTGTGCGGTTATTACTGTGTTCTCTATATTTTGCATGCCTATTATTGTCTTCATTATGTTTGGCATGTATGCGATGTGTCTTCTCTAATGTTTACCTAAGATTGGGGGCTAGAAATGGTTCTCTATCTTTGTGTATACATTAGCTCAATTATCATGAACGAGGACATTCTCGCTCGATTATAGGCTATCTTGACCTATTTTCATGTGAAGATTACTCAGGAGATAATTGCCTGGCGTGTTTTCTATGTTTGTTTACCGTAATTTAATGCATGTATGGGCCTCGTATTCATGCATACATTAAAGTGGGGACTAAATGTTACGTCAGAAAATGTCTCCTGAGGACTTTTCCCCTCCTATGTTTAGCTCTCGAGTCCTTAGAATTAATCATGCATGTTTATTTTAACTCCTAATGGAAAATCCTTGAAAACCCATGTTAAATGGGGCCTAGGGGACTCTTGTGAGATTAACCCTAACCTAAATAGGGGCTGAGAACTTGGGTGCCCATGCCTTAGTCTTGACCTATTTAGTGGGGTCCCAAATTTTAAATGTCAGTTGTGTGACCGTTATAAGTGTTTGTTGCCGACATCTCAAGTTTGAATTACCAAATTAAAGCGGGAATGTGTTTAGTTGCATATATAAGCATGTTTAGGGATTCATTTGTAAATTAGAAGATGATTATGGACTTTTGGTAAACTTATGATTTGAGAGCATTCAAAGTATTCATTGTTGTAGAGCAGACTTGTCTTGTTATTGTGTTTGTTATGCAAATTTGGCTTCATGTTCTCATGATGTGAAATGATTTTCATCTATATGCGAGCTACACCTTTGAGGTGACATTTATTTGTGTTTTCAATCATTTATCAAGTGGTTTTTGCCTTTATCCCATAGGGATATGCACTCTTTATCTGACAACAATGCTTGGAAGACTTGAATGTCCTTTTGAAGCTTGACTTAGGCAAGCTCCTAGACACCACAACCCCCAACCTCCTTTTCTATGTTTGTAGGTTATAGGTGTAGAAGCATAAGAAGTGGAGTTGTAGGGAGGCATAATATAGTGTCATAATTATAGATCTAAGAAGAAAAGTAGGACCAGGACTTGGGCACCCACACCAGTCTCCTCTGGATCTTGAAACACAGAAATCTCTGGAATAACAGGAACATGTTACAGACAAATTTTAGAGATCCCGAAAGAAAATAGCACCTTGGACTTGGGTGCCTGCTCATTAGCCCCCGACTTTTCCGCATTCAGAATCTCAAAGTTTGGTATGTATTAACTCTAAATATTATATCTCTGTCTGCAGACATTTGTCATGTTTCGTCTATTTATTTACAATTTTACGAAATTAGGGTTTTAAGCATAATCAGGTTTTAATTAATCAATTAATCAGTAAATTCCAAGTTTCCTCTTCGTTCCAAGTGATACTAAATCTGTAGTAGAGCCTTCTTGCAAAATATTGTGGCTTAACTTGATTTATGTCCTTGAATGAAGGTGTGAAAGTAGGATTTAACCTACACATTCATTGAACTTGAAAACCCCTCTTTTTACACAAAACAAGGATTTTCTAAACAATACAAAAATTTCAACTTGATATCTACAGATGTTTGGAAAGTTATATAATTGAATCAGGAGAGCTTTTCAAACGTAAACTATTATTACACTATAAAGGATATCCAAGAAATAAGTATTCAATTTTTTATTAAAGTCTTTGGCCTCTCACCACTCCTAGACAACTCTATATCCATTAGGCAACTATGTTTAAATGTCAAAGATGAGAAATACATGCTTGAATCAACCATGGAACTAAGTTCATATGTATGTATGTATGTAAGTTCTTAAGTTTACTTGAATTTGATCGATTCACTCTTGGATTTGACTCCCCATTTGCTATGTATGCTGAATTTGATGGCACACTTCCATTGAACCCATGGTTGGATGACTCAAAGGTGAAGAATATAATGGAATCATGGCTTGAGGGATTGGTCTTAATTTGCTTGGCTTTACCAAACAAATTTTGAAGCAAAAACTAGTTGGTATACTACAGACCTTAGTTATGACTATAAAAGGATGAAGTGACCTAGAAAATCATTCATGCATAGAAGGTGGGGATAGTAGAGATAGGTTTTTATGAATACAATGGTCTTTATATGTGCATGTTTAATATGGTAATGATTTCCTTCTATTCACTTGCAAAATGGATATAAAATATATGTTTCCATAAAATCTTGCATAAGATTTATCTCATTTGTTGAGGTGAAAGTATTAATGGTATATACATCATTAATGTTCTATTTGTAGAAAATAATCCCACATGATAAAGTTTATTGTATAGCCTAAATGTCATTCCATCTAGCCATGTTACCATGAATCCTATTTTGTTCCTAATCCATGTTTATCATTCCTAAGTGTTTCATTTTATTCAATATTTCAACCCATCATATGTACACTCAACATTATTTAAATTTTTTCCATTGTTGTTATCCCCTTTAGCCCTTTGTTAAGCCTCAAGTTTTCATAGATATATGGATATGTTTAAATTAAAGATTTAAACATAATAAAGTGACTTCTAGGTTTTAGGTTTAGGTTTAATAAGCCATTTAGCTTAGGTCCACAAAAAGATATTAGGGTCCTATCCTGTCTAATTTGTAGGTTTTTAGCTTCATGAAAAGAGTTTTCATAATGGTTAAATTAGAACTATGAAACTCATTAGGAACATTAAAAGCCATGAAGACTAGAAGAACAAGCCTATAGTGTATAACTAGTTCAAGGTCTAGATATAGGGCAAAAGACCCAATAGGTGAAATAGTATATGTGCATTTAAGGCCCAATATTTTTAAAAGTTTAGTACTAGTAGTTGTGACTTTAAGATTGTTAGAGTTGTACTATAAGTACTAATAATTTAATGACTTTAACCAATCATGTAATGCCACATCAACCCACCAACAAAACATGACTTAATCCACACCTATTGGTCCACCCTTTTTTGGGGGGAACTTGTTGTCAATTCAAGTATGCACCCTTGTTAAGATTTGCGAAAACTTAACTACTTGCTGAAACATGGAATCATTCTCGGATGTGGGTCTCCTTTCATGAGAATGAATCTCCAGAGTGAGCTAGTTCTCTTGTAATTTCTAAACTACTAACTTGAGGGGAAAGGGATAGAACGATGTAACTAAAATGCAAACTAATTCTAGAATCTAAACTGGATGAAACTCTATCACTCACAAATAGATCCTCTAACCTAAATCCTCACAATTTCACTAATAGTTATTCCTTAAGTAATTTGCAACAAGGTTTGGTGTCAAACACAAACTACAACCAGGAAGAAACTAAGTTTTAATAGTATTGAGACACAATAAAGGACTGAAATAGTCACAATATAACATCACATCAAGAATGCAAAAAATATGTGAAACAGGATGATTTTCTATTAGAATTGAAAGGAATATAATGCATGGAAAAAACAAAATGTGTGAGCCAACTACCTATATACAACTCTGCAAGAGAGAAGAAACTGATGCTAATTAACTGAGAAAAAACTAAGTTTTTCTCCTATAAATGCCTCCAAATGATCTCCTTTGAAGAAAGCTAAAAAAACTCCTACAAATAGACTCTAAGTGCATTTTTGACCTACTCATGAAAGCAAAAAGTAAAGCACTAAATCTGCCACCAATCTATGAAATAAGGCTGCAAAACTGCGCTCTCATGTGGTCCCACCATAAAACTGCTTTCCTCTACTCATGAAAGCTACAAAATTTGTCCTATATGACTCTAAATAAAACCAATCAAAATGGAAATTTGATGTACTTTATTAGCCTATAAAATGCCTAAAATAGTTAAACTTTAAAAGCAATTCATAATTTCATTGCTTTAAAGTTAACTTTACAATGATATGACAAATTTAATCAATACCTTATCGATATGATTTTTTGCAAAAATAAAATGATATTTGGTTTATAATTTCACCAAGATATTTACAAGATATGACAAAATGATTTTCTATAAAAATCACAAAAAATGAAATATTACACATATTTGCAAAAAATAAATAAAAGCCTTAAAAGTCTTGACACCATGGCCTCCATGTGTCAATATTCTGTCATCTCACCCCAGTCCATATGGCTTGAAAAATGCCAACTCACTACCTCTATAGTGCCACCATGTCGCATTGACCCCTTTGACCATGTCTTCATTCTACATACTCTTCACATTTCCAAGGTTCTTGTTTGATCTTTATGCATATATTCGAAACATGTGAAGGAAAAAGAAAATACATAAGTGGGAGGTTGAAGACACTCAACCACATGCATTATCAAATGATAATTAGACTCCAATGTGAGTCGACCACAAATCAGATCAAGGTCCTGCAAATATTCTAAAGGTACAACTCATGATAATGTCCACCTTTGACATAATAAAATAGGCCATATTCTTTAGTTGTCGGCCACTTCTCCTTATGATTACTAGGTATCACCAAACACAAAGTGTTGACCCCAATCTCATTTGGATAAAAATGATTATATTGTTTGCATGGTCAAAATGTGGAAAGGACGTCGAAACAAAAGAAAATATGGAACCCTAAAACATCAATCATTTTCATTTGGTTGATGTTGAGTTTGGCTCTACAACTGTGGCCGCTGACTTGGGGTTTTGTGCTTTGTGTATTCTACTCCATTTGACGGCTTTTGAGGTCAAAAACACTGCACTTCTTTGGCCAAAATGATAGGCCACACCTAGTAAGTTTAAAACTAAGCTTTAAAATGGAATTTCACTATCTTTTAATGGCTTATATATCTTAAATTGCCACAACCATGTTGTTGTTTCTTCAGTCTTCTTAACTTTGATATGTATTGTTTGGTTTCTCTGTGTCAAGCTTTGTGAAAATGGCAAAAAATGTCAAGAGTCTTCAACTAGTCATGGCCATAATCTTCTTCTTTGCTACATCATCATACAGTGAGCTCACTGTTCCTCTCCGTCATTGCTCTTTCATTTTATATATACAATTGTGATGAGGGTTTCATTCTCGTTTGTTAGGTATGTGAAATATCTTCACACATGGCACGACCATGGCATGTAATGCAATTCTGTAGCTTCACTCTTGTCTTTTGATGTAAAAAATATGAAGTTTGTTGTGTTCAAAGTGAGGGTTTCATTTATCTTGCATAGAACTTCTTTCCTCTTTGCGGACATGTCTTCAATACTTTACTTTCACCCTGCTTGACCATATATTGTGAGAAGAAAGGAAGCCTTTTTAAAACCTGACAAGGGTTTCATGTTTCTACTGTGTAAACAATATAATCAACTACGGCTTTGTCTACACAACTTTACTTTACCATTCTCCTTTTCAACACTGCAAAATGTGTTAGGGTTCTCAAACTTGATATGGGTACTTTGCTAATGAATGTAAATGACATTATGTTCCATGACTTCACTATGAATGTATGTTTGCATTTTTTTCTTCACTATATAAACTCATATTTGAAACCGAAACAATGCTTTATCTTTATGAGCAAAAGGTCCTCTTTCTACGAACACTAGCATATGGTATCTTTGTCTTCCTTATGTTGTCACTGTCATGTTATAATCACTGTTATTGTTCAAAAGAAATGATGATTGCATGCGGTTTCTATCTCTGTAGCTCTATTCACTCCTTCATGGACTTGCATATGAAATGATTTACTATCAATTTTCAACTTAGAACTCTTCTTCTTCTGTAGCAGCATACATGTCTTCAATTCTGTATCCTTACTTGTCCATTCAATGGATTGTAGCAATTAGATACTTTTCATATATGATGATGACCATGGCTATGTCATGACGTTGAGGCATTGTAACAAATAAAGGCAACACTTACTTGTTTTCTATACTCTGTAACAACATGAACCTCTGTTGTTCCTCTTTACTGTACTTCATCATATCAGATACATTATATGAGATGTCCTATAGGACATCAATCAGGTCCACTGTATCTGCTATCACCAGTTTGGTAGATCACTTATTATAATTAAACTTTATTTGAACTCATTCATGACTAATTGCATCCATGCACTTATAAATTTAATTTTGACACAACATGATATCCTATAGCATAAAGGATGATGGTCATACCAATTTAACTACTCCTTTGTCACATGATAATGACACTCTATTACACACATGTAATTAAATGTTTTTTTTGATCCTTTGAAGTTTGTGAAAGACAAAATGGGCCATCTGACTTGGCTGTCTTGTATTCTTCTGGTACAGATCTGTAATACTGTCCTATGTCTTTCATAGATATGCATTGAATGTAATAAGTGACACACTTTTTTGATGCTCAACTTATCAGTAGCAAAAGTGAGGCATAATTGGATATATTTCATCATTTAAAAGGCAGCTTATGTAATTGAATTCTGAATTTGATTTTGCCACTCCACTTAAATGAGAAAATATGATGCTTGGTACTCACCTGTCTTTGCAACTTGCTTACTAGTTTATAATGAATACTCCAATTGGATTATTGATCACAGATGGGTAAGCAAGCTTCAGATAGTCAATACTTGTTAACACTTACTCCTTTATCAGTCTGACAATTACAAATGCATTGTATACTCCTAATTATTAACATCCTTGAGAATGTCATTTTCATAATAGTTGGAGAAGTGCATAAGCTGTCTTATGCATTGAATTTTGTCCTCCATCAATTCAGGTCATGCTCCTAGTTGCATTTCATACTTTGAAGTGAAATCATGGTCATGTATTTGAAATGGGACTGATGCATATGATTATCTTTCTATTCCTTTAGCTTGTCATGTGAATGTCATCAATGATCTTCCTCTTCTATTCATCTGTTCTGAGATCAAGGGGCAGTAGCATGCTGGGCTCAACCCTTGTGGGAGCCCATTTGATACCACATGCTGAATATCTTCAATCAACTTCATGATTTATCCTATACCTGTACATGAAACAAATAGATTAGAATAAAACAATGATGTTCTTATATTTGCTTCTCTTCAGTTCCTTTTCCACACAGACGTTCTCATTTGATCAATGCATTACAACTAAAGTATTATGTCTCTCTTGATTGATGAAGGATTTTCATAACTGGAGCTTCTAACGGGACCTTCCCGCATTTTTTCAGGCACATGCCAAGGTCAAGAGTTGGACTAGAGGTGACTGCAAAGATCAACCAAAACAAGGCAATCATGGCTATGTCTTTCTGTCTTCTTCATTAGATGCATAATATTTTATTTATATTTGCATGAGTTCAACTATAACCCACGGCTTGTGTGGGACATCTGATATGTCTTAGTTTCCTTCAATGCAGTGTTTATTCTCTCATGTATCCAAACTTGTAAATGACTAACCATTGTGGTGAATGAATACTTATCTCATTTTACTACTCTGCAATGCAATGAATGATTGAAAATTTTTTCCCTGCATCTAAACAATTGAACTGCATTTGTCATAATAACTATGCAACTAGCACATAACAGAAATAAATCAAACCTCACTTAAAAATGATAAATTTGCTGAACTAATTTTTGAGCTGTGGTAAAAAAATGGTAACTTTTGTAGCGACTTCTGCTAGATGCTTGCCTGCTAAGAATCTGACTAGTTGCCTTGACATCCACTGGGCATAGAGTTATACTCTGTCCTTCTCAGAAACTAAAAAAAAACTATATTTCAACTCTCCAATAGTTCAAATAGAACTAAAAACTAAAAACAAACCCTATTGAAAGAAAACTAACAAGCCCTGACAGCCAAAACAAAATGTTGAAACAAATGTGCATGAGCACTTATTTACTGCAAAACTACTCTACTATATACAAAAGAAGTCTCTTATCCTCAGAGGCAATGTTTGAGGTGGATCCCATTAACTGGGATAGACAACACCTCTCCACTCAGCTTGGATAGCTAAAATTGTTTTCTTTGCACTCTATGATAACATAAGGCCCATCCCAAATGACATCAAATTTAGAATGCTTACATGGCCTGCTCCTTAGTTTATTCCACTTGAATACCAAATCTCCAACATTAAAATTCTTTGGTCTTGCTCTCTTATCAAATGCATTCTTCATTTGGGTTTGATGCATATCAAGCTTTCTTAATGCCTCTTTTCTTGTCTCTTCTAGCTCCATGAGCTGAGCTAGTCTGATTACAAAGGTTGTTCCTCTAACAACTCAAGTTCTTTGATCAAGGCCAATGTAGGCAATTCTATTGAAATAGGTAACCAAGCCTATTTTCCATAAGTAAGTAGATATGGGGAACAACCAGTGGCCCTCTTTGGTGTAATTCTGTCATCCCATAGAGTTAATTTTAACATTTCATGGCAAGTTTTCTGATTGTCCTGAATAGTCTTCTTGATGATCCTTATTAGATTTTTTTGGTAGATTCAGCCTGCCCATTACCCTTTGGGTAGTAGTTAGATGAAGTATTCAAATAGACATTATTTCTGATAGACCAATCTGAAATTCTTAATCCTAAAAAAGCTAGACCATTATGAGAGATGAATGAATTTGGTGTACCGAATCTTCACACTAGGTTCTAATAAAAGATTAGGATAGCAGATTCATTTGCCTCTTTTAAGGAAACAACCTCAGTTCACTTGGTAAAATAATCTGTGGTAGTCAAAATCCACTTGTGGCCTGCACTTGAAGGAATGTTTATTGGTCCTATGAAATCCAATCCCCATTTTGCAAATGGATGTTCAACTTTAACAGGATGTAGGGGTAAGGCAGCAAGTCTTTGCTTATCTACAAATAGGGAACACTTCTCACATCTTCTCACCTAAGCAAAAGTATCTTTAAACAAGTCCGTCCAGTAATAACCAGCCTGTATAATCTGCAAGGCAGTTGTTCTAGCTGCAAAGTGACCTCCTGAAGGTCCATTATGAAATTCTTCTAACAGTCTATCAACTTGATTAGGTCCAACACACCTCAAAAATACACCATTAAAGTCTCTCCTATATAAAATACCATCAATAATAGTACAAGGAGTAGCTTGCAATCAAAAATACCTTCTACCTGCCTTGTCTAAACTAATTGGACACTCACTGGTCTACAAATAATGCATCATCTAATGCACCTAGCTATCTGTTTGAGTTGGTGTATTAGTTAGTTCATTATTATTTAGCACTATTTTAGTGTCCTCTTGCTTTTCTTGCTCAAACTCTTCACTTTCAGCAAGCTGCTCGCATAAACCCTTACCTCTAATCAGCTTGGTTACTTGGATGTCAACATCAAATTCCATAACCTTGGTTATCCAGCCAGCTCTCTTGTCATTTATATCTCTGTTTAGTAAAAAACCTTTGATAGTGGCATGAGTAACTTTTAAGTAAATTTTATTATTAGACAACATATGCCTAAATTTCTTGAGGCTCCTTACAACAGTAAAAATATGTTTTTCCACAAAAGAGTACTTTAACTCATACTCATGCAACACTTGGCTAAAAAATGCAATTGGCTACTCTAATCCTTCATCGTTTTACTGACATAACATAGAAAAAATAGTGTTAGCTTCTCCAAAAGCATATAAAATGAAATCCTTCTCATAATTAGGATTGATGAGGGTAGGGGCAACAGCGAGGGCTTCTTTTATCTGCTCAAAGCTTCCTTTTCCCTCTTTAGTCCAACTGAATGGCACATTCTCTTTCAACATGCCAGTAAGAGGTTGTAACAAAGCTATAATATTTGGAATAAACCTCCTAAAAAAAATAATTCTGCCAAGAAAGCTCTGCAAGCCTTTCTTATGTGCAGGCAGTGGTAAATCTAGAATAGCTGAAACTCTCTCAGGGTCAATAGTAATACCTTCTTTTGAAACAATATGACCAAGGAGTCTTCCTTCATGAACTGAGAATATACACTTTTTGGGGTTCAATGAAACTCCAACCTCCCTACACCTCTAAAAAATCTGCTTCAAGTGGTCAAAATGATCATTAGAATATTTTGAAGAAATAGTTATATCATTTAGATAGACCAGCACTATTCTATTCATAAGACCATGGAAGGCCATATCCATTGTCCTCTGAAAGGTTGCCCCTGCATTGGACAAACCAAATGACATTTTTCGATAGGCCATGGTACCCCACTTAGTTGTGAATGCAGTTTTGTATTGGTCCTCTTCTTTGATAAGAATTTGATTATATCTAGAGTATCCATCTAACAAAGAGTACCTATTAGAACTTGAAATAGCTTGCAGTATTTGTTCAATAGAAGGAAGGGGGTAATGGTCTTTTAATGAGGCCTGATTTAGATTACAAAAATTGACACAAAGTCATATTTCACCATTCTTCTTCCTAACTGGGACTAAATTAGAAACCCAGGAGGTATGTTTTATTGGAAAAATGATACTACTCTCAATCAGTTTATTCAGCTCAGCCTTCATTAAGTGTTCAAGTTTGGGATTGAGGAGTCTTTGCTTTTGCCTAACAGACTTGGCATTAGGTTCTAACTCTATGGTGTGCTGGGCCAAACTGGGATCAAAACCTCTCAAATCCTTATACTCCCATACAAAGACATCAGAAAAATCTTGTCATAATTGAATAAAAGACTGTTGTTCTTCTCTAGTACATACCTTTCCAAGTTTTAGGAGTTTGTCCTTGAGAATTTCTATGTTTTGATAATGTTCTTGCTTCACTGTTATGCTGCACTTATCCTTTTTGAATTGATCATTAGTGTTAAACACTAATTCTAAGGTGAGTAATCCCTTTGGCAATTTAATCGTCCTTAACTGAACAGTCTGGTCTTCAAATTACTATTGATATTTATGCTGATTATCTACTACAAATTTAGCCTCTGCACTTAAAAAACTTAAGATTTGTTCATCACTGTTAAACACTTGCCATGAAACACTATTATCAGGTACAGAAGGCCTAACAACTATCTTAACATATGGCCATACCCCAACATTCTAAATCTAATTAGGAATCTCAAATTGGGATCCCAAGGCTGTCAACCTATCTGCATACTTATTTTGATCCCTGGGAACTGAAATTAGATTAAAAGCATCAAAAAATTTAATTGAATCCAACACTCTATGCTTGTACTTTTTGAGCAGATCATTTTTAGCAACATTTAGATTCTTAACTTAGTTAACGATCAACTCAGAATCGCCATAAACTTGAACATATTTGATACCTTTTTTTCTGAGCCCATTCTAAACCATTGATCAGGGCCTCATACTTAGCCACATTATTTGTGCAGCTAAAAGTAAATCTTAAGGCAGCATAATACTTGTCTCCTTGAGGTGAAATTAACATATTACCTCCACCGACACCTGTCTTGGTCCTTGATCTGTCATAGTACAGCTTCCAAAGCTGATCTTCCTACTGCTCTAATTGATTTTTATCATTAATCAGATTAGGAATCACTACATTAGGTTCCTGTATCATGTAGATGCCTAATCCTACCTCATTCATGTGATGGAAAGGATCACTTTCATGATCTTCAGCTACCCAATCATCTAAACTTATGTCTTCTATAGGTGCATTGGGATCTTGGTTCATGGGTTCATCCTACTACCTATGGGTGATGTAGAGATTAGCATTTATTGGGCTGGGAACATAGGGCTCAATATGGTCTTTTGCAAGTGGTTTGGATTGTATTGTTACTTTTGTACCATATCTCATTCTAAAGAACAAGTGAGTCTAGTTCGATGAAAGGAACCCACCCAATTTGGCTGTGAACTCCCTAGAAAGGTAGATTGTAAGACTAGGTGGAAGGTCAATGATGTAGATGTCTTGATGGATAGCAAAATTTGGACAAGCATGCAATGTGAGTGGAAGATTTTTTATTATCCCTATAGTACTAAGTGTAGACCCATCTAACTGTACTACTCCATTTGTAAGAGGCTCATAAATCAATCCTAATGAGTCAGCTACACTTTTGGGCATAATTGAACTACTTGCCCCTGAGTCTACCATACAGTTATGAACCAATTTATCACCGATAATGAGACTTAGATAGAAAGGGGGTGGTTTTACCTCATCTGTTGGCTGTCCACTTTTGATTTTAGAACTATTGGCAAGTAAAACCTTGGCCTTCTCTTGACTAGAATGCTTAGAAAGTGAGAGTTCAGTCAATGCTTCTTGCAGCAAATTCTTTTGGCCTAGGATGCGTAAAGCATCCATAACTGACATGCTCACTGTCACTTTTTTAAGATGATCAACTATATTAAAAGGAATAGGGGTTACCTTATGTTGTCCTCTTGCTGCAAATGCATCCGTCTGACCTTGTGATGACTGTTGTTGCATTTTGGGCTATTCTTTGACTAGTACTATTTGGTCCCTTTGCAAAATTTGCACTTTTTGCTATGGTACAGGGGTAGTTTGTGATGGATAACCTTGGTTTTTATCCCTTATAGCCTGCTATTGTACTACAATAGCTTGTTGATTTACATCTGCAGCCCTTAATTGTGACCTTGTGTTGGCTGAACAGGTGTACTTTACTGATTCTAACCTTGGAAATAATTTACGCAACAAAAATCAGATTCTTCCCAATTCATTAAGACCACATCAGCCTTATTCTGCTGAGTTGAAACTTTACTATTGACCCCTTTTGAACCTGCATAGCTATTCTGAACCATGAGTTCCTAATTTCTCACTCCATTCGTGTAGGCATCTTGATTATGTGGTTGATGACATGGATAACACCAGTCACTATCTTAGGCCAGATTATTCTATGTGAGTACAAGCTCTCTTGAGGTACTAGCAGTATTTGGATTATGAGCCTAAAAAGGTCAAGGGTTATAGTTCTTCCTTTGCCCCTGAGGATCAGCCTGAAAGGGTTGCCTATATTACTGATTTGGTTGATACTGAATATTTTACTGATTAGGCTAATACTGATTTTGATAGGGCAAACATTTCTCCATATTTACTAGCTTATTTGTAATTGTCCTTAAAGTATTTTCCAACTTTGGGGTATTTTGGGTTTGAACTAGGATAGCAGTTTGTTGGCTATTTGATATGTTATTGCTATAATAGGTCAGACAACAGCTAAAGGAGGCACTGCCATAGGCATTGATGGTTGGATTTTAGGAAAAATGAGTAAAGGGGCCTAGGGGCTATCTTCCTTGCTTGATTAAGGTAGTTTTCTGCTCTAACAACGGTCTCAAAAGAATCTAGAAGGGTGGTCCCTACCATAGACTATATCATTATGGAAATTTCATTGTTCAAAGCTTTGAGATAAAACAAAAAAGTATGCCTTGGCAAAGGTTTTACTATTGTGGGAATCCTATCCCAGGTTCTCTAAAATTAGTAGTTGAAATTAGCCATGTGTTCATGTTGGGAATTAAGGTGTCTCAACCTTGGTAATTCTCTGCATTTGTAATGTTTGTATTTATTATTCAATTGCCTATGTTGTAAATAATTGGAAATTCAACTTTGTCATATTGTGGGATGTGGCACGGTGATGTGTCAATCCTACATGGATTATGACAACTTGTTATTTTGTCCTCACATAAGGAGATAGGTGTCCCACTTAGTGGTAGGAATATTCTACCATGTGTCAGCATCTTCTATGTTGTGTAAGGAATGTTTGACCGAAACGGTTACGATAGATCACTATGACGAATCTATGACATGTAAGAGTCGAGAATAGAAGGTTGTAAGACAGGTAATGACATGTGTCATGTAGCATCTTTCAATGAGGCATATTTCGGTGCCCCAAGGTGGAATATGATGTGTTGTAAGAGAATATTCTATTTATAGCATGTGTATGACAAATTCTCTTATAGATGTAAGTTGTAACTGCTATGACAGATTCTATGACAGTCGTAAGTGTCGTAAGAGCATCTGTCATAGCCCATTTTGGAAATAAGTGACCTCTTTGGGATAGAAGCTGTGGACAAGTGTCAGACACATTTGACAATTTTGACTAAGTGTCCCTAGGTGTGTGATTTGGTCCAAGATGCCGTATTGGACGCCCATTCCAAGATAGGTCCAATATTGCCTTGTATTTTCTTTATATACAGGTGCTTGGAGATGGAGTTTGTATCACAGGTTTACAGGTACTGTCATGCTACTGGATTGACTCCAGACACGATTGTCAAAGACCATTGAAGCTTGCATTGCAAGTGTATTGTAAACATTCTTTTAGATTTGTTAATACATTGTGTAGGTTTCTGAGTGGGGTTTTTCACCCAATAAGGGTTTTCCCCATCACAAATCTTTGTCTCTCTTCTTCTATCTACTTTCTAGTTCTTATTTTTTGCTACAATATTTCATGTTAATGGTTTAACATCGCTGTAATAGTTAGGATAAAGTTGAATTTGCATAGCCCTCTCCTTAATAGATTAGTGTAGGAAGCATTTTCGCACACCTAGCTTCCTTTCAGTTGGTATTAGAGCTTGATCACCTTTGGTCCTAGTTGTAGGGTAGGGGTTTTTGGATCTAATCTTAGGTTGAGTGGGAGTCTATGTAGAGCATTCTGTATCTTGTTACAATAAGGAGATGGTAGGCACATCAAGAAGGTTTGAAGTAGAGAAGTTCAATTACAGTAATTTTGAGCTGTGGAAGCTCAAAATGGAAGACATGTTAGTTGACTGAGACCTTTGGGAAAGTGTGAAAAGAACTAAACCAGCTACAATGACACAAGCTGATTGGGATCTTGTTGGGTGAATATTTTGTCGTTAACTCGCTAATGGCAAAATGGGTATATCAGCCACAACTATGATGAGACAAAGTCTCTCCTCTCAGCAAGGGGAGGTTCCCTCTAATTACTTGACTTTTGCAAACCAAACAACTTATGAAATTTATGCACACTAAAAACTATGTTTGTGGTGGTTCCATCTCATCTCATTCTCTTTTTTTAGAATAGATGTTTATACTTCAAATTCTTGATAGAAGACTTATAAATTATCACAAAATCATAGAAACACAAAGTTTTTTATTACCTCACTTACTAATTGTAAACAGAACTATTTTGAAGTAGAATGCATCGCAAAGTCTTCACTTCTCTTCAAGATGATAAAAGTAAATCAAATATAACAACTTGCAGCACAAAGTCTCCAAACTATTGTATTCTCACAAACATGAACATATAACTCACAAATGATTTGATAACACAAAGTCTATCAGAATCAAATTAAGAGCGCTCTTCAATCACTTGAAACAAACTTCACACTTCAATTATTATCAAATAAGACTATGATAGCAAGATGTAAGAACAATACTATCACAACACAAATAATCCCAAGACAAAGATTGGAATTGAACTTGCTTTCTTGTATTGATAAATATTTGATAATTGATTTTCACAAAAAGCACAAAGTCTTGATTTGCTTTTCAATTCGCCAGAGTTTTCTTGCAATAGACAAAAGATAATATTTACAAAAGAGGCCCTCTTTATTTATAGGGAGAGGCTGTGAGAAAAATTAGGAAATCTACAACTACTTTGACTTATTCCACAAAAGAGTCCTATTTGACTTGGGACTTCTCTTGTATCACATGTAATTACATTTTGAAAAATTACATGTGTAGATGTCCAAAACAAAATTCAATTTACATATCATCTAAGAAAAATAAGCTAAGGCACTAGTTTCCTCCGTCTTTTTTCTTCAGGAAGTCCTGGTACATAGTTTGAATGACTGACATCTCGCATGCATCCGGTTTTGCTGTATTCCTTGAGATGGTGCGAGCTTGGAGAATTGAATCCTTTACCACCTTTATCACCTTTTCATGCTTATCTAAGTTATCCTTCAGGTTCTCTAGAGTCGAATGTTGGTCATACAAGCTATCCATTGAAAGCACTGAGGGCACCTCCTCTTCAAATTTCTTTTGAACTATTTCTTCAAAAGAACTTATCATTTCCTGTGCTGTGACGAAACTATGATCTTCCCTTGTCAAGGTGCATGGAAGTTCTTCTAGCTAGTGTAGGAGTGTGACATCACTATCTTCACTAGCTTCTCGAGATTGGCATAGATCTTCAAGTAGATTCTTTATTATGAAAATACGATGAGCCAGAGTCTCCTTGGTGTTACGATATGATTCCCTGTTGGTGATGAGCCCAATGGTAATCAGATTCTTTATCTTGATCTTCTTCATATCTATCCACTCTTCTCGGCTATCTTCTTGATCTTGCAGCTCTTGTGAAAGTAGTTCTACTAGGTTGTCTAGCTTAGCTTTAGCTTTGTCCATTTTCTCTTTCCTTTCCATAGCAGTCTTTAGCAGAACTCGTCCTTGAGCCAACAACCGCTCCACTACATCCCCCACTATCTTACCTCTAGCTTGCACTTTTTCAACCTTCTATATTAGGGGATCTTCCACTGTCACTGCCATGGGTTCTCCTATTTCTGATGACTTCACTATTTTTTGAAGAACAACAGCCAGTTGTTCTGCTTTTGCTTTGTACTGCTCCTTCTCCTTCTTGGCTTCGTCATACTTTTCAAGTAGGGTACTGGCAGTGGTCTGGAAATCTGCCTTGACACCCTCATGAGTCACTTTACCCAGCTCAACCCTTGAGATGACATAATTACTCATGTCAAAAGTGTCAACCATGGCATCTTCAGGAGGTTTGGCAATCTCAGTATATCTGATCCCCTTTTTAGTGACCAGCCTAGAAATAGTCTTAGGCTTCTTCTTCTGGTTCTTTGCTTTCACAGGCAATAGCTTTTCAATGTCAATCTCATCAAGTGAGATGGCTTGCTTCTTCCTCTTCGGAGTATAGGCAGATAGCCATGGAGAAAGTGTAGAATTGCCAATAGTTGGAGAGGGATCTCCTACTTGCTTGGCCGGCTCCATTTTTGTACCAGTGATGTTGACAATTGGACTTGTGTTGGTAAACACAACACCTATATCAACAACCTTTTGTGAAGTGTCTAGAAGATTTTCTAAAATAGTTTGTTCGCTGATATCAAAAGATGGGGAAGATAAGCTTGGAATGGAACCAGAAGAATAAAAAATAGTTCGAAAGCTAGCCCTCATAGATTGAGGAGTATTGTCAGAAGAAACAACAAAAATTGGAGAAAGAGGAACACTTGAAATCATTGGCAAAACATCAGAAACTGGAACATGAGGAAGAGGTGTAAGAACTTGTGTCTCGGAGGGAAGATCTTTCATAGGAGTCTGAGGAGAACCACCAAGCTGTTCTAACTCTATATCTTCATCTACACCTTGTTCAGCTTCATCAGATACCTTTGTCTTAGACTTTTGAACATTTTGTTCTTCAGTCTCAACATCTTCAATTTCCATCTGATCATCATTAGTATCTTCAACATCTAACTTAGTGGTGTCAGAAACTTCTGTGGCTTCCTTCTTCTTTCCTCCTTTTGTTACAAATTTAATCTTTGGTTCGTGTATCTTGGAGGAAGAAGGGGTGTCACTCCTGTTTTTAGTTTGGTTCTCTACCTTCTTACCTGTTTGCTCATGTGTTTCAGCTTCAGATCCTGTAAGAAATTCTTTCAACTTAATCCACTTACTTTCCAACCACAAGTTGGTGTTTGCCAGTATTGGTTGGAATCTTTTCCTGATGGATGTCTCCTCTTTGACTGACCATTTCACCTCTAGGAGAGGTGAAGCCTCAACATTTTCTACATCATATTTGTGGTCTAGGACATTCCCATCATCCTCCATTCCATCTGGAATATCAATGAGTCCTAGTTCCTTAATTTGACTTAGATGAAGCCTGCAGAAATC
This sequence comes from Cunninghamia lanceolata, assembly GCA_027924645.1. Classification (NCBI taxonomy): domain Eukaryota; kingdom Viridiplantae; phylum Streptophyta; class Pinopsida; order Cupressales; family Cupressaceae; genus Cunninghamia; species Cunninghamia lanceolata. Next base: position 2,395,167 of record BSBN01001271.1, on the reverse strand, counting down.
CAGTTTTTCGATCTCATTTTGAGTCCTGAGATCCACCCATATATCTTCGACCATTGGCACATGAAAGTTTGACTTCCTCTTGATTTTATCCTAAACACTTCTGAAGTCAAAATGGTCTCTTTTCTTGTAGGCCTTCATCATAACCAGTTGCAATTCAAAGTCAATTATTTTTGCTTTGTTGGCGGATTGAACCAAGTACCTCCCAATTTCCACGGGGAATTTTATCCCTGACTTTTTCAGCTCCATCTGTTTGTTGTGCACCACAATCAGTTGTCTACAAAGCTCCATAAGAACAATGCAATCACTGGGATATCGTGGCAACATGTAAGGGTAACCAGGATAGTACCCTACTCGAAGATATGTGAAGGTGGGAAATTGCAAGAATAAGCAACCAAAAGAATTTACCACCTGCCAAGCTTCATCAGAAACTCTTCTTTGAACCAGTTCATCATCCCATAAGCACATGAAAACTGAGAAGACCACATCATTGACTCTTCTAAAATGATGAATTGACCCCTTCAGAGTGATTTGGGGGTAATATTCGTACACTAGGATCAATCTCCTATCTCCCACTTGGGTTAAACCTAGAAAGTTTCTCATGCTTGTAGCAGCATAGACAAGATAAGAGGTCATGTAAAATTTGAAAGTAGTATTGACCCTTATCAGTTGCTCGTGCAAAGCATTGCTTATCTGTTCACCCCCAAAATAGCTTCCGGTTACCCTGTAGAATCTCCTTGATGTAAGTGTACATCTAGTGCTAGAATTTGGAAGTAGTAGGGAGTCCTCTGATGTGACTCAAAAGAGTAATCAAATCACACACTTCCTCTACAAAGTCACTCCTGTGAAGATCATTTGGCCATCTGGTCAAATTACCCCTAGGAATCTTTAACCATTTGTTGTTTATATACCTCCTAGCAGATTCCACATCATTATCATAGTCTTGTTGACCCTGGGCAAAATCAATTCGGCCAATGTTTTCAATAGGTGGACACATGAAGATTTTGTCAAGGAATTCTGCATCCAATCTCATGATTACATTTCCCTGTGAGTCCGTCACAACTCTAGTGTCTCTATTGTAATGGCTGGCCACTTGTAGAATAAATTTAGGATTGTGTACATTTACTGGAAATGATGCAACCAAATGAATATTGCTGTCAATGATTTTCTACATAGGCTTGGAGGGATTTGCCTATTTAGTTCTATCTATGAAATCGGCCAAGTCCACATGCCCAATTTATGTGTCTCTGATTTCATCAATGTTTTACTGTACTGCCATTACCGGAAAGACACCCTGGTACTTGTACTTCATGGCTCTAGCCTTTGATGGAGATGATTCTGACATGAGCTCTAGAGAAAATTGTGAATTTGAACTCCACCACGAACACTGATTAAGAACTGCAAAAACCATGATCTCGCAGTCAGGGAAAAAATTGGAAAAACTAGGTCAACTGCGATTCGACGATCATGGACAGGAAAGCACGCATTTAAAGGGCTTGAGTGCTCAAATCAAGGCAAAGGTGACCTTTTAGTTTTGAAAGGTGAATTTTCCCAATGTTGGGAAAAATTTAGGAAAATATGCTTGAGCGGGTGATTTCACCACCATTGCAAGTTGAAAGAGTCTCTAGGTGTAAAGGCGGTGGAAAACACCGCCATTGCATATGTTTTGGAAATTATTTTTTAACATGCACAAGTGGGTGTTTCGGCTACTCCAGTAGGGAAGTGATTTTAAACACGCAAGTTTTGGTGTAGGAGCAGCAGAAATTACCGCCGTTACATGTGGAACCAAATTTGATGTTTAAGGTATTCGGGTGGCAATTCCAACTGACCCTGCATGTGGTATTTCAAGGTTTTCTATGTAAGGGCGACGACATTCGCCGCCCATACACTGATATCACATCAAATGCTTAGTCGACATTTTTTACCGATTAGTATTTGATCTGTGTTCGTGGAAATGACTTCGAATGGTAGGAAACCTTTGAAAAAATGGTTTTACTTTTTTGGTCACACATCAACCTAAAACCTAGGGCACGAACAAACCATCGACAACATATATCAATCCTAAAAACCTAGGGCACGAACAAACAATGGAAGATTGAGGATTCGACACAAAAGACCAAATCAAAAATGATAATTTAAAATAGAAACGTAACATTATAAATGACAAATGCGAAACAACAAAACTACTGACAATCACTTAGAGAAACCCTAGAAAGATATTTAACAACTTACCTGTTAAAGAAGGAGAAACCCTATACGCGAAGATGGCCACTTAAAATCCATTTAAGCCCAAAAGTCAGTGCAATCAATGTTTTGAGGAAGAGAATACTAATCAACTGGGAGGTTTTGAACAGAGGGAATGACGAGGGACAATGAGTTTCAACATTACGTTTAAAAGGTCAAAATCAAGCTCTTAATACCCGACATGAGTGGCCATTAATGTCACTTCCAGTTAAAAGATCCAGAGATCTTGTTTGAGCAGGAGTTTCGGTCGCTCTGATAGGTAGAGTGTGCAAGACATGTAGAGGTGGGAGGTTTGGCCACCATTACACAAAATAAAATGTTCAATCATATGTAATGGCAATTAAATATGTCGCTCTTACATATGTTAAAACAAACTTTCAAACGTGTAATAGCGGTGTTTACAACTGCTTTAACATATTCACACAAACTTCAACATGTATGGGCGGCTAAAATCACCGTTGTTACGTGTTAAAAATCAAAAAAATTTCTAACACCTGAAAATGACTAAAAATTGACATTCTAACCAATTTACAACTTAAATGATATTTGTGAATATCAAGAGACCGATTTAAAGGAATGTCATAAATCCATCTAGAATGTCAAATGACTTCATGCGAGATCAAGGGAATCTTGTCTCAATTTGCAAGCTTAGAGTGTAGATTCATGAAATGGACAAATTTCGTGGGGGTTGTCTACAAAAATGAGCGTAGCTGATTTTGAGAACAACAGCTGGCTCTAACTAGGGAACTTCCTTTGATCAAACTTTGAAATGATCGAAGGGAGTAGGATCTAGTCTCTAAGTGCCTTCATCCACGCCATTGGGCTATAGAGTCAAGCTAAAAAGAAAAAGACACAAAAGACTAAACGAAAACACAAAAATAAAACACAAAACTATACAAATGTACAATTTAACTTATCTGATACTTCAGAGATTGAAGTGCTTCAGATGTTGTCCACTGTGAGGCAACGAGAATGGTGTTCCATCTTGATACTCCAGCAAGAAACTATTTTCACCACAGAATTGATGAATGGTGAATGGACCTCTCCATAAGGAATCAAATTTTCTGTGCATCCCTTTTGGTTCTCTCCTCTTCTCCCACAACAAGACTTGATCTCCAATCTGAAACTCACGAGACTTTGTCTTCTTGTCGAAGAGTTTCTTTACTTGATTTTGGTGCTCAGCAATACGGTCCACCACCATAGTGCGCTGCTCCTCAAGTTCAGTCAGATACATGACCATTTTATCAATAGAACTATCAAAAGTTCTATCTTCCAATGGCTTTACCAACTTCAATGCTAGCAATTCTAAGGTAATTGGTATCTCCGCATTCAAACCATATAGAAGCTGAAATGGCGACATGCCTATCGCCCTTTTGGGTGTAATTCTATCTGCTCATAAAGCATCAAACAATGCCTTATGCCAAGGTCTCTGATTCTCATCTACCAGTTTCCATATGATAGTGACCAGATTCTTATTGCTTGATTCTGCTTGACCATTCCCTTGTGGATAATAGTCTGAAGAATGGAAAAGAATGATCCCATGCTCGTAGCAAAATTTAGTAATCTCATGAGAGGAAAAACAAGTAGCATTGTCTACTACAATCTTGTTTGGAACTCCAAACCTGGAAATAATGTTCTCCTTAAGAAAACTGCATACCACTTCAGAAGTAGCATGTTTGACTGGAATAGCTTCCACCCATTTGGTAAAATAGTCTATTGCGGTGAGAACATAGTTATGTCCTGCACTTGATGATGGATTTACAGCACCAATGAAGTCAATACCCCATTGCTAAAAAGGCTCCTCAATCACCACTGGTTTTAGAGGTAAGGCTGCCAACTTTGGTTTCCCAACAAACTGTTGACACAACTCACACCTGCGTACCCAATTATATGCATCTTGGAATAGCGTGGGCCAATAATATCGAGCTCGTAGAATCTTGTGAGCTGTTACAAGTGTAGAGAAATGTCCTCCACAAGCCAAATTATGGAAAGACTCCATAAGTCTACTTTGTTGCACTTTATCCACGTAACGGAGAAATACACCATCATGACTTCTCTTGTACAAACCATTGTCCCAAAGGACGTAGTTAGCAGCTTTTAACTTGACAATTCTTTTTTCCTTATAAGACAGGTGAGAAGGACACTCACCATAGGTAAGGAAATGAGTGATATTGGAATACCACTCGTCAGTTGTAGTAACAAAAAGAATAGTTGGTGTGTCCACAACTTCTCCTTCTTCGTCACCTGTCTCTTTTGGGACGTTATCAACAATCAATTGACACAAGCCTTTACCACGCACAAGCTTGGTAGGCTTGTTATCCAAATCAAATTCTTGGATCTTAGCAATCCAATTACCTCTCTTTGTTCCGAACTCCTGTTGAGTTAGGATAGATTTGACTGTTGCATCAGGAACCATAACAACAGTGTGTGAGTTTAGAATATAGAACTTGAAATGCTTCACCGCTTTGACCATGGCATAGTCATGCTTCTCCATATTTGAATACTTCAATTCATGAGCTTTGAGAGGACAACTCATAAATGATATGGGGGATTCAACGCCTTCTTCATTCTAATAAACCATAATAGCTGAAAGTGTGTGTTCTGAAGCATAGCTATAAACTACAAAATCTTTAGTGTAGTCGGGACAAACAAGAACTAGAGCATGAACAATAGCTCTCTTGATATCCCTAAACACTTCCTTGCCTTCCGCAGTCCAATGGAAAGTGGCCTTACCCTTCATCATATTGACAATGTGACAGGTTTTTCCTGCAAACTCAGGAATGAACCTTCGCAGAAAATTCACCTTTCCAAAGAAAGAATGAACAACAGTCTTACTCACAAGCAGAGTAAGAATTTGAATGGATTTAACTCTTTCTGAGTCAATCTTAGTACCTTCCCGGGATATAATGTGTTCGAGAAGCTTACCTTCTGTAACCCCAAAAATTGACTTCTTGGGATTAAGGGAAATACCATTTTACCGACAATGCTCCAGCACTTGTCATAAATGATGCACATGATCATGACAATTTTTGGAAAAAACTGTCAAGTCATCAAGATACACCACGATGAACTTGCCCATCTCATCTTTGAAGGCTAGATCCATCACTCTCTGAAATGTTGCACCAGCATTGATCAGACCAAAAGGCATTCTGCGATATGCAAATGTGCCCCAAGGTGTGGTGTGAAGGCAGTTTTGAACTGATCAACTTCATTGACCTCCACATGGTTATACCCCAAAAAACCATCTAACATAGACAGCATTTCTGAACCAGTGACTATTTGCAATACTTGATCCATGATGGGCAAAGGATAGTTATCTTTTAAGGAAGACTGGTTAAGATTCCTGAAATCAACACAGATATGGATTTCTCCATTCTTCTTCCTTACAGGTACTATGTTTGCGATCCATGTGGAATGATGAATTGGAAAAATTATTCTTGCGTTCAGTATCTTCTAAATTTTAGAAAGGATCGTACCTGATATCCTAGGGTTGTATTGCCTCTGCTTCTGCTTGTGAGGCAATGATCCAGCTTTAAGGGGAATCTCATGTTGAACCTCCTTAGGCCTGAAAGATTTCAGATCATCATAGGAGTAAGCCAAAACATCAATGTAATGGCAAAGTAGGGTAATAAATTTGAATCTTTCATCAGCAGTGCAACATTTTCCAATGTTGACCATCTTAGGGTCTGCTTCCGAACCTAAATTGACCTGCTCAAATTCCATAGAGGAACTTGAATCCTATTGTTGCCACTGCTTGATATACCTGTCATGTTTATCAAACAATTTTTCAAGGGAAACCAAACCTTTTGGGATTTTATTTCCTTTCAATTGTAGAAATTCTTTGCCGGTTTGTGAATCTATCTCTGAAACATATTCATGCGATGGTGATTCACTTCCTTCAAAGTAAAGCTCATCAAAGCTATCCATCTTTTCAAGGAAAGCGATGATTTGGTTATCACCATTGAACACCTGCCAATGGTCAGCGTTATCAGGTACACTTGGTCGAAAGACCAGCTCAATAGTGTACTTGTTTCCTTTGAAATTCTTTTGAGGAACCATGAGAGTAACAGAAACAACCAATGAATTTGCACGATCATTGAACTCTCTTGGTACTGCAGAAATGTTGAAAGCATCAAAACCTTCAATGCAATCCCATACGCGATTGTGATAGTGTCTCAGTCTTTCATTTTTAGTGTGGTACAAATTCCTCACTTGACAAACCACCAATTCAGCATCCCCTTGAGCGTGAAGGATTTTAACACCTCTAGCATGAGCAGCTTCCAATCTAAGCAACAAGGGCTCGTATTCGGCAGTGTTATTGGTATTGTCAAATTGTAACTTGTATGAAAAAGGTAAAATATCACCTTGTGGCGATATCAAGACCACTCCGGCTCCAGAACCGGTGGAAGAACAACTACCATCAAACTCTAAAATCTAGACTTCATCAGAATTTGATTTCTTGGAATTTCTTTGGTCAGAAGATTTCTCTTCATCAGTGAGGGAAGAATCTAGCATTACTATATCCTCACCTAAACTTCCATCTGAAAACTCTTCTGAGTCTCCATCTAACACATCCGAGCTATCACCTGATGTACTCTCATCTGATGAACTGGAACCATCTTCGGTGGACAGAAAATAATTACCCATTCCCGAGGACTCACAAAATTTGAGCTTTAGGATTTGATGTTTGGGTAACAATGTATTTTACCTCCTTCTCAGGAAGCAACTTCTGTATGACACCTTTAACAGGTATCCTTGCTTCAGACAGCTCCATGTTCAACTCCCCACCTACATCCTTGCAGAAATTATGTCCAAGAAGAATGCCGTATGAAGCTAGAACATCAGCTACGAGAACTGTCATCTTGATTCTCTTATCTGGAAAAGCTGCAAATGCAAATTGGGCATCTTTGATTTGACCCAAGAGTGGAACTTGCTTTTTCTCCATAGAGAAACACCTCCCAAAAATTTTGGTTAAGGTGAGGCCAAGGGCGTCTGCTACCTTAGTAGGCATAACATTGTCAAAGGCTCCGGAATCTATTACGCAATTGCTCAATTTATGACCATTTACTAATAGGGAAACATAAAAAGGTTCAATTTTTCCAGATGTTTCAAGGGGAGTAGTGACAAGATTATTTTGGGTAGGCTTGCTTTTGGAGGAGTCATGAGAAGCTTTTGGAAAATCTTGTCCTGCAGGGATGGTCTTATTTTTTACATATTTGGCTAATCTATCAAATTGTTCAAGATTAGCCTATAAATACTCAACTTCAGACATTTGTATATTAGTTCTCCTAGCATGATCTATTATATCAAACTGCTCAAAAGAAATAGATACGGAGGAAGAAAAACCATCATTCTAATTTTTGGTAGAGATAGCACTAGTCTGAGGAGTAGAAGTGGAAGGTACAAATTCGTTAGAGGCACTTACTTGTTTATTGATCACTGGGTCTTTTGATTGGAAAGGTAGTGGACTCCCCCATTTAGTGATTGAAATCACCAGTTGAGATTCTTCTCTTGCCTTCCCTTTATCAGCTTCGAGAGCTAACTGATTTTGAGACCTAGTGAAAATAGCATATGCTCCTTCACCCACTTCTCCTTTTTTAGCTTCGTCCTAATAATTCAGAAAACTAATGGTAGAGTCGCCAGCTAACTCTTCTTCTCCTTCTATGAAGAGATTAGCACCATTTTCATAATCCAACTCGGGTTGGAAAGAAAGTTCATTTCCAGCTTCATAATAGCCAACAACAGAGTTGACCAGTGCTGCTTCAATGGCAAGCTTCCCCTGTGTAGGCGGAAGACGGTTGTGTTGTCCTTGATTTCTAGTAGCATTGCCTTGATATGAATTATTTGGAAATGTCCTCCTTGGTATATCTCGATAAGAAGGAGCAGACATACCTTGGGACATTTTTCTCTTCAGAGCTAGCAATTCATTTGCTAGCTTTTGTACCATGGGATCCATGGTGCTTGTGGAAGAATTCTCAGTAGAAGAGGAGCTTTTATTTCTATTAGTATCCCTTCTTATCTTACCCGCAAGGATAAGATCATCTTCCACTTTAGCTGCCAGAATCTGAGCTGCAGCAAGATCAGTAGGAGTAGCTCGCCTCAATAGAAAACTCACCTCAGGAAGTTGTGTATTGATAAAGAAACATTTGAGGTTCTCCGCTGTTGGCTCAGTGGTGGTGGGAATCCTGTTTCTTAACTTATTGAACTTAGCGATGAAGTCTCGCATAGGTTCATGAGGTTCCTTTTTCATTTGTGTCAGCTTTGCCAACAATGCATGTGCATCCTCCATAGGTTTAAACCTAGCTTTGAACTTGGTTTTGAGAGTATTCTAGTTCATTATGGTCTGAGCTTGAAGGTGGTAAAACTAGTCTGTAGCAGCACCTTGTAGTGTTTCTACAAAGAGTCGTACAGCTACATCTTTGTGCTCGATACCTATCACACCACAGGCTATACAAAAAGCCGTAATGTGCTCATCAGGATGAACTTTCCCGTCACCATAGAATTTGGGGAAATTCTTTCTTGAACTATGAGGTAGTTCGTGCAAAGGTGGGGTCAAATTCAGAGGACCAAAGGTATTACCCCAAGGGCCTTGCTGATTGAAAGGCGGGATAACAAACCTTTGTGTCGTATGAATAGAAAAAACTCTGTTAGCACTAACACTAGAAACTTCACCTGGTATTGGAGACCTAGCATTTGTAGGAGGAAAACTCCTAGTGCGCTGAAGATGAGGTCATGGAGTTAAGAATCCAAAATTATCTTGCTGCATCAATTCAAATGCAGGATCAATAATACCCTGAGCCCTCTTGCTTCTGGTGTACCGAGAATCTGCTAGAATGTAGTATGCTAAAAACAATTTTACAACAAATGGAAAAGAACTGAAAATGCTTCAACTCAAAGTGTGAGGCTTCAAGTTGCGCGTTCCTTCCCCAGCAGAGTCGCCAAAAAAATGTTGGGTGAATATTTTGTCGTTAACTCGCTAACAGCAAAATGGGTATATCAGCCACAGCTATGATGAGACAAAGTCTCTCCTCTCAGCAAGGGATGTTCCCTCTAATTACTTGACTTTTGCAAACCAAACAACTTATGAAATTTATAAACACTAAAAACTATGTTTGTGGTGGTTCCATCTCATCTCATTCTCTTTTTTCAAAATAAATGTTTATACTTCAAACTCTTGATAGAAGACTTAAAAATTATCACAAAATCACAGAAACACAAAGTTTTCTGTTACCTCACTTACTAATTGTAAACAAAACTATTTTGAAGTAGAATGTAGCCCAAAGTCTTCACTTCTCTTCAAGATGATAAAAGTAAATCGAATATAACAACTTGCAGCACAAAGTCTCCAAACTATTGTATTCTCACAAACACGAACATATAACTCACAAATGATTTGATAACACAAAGTCTATCAGAATCAAATTAAGAGCGCTTTTCAATAACTTGAAACAAACTCCAAACTTCAATTATTATCAAATAAGATTATGATAGCAAGACGTAAGAACAATACTATCACAACACAAATAATCCCAAGACAAAGATTGGAATTGAAGTTGCTTTCTTGTATTGATAAATATTTGATAATTGATTTTCACAAAAAGCACAAAGTCTTGATTTGCTTTTCAATTCGCCAGAGTTTTCTTGCAATAGACAAAAGATAATATTTACAAAAGAGGCCCTCTTTATTTATAGGGAGAGGCCTTGAGAAAATTTAGGAAATCTACAACTACTTTGACTTATTCCACAAAAGAGTCCTATGTGACTTGGGACTTCTCTTGTATCACATGTAATTACATTTTGGAAAATTATATGTGTAGATGTCAAAAACAAAACTTAATTTACATATCATCTAAGAAAAATAAGCTAAGGCACTAGTTTCCTCTATCTTTTTTCTTCAGGAAGTCCTGGTACATAGTTTGAATGACTGACATCTCACATGCATCTGGTTTTGTTGTATTCCCTGAGATGGTGTGGGCTCAGAGAATTGAATCCTTTACCACCTTGATCGCCTTTTCATGCTTATCTAAGTTATCCTTCAGGTTCTCCAGAGTTGAATGTTGATCATACAAGCTATCCATTGAAAGCACTGAGGGCGCCTCCTCTTCAAATTTCTTTTGAACCATTTCTTCAAAAGAACTTATCATTTCCTGTGCTGTGAGGAAACTATGATCTTCCCTTGTCAAGGTGCATGGAAGTTCTTCTAGCCGATGTAGGAGTGTGACATCACTATCTTCACTGGCTTCTCGAGCTTGGCATAGATCTTCAAGTAGATTCTTTATTATGAAAATACGATGAGCCAGAGTCTCCTTGGTCTTAAGATATGATTCCCTGTTGGTGATGACCCCAATGGCAATCAGATTCTTTATCTTGATCTTCTTCATGTCTATCCACTCTTCTAGGCTCTCTTCTTGATCTTGCAGCTCTTGTGAAAGTAGATCTACCAGGTTGTCTAGCTCAGCTTTAGCTTTGTCCATTTTCTCTTTCCTTTCCACAGCGGTCTTTAGTAGAACTCGTCCTTGAGCCAACAACCGCTCCACTACATCCCCCGCTATCTTACCTCTGGCTTGCGCTTTTTCAACCTTCTATATCAAGGGATCTTCCATTGTCACTGCTATGGGTTCTCCTATTTCTGATGACTTCACTATTTTTTGAAGAATAGCAGTGAGTCGTTCTACTTTTGCTTTGTACTGCTCCTTCTCCTTCTTGGCTTCATCATACTTTTCAAGTAGGGTACTGGCAGTTGTCTAAAAATCTACCTTGACACCCTCATGAGTCACTTTACCCAGCTCAACCCTTGAGATGACATAATTACTCATGTCAAAAGTGTCAACCGTGGCATCTTCAAGAGGTTTGGCAATCTCAGCATATCTGATCCCCTTTTCAGTGACCAGCCTAGAAATAGTCTTAGGCTTCTTCTTCTAGTTCTTTGCCTTCATGGGCAACAGCTTTTCAATGTCAATCTCATCAGGTGAGATGGCTTGCTTCTTCTTCTTTAGGGTATAGGCAGATAGCCATGGAGGAAGTGTAGAATCACCAATAGCTGGAGAGGGATCTCCTACTTGCTTGGCCGGCTCCATGTTTGTACTAGTGATGGTGACAATTAGACTTGTGTTCGTAAACACAACACCTGTATCAACAACCTTTTGTGAAACATCCAGAAGATTTTCTAAAATAGTTTGTTCCTTGATATCAAAAGATGGGGAAGATAAACTTGGAATGGAACCAGAAGAATCAAAAACAGTTCGAAAGCTAGCCCTCATAGATTGAGGAGTATTGTCAGAAGAAACAACAAAAATTGGAGAAAGAGGAACACTTGAAATCACTGGCAAAACATCAGAAACTGGAACATGAGAAAGAGGTGTAAGAACTTGTGTCTTAGAGGGAAGATCTTTCACAGGAGTCTGAGGAGAACCACCAAGCTGTTCTACCTCTATATCTTCATCTACACCTTGTTCAGCTTCATCAGATACCTTTGTCTTAGACTTTTGAACATTTTGTTCTTCAATCTCAACATCTTCAATTTCCATCTGATCATCATTAGTATCTTCAACATCTAACTTAGTGGCATTAGAAACTTTTGTGGCTCCCTTCTTCTTTCCTCCTTTTGTTACAAATTTGATCTTTGGTTTGTGTATCTTGGAGGAAGAAGGGGTGTCACTCCTATTTTTAGTTTGGTTCTCTACCTTCTTACTTGTTTGCTCATGTGTTTCAGCTTCAGATCCTATAAGAAATTCTTTCAACTTAATGCCCTTACTTTCCAACCACAAGTTGGTGTTTGCCAATATTGGTTGGAATCTTTTCCTGATGGATATCTCCTCTTTGACTGACCATTTCACCTCTGGGAGAGGTGAAGCCTCAACATTTTCTACATCATATTTATGGTCTAGGATGTTCCCATCATCCTCCATTCCATCTGGAATATCAGCGAGTCCTAGTTCCTCAATTTGACTTAGATGAAGCCTACAGAAATCTAGTTTTCTGATCTCATTTTGAGTCCTGAGATCCACCCATATATCTTCGACCATTGGCACATGAAAGTTTGACTTCCTCTTGATTTTATCCTGAACTCTTCTAAAGTCAAAATGGTCTCTTTTCTTGTAGGTCTTCATCGTAACTAGTTGTAATTCAGAGTCAATTATTTTTGGTTTGTTCGTGGATTGAACCACCTCCCAATTTCCACAGGGAATTTTATCCTTGACTTTTTCAGCTCCATCTATTTGTTGTGCACCATAATCAACTGTCTGCAAAGCTCCATAAGAACAATGCGATCACTGGGATATCATGGCAGCATGTAAGGGTAACCAGGATAGTACCCCACCTGAAGATATGTGGATGTGGGCAATTGTAAGAATAAGCAACCAAAAGAATTTACCACTTGCCAAGCTTCATCAAAAACTCTTCTTTGAACCAATTCATCATCCCATAAGCACATGAAAACTGAGAAGAACACATCATTGACTCTTCTAAAATGATGAATTGACCCCTTCATAGTGATTTGAGGGTAATATTCATACACTGGGATCAATCTCCTATCTCCCACTTGGGTTAAACCCGAAAAGTTTCTCATGCTTGTAGTAGCATAGACAAGATAAGAGGTCATGTAAAATTTGAAAGTAGTATTGACCCTTATCAGTTGCTTGTGCAAAGCATTGCTTATCTGTTCACCGTAGAATATCTTCTAGTTACCCCATAGAATCACCTTGATGTAAGTGTACATCCAGTCCTGGAATTTGGAAGCAGAAGGGAGTCCTCTGATGCGATTCAAAAGAGTAATCAAATCACACACTTCCTCTACAAAGTCACTCCTATGAAGATCCTTTGGCCATCTGGTCAAATTACCCCGAGGAATCTTTAACCATTTGTTATTTATATACCTCCTAGTAGATTCCACATCATTATCATAGTCTTGTTGACCCTGGGCAAAATCAATTTGGCCAATGTTTTCAATAGGTGGACACATGAAGATTTTGTCGAGGAATTCTGCATCCAATCTCATGATTACATTTCCCTGTGAGCCTGTCACAACTCTAGTGTCTCTGTTGTAATCGCTGGCCACTTGTAGAATAAATTCAGGATTGTGTGCACTTACTGGAAATGACGCAACCAAACAAATATTGTTGTCAATGATTTTCTGCATAGGTTTGGAGGGATTTGCCTGTTTAGTTCTATCTACGAACTCGGCCAAGTCCACATGCCCAATTTCTATGTCTCTGATTTCATCAATGTTTGACTGTACTGCTGTTACTAGAAAGACACCCTGGTACTTGTACTTCATGGCTCTGGCCTTTGGTGGAGATGATTCTGACATGAGCTCTAGAGAAAATTGTGAATTTGAACTTCACCATGAACACTGATTAAGAACTGCAAAAACTATGATCTCACAGTCAAGGAAAAAATTAGAAAAACTGGGTCAACTGCGATTCAACGATCATGGACAGGAAAGCACGCGTTTGAAGGGCTTGAGTGCGCGAATCAAGGTGAAGGTGAGCTTTTAGTTTTGAAAGGCAAATTTTCCCAATGTTGGGAAAAATTTAGGAAAATATGCTTGAGCGGGTGATTTCACCGCCATTGCAGGTTAAAAGAGTCTCTAGATGTAAAGGCGGTGGAAAACACTGCCATTGCATATGTTTTGGAAATTGTTTTTTAACATGCACGAGCAGGTGTTTCGGCCGCTTCGGCAGGGAAGTGATTTTAAACACGCGAGTTTTGGTGTAGGAGTGGCAGAAATTACTGTTGTTACATGTGGAACCAAATTTGATGTTTAAGGTATTCGAGCGGTGATTCCAACTGACCCTGCATGTGGTATTTCAAGGTTTTATGTGTAAGGGCAATGACATTCACTACACATACACTGATATCACATCAAATGCTTAGTCGGCATTTTTTACCGATTAGTATTTGATCTGTGTTCGTGGAAATGACTTCGAATGGTAGGAAACCTTAGAAAAAATGGTTTTGCTTTTTTGGTCACACATCAACCTAAAACCTAGGGCATGAACAAACAATGGAAGATTGAGGATTCGACACAAAAGACCAAATCGAAAATGACAATTTAAAACAGAAATGTAACATTATAAATGACAAATTTGAAACAACAAAACTACTGACAATCACTTAAAGAAACCCTAGAAAGATATTTAACAACTTACCTGTTAAAGAAGGAGAAACCCTATACACGAAGATGGCCACTTGAAATCTGTTTAAACCCAAAAGTCAGTGCAATCAATGTTTTGAGGAAGAGAATACTAATCAACTGGGAGGTTTTGAACAAAGGGAATGACAAGGGACAATGAGTTTCAACATTACATTCAAAAGGTCAAAATCAAGCTCTTAATACTTGGCACGAGTGGCCATTAATGTCACTTCTAGTTAAAAGATCTGGAGATCTTGTTTGAGTGGGAGTTTTGGCTTCTCTGACAGGTAGAGTGCGCAAGGCATGTAGAGGCAGGAGATTTGGTCGCCATTACACAAAACAAAACGTTTAATCATATGTAATGGCAGTTAAATATGCCACTCTTACATATGTTAAAACAAACTTTCAAATGTGTAATAGCAGTGTTTATAACTACTTTTACATATTAACACAAACTTCAACATGTATGGGCAGCTGAAATCACCACCATTACATGTTAAAAATCAAAAAAATTCTAACACCTAAAAATGACTAAAAATTGAAATTCTAACCAATTTACAACTTGAATAATATTTGCAAATATCAAGAGACTGATTTAAAGGAATGTCATAAACCCATCTAGAATGTCACACAACTTCACACGAGATCAAGGGAATCTTGTCTTGATTTGTGAGCTTAGAGTGTAGATTCATGAAACAGACAAGTTTCGTGGGGGTTGTCTACAAAAAGAAGCATAGCTGATTTTGAGAACAATAGATCTCAAGGATCGGAAGGTTAAGGGTCTCATAAGACTTAGTCTTGCTGATTCTGTGTTGTTAAATGTCCATGAGGAGACTACTGCAAAACTCCTTTGGAAGAAGTTGGGGGATGTGTATCAAGCCAAATCCCTAGTCAATAAACTTTTCTTAAGAAAGAAGTTGTATTCTCTTCGAATGGAGGATAGAGGATCCATGGATGAGTATATGAATGCCTTTAATATGCTGGTTGCACAATAAACATCTATTGGTACAAAGATGGAGGAGGAGGATCAGTGTATGACCCTGCTTTGTTCTCTACTGGACTCATGGGATCATCTTGTCATGGCAATCAGAAGCACCACATCCACATTCAAAATGGAAGAAGTGGTTTCTTCACTATTGTCTGAAGAGATGTAGATAAAGTCTTCTGAGGTAGCCAAAGAGGCCCTTGCAGTTCGTGGAAGACCCAAGGACAAAGGGTAGATCCAAATCCTGTGTGAGATCTGAATCTCCTTGAAAGCCCAAGGCTCTTTGTTGGAACTGTGGCAAGACCGAGCATTTCTGAAAGGAATGCAAAGAGGAGAAGAAGAAAAAGAAGAAAGCTCCTGATTCAGATTCTAACAAATCACAAGATGACGGTGATGCTTTCATTGCAGCCCTAGCAACCCATGCATCTGATGATGTGTGGCTAATCAACTTTGGTACATCATTCCACATGACCTCGCATCGAGACTGGGTCACTAAGTATGAGGAGTTTGATGGTTGAAAGGTGTATCTGGGTGACGACTCTCATCTGAAGATCGTTGGTCATGGAAGAGTCTCTATCTGATTCCTTGATGGTCAAGTGAAGGGAATCTCTGGGGTTATACACATCCCAGGCTTAGCACGAAACCTGCTTTCTATAAGTAGTTTGAATGATACAGGTGTGCAAGTTATCTTTTTGAAAGAAGGATGCAAGATGACTAGAGGATCTATGGTGCTTGCTAAGGGTGCTCGGAGAGGTACTCTATTTCAGCTGGAGGCATGCATTTCACAATGCAATAGTTCTTCTGACTCAAGGAAGAGGACAGCAGTCACTTCATCCCCATCATCTGAACGAGCAGTGAAGAAATCTATTGTTTCTAGTCTTGATGGTTGTAATCGTGCATTGGAAGTTAAACTTCCTGCAGAAAAGACAATGTTATGGCATAAGAGATTTGGCCACATTGGTGAGAAGGGTCTGTGTACCCTAAAAAATAAGAACCTTGTTGAGGAGTTAGATGGTTGTAATCTTGAGTTTGACTTTTGTGAACATTGCATTTATGGGAAACAAAACCATGTTCAGTTTTACTTGAGTTCTCATAAGTCTTCTGGTGTGTTGGACCTTATTCATTCTGATGTGTTTGGTCCTATTAATGTTTCTTCATTATCAAAATATATATACTTTATATCTTTTATAGATGATTACAGTAGAAGGACATGGATTTATTTTCTCAGAAGCAAATCTGAAGTCTATAGCAAGTTTAAGGAGTTTAGAGCCTTTGCTGAAAATCAGACTGACAAAAAGATTAAATGTTTAAGAACTGACAATGGTGGTGAGTTCTATTCTATAGAATTCGATAAGTATTACAAGGAACTTGGGATTGAAAGGCACAAGACAACTCCATACACCCCTCAACAAAATGGAGTTACAGAGAGGATGAATAGGACACTAATGGAGAAGGCTAGGGGTATGCTTAGTGGAGCTGGTCTAGAACAAAAGTTTTGGCCTGAAGCTATTGCCACTGCTTGCTATCTGGTAAATAGATCTCCTACATTAGCTCTTGTTGGAAAGACACCCATGGAGGTGTGGTCTGGTAGAAAGCCTTCAGTAAGGCATCTTCATGTTTTTGGTTGGGAGGCATATGTACATGTGCCTAGGGAGAAGCGGTCAAAGTTGGAGAACAAAGATGTTAAGTGTATCTTCATTGGCTACAGTGTTGGTGTGAAAGGATACAAGCTTTGGGACCCCGTGGCTGAAAAAGTGTTGTATAGTAGAAGTGTCATCTTTAGGGAGCTTACACCTTATTCCACTATTTTGCAGCCAGAAGAAAAAGAAAAGAAAGAGGATGTTGTTTAGTTTCCTCTCACCCCTAAGAAGACTGAATAGAAAGACAATGTTGGACCTGATGATGAGGAGAGCTCTAGCAACTTTGAAAGCTCAGATGAAGAAGCTGAACCTCAACCTCAGCTCTTGAGGAGGTCTACATGGATAAGAAAGCAACCTGAAAGGTTTGGTTTTATATTTCTTGATTCTAGTTGTGCTTATGCTTTGCTTACTAATAGTGATGAACCTAGAACTGTATCAAAGGCTTTGGATATGAAGGATGCAAGTTCCTAGAAGGAGGCCATGGAGGAAGAAATGGTTTCTTTGGATAAGAATCAAACTTGGGACTTGGTGCCTTTGCCTCCTGGATGGAAACCCGTTGGATGCAAATGGGTGTTCAAGAAGAAGATTGGTGTAGATGGTAGTATTGAGAAGTATAAGGCCAGATTGGTTGCGAAGGGGTATTCACAACTGGAGGGTATAGATTATGGTGAGATCTTCTCTCTTGTTGCAAAGTTGACATCCATTCGATTCCTATTGTCACTCGCAGTAGCTTATGAGTTGGAGGTAGTACAGATGGATGTGAAGACAACATTCCTTCATGGTGACTTAGATGAAGAGATCTACATGTCATAGCCAGAGCATTACATGGTGAAGGGTAAAGAAAATTTGGTTTGCAAACTTAAGAAGTCTTTGTATGGTTTGAAACAATCCCCTAGGAGATGCTACTTGAAGTTTGATGCCTTTGTGTTATCAATTAGATTTGTGAGATCGAAATTAAGTCATTGTGTGTATTGTAAATTTGATGGTGATCGTATCCTCATTGTTGCACTATATGTTGATGATATGTTGCTCATTGGCAAGGGTAAAAATATGATTTTTTATTTTAAATCTTAGTTGTCAGCTCAGTTTGAAATGAAATATTTAGGGGCAGCTAGGTACATCCTAGGAATTGAAATCAGAAGAGATAGAACTAACAAAAAACTTTGGTTAAGCCAGAGTAAGTATGTGAAGTCCGTGTTGGACAAATTCAGCATGGCAAATTGTAGACCATTGTGTGTTCCTATTTCTTTGGGGACAAAGTTATCTATTGAGGATTGTCCAAAATATCCTAGTGAGGTGGAGGAGATGAGTAGAGTACCTTATGCTAGTGTTGTTGGCAATTTGATGTATGCTATGGTCTGTACAAGACCAGACATTGCCCAAGCAGTGGGAGTCCTTAGTCAATTTATGGCTAATCCTGGACAGGTTCATTGGGATGTAGTTAAACGAGTGTTCAGATATTTGAGGGGTACTTCTAAGTATTCCATTTTCTATCATGGTAATGTTTCAGGACCTTCGCATTCTGTTGATATTCATGGATTTGTGGATTCAGATTGGGCAGGTGACATTGACAACAGGAGATCCACCAGTGCTTATGTTTTTACACTGTTTGGTGGTGCTATTAGTTGAATGAGTAAGTGACAACCAGTTGTTACTTTGTCCATGATAGAACCTGAGTATATGGCAGCAACTCATGCTTGTAAAGAAGCCATTTCGCTTAAGAGATTGTGTTCTGATATTGGTGTTGATGCAGGTCAAATCACGATCAGTTGTGACAGTTAGAGTGCAATTTGCCTTGTAAAGAATCCAACTTTCCATGCTACAACCAAGCACATTGATGTTTAGTTTCACTTTGTGAGGGACATGGTTGAGGATGGAAAGGTAAATTTGGAGAAGGTAGATACTTTGAAGAATGCTAGAGATGCATTGACAAAACTAGTGGGCACAGAGAAGTTCAGATGGTGTTTGGAGTCTATGGGCCTCTTAGCCTATAGCAGTTAAATCATGTTTTTCTATTGGCTCTTACAAGGTGTTCGACAAGTGGGAGAATGTTGAGAATTAAGGTGTCTCAACCTTGGTAATTCTATGCATTTGTAATATTTGTATTTATTATTCAATTTCCTATGTTGTAAATAATTGGAAATTCAACTTTGTCATATTGTGGGATGTGGCACGGTGATGTGTCAATCCTACATGGATTATGACAACTTGTTATTTTGTCCTCACATGAGGAGATAGGCATCCCACTTAGTGGTAGGAATATTCTGCCATGTGTCAGTATCTTTTATGTTGTGTAAGGAATGTTTGACCCAAATGGTTATGACAGATTCCTATGACGAATCTATGACATGTAAGAGTTGAGAATAGAAGGTTGTAAGATAGGTAATGACATGTGTCATGTAGCATCTTTGAATGAGGCATATTTGGGTGCCCCAAGGTGGAATATGATGTGTTGTAAAAGAATATGCTATTTATAGCATGTGTATGGCAGGTTCTCTTATAGTTGTTAGTTGTAACAGCTATGATAGATTCTATGATGGTCATAAGTGTCGTAAGAGCATCTGTCATAGCCCAATTTGGAAATAGGTGACCTCTTTGGGATGGGAGCTGTGGACAAGTGTCAGAAACATTCTAAAATGTTGACCAAGTGTCCCTAGGTATGGGTTTTGGTCCAAGATGCCATATTGGACGCCCATTCCAAGATAGGTCCAATATTGCCTTGTATTTTCTTTATCTACAGGTGCTTGGAGATGGAATTTGTATCATAGGTTTATAGGTATTGTTATGCTGCTGGATTGTCTCCAGACATGAGTGTCGAAGACCATTGAAGCTTGCATTGCAAGTGTATTGTAAACATTCTTTTAGATTTGTTAATACATTGTACAAGTTTCTAAGTGTGGGTTTTTTCACCCGATAAGGGTTTTCCCCACCATAAATATTTGTCTCTCTTCTTCTATCTACTTTTTGGTTCTTGTGATTTGCTGCAATATCTCATGTTAATGGTTTAACATTGCTGTAATAGTTAGGATAAAGTTGAATTTGCATAGCCCTCTCCTCAATAGATTAGTGTAGGAAGCGTTTTCACACACCTAGCTTCCTTTCAGTTCATGGGGTGCCCTTTTGATGGTGCTTAGTTGCTCCAACAATGAGAGATGATCAGAGTTGTCCTTGAAGTGTTTGTGTAATCCATCTCCCAGTAATTCCATGATGTTATTAAATTTTTAGCAAGTCCTCCGAACCACTATAAGGCTTTTCCTTTTAACGAAGTAGCTAAAAGCCTGATTGCGACATTCTCTTGAGTGACATTGTGTTACGGAACACATGGTTGCTACATCTTGAATATGTTCAGCAGCAGTAGTATGATCTTCTCCAGTGAAATAAGGCAAACCTTTAAGGGCTGCCATTGGAATATCATCTCTTTGGGCAAGTTGTAATGGGTTGCCTCCATTGAAAGCATCAAATGCATACTGCCTAGCCATTATCGGTATCTGGACTATCAGCACTAGATTTCTACCTCTTTTGACCAGGCTTGTAGATCTGAATCAAGAAGCTATTGACTTTGATCTTCTTGATGACTCAGCTATTCTACTTACTGATCTACCTCTCCTTTTAGGTGTAGACAACTGTAAGTAGTCAAATGGGTTTGGATTAGACTTGATTTTCATAAGCTGCAAGCACTAATCTGCATCCAAACTAGAGGAAATGAGTTACTAGGTATATTGAAAGCCTCCAAAGGTTGATAAAACTACTGCATATACCAGAACAATAGCTATGAGGGGTACAAATCTCTCTAAATTTGCTTCCAGAGTCCAACCGAGCGTGCTAAAAACTGTTGTCAATTCAAGTATGCACCCTTGTTAAGCTTTGCAAAAACTTAAGTACTTGTTGAAACATGGAATCATTCTCAAATGTGGGTCTCCTTTCATGAGAACAAATATCCAGAGTGAACTGGTTCTCTTGTAATTTCTGAACTACTGACTTGAGTGAAAAAGGGATAGAAAGATGTAACTAAAATGCAAACTAATTCTGGAATCTAAACTGGATGAAATTCTATCACTCACAAATAGATCCTCTAACCTCAATCCTCACAATTTCACTGATAGTTATTCCTTAAGTAATTTGCAACAAGGTTTGGTGTCAAACACAAACTATAACCAGGAACAAATTAAGTTTTAACAGTATTGAGACACAATAAAGGATTGAAATAGCCACAATATAACATTAGGTCAAGACTACAAAAAATATGTGAAACATGATGATTTTCTATTAGAACTTAAAGGAATACAATGCATGGAAAAAATAAAATGTGTGAGCCAACTCCCTATATACAACTCTGCAAGAGAGAAGAAACTGATGCTAACTGACTAATCAAAAACTAAGTTTTTCACCTATAAATGCCTCCAAATGATCTCCTCTGAAGAAAGCTGAAAAACTCCTAAAAATAGACCCTAAGTCCATTTTCGAGCTACTCATGAAAGCCAAAAATAAAGTACTGAGTCTACCACCAATCTATGAAATAAGGCTGCAAAACTGCCCTCTCATGTGGTCCCACCATAAAACTGCTTTCCTCTGCTCATGAAAGTTGCAAAATTTGTCTATATGACTTTAAATAAAACAAATCAAAATGGAAATTTGATCTGCTTAATTAGCCTATAAATTGCCTAAAATAGTTAAACTTTAAAAGCAATTCATAATTTCATTGCTTTAAAGTTAACTTTACAATGATATCGTAATTTTAATCAATATCTTATCGATATGATTTTTTGCAAAAATAAAATGATATCTGGTTTATAATTTCACCAAGATATTTACAAGATATCACAAAATGATTTTCTATAAAAACCATAAAAAAAAAATTCACATATTTGCAAAAAAATAATAAAAGCCTTAAAAGGCTTGACACCATGGCCTCCATGTGTTGATATTATGATATCTCACCCCTGTCCATATGGATCAAAAAAATGCCAACTCATTGCCTCTATAGTGCCACCATGTCACATTGACCCCTTTGACCATATCTTCATTAAGGATACTCTTCACATTTCCAAGGTTCTTGTTTGATCTTTATGCATATATTCAAAACATGTGAAGGAAAAAGAAAATGCATAAGTGGGAGGTTGAAGACACTTAACCACATGCATTATCAAATGATAATTAGACTCCAATGTGAGTCGACCACAAATGAGATCAAGGTCCTGCAAATATTCTAAAGGCACAACTCATGATAATGTCCACTTTTGACTTAATAAAATAGGCCATATTCTTCAACTGTCAATCACTTCTCCTTATGATTACTAGGTATCATCCAACACAAAGTGTTGACCCTGATCTCATTTGGATAAAAATGATTATATTGTTTGCATGGTCAAAATGTGGAAAGGACATCGAAACAAAAGAAAATATGGAACCCTAAAACATCAGTCATTTTCATTTGGTTGACGTTGAGTTTGGTTCTGCAATAGTGCCACCAACTTGGGGTTTCATGCTCTGTGTATTCTACTCCATTCGATGGCTTTTGAAGTCGAAAACACTGTACTTCTTTGGCCAAAATGATAGGCCGCACCTGGTAAGTTTGAAACTGAGCTTTAAAATTGCATTTCACTGTGTTTTAATGGCTTATATCTCTTAAATGGCTTATATCTCCTAAAAACTTTGATATGTATTGTTTGGTTTCTCTGTGTGAAACTTTGTGAAAATGGTAAAAAATGACAAGAGTCTTCAACTGGCCACGGCCATAATCTTCTTCTCTGTTGCATCATCATACGGTGAGCTCACTGTTCCTCTCCATCATTGCTCTTTCATTTTGTATATGCAATTGTGATGAGGGTTTCATTCCTATTTGCTAGGTATGTGAAATATCTTCACACATGGCACGACCATGGGCATGCAATGCAATTCTGTAGCTTCACTCTTGTCTTTTGATGTAAAAAATATGAAGTTTCTTGTGTTCTAAGTGAGGGCTTCATTTGTCTTGAACATAACTTATTTCCTCTTTGTGGCCATGTCTTCAATACTTTACTTTCACCCTGCTTGACAGTATATTGTGAGAAGAAAGGAAACCTTTTTAAAACTTGACAAGGGTTTCACGTTTCTACTATGTAAACAATATAACCAACTACAGCTTTGTCTAGGCAACTTTACTTTACCATTCTTCTTTTCAACACTGCAAAATGTGTTAGGGTTCTAAAACTTGATAGGGGTATTTTTCTAATGAATGTAAATGACACTATGTGCCACGGCTTCACTATGAATGCATCTCTACATTTTCTTCTTCACTTTATAAACTCATATTTGAAACTGAAACAATGCTTTATCTTTATGAGCACAAGGTTCTCTTTCTGTAAACACTAGCATATGGTATCTTTGTCTTCCTTATACTGTCACTGTCATGTTATAATCACTATTATTGTTCAAAAGAAGTGATGATTGCATGCACTATTTTTATCTCTATAGCTATATTCACTCCTTCATGGACTTGCATATGAAATGATATACTGTCAGTTTTCAACTTACAACTCTTCTTCTGTAGCAACATACATGTCTTCAATTCTATATCCTTACTTGTCCCATTCAGTGGATTGTAGCAATTAGATACTTTTCATATATGATGACAACCATGGCAATGTCATGACATTGAGGCATTGTAACAAATGAAGGCAACACTTACTTGTTTTGTATACTCTGTAACAACATGAACCTCTATTGTTCCTCTTTACTGTACTTCATCATATTAGATACTTATATGAGATGTCCTGTAGGACATCAATCAGGTCCACTATATTTTATGTCACCAGTTTGGTAGATCACTTATTATAATGAAAACTTTATTTGAACTCATTCATGACCAGATGCAGCCATGCACTTATACATTTCATTTTGACACAACATGATATCTTGTAGCATAAAGGATGATGATCATACCAGTTTAACTACTCTTTTATCACATGATAATGATAATCTATTACACACGTGTAATGAAATGTTCTTTTGATCCTTTGAAGTTTGTCAAAGACAAAATGGGCCATCTAAACTAGCTGTCTTGCATTCTTCTGCTGCAGATTTGTATGATTTGTCATGTGTTTTTCATAGATATGCATTGAATGTAATAAGTGACACACTATTTTGATGCTCAACTTATCAGTAGCAAAAGTGAGGCATAATTGGATATATTTCATCATTTAAAAGGTGGCTTATGTAATTGAATTCTGAATTTGATTCTGCCACTCCACTTAAATGAGAAAATATGATGCTTGGTACTCACCTCTCTTTACAACTTACTTATTGATTTATAATAAGTACTCCAATTGGACTATTGATCATAGATGGGTAAACAAACTTCAGATAGTCAATACTTGTGAACACTTACTCCTTTATCAGTTTGATGATTACAAATGCATTGTATACTTCCTGATTATTAACATGCTTGAGAATGTCATTTTCATAATAGTTGGAGAAGTGCACAAGCTGTCATATGCATTCAATTTTGTCCTCCATCAGTTCAAGTCATGCTCTTGGTTGCATTTCATACTTTGAAGTGAAATCATGGTCATGTCTTTGAAATGGGATTGATGCATATGATTGTCTTGCTATTCCTTCACCTTGTCATGTGAATGTCATCAATGATCTTCCTCTTCTATTCATCCCTTTTGAGATCAAGGGGCAATAGCATGTTGGGCTCAACTCTTGTGGGAGCCCATTTGATACCACATACTGAATGTCTTCAATCAACTTCATGATTTACGTCCTATACCTGCACATGAAACAAACAGATTAAAATAAAACAATGATGTTCTTATATTTTCTTCTCTTTAGTTCCTTCTGCACATGGATGTTCTCATTTGATCAATGCATTACAAATTAAGTATTATGTCTCTCTTGATTGATGAAGGATTTTCATAACCAGAGCTTCTAACGGGACCTTCCCGCATTTTTTCAGGTACATGCCAAGGTCGAGAGCAGGACTAGAGGCTACTAGGAAGATCAACCAAAACAAGGCAGTGATGACTATGTCTTTCCCTCTTCTTCATTAGATGCATAGTATTCTATTTATATTTTCATGAGTTCAACTATAACCCACAGCTTGTGTGGGACATCTGATATGTCTAAGTTTCCTTCAATGCAATGTTTATTTTCTTATGTATCCAATCTTGTAAATGAATAACCATTGTGGTGAATGAATACTTATCTTATTTTACTACTCTACAATACAATGAATGATTGAAACTTTTCTTTTCTGCATCTGAACAACTAAATTGCATTTGTCATAACAACTATGCAACTAGCACATAACAAAAATAAATCAAACCTCATTGAAAAATGATAAATGATAAATCTGCTTAGCCAATTTTTGAGCTGTGGTCAAAATATGGTAACATCTATTTGACACCTCAACAAAAAACATGTTGATGTGGCATCATATTTGATGATGTGGCCCTAAAACCTTATTTATAAGCAAGGGCCTTGCCAAGTAAGCTACTGCAAAATTTTTGGAGTGATTCAAAATTGCCACATATGATTTTGAGAGGCGTGAAGTTAGGGTCCTCAACTACTCGGTCCTCTCCCCGAGACAATTTCAAATGATTTTGAAATATCATTCCTAAAGGTTTATTATTAAGCCTATATGAAAGAAACCCTAGAAGTTCTATCAAACTAGGTGGTTCATGGAGGGATTGTCATGTGACCATAACTGTTTGCACAAATATTATATATAGATGTCCATATGTTTAAATTAAAGTTTTAAACATAATAAAGTGACGTTTCTAGGTTTTAGGTGTAGGTTTAATAGGTTATTTAGGTTTTATAATAGGTCATATTAGTTTATGAAACCCTAGTTTATGAATTAGGGTTTTACGTTTTACTATTAATGAAACCTTGGTTTATGAATTAGGGTTTATGATTTTTGAATTAAAGATTTACAGCTTATGAAGTAGGGCTTACCACTTGTTTTCACTTTAAGGTTGAACACATATAGTTTAACATTGTAAAAATAATAAAACATAATAAAAAACAACAAAAAACAAAGCAAAAAATAATGAAAAATAGTAGAAATTGATAGGCAACCAACTTGGGGTAGTTGTTAATCGATTTGGAGGAGGCACAAATGTTCTGGAGGTAAGAGGTGGGGTTAGACAATGTGGTTACCCATTCTTGGCATCATCCTCTCTGCTTTTCCAAATATTGTAGCTGTTAAAATGAAGCTGCAGGCCTATTTTTTAAAAAATATATATTTTTCAAAAATGGGTACCCGTTTCATTTACGAGTGCTCATTCCATAATGGGTACCCATTTAGCTTCAAGTACCCAATCGTAAATGGGAATTTCATAATAGGCACCCATTTCAGCTCAGGCTCCCATTCCTAAACAGGCATCTGTTATTTTCAAAATGGGTACCTGTTTCAAGCAGCATTTTTCATCTACGGGAGACTTTTGCGCAATCTATACTCATCTTTGTGCTTTCACCCTTAAAGATATATTTAAAAACCTATGAAAATAATCACTTTGAACATGTGCTCTTTAACAACTTCTCACAACATATTATAGCTAATGTTAAATATTAATAAGTTATGGCTGATAATTATGATGCTATACTATGATAAACTTGTTATCAAGTATAATTTTTAAGCACTAGTGTAGCATGGAAGGGATAAATCTCAGTTGTTATATTATTACATCCCCAAATAATTCTAAATCTATTTGAACTAGGTATATCATGACAAGGAATATCAAATTCCTTAAGACCAACTTGTAGAGGAAAAATAATGCACCTGAATCTATCAACAAAAGTGCCCTTATAGAACTGCAATGCTACATAAGACTCCTAATGATATGATGGGTATTCTACAAGTGCTCATTAGTTACTACATTGAAAGCATAGTTTTGGTCTATGAGAAACCCAAAAATGGATTTACACATAACTAAGCCTTCATTGTAAAGGCCTATGATATATTTTGTAGGATTATCAACATGAGGGGATGTAATGAGAGGAGTAGAAGAAGAAGGATGTCCATTAAGATAACCAAAAAAATGATCAAAGGGAAAAAGCAATTACTAGTTAGGAGATGGTGAAGAAGGAGAGGAAGTAGGTGCAAAAGAATATTCATGAGGAGGAGAAACCTTGGTCATAATATACATAGTATTTTCTTAAATGTCTTGAGGGAAAGAGTTCACCTATATATTTATCATTATGATCCTCAACATGTATGACATGAGAATCTAAAAGATCATTCACCTTTTGTTATAATACCATGCATCTCTTGATGTCCTAGCAAAGCATGTGATGATATTAGAAAAACATGTATGAGCCATAGATTTAAGGTAGAGGAAGAGAGTTATCAAAAGAATAGATAGGAGGAAGAGTGAAAAAATTTACTATAAATAAATATATAGGTTTTATTTTGGAGGAGCTATATATTTACTACCTCTATCATTATGACACTCGACACGTATCACATAAGAATCTAAAAGATAATCAGCCTAATGACCTTGTGTTATAATCCCATATGTCTCTCAATGTCATCGCCAGGCATGCAATGATATTAGAAAAACTTCTTTGTGCCATACCTTCAAGGTAGAGAAAGAGAGGTATCCAAATGATGAATAGGAGGAAGAGTGACAAGATTAACTAGAAATAGTTAATTCATGATAGAGTGGAATAAATAAACAAATTAGATAAAATTATAGTTAGACTATGGCTCAAAAAAAATACAAATTATAAGAAGAGGCTAAAGGAAATGGAACAACATGATTAACTTTGATTTTTTGTTCGACCAGTGATAAGATTGGACTAGAATTATTATTCTTAAATATAGGTTTATAGAATCATTAATTAAAAGAAGAGGAAGTAGAAGTAGATGGAGGAAAAGAGGGATCATAAGATAAACAATTATTCTTTTCAAAGTTAGTTTCATAATCTCTTAATCTAGAAAAAAGATCCTAATAAATGGTGTAATGCTAGAAAAGGACCCTATCTTGTATTGATGGTAGTGAATTCTCAACAAAGATACATTAGATCTCATAATTAAGTAGTAATGCATATTAAGGAAATAACAGATTGGAAAGCAAAGATTGAAACCATCCATCCAACCCATGTGGCCTTCCTTTCAATCTATGAGATTAGTAAAATTAACCTTCAAGCCTATCTTGACTTGAAAGATTCTAGAAAATACGTAAACAAGCTTAGCAAAGGAGTGGATAGAGTTACATATATTGAAGAGAATAAAACAAATCAAGGGCATAGTCCTTGATTATTCTTTCAAAGAGCTTGATAGGAATGTGATAATCACATATAAAATCTATACAGTATGCATTAAAAGGACTACACATGTGTCATAGGGTCCTCTTTACCAACACATTACAGAGAAAGGATCTACAAACACATAAGAGAAAGGATGTGGAATACTATATGAAGAAAGAAGGTTATGATAAAGATCAATAGTCACCTTATGTTTAGAAGGGGGGATGAAATCAAGTTTTTGGTACATGTTTTTAAGGTGATGTAAGATATGGGGCATGATCATGGACCAAAAGATTAGGTATAGTAAGGGGAAGTTAAAGGATGTAGGTAGATTCCATAAGAAGGCGATGGATAGGGGAAAGGAGGTAGGACCTATGAAAGGATCAAGGAGTAGGGCCTAGGGTGTCAGTAAAAAAAAAAGGAAAAGAGGATGTGTTATAAGAACATAGAGAAAGGGGGAACATATAGATGAATACAAGTAGGATGAAATGAAGAGTTCATAAGAAAAGGATCAATATAGGATGGAATGTGGCCATAATGGAAATGGGTTGGAAAGAATGTGATAAATGAATGAAGGATGCAATGACATGGGGAAACATAAGAAGGATTAGGATGGGTATCTTAATCTAAGACTATGAAAGAAGGTGAAGATTGGTGGTGGTGAGAGGAGGTATGGTATGAGATGTAGCCATGGCAATGAGCATCATCACTTAAGGTTGGGAGGGTGGAAAATTAGGTGGAGAAAAAATGGATCTAAAGTGGGAGGAATTCCATAAGAGGAAGGAATAGAAGTAGAGAATCAAAAGGGATTTGAAAAGTTTCATGAGGAAAAGATGGAGTATTAGCATTGACAATGTGGCCAATAAACTACAAGATGTTGAGTCCTATGGAATGAGATAAAATCCTCTAGCTCAAGGCATTAACCAGAGAAGAAGTGTCGATGGCATCCTCATGAGAGTCAACCTCAATTGTAAGGTCTTTCGTGTGAAAGGTGATATTTTGATAATTTTGGGATTCAATATATTCATAATATGCATCATGGTCAAAGTTATAATTAGAAGAAGTGAAAACTTTGGCTTCTTCACTAGTGGGAATGAGTGTAATACGAGACATAGTAGGATTAAGTAAAAATATATCTTGGGGAGAAAGATAACTATGATGGGAAAGGTGGAAACTATAGTGAGAATGGGCCATGAATAAGTAAGAAAGTAAAGTTTCGACTAGGGACTAAGAGTAAGACTAAGAGACCCATGATGGATAGGTTGTAAGAATTGGTTAAGGGATGTTGTAAAGAGGAAAAGGGAAAGCAAGATTAAAGGGAAAGGAACTCCATTAATTTATTTCTATTTAAGAAGGGAGTTGTACAATAGAAGATTTCTCAAATATTTAGAAAAATAGAAGATTTGTTTTGTTTTGTGTTGCTGATTTTTATGTTTTAAAAATAAGGAAGTGAACTAGAATCAAGTTCACCAAATGAAAGAACAAATTTAACCCTTATAAGTGTTTAAGAGATATAATTTATTTTTATTTGTTTATTATATATAAAAAAATAATTTAGTTTGATTTCAAAAGGAATGGAACATTTCATATCTAATCTAATATAGTAAAACTTAGAGCTAGTAATGGAAATTGTAAAGATCTAAGCTACAATAAAAGAGTAATAAGTAGGGGTAGAGAACATGTTAGGAGTAAAATGCATCTTAAAAATCAATACATAAGAAGGTTGTAGGATTATCCTTTAAAAATATGAGTAGATTCTAAGAATTTTGATCCTTAGGGCACTCATGTCTAGTTACAAGGCACTTGTGTCCTTAGCTATGAATCCTCTCTAACTTTGAGGTTCTAGTCATGTTATTTTTCTATTTCTTCTTTTGCCTACAAATTATTCACACTAGCCTCCAATACTAAGATATTTAATATAGAACATTTATAAGGGAAAGGCAAAATTAGTTTTTGGTATTGGGAAACCACCTCTATCAATCCCTTATTTGACTTATTTTTTCCTCAATAGTAGCACATAAATTTTATTGTGTGTGACTTCTTAAGTGGAGTCGTTGGAGTGGTGTATGAAGAGATTTAGTGTTGAAGAAATGAAATCTTGAGAGGATGTCTACACTAATGTGATGTGTAAAAGTAGATGAATCAAAATATGCAAAAGGGGAAATGCTAGGAAGAAGAAAAGGGTTGAGATCTAAGATCGGAAGAGGACACAAATAATATTTTAAAACAAGAGGATCTAGGGCATCAATGGTATAGGAAACTAATAGGAGAGGACACCATAATGTGTATGCAAACTACTTCACCTCAATTTCCCTATTGGAGACTAAATAGGCTTCCTTGAACTCAACCCCTTTCTTTACCCTCTTTGCACCAAACCTAAATCCAATGAACACATCTTCTAGGACTACATTTTAGCTAAACAAACAAGAGCTAGTATGCATAATGATCTCCATACTACTTTTAGCTATAAGTTCTTAAAACAATCTCTATTAAAAAATGGTGTCAATTATAATGTAATCTCTAGAACTTTCAAGACAAATAATATTAATCATTTGCAGAATCAATGTTGTACTGTTACCTTTAATAATTGTTTTCCTCTTCTAAAACTTTCCATTCAAAAGATTTACACTAACCTTAATTTTTAAATGACAAGTCTTTCTAATCTTTTAAAAGATTCGAATTCAATGCAAACAAAAAAAACTTATTCAAAAGATAAGTATATCCCAAATCAAACTAAGAAGTTGAAAAGTCTATAAAGTTCCTCCAAACAAAATATAATTATCAATCTATTGTCTAATTTCATACAACTGAACTTTGTTATTAAAAAAAAGCGTGCATACTTAATACTCATCCTGGACCACATATGTTTAGAGATGATTTCTTTTTCAAAGCCATAACATAGCTATATATGAAATTCATACAATGTTCGACAGCTTATCCTTGCTCTTAAAGCAAAGCATATATAGTCCAAAAGAGGACAGCCATAACAACGACTTTCCTGCATAACAACATGCGAAAATCAAAACATACCACGAGATTGCGACAACTTAAAAACACTAAAGAGAAGGCATAGAGTATGTAAGAAGTCTTCTGCCATTAGTCCTGCCATAAATTGCTGTCCTTCAACCAGAGCTTACAGTTATAGACAGAGCAGAAGGCCTGCAAAGATGTCAGAAGCAAGAGTATGAGCGCAGCCAGTAAAGACAGACACGGCCATGAACTAAATATGTATTTCTTCGCGTACTCCACCATGGCGATTCTCCATGTCCGGTTATAATAGCGATTCACATCCGTAATAACTTGATCTAAATGCTTAACTTTTGTCAATTTCATACATTTCACCATGCCGTTCCAGAGGCTTGCTACTTTCCCATCGCTTTCCAGATGATTGTAAATGATTCCGCTGTGCCTCAGCAGCCGAACATCTTCGTCTGTGTCGATGATGCCGTTCATGAAATCGATGTAGCGAATGAAGATGAAATCACCCGGCGCAGCCAAAGCTTCGAACGCCACCAGATTTCTGAGAATCACTTCTGTGTTTGTATCCAATCTCATTTTGGGCAGAAAAAGCGTCGCAGTCGCCTTGTCGAAGCGAATTGTGGTGAGGTCTCCGTCGGTGGGAACGAACTTCACTCCTGCATAATATAGATCGGCAACAGAGGGAATGGCCAGCTCATCTCGTGTAGGGGGAATCTCTACGGAGGAGCTTCCTTCTTCGTCCTCTGCTTTGCCAGATCCTAAAAGAAAAGAAAAGGGGCCCTTCAATGGTTTCAGCATCGGCAACTTACTCAGAACAGACAGGAGGTGGAGGGGCATTTTCATCACGAACTCGAGGATGTGCAACAAACGAAGAGCCCTCCATACACAGCTGAATTCTTGTGGGACGCTTGCTTTGTTGGGCGAAGGTGGCTGCTCGTCCTCATCGCCCTTTGCCTTGAGATCATCTTTGCCCCCAAACAGGACAAGAGAAAAATAGAGCGCCTCCAGTATGTGACTCCTCTCTTTTATACGCAGCCGTGAACTGTCAGGGACGTTGAACAAAAATGGTGACAATTTCATGAAAGCAAGTCTTACCAGGTTGCAGAGGCTCTCTTCTGCCATGCCTTGTGAGCCCAGCTGCATCTCCAACAGCTTCTGCAAGAGGAATAACGGTACCTGATTTTCCAGCATCATCCCGTCTCTCATTATGGCGTTGTGGGTCGCCCTTCTGCCAAATGGATCTAAAACTTTTGCCAGCTGATTCCCTTCTGAAAAAGCTTCGTCAGCTTGCTTGACGAAGAATTGCAAGCACTCCAGCACAAAGCAGGCGTCCAAAGCCATGAGCCATGCCAGCACTTCGCCGTTGTAGTCGAGGTATTTGTGATAGCAACTACGAATTCGGCGCTCGTAGTTGCTTACTTCTTGTACGACGTAGTCGAACCTTTGACCGTCGATTCTTTTCTGGAATTGCCGAGCAGCAACGAACTTGTATCTCTCCATTTCGTTCAGCTCAGATCTCCAACGATGATATGGCCCGATTGAAACACACTGCGGAGTGTATGCTTCCGGCTTCGCTGCCAACATTTCGTTGGGCACGTTGAACACAGAGATGCATTCTTCTTCTTCTTCTTCCTCTCTCTGCAGACTATCCCTTACTTGAATAATCCATAGATCTGGATCAATCTTTGCTTGAACTGTATTCTTCGATTCCATGATTCCTAGTTGAAGAACAATTTAACGAACCAGGCAACACAGAAACGAAGCAGAAAAGAAAAACTCGGTCACATGCGAGACAATGCGTTGTAGTTTCAGCATTTACTTGGTGCACTTATTTTTAGATCTTTTCAAAGTGTAATATAAAATTTAAATCGTGTTAAATCCACTTTCAAATCCATTTTAGCCCCTATATGAATTCACTTGTAAGGACATTGCTTCCTTGGACAGCTATGTATCGTAACACCAATGTATGTTCTTTCTCACAAAGTTTCCATTGTGTACGATTTTTAAAGGCACGTTCTCTCTTTCTTTTAAAAAGCCTTTCAATTGAACGGTAACGAATTCGCCCGCGTGTTCTTAAGACGCAACTTTAGTACGGGAGTTTTGTGATATTATTACTAGTAAAATGGTCCATACGAGCTGTCAAATGGTCCATAGGTATAAATATTTAGATGCTTATCGTTAAATAATATATATAAAATTATTAAATGTAGTAGTTGGTGGATAAGGCTATAAATACTATAAGAAATTTCTTTTTTTTTGCAAATAAATAATAAAATGGTATTAAATGAATAACAACATGAACCAAATCATGAAAGTACCATTATAAACCTAAATCATAAAAAAACCCATATATTTAGTAATTGCGAGATCTTTTTATCTTGTTGAAAGCTCTTGATACCCTTTTATCATTGTCTCATTATGTTATGTCTACAACTTATATAAAATATTTAATACCATAAGAATTTTAAAGAGGAATGAAGACAATGAAATAACAATAGAAAAATGTATAATAACAACATAAACATATATTAATGTTTTGAATGTAACTTTTAATACATCACATTAGGATATAATATTAAATAGTGTGGTATATGAAATAAGATCGCATCAAATATTTTATTTTATACAATTATTATTAGATGGACACAATTGAAAGAGAAATTATTATTGCAAGTACAAAGACCATAACATTATTATTAACAACACAATATTCATTTATCTAAATGAACAACAAATAAATTGAATATTTATTGGATGTTCTCTCAATGATCAACTTAGAGACAATGATTGCAATCGATGCTCTTCATTTTTCGTATTCTTAACATAATTTGTATTTTCTATCTTAATGTATCGTTCAAATGAGAATGGTGGTGATATTCTCAAAGTTTTGAGAAATTTAACTCGAGAGATAATAGTGAATGTTAAACCAACCCTCTCTACATCACCAATATTTATTGTTGATCTTTCCAATGTTAACCCATGTGACTTATGTATTGTTAAAGTCCATGCTATTTTGAGGGAATTTGTATATGATTGCCTCTTGTAACAGGTGAAAGAGAGAAAACATTGGGTTGTTAACATCCCAAGGCACACCCACATAATATCAAATTCCACAATCACACATAATGGCAACTCTAGTGGTTGAGTACCTTCACGATAAATTATACTCTTTATAGTACCAAGTGCTCCATTAACTAATCCAACATTTACCCTCAAATTGCATACCAATATCACGCGTTGGCCAACACATAATAGAACCACCCTATCCAAGTCATCATCATCAGCATCATGTGATTCTATATGCTGTGTATATGTAGACACGGTATGTGCAACAGGCATATTGAGTGACTTTAGCATGTTCTTATTGTGAAGTGGGACCATACTATTTGTGGCATATAAATTCATAGATGCATCACATATTAGATGCTCCCCAAGACTTATTGAGTCATTTGTTCAATCCATAACGATTTTCCAATCATCATATCTTGCAATTGCATTCCTAATGTTTGTTAATATTTCTCTAAATCTAACTTGTTCTGGATCATGCCCTTGTTGACGAGAAATTATGTCTAAAGTCACAACTGTTTGGAATGTGTTAGTGAACAAATTTGTCACCAACCTCTCTGTACAATTTGCCTAATTCAATGATGACAAATACACCAACAGTTGAACAAATTACTATGGAGGTTTGTAATTATTCTCTGCATTTGAAAAGGGGTAGCTCCCTTTGTATGGAGAAATTTTAAGTTTTTATGGTATGCTCTTAACCTTAAAGTGGTAAAGGTGTTTTCTAAAAATATAAAAATAAATTAATCCCCACCCAATGCCCAATGCACCACAAACAAGACCAAATACAACTTATAAAAACAACATCACCAGATTCTGCCCAGACCTAAGAATGAGAAGAATAAATGATTGCATAATCAATAACTGAAATACCATATTGCATCAAATTCAGATGTAAGAGTGAAGACACATAAAATGGAAGCATCTAAACTTGAGGTAGGTTATCAATATTTCATATAGGAGAGATGTAATTTATTATACTTAAAATGTCATAAATCCAACATAATACGAACTAATCATAGTACATAGAGATAATTGACCTGATATCAACCTTTCTCTTGTATTAATAAGTAGGCTAGAGCATAATACTATCTATCCTAAAGAAAATCACACAACCTATATAAATATCCCGCTTTCCTCCAAAAATTCTGAATATTGTATACAAAATGACCTATTCATGAAAGCAATTTGACCAAAAGACTTGAACTCTATTTTACACATTCATTTTTAGTAAAAGAGTTGGGAACTAACTTTTTTTGTGTAACTATCTCTCATAACTAAAAATTTAAATTCAATAAAGTTTCTTGAATAACAAAGAGACATAGTCCCAATAATAATATAAGTTTTAACATAGGTCTCAAGAAAGCTTGAAAAGATTAAAGAAATTTTAAGAAGAAGCTTCTTTGTCTTTGCCTTCCCCTGCATGTTCCTCCTAAGGTACCCATTCACCAGTTCCATCCTTATCTATTTGATCTCCAAACCTCTATGAAGCATCTAATTTGGCTTTAAGAACCTTAAACTTGTTCAGAATTGGGATAATGGCTTTAGCATTCAAAATGCTAGTGATCATCAACCTTGTTCTCCACTTTTGTAAGGTGCTACTAGCATCTTCACACATCTTATGCATCTCCACTATATCCTTCTTGAAATTTAGGAGATAGGCAACCATATTATTTAGTTTCTCAATGGGATTGCTAGTTGAATCCTCTTTGGCCTTCAATTCTTCAACCAATAGGTCTTTAAAAGATTGTTTGACAATGGTAACATCTAACAAATTGGTCTTTATTTCATCAAAAATGTCAACTCCCAAAGAAAGAAAAGAGCACCTGAGATCCAACAAGTAAGATTTATTGTTTTTAGCTACATTCTTCAAGTTTGTGAGGCACTATTTTACCATTGTCAATTTCCAATCAACTGAATTTAGCCATTTAACATATTCATTTTCTTCTAGTTTGCCTATGATTTGTTCTGAAACCAATACACCAGAGTCAATTTTCACCATCCTCATTAGTCCATTCTTAGCCACATTCAACATAGTCTCTTCTTTCTTGATAGTCTTTAGATCCACCAAAACCTCAGTTTTCTTGTTAGACATTTTAGTATACAAAAGAATGATTTCATGAATTAAAAGCAATCCATCCATGATGAGTTTCTCCACCCATTCTTCCACTGCTTTACCCAAAAATTTATACTTATTGATTTGATCTATAACCTCTATACTTACACCTTTAGGAGCGGTCTTTACAGGAGTGACTATGGTGGCATCTAGAGGTTGGGATGTAGTATCAATAATGGACCTAATGTACATAGTCAAGATATTCACATGATCTTCCAAAAGTTCATTATCCCTTTCCCTCTCTTCCAACCTAGTAACCAAAATTTCCACAGATAACTTAGCATTGTGTATATCCCCTTGAACAAAAGGAGGTCCCAAGTCTACTTTGCTAACACGAAAGTCATCAACAAAATCATCCCACTCTTCTTTTTCTATCATTGGTTCTACAATGTCCACATATTGGTGTTTGGTTATGGGCTCAACCATGAGTCTAGACATCTTTTTAGCTTTCTTAGGAGTTGACTCTAACTTTAGGAGCCTTGCAACTGCATCAAACTCTATGTCTATAATCTAAGAATATCTTCTTATGTTGCTGACCTCTATTTTCAACTAGGAAGGAGTTGATAGATTTGAACAGTCATCAATACAAAAACATGAGGTATACTGTTTGTTCTAGGAGTATCAGTTACTCCTTGTTGTTGAGAAGATGAGGGGTTATGAGACACACCATCATAAAAAATAGGAGAAGTTTGTGCAAAGCATGGGGGAGTTGTATCTTGGGTCGAAGAGGATGGTGTCTCCCTATCCTCTTCATCCTATAACATCTATTCTTTCTCTGACAATTTATTAGCATGAGGATTCAAACACCTCTTGGTCTTAAGCTTTCTCCTATGGGTTCATTGTCCCCTTCACACTATCCATTCAAATCAATGTTCTTCTTGGGATCGTCTCCACCATCACTCCCAGATCCCTGTCTAGAGATTGTGAACTTGTAGTGTGGGTAGTGATAGGTGTACTTGGGTTGGAAATGCCTACAGAAATCTATTATTCTCCCACAATTTGCTCCTTGTGTGAAGGAGAACCTGCACCATGATCATTTACCTTAGATCTTAGCCACTGTTTCAAACTTTTAAATTCATCACAAAATAAGATCTAGCATTAATACCTATAATTTCATTTATAATCCAATCTATCTTAGGCAGGGGTTTAGTGCTTTCAGTAGAAAAAGTAGGGTCAATCAAATTAGCATAATCATCCACCAAGTTTGGAAGATCCCAACTGAGCTTGAAGATTCTCATTTGGTCTAGGGTCAATCTTGAACAATCTCTTCTCCTCACTTCATACTCATCGACACAATTAGTGCAAAAATTTTCCAAATTTGTTCTCATAGCATGGGGAAATAAAGGTTTTTGTTCACAAAATCCTTGTTGTCAAAGAAGCTTCTGGAGCTATATGATGATAAGTGAAACTTAGAAAGAATCCTATCCACATTCTTGGCATTTTTTGGTTTGGTACAAGTATAGTCAGTCACAAAGGGAAAGGGTATCCCTTTTATTGGAATCATGATATCTCTTACTTGCAAGAGATGCCTACCTACATACTTCCAAGAACACAAGATAATTAGAAGCATACCTAGCTAGCTTCAGGAGAGGAAACTCAAAACCACCTATTCTGAGGTATGTGAACTTATCAAACTGAATGAAGTAGCTCCCAAACTACATTATCCAAATTGTGGCCTTTGTTGAGATTCTAACTTTGGGATTCTCGTAGATTCTTCTCACCATCAACATAAGGAAAACATCATTGACTCTCCTCTAGTATTTGTTTCCATACTCCTCTTGTAGTTAAGGTAAATAATTGTACACTTGGGTATCTTGAGTCATTGGACTAGCAATATTCAGCCCCGACCAAACCTGTTGAGTGGTGGCTAGCAAATAAATCAAGTAGGAACACATATTGAATTTATTTCCCCCTTCTGAAAGTTTACTAATTGATCATGCAAATGGTCATTAATTATCTGAGACCAATCTATGTACTATTTTCCTGTACAAAGGACCAGCATGAACTAGCACATCCACTAAGCAAATTCATTTAAATCTTCACTCCCAAACACCCTATGTAATAGTGTGATAATGTCTAAAATATCATCTTTGAATAGGGATCTAACTAAGTTTTTAGGCAGCTGTGACCCCCCTTTCTTTTCTTTCTTGAGCCATGTGGTAGCAATGGCGTCTTTACACATATTTTTTCCATCAATGAAGAAACTCCAACCCATTTGTTGTGAAACATCGACATATTCACCTGTCACTTGTAATCCAAGTCTATCGTTGATGGTATCAATATTTATATGTAAAATTTTTTTACCACTGGTAGTCCTAATCTCACAAGATTTAGCATGATAATTGTGAATGTAAGCCATAATCTAATCTATGCAGTGAATTGCTAGATGGAAACCACCAAAGTGTCAAACCACTATCCAAGGTTTTCTGAGCTATGGGTGTCCTTGAGTTGGCATTCATCCTTACCCAGAATTCATCAAGATCAATATGACCCAGATCTATTTCCTTAACCCCCCAAAGTTTATTTTCAATTATGAAGGAGATGTCAAGCCCTTGATATTTGTATTTCATTTTGATGAACTTGAGTAACCAGTCTATGTAGTTGTTAACAATGATTAGGACTAGAGAGTTTATGTTTGACGAGAGAAGGTTATGGTTAACAGTTGGAGGAAGTGGGGTTTTCCAAGTCATGAAAGATGGAAAATTACAATGTAAAGTCCTTCCACCAATGCTAGTACAATATTTCAAACTAAAAAGGAGAAGATGGCATTGCACTCACCTTAACTGTGATGCCTGTGGAGAGGAAGAAGCTAAAATAACTATAACCAGGCTTGAAATCATGCTCCAAACAACAAATGAATTATGCCTTAAGAAATGTTTACTTTATAAGGTAAATAAATTGGATGGGGTTTCATTAAAGGCTCCCTTGCAATAAATACATTCACAGCTCATTATACCAAACCACTTTATCATGTATCTTAACTTTTCACAAACCACCCATTTTACTTGAGATACTTTATAATAAAAATGGCAATTGTTAAACCTAATCATTGGCAAACTTTCAACTTCATGAACCAAAATATCAAGATTTTTTGTTTACCATCAGCAAAATGTTGTTTTACGAAGTGGATCTCCTTCTGGTTGTGTATGTTGATCACTTTATCGGTAATCTTAAGAGTTTGCAAGCCAAGCGATTCTCCAATATACTTTGGGAGAGCCCAAAGTTTATAACAATAGTTGGTGAAATCTTTCAAATAAAGGCCATGACAAACAAGACTTCCCCTTTATCAGAAATAGGAACTTAACACAAAACAATTACAGACATCGAGTTTTTTGGAAAAATCATGAACTCAAGAAATAAGAGTGAATAATGATAACATAAGTTAAATTCATGAAAGGTGAGAAAATCCATTTTGGGAGATTCACTTGGAAAAAGAATGACAAGACAATAACCAAAGAAAAGTTATCAAGAAACTAGAGGGTTTGCAAACTTGGAACTTTTTTGACAAGGTTCACTGATGAGAGATTTCTCTGATAAGGCAAGAAGAAAAATTAAGTTCAAGAAAGTACAAAAATGTTGATAACAAAGGAAAGTTAAATGGAATACATTAAAACTTAAGGTTCAAGAAATGATGATTTTTTTGATAAATCCAAATGGACCAAGTTTGAGATGTACAAGGACAAAAATTAAAATAGGGGCAATAGTTGGCTGTAACTGGGGATGAAGATTAAACAAGATGAAGAGAATGTAGAGTCTCTGGCTAGCTAGAGCCTTAGTCATTGGGCAAAAGAGTCACACCAAAATTGAGAAATAAAAAGGATGACCAAAATAACTATAATACACATGGGGGATAACCCATTTTACATGTTGTGCATTATTTCAAATGCTAGCCATTATATGGAAGAGGTATAGGAGTACCATCTGGATAAGATAACACAAAAGCATTATTTCCACACACCTGTGTTATAATGAAAAGCCCCTTCCATAAAGAGTCAAATTTTCCATAATCCCCCTTTAGCTCTCTCCTTCTATCCCAACATAATTCTGAATCTCCTACTAAGAAATCTCTCCTTCTAGCCCTATTGTCAAAGATCCTCTTTACCTATAATTGATGTTGTGAGATCATATCAACCACCTCCTCTCTCCATTGCTCAGCTTTATTCAGAAACATTAGTCTATTATCTAGGGAATTCTAAAACTGGTCATCATCAATGGCTTTCTGCAAATCGATAGTTGATAGTTCTAATGGAATAGGTAATGTACTATTCATACCATAAACAAGTTTGAAAGGGGACATACCTATGGCTCTCTTAAGAGTAGTCCTATAAGCCCACAAAGCATCATATAGCTTCTAATGCTAATTGTTGAGATTATCATATATCAATTTTCATACAATGGACATCAAATTCTTGTTGCTTGATTTTGCTTGACCATTACCTTGTGGGTAATAGTCAGAGGAATGAACTAGAGAGATACTATAATCATAGCAGAAGGAAGATACCTCATATGAATAAAAACTAGAAGCATCGTCAGTGACAATTTTCATAGGGACCCCAAACCTGACCAAGATGTTTTGCTTGATGAAATCACACACTACCTCATATGAAGTTTGCATAAATGTAGCTACTTCTACCCACTTGGTAAAATAATCAGTAGCAGTCAAAATGTGTGTATGACCAGCACTAGATTTAGGATTGATAGGCCCAATAAAATTGAATCCCCATTATGGAAAAGGTTCATCGATAATGATTGGCCTTAAGGGTAAAGCTGCCAGTTGAGGCTTACTAGTAAACTGGATACATTTTACACATTTTGAAACCCATTTATACGCATCCTTAAACATACTTGGCCAATAATACCCATGTCTCATAATCTTATGGGCTATCAAAGAAGAAGAGAAATGATCCCCACAAGCTTCGTCATGAAAATATGTTAAAGAGGCAATGTGGTTTCCACAACGTTCTTTGTGCAATAATTTATGTGAAATTGATATACTAACAGATCAAACATAGCGACGGCGGTCCTCTATGCTAGATTTATCTTATCTCCTCCTTGGAAAATGATGTATTTTAATATGATACAACTTTTCTGCAACAATTAAATACTTAAAAATATACTTGATCCTAGTCTCTCTACAATGACCTCCTTGGCAAAGACAAAAAGAAATAAAAAGTAATGGAAATTGAGAAAAAGAAAGAAAGAGGTTAGAGGGAGCAAGTAAAAAAAATAGGTCCCTAAAACAACAAACACAACAACATGGCCCAAGATTGATCAAGCATTGTCCAAGTCAAGAGTCCACGGTGCTCATATGGACTAGTCAAAACCTTCATTCAACACACACTCCATCTCCATTAATTCACACAAATTTTCACTCTTAAACCATTCAATGAAGAAATAATAATGCTGCAGCCCTGTGGTTAACTCGTGAGCAGGAAAATAGGAACACGTGGCCGGATATCCTATGCCTAAAGGCTGAATCCCACAAAGAAAGTATGCAACTCTCTGCTATCTAGCAAAGGCACTGGAATTAGGTGGCTCTTTTGCATATGAAACAATATTTCTCTATTGCTCAGATCTCACATGCACAGCCAGAAAGAACTTGCAGAAACTACAAACTCACAAAACGGGTTTATATTGCAAGGCATGCTAGAATGTGAAGCATAAAATTGCATATGAAAATAAATCAAACAAAATAAACCAAACAACAGTTATACCTTCGTTCACAAGAAGATTTGACATAACAGATTGAGCGTATTGAAGTGGACCCGAACTCCAATGGATATGCTCCTTCAATTTACGTGGATATGTGGATTGCTTAGCTCAATAGCACAACTTTGATAGCCAAAAATGGATGAATTAAATGCAGCAACATAAGTTTGAGAAATTGAGAGATGATCGTTTGGTTTGGAAGAAGTTTTATTTATAGATTTCCAAAAATGAAGATCAATGGTGGATAATGTTTGGAGAGATCAATGGTTGAAATTAAATGAGATAATTAAATAGTTGAGAGAGTGACAGGTGTCCTTGTCCTCTAATGAATTAGGGGAGTTAACAAGTTTGATTGGTGAGTTGACTAAATTGATTGATTTGTTATCTAAATTGATTGATCAGTCTATTGATTTGATTGAATTGTTAATAGATTTGATTGAGAGAATCATGGTGAGACAAGAGTGAATCATGGTGAAAGAAAATTGTGGAGGAAAATTAAATTATTAATTTTTGTGCACATAGATAATGTTGGAAAATAAATAAAATATTATTTTTTTTGGTGGAGAAAATAGAAATTAATTTGTTTATTTAATTAATATTATAAGAAAGAAAGGATTAATTAAATAATTGTAAAATTATTTAATTAATGCTAGGAAATGGAAAATTTAACTTAATTAAATAATTAATAATTATTTAATTAATGCAAAAGAATAAGGTAGAGTGATTTTCATTACAATAGATGAAATTAATCAAATAATGAAGAATTATTTAATTAATGTGAAGGTATGGCAGATGAATAACTAAGTCGAGAAGTGAGGTTAATTTTAGGTGTCTACAAAGATAACTACTCCACCATCACCTATTGCTATTTCAAAGTCCAAATATGCTTCTTTTAGAGCTTCCAATGATTCTTTGTAGCAGGATCATTTTATTCTTCTTGATCCACCTCATTAGGATTCCTATTTATTAGACATTGCATCCTTGTTTGTGGAGTCTCACATTTCAAATTTGAAGGACACATTTGAGAATTTATCTAGATCCTATTTGATTGTAATGATGTCATCACATCTTCAATGTTTTTACATGTAGTTCACTATCCTTTCTTTCCTAGTATTCCTTCTTTGACTATGCATTCCATTCGTGATTTGGAGAAGACATCATTTTCCAGTATGAGGACACCAAAGTTATATTCTGATGCATACATTTAGATTTGGATTCCCATTTCATCTAGATTGTGGGAATTTATTCTACATCCACCATTGGATTTGTTTCTTCCCAAGAGGAGAAATGTTGTTTGCAAGTAGTGGATCGTATTATGTCTTTGAGCATTCATTGGCACACGAACTACTTCTTTGTGGGGGGATCTATCATATCATTCTATCTCTCCTATGGGGGTAATTCATTGTATATTGGTGAGTCATGTTGAGTCCTCCTTCCTTCTTTCACTTTCTTGTTTTCTCTCTTTTGGAGAGGGGATTTTTCCTATGGGGTTTTCTCCTTTAATCCATTTGTGAGAGATTGTTTGTACATGGGTACCTAACATGGCCTTGTAGTTAGGACCCATCTATCATTGCATCATTTACATGTTTCTAATTCTCCTCATGTTGCACTTAAGGGGGGGTTGGTGTTAACATGGGTATTTCCTAGATTGGGTTTCCCCTTTGTAGTATGAACATGGCACATTATCTAATTAGTCATTAGTTAGGACATATTAAAATATTTTCACATGTTAAGTTTACTTAGGGCTCTAGGAATATTTCTAGTAGTTTCTAGTACACATGTGATATTATCATATAGTTGTCTCATGCCATATGGTTAAGACACTTGTTATCATCCTAGTTATTCCTACCTCTTTACCTTGTCTTTATAATCAAGGTCTCTCTTGTACATTTTGTATGAATTCTGTAATAATATTATTATTCATAGTTGCACCATGCTCTAGCATTATTCTCTTGCAACTCTCTTGTGAAAGGTTAATCTTGGTTTTATAGGTGATCTTGGGAGCTTGATTCAATTGGGGACTCTTGCACAAAAAATCTCAAAACTACAAACATAATTTATGTAATTTTTTACCAAATATTCTCCATACAAATAATTTAAAAAATGTCAATATTTTTTCTAATTTTAGTAGTTCATTATGTCTCATATTTATAAATATTTCATAAATTTTCTATTTTTTGTAAAATTTATCTTAAGAACCTTCATTTGAAGGTCTTTGATCATGAATGTTTTCTCATTTTTATAATTGGGGACCTTCGTTCGAAGGTCATTTGTTAAGAATTTTTTAATAAATAGTCATTAGCCAAAACATACCTTCTAATGAAGGTTCTTAGAAACCTTCGTTCAAAGGTACCTTCAT
Organism: Cunninghamia lanceolata; assembly: GCA_027924645.1. Taxonomy (NCBI): domain Eukaryota; kingdom Viridiplantae; phylum Streptophyta; class Pinopsida; order Cupressales; family Cupressaceae; genus Cunninghamia; species Cunninghamia lanceolata. Next base: position 2,350,707 of record BSBN01001271.1, on the reverse strand, counting down.
TCAAAGGTTCTTCAAACAAAGGCCCTTGTATGGCCTTTTCTCCTCTACTCCTTGGATCTCCCTCAAAATTTTCTATTTCAAACCTTTGGTTGGACCAACAACTTGAATTAACACAACAAGATAATTTACAAGATCGTAGCTCTTGAAATGATCTTTCGAACAAGTATAATTTTGAATATATTTAATTTGATTGTTATATATTTTTCTATTTTCAACTAAACATTGTTTTCACTGAACATTAAGGTCTCTATTCCACACGTGGAAAAATAGAAAAATAGAGATTTTTTTAAAAACATTTAAAAACTACGTATTCTTTCAACAAAAAAAACGTTAATTTGGATATATATATATATATATATATATATATATATATATATATATATATATATATATATATATATATATATATATATATATATATAAAGTTATGCTATATGGTATAAACCTATGTCTAAAAAATAATTAATCTCACTTCAAAAAATAATGAAAAAAAATATAAAACAAAAAATAATGAAAAAATATCTATGCCCTAAATATTGATGTTATGAATCTATGTTTAAAAGTTTATAATTTTATCCTTTCTATTAAAAAATTATGCTAAATGGTATAAACATTAGTTTTTAAAAATACTATTAACTATATAAAACACTTGAGTTATTAAAAGTTATGCCAAAAAAAATCACAAATTATTTTTAAATTTTTTTTAAAAATTATATATTTAAAATCTACATAAAATCTCAACAACTAGTTCACATCATCTACAAATTTTGAACGGTTTAGTTGCTATAGGTGTCAAAAAGTGAAAATTTGATAAAAAATGTTGATTTCAATGTCCCACTTTGGCCAAAAAGTGGAACACACTATTGTGGGGTCACCCATGTCATATGAATTATCAATGTCATGGTCAGGTATGCAATGATATTAGTAAAACTCCTTTGATCCATTCCTTCAAGGTAGAGGAAGAGAGGTATCAAAAAGTTGTTCATAGGAGGAAGAGTGACAAGATTGACTACAAATAGTTAATTCATGATAGAGTTGAGTGAATCAACAAATTTGATAAAATGATAGTTATACTATGGCTCAAAAAAATTGCAAATTAGAAGAAGAGGCTAAATGAAATGGATCAACATAATTAACATTGATTTTTTGTTCCACCAATGTTAAGATTCAACTAGAATTACTTTTCTTAATGTAGGTTTATAGAATTTTTAAGTAAAAGAAGAGGAAGTAAAAGAAGTACGAGGAAAAGAGGGATTAGAAGATAAATAATTATTCTTCTCAAACATAGTTTCATAACCTCTCAAGCTAGCAAAAAATACCAAAAAATGGTGTATGCTAGAAAATGACCCTATCTTGTATTGATGGTAGTGAATTTTCAACAAAGATACATTAGATCTCGTAATTAAGTAAATAGTAGTGCATATTAAAAATAAGAGTAGATTGGAAGCAAAGATTGAAATCATCCATCCAACCCATGTGACCTTGCTTACAATGTATCAGATTAGTAAAATTAACCTTCAAGCCTCTCTTCACTTGAAAGTGTCTAGCAAATACCTAAACAATCTCAACAAAGGATTGGATAGAGTTATACATGGAAGATAATAAAACCACTCAAGGGCATAGTCCTTGATTATTCTTTCAAAGAGCTTGATAATAATGTGATAATCACATATAAAATCTATATAAGATGCATTAAAATGACTGCACATGTGTTGTAGGTTCCTCTATACCATCACATTGCAAAGAAAGGAGCTACAAACACATAGGAGAAAGGATGTGGAATTCTATATGGAGAAATAAGGTTATGCTAAAGATCCATAGTCACCTTATTTGTAGAAGGGGATGGAATCAAGTTTTTGTTACATGGTTTTAAGATGATGTAAGACATGGGGCATGATAATGGACTGAAATATTGGGTATAGTAAGGGGAAAATAAAGGAGGTATGCAAATCCACAAGAAGGGGGTGGATAAGCGAAAGTAGGACCTATGAAAGAGACAAGGAGTAGGGCCTAATATTTGAATCAAAACAAAGGAAAGGAGGATGTGTTCTAAGAGGGTTAGAAAGGGGAACATATTGTTGATCACAAGTAGGATGAAATGAAGAGTTCATGAGGAAAGGATCAATATAGGAAGGAATGTGGCCATAATGGAAAATGGGTTGGAAAGAGTGTGATAAATGAATGAATGATGCAATGACATGTAGGAAACGTGAGAAGGATCAGGATGGGTAACCTAAATCTAAGACTATGAAAATGTGGATTAGGTGGAGAAACAAATGGATTTAGATAGGGAGGAATATGATAAGAGGAAGGATAGAAGTAGAGCATCAAAAAGGATTTGAATGTAGGAGGAGGAGGAGGAGATGGAGTATTAGCATTGAAAATGTGGCCAATACACTACAAGATGTCGAGTCTTAAGGAATGCCATAAAATAATCTAGCCTAAGGCATTGACCAAAGAAGAAGTGTCGATGCCATCCTCATGAGATCCAACCTCATTTGTAATGGCTTGCATGCAAAATTTGATATTGTGATAATTTTGGAATTTAATATATTCATAATATGCATCATGGTCAAAGTTATAATTAGAAGTAAAAATTATGGCTTCTTCACTAGTGGAAATGGGAGTAAGATCAGACATAGTAGGGTTGAGGCAAAGGCTATGTTGGGGAGTGAGATAACTATGATGGGAAAGGTAGGAACTATAGTGAGAAGGGGGCATGAATAAATAATAAAGGTTCCACTAGGGACTAAGAGTAAGACTAAGAGACCAAGGGTGGATAGGTCATAGGAATGGGTGAAGGGTTGTTGTAAAGAGGGTAAGTGAGAGAAAGTTTAAAGGGAAAGGCACTCCAATAATTTATCTATCTTTAACAAGGGACTTGTACAATAAAAGGTTTCTCAAATTTTTAGAAAAAGAGAAAAGTTGTGTTTTGTGTTGCCAATTTTTATGTTTTGGTTCAACAAGGAAGTGAACTAGAATCAAGTTTTCCAAATGAAAGAACAAATTTAACCCTCATAAGTGTTTATGAGTTTTAATTTATATGTATGTGTTTATTATATTAAAACAACAATATTTTAGCTTCATTTCAAAAAGTGTGGAATAGTTTAGATCTAATCTAATATAGTAAGACTTAGAGCTAGTAATGGAAATTATAAAGATATAAGCTACAATAAAAGAGTAATAAGTAGGGGTAGAGAACATATTAGGAGTAAAATAGATGTCAAAAATCAATCATTAAGAAGGTTGTAGGATCATCCTTCAAAAACTGAGTAGATTCTAAGAATTTTGATCCTTGGGGCACTCATGTCTAGGTACTAGGAACTTGTGTCCTTAGATATGAATCCTCTACAACTTTGAGGTTCTTGTCAAGTTATTTTTCTATTTCTTCTTGTGCCTACAAATTATTCACACTAGCTTCCAATACTAAGATATTTAAAATAAAACATTTGGGGAAAGGAAAAATTACATTGTGGTATTGGGAAACTACCTCAATCAATCCCTTATTTGGCTTATTTCAACCTAAATAGTAGCACATAAAATTTTGTTTTGTATGAGTTCTTAAGTGGAGTGATTGGAGTGGTGTATGAAGAGATTTAGTTCTAAACAAATGAAATCTTGAGAGGATGTCTACACTAATGTGGTGTGTAAAAGTAGATGGACCAAAATATTTCAAAAGGGAAGTGCTACAAAGAAGAAAAGGGTTGAGATCTAAGATAGGAAGAGGATGCAAAGAAGATTTTATAACAAGAGGATCTAGGGCATCAATGGGAAAGAAAATTAACAGAAGAGGACACCATAATGTGTATGCAAACTACTTCACGTCAAGTTCCCTATTGTGGACCAAATATACTTCCTTGAACTCAACCCCTTCCTTTACCCTCTTTGCATCAAACATAAATCTAGTGAACACATCTTCTAGAACTACGTTTTAGCTAAATAAACAATAGCTAGTATGCATAATAATCTCCCTACTATCTTTAACTATAAGTTCATAAAATAAGATCTATTTAGAAATGGTGTCAATTATAATATAATCTCTAAAACTGTTACACAAATAATATTAATCATTTGCAGAATCAATGTTGTACTATTACCTTTAATAATTATTTTCTACTTCTAAAACTTTCTATTCAAAAGATTTACACTAATCTTATTTTTTTAAATAATAAGTCTTTTATAAGATTCAAATTCACTAAACCAACTAAGCCAACAAAGAGCTTATTCAAAAGATATAATTTATCCAAAATCAATCTAAAAAATTAGGAAAGTTCATAAAGCACGGGCATAACAACGACTTTCCTCCATAACATGCGAAAATCAAAACATACCATGAGATTGCGGCAAATTAAAGACACTAATGAGAAGGCATGGAGTATATAAGAAGTCTTCTGCCATTAATCCTGCAATAAATTGCTTCAACCAGAGCTTACAGTTATAGACAGAGCAGAAGGCCTGCAAAGATGTCAGAAGAAAGAATATGAGCGCAGCCAGTAAAGACAGACATATATAGTCCATGCCAAAAAAGCACAAGCATAACAACAATGACTTTCCTGCATAAGAACATGGAAAAAATAAAAACATTCCATGAGAAGGCATGGAGTATGTAAGTGGTCTTCTGCCATTAGTCCTGCAATAAATTGGTGTCAGTCATAGACAGAGCAGAAGGCCTGCAAACATGTGAGTGTCGGCGCAGCCAGTAAAGACAGACACGGCCATGAATTCACAAGGACATTATCGTAACACCAATGTATGTTCTTTCTCACAAAGTTCCCGTTGTGTACGATTTTTAAAGGCACGTTATCTCTTTCTTTTTAAAAAGCCTTCCAATTGAATGGTAACGAATTCACCCGTGTTCTTAAGACATAAACTTTAGTACGGCGAGTTTTGTGATATAGAAAAACAATATTTATTAAATAATACAAATAAATGTAGAGAAAGTATGTTAATTATATAGTTTTTTTTTTAAATTATAATTATCAATAATTAAATAATTTTTATGTTGCATGTTGGGTGTTGTCATAAAATTTTAATAATTTAATAAAAAATAGTTTTAATGTTTGGTTCTTAATTTTCAAAAAAGTAGTTAATATTTTATAACTTTTACAAAGTTTTAACATGTTTTTATATGATAGGATAAAAAGTAAAAAATAATGAATTTGGCAATTTTACATAAGGGTAAATATCTAATTAAGACATGATTTTGATGAGTTGTTTGGACATTTAGTCCTTCTAGCATCCACACTATTTTTAATGACATAATTGCTATGTTAGTGGTATCCATTGGTGCCACTATGAAATATTCATACTTGATTGACACATGACAACATGTGCCTTGAAGACACATTTTTTTATTTTTGTTTGAAATGTATAAAATTATCACTTTTAGTAGACTAGTAGTTTCAAAATTGTCATAATGATCACAAGGTCATCATGTCAAAAGTGAAATTGCTAGGTTTGTCATAGAGTTTTTGCAATTATTTTGTTGCAAATGATGAAACCATTAAAATTTGAATCCAAAAGGCATGTGCAAACAAGGAAAACAGGGTTTGAGGAGTTAAGAGGGATACTAAGGAAAACTAGGGGTATGACCTAAAGACATGACAACCTAGAGAAGTGAACAATATTACTTGTATGTGCTACAAAGCACATTTGTGGAAGAATGCACATCCTTGGATAGAAATGTTAATCTAATGCAATATAGTGAAAAGTTCTAGGTACTTATAGATTGCCCCCTCAAATAAGAAAGTTCCACAACTAAGTAATTGCCTTTCTCCAAAACATAGGCAAGGATTAATTGTAGACCCACACTTACCTATACTTACTTTGTAGTGACGTGTTGTTATTGTCCTACTACCAATTTGCAAAACAAATAGAAAAAAGATCATGGAAGTTTGAACAAAATATAAAATTAATGATAGGAGAGAGGGAGAAACTCACCATATCCATGGGGCTAGAGAATAATAGCCGTACCATGCATGTCACTTTCCAATTCCAACATTTACAAAATGACAATAAATAGACTCACACATACTAGCATCAAAAATATTGAAGAATGCTTAGTGAAATAAAGGACAAGAGGGATTACAATTTGTCTAGGCTCTAAGAGATAACTACTTGTCAATATTGGAGTACTTGCAAAATAGGTTTGTCTAGCAAAATATACCATTAGTAAAAATAAACCAACCCAAATTCTAAATACATCATAGGAAAGTAAAATCATCACAACAAAGTGAGATATGTGTGAAATGAGATCTAGGACCTAGAGATAGAGCTAACAAATGAAGATAAACTTCACAAAATGCTAGGTAAAATGAAGGAGATGTTGCAAGTATGGACCGTTGCTGCAATTAGTGTTGTCATTGATGTCAACATGATAGTTTGGTGTTGTCATTAGTGTCAACTAATTGAGTAGAGATAAGGTTAAAGTTTGGCTTCAAAGAGTAAAACTATAGTGGTTTGGAGAATAGCAAAGCCAGTAACATCATAGGACAGAGACAATGACAACAAAGGATAATGGTATTGTGATTTAGAAAGTGATGACCAAGCATAAGGATAAGGAGACAATTGTGCAGACTAGTTTGATTGATAATTTTGTAAGAGGGTTTGATCCTTTTCCTCACAAGATGACTTTACTCTTCATAGAAGACTACTATGCAAAAAGATTTGTTTCGATGAGAAGATGTGTTATGAAATTTGGCTAAGTATCTGTCTGGTAAGACTAAGCTACAGAGTTCCGGTAATTTAGTCCACATTAGTCCGCTACTAAAGATCTTGCTCTGTGATTCTAGCATATGGTTATTGGTCATTGGATACATCTAAATCCACAATTTTGCTTACTAATGATCTTCAGTGCGAAAGATGTAAACAATAGATGTCCAGTCTAACAATGCATAGTTGTTTCTAGCACAGAGATTGTAAGTAAATGGATCTGCATTTCTCTAACATGAAATATCTTTCTTTATGGTTATAACGTGTTGATAGTGAATATTCAAAGTGTTCAAATCCAAAGTTTCAGGAACTGAAGTCCTCCGGAATGAGAGTTAGTGTTGATAGAGTATCGCACTCTATATAGATATTGCATTGACAGTGCCAGTGACGATTTGAGATACTCTGCATTTCACCACAAGTGAATGGTTTGCTATGTGGATTTGAGGCTAAGATAATGAATGTCTATAGCATGTAAATTCCAAGTTTTAAGCAATTTGGTGGTCTACATACAATTTTGTGAAATGAAAGATAGTTCATATTGTTGTTGTCTTGCTAGTGGAGTTGACATGAAGGTGTGGGTGTTGTGCGGAGGATAAATATGCTTTGTGGACCTAAGTGGGAGCTATTTTAGGTCCATGCCGACCTAACTCAAAGTTTGAATCTTGATACAAAGTGTGTGTGTGAAGATTTGGGGCTGACAAGTTCTATATGGCATGCTTTGCATGTTACATCCAATTAGGCTAACCTAATGGATGTGAAATAAGTAGATATATATGAAGGATTGTTTTCAGTATTTTGATGTGTGTATAGATATGTGATCTATGTGATGTGACAAGTGATTATAGATGTGAATTGAGTGAATGCAAAGTAGTGCAGTATTTTAAAACAGTGTGCTGAGTATTGTTCTATAACTTGAGCTTCATTAGAACTGTACTCCATGCATATGTTAGATGCAACAATAACAGTTCAATTTTGGTAGTGAGCCACTTCTTCTATCTCTTTCTTTTAGAATAGTGAGTCCTTTGGCAGTGAGCCACATGCAATGAGCATTATTGGATAGTGAGTCCACCAATTGTATCATCCTTAACTAGTTGCCTTATTAATATATATTGCGAGCTAATCCTCACCATGGTTTTCCCATTTTCAGTTTTCTACATAAAATTCCTAGTGTTCATGTGTTATGAATTGTGGCTGCATGTTTTATGCTTAATTTCCATTACTGCAATTGAATATGCTAAATGGATTAAAATGTTTAATGTGTAAATGGTTTAAGAGAATACTAATTCATCCCCCGCTTAGTATTCTGGGTGTTCAACAATTGGTATTAGAGCCAAGTCCTTTGGAAGAAGCTTAACCGCTCAAGGAAGATCTTGGAGATTGAACGCATCGCTACTAGAAGGTTACATAGTCCTCTAGAAGAGATTCCTGCTATTAATCTCATTGAAGAAGATTGTATGCTTGACAAAATAGGTGAACTTAATGCTACTCTTGAATATATTGAAAGAACTGAAGGAGAAAACAAAGATCTGAAAGAAAATGTCAAGGAAGCAAATGAATGCATCAGGAAATTGAAAGAGCAAGTCAAGAAGCTTAGAGACAAGCATAAGGAAGTTAGTGAACAATTGAAGCAAGCAAATGGAACCATCACAAATTTGAAAGTGCAGGTTGAAGAACAAAAAAGAATTGACGTGAATGTCTTAATGTTGTTGTGGAAACAAAATCTGAAAAATGTACAAGGATTGAAGAAGAGGTTGTGAATCTGAAATCTGATTTGGAGAAAGCAAGGAGTCATGAATAAAAACTGAAGATCAACACTGCAAAGCTTGATGAAATGATTGCAAATCAGAAAGGTGCAAATGATAAAGAGGGTTTAGGTTTTGAAAAAGGTGAAAGCTCAAATTTAGGTCAAACATCAAATGCTAAAAACAAAAAGAACAATGGCAAGCAGATCCAGAGTCAAAGGAATAAAATACCACCGATCAGACAACCAAATGCTCAAAGGTACCCATCTTTCAATGGTTTTGTCATTCTTGCAATAAGTATGGACACAAAGCAATAGAATTTACAAGTAGAAGGAATCAAAATGTTCCATCTTTCTCTAGTCAATGCTTTAATTGCAAGAAAGTTGGTCATAGAGCTAATGATTGTAGAAGTCAAATAAGGAATGGCTATAACAATGATAGAATGGTTCAATCTTTCAATGGCTACTATTATACATGCAATATATTTGAGCAGAAAGCTGATCAATGTAGATCTAGAATGAATGGAAGGAATATTGGTCAAAGGAATGTTGTTTGCTAGAATTGCAATAGACTTGGACACATTTCTAAGTTTTGTAGAAGCAAAAACATTAAGAAGGATAATCCAGTAGAGAAGAATGAACCAGTACAAAAGGTTGATCCGATAGAGACTAAGAAGGAAATGAATAGGATTTGGATAAAGAAGGATGTAATAGAGGTTAAGGATATATATGAAGTTACATCTGGTGTAGATGTTTCCTCTAGAAACTAAGATTAGAACTTTGGCTTAGGGGGAGCTTCATTGAAAATCTTTTCTCCCCTGCCAAAGGAATGGTGCTGATACCTCAGCACGAAGATATGAGATGAAGATTGACATGCTTAATCATTTGGTGAAGACTGTAGTAGAAAATCTCCTAATGTGGAAGTTTGCGGAGCATTTGAAAGTGATTGTGTATACAGAGACAGGTTTGACAACTTTATTGTTTGAAGAATTAAATACAAATTAGGTCAGACCTAAAGGATCTTAAAAGGGATTTTACTTAGCAAAATCATCACAAAAGCATTCAAAGAGCAAATCAAGAGCTGAGTCAAGCAAAAGAAGAGATCAAGGCAATTCAAAGTTTATTGCATACAAACCCTAGTCTGGTAAAAGTGAAGAAAAGGTATTTTTTGATTTGCCCTATTTCACTTTGTATTGCATATTGAAGTTTTGAATTCACTTGCAATGGATACACCACAAGTTGTAGAGGTTAAACTAAGCACCCACAACCTAAATTTCAAATCCATGGAAAGGGATCTATATGGTTCTTTCTCAGATATACCATATGGTGTCCTACACACAGAGGATGTAAGAATGTATATACATACAAAGATGGAAGAATACAACCATACAAAATTAGGAGATATTTTGGTTAATGAGTTAAAAGATGACAATTTTGATCTGAAGCGTGAATATAGTACCCTAACAGAGAAAAAGTTGGATGTTTGGAATGATTTTCCCAATTTGTGTTATGAAGATGCATGGGTAAGGTATGTATTGAGCTGCATTCCTGATAGATTCATGTGGCTAGACCTTCCACACATGAGAAGTAAGGAAGCCATTAGGATTGTAACAGAGTTGTGCTCCATCGGAGCTATTTTGACACTTAAATCTATTAAAAACAATGTTGTGATGAAACTCACAAGAGCCAAATTTGACAAGAGAGCTATGACTGTGAATGATATTAAAGATTTGATAGTAAAATATGCATCTATGATGATAGGTTACAAGATCTACTTCAAAAATAAGGAAAATTATGTCTCAACTACTGCAATAGACACTGCATATGAGATGGTAAAAAATGGTATGGATTATGACCTGTGTGAGTTGCTAAGACAACAATTACTTGAAAAGTTGCAAAGGACAAAGGATTCAAAATATCCTTTTAAGTTTGGTACTCTGGTCATTTGTTTACTATTTTATTTCCTCAAGGAAGTTCTAGGTACACACAACATTGTGTGGTTAGGACACATTCCAATAGCCACGGTCCAGATCAGAGACCATTTGAGAAGAATTGGGAACATTCAAGCTCAAAATGCTGCACTTTGGGGTTACTTTAAAATATTCTTGGAGAAGATGAATGCTAGGGAAAGGATCCCTAAGAAAGTTGTGGAGAAATATAAAGATGATATACTCTTTATCGTAAGCAAAGATGGATGCTACATGGAGGTATTAGAACCTAGGAAAGTCAGGATTCCAAAGATGGGATATGAAGTATCAGAAGATATCCTTATATATCTTCCAGAACTAATGATGAGCAAGCCGAAAGATACCTTTGAAGAAAGACTTGGAACTTAAAAAGAAAAATCTACTAAGGTGCATCCTAAGCATAAAGAGGAAGAGATTAAGAAGAATGTGGAAGAAATGAAGTCTAAAGTTGAAGAGATGATGGCACAAAAGGGCCCTGCAGAGAAATCCAAGGGTAAATGTGAACCTAAAAGGGAATCATCATGAATCAGAAGATCAGCAAGGACTTATAACCTCTCTATTACTGCTCCTAATGCCTCCAGAGCCATGCTTGTAGCCAATCTTGAGGAGAATGAAGTAGCCATTGCTTCTGTACAACAATAGTCTACAAAGAAAAGAAGAGTAAAGGGAAAAGTAGTGAGAAAAGATTATGTGATTCACGATGACATTGAGGATAAAGAGGAAGAATAAGAAGGGCCCACACTAGTCTAGAAGAAAAGAGAAGTCAAATCTGGTGAACCTTTAGGATAAAGAAAGGAAAGTGAAGTTGAAAACATGGGAAAAGGCAAGAAAAATAAATCAGAGAAATCCTATCTTCCCCCTCTGCAACTGGAAGCTACAATCAATGCCATAACATAGTATGACAATCTGGAGCAAGTGGCTAAGTTATATGATGAAAGATTAGCAGAGGATAAAGCAATCATTGAAACAACTATATTAGGTACATGGATGCATTCAATGTTGCATTAATAGAAATAATTGGTAAACTACCTAATAGTCTTGCTGACATTATGACAAAAAGAAGAGATGATACCATGATCAAGGACACTAAAATGAAGAATAAGGCACTTGAGAAGGTTTGTCCCACAATTTCTGAACAAGATAAGGTTAAGGCTATACAAAAGTTAGCCAAGGAATTCAGGACAAAAAGAAGATTAAATACCTTAATGTCAAATGATAAAGATGAAATAGAGAGGTTGAAAAAGGATACATTGAATATAATTGCTCATGCTCTTAAGGAGCTATAGATTGCTACAATTGAAGAATGGTCTTTTGAAGAAGATGGAAAGGATGAAGAAAAGATTGAGAAAAATAAAGAAGGTGAAACCAATGTTGAACAACATGTGTTAACTGAGAAAAATCTGCCATCACCATCAGCAGAAATCAATACAGAAAATCTGAATATGGTTGGCCCTTCGAAGAACACACAAATCACTGATGAACAGAAGGAGTCTCTAGAAGAAAAGACAAATGGAGATAAGGAAGAGCAAAGGAAGGATAGTACAGATCAAGCTAGAAACATTGCAGATAATACCTCCATTCTAGAGAATATTGGAGAAAAGGAAGCACATGATGGAAGTCATCCTCCAGAAACCTCTGATTCTAGAGTGATATTTCAAGAGGAAAAGAAGGATAAGCTTGGAGAAACCTTTCGAGTCTCTCCGATAGACTCTATCAGAGAATTTTTGGTGGAACAAAGACAATCTCAAATGTTGTCTTCACCACAACTACTGTAGGTGTAGTCCTTGGATGGATAGATTAACCTGTCCAGCATATCTCTCTTGCAAAAGATTCAGTTGGGAATAATTTTTTAGGTATCTGTACAGGAAGAAATCCTACTATCTCACATAGAAGGAAATGAGCTAATTGAAGAGGCCATAATTTTTTTTGAAAAGATACTACCTGATACTAAGAGAAATGTCTCTCTGGCCCCTGCACTACAAATGAAGAAACTAATGGAGGTAGTCAACAATCATTTTGAGTCTTTTAAAGAAGTAGCTAAAATAAAGTAAGAGAAGAAATAGATAATAAGAGGTTAGTAGAATTGACAGATAAGTGCTCCAAGGCACACATTTTGCTAGACAACAGTATAAAGAGTATTCACAATGCTTTAAGTGATGCCAATGCACTATATGAATTTTGTTTAAATCCTATCCCATAACTAGTAAAGAAATAAAAGACATAATTGAAGGCCTTGAGACATAATTACTAAAAATCTCTAGAACCTATGATCCCATGAAAGATACTAATGGAGATCTAAGAGCATAAGTAGAGAAGACTCATGCCATAATAAAGAAATTGTAGAATCAAAAGGAGTCAATAAAAGATCAAATGAGTTAGATGAGAGAGATAGTAAGATTTAAAATGGCTTCTTTGATTGGTATGTTAAAAGAAGATAATAAAATTGGGAAGATGACTAATGCTCTTGCAACATTACATAAAGCAAAAGAATTACTCTTGCAAATAAATGGACAAATACAAATATTATACTCTACAAAGGTGCATTGGGACTCAGCTATGATCCAGTTGAAGAATATCTACAAAGATATATTACCTACAAATCAGTAAGTTTCTTATTTTCTAATTTCTTCTACATATGTGAATGGTTAGAAAGAAATATTTTTGATATTTTGGTATAGAAATGAGATTGTAAGGGGGATTGCCATGTAAAGAAAGGTTAAAGAAGTTTTTGAAATAGTCTCTTTGACATTGATGTCAAAGGGGGAGAGAAAGAAATGTGAAAAATATGCTTTGGGAGAGAGAGTAAGATGTGTAAAAGAAAAGGGGAGAGCAAGTTTGTGGCAGAGTTGTGTCTTGATGGTTTTTCACATCATATGTTACCATTAATGACAAAGGGGGAGATTGTGGCAAGTATGGACAATTTCTGCAATTAGTCTTGTCATTGATGTCAACATGATAGTCTGGTGTTGTCATTAGTGTCAACTAGTTGAGCAGATATAAGGTTAAAGGTTTTCTTCAAAGAGTAAAGATACAGTGGTCTGGAGAATAGGAAAGCTAGGAACATCACAGGATAGAGATAGTGGCAACAAAGGATAACAGTACTATGATCTAGAAAGTGATAACCATGCATAAGGATAAGGAGACAAGTGTGCAGACTAGTTTGATTGATATTTTTGTAAGAGGGTTTGATCCTTTTTCTCACAAGATGATTTTACTCTTCATATAAGACTACTATGCAAGAAAATTTGATCCGGTAAGAAGATGTGTTATGAAATCTGGCTAAGTGTCTATCTGGTAAGACTAAGTTATGGAGTTCCGGTAATTTGGTCCACATTAGTCCACTACTGAAGATCTTGCTTTGTGATTCTAGCATATGGTTATTGGTCATTGGATACATCTAAATCCAAAAAATTTCTTACTAATGATCTCTAGTGTGAAAGATGTAAATAGTAGATGTCTAGCATAAAAGTGCACAGTTGTTTCTGGCACAGAGCTTGTAAGTAAATGGATCCAAATTTCTCCAGCATGGAATATCTTTCTTTGTGGTTGTAAGGTGTTGATAGTGAATATTCAAAGAGTCCAAATCCAAAGTTTCAGGTCCTGAAGTCATCTAGAATTAGAGTTAGAGTTGACAGAGTATCACACTCTGTATACATAGTGCATTGAAAGTACTAGTGAGGATTTGAGATACTCCGCATTTCACCGCAAGTGAGTAGTTTTCTAACCAAATTTGAGGCTAAGTTAATGAATGTTTGTAGCATGTACATTTGAAGTTTTAAGTAATTTGGTGGTCCGTATATAGTTTTGTGAAATGACAGATAGTTCATATTGTTGTTGTCTTGCTAGTGGCGCTAACCTGAAGGTGTTGATTTTGTGTGGAGCGTAAATATACTTTACAGAGTTAAGTGAGAGCTATTTTAGGTCCATACTAACCTATCTCAAAGTTTGAATCTTGACGTGAAGTGTGTGTGTGAAGATTTGGGGCCAACAAGTTCTATATGGCATGCTTTGCATGTTACATCCAATCAGGTTGACCTAATTGATGTTGTGAAAGAAGTAGATATATATGAAGGATTGTTTTGGTATTTTCATGTGTGTGTATAGAGATTTGATTTGTGTGATGTGGCAAGTGCTTATGGATGCGAATTGAGTGAATGTAGAGTAGTGCGATATTTCAGAACAGTATTTTGAGTATTGTTCTATAACTTGAGCTTCATTGGAACTGTACTCCATGCATATGTTAGATGCAACAATAACAATTCAATTCTTACAGGGAGCCACTTATTCTATCTCTTTCTTTTAGGATAGTGAGTCCTTTGGCAGTGCGCCGCATGTAGTGAGCATTATTTGACAATGAGTCCACCAATTGTATCAACCTTAACTAGTTGCCTTATAAATATATATTGTGAGCTAATCCTCACTATGGTTTTTCTTGTTTTGGGTTTTCCATGTAAAATTCCTGATGTTCATGTGTTATGAATTGTGGCTGCATGTTTTATGCTTAATTTATGTTACTGCAATTGAGCATGCCAAATGGATTAAAATATTTGATGTGTATATGGTTTAAGAGAATACTGATTCACCTCCCCACCACTCTTAGTATTCTGGGTGTTCAACAAGAGATGCAATGATAAGTGCAATGTAGAATGAAAGAAAGGAAAATGCAAAAAGAAACCTAACAATCAAATGGAAAAAAGAGGACAGTAGCAAATACTCTTAAAGGAAAACCAAAATGCTATGTGGAGGTAAAGAGAGGTAATTAAAACCAAAAACTAATTCATGCATTTACTATTGTTGTTACTTTTCCTAGTTTCTTTAAGAGGACATTTAGAAGAAAAGTGACCAACCTTTCCACAATTAAAAAATTTGAAGGGTAACTTACCTCTGTATTTGCCAAAGCCTTTCTTCAAAGTTCTTACAAATTTTGCTTCATCATCATTAGGACTTTCATCTTCATCAATAGTCTCATCCTTTATCTTTTTACTAACTTTGAAAGCAACTTCTTTCTTTGGAACATCATTGTCAAACTCTCTCATTTCAAAAGCAGTGGGGGTCCCAAACATTTGGTCTAAGGATTATGTATCGAAGTTAGCAGTCTCCTCAATAGTAGATACTTTGGAACTGTAAAATTTTGGAAGAGATCTCAGAACCTTTTTCACAACCTCATCATCTTTTATTCCTCCACCAAGACCTTTGATACCATTGACTACTTCATTCACCTGGAGCATGAAACCAGCAATATTTTCATCTTCTGACAATTTTAGGGATTCAAATATGTTCTTGATTATTTGCATCTTGGCTTTCTTTACTTTCTTATCTCCTTAATGAATAGTTTCAAGTTTATTCCAAACTTCTTGAGCTAAGCTACAACCTATCACCTTTGAAATTTTTGAATTAGTTAATCCACTCATGATAGCAAAATTGGCCTTAGAATTATTATCATACTTCTTGATTTCATCTACATCTATTGGAATAGAAGCACAGATAGTGTAACCTTTCTTAATAGAATCCAAAACTCCACAGCCTAGTGAATTGATGTAGCCTTCCATCCTTACCTTCCAAAAACCATAATTTGTTCCATCGAACTTGGGAATCTTGCTAGATCCTCCTGATGCCATCCTGAACCTTCCTCAAGTGGTTAAGCTTCCTTTAGAGGAACTTGGCTTTGATACCAATTATTAGGTCCACACCAAGATACTAAGAGTGGGGTGAATCAATATCTAATCAATCTTCAAATTTAACAACTTTAACTTATCCGGAGCAGTTCAAAACTTAAGCATCACAACATTAAGATGAACATGAAAGATTAAGACAATGCACAACAATACATAACACTAGATATACATGGAAAACCCTAGAAGGGAAAAACCACAGTGACGATTAACTCACAATATATGAAGCTCAAATAATAACTTTTTTTAGGGGCTTTAACCCAAGGAACCTGCTACTCCCTAAGTAACTTTGATTTAGGGTCACTCCCAAGGAAGCTTCTACTCCCTGATGACTTTGTTTTAGGGTCACTCCTAAGGAAGATTCTACTCCCTGATATAAGAATACAAAAGATTATAGTATAATACTCTTTTCTTATTGTCTAAAAATTGTCATTCTAAAGATCTGATCAATCGGGCACACTCTATACTTGATTATTGTTGCAAATATGTCTTCAAGATACATTTGGATAGTATCAACAACATCTGTTCTTTCTCCTTTAGTCGTACATCAATAATGCATTTATTCTGCTTTTTATCAGCTTGCAAACCTTTTCAATCATATTGTATTCATACCTTCCTAAATTAGTTTGATTTAATATTTATACATGATATTACATTGATTACTTTGCTTGTTGGCCAGCTACAATATGAAAAATACACTTACAAGTCGGCCAGACAACACACACTATGAAACATGTAGAAGATAGGTCCTAATTTAAAACATATTGCATGAGTAGAATATCCAAGCCTTGTAGACCCCAACACTTGCTTAACTAGGTCCAAAACATCCTTCACTACTTCAAACATCAAGGAATTACATCTGCACACTCCATTCATTTGAAAATAGGACAACTTTAAAGAAATCACATGAAGTCTTGAAGTATAATGGCCATCTCAACTTGGAAACCTTGTGTGGTACTAGAAACAAGAAAGGTCTTCCTAAAAATTTTCCAGATGAGTTCACATTACTCATAAAACACCCCCATTAACACCTTTTCCACCACACATCAAAGAATTATGTCACATAGCTTCAAACATTTACTTTGCAAATGCCCTATTTTTCAGAACACATTGCACCATGATGTCAATTGAAAAACTGAGTTGTAGACCACCAAGAGGCCTAAGATAGAAAAGAGGCATGCCATGCACATCCAAAAACATGTTCACAAAACCACAAGGTCAATCATTCACTTCTGGAGGAATGCAGAGCATTCCAGTGGGTTTTCAACACTGCACCATTTTGCCAGAGCACATACCAGTGTTCTATCATACATAACTTTCATAGTGGAGGGAAATATGATTTGAAACTTTGAAAATAACACTTTTATTGTCTTCTTGATACAACTTCAGAACCGCATAGCCACATCTACAACTACGGAGGAATGCAGAGCATTCCATCACCCTGCTAGGAACCTCTTTACAAAACCAACTTTATCCTTAAGCTGTCAGCAGAAAAACATCCTTCCAGTGATCAAAACATCATGAAACTTGGAACATACATAAAATCACACTGTATGAAGCTATGTTCCAAAATGATGAAAATGCAGAGCAATCTACCAGACAGTCTTTAAAGAGCAGACATTCTATAACAAGGGTTGTCATCTTCTATCAGAGGCCAAGTCTTCTTTACATCACCACATACAACTTAGGATTAGTAGGATAGATCATACAACATGCTTCAAGCCATTAGGCATCCTTCCTTAACATCTGATTCTTTTAGTGCTTCTAATTCCCATATTAATAAGGCCTCAAACTCAACTCTGCTTTGATTGGAATTATATCTTTTATGACCTCCAATCGTGAGCTTTCTCTTTCTCAAGAAATATACAACCAAGAGTAGTATCTTACTTTCCTGATAGTGTCATCAATGTATGCTATGTTGACATCAATGACAACACATATGGCCAACATGCTTATTCCCTTTTAAGGGTTTGTTCTTGCCAGACCCCTGTAAAGACTGTTTTAGTGACTGTTGTTGCCTCTACTCATGCGATGAGGTCTCTTCTTCTTTCATATTGAGCTTCTCCAATAGCTTCAATCATAGATTCATTTGTTGGCCAACAGCTATACATAGTGAACAATTTGGTTTAGAATGTGGTTCTTCATGAATTTAGCACCAATTAGGGAGCAATAGATCTTCTATGTGGATTCTCCTTCCCAATTTCAACCGGTCTTTTATAAATTTTGAGATAAATTCCCTAAATCCTTTGAAGATCCCCTTCTCATCTTCAGAAGAAGATTCCCAGTATGAATCGATGCATGTTTTACTACTTTTGGACTACCTTATTGTCCAAGGTTCAGGAGCACTATCACAGGCAAAGTGAGCAAGGAGTACCTCATAAACTTGATTTACTTGGGGCAATAAACACCTAGATCAACTTTTGAATATAAAATCTGGTTATTCTAGTTATATTATGTTATCATTTGTTTCATTTTGGGTTCTTCTTCAATATGGATTTGAATAGCTACTCCTCTCCAAGGTAACCACATGTGGGAAATGTTAGTAGCTGTATATCCATTTAGCATTTTCAACCAGTCTCTACTTAATAACATACCATATTCTTCTAGTATGTCTACCACCTAGATGTCTATATATTGTTGTACTCATGGGTCTGTTCAAAGCAAGTTGCATATGTATATGATTCAATTCTCCCACCACATCAACTTTAGTTTTATCCAACTGGGTGACCTTTGGAGTAGATTTTGTCAGGATGATACCCAAAGCTTTGCAAATAGATAAAGGCAATACATTAGTGTAAGCTCCAGAATCCACCATGTAGTTATGCAAGTTCTTCCCAAATATTCTCAAAGTTAATGGAAAGGGAGGGGAATCCCTCTTTTCCTTGTACAAAGTGACTTGGGCTTCACCTTTGGACATCTATACATTATCTTTCCCTTTAACGGGTACCTCTTTTACTAAAACTTCCTTTGTTTTTGGCTCTTGCCTTTTTGGTTCTTCAACATTCTGGAGAAAGGAAGTCTTGACCTCAGGGATTTTCATCAATTCAAAGATAGAAAGGTTGAATCTCATTCATTTTAGTTCATCAACAACATACTTTCCCATCTTAGCAATTTCTGGCCTAGTTGAGGGATCTGTTGTTACAGGCAATGCTATTGCCTTGGTAGGCTCTAGATTGTTACTAGCATTTCATTCTAGAGGGACTGGATAATTATTTAGAGGAATAGAGGTACAAAAGGGCCCTTTGGGTTTGTTTCTTCAAAGATTGTAATGGGCCTATTATATTGTTGGTATGCATGTATCTCATCAACTTCTTCCTCTGGTTCATTGTCATTTTGAAAAGGAAAAGAATCACTTTCCAATACCATCGCAGTATCATATCTTGGAGTGGGTACTATCTCATATCTTATGGGAGGAAGAGAATCTTGCACTTCAGCACTCTTAACCTCTCTATAAGATACTGGAAGTGACTTGAAAATCATGACAGTCTAGTTTAGAATGGGTATTTATGTTTTGAATCCTACACCAACTAGACAAGGTAGCTTTAGGCAACATCACTCTCCTTGAAGGATGAGTCTCTATTGCATTTTGAGATTCCAAAGGAGATGAAACACCCCCATTGTCAGAATTGGTATTCCAAGTCATTTTGGGCCTTTGGTAAGTCTTGTTCTAGTTCTTATTCCTTTGTGAGTTTTGTAGATAGGCATTTTGGTTTCTGAGATAGGTCACTTTAGTGGTAACTTTCTTCATCTGTTCTACTAACTCTCTAATGTCATATTTGTCTTCTCGAGTCTTAACTATTGTAGAATCTGAAGGCTAAAGGAAGAGAGGTTGGGGTGGAGGTGCTTCTGAGATGGGAGCCCCAAGATGAATAACCATGGCTTATGTTGCAACTGGTAGTGGAACATAATTAAGCACTGGCATATGGTTAGCCAAAGCCTAGTTGATTTTCTGGATATGATTAGGCATATCAGGGGTACCAATATGATTTATAGGACTAGCTCCCAATTTTCCTAGTTTTAAGATTGCTTTAACTACTTTAGTGTAGGCTATAGCTAGAGTTCTTATCTAAGGATTTGTTTGTCTTCTAATGAACATCAAAGTCAACTTGTCTAATATAGCATAATAGATAGGTAGAGTTACATCTTCACCAATTTTATAAGGTGCTTGGAGGTGAACATATGCCTTATCTGAATCTATCATTGAAATAGTTGATCAACTCATTGTCTTGTCTCTTGATATCCACAAAAAAAGGGTAAAGGTATATAGGCTCAACTAGGATCTTAAATCTAACCAAGAATGCATCCTTCAATAGTTTCTAGTCCTAAAGTAATGGATCCAGTAGGTAAGCTAGAAAACCACTAATATGCTTCATCCTAGAGAGAGTATGGGAACAATCTACAAGCCACATCTTTATACTCAATCTGCCACATGAAAAGATTACTCTCAATTTTTTTTATGTGTTCATCTGCAATTCATTATGAATCATTGGTGTGGAATATAGAACACAATTTGTTAGGATTTTTAGGCATTTCATGATAATCAATGAATTGTACTAGAGAGGGGTTTGCACCTAACCAAGCCATGTTCAGAAAATTTACTTGAACTGCAGTAGGATTCCTGGGTATGGATTGTGATCTAAGAGTTCTATGAATCCCCTGATCTTTTCTTATTTTCATGAATTGAGATAAGGATAGAAAAACTTCACCAACTGAGTTGGATCTTGTGAGCATCTATCTAGTTCCCAGTTTGGCCTCCTTGAAATGGATGGAGCAATGTCTTTGTTTAACCCTTCTTCTAGCATCAATCTATTGATGGGTGTTTTTTCACACAACAAATTAGATGAAATACTAAGTATGTCACCTCTCTTGAAAGGAATCTAATTAGTAACCCATAAAAAGATTACCCCAAGGTTTATACTATCACGTCTTGACTTGTGAGATAACCCTGTTGGCAATGTGTTTTTCTATTACAACAAGGAGTCTTATGCAAGAAATAAGATTATTTTGGGTTTCAACTAAGGATATAATTCAAAAATTATAGGGAAACCCAAGATAATTTCTAGATGTAAAGTCTGAAAACACAATACTTCATCATATTTTATAGACTATTGATGCTCTTCTTAATCTAACACTTTTTCCAAAATAAATTTCCAAAGGGAGGAGAGAGGGGTGAGAAATTCCTAAGGACAACTATTGATATCATTTTATGTCTCAAATAGATAGGTTCTAGAATAATCACTTCCTGCTTAACTAGAGTTCTCACAACACTGCAGAAAACAATGTAATCTTCAAAGGAAAAAAAAGATTTTCAAATCATAAGAATTTGTTAAACACCCAAAATCTAAAGTAGCTTAATAAATTCCTTATAATTGAAATGAAATTTAAGAAATGTTCAGGCTAACCATACACAACAACTTACAATCAACAAACTTATAATGGTATGAACATGAAACCCATCAAATATCTTTAAGCATTCATCATATTCACAATTGAACTTTAACTAATTGAAGCTAAAGATGAACCATGAGCACCCAATAATCAATCGCACAACACAAATAAGAGGCAACACCTAAAATTCATTTGTATTCAATTAAGAATTTGGCAGAGTTTCAATAATTCTTCTTACACATCTTTTAAAAAATAAGTAAAGTGACTACCTTTATATAGGAGAGGTAATTTCATTGAGTTTATAATGAAGGGTGAGGATTAATCCATCACCAAGGTCTCAAATTCATCTTCATTTAATTCTTGTGGCAGAATTTTGTTACAAACTCGGTTTTTCTTTTGTTCTTTAGCAAAAAGACATAATTACAACTTTATAGCTTATATAGATAAGAAAAAAATGTACTTTTTCATAATCTATAATAAAATAAATCTTTTTCAATGAGTTGATAAAACAAAAAAAGAACATATGGCATAATTTTGGTGAAGGCATGTTAGCTAGATTTGACATTTGATGACTAGATGGGTGGCACTGTGTAAAATCTACCTTCAGGATGTAGGAGCTTCATCCTCAACAATAATTTTATCACCTTCTTTCCCTTCTTTCTATATGCCATCAATGCTTCTAGTGTTGGGTTTGTCTCTTCTAGAGGAGGATTCTTCACAAAACTAATCTAGAATTTGAG
Organism: Cunninghamia lanceolata; assembly: GCA_027924645.1. Taxonomy (NCBI): domain Eukaryota; kingdom Viridiplantae; phylum Streptophyta; class Pinopsida; order Cupressales; family Cupressaceae; genus Cunninghamia; species Cunninghamia lanceolata. The sequence continues at coordinate 2,328,488 of BSBN01001271.1, read as the reverse complement.
GGTGTCTATAGATTTGGAAAGATTATGGTAGATTATTGACTTGGCCCTTATACTCTTTCTAAACTCTTTGATTTGAGTCTTAATCTTGCTAGATTTATTCATATCTTCTAGACGAAAGCCAAAGGATTTATTCATTAACTTTCCTTGCAACAATTGATTCCAAAGTCCCTTGCACTCTTTGGCATTTACTTCTGCTTTGTCATCCATATATTGTCTTGTCAAATCTTGTATCAGATTGGTAAAATTATAGATGAACTCCAAAGTTATACTTTACTTGTTGATCCCTCAGCTTCAACCTTGTCAAATGTTTATTTCCACAACTTGATCATTTCTAGCCAATGGAATGGCATATTCAGCTTATCTCGAGTCAAGATGTTCTCCTTTATGAGAATATCATGAGATAATTTAGACATCATTTGTAAATGAGGATAAATGTGGGAGTGATAGTCTTCATATTCTTCACAAACTTTAGAAATCAAATCCCACTCCTCTTTTAGAGAACAAAAATGTTTATGCATTTCACTAGCTTCATCTATGGCCTCACATCCTTCTGAATATATTTTAGCCAACCAATCTCATGTAACTCCATCCATAAGTCTCATCTTGTCAAAATATTCTAATTCTTGCTTTGAAAGAATTGAGGGAATAATTGTAGTCCTATCTTTGTTATCCATTAGATTGTCTTTTTGTCAACTTATCTTTATCCATCCTGTGGATGATGGAGAAAACAAAGTTTTTGAACTGTTGAATTTCTTGCACCCTACTAGTAGGACCAAGATTCACTGTCAAAACACTGTAGTCTTTAGGCCTCACATAATCCTCATCCTTTTGAAATAGAGGTACAACAACCTCTGCAATCTGAGACCCCAAAGCATTTTTGTAAACTAGAGATTGAATATTCACCTTATTTTTCTAGACTTTGTCTTCTCACTTTTTGAGTTAGAAAGTTATCTAAATCTAAATCAAAGATTCAATTTCAGGTTTCTTTCCTTATAATCTGTGTAATGCCCCCTTTTAGGATAGTCCTAATTTCTTTGCTTGCATACAATAATAATCACTAGCAAGGGACATTAGTAATATTAAAGATCAATAAATTAAGATAATATTTAATTCATAGCATCATTCTTATTAAATTCATCTATTATTCATATTAAATTCATCTATCATAACATAATTAATAATGAGATCATGTAAATTATGATAATATTCATAACACAATTAATATTCAAACCAATCATAGCCTAAACAATATTTAGTTGAAATACATATATTAAAGAAGCACACCATATACACACCATACACGAAGCATACATGTAATTCATAGAGCAGATATGTAATCATTTTAGGGTAATGAAATCTATGAGAAAGCATATAGGGTGTTGTGAGTATGTTCTCCTCAACCAAGCCCAAGGGCAGGTATGTCTAACCAAGATAATTCACTCCCTTGGCAGAAACACCCATCCATCCAACTTGGGGTGGGCTACTTGATGAAGGGATTAGTGTTGCTTCTCATCCCCTAATATGCATTTCTCTATCCTCCTCAATCAAGTCCAAGGGTGGGTACATCCATCCTAGCTAATTTAACCCATTGGCCCACAAGTGGTAGAAACACCCATCCATCCAACTTGGGGTGGGCTATTTGATGAAGGGACCAATGTTGTTTTTCACATTCATTCCAAATGTGATGACTCATTGGGTTAAAGTACCTCTTTCAAGTTTGATTCAAGTATTACATAATATATCCTTCTTTGTTGTTAACACTTGAGGTATAGCCAATATAGATACATGATATATTTCCTTTTGGTTGATTCTTATACAACTTCCTTCCAATGAAGATAGCTTTCTTTGATTGCTAATTGATACCTCAAATATTCTTTGGTTTGATTGATTCAATAATAGAATCGTAGAGCAATAGAATGATAGAATCATAGAAGGATAGAATAATCGAACATGATAGAATGATTAATAGAATGAGAGAATGATAGAATGTCTGCAATAAATAATTCTATGTTGTTATGCATATAGATATCACTATTGATATATTCCTGTAGATTTATCTCTATTAAATATATATTTCTTTCTTATTGTTGGATTCTTCTTCATAATTTTGCATATATTCCCTTCATAGATCTGCATATATTCTCTTTATAATTCTACATATATTCCTTTCATAGATCTTCATATATTGTAAAATAATCTCTATCTTACTTTAAGCTTGCTCACAATATATTTGTATTTCTGCTGTAATAAGCCTGCTCTTCTTTAAATTTGAATTCAATATTCCCAAAAAACACTTCGTATTCTCCCTTTCATACCTTCATAATCCTCTTGAAAGAGTGTGACTTCTCTTAAGAGAGATACCTCTTCACAATAGACATGCTTTATCAAGAATCATTGCACCTTTTAGTTAATGAATCTCTACCTTTTTATTAGAATCACTACTCTTCAATTTAATTGTTGCTCCTTTCTTAATTATAAATGTATTCCATTAAAATTCTTTTTATGTCTTTTTCTTGGACACCAAACATGGGGGATCAGCCCAAATCATTGTTGTCCTTATATATATTAATATATCATTTATGCTTAACATATAATTCGGCCATAACAAGTCGGCCATCTTCATAAAACAGGTCAGCCATAATCCTCTTATACTTGCACTACCATATCTAAAGTCCTTTCTTCTCTAAGTTAGCCATTCAAATAACTCTTAATAATATTCCTTCGGCTATATCAAAGGGATTCAACCATGTAAGTTTGTCTTAAACATTAATTAATTAATCTCCCTTTCTATTAGGCACTTCCTTAGCCTTAGTTGACTTCATTATAATTTATTATATGTATGTGTAATGCCCCTTACACATACAGGACATTTCAATATGGCCTGCAACCATTTAGGTGTTGCAAAAGCAACTGTGCTTGATGGTGGAACAGATGAAATAATTTGTTCTTGTTGATCTCCCTCCTTATTAACTACAACATCTAAATTTGTATTATCTTTCCCTAGGCTATTATCCTTCAACTTATTATCAATAGGTACTTGGGGGTCTTCTTGCGAGGTTTCAGAGTGACTCCAAAGCTATAATTTATCTTCTGGAGCCTCAATTTGTTCAAATTCATTCCCAACTTGTTTCTCAGCTTTGTCAAATATCTCCTCATAGTGCTCTTGCTATTGCCTAGGAGGACTGTCTTCTATTTGTCTGATCTCTATTATTTTTGTGTTGATGGAAATGTTACCTAATGCATCCTGGATACTTATATCCCCACTTTCAATTGTCATTTCTGTACAAACTCTTTCAATTCCCTCCAATGCTAGCACCTTAGGAGAAGGAGGATATGATGGGGCATGAAATGGCATGACCAATTTTTTATTGATATCAGAAGATACTTGGAAAACACTTGTGGGAATTTGAACCTTGGTCAAATTTGAGAAAGGTCCCCAAAGATGGTGGTATGGAAGGGAAAGATTCAACTGTTGTAGACAAAAGGGTGGAGTCGAAAGGAAAGGTGAAATAGATGGAAAGGAAAGAGGTGGAAGCAATAGAGGAGTGGGGGAGGTGAAAATTTAAGATGTTATGGGAGTTGATGTAAATGGAATGGTGGAGACATCAACTGATGATAATGGAGAGGAAGAAAGAGATGAAGATGAAAGTGATTGAAGAGTGGGAGAGGAGACAACAAATGCTAAAGTGATAGGAGAAGCAGTAATGGTGGTGGATGTAATTGGAATGGAGGAAGTGATAGGGATGGTCATTGATGCATAGCACACTGCGAAGCAGCAAAACTATTCAAAAAAAATATCAAACCTTTGAACCATTGAACTTCTCTACCGGTTGAACTAGTTTGAATCTTCGAACGGTCTTGAACCGTTGAACTCGTCGACCCTTTTTATTGTTTTGAACCTTCAAATTGTTGAACTGTTGAACCTATTGAACCACACGAACCATTCAACTATCAGCGAGAGAATGCTTATGAACTCTCGAACCAAATTGAACCTTATGAACCTCCGAGCACACTATCGATAGGACTTATACCATCTGCCAACCCCAAACCTATTTCACTGACAACCCGGTCACTCTGATGATCCAAAAGAGCATTCTATGCCCGGCTCAATATCGGTAAGACTTAACTTATCGGGAGGTGAGTTTTTCTATCGGCCGATAGGCTGATAATACGTCGATACAAGTTCTCCACTTAGTCTTCCTTTATCGGTAAGACCACCCTTTGTCGGCGGAACTTTTCCTTTGTGTGCCGATACACTTGGTCACCCCGATCACTCTTCAGGTAGACTAAAACTATCACTCTAAGGTTCAAATCTCCTGCCGATGACCACTGTCTCGCCGATGATGCCTTCACAAAACTACAAGTTCCCAAATTGTCTAACTTCCAACCCAGACCCTAGCAGATGGAGATGCTAGGTCTCCTACGGTACGGATTGTTCCATTTCAATTCCCTGCACCACCAACCTCAACACAAAACAAAAGATCAAAAACAAATATATATACACTGAAGCCATTCCAACGATCTCAACGAGAGTTGAACTAGTGGAATGCATCAACAAGCCATTTTGTGACAAACCGTAGGAAGGTAAAATCTATAATGAACAAATTATGAAAACTTTGAACACAAAGACAGGAAACACTAAACTGATGGAATAGAGTCTTATTCTTCTTCAGTATAGAATTGAACTTACACAACTAAATTTAGAACTGAACACAAATGTTCGTTCTGCTGCCAATTTATCCCAACACATTGGGAGATTAAACAGTTCAAGACAATTGGGGAAGGCCAACTGCTTCATATCCCCAAACTGCTTTTATTACAACTAAACAAAACAAAAAATGAAAATGAACAACTGGTCAATTTGACCTTATCCAAAACAAAAATAGCAGATTTGTTAGGTGTCCCTACACTAGTCATGGTAGTGGGAATGAATGCAGTGGGAGAGGTGGAAGGAATGGCTGAAGTGGAGGAGACAATAGTGGATGATACCACAGAAAGAGGGACAACTATTGTGAGAATAGGGGCTGCAGAGGAGGCAACTAGAGGAGCATCAAATACAGGACAGTATTTGATCCTTTTTGGTTTTTCTAACCCTTTTAGGTTTAGATTCCTTAGCTACTTCAATTTGAGTGGGTTTCCTCTTAGATGCCCTTGTCTTTGTAGGTGAAATACTACCCCTCATAACTACTTTCTTCTTCTCATGAACCTTCTCTTTTCCTTTGGTAGTCATAGCTACCTCATCCTCTGTAGCCTCACTGTTTGTTTCTACACCATTACCTTTCGGGTCTACTTCTATTTCCCTTGATGGATCAACATCCTCCTCATCAATAATTTTATCTTCTCCTTGCTCTAGAGGGGTATAAATTAAAGTGATTTCATGTGATGCAAATTAAGCTACTTGTGTGTTTATCTAGTTCTTGTTATACTTGATATTTCTTTCCATTATCTCCTCCAGAGAGCTAAGCTCTACCTCTACCCAATTTGGGAGAGAGAGTGGTTGATCAAAAACTACTCTCTAATCTACTTCTTGAACCAAAATTCCATCATCAACTACTTGATCTGGAACAACAGTTGTTTGAAATCTCTTAATAAAATCTAAAGGCAACCTAGTATATCACTTCCTATTGACCTCATGCTCATCATTGCAATTTGCCCAAAAAACCTCTAATTGCTCCTTATGAGAATACTTTTTGCTAACACTATTCTCCAATACATGCAAGGGATTAAAATTAGGCCTAGGCCTATAAGAAAGAAAATGAAATTGTTTTAGTTCCACATCCGATTTCTTAGAAATATTTGTAGTAATGCATGTGAACATGCATTTCCCCAAAATGATAGGGAATTAAGAAGATGTCTGATGTAACCCTTTCAACAATTCAAGGCAAGTACACAGGTGCCATGTGAGCTCTAACAATATAATTTTATCTATGGGATACCTTGGTAGTTTGTAAGGTGTCCCCTTGAAGCCATGAATACTCAAATAGGTGAATTTGGGAAATGGGATAAATCAATACCCATACTTCTGCACTACATTGGCAACTTCAATTGATAATCAACTAGAGAAATCTCCTTTTAACATCCGAATGATATACATTGTAAAGGCATCATTAACCCTCTTGTAATGAGCCAAGCATTTATCTTGTTGCAACTAGGGGTACCAATCCAAGACCTTGTACTGTCCAGCATCATGTTGAACACACCAAGATACTGAGAGTGGGGGGTGAATCAATATCTAAGAAATCTTCAATTTTAACAACTTCAAATTATCTGGAGCAGATCAAATCTTAAGCATCACAATATAATCATAAGCATGAAAGATTAACACAATGCACATCAACACATAACACTAGATATACGTGGAAAACCCTAGAAGGGAAAAACCATGATGAGGATTAACTTACAATATATGAAGCTCAAATAACAACTTTGTTTTAGGGCTACAACACAAGGAAGATACTATTCCCTGAAGAAATTTGATTTAGGGCTACTCCCAAGGAAGGTACTACTCCTTGAAGACTTTGTTTTAGGGTCACTCCCAAGAAAGCTACTACTCCCTAAATTGAGAACATACAAGAGATTATAGAATGGCAGTCCTTCTACTGTCTAAAAATTGACATTGAAACTCACACCTTTGATGATTGCACTTCTACCTTTTCACACTTTCTTCTAATGATCTGATCAAGTAAGCACACTCTACACTTGATCACTATCACATATAAGTCTTCAAGATTAATCAGGACAGCATCAACATCTTTTGCTCTTTCTCCTCAAGTCGCACATCAACAATGCTTTCATTATGCTCTTTATCTGCTTATGAGCTTTTTAATTAACTTGCAATCACACCTCACCTTGAGACTCAATTTTATTTACAATTTATACAAGATATTACATTGATTACATTGCTTGTTAGCCAGATACAACATGAAGAATATATTTACAAGTCATCTAGACAACACACAACATGAAACATGTAGAAGATAGGTCCTAAGTGAAACCACACATTACACCAACAGAAGATCCATGCCTTAAAAACACCAACACTTGCTTAACTAGGTCCAAAACATCCTTGATAGGTTCAAACACCAAGGAATCACATCTGTACACTTTTCTCATTTGAAAATAGGACAACTTTAACCAAAAACACATGAACCTTGAAGCATAATGGCCATATCAACTTGAAAACCTTGTGTGGTACTGAAAACAAGAAAAATTTTCATGAAAACTCTTTTAGATTAGTCCACATGACTCATACAACATCTCCAAACACTCCTTTGCCACCACACATCAAAGAATTATGCCACACAACTTCAATCATGAACTCTGAGAACAATCTATCATACAAAACACACATAACATGCTGTCATTTGAAAAACTCAGCTATGGACCACCAAGGACCTTGAAACTGCAAGGAAGCATGTAATACACATCTATAAACATGTCCCCAAAATTGCAAGGGCAATCATTCATTTGTGGAGGAATGCAGAGCATTCCAACTGGCCTTGAACACTAGCTTACTCTTCCAAAACATATGTTGGTACTCTATCATGCGTAACTTTCACAGCAGAAGTACAAATAATCTCAAAACTTGAAATTATTATCTTCACAACATCTTGAACACAATTCCAAAACTATATGGCCATATCTATAAATGTAGAGGAATTTGGAGCATTCCATTGTCCTACACAAAACACCTTCATAGAGACAATACTGTCTTCAAGCAACCAATAGCAAAACACTCTTCTAGTAATCCAATCATCGTGGAACTTGGAACATATATGCTTTAGGCCATCAGTAACATCAATAATACATCTGATCATCTTCATGCTTTTAATTCCCATATTAATATGAACTATATCTTCTTCTCTTGTTGGATGGGACATGACATCCAACCATGAACACCATCACACCACCATGATAGTGTTGACATCAACGACAACTTAACGATAGTATTGACATCAATGACAATCCTAGGAACCATATGTGTAACAATCTCCCCCTTTAACATTGATGGCAACACATCTGTACTTCTCTCCCTCTATGATATCAAGGACAAAGGGCAATCATTATGTGCTAACAAGAGATCACATATCTAGATATTCTTTCTTAGGGCATGACTTCTTGTAGCAAACAAACTACCCCTAACATCAGCAACCACTACCTACTCCTCCTGGGAGGTAGCCACAAATAGTCTAAGAACAAGATATAGCATGAACTCCCCCTCAACAGATGCACCACTATGCATCTAGCAAGAAGGAGGGGCAATTACTCCTAACCTCTACTAAAGATCCTCAAAAGTATCCTTTGCAAGTGCCTTTATGAAAATGTCTGCTATCTGATCCTTTGTTGGAGCATATTCCAACTTCACTTCCTTATCTGCAACCTTTTCTCTCAAAATATTATACCTGATTTCTATATGCTTGGTTCTAGAATGCATCACTAGATTCTTTGAAATATTGATAGCACTTGTATTGTCACAGAAGATAGGAATAGGCTCATCATGTACAACACCTTGATATCCTTTAGGGTTTGCTTCATCCACAACACTTGTGTATAGCAGGATGCTACTGCAACATACTTTGCCTCTATAGTAGATAGGGACACTGAATCTTGCTTCTTGCTCTGTCATGAAACCAATCTGCTTCCAAAAAAGAAAGCACCACCACTTGTACTTCTTCTATCATCAACACAACCAGCCAAGTTAGCATTTATGTAAGAACTTAAATAATAGTCATTACCTCTTGGATACCATAGGCCATAGTCCAGAGTTCCTTTCAAGTATCTAAATATCCTTTTCACTTCCTTCTCATTTGTTTTCTTGGGGTTGGCTTGATATCTAGCAACCACACATACTGCATACATAATATCAGGTAGATAGAAGCAATTAAGTATAGCAATCGTCTAATAATAGATCTATAGACAATCAGATCCACCTCTGGAGACTCATCATCTTTGCTTAAGTGACATCGAGTAACCATGGGAGTACTCACCAGTTTTGAATCCTCCACACCAAACTTCTTCAACAACTCTTTGACATACTTAGCTTGACAAATAAAGATACCACCATCTAGCTAAGTAATTTGAAGTCTAAGGAGGAAAGACATCTCACCAATCATAGACATCTCAAATTCTTTTTGCATCTCCTCTACAAACCTCTTACACATATCATCATCTCCACCAAAGATGATGTCATCAACATATACTGCAACTATCAATATCATGTCTCTGTCTTCCTTGATGTAAAGATTGCTATCTAAAGTCGAGGAAAAACACTCTAAAAACCCTATAAATAGTATTTTCCAAACCTTAACTACCCAATGGAGCCCAAAATAACCTAGAGTCAAGCAAACAAAGCATGAAACATAAAACCCTAGGCTAATAGTACAAATCCTCCATTGTTTCTATCAACCTATGCTTCACTAATGCTCTCAGATTTGCAGACCTCCAAATGCTATAAGGAGCTCAAGGGTTGACAAGCGCAAGGTCAAATTATGCAAGTTGTAACATATGAAAATGAGATAGAGAGGATAGTTTATAGAAGAGGGAATTTGAATGAATGGCTGTGATCAAGAGTTGACTTTGGAGCCAAAATCAAGGGTTGAGATTGATTAGGGTTCGTAGCCACTAGAAGACAAAAGATAATATTTTAATAGAGGAAATGGTGAGGTGAGAGATGATTTTTAAATTAAATAAATTGTATGCATTTATTTAATTTATTTGAGGAAGGTGTAATGTAATGGGATTTTAATTAAACAAGTGGGGACTTATTTATTTAATGTAAGGTTCATAATTTAAATAAATAGGTAATTATTTAAATTAAAGAGCTAATGTGGATGTTGGAATGATGAATAATTAAATAATAATTAAATTATTTAATTATAGAGGAATTTAGAGGAAAGTCGCTTAAGTAATTAAATAAATAAAATTTATTTAATTAAAAGCGTAAGAGGGGAAATGAATTAATTAAACAATTAAAACTATTTAATTAATAACAAAATATGAAATTGGGATGAATTATGTGCAAAAATGACGTTCGCAGGTCCATGACATTTTTAAGTGTCTACATTTTGCCCCTCTTTGATATGATGTCGATTCAGGCATTGTTTTAAAAAAAATTTGAGAAATGTGCTCTAAACATGCCCCAGTGTATTCCTGGTGAAGTGTGATAGCCTTATGCCCCCTTGGGAAATTTTTCAAATTTTCTAAAAAAAATTCAAGAAGATTGGAAAATTTTTCGAAAAGTTGTGCAGGGTGCCCTGAAGTGGTCTAGGAGTCAGAAATCGGCTCCAAAAGGTGCCCAGTGTGGGAAAAGAGGTCACTGGTTGGTCAATTTTGTGAAAAGGGGGGCTCACCTAGGTCAAAAAGGTCATATAAATAACCCTTGGGGGGCCCATAATCCTCATTTGTGCACTTTGAGTTTAGGAATTTCAAAGAGAGCAGAGTAGTGATTTTTAGATTTCTTGTGGATCTCCTATCGATATGTCACCTATTCCACTTCATCTATATCATGGCATGAGGGTTAGGTCCTATGGTCGGCTTCTTGGGATAGGCATGCCAGTATGTATCTAACCCTACCTTTTCAATTTGAGTATTTTTAGGTAGATTTAGGGGCCCAAAAATAGGGCACGCATGCAATGCACTTTTGTGCGTCACATGTGCTATCACATTTGACGCCTGTATGTGGCTGTGTGATGCCTATGAGCTGGTACAATGCATGCGGTTTGTGGAACCGCATGCATGAAGGGGTGTGATGCTTCCGCTTTAGGCAACATGTATCTGCAAAGTGTGATGCATAGACCGAGTAGAGCGACACATACACAAAAGTACGATGCCTGCAATAGGTGGTGTGACGCTGTGAGGACTACCCTTTTTACTTCTGTTCTTGTGACTATTTACATTACTATTATTGATACTTTTTTTTATATGTGTGGGATAGTAGTTCCCGGATTTGTCAAACTATTAAACTTTATTTTGATTATGGAAAAAACTAATTGGGTGATGTTTGGATAAGTTACATTTCAGAAAAGTAATTAGGTGATGATGGAAAATTGTAATATGATTTCATTTATGCTATTTAGAACTATGTCATGATTATGCATGTTTTTAAGTTGCTTTGGCTATGATGATTATATGTGAAACTGATCTTGCAATTTAGTGTGCAGGAATTTACTAATCAAACCACAGATTTCGGAGATCATTCCGCACCTTGTTATTGTTATTCCCTGTTAAGCCGATCTGGTTCCACGAGGAACCAAGATCACTCTGTGTTTGATATGGTGTTGTAATGTGGTCTTTCATAAGGTTGAATGGGTTGGTCTACCCTCTTGTAACACTGACTTATGATTTGTGTTGTAAAAAGATTGAATTTGAATTTCTTTTCTTTTATTTAAATCTTGGAGGCCTTTTCTTATGCTTTACCTTGACCATGGGTGTCCAGAATGGGTTAAAGTTGACCCTAGGTTATACCCCATGGGTCCAGGGCCCCATTTGGCATGGGTAACCCTTGGGTAACCTCCATCAAGTCATCTTAACTTCCCCCTGAAGTTAAGTGGCCAAAATTGGAGGTATGGGGGGGACATGATGGGTTGTACCAACACCCAACCCATCCCTCTTCAATCCCCAAGGTAAGAGATGACTTCAAACCCATCCATTATAGAGGGATTGACTTGAAGTCACCCTCACCATTAGTGAGATTCCCCATGTGTCGTGGGGTCATCCATGTTGAAGGAAGGGAGAAGAGGCATGGGTCACTTGTCTTTTCCTCCTTTAACTCCTTTTATTTCTCCCATGCATAAGAGAAATGACATGAGGAGAGGGATAAGGAGTACTCTAGGGATGGCTGAGTGACATAAGCCAACACTCATCCCTTGGGACATAATAGTGGTTTTGGGAAGGGTGAGGAGGTGACAAGTGTCACCTCCCCATTCCTCTAAACTGGAGGGTTTTGGGTTATTCGAATTCCATTTTTGGGAAGGGAAGGGAGTTAGTTGAATTTTGGAAAGAGTTTTATTTTTATTGCCAAAATAAGAAAGTTAGCTTTTGGGGAGAGGGAAAGGAAGAGGGAGTTGGTGGCTAAGGTTGGAGAAGATCTCAGTGGAGCTCTACATCAGTTTCATTCCTGAAGGGCTTTGTAAGGTTGGTTTGGTTCTACCTTTCTTTCGTATATCTGAATGTTGTATGAAAAGTGTGTGAAAGATGTTTATTTGTTTGTGTTTTAGATTTTGTTTCTGTGGGATCTGTTGTCAGGTTGTTGACAGAGCTTCTCCCACTTGGGAGAAATGCTCATCAAGTTTGGGGTAGGGGAGGAGTGATCCTCCTCAGGTGCATACCTGGTTTCTTCTTTTGGGATGTTGAAAGCCTTGAGGGCTTGTATTTGTGACCATTTCTTTGACTTGAGAGTCAAATACAGATTTCTTGGGAAATTTTGTGATCAAACTTGGTTTGAGGCCAAGAGAAATTGTGTTGGTTATAATATCTGAAAGGCTGACACTCTAGAGTCGAGTGTGTCCACTCCCCTGCCCCTTGTAAAGCTCACTGTTGTTGAGTTTTCGTGTTGTGTAATTTACCCACGGGTGTTTCTGTGCTTTGGGTTTGTTGTTGTTCCCTATTGTGAAGTGGATTGCTTGAGTTACCTAGGTGTGAGTATGGTCTCCCTAGCTCGGGGGTGACCCTCTTGCGGATCTATGGAAGGGAGGAGAGCTAGATGAGTGGTGTTTTCTTCTTTGTTTGTCTTTGATACACAGGTTTCCTCTTGAAGCTTATGGTTGGAATTGGAGGAGTGCTGTATTTAGGGAGAAAGAACTTCATCCTTGCTATAAGAAGAGTTGGTTCATTGAACTACATCCTGTTTAAGTTCATTATGGAGGGATTCTCTTCCTCTGAAGTTGTATAATTTATTGTTTGGGGAAAGAGAGAAATTCTTCCCTTCAATGGTGTTTGTTAGTTATGAGTTTTGACAGTTTTATATATTTGGAGTAACTGTTGTTAAGTAATGAAATTGTATGTTGACCTTGACAAAGGTGTTAAAAGTTTAACTATAGTATTGTTTGGAGGTGGTTGGAGGAAACTATGTATTTTGTTAATGTTTATTTATGGTAATTTGAATTAGTTATGAGCCAATGTGATATTAATTATTCTTTCCATTTTCAGTTTAAACTAATATGCGTTAAGTTGAAAATGACCAAGTTAGAAATTAAGAGAAGAAAAGCAAGAAAAAAATCGATTTTAACAGTATGTGTATGAAGTCTAATTCTTGAATTTGCATTGATACATATCTTAGTAAAATTGTAATTGGCAGATTAAGAGATTCATTCTCCGTAATTATATTTGCAATTTGTAATGAACTGGAATTGTTAAATAGAAAAATAATTCAATCTCTGCATTTAAGAACTTCAATTCTTAACGAAACGGTAATTGTAAATCGCATTTGAAAGAATTATTGTTTGTTCTCTGCATTTGAAATGTTTAATTATTATATGAGAATGTGATTGTAAGAGAAATTAGATTTCTTTGTTTTAATTTCTCTGTAATTTAAAGTTACCTGTGAAAGAAAATTATTAATATGTTAGTTAAAAAGAGTTATATTTAATAGCCTCACTTATTTAATTCTCTGTATTTCTTTTAAATTTCTCTGTAAATAAAAAAAAATTATGTCTGAAAGTTGTGGGATAAATCAATATATATATATATATAGATATATATGAATTTATCAAAATGTGATTTAAAGAGTTAATAATATAAAGGAATTTTCTTAAGAAAAAAAATAGTAATAAAAATACAATGAATCACTGTTGGGACGCTGTGTATTACACAGCACATAATATAAATAAAGTGATGTGGTGGTGGGAAGTGTTTGAACCTTCCCACCACCCCCGTCGGCGCATATTGGGTGTGGGGAGGGGCGGAGCCCCCACCCACACCCCACTTAGTGGGATGTGGGTGGGGGCTCCGCCCCTCCCCACACCCCCCCCCGTAAGATAAAACACAGTCCGCAGCCGTGTGACCGCGGACTCCCCACAACACAGCAGCCCCGCTATAATATAACCCGCAGCCACCGCCATCCGCGGTAATCCCCACTCCCCATGGCAGTGCCTCTACCCCGCGAACAACATCCTCCCACCAATCCACCGCTCTGTCTCTACCTTTCACAGCTCGGTGCCGCCACAAAACCACCCCTCCGCCTCTGTCACTAAGGCCTATCCCATATCTGCCCACTCCACCACCACTGCGGCCACCTCCACCTCTATTCCTCTGCCACGGCCACCATGACCTTCCTCCACTGCAACCCCTGCCATGGCCGCGCCACCATCATCTCCATCCCTCTGGCCTTCACAAAAGGAAACAAAAAAAAAAGGGGTTAGGGCTTGCTATTTGGAAAATGATTTAACCAAATAAAATAAGAAATGTTTCCCAGGTTTGGCTTTTATTTTATAAAGAGGAGAGCCTCTTATATGCAATAACAATGGTATATAATTGTATATATATATATTATTTTATTATATAAAAAGAATAGATGATTAACAATTGTAATAATAACATTAGGAATAATCACTATATAAATTAATAAAATAATCTAACAATAGTAATTAATAATAATAATAGTCTTAATATTACCCAGATAAATATATATGTATATAGATACATACATCAATTAATTAGGTGATATAAGTCACCAGAGAGGCCGTTTTCTCTTTACAATAATAAGAGAAAATAAAAGTATAATTTAAAGAGAGCATAAAGGAATATACGATAATACTCCGGGAAGAGTTTCTTGGAAGTTTCATCTATCAACGAAATTTAATAACCAGGAAAATGAAGAGGAAAATTACACGTCACCTTGTTTAAAAGATCACTGGAAATAAACTTAAGAAGCCATCACAGACATTCCATGTGAGGCCATTTTAATCTCAACTGTAGTTAGTAAATGCCCAATGGAGAAAACATGAAAGAGAATTAGAAGAAGAAAAACTAACATTGGAAAACACAGAGGAGAAAATGCGCGGCATTTTCCACCTGGGATAAGAGAACTAAGTGGATGTACTTTCTGCTAATTTTTGCTTAGGAACAAGATTAATTAGTACAAACGTAAAGGAGAATCCTGATCAGAGAAAATAAGGGGCTAAGTCTAGCGAAGTAGCAAACTAGCCTGTGTGATCTGTACAATCCAGAAGTTAGGAACAATGTAAATATAGATACAATGATAACTCTGATTGATGTAGAATATGAAGAAAGGACAGGATAAACATAAAGAAAATGTAGAAACCAAAAGAGAGAGACCAAAATATAAACAAACTAAAACTTCAGAGAAATAGTTAAGGTGAGCGCGATAGAAATACAATCAAAATTAAGATCCAGAGAAACGGAAGAGAGGGCAAACGAACTGTCTTGTTGAGAATGCTAAGTTCAAAGTAGGAGTATATTTCAGGAAACGAGAAAGAAGGCAGACAAATGTGCTTTGCTGAAAAATAACCCCATAGGGAGATCATGAGTCAGTTTAGTAGGAATAAGGCATCGTGGGAAGTTGTTAATCTATCAAGGAACCCCATAAGTAGTATAGTGTTGAGTAATTCCCACTTACGCCGTAAGGTGTTATGCTGTCGAAATCTGTCGAGAATTAGGGTTAGGGACCTCGAAAATATAAACCTTGTAGCGACGTTAACTGCATCAAGGAGACCCCCTTGTTGGTCTGCTTGCGTCTGGTTGCACGCAATTGTACTTGTACCCCGCCGACAACTGTAGTGTTTTTGCCTTGAGCGTACACCACCGAGCATGCTTACGCATGCGAGGGGGTTCCTAGGGATGCGTGAGAAAATTTTTGATAGTTCGTGTCACAACCACATGACAAATGTGGCTATGACACGTGTGACACGTGTTGTGACCACATGGAAAATATGGGCATGACAGACGCACCTGCCGAAGTGCAACACATGCATTAGGCAATATAATGCTTGGGATTAGCTACAACACATGGGAATAATAGTGTGACACATGCATGGGTTTGGCAGTTTAAAAAATGAATTTTGCCTTGATTTTTACTCCTATTTTGCTGTGAAGGTTGTATTTAGGGTTTTTAGATTGACATGGTGTCCTAGTTGTGTGAATACAGGTGAGGTTGTTGCCGAGTTACATGCATGAGAGCCATCCTATCAGGTACGAGTTGCGAGACTCTCTATTGATGGTTTAACGAGATACCATTGATGCCCTAGGGTTATACGGTGTTGTGTTTATGCCCCTGATTCGGGCTAACCAGGGCCTATTGATTGTATTGATTGAGCAGTGGCATTCAAAGATGAGATCATTTCATCTGCCTATAGGGGAGGCCACTGTTACTTTACTGGATGTCTGGTGGATTCTGGGACTACCGATCTATAGCGATTAGGTGATATACAGTCTTGAGACAGGGTTGGCTACACTTCAACGCTTGTTTGAGACTGATGATGATGCTACTCTAGGGATTGAGGATCACAAGATCCATTGGGACACACTGACAGACCACTATGACCAATTGATAGTGGTTTTATGTGCTTGCATTGGTGGTCTTGGATGCCTAGATCGGCACAGTCATGGCTTTTCGATAGGCTAGGGGGAGATGCTAGAGGGCATGATGGTAGACACTACAGTTTATGCATGGTGACCTTGCCTCCTGGCACAATTGTATCACCAGTTGTATTGAGTTGTTTGTCGTGGTGAGCAGTCCATCAGCTGTAGTGTGACTTTATTGATGATCTGGGCTTGGGAGCGCATTCCCGTATTGCAGCCCACCAATGGAGTGCAAGATTTTGGAGGAGCTGCCTTATGTTTTCTGTTACACTGGGGTAGTTTTGTAGATACGTATGGGCAATGTTAGCTATTGGAGACATTCCATTGATCATATGGACACATTTGTTTGGAGGCCTTATAGGGGTTGTCCCAAGTGGATAGATGACATAGAGCATCTTCTATTTTGCAGACATACATAGTACTTGATTGGGAGGACCGTCCAAAGCCAGTATATTATAGAGCACCATTTACTAGAGTGCATTTTGAGATAGTTTGGTGAGTGGCAGTGTGAGCCATTCGGTATTACAGAGTTTGTATGGGTCACTCAAGAGATTCCTTACTAGGGTCTGATTATTACAGTTCATAAGGCTATTGATGAGATTGCTAGGTTACAACCATTGTAGTGGGGAGCTGATGATGTCACCGATGCTGGTACCACTCCTGCATATGATGCTTGGTGGGCCACCCATAGGCCAGTTCCTTATCTTCATCTTGATGTACCGGCACCAGTGGAGAGATTGGGGCAGGGACCAAGAGGCAGGCATAGAGGACAGGGCCGAGGTAGAGGCAGAGGCAAAGGGGATGGTGGTAGGGGGGATGGTGATGAGGTGATGATGGTGGAGTAGGTGGTGGTTGAGGAGATAGGGGCTGAGGAGGCTGAGGAAGAGGAGGAGACAGATGAGGAGGAACAGACGAAGGAGCAATAGGACATGTAGTTGCTATCGTGGGGGAGATGCAGATGGGGGTGGAGAGGAGGATGTTGCGATGGAGCATGTTAGCGAGGGAGACATTAGTGGAGAGGAGATGGAGGAGAGTGAGGAGGAGGGCGAGGAGGAGGCTGAGGAAGAGATGGATGAGGAGGAGGAGTGGATCAAGGAGCAGGCACTATAGGATGTGCCCATTGTGGAGGTTAGAGATGATAAGGAAGAGGAGAATGTGGGGGACTAGGGAGGAGATTTGACTGTATGGATAGCTACTATGCAGACCTAGATACAGGAGATGTGACAATGGATTCAGGAGGTGGAGGGCCAGCTTGCTTAGAGGATCGGTGACAGAGATATGGCCATCATCAGGGCGTAGAGAGTAGAGCAGAGGAGTATTGACTTTGTGGCATTAGTGTACGGGCCAGTAGTAGAGTTTGCATAGGAATCATACTAAGCAGTGTACAAGGTGCAGTATTACGGGGGCCTTTATGAGGACTTGGTGCTAACAGATCAGAGGGCACCTAGTTTTTAGAGTAGGAGTGCCAGTTGGTCACATTCACACAGATCACATAGTAGTGTGGGGCATTCCCAAAGGCGGGTCTCACCATATGATAGGCCATCTAGATCAAGGGCTAGATCAGAGTACAAGGGTCCTCCCACGGGACCAGCAAGATCAGGAGGCCATGACAATGCTAGCTAGGCCATTTTGATGGTTCCAATGTATATTTTTTATGCATCCTATGTGCTCTTGTTTTATGATTGAGCCTGCGAGCTCCATTTTTGAGACATATATTCAGATTGTACTGTGACATGCTTTTTTGATGATGATGATGATGATGATATATATATATATATATGAGATGGACCATTATGATCGATCTTGTTATTCCTATATGCATATGATGTGATGGATGTCTATGATTATGATGCAATGATGCAGTTCTAGATATTATGATGTTTATGATGCGATGCATGATGTTACTCCTAGATGCATATGTTGAGATGATAGATGTTATATGATGGTACTTTATTTCTCTGTGATGGTCGTATATGGATGCAAATGTGTATGTGATAAATGTTTATGTTCTAGATGTAGGGTTTATGCAGATGATGATGATTTTATGTTATTTAATGCAATGCTTATTGTGGTGATTATGATAATGATGATTTATTATAAGGATGATTATTATGACAATGATGTTATATGATGGACTAACTGGTGTGTGTGTAGGCTATATGATCTGATGTAGTTTTTTGGTGTGTCATAGTTAGGATGGAAGGAGATCAGAAGAAATGAAGATGAAGAATGCATGAAGGATGAAGATAGGCTTAGAAGAATGGATCCAGACCTTGTCATTGTAGATTTTGAGCTTCTTTTATGGAGTTACTTCTTATCATCATAGAGCTTATTATATCAATGGCTGACAAATTCCATGGCATATCACGACCAAGGCACAGAGTGTGGTCCCTTGTGAAACAGGCACAAGATAAACAAGGAATGTCAGGCTCAGACTAAGTCACTAGGGCACCTTGTCAGAACATGTGATGAGAGCGCCTAAGGTGTGTAAGTCCTAATGCATGGAAGTATCTAGCCATTCTAATGCATAGGGTGTTTTTTATTCACACCCAGTAGTATCTCAATCACACACAAGGAGCCTAGTTGCCCCAATCATCTTGCCAAGACAAACCGCAAACAACAATCAAAGAAATAAGATCTTGCTCTATCCTCACTTCTCTTCACCTCTTAGGGACTGCCTTGAGAAGCATAAGAACAAGATCGAAGAAAATAATCCAAATGAAAGATGAGACAGAGCCAACAGCTATTAGGTCATTTGCCGAGTGTGTGTGTTTGTCTGATTGATGATGATTGGTTGGATAATGCCTAGTTTTAGGATGGGAAGCATGTCGTATAAGACGTTGATTTTGATTTTGGCAATGCGAATGCGTTGTATAAGGCAAATGATAGGGTTAGGACATCTCATATAAGACATGTGGTCTGGTTTCTAGAATGTCGCAAGTTGGGAGATGGTTGGTTTGTGATGATTGATAATGTCCAAAAGATGAGATGTATCGTTTAATGCGTAAAGCCTAGTTTCAACTATGTCCCATGCTTGTTGTTAGACATGTGATTGGGATTGTTGTTTGGCCATAGTGATGTTTGATTATCACCATGTGAGTGATGAGTGATAATGTTTTGGCTGTGTTGTTAAACTGTCGTGTTTGATTATTTGGAGGTTGTTGTCTTGTGAAAGATTGATTCTTTTGTTTGCTCAAAGTGTCTATCTTGTTAAGGGACAACTTATTATGATGGCTTTGACTCAATGGGCCCTAACAAACTAAGCTAGTGTCTCGGGAGCTCATCAAAGATGGCCTTGCCTACATGACAACTCAAATGCAACATAGTTCGACAATGGTGGACTCAGTTTGACCTAAGATCTAAGGGGAATGCCTCAGGGGCACATCGAAGATGGCCTTGCCTACATGAAAGCTTAGAGGCATCGTAGTTTGGTTTACTGGTTTGACACTGTTTATTGCTTGGGATTTTTGGCTGACTATTTGATTTTTTTGTGATTTTTGATGATATGCAATGTTTTTAGGATTTTGGGAATATTTGGATGTTTTTGTGTTTTTTTGAAAATATTTGGATGTTTTTGGATTTTTGGAAATATGTGATTTTTTTAAATTTTTGATAATATTTGAATGTTTTTGTGTTTTTGAGAATATTTTGAATCTTTTTGTGTTTTTTTTGAGAAATAGGTGTCCTCCAATATTGATTTCAAGATCAGGAGTTGCCCCCAGTTAGGTGCATGATAACATAATGACCAAGGTGGGGTAGGGTGTGAAGACACTAAATGTTAATTCACTCTTAGGCCATGGGAGGAACTATGTGATTTATTATGGATTTGGATGTGGATTATGATATGGACCATGCGGGGTTTATTATAGAAGATAGAAGGCAGAATAGAGTGATGGTAGACAATGGAGCAAAGATCAACTACAAATGGTGCCTGTTTGCTAGGTTTTCACCATGGTACTTATCCAAAGAGCCACCAAAGTGGTTTTTACTTTTGGACAGATTATCTCTTTACTTATTTTTTTGTTGTCCAATAGCACCACCGAAGTGGTTTTCACTATTGGATGATTTTTTGAATTTTTTGAATTTTTATTTTTATTTTTATTTTTTTGAAATTTTTTTATTTTTTTGTAGTTTTTAAAGTGTAATATCGTCGAAGGTGCATGCTGTTGATTGGCTCTGGTAATGGTTCACCTTCAAGAGTGGCCAGCTGATATGCACCAGATCCATAGGCTGTAGTGATGAAATCAAGCCCTAACTAGTTCGGCTCAAATTTTCCTAGCTTCTCCCATTCCATTTGATTTTTAGGATTTTCTTTTAGGACTAGGTCTCCAATGTTGAAGTGTTGGACTCGAACCCTTTTGTTGTAGCTATGGCAGAGACAATTTTGATATGCCTATAAATGGGTTAATGCTTTTTGTCTCCTTTCATCTAGTAACTCCAGTTCATGTAGCTGGGATGCTCTATATTCTTCATCATTAGCCAACTGCTGCAGTGAGACTCTCAAGGAGGGCAACTTGACCTTAATGGGCAAGATAGATTTGGAGTCGTAAACAAGGGAATATGGGGTGGCTTCAGTAGGTGTACGGATGCTAGTCCGATAAGCCCATAGGGTGGGGTTAAGTTGTATATGCCAGTCACGGCTAGTGTCATTGACAGTCTTTTTGAGGATTTTTATGATGGTTTTGTTTGATGCCTCAGCTTGATCATTGCCTTGTGGGTAGTATGGAGTGGCAAAGTGGTGCTAAATGTGGAATTTTTCACAAAGGTCTTGGACATCTTGATTTTTGAATGGACGGCCACTGTCCGTTACAATGGATTGTGTGACACCATACAGGCATATGATATATAATTGAGGATAAATTTGGCAATTTGTTTGCCAGTAATGTATGTCATGGGAATGGCTTCAATCCACTTTGTGAAATATTCAATGGCAGTGATGATGAATTTATGGTCGTTAACAGAAGTAGGGTAGATTTTACCCACGAGGTCAAGTCCCCATTAAGAAAACGGCCATGGAGATTTGAGTGGCTGCAGGTCATGAGCTGGTGCATGTACAAGATCTGCATGTATCTGGCATTTTCTACATTTCTTTGTGAAGTAGTAGGCATCCTTTTCCATGGTAGGCTAGTAATAACTAGCTCTAATGATCTTCTTTGCAAGGGTAGGACCACTCGTGTGAGCTCCACATATACCCTCGTGTACTTCACGTAGGGTTGTTTGTGCTTCCTCAATGTCAAGACATCTTAGGAGAGTATTATCAAAGCCATGGAGAAAGAGGGTGTCACCGATGATGACATATTTGGTTCCTTGGTAAATGAAGGATTTTTGTTGGTTAGATGAGAGGTCAGCAGGTAAGGTTTGGTCATGCAAATAGGTGTAAAACTTGTTGTACCAAGGTAACATGGGACCAACAATTTCACAAACTAGTTCAGATTCTGGGATATTGAAGGCGGGGACCAAGAGTTGTTCCACCAAAAACTTGAACTGAGTTGCATTACTTGGAATGTCCATGAGAGATCCAACTGTTACCATTGCATCAATTGCTCAGTTTTGAACCCTGGGAATCTGATCAAAGAGAACTATGTCAAAATAGAGTCTGAAACTATCCACCATTCTTTTGTATGGCATAAGTTTTTCATCCTTGGTGTCATATTGATTGTTGACCTATTTGATGACCAATTGTGAATCACTAAAGACTTGTAGTTTCTATATGTTCCAATTGAGGACGATATGTAATCCTATAAGTAGAGCCTCATATTCAACATATTATTTGTGCACGGGAAGGCTATGTGGAATACATTAGGAATAGCATCACGTTGAGGTGTAATGAACAAGATAACTGCTCTTGAGCCATGGTTGGTACAAGAACCGTTCAAGAATAATGTCCATGTATTAGGCACCTCTAGGGCAAAAACAAACTCATTAGGGAAATTTGTAATTAGAGGATGGTCAGCTATTGTAGATGCCTCCGCTAACTGATCTGCGATAACCTATCCCTTTATTGCTTTTTGGTCCATATACTCTATATTAATTTTTCTCAGTATCATGACCCATTTAGCTAAGAGTCCTGTGAGGGCTACCTTGTTGAGCAAATACTTAAGAGGGTTAATTTTTTTGACAAGCTTTGTTTTATGATTCAGCATGTAGTGACACAATTTTTGAGTGGCGAAGACCACTGTAAGACATGAGCATTCAATAGAGGTGTAGTTAAGTTTGTAGCCCATTAGTGTTCTTCTGATATAGTAAATGGCTCTTTCCTTTCCATGTTCATCATTTTGTGCTAGTAATTCCCCCAAACCTGAAGATGTGGTTGATATGTACAATAGCAAAAGTTGTCCTAGCATTAGGGGCATGAGAACTGGTGGTGACATTAGATAATCCTTGATCTTTTGAAAAGCATATTGACAGCTTTCAGTCTATACAAAAGGGACTCCTTTGTGGATTAAGTGTTGGAGTGGCTAGCATTTATCAGCAAGTTGAGTGATGAATCTCCTTATCGACTGTATTTTTTCCTATAGGCTGTGCAATTGCTTTAAAGTTGCTGGTGGAGGCATGTCCATAATGGCTTTGACTTTAGTAGGGTTCACCTCAATGCCCTGGTGAGAGACTATATATCCAAGAAGTTTACCTGAGGTGACTCCAAATATGCATTTTTTTGGGATTCAGTTTGTCCTTATATTCATTGAGCCGCCTGAAGACTTTCCCCAATACTTCTAAGGGAGTATTCCTTGTCACTAATTTAGCAAACAAGTCATCTACGTAATATTCCATGAAGGTGTGCATATAATCATGAAAGATTGTGGTCATAGCCCTTTGATATGTTGCTCCAGCATTCTTAAGGCCGAAGGGCATGACGTTCCAAAAATATGTACCCTAGGGGCAGGTGAAAGATGTCTTGTGCTAATCTTCAGGGGCTATTCTTAGTTGATAATACCTTGAAAAACCATCCATTAATGAAAGCATTTCAAAGCCAGCAGTGAGGTCAATTATGATATCAATATTTGGTTATGGAAAATCATCCTTTGGATATGCCTTATTTAAATCTCTGAAGTCTTCACAAATTCAGATTTGTCCATTGGGTTTCATAACTGGCACAAGGTTGGATATCCACTCTAGGTAGTCAATGGGATGAATGAATCCAACATCAAGTAACTTCTTCAACTCCGCTTTCACCAAGAGGGCTATCTACGGATGCATCTCTCTCAGTTTTTGCTTTCCTAGTTTTGCGTTTGGCAACAATGGTAAATGATGTAGAACAAGTTGTGGATCAAGTCCTGGCATGTCAGCATATGACCAAGTGAAGTTAATCTGATGTGTAGAGGAGAAAATTGTAAACTCTGGCTTTTCTTGTTAAGTGAGTGACATAGAAAAGTGAACAATCCTCGGAGCATCTTCTATACCAACATTGGCTTCAATAGTTTGTTCTACTGAAGTGGCGATCTCTCATGTGCAATTGGAAGCACATCCAACCCTCCATCCTTGGGTGCTTCAGAGAGGTTTTCACCCTCGGATACATCTTTTATTTTTACTTTTGTATGGTCTAAGGGTACCTTTCTATTTTATTTTTCTTTTTCATTTTCACTTTTGCAACTAGAGGGCAGAGTACAATCTCCAAAGTATGCTGAATTATCCAAGTCCATGATGTAGCCAACCTTGTGGTTCCCTAGTGGTATGCCCTCACGAAGTCCCATGAACTCAACGATAGCTTCATCATTCTTGAATAAATCTAAGTTAGGTAATGTTTGCTAGTCCCAGTCTATAAGTTCAGGGTGAACAAAAGGTAAGCCATCATCGGTATCAAGGAATCTTAGAGAGACAGGGGTAAGATTACATATGGAGGTGTTATCCGGATCCCAAAAGATGTTGATCCAAGCAGTGCCATCAAGTAATTTGGGGTGAGATGATTATGTTTTAGGTTCAAGAGGATCCCTTAATGTCTTGACATCCTTGTAGGTACTTACACCCCTACCCAGAAGTAACTTAGTACGCAGAGCATTGTCTCTTTGTGAGGTGCATCCTAACCCTTTATTGCACGGATGCATAGTTGGTTGAAGAGGATTAGTTCGTCCATTTCCGTTAGGCCCAAGCCCACCATGTCTATCATATCCCTGTTGTTTCACAAATTCATACCCTTTACCATATTGTTCTAATGGTAATTTGACATGTTTGACTTCGTCTTCCTCCTTATACATCCATGTAGAGATTTCTTCACTGACGTCCTCTTTACTTAGTTCACCCCATTTTGTAAATTTGGTGGGAGCAACAGAAATATTTTTCTTTGGCTAAATGGGGTTGGGATTTCCTTGAGACTTGGGTGATGTAGACAACTTCCCAATGCAGTATGAACCTTCTATCTTGTATTCTCTACATCCTTTGTCTTGGACATAAATTTTAGGGTTTATTGGTAGAGTGAAAGTGGTGGTGGATTTGGATAATATGGATGGGTCAACATAATGAGATGAGGTGAAAGGCTAAATTCCCCTATTTATAGGTACCTGATGTTGAGGCACCTCTCTTAAGTAGCTACAGTATTGAAAGGCATTGGGATCACCTTAGATATTAATTTTGATGCCATTGAAAGGGAATTTGATACATTGGTGTTAGGTAGAGGGTACAACCTTCATGGCATGGATCCATGGTCGAATGAGGATGAGATTGTAGGAAAGTTCAATATCTAAGACATGAAATACGATATTCTATATGGCGGGCCCAACCCCTATGGGTAATGTGGTTACTCCCTTAGAAGAGCATTTGGCATCGTCGTAGGCTTTGATGATGATTTTTTTAGTTGGATCGATGCAAGCCTCGGAGTACTCCAATATTATTACCAACTTTAAAGGGAATATGTTTTTATCCTACTCCACCATCTACAAGGACTCATTAGATTTTATGTTTATTGATCAAAACCTCCAGATGTAGGGGATCAGTGTGATTGGGTCGGTGTGAGGGTAAGTCACGTTTTGTGAATGCCACATTGTTAATGGTGGCTAGGTGTCCCACAATGGCCTAAAATTGGTTTACATTTAGGTTTGTTGGGACGGAGGATTCTAGAAGTGCTTTGTCTAGAATAGCCTTATGTTCTAGTGAAAGACGAAGTAATTCAAAGATGGATATTTGGGTTGGAGTCTTTTTTAAATGACCCAAAAGGTTATATTGGCCTTTTTCTTGTAGAATGGGTGTATTGGAAGGATTGGAGGGAGCACTTTGTAGTGTTGTATTGGCTTTGCAGGTGGTAATGACACATTCTGGATGAGACTTGACAGTAATCATAGAAATGTTGTTATCGTATGGATGGATGTTATTGATGGTGTATTAGTAGGCAACATTATTGTAGTTAACACTCTCATGCGGTTTGGTTCCTGATGAGGAGGCTCTTGCTGATCTGTGATTTTACAATGGGTCTTTGAAGATGGTATGGTCAGTGTTGGAGGAACTTGATGGTTGATCCACAACTATGTCACCCCTGTCAATGAAGTCCTGAATGATATTTTTCAATTTGTAGCAATTTGATGTCTTGAGACCTTTGATCTGATGGTAATCACAGAAGTCATTATCATTTCATGAGGGAGGTTTAAAGGTTGGGCCATATTGTCTAATTTTTGACAGTTGACTGAGATTGTTTTGCAATAACTGCTTCAAGATTGATTCGATTGGCTCTATCAAAGGCATGTAATTGTGTTGAGGGGTGTTATTCCTTAGTGGGGGTTTCCTTTGATTATTTTGTATCGCGTTGGCTGCTTGTTATTATGATTGCGGTTGTTGTTGTTGTTATTGTACATGTGGCTGATTGTTTGTCGCGGGAGGTACTTTTAGTGTGATAACAGGGCCATCCCTAAATGCCTTAGCATCCACCACCCCATCATTGGTAACATTTTTATTTCAGGCCCAAGTTTTGCTCTTGCCATAGGGTGCATTTTGGGTGTATTGATTTTTGTTGAAAGTTTTGATCCTGCCTTTGGAAATGAGAGCTTTTTCAATGGCTGCCCCCTTCTCAACAACTTCTCTAAAGGAGGTGCAACAATGGATTTGTAACTGATGCATAAGCTCTGTATTAAGATTTTCTATGAAGATAGGTGTTGATGGTGATGTTAGTCACACATAACATTCAAACAAAAGTTACACATCAACCCTTGTTTATCCTGAAAGATACAATGAATTCATAGAATTCATGATCCCAAGTCTTCAGTGATTAGGTCATAATGTACTAAGATCTCTCAGTGGTTGATGTGTGTTGCTATTTTCCATTTTGGGGTCTTACATGAATCAGTAGGTTCTGGTTCTGCAACAATGCTTTCAGGGAAGTTACTCTACACAGCATATACCTCCAAATGATGTGCCTAAGGTGATATTTGCATGAGCTCTACCCTTATCAGTGATTTCCTGCATGAAGTTTTCAATGGTACATGCATCTAGCTTAGGAATATGCTAAGGATGACCAAGTATCTATGGGATGTCTGCATATTCCCCTATTCTGCTTAATATTTACCATGATGTGCAATTATGGAAGTGATTTCTATAAAATTAAAATAAGAAAAAGGGTTAAAGAGAGAGATATTCCTAAGATTTACTTGACTGAGATCACTGACCTACATACATGTTCCCATACAGTAATGAAGAGAAGAAAACTGAAATCATACTTCACCAGGATATTCCACAAATTAGCATGATTCAATGCAAATCTTCAGAGATAGAGTTGACAACAACATAAAATGAAATGAAAGCACTTCTAAAGAACACAGCATCCACCAGTACATATCCAGAAATCAACTTGAAGATTACTTAAGGTTTACAATCATGATGTAATCTGAAGCTTCATCTCCATACAGTATGTTCATAAAACATGCATATTTACAGTGATCATGAGGAAAGAACCTTGAATGTTTCAACAATTCCCGTCCCCACTAGTCTTAGCAATTTGGTCTACTACCTGAAATTTCTACCGATCTCCCTTGTATGATTGACCTGCCTCTTCCTTAATGGGATGCCCACCTTAATAAAATATTCCACCTCCATAGTGGGATGCCCACCTTCTCAAAAAAAACAATAAAATATTCTTCATAATGGGATGCCCACCTTAATAAAATATTCCACCTCCATAGTGGGATGCCCACCTTAATAAAATATTTCACCTCCATACTCCACCTACACGCCGTCGGGTCAAATATGCATATTGACCCTCCGTAGGCCTTGCATGTACTTCTTGTTTGACCAAAGTTATACATCAGGCTCCAAAATAATTTCAAATTCCTCCCGCTCTACTTTCCCGCCATTTTCCATTTCAATATCGGGCTGCACTTTGAAATTCTTCACTAATTAGGATATGATGATGACATCAATAGGATGGACTGGCCTTGCTGAAGTGTGAAAGGATGACATCATCAGGTTCTATGATGGCTCAAAATCCACCTGCCTTGCTTTTCCATCGCAACCGCACATCATCATGATCATCAATGAGACCCCACCTGATCAGAGCGAGCCAACAATGTCTCACCGACCCCATCTTCTGGCCGATGCACCTGCGGTCATCA
Organism: Cunninghamia lanceolata; assembly: GCA_027924645.1. Classification (NCBI taxonomy): domain Eukaryota; kingdom Viridiplantae; phylum Streptophyta; class Pinopsida; order Cupressales; family Cupressaceae; genus Cunninghamia; species Cunninghamia lanceolata. The sequence goes on along the minus strand of BSBN01001271.1, from coordinate 2,300,424 downwards.
TATAAAGTTAGGCACCATCATTTAAATAATTAGCAGGAGGATAAAAACTAATGCTAAATCATGCCTTCAAGGTACAAACATAAATATCCAGTCATGATACTACGAAAATCCGCCTGCACACGAGAAATTAGTCCCCTTTTGATAATTCATTCAATTCCGCCACTTGCATGTAGATTACCGGACATTCTCTTTACTTGGTCATGATATGATGGTGACGTCACATTGATATTGAAGGAAATTGGGTCCGAGGAACATGATCTTGAGGAAAGAGCTTTGAAGAATATCACCCTCCCAAGGAGATGACGTCATCAGGATATGTCGAGTTTTGCTTATCGGGTCATATTTTAAGATCAGGATGATATTTGGAACATGACCCTCGCGGGTAAGATGACCTTCCTTTCGAAAGATTAGGGTGACGTCAGCGGAAGGGTGGCCTTGTTTATCACTGCGGTTATCATGGCGTCATCGTCATGTTTATGTAGGAAAGGTCATGTCCGAAAATATACCTCCGCGAGGTAAAAAGGATGATGATGTCATCTTCATGTGATGTTTCTTGTTTATCAGGTTCTAATGATGTCATCAATATATTGGTTCGGGGTGATATTTAGCAACATGAGGATATTGAGAAATATCGGGTTATATTGAGAAACATGATCCTCGCGAAATACATAAGGCTGTTGACAGGTAAAGGTCACTCTCACCTAAAATTGACGTCCAGATATTTAGACCGCATGATTTATCGGGTGGTGAATTAGATCAGGATGACCCTTTGTAATATGACTAATGTTAAGAAATATGATCCTCCCCCTATGAATATCAGGTTTGACTAGAACTTTGACTGAGCATAACTTTCTTACCTGGCTGAATTTCAGGGTGATGTAAAAGGCAAACTTGCTTAGAATTTTACCCTCTTTCACATGGCAAGCTTCTTGAGGCAAGATTCAGACCTTTGAATTTTGGGCTCATACAAGAGGATCATCATGCACCTGATATGATGATGCTTTTTACCATTACCGCCCAGAGCACAAAACAAAGGGGGCAAGCCACAGCAGGGGTCCTCATTTTGCTAAGGGGCAAAAATGGGCGTGTTGTGAACATCACAACAACTAGCAACCAAACAAAACAATAAAAAACAAAGACCATTAAAGGAAACTGAAAGAAATACATGCATAACTTCCAACCATCTCCCCTGCAGATCATCATCTAACTTGAGACTCAATGTATTCAATAAGGTGCATGAATTTTCCTTTCAGTTTAAGTGGGTGCATGTGATTAATTATCCTCATCTTGAAGATCAGTTGAACAAATCAGTGACTAGCATTAGCCTACGTAGGTGAGGATGTTCCCTCATAGCCAACCAGATAGAGCCTTACTGCCAGTAGGCATCCACAGCCCCGGCAAGGATATCATTACAATTCTCCTAAGTAGAGCCCCACTGCCAACGAGTGTCTATAGCCCCGGTAGAGTTACTTAGATGGCTTAACCTGGATTTTCAGTAAAATCCATTTTATTGCTTTACATTTTATATTTTTGGTAGAACTTCATAAGATGTTGCATTTATAACTTCATCATCATGATGCAAGGAGTGGTCACTTGCTAAAATTAAGCTGAGAATTGTAATGGTAGCAAGGGTGACCTCTGATTTTTCACCTAATAGCTACACTGGTAGGTTCAACCAACCCAAGGATTTTAGGTGTGTTATTGTGAGAAACATCCTTGAATACTCAACCCATTCTTATTGAATACAAAATTTCACAAGTCAAACAACTCTCCACATTCATGACAGTCACAACAAGTTATGCATAAATTTAAAACAATTAACCTGAATGATCTGGATTTTTCTGTGGTTGTTAGTTTGCTCCTATATGCTCTAAATCAAAAGAAAGATCCCTGCTGAGGACAAAAAAGCAACTAAACAAAAAAAACAAAAGGAAGGAGACTGTACAAACAACTGCACAACAAATATACATTATGATACACATGACTATCATGATGCTACTTTAGGCCTGAAAATAGTGCTTGAAGAACTATCCATTGACTAGTAATGGGGCATCCTCACCTGTTAAGGACTTGAGCTTGTAGGTGCTGTCTCCTAATATTTTAAAAATTTGAAAGGGGCCTATCCAGAGTTTGTCAAACTTACCATGGCCACCTTTCCTTTCATGTGCTTTGTCCCACATCAGGACTAGATCTGAGATCCGAAAAGCCTTAATTTTAGCCCTTTTGTCAAACCATCGCTTGACAACAGCCTGATGTTTAGCAAACTGGTTAATGGCTTTACTTCTTTTTTCATCTAGGTGCATCAGCTGCAGCAACCTAACCTCCTGTTTGTTATTTATGCCTAGGTATTCTTGTGCAAACTATAGTGTAGGAATCTTTAGGTTAACAGGGAGGAGGGGATCCACCCCATATACTAGGTGAAAAGGTGAGTTTCCTAATGTAGCCTTATTTCTGGTTCTATCTACCCACAAGGCATATTTCAACAAAGTACCCCATTCCCTTGGGTTCTTATCTATCAACTTCTTTATGATGTTAAGCAAGTTCTTGTTTGTGGATTCTGCTAATCCATTCCCTTGGGGATCGTAATTGGAGGAGAATTTCAAGATGACCCCATGGTCAAAAGCCCAACCTGATAGTTTTATTAAAGCAAAGGCAGGTCCATTATCACACACTAAAGCATATGGAACTCCATACCTGGTCACTATGTTGCTTTCCAAAAACTTAATGACATCCTCAGCATTACATGTTTTACTGTTGACAGCTTCAGTCCACCTAGTACAATAGTCAGTAATAGTCAAGACATACCTGTGGCCTGAGGATGATGGAGGATTGATGGGTCCTATGAAGTCCATACCCCACTGAGCAAATGGGTGCATCTCCATCACTGGCAATAGAGGTTGAGCAACATATTTATCTCTATTTGCAGCAACTTGACACAAATGACAGTATTTGGTGTGTTCAGCAGTGTCCTTGAAAATCGTGGGCCAATAATACCCTGCCCTGAGGATGGCATGAGTGGTGGCCAAGGATGATCCATGTGCAGTCTCAAATTTATCATGCAGTTTCACTAGTACCTTGTCTGCTTCTGGTTTTGTCAAGCACCTCAAGTATATCCCTTCATAGTTTCTCTTAAAAAGGACTCCTCCTTTCATCATATATTTCTGTGCTTTTATCTTTAGGGCTCTCCTCTGTGAGGCCTGCTATCTTGGGGGACATCTCCCAGTGATCAAGACATGCCTAACATCTGAATACCATGTTCCATCATCTTTTGCATCTACAACATACTGCTAGCTCAGGATGTTAGGGTCTATCTCTGATATCATTTAACTCAAAGCTTGTCCTCTTACCAACCTCATGGGTGCGATATCCATGTCATACTCTTGGAGGATGGTGATCCATTTGGCCCTCTTCTCACCTGGCTCACTTTGCATTAGCAGCATCTTTACTACTGCATCAGGTACCACAGTAATCACCTTACTCCTCAGGATGTAGTACCTAAACTTCTTGACTACTCAAACCAGAGCAAGTGCTTGTCTTTCAACATCCATGTACCTGAGCTCTACATCTCTAAAAGGGTAGCTCATGAAGGCTATAGGCTTCTCTTGCTTTTCTTCATTTCTCTGGGTTAGCACTACTGTAGAGGTATGTTCTGAGGCAAATGAGTAGATGTAGAAGTCCTTGGTGTAATCTAGACTTATCAGGACTGGAGAATCTGAAATAGCTTTCTTAATGTCTTCAAAAGCTGCTCTAGCTTCAAGTGTCCACTCAATCTTGGCATCCCTTTTGAGCATGGCATTCAGGGGCCTAACTATCTCTGCAAAGCTGGTGATGGACTTCCTAACAAAATTAATCTTACCAAAGTAAGATTTGAGCTCTGTCTTGCTTCCAGACAGTTGTATTTTCATGATGGACTCTACTCTGTCAGGATCAATGATGATCCCATTCTCAGTTATCAGGTGACCCAGCAACTTCCTAGTGGTCATCCCAAATATGCACTTCTTGGGATTTAAGGATATCCCGTACTGCTCGCACTTCTTCAGTACCTTTCTTAGGTCCTCTACATGGTTTTTTCTATCTTTGAAAAACACAGTCAGGTCATCCATGTAGATCACTATGCACTTACCGATTAAGCCTCTGAAGGCTATGTCCATTGCCCGCTAGAAGGTGGCTCCAGTGTTTATCAGCCCCAATGGCATGCATCTGTAGGCGAAGATCCCCCATTTAGTGGTGAATGCAGTTTTCAATCTATCAATTATGTCCACCATCACCTAATTGTAACTAGAGAAGCCATCCAAGAAGGACATCATCTTGGCTCCATTCACAACCTACAGGACTTCATCCAGGGAAGGCAAAGGATAGTTATCCTTTTTAGAAGCTCTATTCAAATTCCTGAAATCCACGCATAGCCTGATGTTGCCATTCTTCTTCCTCATGGGTACCAGGTTCGCCACCCACGTGGAGTGTCTCACAGGAAATATGATCCTGGCATCAAGTAGTCTTTTAACTTCTTCAAAGATGATGGGCTCCAATAGGGCATTGACAGGTCTCTGTTTCTGCCTAAAAGGCTTGGCATCTGGCTTCAAAGGAATAGTATGGGTGATGACAGAAGTGTCATAAGTCTTCAGCTCATCATATGCCCAGGCAATGACATAGATGTAATCCTGGAGAGCCTGGGTTATCCCTTTGAACTCTTCATCTGTGCAGACCTTTCCAATCAGGACATTTCTTTCTTTACCACCTTGCCCAATGTCAACTGGAGAGTACTGCCCCTCCTCGACTTTTGGGAGGTCCTTCTATTTTAGCATGTTGTCTAGGTCAAATGCTCTCTCTAGCTCTATCATTCCCTTAGGGATTCTGTTGCTAGGAAACTCTAGGATATCTCCTTCTTCCCAGACATGATCTTCCATGTTAACTTCATCTATGATCTGTGCCTCAAAAACATCTCTATTGGAAATAAAATCCAATATATGCTGATCATCATCAAATGCTTGAAGATTGGTTACATTATCAAGTACTAAAGGCACTGATACTAATTCAACTGAGAACCTTTTGAGACCTAATATGGATAGAGGTTCCAAAGCACTGGTGGCCTGGGCCAAAGCATCTGCTCTATGGTTTTGCTCCCTGGGCACATAGATGATATTGAAGGCATCAAAATCTTCTATCAGGTTCCACACCCTGTGCCTATAGTTAGACAACCTTTTGTATTTGCAAGAGTATATACCTCTTACCTACTTGACAACTAATTCTGAGTCTCCATAGACATGCAGAATTCTCACCTTCTTGCTAAGTGCAAACAACATCCCATGAATTAGAGCTTCATACTCTGCTACATTATTTGTACATGGGAATTGCAACCTATATGCTGCTAGGTAGGATTTTCCTGATGGATTGATGAGGTTCACTCCTATTCTAGCTCCTTGCTTTGACTTGGATCCATCAAACCCGAGGATCCATGGCTTGTCTGGGGCTTCTTTCTTCCTTTTGGCTCTAGCAGCTACACCACCGGATATCCACTTCAACTTTGGTATCTCTGTTTTCTTAGGCACCACTTCATCAGCCTCATGGGAAGCTGATATTTCTTCTTTTCTTTTATCATCAGGAGGAACATCCCCTGGACTAGGCAATGTCAATCTTCTTAAAATGTGTAGGCATAATGAACAAGATGCTTCTGAATGAGGTGCCTCATGTAACCTGCACTATCCTCCAACCAAGACATCCTGAGGAGGTCTTTGCTACTGCATCATCTTTTGCATTTCTTTTGGCAGGAACTCTTCAAATTTGGACAAACTGCTACCCCTATCTTCGTCGGACAACTCATAATCTGACTCCATCAAACACTCACTCCCTGGGGTGATTTTCTCCTTGTTCTTAGCATTACTCCTGTTGCCAACCAGTATCCCTTCTGTTACCTTAACAAGATCCTCGTCATGATGTGTGCTTCCTCTCGCTCCTGCAGAAGACAAACAAGGATCAGCATCATTACCATTATATGCAGCACTTACTGCAGATGATGATGACGATGCCTCATGGTATGCCTGTTCCAGCTCTAGCATGTCTAGGTAGGCCTCACATGTCTTTTCAAAATGAGCCTCATTATGCAACCTACACCATCCAATAATTAAAATATCATGAACAAGTACATTTAACAATTGGCAGTGTTTCACCCCTTTAAGTAGATGCATCTCGAAATTCTTGAAGTGATCTATCTCTATCTCATTTCCAAGATTACAACTAGGTTCTAGATATGCATCATCATCCCGAGGGTTATCATCATGATCATGTATGTCAAGCATCAGGATCTCCTCTACCCTAGCAGTCATAGGTCTGGTGGAGTAAACTCTAGGTTCCACATTCACATACATGACTTCATTGGTTTTGTTATATTCAGTAATCATGTGTTTCATGTGAGGTTCAGCTTCGATCCTGATCTGGTTAGGTATTCCCCTCCAGGGAAACCACATGTGACTAAAGTCAGTAGACATATATCCATTGAGGGTCTTTGACCAATCCCTACTGAGCAACATTTCGTATGCATTAGGTATATCAACTACCTAGATATCAATATAATGTTGGATTCTGGGATCCAAGGCTAGTTGCATATGGATGTGGGTTAGCTCCCCTACCACGTTTACTTCTATTTTGTCCAGCTAGGTTACTTTCTTCAATGATTTGGCAGGATGTAACCCCAAGGCATTGCATATGGATAAGGGCATCACATTGGTAGATGCTCCTGAGTCCACTAGACAGTTATGCAGGTTCTTATCGAACATCTTTACAGTCAGGAGGAAGGGAGGTGACTCACTTTTGTCTTTGTATAGGGTCATGTGGGAGGTCTCTGCAGCTTGGATAGTGGCCGGGGTTTTTAATTTTGTATTAGCATCCCTGGCAGCATGATCTTTATTTCCAAATTGGCCTAGGGTATGGCTATCTTCCTTTTGGGTAGGACTGTCTAAAGATTTCACAAAAGCACTTTTGATAGCGGGGGTCCTAAGTAGTTCTGACAATGGCAGGCTGATCTTAACCTTCTTCATCTCATCAGTCAGGTAAGAAACCAATTTGTCAGGTCCAGGAGGTGGATTTGTGGCTATTTGTGTTGCATTTCTGTGGTGTCAAGTGATGCACACTGACTTTGGGAAATCTAGGGTTATTATTTGCCTGGGGATCAGGTGGAGTATTGAAGTTGTTTGGAGGCAATGAGGTGGTCAAAGGGCCAACAAACTGATTTGAGTTATTCCTCAGGTTGTAGTTATGTCTACCTTGAGGTTGCTGTTGATAAGCATTGACTTCCTCATGTTCCACTGATGGCTCATTCTCATCTTCAAATGGGAAAACGTAGTTGAATTCAAGAGCCATGGCTAATTCCTCACATGTTGAGGTGTAATCCTGATGTGATGAGGTTTCATGCTGATGAGGATGATGCATGAAGCTTTCCAGCACTAAGGCAAGGACAATCTCATTTCCCTCTACATAAGGTGGGTTTCCTGAAGTACTGGACAATTCAGCTTGGAAAATGTTGGCTGCAACCCTGAATTGGGGGCAATCTAACTCTGCATGAGCATTGGTATTATGAATCCTACACCAGTTTGCAAGTGTTGCCTCAGCAAGATTTACTCCGGTGGTCTATTTAGATTCACCGGGAGGCTGATTATCCAGGGGTGATGGCAAGGAACCATTGTTTGGCCTAGTGTTCCACACTCTAGGTTGTCTACGAAGATTGTTGTTGCCATTATTGTTATTGTAATTATTGTTGTACCCCTTGTCAGGATAGCTTGGTCTATCATTGGCATAGCCTCTGTTTTGGTTAGGCTAAGAGTAAAAGTTCTAATTTCTCATATGGGTGACCTCAGTGGTAAGTTTCCTAAGCTAGGCTAATATTTCTTTGATTTCTTCTTTCTCCTCCTGAGCCTTTGCCACTACATTTTTTGCCTGGGGCTTGAAAAAAGAAGACCCATTGTTATTATTGGGTTGAACTATAGCATGTGGCACTTGTGTCTGATATGGCAACATTTGGCTATTCCCACTTGGTGGTGGCATAACACTGAGTGGAGGTATTTGCAAAGGGGCTAGCATCATGGCTGAAGGTATCATGGCCCCATTGGTCTATTGGTGGACAGGATATGTTGGATAGCCTGGAAGTGAAGGGAAGGCAACATTTGGTGTGGGGGAGGAGCTAATTGTTGGCTGACCTTGATAGCTTCCCCAAAAGCCTCTGCTAAAGTTGTTATGCCAGGATGTGTCCTCCTGATAAACATGGAGGTCAAGGGATCTAAGGCTGAGTAGTAAATGCTCCTAGCAGCTTCATCTGTTACATTATAAGGAGCTACTAGCTTAGACAACATCTACTCGAATCTAGCATTGAAGTTTGCTATAGGCTCCCCCTTAGACCTCTTGATAGTGGCAAATAAATGGTAGTTTGTTGAAGGGTCTATAGGCACCTTAAACCTATCCTTGAAAGCTTTCTCCAAGGCATCCCATGAGTTGACTAAACCTTGGCCCAAACTAATGTACCAGTTGTAGGCCTCTTCTCCTAAGGAGAAGGGAAACAACCTATAGACCACATCTTCATACTCAATCCTAGCCCTACAATAGGCTTCTTTGAAGGTTCTGACATGATCATCAGCATCCTGATATGGGTGGTATCTAAGACAAATTTTATCTGGATTTTTGGGCAGAGCATGATATGCATTGAAGATCAAAGGTGACTCTACTATGAAGAATTACATTGCAACTAGAGGGGGTTGGATCTGAGGTGTGACCAGCTAAGGTTGAACCTGTGGTGTGACAAAAGGCCCTGCAGGTATGTGTAGACCAATAGGAGTTGCAGGAGTAGGCCCTGGTGAAGCTCCAGATGTACTAGGATCAGGGGAGTGATGAAGGTCCACAGTCCTAGGTCTGAATCCCCTAGTAGGTAGTTCTTCAAAGGTTCCACTAGATCTAGACCTGGTGTTTGTCTTAGAAGCCAAGATTCTTCAAATTTTAAGAAAGATAGGCTAGTTTATGGTCAAATTTGGAAACTGACAGGATACTTAAGCAATGTTTACAGGAATCTACAGTTTTATTGTTCTGCCCTCCTTCTAGCGCTAATTTAGGGTGCATTAGGAGCAAGGAGCCTGCATAAAATGAGTGATGACTGAAGCAATGGTGTTCTTTCCCATTCAACCCTCCTTCTAGCGCCAGTTTAGGTGTTGATGGTGATGTTCGTCACCCATAACATTCAAACAAAAGTTACACATCAACCCTTGTTTATCCTGAAAGATACAATGAATTCATAGAATTCATGATCCCAAGTCCTCGGTGATTAGGTCATAATTTGCTAAGATGTCTTAGTGGTTGATGTGTGTTGTTGTTTTCCATTTTGGGGTCTTACGTGAATCAGTAGGTTCTGGTTCTGCAACAATGCTTTCAGGGAAGTTACTCTACATAGCATATACCTCCAAATGATGTGCCTAAGGTGATATTTGCATGAGCTCTACCCTTATCAGTGATTTCCTGCATGAAATTTTCAATGGTACATGCATCTAGCTTAGGAATATGCTAAGGATGATCAAGTATCTATGGGATGTCTGCATATTCCCCTATTCTGCTTAATATTTACCATGATGTGCAATTATGGAAGTGATTTCTATAAAATTAAAATAAGAAAAAGGGTTAAAGAGAGAGGTATTCCTAAGATTTACTTGACTGAGATCACTGACCCACATACATGTTCCCATATAGTAATGAAGAGAAGAAAACTGAAATCATACTTCACCAGGATATTCCACAAATCAGCGTGATCCAATGCAAATCTTCATAGATAGAGTTGACAACAACATGCAATGAAATGAAAGCGCTTCTAAAGAACACAACATCCACCAGTATATATCCAGAAATCAACTTGAAGATTACTTAAGGTTTACAATCATGATGTAATCTGAAGCTTCATCTCCATACAGTATGTTCATAAAACATGCATATTTACAGTGATCATGAGGAAAGAACCTTGAATGTTTCAACAATTCCCGTCCCCACTAGTCTCAGCAATCTGGTCTACTACCTGAAATTTCTACCGGTCTCCCTTGTATGATTGACCTACCTCTTCCTCAATGGGATGCCCACCTTAATAAAATATTCCACCTCCATAGTGGGATGCCCACCTTCTCAAAAAAAACAATAAAATATTCTTCATAATGGGATGCCCACCTTAATAAAATATTCCACCTCCATAGTGGGATGCCCACCTTAATAAAATATTCCACCTCCATACTCCACCTGCACGCCATCAGGTCAGATCTGCATATTGACCCTCTGTAGGCCTTGCGTGTACTTCTTGTTTGACCAAATTTATACATCGGGCTCCAAAATAATTTCAAATTCCTCCCGCTCTACTTTCGCACCATTTTCCATTTGAATATCGGGCTGCACTTTGAAATTCTTTGCTGATCAGGATATGATGATGACTTCATCAGGATGGACTGGCCTTGCTGAAGTGTGAAAGGATGACATCATCAGGTTCTGGGATGGCTCAAAATCCACCTTCCTTGCTTTTCCATCACGACAGCACATCATCATGAGCATCAGTGAAACCCCACCTGATCAGAGCGAGCCAACAATGTCTCACCGACCCCATCTTCTGGCCGATGCACCTGTGGTCATCATATAAAGTTAGGCACCATCATTTAAATTATTAGCAGGAGGATAAAAACTAATGCTAAATCATGCCTTGAAGATGCAAACATAAATATTCGGTCATGATACTATGAAAATCCGCTTGCACCTGAGAGATTAGTCCCCTTTTGATAATTCATTCAGTTCCGCCACCTGCATATAGATTACCAGACATTCTCTTTACTTGGTCATGATATGATGGTGACGTCATATTGATATTGAAGGAAATCGGGTCCAAGGAATATGATCCCGAGGAAAGAGCTTTGAAGAATATCACCCTCCCAAGGAGATGACGTCATCAGGATATGTCGAGTTTTGCTTATCGGGTCATATTTTAAGATCAGGATGATATTTGGAACATGACCCCCGCGGGTAAGATGACCTTCCTTTCGAAAGATCGGGGTGATGTCAGCGGAAGGGTGGCCTTGTTTATTACTACAGTTATCATGATGTCATCATCATGTTTATCAGATAGGAGTGATGTTTGAAAAAGTGCCTGTGTGAGGCAAAAGGATGATGACATCATCAAGAGGTGATTTCCTTTGTTCATCGAGCTTGGATGATGTCATCATCATTCTGGCCATGGGGTGATATTCGAAAGATCGTGATATTCAAAAGATCGGCTGATCTTAAAAAAAATTAGGTGATGCACAAAAGGTCGGGGTGATGCATCCACATCAGGGTGATATTTGGCAAGGAGGGTGATCTTTCGGAATATCAGGTGACATTTGAAACATCGGGTGATATTTGAAAGATGATGATCCCCTTAGACTAAAATGACCTCTTATCAGAATATCAGGATGACGTCATCCGGATGATGACTTGGTTTAGCGTTGCGGCACTATGATGTCATTGTCATGTTATGCAGGAAAGGTCATGTCTGAAAATATACCTCCGCGAGGTAAAAAGGATGATGATGTCATCTTCATGTGGCGTTTCTTGTTTATTAGGTTCTAATGACGTCATCAAGATATTGGTTCGGGGTGATATTTCACAACAGGAGGATATTGAGAAATATCGGGTTACATTTGAAACATCGGGTGATATTTGAAAGATGATGATCCCCTTAGACTAATAATGACCTCTTGTTGGAATATCAGGATGACATCATTCGGATGATGACTTGGTTTAGCGCTGCGGCACTATGACGTCATCGTCATGTTATGTAGGAAAGGTCATGTCTGAAAATATACCTCCATGAGGTAAAAAGGATGATGATGTCATCTTCATGTGACATTTCTTGTTTATCGGGTTCTAATGACATCATCAGGATATTGGTTCGGGCTGATATTTTGCGATAGGGGGATATTGAGAAATATCAGGTTATATTGAGAAACATGATCCTCGCAAAATACATAAGGTTGTTGACGGGTAAAGGTCACTCTCACCTAAAATTGACGTCCAGATATTTGGACCGCATGATTTATCGGGTGATAAATTAGATTAGGATGACCCTCTGTAATATGACTGATGTTAAGAAATATGATCCTCCCCCTGTGAATATCAGGTTTGACCAGAACTTTGACCAAGCATAACTTTCTTACCTGGCCGAATTTCAGGGTGATGTAAAAGGCAAACTTGCTTAGAATTTTACACTCTTTCACATGGCAAGCTTCCTGAGGAAAGATTTAGACCTTCAAATTTTGGGCTCATATAGGAGGATCATCATGCCCCTGATATGATGATGCTTTTTACCATTACCGACCAGAGCACAAAACAAAGGGGGCAAGCCACAGCAAGGGTCCTCATTTTGCTAAGGGGTAAAAAGGGGCGTGTTGTGAACATCACAACAATAGGCACTAACTAATTTTCAGGGATGTGACAAGGACATTTAATTGTGAGGCCTCTCCACCTTTGGAAGAAAGAAATGAAGGTTTCTCCATCCTCTTGTTTCATTTGGCACAAGGTGGCAATGTTTACGTTTGTTTCTATGTTGTAGGAAAAATGTGATATGAACTTATCCGTGAGTTTAGTCCATGTTCATATTCCCATGGGAAGATATGCAAACCATTCAAGAGCTTGGCCGGTAAGGCTTCTTGGGAAGAGTCTCATTAAGTATGTGTGCTCATAAGCAAGCTCGATACAAGTAGTATGGAACTCATGTATGTGGTCAACAGGACTCCCCTTTCCTCTATATTTGTTAAAATTTGGCGTGATGAAATTTTGGGGGAAAGGGGGCATGTGAATGCTTCTGTCAAATGGATATGGGCATAAGTCCTCCATAGAGTATGGTTTCTTGGTCTCTAAAACTTGTAGGCTAGAGAATTCTTACTTTAGTTTATCCAACTCTTGAGTGAGGACTTCAACGGGAGTGTTGGCGATGTTTACGACCATGTTTTGGTAGGCATTGGTTGTCTCTGTGTTAGGCATGTTATAAGTTCCCATGTTGCCAACAAGTGGGTTGGTGTTGGTGTTCATATTGAGGAGAGTGTGTGATGGTATCGTGCTATGGTTTTGGTTGTGGGTCATGAAGGATACGTTAGGGTTGATGTATCAATAATGGTGTGGCATACTTGTGGTGTTTAGGTTTTGGAATGAAATGTTAGGATCCACTTGTTGTTGAATGGGGTTGATATGAGAGGCACTAGTCACATTGTTGTTAACTCCAAGGGTATCTAAGGGGTTTGAGTGGACATAGGATGTGCCCACACCTTGGCTAGTCACATTGGTATTTTGGTTGAGGGGGTCTGTATTGAGATTGTTCATGTTGGCATTGGAATTGAACCCAAAGTTTATTTTTGTATTTGGCATGGTGTTAACCCCTTGGTTTTGGGCTCACAAGGTCACTATGTGTATCCTTCATGTTCTTTTAGCATGACCTTGGGGATTTGTCGCAAAGACAAAAGGATTTAAAGCTTGAGTCAAGACATTTATGTTGTTGTCCCCGACAAGGGGAGGTATTTTCACCTTGATGGATTCATGTGAGGTTTGCCCTATGGGTATGTTGACATGTTCTTGGATCAGGTTTATGAGACTATTAGAGGATGAAGCATAACCTTGACCTTGTGTGATAGAATTAGAGGATGTGACTACGAGCATGTTTATGTCAACACCTTCAAGAAGTTTGGTTCCATTTTGCCAAAGACGCATAAGATAGCTTTGGGGGTCTACGACAATCATTTCATCTATGATTCTCAATAACCCAGGATCTTGAGATGTGGCCTCAATGTCTTGTTGTGGAACCCCAGGTTCATCATCTTGCAAAAGGAGATTTTCAAAAGGGTTCCCCATGTTTTGATTGGATTGTTCATTGGAAGGGGTGCCTAATCCCATTGTGTTGGTGTGAGGATCATGAGAATGTTCTACTTAAGGCTTCTTCTCCCTCTGTTTTCCTTTACAAATAAGTTTCAACCATAAAAGACCTTGCTAGTTTATGAGGATGGGATGCAATATGAACTACGTGCTTGGTGGGAATGGAAATGCACTATGTTTTGGCATTATCTAATGTTGGAAATGAGTCTATGGAAGCAATCTAAATGCCAATGGGAATGGGGATATATTTTTTTGGTATTTTCTTGGAACGTTTGGGAGTGTAACTAAGGTGGTGAATGAGTTTATGAGATACAACTAAGGGAATATACCTAAGACTATAGTAGAGGTTAATGAATTTAATCTTCAAAAAATTTAGCTCCAATAGGATACTATTGTCTACTAATGACCTTCAAAGTACTAATTGGGTTTATCAAGACCTTGTAATGTTGTTGTGAGAGTAATGTTTGATTAAAGTGAGCTCATGAATTTGAGACTTCACTTTGAGAGGTGGACCTAAACTAGTCAAGTGAGTATTAGGCCCACGTTGTGATCGATTGGATGGAAATGATACCAAGGTCTTTTTGTCTAATTTTGTACTTGTGAAGTAGTCACACTTCGATGGTTTCTCCTTATGTTTCAACTTTAGGAAGATTAATATTGGAATCCTCTATAGATGTTTAGGGTTGAAATCTTAATATTCTAAGGTTGCCCAAGTGATTTGGACAATATTGGAGTGAAATCTAATTCTAAGGGAATGGGGTTTGAGTATGCAACTTAATCCTAAGAAGGTGAAATGATTTTGCAAATGGATCCTAAAGGGATGAATTTGAAATGGATGAATCAAGACTAGTAGGTCTAAAATGTTTTTGATACGGTTGCAATCTAATTTGATTGGGAGAGCAATGTTTCAAAGGATCCTCTAAAGTTTTCTATTTGCAAGCAGATACATTGTATAGTCCTGCAGAGGTGTTTTACAAATTGACAGAGGTATTTTTCACTATTTCTTATGCATTTCACTAGGCTGCAAATGTGTTTCACAGTTTATCAGGAGCCTAGAATTGATTCTCTAAGTTTGTTTGGCAGTTTGTTTGAAAAACCAGAAAACACATCACACATAAAAACACTCAGCATTCAGTTTTGGCTGTGACTCTTGATGTTTTACATTTTTTATGAATTTTGAAAGCACTTGCAAACATGCACAATCCTAGGTGCATCAAGGATACTACCTGCTGAGTCCCCACTCAGATTTCTCCAAATACTAAGACAAGGCGAACAGCTAGAGAATTTGGTGACATTGGTTCCCCCTTGCATGGAACGGTCACACCAACTTCTCTTACCCTTCAATCCTAGGGACTGAGGGAATTCTTGTCTTCATAATGAATAGTACACATGGGGCAGCTTCAGAGGTCCGACCTCCTACACTAGCAAGTAAAGGGATTTTGGCCTCTAAAACAAATGGTTCTTAGTGAATATTTGGGGGACCACCACCTTACAAGCATCTAGTAAGCCACTTAAGGCTTTAACTAGTCCTACTAAGAGTATCTTATATGCAAGATATGCCTCCTTTCGAACTAGCACTGTACGGTAAGTGCTAATACTAGTTTTGACTTGGCTTTTGCCTTACCTATTTTGTTAGTAGAACGAATGAAAGTATCACTTGAGGTTGTTCCCTTGGGGTGAGTACCTCTTTTCCCACTAGGGCAAGCCGCTATAAAAGGGTAACAAAAGTGACCTAAGTACAAAAATACTTTTGATCCCCAAGTTCATACGATGATGCGAGGGGAGAGCATACATATTTTTGACTTTAGCTACACTAAACAATGTTCATTTAACCCTTAGTCTTATTTAGGTGTGGTGTGATTTATGCAAGTGTGATGAAGAGTTTTTCATTCCCAAGATCACCAAATGTGTGAGGGAAGAGCATACACTTCTCCACTATACAAACAAAAATCACCAAGCATGACAAACAATGATGCAATTTGTTTTATCTTTTTAAATGAGTGAAAAATGAAATTTCTTTTTAAACCAAATAAGTGTGATATGCAGATTTGTTGTTCTTTTTAACTAAATGCATGGAAGATTTAGGAATTGTTGTTTTTTTTAACCAATGAAATGTGAATATTCAAGGTTGTGGTTCTTTTTAACCCAATTAGTATGGTTCATTTTAATCCAAATGAGTGTAGGAGCAAACAAATTTGTGTTCTTTTTAACCCAATTTAAAATGTTCTAAGCTAACCGCACACACATTCGAAATGAAATAAAAAATTGCAAAAACAAATTAGAGATATTAACCAAAGTTTCCCTCCAATGCCACATGCTGCCAACCAGAGATTAGTAACAGAGAATAAACCCTAACCCTATTACGTGAATAGAAAAAAAGCTGAATGAAAGCAACTTGATTTTTTTTGTTTTTTACTAGTCGCATGTAGTGCAGTAAGGTGTAGAGCATTGCATATAATGGTGACCATGTCACACAGAGCCACACAAGTAGTGTAGCAGAGGTATTGTACGAACCTGCGCAGGCATCACATTGCTCCTGCAAACAAAATTTGATAGAAAAAACCCTAACAGCAAGTTAAAAAATGTAGTTCAGTGATAAATGTCAAACCCTAGGGCTGTAAGGTTGCTTCCTAGATGACAAAAAGATGATAATATTTCAGACACTCACAGGATATACCCAAATGTTCAAACAAAGTTAGCAAGAAACCCTAGATGAAAACCCTTGAAATATCAAACCCTAATGTTTTAAAAAACCCTAAGGAGATAAGTAACATGAACCAGAGAGTTAACAAAGAAAATAGAGCTTCAGAAATAGGTTAGACTCCTACAAAATCAACTAGGTTAGGTTGATAAAAACAAAATAACAATATTCTACACTAAACACAATCGCATGTGTCACATAGTTCTTCGATGTGTTGCAGACTCTAGAGGAAGTGTCACGTCATGCGGCTCATGCATCACATGAAGTAGCTTAAGCATCACACGAACTAGCTTATGCGTCACACTATTCCTACAAATTCAAAAAATAAATTCGTGGAATGTACGGTCGTTCACATTAGGTTCACCAGATGAAGTCATGGAAAAACACTCTAAAAACCCTACAAATAGTATTTTCCAAACCCTAACTACCCAATGGAGCCCTAAATAACCTAGAATCAATCAAACAAAGCATGAAACATAAAACCCTAGGCTAATAGTGCAAATCCTTGATTGTTTCTATCAAGCTATGCTTCACTAATGCTCTTAGATTTGTAGACCTGCAAATGCTATGAGGAGCTCAAGGGTTGACAAGGGCAAGGTCAAATTATGCAAGTGGTAAGATGTGAAAATGAGAGGGAGAGGGTGGTTTTATAGAAGAGGGAATTTGACTGAATGGATGTGATCAAGAGTTGACTTTGGAGCCAAAATCAAGGGCTGAGATTGATTAGGGTTCCCAGCCACTAGAAGACAAAAAATAATTTGTTAATAGAGGAAATGGTGAGGTGAGAGATGATTTTTAAATTAAATAAATTGTATGCATTTATTTAATTTATTTGAGGAAGGGGTAAAGTAATGGGATTTTAATTAAATAAGTGGGGACTTATTTAATTAATGTAAGGTTCATAATAATTTTAATAAACAGGTATTTATTTAAATTAAAGAGGGAATGTGGATGTTAGAATAATGAATAATTAAATAATAATTAAATAATTTAATTGTAGGAATTTAGAGAAAAGTCACTTAAGTAATTAAATAAATAAAATTTATTTAATTAAAAGCGTAAGAGGGGAAATGAATTAATTAAATAATTAAAATTATTTAATTAATAGCAGAATACGAAATTGGGATGAATTATGTGCAAAAATGACGTTCATAGGCCCAGGACATTTTTAAGTGTCTACACTATCTATAGTACCCTTCTTGAAGCCCTATTGAAGAAAGTACTTGTCCAACCTATCATACCAAGATCTAGGTGCTTGCTTAAGACCATATAGAGCCTTCTTGAGTCTGCACACCATGTCCAGATCTTTTGATGTTTGGAAACCATATTGTTTTTCAATATAAGCCTCTTCCTCTAGATCTTAATTTAGAAATGCTAACTTAACATCCATCTAATATACCTTGAAGTTCTTATCAGTAGCAAGAGCAGGGAACATCCTTATTACCTCCATCATTGCTACCAGAGCAAAAGTCTCCTCAAAATCAATACCTTCAACTTGTGTGTATCCTTTGTGCATACAAGTCTTGCCTTGTTCCTTACAACTTCACCTTCTTCCTTCAGTTTGTTTTGGAACACCCATTTTGTTCCTATAATATTCTTATTTGCTGGCTTGGGAACCAATTGCCATGTCTGATTCTTCTCAATCAGATCCAATTCTTCTTCCATGGCTTTTATCCATCCATAATCTTTGCTAGCATCAACAAAGTTTTTGGGTTCCACCTTTGATAACAAACACAAGTTTACTTGCTCATGTGTCTTAGTAAGCATTCTCCTTGTCTATACACCTTCATCCTTGTCTCCAATGATTTGATTTGCTGAGTGGTTCTTCTAAACATACTTTGATGGAGTCTTAGGCATGTGCTCTGGTTCTTGTTCCTTTTCTTCTTTCATTACTTCTTCTTCGTCTATAATGCCTGGAAAGATATCAGATTCAGAGTCCTCTAATTCATGTGAGATTTGATACATGTCTTCATCTACCTTAACATTTGTGCTTTCGATCATCTTTCCCAACCTCTTGTTGTAGCATCTATAAGCCTTGCTTCTGGTTGAGTAGCCAAGAAAGATTCCTTCATCACTTCTTGAATCAAACTTTCCTAGGTCTTCTTCATCTCTTCTGATATAGCATTTGTTGCCAATGATCTTGAAGTATCTGACAGTGGGAGGTCTTCCATACCATAGCTCATAAGGGGTCTTAGTGCCATTAACGCTCAGTTACACTTTGTTAATTAGATAGACAAGAGTATGAACTACATCCTTCCAGTACATATCAGGTAGATCTGTATCTTTCAACATTGCCCTAGACATCTCTTGCATAGTCCTATGCTTTCTTTCCACTACCCCATTTTGTTGAGGGGTCCTAGGAGCTGACAAATGTCTCCTAATACCATTATCTTCACAAAATTTTTCAAATTCATTTGAAGTAAACTCACCTCCTCTATAAGACCTCAAACATTTAATCTTGGCATCAACTTCATTCTCAACAATAGCTTTTAACACTTAAAATTTATCAAGGGCATCTGATTTTTCTCTTAAGAAAGTTACCCAAGTCATTCTAGAATAATCATCAATAAGCAACATGAAATACATCTCACCTTGTTGAGTCTTTACTCAGGTAGGGCCACATAGATCAGTTTGAATCAGCTCCAATGGCTTTGAAGAAGAATACTCCTTAGTTTTGAAGTTTGTCTTTGTCTGCTTTCCCATTTGGCATTCCCTGCATACTACATTTGTGGCCTTGATTATCTTAGGGATATCTCTCAGTGCATGAGTAGAACTGATCTTTACCATATTATCAAAATTGTTGTGTCCCATTCTTTTATGCCATAGCCAACATTCACTAGATTGGGCTAACAAATGTGTTCTTCCATTTACATCCTTTAACTGATAGATGGACCACCATATGTCTTGATACCTTTTGCAACTACATTTCCAAACCTTGCCTTCCTAATTTCACAACCATTGGCATGAAAGGTGAGTTATACCCCTTTCTGCACATTTGACTGACACTGCGAAGATTGTATTTTAGCCCTTTGACATAGAGGACATCCATAGTCCTATTCTTCCCATCAATAGTTATAGCACCTTTTCCACAGAATTTGTGTTGACTCATCACCACCAAACTTAACAGCACCACCATCCCACATTTCAAGGCTGATAAACTTCTCCTTGTCACCAGTCATATGATTTGAGCATCCATTGTCAATTACTCAAGCCTTGGCTTCTTCTCTTGCATGAAAGGCAGTTCATAGAGCCACTGATCTTTCATTGTTTAGTTGTGTTTGCAAGGCATTAGTCTTTTCACATTTTCCAACACCATCCTTTTTGTCACCAACACTCAAAGCCATGAAAAGTGTTTCATCATTTGAATCATCATGATCCTCATCTTCTAAAGAATAATTGCTTTCTATGGAATACAAACTTCTCTTGGACTTCTCTCTTTTGTTACTACCCCTTGATTCTTTGAAAGGGAGTTTAGAAGAAAAATGACCAACCTTTCCACAATTGCAACATTTGAAGGGTAACTTACCTTTGTATTTTCCAGTGCCTTTCTTTAGTCTTATCACAAAATTTGCTTCAACTTCATCAAATCTTTCATCTTCAACAACAATTTCTTCCTTTGTCTTCACATTGGCTTTGAAAGAAGATTCTTTCTTTGGAGCATCATTGCCAAACTCTCTTATTTCAAAGGCCATAAGGGAACTAAATAATTCGTCTATAGTGTATGTATCCAAGTCTACATTCTCCTCAATGGCAGATACCTTATGACTGTAAGATTTGGGAAGAGATCTTTGAACCTTTTTCACAACCTCATCTTCTTTCACTTCTCCACCAAGACCTGTAATGCTATTGACTACTTCATTCACCCAGAGCATGTATCTAGCAATGTCTTCATCATCTGACATTTTTAGGTTCTCAATTTTGCTCTTGAAGATCTACATCTTGGCTCGCTTTACTTTCTTATCTCCTTCATAAATGGTTTTAAGTTTATCCCAAACTTCTTGAGTAGAACTGCAACTCATTACCTTTGAAACTTCTGAATTAGCTAACCCACTCATGATAGTAAACTTTGCCTTGGCATTGTTATCATACTTCTTAACTTCATCTACATTTGTAGGAATAGTAGCAGGAATAGTGTAACCAAACTTGACAGATTCCCAAACACCACACCCTGGAGAATTGATATAAGCTTCCATCATTAGCTTCCAAAAAGTATAATTTGTTCCATCAAACCTAGGTATCTTGCTAGATCCATTTTGTGCCATTCCAAAACTTCCTCAAGTAGTTAAGCTTCCCTCAAAATAACTTGGCTCTGATTGAAAGGAAGCTAGGTGTGGAGAAATCGCTTCCTACACTAATCTAAAGAGGAGAGAAGAGTGCAAATTTGTTTTATCCTTTACAATTACACAATGTTAACAACAACAATGGAGATATTGTAGCAAACACATACACACAAAAATGAGACAGAAGAGAGAGACACAAGATATAAGTGGGGAAAACCCTTATGGGTGAAAACCCCCACACTCCAAAACACAGCTCAAATGTATTCTGTAAACAATGAAGGTTACAATATAGTCATAGAGCCAATGCTCTTGTAGGAGTCTTTGACACTCATATATGGAGACAAACTAGTAGCATAATAGTACCTATCAATCACATAATACATCTCCTCTCCAAAGCACCTGTTTATATAGAATATACAAGGCAAAAATGGCTCTATCTTGAGATAGGTGTCCAACATGGCCTCATGGCCCAAAAACCATGCCTATAGACACTTGTCCAACACTGTAGGATGTTCTTGACACATGTCAAGTCACCCCATCCCAAAGAGCTCACCTATTCCCAAGATTGGCAATGACATATGCTCTTACGACTCTTACAACCGTCATAGAATCTGTCATAGCTGTCATAACTTACAACTGTAAGATAATCTATCATACACAAGCTATAAATAGTATATTCTCTTACAACATGTCATAACCCATCTTGGGGCACCCAAAGATGCCTTCTTCCAAGATGTTTCTCGACACATGTCCTCACTTGTCATAGATTCTTGTATTTCAAACTCTTACATGTCATAGAATTGTCATAGGAATATGTCATGACCATTTTAGTCAATATTCTGTTACACACTATCCAAGATGCTGACACATGGAAAAATATTCCTACCACTAAGTGGGATGCCTATCTCCTAATGTGAGGACAAATTTACATGTGGTCATCTTCCATGTAGGATGACACATCACCGTGCCAACTCCCACAAGATGACAACATAGGATTTGCATCCTAATTATACAATAGACAATAAATAAATAAATACAATAAAATAATACAAGGAATTACCAAGGTTGAGACACCTTAATTCCCAACATTCTCCCACTTGTCGAACACCTTGTAGGAGCCAATAGAAATAATAGGATTTAACTACTATAGACCGAGAGGCCCATAGACTCTGAACACCATCTAAACTTCTATGTGCCCACTGGTTTTGTCATTGCATCTGCAACATTCTTCAAAGTATCTGCCTTATCCAAATTTACCTTCCCATTCTCTACCATGTCTCGCATGAAGTAAAACTATACATCAATATGCTTTGTTCTGGCATGGAAAGTTAGACTCTTCGTTAGGAAAATCACACTCTGACTATCACAACAAATCATAATCTATCCTACATCAACACCAATATATGAACACAATCTCTTAAACCAAATGGCTTCCTTGCAAGCATGAGTTTCTACCATATACTTAGCTTCTGTCATGGACAAAGCAACCACAGGTTGTCACTTACTCATCCAACTAATTACACCACCAAACATAGTGAACACAGGCACTGGTGGATCTCATACTGTCAATGTCACCTGCCCAATCAAAATTCATGAATCCACGAATACAAACTAAATGCGGAGGTCCTGTAGCATTACCATGATAGCATATGGAATACTCAGAAGTACCCCTCAAATATCTAAACACTTACTTAACTGCATCCCAATGTACCTGTCCAGGATTAGCCATAAATCGACTAAGGACTGCCACTGCATGGGCAATGTCTGGTCTTGTGTAGACCATAGCATACATTAAACTACCAACAACACTAGCATAAGGTACTCTATTCATGTCCTCCACCTCACTAGGGAATTTTGGACAATCACTAACAGACAACTTTGTCCCCAATGAAACAGGAACACACAATGGTCTACAATCTTCCATGTTGAACCTGTCCAACACGGTCTTCACATACTTACTCTAGCTTAACCAAAGTTTTTTGTTAGCTCTGTCTCTTCTAATTTCCATTCCTAGAATGTACTTGGCTGCCCCTAGATTTTTCATCTCAAATTGTGCTGACAACTGAGACTTCAAATCATAAATCATATTCTTACCATTTCCAATTAACAAGATATTGTCAACATACAATGCAATAATGAGAATGTGATCATTGTCAAACTTATAATAGACACAATGATCAGATTTTGATCTCGGAAATCTAATGGACAACACAAAGACATCAAATTTCATATACCACATCCTAGGAGACTTCTTCAACTTGCAAACCAAATTTTCTTTACCTTTCTCTATGTAATGCTCTGGCTGTGACATGTAAATCTCTTCCTCCAAATCACCATGAAGGAAAGTTGTCTTCACATCCATTTGCTCCACCTCTAAGTCATAAGTAGCTGCAAGAGACAAAATGAACTGAATGGATGTCAGCTTTGTAACAGGAGAGAAAATTTCACCATAATCAATTCCCTCCACTTGTGAGTACCCCTTTGCAACCAATCTAGCCTTGTACTTTTCAACACTGCCATCTGTATCTAATTTCTTCTTGAACGCCCATTCGCATCCAATGGGTTTCTGTAATTTAGGCGAAGGCACAAAGTCCCATGTTTTATTCTTTTCCAAAAAAGCCATTTCATCTTCCATGGCCTCCTTCCAGGAATTTGCATCTTTTATGCCCATAGCCTCTGTCACAATTCTAGGCTCAACAGTGTTAGTAAGTAAGGCAAAAGCACAACTAGAATCAAGTAATGAATAACCAAACCTATCAGGTTTCTTTCTTGTTCGTGTAGATCTCCTCAATGGTTGAGATTGACGTTCTGTTTCTTCTTCTGAGCTTTTAGAGCTGCTAGAGCTATCCTCATCATCAGGTCTCATAGGGTCTGTCGATTCAGTCTTCTCAGGGGTAGAAGGAAACTAAACCACATCTTCTTTCTTTTCTGTCTATTTTGGTTGTAGAACAATGGAAGAAGGTATTGGTTCTCTGAAGATAACACTTCTGCTATACAACACTTTTTCAGTCACAGGATCCCAAAGATTGCATCCTTTCACACCGACACCACAGCCAATGAAAATACACTTAATGGCCTTGTTCTCTGATTTAGACCATTTCTCCCGAGGCACGTGTGCATATGCCTCACAACCAAAAACACGAAGATGTCTAACTGAAGGCTTCTTACTAGACCACACCTCCATAGGTGTCTTACCAAAAAGAGCTGATGTAGGAGACCTGTTTACCACATAGCAAGCAGTGGCAATAGCTTCAGCCCAAAACTTTTGTTCAAGGCTTTCTCCACTAAGCATACTCCTAGCCTTCTCCATCAGTGTCCTATTCATCCTCTTTGCAACTCTATTTTTTTGCAGGGTGTATGGAGTTGTCTTATGTCTTTCAATCCCTTTCTCTTCATAGAACTTATCAAACTCTCCTGAACAAAACTCACCACCATTATCAATTCTCAAACACGTAATCTTTTTACTAGTCTGACTTTCAGCAAAGGCTTTAAACTCTTTAAACTAACTAAAGACTTCAGTCTTGCTTTTGATAAAATAAACCCATGTCCTTCAACTGTAATTATCTATGAAAGATACAAAATATATAGATTTGGAAATTGAAGGAACATTAATAGGACCAAACACATCAAAATGAATAAGATCCAATACACCAAAAGACTTATGAGAACTAAAGTAAAATTAAACACAGTTTTTCTTTCCATATACACAATGTTTGCAAAAGTCAAACTTGAGATTACAATCATTTAACCCCTCAATGAGGTTTTTATTTTTTAGGGTTCTAAGCCCCTTCTCTCCAATGTGGCCATATCTCAAATGCCATAACATAGTCTTTTCAGTAGGAACTTTAACTTCCAAAGCATGTGCACTACCATTAGAATGTTTTACAATAGATTTCTTCATTGCTCGTTCAAATGGTGGGGATGATGTGACTATGGCTCTTTTCTTTGAGTCAAAAGAACTATTGCACTGTGAAGTGCATGCCTCCAGCTGAAATAGAGTACCCCTCTGAGTACCCTTCACAAGCACCCTAGATCCTCTAGTCATCTTGCATCCATCCTTCGAGAAGACAACCTGCATCATTCAACATACTTATAGAAAGTAGGTTCCATGCCAAGCTTGGGATGTGCATAACCCCAGCGATCCCCTTCACTTGTCCATTAGGGAATCAGATTGAGACTCTTCCATGACCAACAATCTTCAAATGAGAATCATCACCCAAGTACACTCTTCCACCATCAAACTCTTCATACTTCATGAACCAACTTCGATGCGAGGTCATGCAGAATTATGCACTAGAATCTATCAACCACACATCATCAAATGCATGGGTGGCCAAGGCTATGATGAAGGCATCACCATCATATTGTGACTTGTCAGAATATGAATCAGGGATGTTCTTCTTCTTCTTGTTCTTTTCCACTTTGAATTCCTTTAGGAAATGCCCCATTTTCCCATAGTTCCAACTAAGAGCCTTAGACTTTCCAACAGATTTGGATCTCCCATGGGATTTGGATCTGCCCTTTTCACCTTTCTTGTCCTTCTTCTTCCCTATCTCTTTAGGTCTTCCATGAACCGTAAGAGCATCTTTCGCTGACTCGGATGTCTTTCTTTGCATTTCTTCAAATAACAGTGAAGACACTACCTCATCCATCTTGAAGGTGGTAGTAGTTCTTTCGATGGCCATGACAAGATGATCCCACAAATCCGGTAAAGAACAAAGCAGGGTCATACATCGATCCTCCTCCTCCATTTTCACACCCATAGATGTCAACTGTGCAACAATAATGTTAAAAGAATTCATATGGTCCGCTACAGATCCTCTGTCTTCCATCTTCAAAGCAAACAACTTCGTTTTTAGAATGAGCTTGTTCACCAAGGACTTGGCCTAATAAACATCTCCCAACTTCTTCCAAAGAGTTTTCACGGTCTTCTCCTCATGGATATTCATAGGACAAATTTAACTAGACAGAGTCTTATGAGACCCTTAGCCTTCTGATCTTTGAGGTCCCAATCATCTTGTGACATTGTCGTAGGTTTTGTTCCATCAACGTTTTCCCATAGGTCACGATCAATAAGTAGATCTTCCATCTTGAGTTTCCACAACTCAAAATTTGTGTCATTGAACTTCTCCACCTCTACTCTTTCAGATGTGGTTTCCATCTTCTTCTTCAAACAAGATACATAGTACTCTACATAGACTCCCACTCAACCTAAGATTACTTCAAAAAACCCCTACCCAGTAGCTAGAACCAAAATTGGCCAGGCTCTAATACAAACTGAAAAGAAGCTAGGTGTATGAAAATCGCTTCCTACACTAATCTAAAGAGGAGAGAAGAGTACAAATTCATTTTATCCTTTACAATTACAAAATTTTAACAACAAAAATGGAGATATTGCAGCAAACACATACACACAGAAATGAGATAGAAGAGAGAGACACAAGATATACGTGGGGAAAACCCATATGGGTGAAAAACCCCACACTCTAAAACACATTTAAAATGTATTATGTAAACAATGAAGGTTACAATATAGTCACATAGCCAATGCCCTTGTAGGAGTCTTTGACACTCTATCTAGAGACAAATCGACAGCATAATAGTACCTGTCAATCACAGAATACATCTCCTCTCCAAAGCACTTGTTTGTATAAAATATACAAGGCAAAAATGGCTCTATCCTGAGATGGGCATCCAACATGGCCTCATGGTCCAAAATCCATGCCTATGAATACTTTTCCAACAATGTACGATGTTCTTGACACTTGTCAAGTCACCCCATCCCAAAGAGGTTGCCTATTCCCAAGATGGGTGATGACAGATGCTCTTACAACTCTTCCAAATGTCATAGAATCTATCATAGCTATCATAACTTACATCTATAAGAGAATCTATCATACACAGGCTATAAATAGTATATTCTCTTACAACATGTCATAACCCACCTTGGGGCACCCAAAGATGTCTTCTTCCAAGATGCTTCTCGACACATGTCCTAACCTGTCATAGATTCTTCTATTTCTGACTCTTACATGTCATAGAACTATCATACGAATCTGTCATGATCATTTCAGTCAATATTCCCTTACACATTATCCAAGATGCCAACGCATGGAAAAATATTCCTACCACTAAGTGGGACACCTATCTCCTCATGTGAGGACAAATTTACATGTGGTCATCTTCCATGTAGGATGACACATCACCATGCCAACTCCCACAAGATGACAACATAGGATTTGCAGCCTAATTATACAATAGGCAATAAATAAATACATATAATGAAATAATACAAGGAATTACCAAGGTTGAGAAACATTAATTCCCAACACTAATACCAATTGTTAAACACACCAAGATACTAAGAGGGGGGGTGAATCAGTATCTAAGCAATCTTCAAGTTTAACAACTTCAACTTATCCGTAGCAGATTAGAACTTAAGCATCATAGTATAATCATAAGCATGAAATATTAACACAAGTCACATCAACGCATAACACTAGATATATGTGGAAAATCATAGAAGGGAAAAACCATGGTGAAGATTAACTCACAAAATATGAATCTCAAATAACAACTTTGTTTTAGGGCTACAACCCAAGGAAGCTACTAGTCCATAAAGAACTTTGATTTATGGTCACTCCCAAGGAATCTACTACTCCCTGAATTGAGAACACACTTACAAGAGATTATAGTATGACAATGCTTCTACTGTTTGAAAACTAACATTGAAACTCACACCTTTGATGATTGCACTTTTGCCTTTTCACACTTTCTTCTAATGATATAATAAGTTAGGCACACTCTACACTTGATCACTATCACATATAAGTCTCCAAGATGAATAAGGACAACATCAACATCTTCTGCTCTTTCTCCTTCAATCACACATCAACTATGCATTTATTCTACTCTTTATTTGCTTGCGAGCTTTTCAATCAACTTGCAATCACACCTCACCTCACTCAATTTGATTTAAAATCTACACAAGATATTACATTGATTACATTGCTTGTTTTCTAGATACAACATGAAGAATACATTTACAAGTCAGCCAGACAACACACAACATGAAACATGTAGAAGATAGGTCCTAAGTGAAACCACACATTACACTAGCAGAAGATCCATTCCTTGTGGACATCAACACTTGCTTAACTAGGTCCAAAATATCCTTCACAGCTTTAAACACCAAGGAATTACATTTGCACAGTATACTCATTTGAAAATAGGACAGCTTTAACCAAAAACACATGAACCTTGAAGCATAATGGCCACATCAACTTGAAACCCTTGTGCAGTATTGGAAACAAGAAAGGTCTCCATGAAAACTCTTCTAGATGAGTCCACATGACTCATACAACATCTCCAAACACTCCTTTGCCACCACACATCAAAGAATTGTATTACACAACTTCAATCATGAACTCTGAGAACAATCTATCATCTGGAACACACTGCAACATGTTGTCATTAGAAAAAATGAGTTGCTGACCACCAAGGACCTTGAAACTACATGGAATCATGTAATACACATCTATAAACATGTCCTGAAAACTACAATGGTAATCATTCATTTGTGGAGTAATGTGGAGCATTCCAACAGGCCTTCAACACTAGCTTACTCTGCCATAACATATTCATGTACTCTATCATGCATAACTTTCACAGCAGAAGTACAAATGATCTGAAAACTTGGAATTATTACCTTCACAACATCTTGAACACAATTCCAAAACTACATAGCCATATCTTCTAAAGCAGAGGAATGTGGAGAATTCCATTGTCCTACATAGAACACCTTCATAGAGACAACAATGTCTTTAAGTAGTCAACAACAAAACACTCTTCTGGTGAACCAATCATCTTGGAATTTGGAACATAAATGCTTTAGGCCATCAGTAACATTAGCAATACATCTGATTATTTTCGTGCTTCTAATTCCCATATTATTATGAACTATATCATCTTCTCTTGTTGGATGGGACATGACATCCAACCATGAACACCATCATGTGTGCACTACCATGATAGTGTTGACATCAATGACAACCTATTGACAATGTTGACATTAATGACAACCACATGAACCATATGTGTAACAATCTCCCCCTTTGGCATTGATGGCAACACATATCTACTTCTCTCCCCCTTTGACATCAAGGACAAAGGGCAATCACTATCTTCTCATCAGAGATCACATACATGCATATTCTTTCTTAGGGCGTGACTTCTTCTTGCAGCAAACAAACTCTCCCTAACATCAGCAACCACTACCTGCTCCCCTTGAGAGGTATCCACCATCAGTCCAGGAACAAGATATAGCATGAGCTTCCCCTGGACAGATGAACCACTATGCATCTAGCAAGAAGGAGGGGCAATTACCCCAAACCTCTATTGGAAATCCTCAAAAGTATCCTTTCCAAGTGCCTTTGTGAAAATGTTTTCTGTCTAATCTTTTGTTGGAACATATTCCAACTTCACTTCCTTATCTGCAACCTTTTCTCTCAAAAAGTGCTACCTAATTGCTATATGATTGGTTCTATAATGCATCACTAGATTCTTGGAAATATTCATATCTCTTGTATTGTCACACAAGATAGGAATCTAGGCTCATCATGCAACACCTTGATATCCTTCAGGGTTTGCTTCATCCACAACACTTGTGTACAGCAAGATGCTGCTACAAGGTACTCTACCTTTGAAGTAGATAGGGACACTGAATCTTACTTCTTGCTCTGCCATGAAACCAATCTACTTCCTAAAAAGAAAGCACCACCACTTGTACTTCTTATATCATTAACACAACCAACCCAGTCGGCATTAGTGTAAGCACTTAAATCAAAGTCATTACCTCTTGGATACCATAGGCCATAGTCCAGAGTTCTTTTCAAGTATCTAAATATCCTTTTCATTACTTTCTCATGTGTTTTCTTGGGATTGACTTGATAGCTGGCAACCACACAAATCAACATGCATAATATCAGGTCTAGAAGCAATTAAGTACAATAGTTCTCCAATCATAGATCTATAGACAGTCTAATTCACCTTTGGAGACTCATCACATTTTCTTAAGTGACATCTAGTAACCATGGGAGTACTCACTAGTTTTAAATCCTCCATACCAAACTTCTTCAACAACTCTTTGACATAGTTTCAGAAAAAGAGATACCACCATCTAGCTGAGTAATTTGAAGTCCAAGGAAGAAAGACATCTCACCATTCATAGACATCTAAAACTCTTTTTGCATCTCCTCTGCAAACCTCTTACACATATCATCATCTGCACTAAAGATGATGTTATCAACATATACTACAACTATCAATATCATATCTCCTTCTTCCTTGATGTAAAGATTGCTATATGTAGTACCTTTCTTGAAGCCCTGCTAAAGTAAGTACTTGTCCAACCTAGCATACCAAGCTCTAGGTGCTTACTTAAGACCATACAGAGCCTTTTTGAGTATGCACACCATTTTTGGATCTTCTAATATCTGGAAACCATCTGGTTGTTCAATATAAAACTCTTCCTCTAGATATCCATTTAGAAATGTTGACTTAACATCCATCTAATATACCTTAAAGTTCTTATGAGAAGCAAGAGCAAGGAACATCTGGATTGTCTCCCTTCTTCCTTGATGTAAATATTGCTATCTGTAGTACCTTTCTTAAAGCCCTGCTGAAGTAAGTACTTGTCCAACCTAGCATACCAAGCTCTAAGTGCTTCTTAAGACCATAGAGAGCCTTTTTGAGTCTGCACACCATGTTTAGATCTTCTAATATCTAGAAACCGTCTGTTTGTTATATATAAACCATTGAAATTAAGGAACACTGAGAGGGGGGTGAATCAGTGTTCTACAAAACTTAATACTTTGTTTCTTTATTAATTACCACATACATCCAAAAGAAAGAAGCATGAACATAAGAACAAAAGCAACAAGATCATAACACATGAACACCAAGATTTTTATGTGGAGACCTAGTTAAGGGAAAAACCACAGTGGGGGTTAACCCTCAAGAATTTATACTCTATTAAAAGTATTACAAATAGGGAAGGCACATGCCTTCAGGGCGCACTGCCCAGAGCTCACTGCTTAAGGAGGCTCACTACCTACAAGATTGATTACAAAGAGTTCATAGAAGAATTTGAATTGAAGAGTAGCTTCTAATCATGGAAGATTATAGTTCTAGTTGAGCTTAGTACACTGACTTTACACATTTCATCTTTCTCTACTCTACTTTATTGTTCTACCATGATCCAAACCTCAGATATCCTTGCTTCGCACTTGTTACTACCACACTTGCACCTTTCACATCATATTCATACACACACACTAGAAAGATCACATCCATCGAATATATATATCTATAATATGAGATTTCTTCAATTACAGTCAGCCTCAAGAAAAATTAGAGGCTTTTTCACAATCTATGTTGTGTTAGCTAAATCCATACACAAATATTAATGTGGACCAAAACTTGTGTACCCAAGCCACCTCACAAGTCAGTTAATACCACTGGATCTCACAAATTATTCAATCATCCACTTCTCTTAATCTGCACAAGGATCAAACACCTAGTCAGCCTATTCTTTACCGGAGTAAACTACTTAACAAGAACTTGATACTCAGATGCTTGTAACTTTCAATCTCTTCATCATCAGAGGCTAAAATCTTGGATTTAGGTAGCCTTGACATCCCTAAACTTTCCCTCAGATCTACAGCACAATATGATTTCCTGTGGAGAAATGTGGACCAAAATGCTGAACCCTGTCATATGTCATGTTCTTGTCTATCCAAATTTAGGCAAATATGTATTTTGACTTCCGGTATGATCAAATGATGTAATGTGGATTTCTAAGATAGATTTAGTTGCCATCAATGACAACACCTAACATGCCTAGCAATGTCTCTTGCCAACATAAACCTCTTCCTCTATATCTCCATTCAGAAATGTTGACTTAACATCCATCTAAGATACCTTGAAGTTCTTATGAGCAGCAAGAGCAAGGAACATCCTAATTGCCTCTATCCTTGCTATCTGAGAAAAAGTCTCCTCAAAATTAATACCTTCAACTTGTGCGTATCCTTTGCATACCAGTCTTGCCTTGTTCCTTACAACTTCACCTTCTTCATTTAGTTTGTTCCAAAACACCCATTTTATTCTTATAACATTCTTATTTGTTGGTCTCGGAACCAATTCCCATGTCTAATTCTTCTCAATTGTCTAATCCAATTATTCTTCCATGGCTTTTATCCATCCATCATCTTTTCTAGTATCAGTAAAATTTTTGGGTTCCACCTTTGAGAACAAACACAAGTTTACTTGCTCATGTGTCTTAGCCAGCCTTCTCCTTGTCCACACACCTTCATCCTTGTCTCTAATGATTTGATCTACTCAGTGGTTCTTTTAAACATACTTTGTTGGAGTCTTAGGCATCTTCTCGGGTTCTTATTCCTTTTCTTCTTTCACTACTTCTTCTTCATCTACAATGCATGGGAAGATATTAGATTTAGAGTCATCTGATTCATGTGATATTTGATACAAGTCTTCATCTACCTTGACATTTGTGCTTTCAATCATCTTTCCCAACCTCTTATTGTAGCATCTATAAGCCTTGCTTCTTGTTGAGTAGCCAAGAAAGATTCCTTCATCACTTCTTGAATCAAACTTTCTGAGGTCTTCTTCATCTCTTCTAATATAGCATTTGCTACCAAAGATCCTAAAGTATCTAACAGTGGTAGGTCTTTTATACCATAGCTCATAAGGGGTCTAAGTGTTGTTGACCCTCAGTTACACTTTGTTAATTAGATAGACAGCAGTATGAACTGCATCCCTCTAGTACATATCAGGCAAATCTACATCTTTCAATGTTACCCATCTCTTGCATAGTCCTATTCTTTCTTTCCATTACCCCATTTTGCTGAGGGGTCTTAGGAGTTGAAAATGTCTCATAATACCATTATCTTCACAAAACATTTCAAATTCATTTGAAGTAAACTCACCTCCTCTATCAGACCTCAAACATTTAATCTTGACATCAACTTCATTCTCAACCATACCTTTGAACACTTTAAATTTTTCAAGGGCATCTAATTTTTCTCTTAAGAAAGTAACCCAAGTCATTCTCGAATAATCATCAATAAGCAACATGAAATACCTCTCACCTTATTGACTCTTTACTCTGGTAGGGCCACATAAATCAGTGTGAATAAGCTCTAATGGATTTGAAGAAGAATACTCTTTTCTTTTAAAGTTTGTCTTTGTCTGCTTTCCCATTTGGCATTCCCTGCATACTGCATTTGTGGGCTTGATTATCTTGGGCATATCTCTCACTACATGAGTAGAACTGATCTTTACCATATTATAAAAATTGTTGTGTCCCATTCTTTTGTGCCACAACCAACATTCATTGAATTGGGCTAACAAACATGTTCTTCCATTTACCTCCTTCAAATGATAGATGTCACCATATGTCTTGATACCTTTTACAACTACTTTGCAAGAACCTGCCTTCCGAATTTCATAGCCATTGGCATGAAAGGTGAGATTATACCCCTTGCTGCACATCTAATTGACACTGAGAAGATTGTATTTTAGTCCTTTGACATAGAGGACATCCTCAGTCTTGTTCTTCCCATCAATAGTTATAGCACCTTTTCTACAAATCTGTGTTAACTCATCACCACTAAACTTAACAACACCACCATCCCACTTTTCAATGCTGATAAACTTCTCCTTGTCACCAGTCATATGATTTGAGCATTCATTGTCAATTACCCAAGCCTTGTCTTCTTCTCTTGCATGAAAAGTAGTCCATACAATAATTGATCTTTCATTGTTCAGTTTTGTTTGCAAGGCATCAGTCTTTTCACATTTTCCAACACCATCCTTTTTGTCACCAACACTCAAAGCCATGAAATTTTTTTCATCATTTGAATCATCATGATCCTCATCTTCTAAAGAATAATTTCTTTCTATGGAATATAGACTTCTCTTGAACTTGTCTCTTCTGTTACTACCCTTGATTCTTTGAAAGGATGTTTAGAAGCAAAATGACCAACATTTCCACAATTGAAACATTTGAAGGGTAACTTACATTTGTATTTGCCAGTGCCTTTCTTTAGTATTCTCATAAAATTTGCTTCAACTTCATCAGAGCTTTCATCTTCAACAACAACTTCTTTTTTTTTTCCTCACATTGGCTTTGAGAGAAGCTTCTTTCTTTGGATCATCACTACTAAACTCTATCATTTCAAAGGAAATAAGGGAACCAAATAATTTTTCTCCAATGTATGTATCCAAGTCTGCATTCTCCTCAATGGAAGATACCTTATGACTATAAGATTTGGAAAGAGATCTCAAAACCTTTTTCACAACCTCATCTTCTTTCACTTCTCCACCAAGACCTATAATGTCATTGACCACTTCATTCTCTGAAATTTTGAGGTTCTCAAATTTGCTCTTGAATATCTGCATCTTGGCTTGATTTACTTTCTTATATCCTTCATAAATGGTTTTAAGTTTATCCCAAACTTCTTAAGCAGAACTGCAACTCATTACCTTTGAAATTTCTGAATTAGCTAACCCACTCATCATGGCAAACTTTGCCTTTTTATTGTTATCATACTTCTTAACTTCATATGTATCTATAGGAATAGTAGTAAGAACAGTGTAACTAGACTTGAAAGATTCCTAAACACCACACCCTAGAGAATTGATATAAGCTTCCATCCTTAGCTTCCAAAAAGTATAATTTGTTCCATCAAACCTAGGTATCTTGCTAGATCCATTTTGTGCCATCCTAGACCTTCCTCAAGAGGTTAAGCTTCCCTTAGAGGAACATGGCTCTGATACCAATTGTTGAACACACCAAGATACTGAGAGGGGGGATGAATCAATATCTAAGCAATCTTCAATTTTAACAATTTGAACTTATCTGGAGCAGATTAAAACTTAAGCATCACAATATAATCATAAGCATGAAATATTAACACAATGTACATCAAAACATAACACCAGATATGCGTGGAAAACCCTATAAGGGAGAAACCATGGTGAGGATTAACTCACAATATATGAAGCTCAAATAACAACTTTGTTTTAGGGCTACAACCCAAGGAAGCTACTACTCCTTAAAGAACTTTGATTTAGGGTCACTCCCAAGGAAGCTACTACTCCCTGAAGACTTTGTTTTAGGGTCACTCCCAAGGAAGCTACTACTCCCTAAATTGAGAACACATTGATAAGAGATTACAGTATGACAATCCTTCTATTGCATGAAAATTGACATTGAAACTCACACCTTTGATGATTGTGCTTCTATCTTTTCACTCTTTCTTTTGATGATCTCATCAATTAGGCACACTCTCCACATGATCACTGTCACATATAAGTCTTCAAGATGAATCAAGAAAAC
Organism: Cunninghamia lanceolata; assembly: GCA_027924645.1. NCBI lineage: Eukaryota > Viridiplantae > Streptophyta > Pinopsida > Cupressales > Cupressaceae > Cunninghamia > Cunninghamia lanceolata. The sequence goes on along the minus strand of BSBN01001271.1, from coordinate 2,265,122 downwards.
ATCAACATCTTCTACTCTTTCTCCTTCGGTCACACATCAACAGTGCATTCATTCTGCTCTTTATCTGCTTGCAATCTTTTCAATCAACTTGCAATCACACCTCGCCCCACTCAATTTGATTTGCAATTTATACAAGATATTACGTTGATTATAGTGCTTGTTGCCTAGATACAACATGAAGAATACATTTACAAGTCAGCCAGACAACACACAACATGAAACGTGTAGAAGATATGTCCTAAGTAAAACCATTGTTGGCAATATGTGTTGTCATTGATGTCAACATAGCATATATTGATATCAACATAGTATACACTGATGCATACACCGATGTCAACACTATCATGAAAGTAAGACATTGTTCATGGTTGCATATTCCTAGGGAAGAGAAAGCTACATGGGAATTTGATACTGTTCATAAAAGCTACATTCCTAATCAAAGCAAAGTTGAGTTTGAAGCCTTATTAATATGGGAATTAGAAGCACTAAGAGAATTAGATGTTAAGGAAGGATTCCTGATGGCTTGAAGTATGTTGTATGATCTATCCTATTGATCTTAAGTTGTATGTGGTAATGGAATGAAGGCTTGGCCTCCGGAAGTAGGTGATAGTCTTTTTTTCAGAATGTGTGCTCTTTGAAGACTATCTAGAAGATTGCTCCACATTTTCATCATTGTGCTATTGAGCTTCTGTGCTTTGGCACATAGCTTTACACAGTGTTATTTTATGTATGTTCTAAGTTTCATGATGTTTTTATCACTAGAAGGATATTTTTCTACTAACAGCTTGTAGATAAAGTTGGTTTTGTGAAAGTTTTTCTAGCATGACAAAGGAATGCTTTGCATTCCTCTTCATTTGAAGATATGGTCTTATGGTTCAAGATTTAAGTTTAGTATTGTTGGTGCCTACATGAGCAGTCAGTTTTCAAGCAATTAACATGCAGGCACCTTCCCAAAAAATCCAAAAAGTTCTAAGTCTTTGGGCCTCCTTAGCATGTTTTAACATCAGCATCATATTTTCTTTGGAGGAGGTCATCATCATCATGTTTCCAGTTATTGCCGTGTTGCTTGTGAGGGTCATCATATTTTCTGCCTGCATGATCTTTCGCGGGGTGATATTCTAACATCGGGTGATCTTACTTAAGATCATCCTGATGATGTTGCTGTAAAGTCCTAAGTATGATCCGATCTTCATCGGGGTCATCATATTTGAACATCGGGTGATCTTAGTCAAGATCATCCTGATGTTGTTTTATCACTTCATGTTCGTTGTTTTATCACCCTGATGATGCTGACGTCATTCTTACGTCAGGGTGATATCCGCTTTTCTGCCTGTCTGCATCATGATATTTTCGAAGGAGGGGTGATATTTTCATATTTGAATATCACCCGGATGTATGTTTGTTCCAGCATCATGATGATGCTGATATCAGGGAGATATCCGCCTGTCGGCTTCATGCATTATCCAGTGGGGGGTGATCATTTCAAATATCTGTCATATTCATATATCACCCCAATCTTATAGCGGAGCTACAGTGCAGCATGATATTTGTGCATCAGGATGATATTTCCAAATATCCGGTTATCTTCTGAATATCAACCTGATGCCGACATGTGGTGGTAACGTCATCAAGGTCCGGGGGGTCATATTTCTAACATTACTCATCTTATGAAGATCCCCCAATGTTGCGAATATGACGATGATGTCATCCGGATATGAGGAGATGCGCAGTAGGCAGATATGCTGATAACGTCAGCAGGATATGACGGTGACGTCATCAGGATGTTCATCGGCCAGACATTTGGTATCGGCTAAGCAGGAGGATCTTCCTCCGATGGATCAGGTTGTGTCGATGAAGGCGTTTATCATGCAGGTGATATTGCGATATGATGCTGACGTCAAGGTGATATTTCAAGCAACAGGATATCATGCTGCTGGAGGATGATGATGAAGGTTTATACTAGTGTCGTCGGGAGCAAAAGCACCGACATCATATATGCTCGCGACCTAGTATATAAAGTGTTAAAGAGGTTGCTGCGGGGTGCATGTGGGATAATTTGACCCTGCATATTTTCAAATATCATGACGATGTATCTTGGCGGGAAACGGTTGCGACGCACAGTATTCTGCATTTCCCAAGGCCGCGGGTTGGTGCGCCATTAATGGCGATTGTTGCAGAGGTATGGGCGATGGTGTGGACGGATCCAGTACCCGATTGAAGATGTGGATCCCTAGGTGGCGGCGCAAGGCTCGAGATTTCTTCCTGTCTCCTCTCCCACCTGCTGCATTGAATGTTTGAGCGCTAATCTGATGATACTGTGTATCTGGCAGGTTTTTTTGGTCAACTATGTAATTAAGGCTGAGCACCTCCTTACTGTATATAGCAGGTTGTGTTGCTCATTTGAAGGTTGTTGAAAACTGGACATTTTGGCTCTGTAATAAGATACAACTGGTTTTGGTTGCTCTGTGCAGCAAAACTTGTAAGTTTATGTATCTCCTGTTGTACGATTTGGCATGAATCCACTGATTTCATGGTTAATCTTATATGAATAATGATGTGTTTGCATGTGTTATGTTGATTCTGTCTCCAGTTTTGCATGTATCTTTCTTACTGCAATAGGGATGCCATAAGTATAGACAGCTTAACACTCTTTATTGGGAGATATATGTAAGGCAGATATCATGTGTATCCCCCTGAAATCTAGTTTTAGCTATTCATGCTGATCATTCACAGGTGTATGTCTACCGACTCCAAGCCCTGGATAGGCACCAATCTAGCTATGTGTTGAGGTTATACACCAGGTCCAGGTTTGCATCCAAACACCTTTTCAAACCATTTCATACTTCCACCTGTTAGTTGTAGGAGTAGGATTAGGAACCCCTTGCATGCTCTCATACCCAACCAGACATCATGTCCAAGAATGTTGCCAACCTTGTGATCTATCATACAGATCTTGGTCCATACATGAGAGTATTCTGCCTGTTGTTGTCAAGTTAAATCTTTCTATCTTTGAGCTAGTCAAGGTTACATCTTGAGTTATAGGGATACCCCCCTTGGTGCGGCAGAGCCAGAAGTGAAGGGGAGGCAGCTCACGCAACCTCCTGTATTTAGTTGGCTGAATCTGCCTGTGCATTAGAACTGGCAAACCCTAATGCTGATTCAGAAGAAAAACCAACAAAATGGCGACTCCGCTGGGGAGTCTTTCATGTGAACAAAATGATGCTCTGCTGGTGGAATGAACCTGGAAAAGTAGCTTTTAGCTATTGAAAATTTTGTCCTCTCTGGAGAGGTGGCGACTCTGCAAAAGATCTAAATGCACATGAAAGATGGATGTATGTGATGTGACAAAAATGTGCTGTTCATATTTCAGCATCTGTATGAGAAAAGGTATCTTGTTCCTTCCCCTTTATATTTGCTGTTTTACTGCATAAGTTAGATGCCAGGGGAGGTTACAGGTCTTAGGCAGACAAAGGATGTCTAAGAGTAAGTTTTTTATGAATCCAAGTATGAATTATCCCATACTTAGTGGTGAAATGTTGGAGAAAAGAATAGAAGAGATAAGAAATAGGTTGATATTCTTAGAGGCTGAGCAGGCCCAGTTAAAAAGTAGTAACCCTGTTGTGTCTACTAGTCAGAAGGCTAAACCTCTTCTCAGCCCTTTTGATCCTTTGTATGACCAACTGGATTTGTCATGGGTTGATTATAAAGTAGAAACTATGCCTGCTAGGATATATCATCAGATGCCTAGATTTAGTGGTCACAGTGTGTGTGATGGGAATGCACATATCCAAAATTTTCACAGTTTCATGGGAAAACATTCATTTAGAGATGAGGATATGTGGATGAGGTTTTTTGTTAGGTCCTTTGATGCAAAAGCAAAAGACTGGTATTTGAGCTTTTCAAAAGGATCCTTTGCCTGTTGGGATGAGCTTGCTGACTGTTTCAAGGAAGAATTTGCAAAAGAACCGGTTGATCTTGTTGCAGAATTGATGAGAATCAGAAAACAAGATGAAGAGCCATGTGTTGATTTTAGTCATAGGTTTGCAATAGCCCTTTCACAGATCCCAGAAGTCTTCAGACCTGATATTTCAGCCTATGTTGGCATATTCTTTGAAGCTTTTGAGGAGGGCTTTAGTGCAATACTGAGGGATTTCAAGGTGACAAGTATGCAGATGGCATACAGGTTCATAGAAAAGATAGAAAAAATCAGAAATGTGCACCTGCTGAAACCCCTGTCCCCAGGCCTTGGTGTGAATAATAGTTGTAAAGCTGCAAATGACCAAATAATTAAGGCATCATGTGAAAATGAAAAGATGAATGTTGAGGATGCCAGTGAAAGGACTAATGAGGATTCCCATTGCAATGATGAGGCATCTGACCATGAAAACAACAATGAGGTTGTGGACAGCAATGAGCAATTTTTGGAATGGACCTGTGGAGATAATTGTGAGTATTGTGCTCAAGATAGAGAAGAAATAAACATACAGGCTGTTACTCCACAAAAAGAATCCATTGGTGATGAAGATGCATGCTCTGCTGCCCATGAACAAATGGCATACTATGATGAAACTGATGCACCTGGGTCACCCATCTATGACACATATGGTGATGAGGATCTATCTGAGTATGGTGAGGATCTAGACATGGTTTTTGACTTGGATTCTATTTCTCATCATGATGAAAGAGGAACCGACATACATCAGGTAAGTGATTGTAAAAATGTGCCTGATTATAAAGAGGTGTCAGAGCCTGATCTTTTCCAGCCTGGTGCTACTATTGGTTGTGTACATGATGTGCACAATTGTGAATTTGAAAGCTTTTCTTTTGATATGCCAGCATATACAATGAGCTCTGATCTTCCTAGCTGTGTGGTGGACTTTGAGTCTTTTCAGTTTTCAGTCCAGCTAGGAGATCATTTTACAATGCATACTGCTGATGCAGATGATGATAAGTGTTATATTCCCTTTGAGTATGCATTGCTTGATACATTCTGCATCCACTTGTTGCCAGATGTTGAAGGTTATCTGCACAGGATTGGCAATGACAAGCCAAATCAGAGGGTTGAGTATGCAGATGACAAGATTTGTTTGTGGGTGGATCTCTGTAGTATCTCCAAGCTTGACCCAGTGCATGCAGATGAAAACAAGATATTTGACAAAGGGAGATACATGTTTTTCCTTTTCTTGGTGGCCTTAGGCCATCAAGTGTGTTTGGTGATGCAGGTCGATGTAGTATTTGACTCTGTGCCCAATGGATAAGGGACTGGTCTGCATCCCAGAGATCTGGGGTTCTCGCTGCAGTCTTGCACCTGCACGTCCCCAGACAGAGCCACTGTTGGTGCCTGCATGAGCAGTCAGTTTTCAAGCAATTAACATGCAGGCACCTTCCCAAAAAATCCAAAAAGTTCTAAGTCTTTGGGCCTCCTCAGCATGTTTTAACATCAGCATCATATTTTCTTTGGAGGAGGTCATCATCATCATGTTTCTAGTTATCGCCGTGTTGCTTGCGAGGGTCATCATATTTTCTGCCTGCATGATCTTTCGCGGGGTGATATTCTAACATCGGGTGATCTTACTTAAGATCATCCTGATGATGTTGCTGCAAAGTCCTAAGTATGATCCGATCTTCATCGGGGTCATCATATTTGAACATCGGGTGATCTTAGTCAAGATCATCCTGATGTTGTTTTATCACTTCATGTTCGTTGTTTTATCACCCTGATGATGCTGACGTCATTCTTACGTCAGGGTGATATCCGCTTTTCTGCCTGTCTGCATCATGATATTTCTGAAGGAGGGGGTGATATTTTCATATTTGAATATCACCCGGATGTATGTTTGTTCCAGCATCATGATGATGCTGATATTAGGGAGATATCCGCCTGTCGGCTTCATGCATTATCCAGTGGGGGGTGATCATTTCAAATATTTGTCATATTCATATATCACCCCGATCTTATAGCGGAGCTACAGTGCAGCATGATATTTGTGCATCAGGATGATATTTCCAAATATCCGGTTATCTTCTGAATATCATCCTGATGCCGACATGTGGTGGTGACGTCATCAAGGTCTGGGGGGTCATATTTCTAACATTACTCATCTTATGAAGATCCCCCAATGTTGCGAATATGACGATGACATCATCCAGATATGAGGAGATGCGCAGTAGGCAGATATGCTAATGACGTCAGCAGGATATGACGGTGACATCATCAGGATGTTCATCGGCCAGACATTTGGTATCGGCTAAGCAGGAGGATCTTCCTCCGATGGATCAGGTTGTGTCGATGAAGGCGTTTATCATGCAGGTGATATTGCGATATGATGCTGACGTCAAGGTGATATTTCAAGCAACAGGATATCATGCTGCTGGAGGATGATGATGAAGGTTTATACTAGTGTCGTGGGGAGCAAAAGCACCGACATCATATATGCTCGCGACCTAGTATATAAAGTGTTAAAGAGGTTGCTGCGGGGTGCATGTGGGATAATTCGACCCTGCATATTTTCAAATATCATGACGATGTATCTTGGCGGGAAACAGTTGCGACGCACAGTATTCTGCATTTCCCAAGGCCGCGGGTTGGTGCGCCATTAATGGCGATTGTTGCAGAGGTATGGGCGATGGTGTGGATGGATCAAGTACCCGATTGAAGATGTGGATCCCTAGGCGGCGGCGCAAGGCTCGAGATTTCTTCCTGTCTCCTCTCCCACCTGCTGCATTGAATGTTTGAGTGCCAATCTGATGATACTGTGTATTTGGCAGGTTTCTTTGGTCAACTATGTAATTAAGGCTAAGCACCTCCTGCTGTATATAGCAGGTTGTGTTGCTCATTTGAAGGTTGTTGAAAACTGGACATTTTGGCTCTGTAATAAGATACAACTGGTTTTGGTTGCTCTGTGCAGCAAAACTTGTGAGTTTATGTATCTCCTGTTGTACGATTTGGCATGAATCCACTGATTTCATGGTTAATCTTATATGAATAATGTTGTGTTTGCATGTGTTATGCTGATTCTGTCTCCAGTTTTGCATGTATCTTTCTTACTGCAATAGGGATGCCATAAGTATAGACAGCTTAACACTCTTTATTGGGAGATATCTGTAAGGCAGATATCATGTGTATCCCCCTGAAATCCAGTTTTAGCTATTCATGCTGATCATTCACAGGTGTATGTCTACCGACTCCAAGCCCTGGATAGGCACCAATCTAGCTCTGTGTTGAGGTTATACACCAGGTCCAGGTTTGCATCCAAACACCTTTTCAAACCATTTCATACTTCCACCTGTTAGTTGTAGGAGTAGGATTAGGAACCCCCTGCATGCTCTCATACCCAACCAGACATCATGTCCAAGAATGTTGCCAACCTTGTGATCTATCATACAGATCTTGGTCCATACATGAGAGTATTCTGCCTGTTGTTGTCAAGTTAAATCTTTCTATCTTTGAGCTAGTCAAGGTTACATCTTGAGTTATAGGGATACCCCCCTTGGTGCGGCAGAACCAGAAGTGAAGGGGAGGCAGCTCACACAACCTCCTGTATTTAGTTGGCTGAATCTGCCTGTGCATTAGAAGTGGCAAACCCTAATGCTGATTCAGAAGAAAAACCAACAAGTATGATGTAAAGGTATTAAATCCAAAGTTTCATATTGTTTTCTCCTCTGCAATAATAAATATGAGTGACCGAGTTCTAGTTCATGCTCTAACAGTATGATGTGATGATGAAGACTGAATGGAATGCTCTACATTCCCCTGCCATTGTATATGTGGATGTGCAGTTCTAAGATTGTGTCAAGAAGGTAGTCAAGGTGCTATGTCCAAAGTTTCAAATCATATTTCCCTCCGCTATGAAAGTTATGTATGATAGAACACCAGAATGTGCTCTGGTAGAATGGTGCAATATTGAAGATCCACTGGAATGCTATGCATTCCTCTAGAAGTGAATGATTGACCTTACAGTTTTGTGAACATGTTCTTGGATGTTCATTGCATGCCTCTTTTCTATTTCAAGCTTCCTAGTGGTCCGCAGCTCAATTTTTCAATTGACAACATGGTATAGTGTGTTGCAGATAATAGAGTAAATGTTTGAAGTTGGTGGCACAATTCTTTGATGTGCGGTGGAAAATTAGTGTATGGGGGTGTTTTATGAGTCATGTGAACTCATCTAGAAAATTTTCATGGAGGTCTTTCTTGTTTCCAGTACCACACAAGGTTTACAAGATGATATGGCCATTATACTTTAAGTCTTCATGTGATTCCCTTAAAGGTATCCTATTTTCAAATGAGTGAAGTGTGCAGATGTCATTCCTTGGTGTTTGAAGAGGTAAAGGATGTTTTACCTAGTTAAGCAAGTGTTGGGGTCTGCAAGGCCTAGATCTTCTGCTGGTGTAACACATTATTTCAATTAGGACCTTTCTACATGTTTCATAGTGTGTGTTGTTTGGCTGACAAGAAATGTAATGAATGTAATATCATGTATAAATAGTGAATTAAAGTAAGTGAGGTAAGGTATGATTGTAAGATGATTGAAAAGGTTCACAAGCAGATAAAAGCATAATAAATGCATTATTGATGCTATCTGGATTCATCTTGAAGGCATATTTGTGATAGTGATCAAGTATAGAGTGTACCTAATTGATTAGATCTTCAGAAGAAAGTGTGAGGAGGCAGAAGTGTAATCATCAAAGGTGTGATCTTCAATGATAGTTTTAGACAGTAAGAAAAGATTATTTTGTTGTAATCTTTTGTAAGTGTATTCTCATTTTAGGGAGTAGATGCTTCCTTGGGAGTGACCCTAAAACAAAGTCATCAGGGAGTAGAATCTTCCTTGGGTGTGACCCTAAAGCAAAGTTACTTAGAGAGTAGTGGCTTCCTTGGGTTATAGCCCCTAAAACGAAGTTACTATTTGAGCTTCATATATTGTGAGCTAATCCTCACTGTGGTTTTTCCCTTCTAGGGTTTTCCACGTATATCTGGTGTTATTTGTTGATGTGCATTGTGTTAATATTTCATGCTCATGTTAATGTTGTAATTCTTAAGGTTTAATCTACTCTAGATAAGTTGAATTTGTTGAAAGTGAAATTTGGTTGTATACTAATTCATCCCCCCATCTTAGTATACTTGTGTGTCTAACAATTGGTATCAGACACAAGCTCCTCTGAGGGAAGCTTAACCACTTGAGGAAGGTCTGGGATGGCATTAGGAGGATCCAGTAAGATACCTAGATTTGATGGAACAAATTATGCTTTTTGGAAGATAAGGATGGAAGCCTACATCAATTCTCTAGGGTGTGGAGTTTGGGATTCTATCAAGAAAGGTTACACTGTTCCTTCTACTATTCCTATAGATGCAGATGAAGTCAAGATGTATGAGAACAATGACAAAGAAAAGTTTGTCATCATGAGTGGATTATTTGATTCAGAACTTTCAAAGGTGATGAGTTGTAGTTCTGCTCAATAGGTTTGGGAGAAACTTGAAACTACTTATGAAGGAGATAAGAAAGTAAAGCATGCTAAGATGCAAATTCACAAAAGAAGATTTGAAACCCTAAAGATGACAGAGAATGAAAACATTGCTAGATTTATGCTCAAAGTAAATGAAGTGGTCAATGACATCAAAGGTCTTGGTGGTGAAATAAAAGAAGATAAAATTGTGAAGAAGGTTCTGAGATCTCTTCCCAAATCTTACAGTCATATAGTATCTGCTATTGAGGAGACTGCAAACTTGGATAAATACTCTTTAGACCAAATGTTTGGGACCCTTACTACTTTTGAAATGAGCGAAATTGACAATGATGTTCCAAAGAAAGAAGTTGCCTTCAAAGCCAACAAAAAGACAAATGATGAATCTGTTGATGAAGATGAAAGCCCTGATGATGCTGAAGGAAATTTTGTAAGAACACTAAACAAAGGCTTTGGCAAATATAAAGGTAAGTTACCCTTCAAAAGTTTTAATTGTTGAAAAGTAGGTCATTTTGCTTCTAAATGTCCTCTTAAAGAAGATAGGAGAAGTAAAAGAAATAGTAAATTCAAAAGGAGTTTGTTTTCCTTAGAAGATAGTTGTTCTTCAGAAGATGAGGATCATGATTCAAATGATAAAACACTTTTATTGGCCACGAGCATTGGTGACAAAAGAATGAGGTTGGAAAATGTTGAAAAATTGAGACCTTGCAAATAGTTCAAAACAATGAAAAATCAATGGTTGTATGGACTGCCTTCTATGCAAAAGAAGAAACCAAAGCTTGGGTTATTGACAGTAGTTGTTCAAATCATATAACTGGTGAAAAGAAGAAGTTTATCAGCCTTAAGAAGTGGGATGGTGGAGCTGTTAAGTTTGGAGGTGATGAGTTAGGTTAAATTTGTGGAAAAGGTGTCATAACTATTGATGGAAAGAACAAGACTGAGGATGTTCTCTATGTCAAATTTCCAAGAAAGGTTACAATCTTACTTTTCATGCTAATGGTTTTGAAATCAGGAAGGCAGGATCTGGAAAGCTAGTTGCAAAAGGTATCAAGACTTGTGGTGATATTTATCACTTGAAAGAGGTAAATGGAAGAACATGTCTGTTGACTCAATCCAGTGAGTTTTGGTTGTGGTACAAAAGAATGAGACACAACAACTTTGATAACATGGTAAGAATAAGCTCTACTCATGCAGTGAGAGATATGCCTAAGATAATCAAGCCTACAAACACTATATGCAAGGAATGTCAAATGGGAATGTAGACAAAGACAAGTTTTAGAAGCAAGGAGTACTCTTCTTCAATGCCATTGGAGCTTATTCACATAGATCTATGTGGGCCTACAAGAGTAAAGAGTCAACAAGGTGAAAGGTATTTTATGTTGCTCATTGATGATTATTCTAGAATGACTTGGGTTACTTTCTTAAGAGAATAATCTGATGCCCTTGATAAGTTTAAGGTTTCAAAGCTTTGGTTGAAAATGAAATGGATACTAAGATCAAAGGTTTAAGGTCAGATAGAGGAGGTGAGTTTACTTCAAATAAATTTGAAAAGTTTTGTGCAGAACATGGTATTAGGAGGCACTTGTCTATTCCTAGAACCCATCAACAAAATAGGGTAGTGGAAAGGAAGAATAGGACTATGCAAGAAATGTTCAGGGCAATGTTCAAAGATGCAGATCTCCCTGATACATACTAGAAGGAAACAATTCACACTCCTGCTGATATAAATAATAGAGTGCAGTTAAGGGTCAATAGCACTAAGACCCCTTATGAGTTGTGGTATGGATGACCTCCCTCTATCAAATACTTTAGGATCTTTGGTAGTAAATGCTATATCAGAAGAGATGAAGAAGACCTCAGAAAGTTTGATTTAAGATGTGGTGATGGAATCTTACTTGGTTACTCAACCAGAAGCAAGGCCTATAGATGCTACAACAAAAGGTTGGGAAAGATGATTGAAAGCACAAATGTCAAAGTAGATGAAGACTTGTATCAGTTCACATAGGATTTAGAAGACACCAGATCTAATATATTTCCTTGCATTGAAGATGAAGAAGTAGAAGAAGTGAAATAAGTGAAAGAAGAAAAGGAATAGGAACCTAAACATATGCCTAAGACCCCACCAAAGTATGTTTAGAAGAACCACTCAGCAAAACAAATCATTGGAGACAAAAATGAAGGTGTGTAAACAAGGAGAAGGTTTGCCAAGACACATGAGAAAGTAAACATGTGTTTATTATCAAAAGTGTAACCTAAGACCTTTGTTGAAGCCATCAAAGATGATGGATGGATAAAAGCAATGGAAGAAGAACCATATTAGATTGAAAAGAATCAGACATGGGAATTGGTTCCCAGACCAGTCAATAAGAATGTTATAGGAACAAATGGGTGTTCCTGAACAAACTAAATGAGGAAGGTGAAGTTGTGAGAAACAAAGCAAGACTAGTATGCAAAGGATACACTCAAGTAGAAGGCATTGATTTTAAGGAGACATATGCCCCAGTAGCAAGGATGGAGGCAATCATAATGTTCCTTGCTCTTGTCACTCATAAGAATTTCAAGGTATATCAGATGGATGTCAAGTTAGCATTTCTGAGTAGTGATCTAGAGGAAAAGGTTTACATTGAGCAACCAAATGGTTTCCAAATATCAGAAGATCCAAACATGGTATGTAGACTCAAAAAGGCTTTGTATGGTCTCAAGCAAGCACCTAGGGCTTGGTATGGAAGATTAGACAAGTACTTACTTTAGCAAGGCTTCAAGAAAGGTACTACAAATAGCAATCTTTACATAAAGGAAGAAGGAGACATGATCTTGATAGTTGCAATTTATGTTGATGATATTATTTTTGGTGGAAATGATGATATGTGTAAGAGGTTTGCAAAGGAGATGCAAAAAATTTTTGAGATATCCATGATTGGTGAAATGTCTTTCTTCCTTGGACTTCAAATTTCCCATCTAGATGGTGGCATCTTTATTTCTCAATCTACGTATGTCAAAGAATTGTTGAAAAATTTTGGTATGGAGGATTCAAAACCAGTGAGTACTCCCATGGTCACTGGTGTCACTTGAGCAAAGATGATGAGTCTCTAGAGGTAGATCAGACTGCCTATAGGTCTATGATTGGAGCACTATTGTACTTAACTACTTCTAGACTTGACATTATGCATGTAGTATGTGTAGTTGCCAAATATCAAGCCAATCCTAAGCAAAAACTTGAGAAGGTAGTGAAAAGGATATTTAGATACTTGAAAGGAACTCCTGACTATGGTCTATAGTATCCAAAAGGTAATGACATTGATTTGAGTGCATACACTAATGCTAACTGGGCTAGTTGTGTTGATAATAGAAGAAGTACAAGTGGTGGTGCTTTCTTTCTAGGAAGTAGATTGGTGTCATGGTAGAGAAAGAAGAAAGATTCAGTGTCCTTATCTACTACAGAGGTAGAGTTTATTGCAGCAACCTCCTGCTATACACAAGTGTTATGGATGAAGCAAACTCTTAAGGATATCAAGGTATTGTATGATGAGCCTATTCCTATTTTGTGTGCTAATACAAGTGTTATCAACATTTCCAAGAATCCAGTGATGCATTCTAGAACCACACACATAGCAATCATGTATCACTTTTTTAGAGAGAAGGTTGCAGCTAAGTAAGTGAAGTTGGAATATGTCCAAACAAAGGATCAAATTGTAGATATCTTTACAAAGACCCTTGCAAAAGACATCTTTAAGGATCTCTGGCAGAGGTTAGGGGTAATTGCCCCTCCTTTTTCTTCCTAAGCTGCACAATGGTGCATCTATCCAGGGGGATTTCATGCTATATCTTTATCCTAGACAGATGATGGCTACCTCTCAGGGGGAGCAAGTAGTGGTGACTGATGATAGGGGGAGCCTGCAAGAAAAAGTTTGTAGATTTATGACTGTTGATAAAAGGGGGAAAATGAGTAGGTATTGGATCCCTTTGTCCTTGATGTCAAAGGGGGAGAGAGTCTAACGGTAAGCATATGTCACCATCAATGACAAAGGGGGAGATTGTTGGCCATATGTGTTGTCATTGATGTCAACATAGCATACACTGATGAATATACTAATGTCAACACTATCATGAAAGTAAGATATTGTTCATGGTTGCATATTCCTAAGGAAGAGAAAGCTAAATGGGAATTTGATACTATTCATAAAAGCTACATTCCTAATCAAAGCAGAGTTGAGTTTGAATCCTTATTCATATGGGAATTAGAAGCACTAAGAGAATCAGATGTTAAGGGAGGATGCCTAATGGTTTGAAGCATGTTGTATGATCTATCCTACTGATCCTATGTTGTAAGTGGTAATGAAATGAAAGCTTGGCCTCTGGAAGCAAGTGATAGTCTTTGTTTCAGAATGTATACTCTTTGAACACTATCCTGAAGATTGCTCCACATTTTCATCATTATACTATTGAGCTTCTATGGTTTGGAACATAGCTTCATACATTGTTATTTTATGTATGTTCCAAGTTTCATGATGTTTTGATCACTGGAAGGATGTTTTTCTGTTGACAGCTTGAAGATAAAGTTGGTTATGTGAAGGTGTTTCTGGCATGACAAAGGAATGCTCCACATTCCTCTTCATTTGAAGATATGGTCTTATGGTGCAAGATTTAAGTTCAGTATGATGTAAAGATGCTAAATCCAAAGTTTCAGATTGTTTTCTCCTCAGCAGTAAGAGATATAAGTGACTGAGTTTTGGTTCATGCTCTGATAATATGATGTGATGATGAAGACTAAATGGAATGCTCTGTATTCCTCCACCATTGTATATGTGGCTATGCGGTTATGAGGTTGTTTCAAGAAGGCAGTGAAGGTGCTATTTCCAAAGTCTCAAATCATATTTCCCTCCATTGTGAAAGTTATGTATTATAGAACACCAGAACGTGCTTTGGTAGAATGGTGTGGTATTGAAGACCCACTGGAATGCTCCACATTCCTTTGGAAATGAATGATTGATGTTGTGGTTTTCTAAACATGTTCTTGGATGTGCATTGTATGCCTCTTTTCTATTACAAGCTTCTTGGTGGTTTGTAGCTTAGTTTTTCAATTGATAGCATGGTATAGTGTGTTCCGGATAATAGAGTAAATGTTTGAAGCTGTGCGACACAATTCTTTGTTGTGTCATGGAAACAGAGTGTATGGAGGTATTTTATGAGTCATGTGAACTCATTTGTAAAAGTTTCATGGAGATCTTTCTTCTTTCCAGTACCGCACAAGGTTTACAAGCTGATATGGTTGTTATACTTCAAGTCTTCATGTGATTCCCTTAAGCTATCCTATTTTCAAATGAGCAGAGTGTGCAGATGTCATTCCTTGGTGTTTGAAGAAGTAAAGTATGTTTTGGACCTGGTTAAGCAAGTGTTCAGGTCCACAAGGCCTGGATCTTCTGCTGGTGTAACATGTTGTTTCAATTAGGACCTATCTTCTACACATTTCATAGTGTGTGTTGTTTGGCCAACTTGTAAATGTATTGTTCATGTTTTATCTAGCCGACAAGAAATGTAATGAATGTAATATCATGTATGAAAAGTGAATCAAAGTGAGTGAAGTAAGGTATGATTGCAATATGATTGAAAAGGTTTGCAAGTAGATAAAAGCAGAATAAATGCATTATTGATTTGCAACTATGGGAGGAAGAGAAGATGTTGTTGATGTCATCTCGATTCATCTTGAAGACATATTTATGATAGTGATAAAGTATAGAGTGTACCTAATTGATCAGATCTTTAGAAGAAAGTGTGAGGTGGTAGAAGTGTAGTCATCAAAGGTGTGATCTTCAGACACTAAGAAAAGACTATTATATTGTAATCTTTTGTAAGTGTATTCTCATTTTAGGGAGTAGATGCTTCCTTGGGAGTGACCCTAAAACAAAGTCATCAGAGAGTAGAAGCTTCCTTGAGTGTGACCCTACACCAAAATTACATAGGGATTAGTAGCTTCCTTGGGTTATAGCCCCTAAAACAAAGTTACTCTTTGAGATTCATATATTGTGAGTTAATCCTCACCATGGTTTTTACCTTCTAGGATTTCCCATGTATATCTGGTGTTATGTGTTGATGTGCATTGTGTTAATCTTTCATGCTCATGTTAATGCTGTAATGCTTAAGCTTTAATCTGCTCCGAATAAGTTGAATTTGTTGAAAGTGAAACTTGGTTGTATACTAATTCACCCCCCCTCTCAGTGTACTTCTGTGTCCAACAACCACACATTACACCAGCAGAAGATCCATGCCTTACGGACACCAACACTTGCTTAACCAAGTCCAAAACATCCTTTATAGCTTCAAACACTAAGGAATTACATCCGCACACTCCGTTCATTTGAAAATAGGACAACTTTAACCAAAAACACATGAACCTTGAAGCATAATGACCACATGAACTTGAAAACCTTGTGTGGTACTAGAAATAAGAAAGATCTTCATAAAAACTCTTCCAGATGAGTCCACACGACTCATACAACATCTCCAAACACTCCTTTACCACCGCACATCAAAGAATTGTGTCGTACAACTTCAATCATGAACTTTGAGAACAATCTGTCATCCGAAACACACTGCAACATGCTGTCATTTGAAAAACTGAGCTGTGGACCACCAAGGACTTTTAAACTACAAGGAAGCATGTAATACACATCTATAAACATGTCCTCAAAATTGCAAGGGCAATCATTCAGTTGTGGAGGAATGCAGAGCATTTCAAGAGGCCTTCAACACTAGCTTGCTCTCCCAGAACATATGTTGGTACTCTATCATGCATAACTTTCATAGCGGAAGTACAAATGATCTAGAAACTTGGAATTATTACCTTTACAACATCTTGAACACATTTCTAGAACCGCATGACCATATCTACAAATGCTAAGCATTCCATTATCCTACACAGAATACCTTCACAAAGACAACATTGTTTTCAAGCAGTCAATAGAAAAACACTCTTCTGGTAATCCAAGCATCATGGAACTTCAGGAAGCATACATGCTTTAGGCCATCAGTAACATCAACAATACATCTAATCATCTTCATGCTTCTAATTCCCATATTAATATGAACTATATCTTCTTCTCTTGTTGGATGGGACATGGCATCCAACCATGAACACCATCACACCACCATGATAGCATTGACATCAATGAAAACCTAGTGACAGTGTTGACATCAATGACAACCCTAGGGACCATATGTGTAACACATCATTCCCCACTTATCCCAATCTAGAGTGAGTCCTTTGTAGGAAAAGTTTCTTTCCAACATATAAATTATGTAGGACATATAAAATTTATTGGTGTCAGGTAAAGCTATGAATTCCTTGTAGATATTGCAACTGATCGGCCTCACCCCAATAAATCTTCTTGGTGCCTTTGAGAATTTCTTCAATATATCCAAACATCTAGGTCTCAAAGGTAAAGGCACTTGACAGGCCCATAATTTTGCTCAACAATGTCACCATATCTCCTACTTCTACCTTGAAGTCGCTCCTGTATAATGTTCCAAGGAGTTTAGCTAGAGCAGTCCTACACTCCATCCATGTACCATTGATGATTTTCCTACATCTTTCAGGATCTTGGTTATATAGGGCTTGGTTCTCATCTTTTGTGATATAAGAAACCCTAGGGTAAACTAGGATGTCAAAGGCCTCGGTGATGGCTTGTAGGGACAAGTTAGCTACTACTCTCCCATCCCTTGCAACAATTATCATTGATTCAGCATGATATCTCTCTCTGCATTCCGTGATGAACTCCACACACTATATTGCCATTGGGAACCCTTTAACTTGTGCAATGCCATTCTCTACCATCCTTCTGGCCCAATCAGTTGCATCTGCCCTAAAGATTCTTTGACTAAATTTTTCTATATCTACAAGCCCCACATCTGTGTCTGAGACATTTTTCCAGTTGGATGTGATCTTAGAGGCTGGTGAGACACCTTTGAATTCATACTTCATCTTTTCCAACATTGAATTCATTTATCTTGCATGAAGATCCTTAATGAATAACATAGTCTAATAGCCCCATGCATTTAATACCAAATTTTTTTTATTTTCCCTTGAATTAGCTAATTCAAACAATAAATCATTAGATTTATGGATAATTTCTAAGGAATTATCACAAAATTATACCAATGTCTACCATTGTGAAACTTAAGACTTCATCTGAATATAAACAAATAACATGATCAATTGCTAGGAGCAATAAATTCTAATCAAATTCATTTATCCCATTATCCTTAATTTGTAGGTCTGAGGGTTCTAACAGGATATGCGTGTATTCTATCAGCAATAGGATATGGGAGCAATTCCATTAAAAGTGGGTCCAGGAGGGTCAAGTGGATAAGTGGGTTTAATCGGCCCTACTGGATTTGTGGGCAAACTAGGCTCATCAAGATAAATAGAGGTTTTATCGTCAAGTGGATATGGAGCCATTTATGTGAAAAGTGGGTCTAGGCTACCAACTAGATAGGCGAGAGTTTCAACTTCATCAGGATATGGAGGGAGTTTGACCTCTTTCTAGGATATGTGGGACTTTCAAGTTCATCGGGAGATGTGGAGGTTTGGTTGCCTACTGGATATGCAGGAAATTTGAGGTCAAGTGGACATATTCAATATCTCGCAAAAACTGTCATGAATTGCGAGAATTAAGGCACCTACCAGATATGTAGAACTTTGAGGGTCTATGGGATAGGCGGGACTTTGGTTGACTACTGGATATATCTGGTATCTATTTGATTCCCCATGAGGGATTGAATGGATTTTTAATAGATGTTTAGTGGACACTTAGGCTTAAACCAGATATGTGGGTATTGGATGCCTTACCAAATAAATCTGGTTCCTAGTCATATCTCTGCATCTCTTGCCTATCAAATAGACTTAGCGGGATCTTTGTGCTGGTGGGGATTTTACCCATGAAGGGAAATATCCTAATAGTCAAAGAAAACTCGCAAAAGGAAACAACTTTGTCTTATCAATTTTGGTCCAATTTCATATTTCCCCAACATCTCAAAACATGATTTTGTGAAGGAAAATGGGTTTTAGGGTATTTTTGTAAAATGGACGCGAATCTATTTACCCTAAACCCTAGTGGCTTCTGACCTAAGTTGAATTTCTTACTGCAATTGCACTATTCAATCCTAAGATTTCAACATTCCAAAACTGAAATGAAGGAAAGCAAACCCTAGTTTCTTACTATCATCAATTTACTCTTCAGTTGTTCAATTTAGCATTTTTGGGAAATCAAATTGTTGTGTATGTTTACTAACCTGATGATAGAGAAGGGTATGTCGAGTTGAACCAGATGAGAACTATCTCCTTAGCTAGTTGAAGACATGTTCCTACAATTGCCAAATGCCTAAGCTCGTACATTGGAAATATTCCAACTCTTTGAATTCATCAACTCCATGAATGTGAAATGAAGATTTAAAACCTAAATTGGAGCTTTTAAATCCCTTCTAGCTTGCGATAAATGTTTCATCATACCTCCAGACAATGTGGAGGGAACTAAGTAGGCATGGTGTCGTCATACAAACATGTAGATATTTGAAGGTTGCAGGGATGGGTCGAAGTACCAGATATATCCTTTTAGGCATCGAAGACCCGTAATATCCACTTGGAGGTCGAAGCCCTACTTTTTGCTTTGAAGACATTTTCATGCGGGATTCTATGGGATGCAGGATTTTCAGGGGTATCAGGGTAAATCTTGATGACCCTCAAGAACCCACTTTATCCTTTACAAGCCAAAACCTCTGCAAAAACACACCTTTATCTTGTCTCTCTAGAAATCCATGCATGCCAATAGGGGAAAAAACTCTTCTTTTAGGGAAAATGGTCACAAAATGAAAATTTCAAAGGGAAGAAGCTTTGGAAACATGGAAACACTAGATTGTAGATGCCAAGGGGCCAAATGCTCAAGTTCTTCCTATATTACTTCATACAACAATAGATTTACCTTCAAAACTCTAATAGGCTAGAATTTTAAACTCATGTCAAAAAGACAAAAAAGGGTCTACTTTTGTGGGAAAAAGGGCATGTGGGTAGGGTACAATAATACCTTGTTCATGAAGGTTTAAACCTTTGTCTTGATAGTTCATGTTTTGTAGCATGCGATGTGTGATGGGATGTTTATTGTTTAGGACACAAGACACGAGTCCATTATTAGATGAGGAAGGTGGGGTGGTGGATAGATTTTCTTCTTCTCCTACAAGAGAGTGACCATGAGTGAAGCTCATGGCACAAAGAGGATAGTAAGATAGATTCGGAATGGGATCAATAGAGAATGGTGAAGGATTGAATGAGGATTCTGATCAACATTATACTCATTAAGAAATTGATGGTCTATGTTGGATTGGGGACGAAGTGTCTCATCAAGCAAAGTGGATGTTGCTAGATGATGGATAGGATTAGTTGGAGGATGGATAGGACTAGTGTTGGTGGGATTATGGATAGAAGGAGAAGTTTCTTCACTTTGAAGAAAGGCCATGAAGCGAGATGAGTTCTCAGGTTGATCAACAAGACTTTCATGCTCACTCTTATTGCTAAGATAATCATGAGTGGGAGTGGCTTGAATAACTTAGGTAATGTGATCATGAGGAGCTTGGATGGTTTGATCATGATTTAGTGAGGAACAAGGTTGATTATGCTTTGGATTTGACTCTTGACATAACTCTTGAGTTTGGACGGAAATGGAAGTTTCTTGGATGTGAGTAATAGGCTTTGGATCATTGACAATGTGATTGCATAAGGGATTTTGATTTACATTTATGGTAAGAAGTTTGTCAAGAGGAATGATAAGCATTAGACTAGAGGATGGTAATGAAAGAATAGGCATGATACGTGGAAGATCTTTGATAGGCACAAGGATAGATATTTTAAGACATGATGATGTTTGATTCCTTGCTAATAGCCATTGGATCACATCCTTCATAAATTCATGGGTGGATGGTGTGGGACTAGGATTAGGTGGACGAAAAATAGGAGGGGATGGACTAGGATTAGAATTGCTTGTGCTAGAGGGGGATGACATTGGATGGGTAGAGTTTGATGACTCCATAGGTTTGTCTTCGTAATATTATTCACAGAGTCAATAGAAGCCATTTAAGAGAGGTGACTTAAATTTAGGATGAGTAATTATAGGTGGATTAGATGATGGATTAGATTGAGGAGATGGTGAATGAACTTGATTTCCCTTGTCAAAGGTAGCATAAGAAGAACTCATGGATGTCAGATTGTGACTCAAGGGGTGACTAGTAATAACATGTTCTTGGTGTAAAGAAGCTTGATGGCTACATGTATTCATATGATGATATGTTCAATCTCATCAAGATATGCATCATGATCTAGAAGGTCCTCATACTGGAGGTTCACATTACTATCAGCAAATTTAGGACCTCCTTGGATTGTGAGTTTGGATTTGGCATGGTCAACTTGGAGAGGTTGTGGATATGGATTTGGATGGTATAGGAAGATGATTGTTGGTACAAGCATTGGGATATGTTGATGTTGGATTAGCTTGATAAGGGATATATGATGAGGATGTAGTGGTTTTGGATAAGGTATATAGGTAGGAGACATTTGGAGAACATTGTGGTATTGGTGTATGAGAGTGAGATGGTGTATAGTTTGGTTACGATGACCTATCCCTATAAGAAGGTGAAGGTTGGTATGAGGTTGATGGAGATGACACATGTTTGAAGTATGTTTGGTATGAGCCTATAGGATGCTCATAATCACAATCAAATTCGAGACCTCCTATTATGACTTTGGTTTTTTCATTTCATGTAGGCTTTTTGATGATCACAACCATTTTGGATAAAGGAAATTAATTATGGGCTAGGTTGATTAGGACCTTGATTTAATAGGCAAATTTATTAGGATTAGGGTCCTAAATGATGGATTGGAATGGATTAGGGATAGATTGGGATGAGGTGGATAGGATGATTAAGATGATTAGAGATAATGAAATGGATAAGAGAGATGATTAGGATAACTAGGGTGGATCTGACTATGTATGATTAGGATGATGAGGTCTTGGATTAGGATGAAGTGGATTATGATTGGATTTGGATGAAAATAGATGATAGGAAGGATTGTTTGAAAGCTTGACTTAGGAAAATTGGCAAATTAGCAAACACAATGTTCATACACACATGCATAAGTTTAAAAATGATAAGGATTTGGCCAATGCAAATGAACACACACATAATACACAACAACATCCCTAGCTTATTCAAGTAGGTGTATCTTCATAGTGTAGGCCCACACAATATAATACCTCTCAATGTTCTTACCTAACTAAGAACACCTTTTCAAGTAGATAACTAGAGATAAAGGAATTGCACCAACTATCCCTTCTCTTGGATCCTTTTACACCTTACCCAAAGATAATTCTTATCTCTACATGATGAAGTATATGGTGAGTAACTTCAGGGTTCATCGGCTAAACTCTGCACCACGTAAGAAGATAGTCGAAAGGTCTTAAGCTAGGCTATACAAGCATCTAAGGGAGTCCTCTAAATACACAAGGTACGATGTGGTCCAAGTCTATGAACACTATTATGTTGAAGGGATGTGGCATAAGAGATCAAGAAAACACAACTTCACCTTGCATTCGGAATCACTCGAGGCCCCAAGCTTGTCCCAATGACTATTTGACTAGATTGAGGTACAACTTTGTCTCTCCCCCCTTTGACATACCCTACCAAAACACATGGTTGAGGTCACCCCTTTAGAGTGGGTGTGTCTCGAAAGGCATGCCTCCTATGGGAAAGATTATACTTGGTTTTTTTCATCCCCAAAATTGTACAAAGCATTAGTAGAGAGAATACACACAAACAAGCAAATATTAAGATGACAAAGGTGAATCAAGAAATGTTTTTGGTCGTCAAGATCACCTAATGGTGTGAGAGGAAAGCATACACATGCACTTGATCCACAAAATAATATTCATTAACCCTTAGATAAAAAGATGTGTGTGTGTGTGTGTGTGTGTGTGTGTGTGAAGATGAATGTGGCTCAATGATGTTTTTGATTCTCAAGATCACACTAAGTGAAAAGGAAGAGCATACACACCCTAAGTCACAATCAAATCCACCAAGTAAAGCAAACACAAAGGAAAACACAAAGTTTCAAATGATATGTCTTTGACAAGTGGAATCCTACAACAAACTTGTTAGTAGTTTGAGATTGATCTTTGACAAGTGTAAACAAGAAATTGAAAACTTCTGGTTTAAACTATGTGTAGCTTTGATGTAAAAAAAGCTACACATAGTTTAAACTAGAAGTTTTCAATTTCATGCCATGGACTGTGGAAATATCATGTCTTCAAGTGTAAACAAGTTGCACAAGTGTGTTAGCTCCAAAACAACCCCAGATGTTAGCTAAAATCTGATAATCAAGAAAAAGCACAGAAATACAGCCAAGGCACGGATTCAGAGATAATAAAAAATTAGAAAACTACAAATATGATACCTCTTGACAAAGGCATGGATCTGTGGAACAAAGACACTAAATTTTGAAGCAAAGGCACTGATTTGTGAAGCAAGGGTGCTAATCTGTGAAATAAGGATGTGGATCTATGACATAGGCCAAAATGAACCCTAAAATGACATAAAAACCTTAGAAAACACATTGTCAAGCCAAAACAAGACCAGATCTCCAAACTAGAAGTGAAATCACACAAAACCTAGAAGTCAAAATCAAGAGATGTGGCCTAAAGAAAAGTGTTAATCTAGCATGCAAGGGCACTAATCTATGACAGAGGCCCAAAATGAACCCTAAAATGACATAAAAACCCTGTAAAACACATTGTCTAGCCAAAGCAAGACCAGATCTACAAACTAGAAGTGAAATCACACAAAACCCAAAAGTTAGAATCTAGAGATGAGTCCTTCAAGAAAATGTGCTACTCTGGCATGCAAGGGCACTAAACTAACATACAAGGTCACTAAATTAGCTTACAAGGGTGCTAAACTAGAAAATAGGAGCTCAGAACCATCAAATGGAGGCATGGAGTCATAACACAGGTGTGGATTGATAGTCGTAGGCATGGATCTGTAACCTGCAAGGTAAAATGATGAAATTTCTTCCCAAAAAAGGTCAAATCAAGGACATGGGTCCCACTGGGTGTGCCAAAAGTGTGTATGTATAAATATGGAATCAAATAAGGAATCGATACAATGAAAATACCAATTCCATACTTGAATAGCATGTCATCTAGGGATCAAAGGACTAAGAAATATAACAAAAATGATAGACAATCCTATGATATTGGTAATGATTTTGATATGTTGGTTTCTCAATTTTGTAGCATAACAACTAGATAATGATAATAGATATTAAAATGGATGATAATGGAAGAGCTAGGATGATTTTGACAACATGGTGTTGTAGAAAGATGTGATCCAAGAATAGCTTGTGAGGCTTGATTTATAGAGGTTAGGTATGATGAATAAAGGGCGACGATTAAAAGATTAGATCAATGGCTAAGATTGGTTGAGAGCACATTAGGGAAAGAATAAGGATTTCTAGGGCAATAGAGGAAGCTTCTAGGGCTTATCCTTATGTGAATGGCTAGGATTGACAGATGTGGTATGAAATGGATGGTGGAGATGAACACTTTGTTTGACTTTTGAGACACTCATTTATTGATTGTGGAAAGTGGACGAGGATAACGACAAGCTAGTCATGTGACTCTCAGTAATTAAATTAAATAATAAAATTATTTAATTAATTATTAGAGAGGGGATGATGGGAGGATAAAGTAATTAAATAAATAAGATTTATTCAATTAATTTTGGCTAAGAGGGATAAATGGATTAAATAAATAGATATCATTTATTTATTTAATTTGGGTGGAGGAAATGGAATAATTAAATAAATATATTTTGTTTAACTAATTTGGGGAATGGATATCGTAAAGGGGAATCTTAGGACATAAGTGTCACAAATTGTCATAAGGCGGTGTTGACATGGTGATGAAAGTGACATGGTCAATTTCAGGTGTCTACAGTAGGTTTATAAAAATTTTAAGTAAAAGTAGAGGAAGTAGAAGAAGTAGGAGGAAAAGAGGGATCAAAAGAAACAATTATTCTTTTCAAACTTAGTTTCACAATCTCTCAAGCTAGCAAAAAGACCAAAAAAATGACGTGTAATGCTAGAATAGGACCCTATCTTGTATTGATGGTAGTTAATTCTCAACAAAGACACATTAGATATCATAATCAAGTAATTTGTAATGCATCTTAAAGTAAGAATATATTGGAAGCAAAGATTGAAATTATCCATCTAGCTAATGTGGCTTTGCTTGCAACATATCAGATTAATAAAATTAACCTTCAAGCCTATCTAGACTTGAATGTGTCTAGAAAATACCTAAACAAGCTCGATAAAAGAGTGGATAGAGTTATATATGGAAGAGAATAAAACCACTCAAAGGCATAGTCCTTGATTATTCTTTCGAAGAGCTTGATAAGAATGTGATAATCACACGTAAAATCTATACAAGATGCATTAAAAATACTACACATGTGTCGTAGGGTACTCTTTACCATCACATTACAAAGCAAGGAGCTACAAACACATAGGAGAAAGGATGTGATATTCTATATGGAGAAATAAGGTTATGATAAAGATCCATAGTCACCTTATGTGTAGAAGGGGGGTGAAATCAAGTTTGTGGTACATGGTTTGAAGGTGATGTAAGACATGGCACTTTATAATGGACCAAAAGATTGGGTATAGTAAGGGGAAGATAAAGGTGGTAGGTAAAATCCATAAGAAAGGGGTGGATAAGGTAAATGAGGTAGGACCTATGAAAGGAATAAGGAGTAGGGCCTAATATGTGAGTCAAAATAAAGGAAAGGAGGATGTATTCTAAGAAGGGATAGAAAGGTGAACATATGGATGAATATAAGTAGGATGAAATGAAGAGTTCACAAGAAAAGGATCAATATAGGAAGGAATGTGACTATAATGGTTAATGGGTTGGAAACAGTGTGATAAATGAATGAAGGAGGCAATGGCATGTGCAAAATACAAGAAGGATTAGGATAGGTAACCTGAATCTAGGGTTGTGAAAGAAGGGGAAGATTAGTAGTGGTGAGAGGAGGTATGGTATGAGATGTAGCCATGGAAATGACCATGGTCAGTTAAGGTTGGGAGGGTGGCAGATTAGGTGGAGCAACAAATGGATCTAAAGATGGAGGAATGCCATAAGAGGAAGGATACAAGTAAAATATCAAAAGGGATTTGAAAAGGAGGAGGAGGAGGAGGAGGAGGAGGAGGAGGAGGAGGAGGAGAAGATGATGGAGTATTAGGATTGACAATGTGGACCATACGCTACAAGATATCAAGCCTGAGGAATGAGATACAATCATCTAGCACAAAGCATTGACCAAAGAATAAGTGTCAATGCCGCCAATCCTCATGAGACCCAACCTCATTTGTAAGGGATTGCATGTGAAAGGTGATATTTTGATAATTTTAGTATTCAATATATTCATAATATGTATTATGGTCAAAGTTATAATTAGAAGAAGTGAAAATTATGGCTTCTTCACTAGTGGGAAAGGGAGTAAGATCAAACGTAGTAGGTTCAGGCAAAGGCTATGTTGGGGAGTGAGAACTATGACATGGGAAAAGTGGGAACTATGGTGAGAAGGGGGCATGGATAAATAAGAAAGTAAAGGTTCCACTAGGGGCTAAGAATAAGACTAAGAGACCAAGGGTGGATAGGTCATTGGAATGGGTGAAGGGGTGTTGTAAAGAGGGAAAGGGAAAACAAGTTTAAATGGAAATGTGCTCCAATAATTTATCTATATTTAAGAAGGGAGTTGTATGATAGAAGATTTCTTAATATTTAGAAAAAGAGAAAAGTTGTTATGTTTTGTGTTGCCAATTTTTATGTTTTGAAAACAAGTGAACTAGAATGATGTTCACCAAATGAAAGAATGAATTTAACCCTCATAAGTGTTTAAGAGTTCTAATTTCTTTTTACGTGTTTATTATAATAAAAAAATAATATTTTAGTTTGATTTCAAAAAACATGGAACCTTTCAAATCTAATCTAATATAGTAAAACATACATCTAGTAATGGAAATTGTGAAGATCTAAGCTATAATAAAAGAGTAATAGGTAGGGGTAGAGAACATGTTAGGAGTAAAATGGATATAAAACATTAATAAATAAGAAGGTTGTAGGATTATCCTTTAAAAAAATGAGAAGATTCTAAGAATTTTGATCCTTGGGGCACTCATGTCCTCAAGCACTCATGTCTGGGTACTAGACACTTATGTCATTAGCTATGAATCCTCTACAACTTTGAGGTTCTAGTCACATTACCTTTCTATTCCTTCTCATGCCTACAAATTATTCACACTAGCATCCAATACTAAGATATTTAAAATAAAACATTTGGGGAAAGGGGAAATTAGTTTGTGGTATTGGTAAACTACCTCAATCAATCCCTTATTTGGTTTATTTCAGCCTCAATAGTAGCACATAAATTTTGGTTGTGTGTGAGTTCTTAAGTGGAGTGATTGGAATGGTGTATGAAGATATTTAGTGCTAAAGAAGTGAAATCTTGAGAGGATGTCTACAATAATGTGGTGTGTAAAAGTAGACAAACCAAAATATGTAGAAAGGGAAATGCTAGGAAGAAGAAAAGGGTTCAGATCTAAGATAGGAAGAGGATGCAAAGAAGATTTTATAACAAGAGGATCCACCGGCATCAATGGGAAATGAAACTAATAGGAGAGGACACCATAATGTGCATGCAAACTACTTCACGTCTAGTTCCCTATTGGAGACCAAATATGCTTCCTTGAACTCGACTCTTTCCTTTACCCTTTTTGCACCAACCCTAAATCCAGTGAACACATCTTCTAGGACTACATTTTAGCTAAATAAACAAGAGCTAGTATGCACAATAATCTCCATACTATCTTTATTTA
This sequence comes from Cunninghamia lanceolata, assembly GCA_027924645.1. NCBI lineage: Eukaryota > Viridiplantae > Streptophyta > Pinopsida > Cupressales > Cupressaceae > Cunninghamia > Cunninghamia lanceolata. Next base: position 2,237,686 of record BSBN01001271.1, on the reverse strand, counting down.
TAAGTTCTTAAAACAAGATCTATTAATAAATGGTATTAATTATAATATAATCTCTAAAACTTTTAAACAAATAATATTAATCATTTGTAGAGTCAATGTTGTGCTATTACCTTTAATAATTGTTTTCCTCTTCTAAAATTTTCCCAATTCAAAAGATTTACACTAACCTTATCTTTTAAGTGAAAACTCTTTCTAATATTTTAGAAGATTCAAATTCACTCCAAACCAACAAAAAACTTATTGAAAAGATACAATATATCTAAAATCAATCTAAAAAGTTGGGAAAGTTCATGAAGTTCATCCAAACAAAATATACCTATCAATCTGTTATCTAATTTCATGTGGGAACTTATGTATTGCCTTTCCAACTTTGTTATTAGAAAAAAAAACATGCATACATAATGGTATTCCTCCACCACATAATATAAAAGTTTATTCAGATGTTTAGAGATGATTTTTTTTTTCAAAAAAGCCTCGACTCCATTAAAATTTAGAATATAAGTTAAAGTTCATGTTGGAGTAAAAGACACACGGCTCTATAGATTGACAAAACGTCTTACGCTTATTAGATAATATAGTTATTTAACAAAGCATATTTAGTCGTTGCCAAAAAAAACACAGGCATAACGACAACGAACTTACCTCCATAACATGTGAAAATCAAAACATACCATGAGATTGTGGCAAATTAAAGACACTAATGAGAAGGCATAGAGTATATAAGAAGTCTTCTGCCATTAGTCCTGCAATAAATTGCTATGCTTCAACCAGAGCTTACAGTTATAGACAGAGCAGAAGGCCTGCAAAGATGTCAGAAGAAAGAGTATGAGCACAGCCAGTAAAGACAGACATATATAGTCCTACCATAAATTGCTGTGCTTCAACCAGAGTTTACAGTTATAGACAGAGCAGAAGGCCTGCAAAGATGTCAGAAGAAAGAGCATGAGCGCAGCCAGTAAAGACAGACATATATAGTCCTACCATAAATTGCTGTGCTTCAACCAGAGCTTACAGTTATAGACAGAGCAGAAGGCCTGCAAAGATGTCAGAAGAAAGAGTATGAGCGCAGCCAGTAAAGACAGACATATATAGTCCTACCATAAATTGCTGTGCTTCAACCAGAGCTTACAGTTATAGACAGAGCAGAAGGCCTGCAAAGATGTCAGAAGCAAGAGTATGAGCTTTCCCATCCCTTTCCAGGTGATTGTAAATGACTCCGCTGTCTCTCAGCAGCCGAACATCTTCGTCTGTGTCGATGATGCCGTTCATGAAATCGATGATTCCGATTTCTCCCAGCAGTCGAAGCGATTTGTCGGGCGAAGGCGGTTGCTCGTCCTCATCGCCGTTGTAGTCGAGGTATTTGTGATAGCAACTACGAATGCGACGCTCGTAGTTGTGTACGACGGAGTCCAACCTTTGACCGTCTATTCTTTTCTGGAATTGCCGAGCAGCAACGAGCTTGTATCTCTCCCTTTCGTTCATCTCAGATCTCCAATGACGATATGGCCCGATTGAAACACACTGCGGAGTGTATGCTTCCGGCTTCGCTGCCAACATTTCGTTTGGCACGTTGAACGCAGAGGTACAAAATTGTTCTTCTTCTTCCTCTATCTGTAGATTATCCCTCACTTGAATAATCAAGAGATCTGGATCAATCTTTGCTTGAACTGTATTCTTCGATTCCATGATTCCTAGTTGAAGAACAATTTAACGAATCAGAGAATACCGAAATGAAGCAGAAGAGAAAAACCCGGTCACATGCGAGACAATGGGTTGGAGAGTGATATATGCAGTTTCAGCATTTACTTGGTGAATTATTTTTAGATCTTTCAAAGTGTAATATAAGATTTAAATCGAGCTAAATCGATTTTGTCCCTATATGAATTCACGTGTAAGGACATTGCTTCCTTGGACAGCAATGCATTTAAATCGAGTTAACACCAATGTTTGTTCTTTCTCGGGAAATTCCCATTGTGTACGACTTTTAAAGGCACGTTATTTCTTTTTTAAAAGCCTTTCAATTGAATGGTAAGAATTAGCTTTGTGAAGATGATCGAAGAAGTTGTATCTAGGTTTGTTAGGATAAGGCTGAGGTTTATCGTGTTCATCTCAGGGCTACACCATGTCATGTACAAACCAATTAACCAGAGGGTATAAGAGATCCATGGACAGATCAACGAAGTTTGGTATTCACACTGATCAATAGAAAAGTAATCACAAAGAGCTATTTTTGGGAAAAAGTTTATTAATATGCAGGTATAGAGGATTAGGGTTCAATGTCAACCTCGAGCATCCTTAGATAAGGTAGCATCCCTACATAAAGCAATATCAATGCACATGAGTTTATAATGGGGTATTTAATATAAAAAAATATAGAAAAATATATCGCTAGATATTAGAGGTAGATGGGGTAATTATATTAATGATTTTCCAAGGTATTGGATGTAAGAGAGTGGAAATGGTTGGGGTTAGGTCTAAAGGATAGGAACTTGGGTAAGAAATTGAAATATAAATTTACCCCTAATTTTATCTTTCATAAGGCCAAAAAAAGGATTTGATTATACTATTCATGTGGGATTTCATATATAAATGTTTAGTCTTAAATGAGTGAAATGATGCAGGTCATTGTACACCATAGAGGAAATAAATGTTTGATTCAAAAAGAGGGATGTGACTTATTCACACTTTGTAGGACAATATACATGCTAAATGAGAAAGGACTCTTATTTTGGGCATCCACTGAAATGATGTCACACATGAACATAGTGTCTTTACTTGGCAATTTTAAGAAAATAAGATTATATTTTTTACCAGGTTTATATATTTTTTACATAAAGGTTAAATGATATGTTATTTAAATAACCATATATTCACATCAAATAATTACACTTAATTTTTTATTATATTTTCCATTAGGAATCAGTGAACTAAATTATTGTAGTATAACAATATTTTTAATGCATTTTATTTTCATAATCATTTACCTAAATGCACTCAATAATATTCATTTGGAGGTGGGCATGAAATGATCGAAATGAAACATTTAGTTGAATCTACGATGGGTAAAAATAAATAGGTTTATAGAAATGTCATTAGAAAAATATGCACCTAAGATATATGGTAAGAAATGGGTATTTTAATAGGATTTGTATATTAGGAGGGCATATAAAAAATTCATTATGTAAGGATAGAAATAAAAATTAAGGGGATTTAAGATTCTGTGATGCCGATAAGGGTGTGGTTCGGTGGTCAAGTCACTTGGTTGTGGTGGCAGCCACCAAGGTTCAAACCCCTATAGGGCCAACAAGCTCGGAGGTCATGCATGTCTTCGTTGTGCTACTGTGCTCGTAGGCTAAGTGTGCCTTCGTTGGGCTGGCGTGCTCGCAATCTATGTACCTTCACTAGGCCAACGAGCTCGCAGGTTTGACCATTGGGTGTTAATGCCCATTGGGGATGGAGACCCCTCAGTTGTGGTCTCAAACGATAAAGCCGATGGGAAGAGATCCCCCATAAGGGTCTCTCTAGGCTTGGACCAGGCTAAAAACCTAAGTTGGTCAAATTAAAAAAAAAATATTCTGTGATCAAATGTGGTAGAGGATAGGTTTACTAAATGAATGAGTAGACACTTAAAATTGTCCATGTCTTGCAACATCACCTTGTCGACACATTACAAGAGACATCATATGACATTTTGTCCTAATCCCACTCCTAATCCCATTTATCCCACTAGACAATTAATTAAATAAATCCTATTTATTTAATTAATTTCCCTTCTCCCATTTTCTGACTAATTCAAATAAAATATTTGAATTGTCCTCACCTTTCACCATAGTCCAAGACATGTTCCATACTACATTTTTTATTTAATGCCTTCACATGTCCAACTAATTTAAATAATCTTTTATTTAAATTAGGCCATCCCTATTCCTATCCGTACACTTGTCACATGACTACAACTCCTTGTGGAGTGGGAAACTCTATTCAATCTCAACCGTCCACATCGTTGAATTCAACTTTCAATCTTAGCCATCAATTCAAATCACTCATCTCTTATATATCAATCCTCACCCAAGCCATTTGGGGGATCAATTCTATAAGTAGCCTCATGCTATCAAATTTCCTTTAGGATCTCCATTCTCATTCATCTTCTTCCTAATGTTATGCTACTAAATTAGTGAGCAATCAACATTCATCTTTCAATATTTTGCATTCCTATGTGAGATTGAGAAGAGCAATGGAGGAGAGCCAAGCTTAGCATAGATATTTGGTTTTGGTTTTCTTTCATGTTTTGGATTTCTATGCTATCCTATACTCCATTGTGCTGTTAGGGTTTACTGATTGTTGTTTGTGATTCATAGCTCTAATTTCCCCTTAACATCAGAATCCTCTGAGGCTATTGATAGTGCAATGGTTTCAACTACAAATCTTTTAACTTCAATTAAGAATTCAAGAAGGAGATTAGTACTAGGGGGGGGGGGGGCGGGGGGGGGGGGAGAATTCCTTCTTCTCATAGCTCCTAAAAAACATTTTGTTGAATCCTAAGTCAAATGGATGTACATGCATGCAATGAAAAAATGGGAAATATTTTGCTATTTTTTTATATTTTATGGTTTTGGATTTTTTTTATGATGGTTTTTAATAGTGTTTACTAACTACTGTGTGACAAAGGAGTGCTTGCCTAAATGAATGTAACTATATGAATAGAATTTATCTATATGGAAAATCACTATATGCTCTTTCCCTAAGTTATTCTCACTAATGCAATTGCTTGTTTTAAATACAAGAAAGAGGACAAACGATATTTGAATCTATTTGAGTGATTTAATGATTATGTAATTCAAATCCAAATTAAAAGGTAAATGTAAGAGAAACTATAGTTTCTAATGAATGATAAATGTTTAAAACACAAAACACTTTAAAGGAAATTTAAAATAGTACCTAGGCATTATTGTTGTAATGGATTAGATTAAAAAATCAATTAGTAATATGCTTTTTAATTTTTGTGTTAAATTTATTCAATGATCATGAATACATGAATAATATTTTGGTAACATAATAAATTCTATCCTAAACATGTATCAACATAAAGTGATAAGAATAGATTGGTGCAACAAAGAATATGGAGTTAGAAGGAAAGGAGTCAATAGATGTATGAATATTTTATAGTTTGCAACCACAAGTAATGTTTGAACAACAAAATATGTGTACAAATGTGATGTTGTAGCTTAGAGAAACAAGCAAATGAGACTTAGAAGGATTTAAAATAATATGAATATGACAATACCTACCAGTATAGTGATCTCACAATTATCCCAAATGTTTAAATAAGCTTACTACAAGTATAAAAGAGTGCAAAAATAAGTTCTAAGAGTATATTCATAACCTGTGCAGCACATTAGATGCATATAAATATGCCTAGAATTTTTCAAGGAGGTTTTTCAAGGAAATGACAATATAGAGTTGAAATATGAAATCCCAACTAAAAAGGAGAAGGACATAGTCCCACCTTCAAAATAAAAACCTTACAAAGGTCTATTATAGCCAAGGTAAAACTTGGGTGTTATTAGAATCTAGCACAAGCAAAAGGAATAAACCAAAACACAAAACATTAATAGAAGCTATCTAAAAAATACAATAGACTAGTACGAAAATATTGACTAAAACATAAACAATCTAATGATCTATCTAAAATATACAAAAAATAAATTCAAACACATACCTATCTAATCTAATTGTAAACTATGTTTCTATGTACTCAAGGCCAAATTTTTCCAAGAAAATATGAATAAAAATACTTTATTGGTCCTTGGAGCATTCCACATTATATCATTTCCTTTGTCTAGTTACTTCTCCAATATCTAGACAACATTAATAGAGACAACAAGATAGGATGAAAAGAGACTTAAACAAGATTGATGGAAATGAATCTAGCTAGGTAATGCACTAAATCTATAAATTTGGATAGCTTGAGCTCTCAGAATAGTTGATTTTTCAAATTAAAGGATTCCTCTATCAAAATTAACATGAAAGTTTGGTTAAAGGAGGTGTAGAGGTTGATAAAGAGGTGTTACAAGATAGAATTTAGAAATCAAAGTGCATGACTCAAATGAGAGGTGAGAGGACACTTTTTTCATTTTTGACTAAAATGTACAAAATTATCACTTGTAGTAGACAACTAGTTTCAAAATTGTCATAATGATGACAAGGTTATCATGTCAGTAGTGAATTACTAGGTTTGCTATAGAATTTTCATAATTATTTTGTCACAAATAGTGAAACCACTAAAATTTGAATTCAAAAAGCATGGGAAAACAAGGAAAATAACATTTGAGGAGTTAAGAGGGAAACTAAGGAAAACTAGGGATAGGACCTAAAAACATGACAACCTAAGAAGTGAACAATATTACTTATATGTGATACAAAACACATTTGTGGAAGAATGCACATCCCTAGATAAAAATGTTGATCTAATTCAATATAGTGAAAAGTTCTAGGTACTTATAAATTGCCCCCTCAAATAGGGAAGTTGCACAACTAAGTAATTGCCCTTCTCCAAAACATAGGCAAGGATTAATCATAGAACCACACTTACCTATAATTACCTTGTAGTGATATGGTTTTATTGTCCTACTACAAATTTGCAAAAGAAATAGGAACAAGATCATGGTAACATCATGGAAGTTTGAACAAAATAAAAAATTAATGATAGGAGAGAAGGAGAAACTCACCATATCCATCACGCTAGATAATACTGGCCATACCATGGATGTAATTAATAAATAGGCTCACACACTAAAATATTGAAAAATGCTTAGTGAAATAAAGGACAAGAGGGCTCACCATTTGTCCAAGTTCTAGGAGATAACTCCTTGTCAATTGTGGAGTACTTGCAAAAGATGTTAGTCTAGCAAAATATACCACAAGTAAAAAGGAAACCAAACCAAATTCTAAATATATCATAGTACAGTAAAATCATCACAACAAAGTGAGATATGTGTGAGATGAGATATATGACCTAGGGGTCATGCAAAAGACTAGAGCTAGAGCTAACAAATGAATATACACTTCACAAAAGTTATGTAAAATGAAGGAAATGCAATGAGAAGTGCATAGTGGAATGAAAGAAAGGAAAATTCAAAAAGAAAACCTAAAAATCCAATAGAAAAAAAGAGGGCAGAAGTAAACACTCTTAAAGGAAAACCAAAATGATATGTGGAAACAAAAAGAGTTAATTAAAACAAAAAAAACTAATCCATGCCAAAAACGCATGGCCTTCTAAAATAAGGGTCCAAATGAAAGAAAAAGAGGGAGAGAATAAAAAATGCCCAAAGTAAAAATACTTTCCCCTAAGAAAAAAAGATTCTAGGGGAAAGAACACAAATTACAACAAAAACTAGGCATCTATTGATGAAAGACAAAAAATTGAGAATGGAAATAACAACCAACTAATGACATACAAATCTAGAAATGCCACGTTTTGTTTATACTCTAGGACTAAAAAGGAGGTTTGGGTAGACCATAAAACTTATTATTTAAGTTATATGTATGTAACTCCTAATGATAATCATGGATGCAATGGAATGACATATATGGAACTATTAGTGCAGGGACTATATATGTTTATTGATACAAATTTAACTGAAGTTAGGTTGATTGACTATTTATGAACATCCCTAGGCATCAAAGACATATAAAGACAAATGAGTGAAAAATAATTGGTGAGAATAGAATGATGACTAAAATATCAATCCCAGTACATGCAAGATGACAATTCAGTAACAGATTGTCTTGATGGATTACTAAATTGATCAGAATCCTATAACCCCCTTGTCTAGTATTTTCTGGAATTGCCGAGCAGCAGTGAGCTTGTATCTCTGCATTTCGTTAAGCTCGGATCTCCAATGGTGATATCGCCCGATAGAAACACACTGCGGAGTGCATGCTTCCGGCTTCGCTGCCAACATTTCCTTGGGCACATTGAACATAGAGACACATTCTTCTACTTCTTCTTCTTCGTCTCTCTGCAGATTATCCCTCACTTGAATACTCCAGAGATCTGGATCAACCTTTGCTTGAACTACATTCTTCGATTCCATGATTCCTAGTTGAAGAACAATTTAACGAATCAGGCAACACAGAAACGAAGCAGAAAAGAAAAACTCAGTCACGTGCGAGACAATGCGTTGTAGTTTCGGCGTTTACTTGGTTCAATTATTTTTAGACCTTTTCGAAGTGTAATATAAAATTTAAATCGTGTTAAATCCACTTTCAAATCCATCTTAGCCCCTTATTAAATCCACTTTTAAATCGTGTTAAATCCACTTTCAAATGCCACCGGAGAATCTTCGCCAGCCTCCTCACTGCCTGTGCCCAAAAACGGCTTCCCTTGAGACACCTGTGCTGGATATGGAAGCGCAACAAGACGTGTGTATTTGTGTGACACAACCGCATGGGCTGGAAAAGCAATTAAAAAAAAACACCGCAAACATTATATTGAGGAAAAAAATTTTCATCTGCACACGGGAAAATTCAGGATTTTAAGAATAGGGAAAATAATTACCAATGGGTTAAAAAGACAACGACCAGTCAAAAAAACAATTTGGGCCTCTTAAAATTCCACAAAAATAAAAACACCATAGGCAAAGGCTTAATTTTTCGTATTGCACACATTTCAATGTGAAACTAATGTTGCGAAGCGAAAACAACATTTTACCCTGTCTACGTTAGGGACTAACAATAGACCATTTTGACTTCAATATTAAACTTAGTTTTGGTGTTTTCAATATTAAATTCACACCACAAGAAAATTAGACTAATTTTTTTTTACAGTTTTATGCTATTGAGCTGCCTGAGAATAAAAATATTATACATAAGCTTTTATAGTGTTAAGCTTTGTGACAGTAAAAACATTATATAGATGACATTACATTTGTTTTTGGTTGCTTTGGATTGCAGAAAAAAATGGAATGGCATGCAGTAGTTGTTCCATATCCAGGCGAGGCCACATCAATCCTGTGATTATCTGAAAATAATAGTGCACGGCAATAGTTTTAAAAAAATAAAAAATTGTCGCCTAATAATCTGTATGCACTAGAGGGTTTCTTTTTTTGTCTCAGTTGAAGGAGATGACATTAAAAAATACCGCTGCAGTCAGATTTTAAAAATAGTGTGTTTTTTCCCATGGAAGCAAGGTAACAAGCAGGCAGACTCACGATGTTATAACACAGGTTAAGTGTTCTCCTACAAATAGTCTATCGGCTAATAAGAAGTCTTCTGCCATTAGTCCTGCAATAAATTTGTGTCCTTCAACTAAAGCTTACAGTTATAGACAGAGCAGAAGGCCTGCAAACAAGTGAGAAGCAAGAGTGTCAGCGCACTGCGCAGCCAGTAAAGACAGACACGGCCATGAACTAAATAAGATTCAAATCGAATTAAATCTATTTTAGCTCCTATATGAATTCACGTGAAGGACATTGCTTCCTTGGACAGCTATGTATCGTAACAGCAATGTATGTTCTTTCTCCCAAAGTTTCCATTGTGTACGATTTTTAAAGGCACGTTATCTCTTTCTTTTTAAAAAGCCTCTCAATTGAATGGTAACTAATTCACCCATGTTCTTAAGACAATAACTTTAGTACGGCAAGTTTTGTGATATAGAAAAATAATATTTATTAAATAATACAAATAAATGTAGAGGAAGTATGTTAATTATATAGTTTTAAAAACAATTTATAATTGTCAATAATTAAATAATTTTTATGTTGCATGTTGTCATAAAATTTTAAAAATTTAATAAAAATAGTTTTAATGTTCAGTTTTTAATTTTTAAAAAAGTAATTAATATTTTATAACTTTTTAAAAGTTTTATTGTGCTTTTATACAATAGGATAAAAAATAAAAAATAATGAATTTGGTCATTTGGGATAAAGGTAAATATCTAATTAGGACATGATTTTGATGCTTGGCTTTGATCAGTTGTTTGGACATTTAGTCCTTCTAGCATCCACATTATTTTTAATGGCATAATTGCTATGCTAGTGGGATCCATTGGTGCAACTATGAAAGATTCATACTTGATTGACACATGACAACATGTGCCTTGAAGACACATTTTTCTATTTTTGTCTGAAATTTACAAAATTATCACTTTTAGTAGACTAGCAGTTTCAAAATTGTCATAATGGTCACAAGGTTATCATGTAAAAAGTGAAATTGCTAGGTTTGTCAGAGTTTTTACAATTATTTTATCACATGATGAAACCATTAAAATTTGAATCCAAAAGGCATGTGCAAACAAGGAAAATAGGGTTTGAGGAGTTAAGAGGGATACTAAGGAAAACTAGGGGTATGACCTAAAGATATGACAACCTAAGAAGTGAAAAACATTACTTGTATGTGCTACAAAGAAAATTTGCGTAAGAATGCACATCCTTGGATAGAAATGTTAATCTAATGCAATATAGTGAAAAGTTCTAGGTACTTATTGATGCAGAGCCATCCACCACTCAAACCCTAACATACAATTGCAAATGTATGTCTATGCATTATTTAATATGCATACAAATTTCATTTTATAAACCCTTCACTTTACTTGCCTATCGGCAACACCTAATACTATCGGCCGCTATGCTCAGTATCTCCCTGATGCTTCACCTCACGCCAACTCCAAACTCCTTATCGCTGAGACTCCTTCCATCGGCGAAGTCTTTATTCCCTCTGCCGATCCCCACTCTCTCAACGACGCATCAGTCCAATGTATGAACGCACTTTATATTCGCTTCATACATACAACTCACAACCTGCTCTCCCGGTGCCCTTACCTACTACTGCCGGTCACACCTTATATCCGCAGAAGAAAACTTCTTCCAACCTACCTGCAGTTTACCACCTCGATCGGTCATCCTTTGCATCATTTGACCATGTATCTTTTAACATACATTCGTGATATACATGCGAACACTGTTCACTCCGCCAAACATACCTTTGACCATTGACCTCTTTGCATCAACCCAATGTACATTCGCGATGTACATTCATCACATACAACTCAGACATGCAATCGACAGATACATAGGAACTATCTTCATATGCAACAGGGGTATACACATACACTGTCTCTGACATACAAAAGACATATACTCATAAATTGTATAACCTGTTATACTTTTGTAACATACAAACCCTGATGTGCATCTGCAGGATACACAGAAACTGTATCCAACATACATTTGCAGTATATATAGGAATTGTATATTTGATATACTTAAGCTTGTATATTCATAACATGCATTTTCAAATATGCATTTGACCGAATTTTGACTTTCTTGTATGCCGACTGGAATCTTGGACTTTTTCCCTCCTTTGTATCTGCGATAGACAAATGCAAGATACATAGAACATGCAAAAGCGATATATTCTCAGATTGTATATCCTTCATGCAAAAGCGATATGCACACACTTTGTATGTCTCTCCAAACCACGCAAATTTTCACTGTTTTGATCCACTTTCAATTCACAATTTCCCAGTGTATACACCTAAAAATGACATGATTCAGTCTAAATAAATATTCTTAATATTTATTCCCTTCTTATTTCTTCTATCAATCAAATAAATATTCTAAGATTATTTGATTGGTTCATTATCCCATAATTAAATAAAATCAATTTATTTAATTAAATTTCCTATATTCTTCTAAAGTCTCACATAATTAAATAATCCTACATTATTTAATTAATCCTAAATTCCTCTATCCTAAGTCCTAATTCCATAAATCCACCCCACCAATCCACCTCACCTTTCCACCTCACCATGTTGCACATGTAATTAAATATTTCAAATATTTAATTATCTATTATTCTCTCACCCACATGTCCTATTTCTCCTCTAATCAAAATTAGTTAACTCCTCAATCAAAACTGTTAACTAATCAATCAATTATGTCAGCTCCTCAATCTATTCGGGTAACTGATCAATCAATTCTGTCAATTCCTCAATCCATTCTATTAACTCTTCAATCAATTTTGTTAACTACCCTGTTACATGATAGAAATGGGACACTTGTCCTCTTTTTATTCATTGCACATTCCTCAACCATTCTCAACCATTGATCTTCTCATTTCGTCTCAACCGTTGATCTTCATCCTCCCAAGTCTATAAATGAAACCTCATTCTTCCATTCTTATCATCCAGGCTATTCATATTGTTACTCTACAGAAATTCACTAGCACGCCTTTGGCACCCCAATACAACTTGCTTGAGATCACCCAAAGCTTTGAAACTCCTCTTCATTGCACATTTATCACCACAACCATTCACTATCAACATTCTTGAAAACAACAAAGGAGTGCACTCTCTGAGGGCCTACTTCATACAAACAAGGACGATCTTGATAGGCAACAATAGAAGTTTCAATTCAAGGAAGGTTTGCATTGTTGTATTCATTGCTTCATTTTACTCAATCTTCTTAGTTTCACTATTCTATTGAGTTATGGGTATTTGATGTTGTTCATTGCATATTCATTGTTGATCCTATTTTACCCTAACATTTTTGGCACCCACCGTGGGGCCTTGCCCCTTTATTTAATCAAAATCTAAGTTTTTTTGAAGACAGGTTCCATATAGGCATTGCACAGGCTAATCCGGTGCATTTGAACAATTTCACGGTGCTTCTGTCCTCTGTTCTGGTGCATATATTCTTCTTGCGCATATGTTATTTCTTACTGCGCTTTTAAACTCTGTTACAATGCATATATTCTTCTTGTGCATATGTTATTTCTTACTATGCTTTTAAACTCTATCACGACGCATATATTCTGGCTACGCATATGCTCTTTCTTTCTGCGCTTTTAACCTCTGTTAGGCCGCATATGTGTTATTGCGCTTCTGTAGTAAGCAATGATTTTAGGGTTTTTCTAAGAATATTTTGCTAACGCTGACATCTTTGCAGGTATTCTCTAGAGCTGTTTTGCAAGATAGGTTCGGGTTTAGTTTCATATAGTTGCATTTTGATAGCTCACACTTCACTTTCTAAAGGGATAGTAAAACAAATACTCATGCAAAATCTCACATAGCTTTTAATTAGGAAAGAAGTAACTGGATCATTGCTATCTCGCATTGCAACATTATTATCTTTTCAAAGTTATTGCTATCTGGTATAAAACTAAACTCATCATTTCTTTCTGGGTTAAAACCAAACCACTACTATCTCGATTGACCAACATTTCAAAGTTAACAATTCATGCTACGTGGATTAAAACTAAACTCACCATTGCTTTCTAGGTTAAAAAATTGAACCATTGCTATCTTGCTAAATCACTTCAAAGTTTTGTGCTTGCCTAAGTAGATTAGCCCATTTATTTTTTCTAATTTTAACTAGGTTGGATTAATCAGTGTCTTCCGTGCTTATTGAATAACAACAGGCCTATGCTCTCCCCTTTACTGGGTGACCAAAATACCAGACTTGTTATTCCATCTGTTTAACCTTTAGAGGGGCCTACCCTTGGATGCACACCTGTCCAAGTGGGAATGACCTTGAGTGGAAATAGGCTAGACGCCAAGCCCTACCAATCCACTTAAAATAAATGTGCTTGAGGTGAAAACCTCCTGCAAGGAATGCTGCTATGTTACATCGATGGCCAACCTCACCCAAAACCCTATAAGGCGCAACCCTTTGAGGCTAGGAGACTCCATAACGGAGAGTAGTGCTGCTGCATGTGTAACCACTTGAATGGTTGCTCGCATTAAACACCTCTTGTTCTAGTGACCAAAAAACCCTTGTAATCTATTTCTAGCCTAGGATTTTTGTACTTGCTTTTGTTCCTTTTAGTCAAGAAAAGAGTCAGAAAAATTACTAAAAAAGTTAAAAAATCATAAAAAAATCTTTGTGTTTGTTGTGTTTTCTTGCCATTAATTCAGAAAATCAAATCAAGAAGACCTTTTTTTGCAACAAAAGTACCAAAAACATCAAAAAAATTCAAAAAATTGCAAAAACACTGAAGAAAGCTAGAGCGGCACATCCGTCCTCTGTTCTTGCACATCTGTGCCGACTTGTGGAGCATTTGTTTAGACTTCCTGTGCTTTTGCTGTCTGTTGTTGCGCATACACCTTTTACCAGTATGGCGCATATATCCCGACTTACTACGCATTTGTCAATTTCTACTGCGCATCTGTTTCAGCGCATACATGATAGTGAGCACTTGCACAATTTTTGAGGGAAAAATTTTACCAATTCTGAGTACCCATTTCAGCTTAGCTCCAAGATCAGAGATCAGGTTCTACCTTGCAGTCAGTTTTCATCCATTTCATCCAAAAGTCTCTCTTTCGTCAATCATCTCATTCACCTTCTATCAGGTCTTTCCAATCCCAAAGCCAAAATATCCCATATCAGATCAACGTAGGTCCCTTTTTCGTATCATTGTGAATTCAAGTAAACCTAGTAGGTCACATAACTTTACTAGTGGTTTGTTGCACGACTAGTCCCTACATAGTAAGACAGGTATCGAGTACCCTTACTAGTGGCTACCATCTTGTATCTGCCACCTTACTTGAAGTCATTGAGTGAGAAAGTCCTTTGTCTAAGTCTTGTCCTAGGTATCCTATCCACAGTAGTCTCCATCGGCACATTGCCAAAATTTCTAGTCCCAGTCCACTTCATCCCACATCACCTTGCATGGTTCTTACTAGATCTCAATACAAAAAGTAACTTGAAATGGCCAGCTCATCCAACTGCATCGTCACACCTCATGATAGTGATGAAGAAATCTCTTACGAAGATTATCAAGAAAACATCCAAAATCAGAAATTCCAATGCCTAATAGAGAAGGTGCTCCATGAAGACCCTCATAAGTATTTCTATCATCTTGCTAGTCTTGGAATTAAACTCCTTGCAGATTTTGATATAAGCTCAATCCTAGAAAACATGGAAAATGATCACAAAAAGGAAAAAAATGCCATAGATCCAAATGCAACTAATAAAGGAAAGAGAACCATGGACCAAAATACTCTTATGGAAGAAATGAGGAAACAACTCGAGCGTCTGACACAACAAATGTCAGACCTCAAGATGGGTACAAATACTAAAAACTACTCCTTGGAAGATATTGCATTGTACCCCTTTGATAAAAGTTTGATCATGAAACCATTTCCCTATCGATTTGAAGTTCCTAAGTTTGAGAAGTACAAAGGGAAAGGGGACCCTAGAGACCATATTAGGGAATTCAATGCAGCATGTTTGGAGGTAGCTCACAATGAGACTTACTTAATGAGATTATTCCCTAGGTCTCTAGGTAGCCAAGCTATGGAGTGGTTCTCACGGCTTCCACCAGGCATCAAAACTTTTGATGAACTAGTCAACAAATTTATCACGCACTTCTCTTACAATATCGAACATGAAATATCTATGCTAGATCTATGCAACACCAAACAAAAGAATGGTGAGTCATTCGCCACCTTTCTACAACAATGGAGACAACTAGAAAGTAAGTGTTCTTACGATATACTTGAGAAGCAGCTATTGAAGATGTTTGTCCATAACCTCAATACCGATCTTAGCTATCAAATACAAATACAATGCCCTACATCATTCTCAAAAGTCATTGAAATGGGATTGTTCATCGAAAAACCTATGATCGCCAAGGGGGCAATCAAGTTATACAAGGACACACCTACCTCCAACTACACGACAGACAAATCAAAATTTTGGACCAAGAATAAGAATGTTGTCAACGATGGGGTAGTGGATGCCAAGGTGGCAGCTCCCAAGCAACAACCCATATTCACTCTCAAAGCTGAAGCAAACAATGTTGTACTAAACAAACCATTCTCTCGGGAACCAAGACCATGGTTCAGTTCAAATTCAAGGCAAAAGTTCACACCGCTGGGTGAGTCTCAAGAATCCGCATTAAGGAAGTTGTTGGCTAACAATGAAATTTCTCTACCACCAACAAGTGATTATGAGCCTATAGTCAAACCTCCCTATTGGAAGGATACAGACTATTGTGAATATCATAGAGGAAGGGGGCATACAACCAACAATTGTATCCATCTCAAAATGTTATCCAAGATTTCCTTGATCAAAACCAAGGAGGAACCCAACAGCATACCTCCAATGAGACACATGTGGGTTACAGGGATCCGCTTCTAAATCACAACAGGTCGTACAACAACAATAACAACAATGGCAATAACAACAATGGCAATAACCACAATGACAACAACAACAACAATCGCAACGGGCCAAATCAGAATAGTGGGAATAGTAATGCCAACTATGCAAGTGTGCTATTTGACTATACCATAAATTGCATTTCTGAGCATGTCCCGCAAATTAATGTCATCACACCCAACCAACAATCAGAACCTAATAGAACTAGTTGTAGTATCATTACCTGCAGTGGTAAAGTCACGCTCAATACTGCCCCTCTAAGGTCATCACCGTATTAATCGAACTTCCGTCAGTATAATGTCATAGACCAATTACAGAAAACTCCGGCGCACATTTCCATCTCGGAGTTGTTGCGTTTATCTCCTTCCCATAAGGAGATCCTTGAGAAAGCCTTAGTGGAAACCACTGTCCCCACTAACTTGGCCCAAGAGAAGTTTCAGACCATGGTAGGTAATCTGACCTCCTCAAGCTCCATATCATTTACCGAGCAAGATGACCTCTCTGTATCTCAACCCCATAACACCCCTCTACATATTGTCGCCTTCATCCACAAGCACCGCATCAAGAGGGTCCTCATTGATGGGGGGCAGTTTAAATATTTGCATGTTAAAGCTAGTCCTTGCATTGGGGTTCTCCGAACAAGCATTTGATCTAAGGAAGAAGATTACTATCAAAGCATATGATGAAGAAGAGCGAACTACAAAGGGAATAGTAGTCCTACCCATACAAGTGGGACCACTAATAAAAGATGTTGTGTGCCAAGTCCTTGATAGGGAGCTTGCTTATAATATTCTTCTAGGGAGACCATGGATTCATGCCATGAAAGTAGTACCCTTGACCTATCACCAATGCATAAAATTCCCGCACAATGGCAAGCAAGTCACCATCCAAGGCGACCCTGACCCCTTTTAGCATTGCAACTCCTTCCTTACCAAACCTAATTACATCATACCAAATAACAGAGCCTCTATATCCCCTATCCCATAGCATGATCATACCACTGAAGCATCCTCATCAAGGCCCAAAGAGCAGAAAATCACCATAAAAGAAAGCAGAGTGGGAGAATACTCCATAGAGCACAGCCTCAATCTAGCCAAGATGCCTTTGTCTCCTCGATCTTTTGGCTGACCCAAACATTTTCCAATGCCATCTGTTCCTCCTATAGCTACCGCAACTCCCTTTGTAAAATGGGGGACCTTATCTGATGAAACAGAAGAAAGAGATCTCCTACAATGGCTTTATACAGAAGAAGAGAGCACATCACAAGAACTGCCTAGGCTCCCAATAGAACTCTATGGGCGAGGTGAAACTATCCTACATAGAATGGGCTACGAAGGACAAGGCCCCATCGGCCTCAGAAAAGAAGGAATCATAGAACATATTCGACCTTCTTCATCTTCATTGGCTAGAAATACAAATGGTCTAGGATATAAAGGCAAGGGCAAAGCTAAAGAAAATGCTTGTCTTGTAGAAACAATCCACACACTTCAAGAGGACAGCGACGTAGACTCTAATGAATATGAGTGGGATAAGCTAACAGAGCATTTCGATGATGATAAAGAGGTCGATACCATCCAAATCTTTAGCCCCTACCATGAAGGACAAATGCTACTGCATAGACCAATAGAGTCTGATTTGCCTATCTCTGAGAATACAACTTTCGAGGAAGGTTTGGGTTCCATCGCATTAAACAACTTGGACGAAAGTACGATCCTGAACACTCCCCCTACCTATACTCCTAGCATATCCATTCAAACTATCAACAAATCAGGTCCATCCTCTGACTCCCTCCCCCTTGTGCATCCTGAGCTTATTGACTGGGATCTGCGAAGAACTCCCCAACTAGATATGTTCCAAAATGATGATGATTACATTGACTATATGGAACTTAGGGACCACCTACCCAAAGGAGATCATAAAGCTAGTTTTGCTATTGAACTTAATACTGTGGCTTACTTCAGAGAGGGTGCCAAGCCTTCCAGTCACAAAAATATCAAGATAAAAACTAGATCTGATGGTGAAAACCATTTTGTGGCAATGTCAGATCCCAAAATAGTAAAAATAAAGGACGCATTTGAAGGTGAAAACCCAACTGTGGCACCTGACTATGGAAGGCTTGACACTCTCCCCAATGACATACACCAGGAGAAGTCCCAAATTGTTGTGGAACTGACAAAGCCTGTTAATATTGGTACAAAGGAATAGCCTAAGATCATTCACTTTGCTAAATCTCTTACACCACTAGAAAAGACTAGGTTTGTACCATTCTAAAAGAAAAAGAGGGGCATCTTCACTTGGTCATATGCAGACATGCTAGGTCTAGACCCGAACTTGATTCTACACCATCTTCCATTACACCTAGGAGTAAAACTAGTGAAGCAGAAGCTTAGAAAGATGCATTCACACATAGCGCTATTGGT
Organism: Cunninghamia lanceolata; assembly: GCA_027924645.1. Lineage (NCBI taxonomy): Eukaryota > Viridiplantae > Streptophyta > Pinopsida > Cupressales > Cupressaceae > Cunninghamia > Cunninghamia lanceolata. The sequence goes on along the minus strand of BSBN01001271.1, from coordinate 2,219,103 downwards.
CAAAGAAGAACTCAAGAAATTACTGGATGTAGGGTTCATCAGAGCTATAGACTACCCAGAATGGATATCCAACATTGTACCAGTGTCCAAACCTAATGGTCGAGTCAGACTATGCAGTGATTTTAGAGATCTAAACAAAGGCTGCCGTAAGGATGATTTTTCATTGCCAAACATAGATATCATAGTCGACTTAACAATAGGGCATACCATGTTGTCTCTCATGGATGGATTCTCGAGATATAATCAGATCTGAATAGCACCAGAAGACCAACACAAGATAGCTTTTACTCGTCCATGGGACACTTTCTGCTGGAATGTCATGCCATATGGGCTAAAAAACACAAGAGCGACATATCAATGTGCTATGACGACTATATTCCATGATATGATGCATGTAACAATGGAGGACAATGTCGATGATATCCTAGCAAAGTCACTCACAAGGGAATCACAACTGGATATATTAGAAAAATTCTTTCAGAGATTAGACCAATTCAAAGTTAAGTTGAACCCAAAGAAATGTGTGTTCAGAGTCACTTCAGGCAAGTTACTAGGTTTCATCGTGTCGGCAAATGGAATAGAGGTGGACCCCACTAAGGTCAAGGCTATTATGGACATTTCACCACCTAAGACTCTTACTCAATTAAGATCGCTATAGGGCAAGCTACAAGCAATCCACAAATTCATATCCCAGCTAGCAGACAAGTGCCAACCATTCAGTTATCTCTTGCACAAAAACATTCCATTCAGATGGCATGAAAGGTGTGAAGAGGCATTCAATAAGTTGAAAGAATATCTTATGAATCCACCCATTCTCATGCCTCCTATTCAAGGGAAACCATTGATACTCTACATATCTGCTACACCTACAGCTCTTGGGGCTCTTCTAGCGCAACAAGATTATGAGAATAAAGAAAGAGCCGTCTACTACATCAGCCGAACATTAGTGGGATATGAATTGCAATACTCATAGATAGAAAGATCATGTCTTGCGGTAGTTTTTTCTTCACAAAAACTCTGACATTACATGCTTGAACATCCAGTTAAACTCATTGCAAAAATAGATCCACTGAAGTACCTACTAAGCAAAGCAGCTCTCACAGGTCGCCTAGCTAAATGGGTAATGCTCTTAAGCGAATACAACATTGAGTATGTAGACAGAAAAGCTATCAAGGGATAGATCATTGCTGATCAACTAGCGGATGCACCATTATAGGACACCACACCGATGCAATTTGAGTTTCCAGATGAATCCCTATTTAACATATCAACATATTCCTGGAAACTTTACTTCGATGGGTCCTACACAAATCATGGATTAGGGGCAGTAATCTTGTTTGTGACTCCTCATGGTGACACAATTCCAAAGTCTTACCATTTGTTATTCCCATGCACCAATAACATAGCAGAATATGAAGCCTTAGTAATTGGTCTCAAGATGGCAACTGTGTGGAAAATCCAAGAGCTACATGTCTACGGTGACTCTCAACTTATAATCAATCAAGTCAACGATGATTACCAAACCAAAGATGACAAGCTTGTCCCATACAAGTGGATGGTCGATAACTTCAAAGAACACTTTGTAATCATCTCTCTCGAATAGATACCTAGGATCGAGAACAAAGCAATAGATGTCATGGTAACCATTGCCTCTCTCCTCGAGATACCTAAAAAATGAGTCACGGTACAAGTTCTTAGTAGAAACTATCCGACAACCAACTTATGATCTTCCTGAGACCCATTCCATATGCCTTCTAGTTGGATCTGATGCACCTTGGTATGGTAAGGTTTACACTTACCTCAAGGACAACATCCTCCCACCTGACCTATCTTCTAACCAATGATGAACTTTTATACGCCAAACCTCTCGCTATACCATCATTGTTGATGCCCTATACCGACATGGTCTAGATGGTACTTTACTCCATTGTTTAGAACGAGAAGAATCCATAACCGCCTTGCAAGACGTGCATGAAGGGATCTGCGGAATGCACTCTAGTGGTCCTTCCTTAGCCAAGAAACTCATGCGCTTGGGTTATTACTGGCCGAACATGGAAATGGATTCATATTAGTTTGTCAAGAAGTGCAAGCAATGCCAAATACATGGGAACCTGATACATGCACCAGCTCAAGAGTTGAGACCTTTAATGACACCTTGGCCCTTTTGCCAATGGGGGCTTGACCTTGTGGGAAAAAATTATCCACCCTCATCCAACGGCCACAAATTCATCATAACTACCACTGAGTATTTTACAAAGTGGATTGAAGCCGTTCCCCTCACCACCGTCACAGGTAAGCAAATCTCCTCATTTATCCTGAATTACCTCATCTGCAGATACGAAATTCCTTCATCCATTATCACGGATAACAGAAGACCATTCAAAAACTAAGATGTCCAAGAACTCTGTGAACAATTCAAGATCCAACACCGTTTCTCCACTCAGTACTACCCCCAAGGTAACGGTCAAGCTGAAGCATCTAGCAAGACCATCTTGAAACTTCTCAAGAAGACAGTCAACGATGCTGGCCGTGATTGGCATATCCAACTCAATCCTGCTCTGTGGGCCTACAGAACCAGTATACACACTCCCACAGGTGCTACACCCTATGCCCTGGTCTATGGCTCAGAATCTATCCTCCCCATTGAGGTTGAATTACCATGTCTCAGGGTGTCGTTAAAAGGCCTCATATCAGATGAAGAATACAGAGTCTCCAGGTTATAAGAACTAGAATTGCTAGAAGAGAGGTGACAGAAAGCCTTTGATCATCTCAAAGCATATCAACAAATGATGTCAAGAAGCTATAACCACAAAGTTCGCCCAAGAATCTTCAAAGTTGGAGATCTCATTCTTAAGGAGAATCCTCGCAACCAACAAGATAGAGAAAAGAAAGGCAAGTTCAAACCCAACTGGCTTGGGCATTATGTAATTGTAGCAACATACAGACGGGGGCATATCAGTTGGCAACGTCAAAGGGTGAGCTATTCGATGACCCAATCAACAACATGCATCTTCGTCGGTTCTATACCTAGGAGAACCACAAATGTAAGGGGGGCATAAAATACAAAAAAATCAAAAACATCAGAAAAATACAAAAAAATCAAAAAATTAGAAAAGTACAAAAAAATCATCCTTTGGTGAAAACCTGGCAATCAGGTGCCTTGGACAGGTATCATGATGAAAACCTGGCAAATAGGCATCATGTATACTTTCTAGCTTTCGTGCAAATAAAAGCAAGTGGTGAAAACCTGGTAAACAAGCATTACTTGTGATAAACTGCCTTATCCATCTTTAGGAAACCAATCACCTTGAGTCCATTCTTCCTTGTGTCCCATTCGACCCATATCTATCCCATAATAGACTCCTGACAGTTACCTATCATGGTTTTATACTCTATCTCTTTGTTGGCCTTGTCAACCAAGGTTTTGTCTCATACCGTATCCATCGCATAAGCCTAGCATAGTGTCTCTTGTTGGTTTTCCATGAACTACATTGCCTCTACATCATCACATAGGCAAGGCCATATTCCTATGCACCCCTGAGGCTCCCATGGTCCCATCCATCACATTTCTTGTCATCTTTCTTGTTGTCTTTCTTCTAGTCCATCCATGGTCCATTAGGGTTTACCCCAAACTACGTTGCCTCTGCATTGTCACGTAGGCAAGGCCATTTAGCAATGAGCCTCCAAGGCACTAGGTCAGTCCCTTAGGTTCCGTCTCACCAATAAGGATTGTGGAATCTTCTCACCAAACAAGCAAGTGCAAGCATAATCCGCGCTTCAAGAAGAAATTTCAACACAAGGTATTTTAACCTATCCAAAGCAAACCAAATACCCAAGGCCTTCTAAATGATTTTACTCAAATTATGGCAAGAAACAAACACATCTAAATGCAAAAATGTTTTGTGGATTGGAAACATAGTTAAAGTACAGAGTCTTGATTTTTGCTATCATGCCTTCCTATGCTACTCGAGGATGCCAAAAGCTAGAGATGCTATGATGGAGGCATGATTCTTTTCTTTGTTTATTATTTGTGGATTAATCTTTAGTAATGTGAATCCTTGTCTAAGGACATGGTCGGCAAAAGATCATCGAGGACACCAAAGGTCTAACATGAATGGGGGCAATCTTTATTTGTTGATACGCAAGAAGTACTCAGGTCATCTAGATTAAATTTTGACTAGATGCTTGTATTAACTTGCTAAATCAAAATCCATGTAAGAAATGCTTAGGTCATCTCGGTTCAATTATACCTAGAAGCTTGTGTTAACTTACAACATTTCAGCAAAAAGTACCAAAAAAATTGCCCAATGATGAAATAAAGCACTCCAAAATACTTGCACCATCAAGATGTCAAAAAATCAAAGCATCCATCAAATCCCTCCATTATACATCCATTTACACATCCATACATCCATATCCCATGCAATAAAATATCCAAACAATACAGAGTGACAATACAAAATGAAGCTTGTGAACCTCGCTATCGAGTCATTCTTCTGTCCAATTAGTCTTCTATCTATCATCCTGTCATTTCTGTGTCGATAGAGTACATTTGGACAACACAAAAACATAATGTCTAGTTGCATATCATTGCATATGAAATAGTAATTTACATGATTAAATCAGTTGCATAAAAAATAGAGTGCATTAGGTCATCCATATCCCATCATCATATAGTGTCAAAAAAAATAAAAAACATAGCAAAGAGCATCACATCAATTGCATAGTCATATAGATATCATTTTGCATTCACGTACATCACAAACACATCAGATAAATCATTTTACACTGCATTAGTTCATATAAACATCAGATAGCATCAGATAAAACATCTAAGTCTACATATGCATCACATCGTATAATCGAAAAGAATCATAAACTCAACATGTAAAACTAGTCGCATAGCTGCATCATCATATACACATCATAAAATGAGTCCAAATGTACAATATCATAGTATCTATCTCTGAATCAAAGTCATATACAAAAATACATCCCAATGGATGATGATACATGTCTCAAAAATACAAGTGTGATACAAGTCTACCCCTACTTCTATGGACCACCACTGCCAACAATGTCTCCCCCTCTGCCAACCCCTGACTGCTGTGGGCCCATCACAGAAGCTCCTGACCTCGATGGATCTGCTCTCTGGGAGGCCGCAGACTGGTTCCTATAGCTAGAGGCCCTCTGACTTGCTAGCATGGCACCATGATACAACCCTCGATAATACTGAGCCTGTGCCTGCGCTCTACCAAGCTCACCCTGCACCTATGCTAGCTCTGTCTGTGTCTAGCCTAACTATGCCTGTGCCTGCTACACCTACCCAACCAAGAAACTAGTCGCTGCGTCTGTCCCTAGGGCTTCCAATGCGTTATCTGACTCTAGATGGATAACTCGTATCCGTGCGTCGACCATATCTCTCTCTCAGGCCAATCCCACAATCACCTCTGCGTCTGTCTCTCACCGGCTGTTGGCTCTCCTGAGCTGTGCCCTCAGCTGTCTAATCTCTCTCCTCAGAGTGGCTATCGCCCTCTCCTGCATGCCTGACTGTGCTGGACCCTGAACTGCCTCTACCTGTCTCTACCCTATGGCTGAGGTCTGTGCTGCTGTGCCACCTGTGGGGTGGCGGCATCTGCGCCTGTTGTGGTACCTGCTGTGCAACCTGTGATGGCACTGCTTGCTCAACTCTCCTCCTCTGTCTAGGTCGACCTCCATCATCTCCATCATCTCCGTCGTCTCCTCTATCTCAGCCACCCCCTCATCATCCTCTCCTCCTCCTCCAGCCCACCTGGCCCTCATCATCTGAGTCTGCCTCATCTATGTGAGGCACCAACATCCCAGGCCCTGAATATCTCAGAAAGGGGTGTGCAGTAATCCAGTCCTCGTAATCCTACATCATCCCTGCATCTGCTATCTCCATCCTCATATCCCAGGTGACATAAGGTGTCTGCCGAAACTTTGCTAGGGCCTCCTCATAGGATGCCATCGGCCCCCATCTGACCCTCTCCACATGTGTCCATGCAAAATAAGCCTACCCTTGTGGCATGCCCTACCTCTTGCCAAACTGTCTCAGTACTCTGCCAACAATCTGCCTCTCTAGTATGTGGTGAGTCCATCCTATCAGCCATCTCATTTGAAAGCAATAAGGTAACTCATCTACCTCATCATCTCAAGGCTGGCAATCTAGATATGGTCGCCAGACGACCACATCTACCCCGTCTAAGGCATGTCTCCAATACTCCAGCTTCCCTAGCCTATGCTGGGAAATTACCCCTGCGTAGCCATAGCTGTATGGCTCCCCTCTTTGTCTAGCGAAAACACAAATCGATCTCGTGATTGCTATGTGCCCCATAGCCAAAACTGTAATAGTGACACACTGGCCGAAAGGCTCGTGCTCTGGTTGTATACTACCTGGTGCATGTCGTGATACAAGTGAGCCAATACATAGACACCCCATGCATATCGGGTGCCCTCTGTCACCATCCTCTCCATGATCCTACCCCATCCAATGGGGAATCCATGCGATCTCTTGTCAGGGCACACAACGCCTCCAATCAATCCTGCCACAATCCTAGGGAAGTAGTCGTAATAGTCATAGATATCATGCCATGGGATAACCTGTCCTACCAACTCTGGGTCATCAAATACTCGCCTGCACTCGGCGAGTCCCGCACCTCTCTGTGGGTCATACTCCACAAGCTCACCATCAATAGGCAGGTGTAGAATCTGATAGACATCCTCTAGAGTGATGGTCATCTCGCTAGTAGGGAGGTGGAAAGTCCAATCTTCATTGTGGAATCTCTCCACTGCAGTTGTCAGTAATCCATGGTTCACCCAAACCTCAGGCATGAAACATACATAATCCAGTCCCATAGCACCAAGCGCCTCTCTATCTATCTCAGTCAGCATATATCTCTGCAACAAGGGCATAGGGAACTGCTCCCTAGACTATAGTGTATCCCATATCTCCTCCTGCAAGCATGTAAAGCAAGGCATCAACCTCAAGCTGAAAAATCCCATACTCAACATATCTATATCGACTAACTTAGCATTTCAAATTGATTAAAATAGCAAACTACATCTCTCGACTAGATTCCTGCAATCTCAGAGATAGCTTATCGATTGATGTGTCAAAAAAGACACCAATCAGGTTAATTTCGCTAAGTAATCTGCCTATCTATGGCATATGTGCCACAACAGGTGGTAAATGCACCACTTTTTCACAAAACTGCCGTTTCTTGTCCTATGTGCCACTTCCGGCAAAGGTGCTGCAACAATCAATGTATGCGCCGTCCTATTATATGTATGCATAGCTTTCATGTAGGTGCCGCAAGATGCTGTATATGCACCACCAAATAATGTATGCACCGCCTAAAACTATTCATGCGCAGCTCTAGCAAATGTGCCATTTCATTTCACATATTCGCTACAAAATGACATATGTGCCGTTATACGTTTCAGCGCATCTGTTTACCTATACTTTCTCCTATCATTTATTGCTACCTAACTTGACCCTAGGGGAAGGTTTTTGGGATACATACCGGGGGTCCTACCTCTGCTAGTAGACCAAATCGACGAACACACTCAAATCGATGCTCCTCGTGTGGAATGTCTGCCTCTCTAGCTGCCATGCTGCTCCAAAGTTGCTCTAAGCTCTCCAAGACAAATCCAAATAAGACAAGTGTGCAAATGAATTGTCTTGTGGACTCGACCCCTATTTATAGTTTGCAAAACCCTAATTTGGCTAGGTGGTGACTGTGACTCGCCCATTTTTTTCTTCCAGTTTTCTTCCCCTTTCTCAGAAACGTGTCTTGTTTTCTTCCAACCTAACCTAAACCCTTCATCTTCATGAGATTGTCCATCTCACGCCTTCTGCCTTTTTCCCGTCCAATCTCCTGAGAGGCATCCTATCGTCAAACTTGTACCAGGGGCAAATTGGGGCATGTATCATTGTCAGACTATTTATTCTTTGAAGCAACACAGTAAACTGCATCGCATCAAAGAGGGGCAAAATGTATATGCCTAAAAATGACACGATTCAGTCTAAATAAATATTCTTAATATTTATTCCCTTCTTATTTCTTCTATCAATTAAATAAATATTCTAAGATTATTTGATTGGTTCATTATCCCATAATTAAATAAAATCAATTTATTTAATTAAATTTCCCAAATTCTTCTAAAGTCTCACATAATTAAATAATCTTACATTATTTAATTAATCCTAAATTCCTCTATCCTAAGTCCTAATTCCATAAATCCACCTCACCAATCCACCTCACCTTTCCACCTCACCATGTTGCACATGTAATTAAATATTTCAAATATTTAATTAGCTATTATTCTCTCACCCACATGTCCTATTTCTCCTCTAATCAAAATTAGTTAACTCCTCAATCAAAACTATTAACTAATCAATCAATTATGTCAGCTCCTCAATCTATTCAGGTAACTGATCAATCAATTCTGTCAATTCCTCAATCCATTCTATTAACTCTTCAATCAATTTTGTTAACTACCCTGTTACATAATGGAAGTGGGACACTTGTCCTCTTTTTATTCATTGCACATTCCTCAACCATTCTCAACCATTGATCTTCTCATTTCATATCAACCGTTGATCTTCATCCTCCCAAGTCTATAAATGAAACCTCATTCTTCCATTCTTATCATCCAGGCTATTCGTATTGTTACTCTACAGAAATTCACCAGTGTGCCTTTGGCACCCCAATACAACTTGCTTGAGATCACCCAAAGCTTTGAAACTTCTCTTCATTGCACGTTTATCACCACAGCCATTCAATATCAACATTCTTGAAAATAGCAAAGGAGTGCACTCTCTGAGGGCCTACTTCATACAAACAAGGATGATCTTGATCGGCAACAATAGAAGTTTTGATTCAAGGAAGGTTTGCATTGTTGTATTCATTGCTTCATTTTACTCAATCTTCTTAGTTTCACTATTCTATTGAGTTATGGGTATTTGATGTTGTTCATTGCATATTCATTGTTGATCCTATTTTACCCTTAACACCCAGATCAATTCCTTCTTCTAACATGCAGCCCTCTACACTTCGACGATCTAGCATAAACCCATGCTAGGAACCTTTAACAAAACACTATATCTGATCCTGCAATGCATGAACATGAGAAAAAATAGAAAACAAACATAAACCCTAACTATTATGTACACAACCATTCCACCAATTTAGAGAATCAACTGGTGGAATGGATAAATGAATCTATCTAACCTCAGCAAAATGATAAATTCCATACCCATAAAATAACATAACAGGATCTTATATTGATGTTTTCAGAAATGTTTACAGATGCTCTATCTACAACTTTACAACTGAATTGAACTACAACTAACCACCACACTGTACTCTACTCTGTTCATTCGATCATCTGGGGGGTATTTATCTACTTACCCTCGGTAGTACAGACTTGGTTCCCAGCGGCTGGGAGACACTTCCAACCGACTGGGAGATCTAACCAACTGACAACCTAAAAATAGTAAGCATTGGTCAAACTGATCTTATTACATTGAAGGGTCATTTAGGACCTTATTGAAAACAAAAAAATAAACATAAAACAACTAAATGCCTTAAGGAGGCCACTGTGGGTGAGGTGCACCTACACCATACTCCCCAATTTGAAAAGAACTCATGTCCCATGAGTTAAGTCTTTGACTGAATCCACCTGTATCTTCTGCTATCACATATCAGCCCCATGATCTCTGGACTACAACCTGCTGCCATGGAGGCAAATACTCATGCCTATCACTGTAGGCTCTTCTCACATCTTGCTGGTCAATCTTTCAAACCATCATCTCTGTCTAAATATGGACAGTGGAAACCTCATTTACTACTGTGGCAGAATGTGCTTGTCTTTCAACTTTTAGAGGGCAAACAATAGTCCCTATGATGATTGCATCCTTGTCATCCCAATCAGCCTGTGGCTATGTAAAAACTTGTTTCTGGACCTTAGTCAGAACTAAAATCTTCTTCAAACTGTGATCTCCTTTCCTTGAGATATCCTCAATTGCCTTTGACTCTGCTGTAGGCATCTTCACAAACTCCTTCTTACCGACCAAAATAATCTTACCTGTTGTCTTTGCTTCAGCATCCTCCTGCAATGGTGCCAACATAATAGTTCTCCCATCCTTCTTGATGGTGTAAGTATTAGCATACCCATCATACAATGCTCTCCTATCAAATTGGCATGGCCTACCCAACAGTAGGTGACAACATTCCATGGATAATTTGTCACACAAAACTCTATCCTGATATTCTCCAATCTGAAAATCAACATATGCATGTTCATATACCAAAAGTGATTGACTATCACTTATCGAAGATGCTTTGTAAGGATTTTGATGTGGAATCCTTTTCGATTTCAGTTAATCCACCATTTCCTGAGATACCATATTATCTGTTGTACCAGAATCTATTACTACCTTGCATACTTTACCTTTGCTTTTACAATTGGTCCTAAAAAGAGCTCTCCTTTGCAACATGTCCTTGGATATCTTTAGGATTGTTCTCCTTAACATCAATGCTTCTCCCTGCTCAGGATACGCATAACTTTTATTAGTGTTTGAGCTTGTCCCACTTTGATCATCAGATTTTTGGACCAGATTTGTCCTCCTTTCTCCTACTGAGGTTGTTGCTTTTTCTGGACATTTGAATGCTGGGTGACCATATTCACCATAGGTATAACATTTTTTTGAGAATGTATTAGAACCTCTTCCATTGCCCAATCTACCTCTGGTGCCTTTCCATCCACTTCTGAAATCAGACTGTTCTTGTCTTTTACTAGCCTCTTATGGGTTCTCATTGGCTTGCCTTGTTGTAGGAGTTGATCCTCTTCCTCTAAAATTACTGCCCCTTCCTCTCATGGGCTTATCTTGTCTCTTTTTCATCTTCTACTCAATCCTGATTGCCATTTGATAACATTCTTCCACACTCCTAGGGTTAGCCAAAACTAATTCATCCTGTATATTCGATCTCAAACCAGCCAAATATCTAGCAACTTTTTCAACCTCATTCTCATGATGACTAGACCTCATACTCAATTTATAAAGTTCTTCAGTATATGCCTTCACATCCATTTCTTTTTGTCTTAAAAATTGAATCTTTTTAAACATTTGAACCTCATAATCGTTGGGTAAAAATTTACCTTTGATCCTTCCTACCATCTTGTCCCATGAAGAAATCTTTGACTTACCTTACTTTCTTCTCTCTGATTGTACATAATCCCACCATACCAAAGCATGACCTGTCAATTTGGTCTTTGCAATCTTTACCTTCTGCTCCTCAGGAACTTCCTCACATTCAAAGTGATTGTCTAATGCAGCAATCCAATCAAGTAACTCTTCCTCATTTAAACTTCCAGTGTACTTTGGAACATCAATCTTTACCTTAGGTTTGTCATTCTTGACTTCCCTTAACAGTTTTACAAATCTCTGATCTTCAGCATTCAGATCTTCATCTACCTCTTCAAATTCTTCAACTTCATCTTCTTCCTTTTCTGATTCAGTTTCTTCCACTTCTCTTCTTTTGTTTGTCTCCAATGCTGCAAGCCTGGCTTGAAGTGCTTCAACAAGCTCTTTCATCTTCCTCATCTCCTTAGCATGTTTTTCCTTCATCTCCTGCAACTTTCTGGCAGTACCATTACCTTTTGGAGGCATCTTGTCAACCTCTCAATCCTTCTACTTTTGCCTTCTTAGTGATAGAATCAACACACAACAACCCAAACCTTTTGCTGACCTCTGATACCACTATGATGCAGAGCCATCCACCACTCAAACCCTAACATACAATTGCAAATGTATGTCTATGCATTATTTAATATGCATACAAATTTCATTTTATAAACCCTTCGCTTTACTTGCCTATAGGCAACACCTAATACTATTGGCCACTATGCTTGGTATCTCCCCTTTGCTTCACCTTACACCGACTCCAAACTCCTTATCGCCGAGACTCCTTCTATTGGTGAAGTCTTCATTCCCTCTACCAATCCCCACTCTCTCACCGACACATCAGTCCAATGTATGAACGCACTGCATATTCGCTTCATACATACAACTCGCAACCTACTCTCCTGGTGCCCTTACCTACTACTACTAGTTGCACCTTGTATCCATAGAACAAAACTTCTTCCAACCTACCTGTGGTTTACCACCTCGATCGGTCATCCTTTGCATCATTTGACCATGTATCTTTTAACATACTTTCATGATATACATGTGAACACTGTTCACTCCGCCGAACATACCTTTGACCATTGACCTCTTTGTATCAACCCGATGTACATTTGCGATGTACATTCATCACATACAACTCAGACATGCAACTGACGGATACACAGGAACTATCTTCACATGCAACAGGGGTATACACATACACTGTCTTCGACATACAAAAGACATATACTCATAAATTGTATAACTTGTTATACTTTTGTAACATACAAACCCTAATGTGCATCTGCGGGATACTCACAACATTCATCTGTGGGATACATAGAAACTATATCCAACATACATTTTTAGTATATAAAGGAATTGTATATTCGATATACTTAACCTTGAATATTCATAACATGCATTTTCAAATATGCATTTGACTGAATCTTGACTTTCTTGTATGCCGACTGGAATCTTGGACTTTTTCCCTCCTTTGTATCTGCGATAGACAAATGCAAGCTACACAGAACATGCAAAAGTGATATATTCTTAGATTGTATATCCTTCATGCAAAAGCGATATACACACACTTTGTATGTCTCTCCAAACCACGTGGATTTTTGCTGTTTTGATCCACTTTCAATTCACGATTTCCCAAATCAGTTCCTTCTTCCAACATGCAGCCCTCTGCACTTCGATGATCTAGCATAAACCCATGCTAGGAACCTTTAACAAAACACTATATCTGATCCTGCAATGTATGAACATGAAAAAAATAGAAAACAAACATAAACCCTAACTATTATGTACACAACCATTCCACCAATTCAGAGAATCAACTGGTGGAATGGATAAACGAATCCATCTGACCTCAACAAAATGGTAAATTCAATACCTGGAAAATAACACAACAGGATCTTATATTGATGTTTTCAGAAATGTTTATAGATGCTCTATCTACAACTTCACAACTGAATTGAACTACAACTAACCACCACACTGTACTCTACTTTGTTCATTCAATCATCTGGGGGGTATTTATCTACTTACCCTCGGTAGTATAGACTTGGTTCCCAGCGGCTAGGAGACACTTCTAATCGGCTGGGAGATCTAACCGACTAACAAACTCTTAACTAACAACCTAAAAATAGTAAGCATTGGTCAAAATGACCTTATTACATTGAAGGGTCAGTTAGGACCTTATTGAAAATAGAAAAATAAACATAAAACAACTAAATGCCTTAAGGAGGCCACTGTGGGTGAGGTGCACCTGCACCACTTATAGATTGCCCCCTCAAATAAGAAAGTTGCACAACTAAGTAATTGCCTTTATCCAAAACATAGGCAAGGATTAATTGTACTCCCACACTTACCTATATTTACTTTGTAGTGATGTGTTGTTGTTGTCCTACTACCAATTTCCAAAACAAATAGAAACAAGATCATGGAAGTTTGAACAAAATATAAAATTAATGATAGGGAGAGGGAGAAACTCACCATATCCATGGAGCTATAGAATACTAGGCATACTATGCATGTGACTTTCCAATTCCAGCCTTTAAAAAATGACAATAAATAGACTCACACATACTAGCATGGAAAATATTGAAGAATGCTTTGTGAATAAAGGACAAGAGGGCTTAAGTTTTGTTTAGGTTCTAAGAGATAACTACTTGGCAACTGTGGAGTGCTTGCAAAAGAGTTTAGTCTAGAAAAATATACCATCAATAAAAAGAAACCAACCCAAATTCTAAATGCATCATAGGAAAGTAAAATCATCATAATAAAGTGAGATATGTGTGAGATGAGATCTAAGAACTAGAGATCATGTAAGAGACTAGAGCTAGAGATAACAAATGAATATACACTTCACAAAATGCTAGGTAAAATGAAGGAGATATAATGAGAAGTGTAAGTTGGAATGAAAGTAAGGAAAATGCAAAAAGAAACCCTAACAATGAAATGAAAAATAAGAGGGTAGTAGTAAATACTCTTAAAGGAAAACCAAAATGCTATGTGGAGGTAAAGAGAGCTAATTTAAACCAAAAACTAATCATGCAAAAAATGCGGGCCCTTCTAAAATAAGGGTCCAAATGAAAAAAAGGAGGGCAGAATGGAAAATATCCAAAGCCAAAAAGCTTTCCCCTAAACAAAAATAGATTATAGGGAAAAGGACAAAAATTGAAAGATGAAAAACTAGGCATCTATTGATGAAAGTTAAAAAGCTGATAATGGAAATAAGAACCAACTAATGGCCTACAAATCTAGCAATACTGCCTTTTGTTTATACTCTAGGACTACATTGAGGTTTGGGTAGACAACAAACTTTATTATTTACTCTATATGTATGTAACTGTTATTGCTAACCATGGACACAATGGAATGACATGATATAGAACTATTAGTGTTGGGACTATATATGTATATTGATACAAAACTAACTAAACATAGGTTGTTTGATTACTTATGAACTTCCCTAGATATTAGAGACACATCAAGACAAATGAGCTAGGGGTCAGAAATAATAGGTGAGGATACAATCATAACTAAAATATCAATCTTCGTCCATACAAGATCACAAAAATAGGGAAAGACCTCAACTCATAGACTCACCCTAGACTAAACTAATAGATTAGACCAAATGGAGGGGAAAAGTCAATCAAGAGGATCCACCTAAAGCTATTTTCATCAATAATAAATGTATTTTATTCCATCAAGTTTATTTTCTTTTCTTTTATCTTTACTTGCTTTTACTCTAAAATTTTGCATTTGCTTTTGATTTACAAATTAGCTTGCTTTGTTTTATCTTGAATTTTGTACTTTGCATTTTTATTTTATAAATTTAAAACTTTTGGAAATTTGAATTTTATATTTTTTGTATTTTATCCCTATCTTTATATCCCCATGTAACTAATAAGATATGAGGGCTCACCACCAAAGGATAGAGAAGGTGAAAAATGTAATTTTTATTTATTTTTGACTTGGATGGTTTTTTCTTCTTCTCTGATAACAAGGATCATAGTAGGATGGGATCTTTGGGATGAACTCTCAATGAGGTAAGAGATGGGAGGATTTCACTATTAGCTTCTAGAATGAACACATGTTGAATTGTCCATGTTATGGGGAAAGTGGGAAGGACCAAACATGTACTAGTCAAAAAATGTCTACTCAATATTGGGTGATACATATGTATAAGGATAAAAATAGGATAATAGATGATAGTATGTGAGGATAAGGGGAAAAAGTCTAGGAAAGACACAACTAGTTCCTTAAAAATACTACAAGCCAAAGTATGCTTGTTATAGAGAGATACTATTAGATGCAAAAGATAGAGTATATGTTACTGGTGGGTCCAACATGTCTTATGCTTTGCTCCAAAGGACATTACTATCAATTAGCCTAAACAGAAATGTTATATAAAAATTATGCTAGATATTCCAATATCTATTACTGTCATTTCTTTGTAGATCAATTCTTCTCCTAATAATAATATTAATTTTTAATTTAGTAGAAAAATTATCATGGATGGTAGGAGAACCAATATCTGTAACAAATTGATACAAATACTCATTGTGAGTGTGTCTGATCTTAACCACCCATGTCTAGTTGGGTCTTCTGATTAAATCAAAATATTTTTCATAGTATGTTGAATAGAGGTCATTATTTTCTCATAATGGACCTACATTCATGTTATAATTTTTTTTAAAATCTAATATTAGACAAAACATAATACATATTGTATTTTTGTAAAGAAAATAATAAGGGCTACATGCCTACAGAATGGCATTTCCAAATGACTTCATTTGATCCCTCAAAAGGTGAAGTAAAATTGTTTTTTTGTTAGTATTTTGATAGGTACGAAGGAGACACTATCAATAGTTTGATTTAAGCCTAGGAGGGGTCTACCCAAGGGGGTCTAATATAACAGGGTTTGATCTAACCTCCTTCAATCAAACCCCCTTGGATGGAACCCCTCTAGGATGTAATCATTAATTTTTCTAAAAATATATGATTTTAGGAAAAAATCAAGATGTCCCACAAGTGGGACACACTATTGTGGGCTTTGCCTTGTGGTATAATCCTATACATCTCTTGATGTCATGGCTAGGCATGCAATAATAACATAAAAACACCTTTGAACCATAACTTTAAGGTAGAAGAAGGGAGGTATCCAAAGGATAAACAAGAGGAAAAGTGACAAGATCGACTATCAATATATATAGTCAATATATATAGAATCTATAAGATCATTCACCATGTGTTATAGTCCCATGCATCTCTTAATTTCACGGCCAGACATGCAATGATATTAGAAAAACTTCTTTGAGCCATACCTTCAAGGTAGAGGAAGAGAGGTATCCAAACGCTAAATAGGAGGAAGACTGACAAGATTGACTACAAATAGTTAATTCATGATAGAGTGGAGTGAATCGATAAATTAAAAAATAAAATTAACAATTAGACTATGGGTAAAAAAATTGTAAATTAGAAGAAGAGGCTAAAGGAAATAGATACATGATGAACATTGATTTTTTGTTCCACCAGTGATAAGATTGGATTAGAATTAATATTGTTAAATGTAGGTATATATACTTTTAAAGTAAAAGAAGAGGAAGTAGAAGAAGTATAATGAGGAAAAGAGAGATCAAAATTAACAATTATTCTTTTCAAATTTAGTTTCATAATCTTTCAAGCTAGCAAAAAGATCCAAAAAAATGGTGTAATGCTAGAATAGGACCCTATCTTGTATTGATGGTAGTGAATTCTCAACAATGATACATCAAATATCATAATCAAGTAAGTAGTAATGCATCTTAAAGTAAGAATAGATTGGAAACAAAGATTGAAATCATCCATCTAGCTAATGTGGCTTTTCTTGCAACGTATTAGATTAATAAAATTAACCTTCAAGCCTATCTAGACTTGAATGTGTCTAGCAAATACCTAAACAAGATCAACAAAAGAGTGGATAGAGTTATATATGGAAGAGAATAAAACCACCCAAATGCATAGTCCTTGATTATTCTTTCAAAGAGCTTGATAAGAATGTGATAATCACATATAAAATCTATACAAGATGCATTAAAAAGATTGCATATGTGTCATAGGGTCCCCTTTACCATCACACTACAAAGAAAGGAGTTACAAATACATAGGAGAAAGGATGTGATATTCTATATGGAGAAATAAGGTTATGATAAAGATCCCTAGTCACCTTATGTGTAGAAGGCGGGTGAAGTCAAGTTTTTGGTGCATGGTTTTAAGGTGATGTAAGACATAAGCTATAATAATGGACTAAAAGATTGGGTATAGCAAGGGCAAGATAAAGGAGGTAGGTAAAATCCATAAGAAGGGGGTGGATAAGGGAAAGGAGGTAGGACCTATGAAAGGGACAAGGAGTAGGGCCTAATATGTGAGTAGGGCCTAATTTGTAAAGAGGGAGGAATGCCATACATGGAAGGATAGAAGTAGAATATGAAAAGGGGTTTGAAAAGGAGGAGGAGGAGTATTAGCATTGACAATGTGGACAATACACTACTAGAAATCGAGTCCCGAGGAATGAGATAAAATCATCTAGCACAAAGCATCGACCAAAGAAGAAGTGTTGATGCCACCCATCCTTATGAGACCCAACTTCATTTGTATGGGATTGTATGTGAAAGGTGATATTTTGATAATTTTGGTATTTAATATATTCATAATATGTATCATGGTCAAAGTTCTAATTAGAAGTAAAAATTATAGCTTCTTCACTAGTGGGAAAGGGAGTAAGATCAAATGTAGTAGGATTGAGGCAAAGGCTATGCTAGGGAGTGAGAGAACTATGATGGGGAAGGTCAGAAGTATGGTGAGAAGGGGGCATGAATAAATAAGAAAGTAAAGGTTCCACTAGGGACAAAGAGTAAGCCTAAGAGACCAAAGGTGGATAGGTCGCAAGAATGGGTGAAGGGGTGTTGTGAAGAGGGAAATGGAAAGCAAGTGTAAATGGAAATGTGCTCCAATAATTTATGTATTTTTAAAAAGGGAGTTGTATGATATAAGATTTCTCAATATTTAGAAAAAGAGAAAAGTTGTTATGTTTTGTGTTGCCGATTTTTATGTTTTGAAAACAACTGAACTAGAATCACGTTCACCAAACGAAAGAGTGAATTTAACCCTCATAAATGTTTAAGAGTTGTAATTTCTTTTTATGTGTTTATTATATTAAAAAATATATATTTTAGTCCAAACTCTTTCTAATCTTGTAGAATATTCAAATTCATTTCAAACCAAAAATAAAATCTTATTCAAAAGATACAATATATTTAAAATTAAATTAAAAAATTGAAAAGTTCATAAATTTCATCCAAACAAAATATAACTATCAATCTCTTATCTAGTTTCATGCAAGTGAGAACTTGATGTATTGCCTTTCCAACTTTGTTATAAAAGAAAAGCATACATATTTAATCATCCTCCACCACATAATATAAAAGTTTATTCAGATGTTTAGAGATGCTATTTGTTTTTTTTCAAAAAAGCCTCGATTCCATTAAAGTATAGAAAATAAGTTGAAGTTCATGTTGAAGTAAAAGACACACGGCTCTATAAATCGACAAAAAGTCTTACGCTTATTAGATAATATAGTTATTGAACAAAGCATAGTCGTTGCCAAAAAATCAGCACAGGCATAACGACAACTTAGTTACCTCCATGACATGTGAAGCAAATTAAAGACACTAATGAGAAGGCATAGAGTATATAAGAAGTCTTCTGCCATTAGTCCTGCCATAAATTGCTGTCCTTCAACCAGAGCTTACAGTTATAGACAGAGCAGAAGGCCTGCAAAAATGTCATTAGTAAGAGTATGAACGTAGCCAGTAAAGACAGACACGGCCATGAACTAAATATGTATTTCTTCGTGTATTCCACCATGGCGATGCTCCATGTCCGGTTATAATAGCGATTCACGTCCGTAATAACTTGATCTAAATGCTTAGCTTTTGTCAATTTCACACATTTCCCCATGCCGTTCCATAGGCTTGCCACTTTCCCATCGCTTTCCTGGTGATTGTAAATGATTCCGCTGTCTCTCAGCAGCCGAGCATCTTCCTCTGTGTCGACGATGCCGTTCATGAAATCGATGTAGCGAATGAAGATGAAATCAAAGGGCGCAGCCGAAGCTTCGAACGCCACCAGATTTCTGAGAATCACTTCTGTGTTTGAATCCAATCTCACTTTGGGCAGATAAAGCGTGGCAGTCGCCTTGTCGAAGCGAATAGTGGTGAGGTCTCCTGTCGATGGGAAGGAACTTCACTCCTGCAGAATATAAATCGGCAACAGAGGGAATGGCCAGCTCATCCCGTACTGTAGGGGGAATCTCTGCGGAGGAGCTTCCTTCTTCTTCCTCCTCTGTTTTATCAGATCCGAAAAGAAAAGAAAAGGGCCCCTTCAATAGTTGCAGCACCGGCAGCTTACTCAGAGCAGACAGGAGGCGAAAGGGCATTTTCGTCACGAACCGGACGATGTGCAACAAACGAAAAGCATTTTGATACAGAACTGAGATCTTGTGGGACGCTTGATTTGTCGGGTGAAAGCGGCTGCTCGTCCTCATCGCCCTTTGCGTTGAGATCATCTTTGTCCCCAAACAGGACAAGAGAAAAATAGAGTGCCTCCAGTATGTGACTCCTCTCTTTTATACGCAGCCTTGAACTGTCAGACACGTTGAACAAAACTGGCGACAATTTCATTAAAGCAAATCTTACCAGATTGCAGAGCCTCTCTTCTGCCATGCCTTCTGAGCCTAGCTGCATCTCCAACAGCTTCTGCAAGAGAAATAACGGCACCTGATTTTCCAGCATCATCCCGTCTCTCATTATGGCGTTGTGGGTAGCCCTTCTGCCAAATGGATCTAAAACTTTTGCCAGCTGATTCCGTTCTGAAAAAGCTTCGTCAGCGTGCTTGACGAAGAATTGCAAGCACTTCAGCACAAAGCAGGCGTCCAATGCCATGAGCCATGCCAGCACTTCGCCGTTGTAGTCGAGGTATTTGTGATAGCAACTACGAATTCGGCGCTCGTAGTTGCGTACCTCTTTGACGACGGAATCGAACCCGAGACCGTCTAGTCTTTTCTGGAATTGCCGAGCAGCAACGAACTTGTATCTCTCCATTTCGTTCAGCTCGGATCTCCAATGGTGATATGGCCCGATAGAAACACACTGCGGAATGTATGCTTCTGGGTTCGCTGCCAACATTTCGTTGGGCACGTTGAACATAGAGGTACAAAATTCTTCTTCTTCCTCCTCTCTCTGCAGATTATCCCTCACTTGAATAATCCAGAGATCTGGATCAATCCTTGCTTGAACTGCATGTTAGTTTTTAGGATCAGAAATGTAAGCAATCAGAAAATGTAACACATAAGATAATAAATACAGCAGGTACCTTGGGAAAACCCTCCCACTCGAGCGAGAAAAACCCAGCAAATATATCTCTTATATATTGAAGGAATAAGAGTAGAAATCTGCTTACAACTCAGGCCAACACAATGCCAAATTTGATACAATGAATAATAGCACCTCTTCTAGATGCAAAGATACAAATGAATATGTTTATCCTTGAAGATCAGTCTGCTGCTAATGGAAATGATGATCTGCAGCTAAAGATATTGAATGAAGTGATTCAATTGAAGTATATATACAAATCAAGGTGACTCTTCATATGCATTGGCGACTCTTCATATGCTTTGGTGTTTCTTCATATATTTTGGTGTCTCTTCATATATGACTTTTCATTGAGTCGACCTAAGTAAATCTCCCGACGCTACAATAACATCAACACTCCCTCTTAGCTAGGGAGATATCTTTCCAGATATGTCATAGAGTCTCTCAACATGACACCCACAATGGCTACACCTATTAGTGAGAAGAATTTATCATGGAGTCTCTCAACATGATATCATCATGGAGTCACTCAACATGATGTCCACCATGGCTACTCCAATGAGTGGAAGAAAACTAGTGCATAAGTGCCCATCACGAAGTCACTCAATGTGCTATCGTCATGGAGTCTCTCAACATGACGTCCACCATGGCTACTCCCAGAGGGTGGAAAGAAACATGTGTACAAGTGCCCATCACAGAGTTACTCAACGTGATGTCGTCATGGAGTTTCTCAACATGACGTCCACCATGGTTACTCCCAGAGGGTGGAAAGAAACATGTGTACAAGTGTCCATCACGGAGTCACTCAACGTGATGTCGTCATGGAGTCTCTCAACATGATGTCCACCATGGCTACTCCCAGAGGGTGGATAAACACAAGTACAAGAGAATCATCATGGAGTCTCTCAATGTGATGTCCACAATGGCTACTCCCATTAGTGGAAAAGTACATGTCATGGAGTCACTCAACATGACGTCCACCATGGCTACTCCCAGAGCATGGAAAGAATCACATCTCCATCTCAGAGATGGACAAGGGCTTGCACCTCATATTTCTCTATCACAGAGAAATATACACTACAAGGGCTTTCACCTCATACTTCTCCATCACAGAGAAATGTACATTACAATAGATCTTCATGATGATGTGACTCCCTCTAAAGCTCCAAGAACTTACATCAACCTTCTAACCTTCTCGTCCAAGATTGCCTATAATACTTGCCTTAGAGAAATGATTTTCAACACATGCCTCTAGCACTACTGACTTGTGAGAGTTCAGGACTGTTCTCCTCGATCTCATCCTAGATCACCCTATTATGAAATAGGTTTGTTGAGCTATCAATGTCAAATTCAAATTGACAGTCTTGTTCAATTCTATTCTCAATAGCTGAAGCAGTCTTCCAAGCACTGTAACCTTCACTTCTTTTCAGTGAGTCACATAACTCCCTCTTGATCCCTGCCTCGGAGATTGCAAGGAAATCCTCTGGAAGTGAACTCCCCTCCATTGACTGATCTCAGAGCCTTAGTCCTTCAACTCATGCCTTGAATTCCAAGAGATTGCAAGGAAATCCTCTGGAAGTGAACTCCCCTCCATTGACTGATTTCAGAACCTTAGTCCTTCAACTCATGCCTTGAATTCTTGGAATTTAACTCCCTCTGAATGTCATTTCCTCCTCTTTGAAGTAGCTAATTGCAATGATAATCTGAAAGGTTCTCCATTGTTTAGTGTCTTCATCTTTCTCAATCTTCTTTGCTAATGCAAACTCCTCATCCAAGGCTGACCCAACCTTGTGCCTTCGAGAGATGTGCCACCAACTCAGTCCCATGACTACAAGCTATGACTCCAAGATTGTTCATTTCTCCAGCTGCCATGCCTTCCTCACAGGATGCCTCAAGCTCTTCCTCTCATCATCATTTTGCTCCTTAACCCATCTTGGAAGCATTTTAGAGAGATAACTAATAGTTCATAGAATCAAACTATCCCAAAGAGAAATAACCAGACCAATGCTAGAAGCATACATGATTCACTATTCCCAATGCTAGTGCATGAATTAGCTACATCATTACACATAAAATACTTATCTCTTTATGTGGGTCAATTCTACAGATCTAGTTAGGCGCTTGTCTTGCAGTTTCTTCTCAGCTATTAAATGATTTCTCCTTATATGTTGCACTTAGACTAGAAATTGGTTAATGATCTTCATCAGAGCTCGACTCCGTGAGCAGGCTTCAATGGTGAAGATCTAGTGGGTGATTGCTTAGCATTCAGGCCAAGCCAAGGCTCTGGCCATTGCTCATATTCTATCACCAGGCAATAATCAGGGTTCACTAGCTGAGGCAGATCACACGCAAAGTGGACACCATACATAACATTGATTCTCATTGCCGGATCGCTTGGTGAGTATAACCCTGAGATCACCCTAAGAGCTTTCAAATAAACAAATGAGCACACCTGCCCTCTTAGTCTGTTTCCTCGCTGCAAAATTTTTTGGCGAATTAGACAAAATTGTGATGAGTTCAACCACACCCAATTGTGAAGAAACCCCTCTATGGCTTTCTTCCATCTAATTTTCCCATAATGTTGAAATGAGGGGCTTGTAAAACCTCAACTCCTATGCTAAATTCTTTAGCTTCAAGCTCCCCCATTCCTCCCCCATTGAATGAACTCCCAAGCTTTTAGATAACACTAAAGGCCTTACTCTTCTCAATACGAATGATACAAGTGTGCCCCAGTGCCAATTACCAGATCACACACCATGAACATAATATTGGCTTGGTCTACTCTAATCGCTTCTTCACTCTTATTGGAATGTCAACCCTAGAAACATGCAGACCTGCAGAAATACTTTAGATTTACCTGGGCCAGTTGATTTAGGTTCAAGAAAGACTCCCATCGTGACCTCAGGTATATCTGGGCGCAGGAATTGTTGATAAGGGCTCCAATCACTGGTTAGCAATGATATGGTGTCTCTAACACAATCACTCTTCCACCCACAACTAATTCCAATGATGTGCCTTGACTTTGAACTCCTCCTTTCAGCCTGCTCCGATGCGTCCTAAGTTCCATGAATGCCTTGCGTCAAGAGATTGATTTTTTTTTTCAGCAGAAGCCCACACAACTTTCCACTTCAACCAATTCAATGCATCCACCCTTTATTAGCTCAAAAATTCTCCAATCCGCTCTGGTGCCATCTACCTCACTAATCAAACACAACGAGTCTAGCCAAGCTTTATATGCTTATCTTGAGCGGATGAAAGATCCCAGGTTGAATAGTACAACCACATCATTCAGCATCACCTTCGTATTTTCCATGGTTCCTTCATCTTCTGATCCTCATGCAACAACGGTCATGGAATGGCCTTTATCATAATGCCCACCAAGTCACACTTGGAAAATTCATCAAGTAAGTTCTTCAATTTGTTGAATAGTTCCACCAATGGGAACCTGGCAATCATCTCTTCGCCATCGAGTTCGACACAATCCTCAGCCAGGAGTTCCAAGACATCAATGATAATCATGTCAGTGTTGATCCCAATGACCTAAAGTTTGTAGAGTCTAAACCTGCAGGGTACTGGATTGGAAACCAGTTGCTTCAACTAGATCTCAATAGTGGACACAATATTCAGGCTTGGATCGACTATGATCATACCCAACAAAAATTAAATGTTACAATAGTACAAGATGGCTCACTTCAACATAGAAAGCCTCTTATATCTCTCAAAAATACCTCTGTCTAACATTTTCCAAGAAGAAATGTACATTAGTTTCTTGCATCAATAGAAACGGTCGTTCAAGACCACTGTGTCCTCACTTGGAGTTTTAGCACAAATAGATCCGTGCCTGAGCTAGATATATCTCATCTTCCTTCTTTTATTATGCACAAGAATTCAAACTTGAGACTTATACCAGGTTCTACTACATCTATGTAGACTACAACAAATCCATCTTTATCAACAATTGAAAGATGCAAAAGATTTCCCATCATGCATGATGTACAGTGCATCAACAATTGTTGTGTCTATAGTTGCACACTTTAGATTTCGAATCATTGCCTTATCTACAAGAGTTGTCTCTGCAAAAAGGTTTAGTACAACAACCTATTCACCATATTCTTTTTCTGTACAAATTCTCCTTCAAAGATCTGCCCTTAGGTCTGAAATAATTTGCAACCTTAGATCTACAATACTTTGCCTTCAAGATCTACCCTAGATGAAAAGTTGACTTGACTGCTTAAACAAATTTGATTAGATCTTTTCTTAGACCTGCTCTGATACCATGTTAGTTTTTAGGATAAGAAATGTAAGTAATCAGAAAATGCAACACATAAGATAATAAACACAGTAGGTACTCTAGGAAAACCCTCCTACTTGAGGGAGAAAAACCCAGCAAATATATCTCTTATATATTGAAGGAATAAGAGCAGAAATCTGCTTACAACTTAGACCAACACAATGCAAAATTTGATACAATGAATAATAGCACCTCTTCTAGATGCAAAGATACAAATGAATATGTTTATCCTTGAAGATCAGTTTGCTGCTAATGGAAATGATGATCTGCTGTTAAAGATATTGAATGAAGTGATTGAATTGAAGTATATATACAAATCAAGGTGACTCTTCATATGCATCAGCGACTCTTCATATGCTTTGGTGTTTCTTCATATATTTTGGTGCCTCTTCAGATATTTTGGTGTCTCTTCATATATTTTGATGTCTTTTCATATATGACTTTTCATTGAGTCAACCTAAATAAATCTCCCAACGCTACAATAAGATGAACACTACATTCTTCAATTCCATGATTCCTAGTTGAAGAACAATTTAATGAATCAGGCTATATAGAAATGAAGTAGAAAAGAAAAACTTGGTCACATGCGAGACAATGCGTTGGAGAGTGATATATGCAGATTCAGCATTTACGTTGTGGAATTACTTTTAGATCTTTTCATAGTGTAATATAAGATTTAAATTGAGTTAAATCAATTTTATCCCCTATATGAACTCATGTGAAAGGACATTGCTTCCTTGGACAACAATGTGTTCAAATCAAGTTAACCCCAATGTTTGTTCTTTCTCGCAAAGTTTCCACTGTGTACGATTTATAAAGGCATGCCATCTCTTTCTTTTTTAAAAGCCTTTAAATTGAATGGTAACGAATTCACTAGTGTTCTTAAGACAAGAACTTCTTTTTTATTGAAAAAATATGAATATACATGAGAGAAAGACACTCCACAAACAATGTCAAAGAAGCACAACATGGTGCCCAGAAAAACACAAGACAATGAACAGAAATAAGAAACATATACAACTAACTTGGCAAAGCACACAATCAACATTATTTACAGATATGGAACAAATCAAATTAATACTCCCTCTATACATCCCTTATATCTGTGTTTCCTATAAACAACACTTAGCCATGGCTAAAACATCCCTGTGATCTGATCGCATAAGTTCTATTAACTAGAACTTTTAGTTACCTTTCTCTATTGCTGTGGTCCATAAGCTAATTGGAATATTAAAGACTTTGTATGAGCACCATGCATAAGAACAACTCCATAATCTTCATTACTCCAACAAGTGATCATCCACTATTCGCTTCTACATACAAGGAAGCAGTTCAAAACCCAAGAAGAAAAATCTATATCTAGGCCATGATCCTAGTCCCTCGAACCTGAAATAGAGCCTAGGGGTGTAGCTATAACATAAAATATAAATTATGTGTCCAATCCTGTCTAGCGAATAATATATATAAGGCCTGCAAAGAGGCCCAGCCGATAAATAGCCTGCTCCAGAATAGAATGAGAACTGAAGATGTCTTAATGCAAAGAGAAATAGGAGGCAATTAGAAAAATCCTTGAACACACTGACTTAATTGCATCATCCAAGAATTGTCTTGAAACAATTGCCAAATACAATGCCAATGACAGGATCATAGCAAATAGTGGAACCATGATCTTATGAGCCTAATAATCTGATTTCTATTCATTGGCTGCTAAGTCTTTTAGAGAAGAAACATTTGAAGTTTAATCTATTGCAGTTGTTCAACTAATTTAAAATTATTTATAGAGCTTCTAAATTTTAGCAAAAATCCACTTAAGTGGACATGGAGTTCCAAAGATAAATCGAGAAACACCAAGACTGAACCACTGAAAACATACTGAACAACCATGAGTGAAACACACCAAGCATGCTCAAGGAAACTTTTCCTAATTAACAAGAGTGTAAACATTCATCCAAAATATTCTTTGCATTACCAACTTAAACTTTGAAACTAAAAGGAGATTGAAGTTATCTTGAGCATAAGATATCACATTCATGTAGTTCAAGGCATTGAAGTATAATCTTATCCAGCTGATTACTAATCTGAGAATGGTTCTTAGATGTCCCCTGTAGTTGAAAATAAAGAGAAACAATTTAAAACAAGATATCAATGTAAAACTTTAGCATTTATGATTCCTGATGAGTATTATGATTTGAAAACACTACCAAGCATCTATTTTTCCAAATGTACAGTAAAATAACCTATCTCATAGAATCAACTATAACATTTTTGTGAATTCCAACACCAAATAAAGCTTCCTTCCAACTCAAATAATAATAAAAAATAGTAGGTAAGTAACAAAAAATAGCATTCCATTTTTTCTTTCTCCATGAACACTCAAAAAAAATATGTTTCAAGTCTTAATTCT
Source organism: Cunninghamia lanceolata (assembly GCA_027924645.1). NCBI lineage: Eukaryota > Viridiplantae > Streptophyta > Pinopsida > Cupressales > Cupressaceae > Cunninghamia > Cunninghamia lanceolata. The sequence goes on along the minus strand of BSBN01001271.1, from coordinate 2,191,792 downwards.
GCTTACAAAATGGACATTTACTGGCTTAATAATCATACATCTCTGTTGGCAAGATACACTATATGGACTCATGAATGTGGTCATTGATGGCAACAAAGGTTATCCCACACATCTGTAGGACATGATGAGTCTTTACTAGAAGTTAGATTGAAGAAGTGTTGAGGTTCGGTAAGCAAGAACATAGCAGTCAGTAAGGTCCGGTAGAAAGGTCCAGATCTCTCAGAAGAAGTATCTTAGTGGAGAGCCAATTTGGGGAAGTCAAGAGGAGTACCTTTACTAATAGAATCCAAGGATTTAGCCTCCGGTGTTGAAAGGATGAGAAGATATGAATACTTGAGTGTCGGGTTCCTGATTGGTAGTGTAGATAGAGGAAGAACTGACTGACAAAACATCAGACATCATTCCAGATGTGTTTCTGATGATGGTAAAGGTTCTCAAGGCATAAGTCATGATTGACCGACATGATTGATGACTTCTACAAGTATATCCTTGATCTGCATTACTTGGTATGCAAGGATTCAGTCGACAGATCAGAGTTTGAGGAAAATATTGACTATTCCGGATGCAGACTAGAAAGGAGATGAAATCACTTGTGTGGATATATATATACAAGATGGATTTAGGTGTGAATGTGTGTGTGGTGTATTGTGTTGTGCAAAGAAAAGAAAAAAGTAGAGTGAAGACAGGGAGACAGGTCTGGAATGTGAAAGTACAGCAGCATTAAAAGAAAGTAAGAATGAAGTGCAGCAGATTGGTTTATTAAGCCAAACTAGAACTGAACCTCAGCATGAGTAGATTCTTCTCATCAGTTCAAACCTTGAGTTACCTTCCTTTCTTGTAGACAGTGAGTCTCTTGTAGGCAGTGAGCCTCTTGTGAGCAGTGTGCTCGGGTAGTGAGCCCTAATTGGCATGTGCCATTTTATTCTTTCTATTCTTCTAACAGAGAATATTATCTTGGGTTAATCACCCCGTGGTTTTTTTCCTTAATAGGGTTTCCACGTCAAAATCATTGTGTCATGTGTATTGGTGTTATTTCCATTTTTTATTATGCTTGCTTATTTGATTTGATGTTGCATTAACTGTTAAGAAGGTTCAGAAAGTGGAATAATTGGGATAACTGATTCACCCCCCCTCTCAGTTATCAACAATTGGTATCAGAGCTAAGTTCCTCTAAACAGAGCCTAACAACTTGAGGAAGATCTGGGAATTAAAATGGATATGTATGGTTTGAAGGAACAACTTTAATCTGCCCTAGTTGATCTTGAACATTCCAACTCTAAAGTCAATGAATTGCGGGAAAGACTTAAACATGCTGATGATTTCATAAATGAATTAAAAGGGAAACTAAATATCTCTATGAAGAAGAGAAAGGAACTTCTTCAGCAATTAGCAAGTCAAAGTGAAGGAAATGATACAAATGAAGAGCTAAAGGAGAAAACTTAGTTATGTGAAAAATTATCAAAAGAGGTTATTATGATAAGACATGAAATGGAATCAGGAGTTATGAAATTCACCCAAGAAATTGAAGAAAAAAGAAAGACTGAAGATAATCTAAGACAATCTCTCAAGGAGAAATCAGAAGACTGCCACAAGATGGATAGAATAATCAGACATCTTGAATTTGATCTTGAAGATGCCAGAGATAATGAAGAAAAACTTGAGGATCAAATTGACTCTCTTAAAAAGAATCTTCAAACAACAAATGAATACAAAGAGAAATTCAAGATAAGCTCTTCTCAACTTGAAGTTCTTCTTGAAAGCCAAAAGAGGGTAGATGACAAGCATGGCTTAGGATATGAGAAAGGTGAAAGCTTCGGATCTAGTCAGAAGAATTTTGGATCAAGAAATCTAAGGAACAAACCTAGAAGACCTCCGGTAGCATAGCCCAATGCTCAAAGATATCCACTTTCAATGGATATTGCCACAACTGTAATAACTTTGGTCATAAAGCTAATCAATGCAGAAAGAGAATGAATCAAACTAATTCATCCTTCTCCAGACAGTGCTTCAACTGCAAAAGGTATGGTCACAAATCTCATGAATGTAGAAATATGTAAATGAACAATTCATTCAATGGTAGATGCTATACATGCAATAGAGTAGGTCATATGGCTAATCCATGTAGATCAAGAGGTTATCAGTCAAATATACAAAGAAATGTTGTTTGCTACAATTGCAATAGATCTAGTGATATTGCCAAAATCTGTAGAAGCAAGAATTAGTGTAAAAGGGGTCCGGTGCATCATAATCAGAATCAAGACAAAGGAAAAGGAAAAGTGAATGCGGATGAAGTTAAGAGTGAAATGAACAAGATTTGGGTAAAGAGAATTATAGAGAATGTAGGGGATGGATCCGCACCAGAATCTGGTGCTGACATTCCTTCCAGAAATTGAATAGATGGGCTTTGGCTCCGAGGGAGTAACAAAAGAAAAACCAATTCCCCCAGCCACTCAATTGGTGCCTAAAATTGGCACTTGAAAGGTTGCGGATCAAAAGGGTTTTCAGAGAAACATCAAAAGAAGGCATGGTTAAGATTGGGAAGATCCGCAAGAAAATGTGAAAAATTTAATCTATCAAGATTGATCTAGTTTAACAGTCATCCAGTATGAACAAGACTTTCACAGTTAAATCCGGTACGATTCAAATTTTGAGATACCTTGATCTGTGGATAGATCAAATGGTTGAGGAAAGTAAGAAAGATCGTTGTTATCACCAAGGACAATTCTAAGCATATTACAGTGATCTGAAAAGAGATCTACTTCAGAATAAGAAGAACAGTGCAACTGGAATAACTTAAGTTGTGTATTTATTACAGTATGAATTTAGGGTTTCTCTGGCAAATAAAAGGGTTCTTGCACTCATCAGTTGCACATTTGCATTTGAAAGGAAAGAAAGGAGAGCTCTGCAACAAACTACTTCAAACTTATCAAAGACCAACAATTGGAGTTGATTCAATCAGCAGATCATTCAAGTTCACTCCGTGAACCCTATAAATGCAAAAGGTATTTTCCGTTATCAAAATCTCTCTGTAAAATCCTTGAATGATGGGTACTCCGAATATTGTGAAAATCACTGACAGGCCTTACCCCAAATTCAAGAAACATCCCTACAAATCCTTGGAAGTAGATCCCCTAGGAGCATTTTCCAGTGTTCTGCATGGTGTGTTGCATACAGAAGATATTAGGGTTTACATACACGCGAATATTGAAGAGTTTGGGGAATTCAAACTAAGAGACATCTATCACAAACAATTGACAAATGATGCTTTAGAACTTAAACCACAATATAAGAGCATCCAAGAGAAACATTTTGATTAGTACATTCATTTCCCCTGCTTTGAAGAAGATGAATGGGTCCGGTGTGTATTGAGTAGGGTGCATGATAACTTCTTATGGCTGAATGGACCTTGCAAGATCACTAAGGAAGCAATTAGGGCAGTAACTGGTTTACACTCCTCCAGAGGGATACCTATCCTCAAATCTGTCAAAAACCAAATTGTAACTAAGGCCACTAGATCAAAATTTGATAAGAGGGCAATGACCATTGAAGATATCACTGACCCGAATATCAAGTTTGCATCTATGATAATAGGGTATAAGATATATCACTCCAGTAGGGACAATTCAGTATCCGAAACTACAGTGTATACTGCCTATGAGATGCTAAGAAAAAATGCAGAGTATGATCTCTGTGAACTCCTTCTGAGTCAATTGATGGAAAACTTATAGAAGATCAAAAAGGACAAGAAGAACTCCTTTAAATATGGTGGACTGATATTGTGTTTATTTTTCTACTTCATGAATGAGCTACCCAGATCCAATGGATGGGTATGGTAAAATAACAAACCGGTTGCAATTCAAATCAGAGATTACTTGCATGAACTTGGGGATGCCAAGGCAAGGAATACAACTCTGTGGGGGTACTTTAAGAACTTCCAAAATACTATACAAATCAGAGAAAGAATCCTAAAATTATTGGTTGAGAAATATAAAGATATAGTGTGCTTCATGGTAGACACTGATCAATGCCTAATGGAGGCAGTGGAGCCAAGGAAAGTTTGGATCATGCCTATGGGGTATGAAGTTGATGAACAAATTGTGGAGCTACATATCCAACACATGCTAAGCCAGTCAAAGGATCCAAAGGCAGAAAGATTTGGAATCTTTGAAGAACTGAGTGTAAAAGTTCATGTGGAACTCAGACAACTGGAAATAAAGAGAAAAGCAAGAAAAGAGATTGAAAACTTTGCCAAAAGCTTTGGCATATCAAAAGAGGCGCTTGATGCCAACAGAGAAAAGAGAGAAAGGGCTGAGAAAGAAAAGAAAGAGGTAGAAAAGAAAAGTGAGGAAACTGCTCCGGTATAATCTTCCACCCAGACCAGATCATCAAAGAAATCTACACTTGCCACTACTAAGAGCTCAAGGGCATCAAAAATGGAAGCAAAATCATCCGGTAGAGGAGGGAAAAGAACTAAAACAAAGGCCACAAGGTCTTATGTCAGTTAGAAGGATGATGAAGAAACTAAATTAGATGAGGAAATAAAGAAAATGAAGAAGCAGAAGAAGAAAACATCCGGTGAACCTTCTACCAGTCAAGGTGAAGAAGAAAAGGCAGAGGAATTTGTAGAAAAGCCCACTCTGTCTTTAGATGATGTCATCAAATTAGTTACTGTGGATGGAAAGCTTCAACCAATGGCTAAATTCTATGATGACTATAATGAAGCTGACCAAAAGATCTTGCAGGAAGCAGTAGTTAAGTATCTAAATATATATAATAAGGCTTTTATTGAAATTATATCTCTTATTCCTAAAATCCTAGAAAAAGAGTTAGAAGTAAGAAAGAATAATGCCATGGCAAAAGATCTTGAGATCTGGGAGCAGATAGCTATTCAGCTCTATCCTTCAATCACTCAAAAACAAATGAATGTGATCTTCAAGGATTGCAAGGATGAGTTCTGGAGTAAAGCTAGAATGAATCAGGTTATGCTTGGAGAAATTGATAAAGTGGCAAACGAAACCAAAGAGATCCTCCAAAATGCCTTCAAAAGATTCAATCTTCCTATCTTAGAAGACTTAGGTGTTGATCTCTCGGCCATAGGTGTTGAGGAAGAGTCTACTGAGAAAATGGCAGAAGAAGTAATGGACAGTAGTGCAGAAAAAGATAAGGATTTGGAATCCTCTGCTCTAGAAGAAAAAATCCTTGAACAAGCAAACACCTCTCCTCTGGTTTCCCCTGCAGTCTCCAGATCTAAAGGAGAAGAAAGAGTAGAAGAGAAAATCAGCCAAGAAGTAGAAGTAAAAGAAAAAGAAGATAACAGTACTAAGGTTGTGGGAGGAGAGAAAGCTCCAAGAGATAGTTCTGTAACTGCAGAAGAGAAGAAGAATCTGTCTCCGGCAAGAGACACTGTAGAATCTGTCAAAGCCTTCTTGACAAAAGAGACTATGGAGATTGATGAACCGGAACTGCTAAAAGAGCCATTTGATTTTGATTCTCTTTCTCCAGTACAAACAATGAAGATAGCTTCATTTGCTAATGCAAAGGCCAAAGAAAAACTTTTGAAGTCTCACATGGAAGACTGTAAGCTTATAGTAGCCACATTCAGAGTGTTAGAAAAGATTATGCCATTTTTTTAGAAGGATCCCTTAGCCTCCTCATCCGGTAATCTCAAATCTCTAATTAATAGTATTAGTACACATTTCAACTCTCTAGAGAAATCAGCTGAGGAGAAGGTCAGGAAAGAGTTTTTGGATAAGAGATTCTCTGAGCTGCAAGGGATAATAACAAATGACAGGAGAGTTATGGGTATTGGAATAAAGAGCTTGGAAAATGCTCTCAAGGATGGAGGAGATGTATACAAATTTTGTATAACCTGGTCTAAAGCAATAGTGGAGATTGAGAAGAAAGTGAAAGAATAGGAGGACAAACTAACAAAACTTTCTCAAAATTTTGATCCACTTACCACATCCTTAATAAATCAATAATGTTAGACGATTGTAGTTTTGAATGAAATTAAAAAGCTTGAAAAAGAGAAGAAAAATAGAATTAGTAGGTTGAATGAACTTAGAAGAATAATTATCCCTAAGTTGGAGGCCATGCATGAGGCCCTAAGTGATGCTCAAACTACAGCCAGGACAAATGATCTGACAGATTTGAAAAAGGCAGAAGCTTATACATTCCTTTTGAGTGCTCACATCACAATTTTGGATAGAATGAAGTAGAGTTGGGCAATAGAATTTGTCCAGCTGAAGACATCTTTTGCAGATATCCTTTAGTTTATGTAAAGTATAGCATGTATAAATACTTATTAGGCTAAATATAGAAGTGTTTTTGAGAAATTTTTGATGTGTGGACCCCACCCTTTACCATTGATGTCAAAGGGGGAGTGAGGAGCAGTGAAAAATGAGGTATCCAACTAAGGGGGAGCTCTGGAAAATGTACATAAAAATAGAGCATCAGCCAAGGGGGAGTATAGTGTGACACTTAGTCATTTTTCACTAAGTGTTGCCATCAATGCCAAAGGGGGAGATTGTTGGCAAGAGACACTATATGGACTCATGAATGTTGTCATTGATGGCAATAAAGGTTATCCCACACGTTCGCAAAACATGATGAGTCTTTACCAGAAGTTAGATTGAAGAAGTGTTGAGGTCTGGTAAGCAAGAACAGAGCAGTCAGTAAGGTCCGGTAGAAAGGTTTGAATCTCTCAGAAGAAGTATCTCAGTCAAAAGTAGATTTGGGGAAATCAAGAGGAGTACCTTGACTAGTAGAATCCAAGGATTTAGCCTCTGATGTTGAAAGGATGAAAAGATATGAATACTTGAGTATCAGGTTCCTGATTGGCAGTGTGGACAGAGGAAGAACTGACTGACAAAACATCAGACATCATTCCGAATGTGTTACTGATGATGGTAAAGGTTCTCAAGGCATAATTCATGATTTGCCAACATGATTGATGACTTCTATAAGTATATCCTTGATCCACATTACTTGGTATACAAGGATTCAGCCGACAGATTAGAGTTTGAGGAAAATATTGACTATTCTGGATGCCAACTAGAAAGGTGATGAAATCACTTGTGCGGATATATATACAAGATGGATTTAGATGTGAATGTGTGTGTGGTGTATTGTGTTGTGCGAAGAAAAGAAAAAAGTAGAGTGAAGACAGGGAGACAGGTCCAGAATGTGAAAGTATAGCAGCATTAAAAGAAAGTAAGAATGAAGTGCAACATATCAGTTTATTGAGCCAAACCAGAACTAAACCTCAGCATGAGTACATGCTTCTCATCAGTTCAAACTTTGAGTTACCTTCCTTTCTTGTAGACAGTGAGTCTCTTGTAGGCAGTGAGTCTCTTGTGAGCAGTGTGCTCGAGTAGTAAGCCCTAATTGGCATGTGCCATTTTGTTCTTTCTATTCTTCTAATAGAGAATATTATCTTGGGTTAATCACCCCGTGGTTTTTTCCCTTAATAGGGTTTCCATGTCAAAATCATTGTGTCATGTGTATTGGTATTATTTCTATTTTTGATTATGCTTGCTTATTTGATTTGATGTTGCATTAACTGTTAAGAAAGTTTAGAAAGTGGAATAATTGGGATAACTGATTCACCCCCCTCTTAGTTATCAACAATCTCATCCTATCCCTAATAGGTAGCTTGTTATGTAGGACTTTCCATGCCAGAATTTGAACATTTGCATTAGATTTTGACCTCTAGATTTTAGTACTCAATTTTCTCTAGGTTCTTTCTTGAAATTTGTATTTCTATTTTATATTCTGCCTTGGATTTAGTGGCAATCTTGGGAGGAGACTTAAATAAATCTTTTTCAAAGGAAAGCAAAAGAATTGATATTTTCCCAGCCACAACCAATCTTTGAAGAAATTACAATTGATAGGAGTACATAGCTTCATCACTAAGTCCATAGGCACAAGTGATTTCACAAAAATTTAAAAGTGTTTCAACTTGTTATTAAGATTAAACATGTCTTTAGTAGTCTGCTAGGTAGACTAGTCAAGGGTATAAAAGTCCCAAATATCACCAAATTGATGAATTCCCTTTTAAATAAATAATGATCTTGACTGGGGAAACTAACAACAAGAGGTTGTCCATAGTATTGTACAAGTTTGTTCCACCATATAGAAGATGAACCAAAACTGAAACCATGCTATAAAGATAAGCCTTTCTAGCTTAAGAACTGACAGACTTGTTTCCAAGCCTTCCAAGTAGATTGTAACTAGAATGAAACCTTAAATTGAAAGAAGGGGGACACAAGAATTTTATCTAACCATATGACTGAGTGCCATTTCCCTTTGACCACATCAAGGCTATATGATGATGCACCAATATTTCCCATGGTTCTTCCCCTGAAACAACTCTAATTATCCATTTGGTAGAAAAGCACATACCTTGTGTCTTGGGATCCAAAATACCCAAACCACCTTTAGATTATGGTTGAATACAATGCGACCAAGAAGAGTATTTATAACCAGCTTTACCTTCCCAGTTAGACCATAAAAAATGACAAATAATTTTGCTAAGATCCTCATATCATTTATTGGAAGGCATCCAACATGAGAAGTAATAAAAATGGGAAGTGAGGAATATATGATTCACAACCTGAATCTTGCTAGCTAGTGATAAAAATTTGTTTCCCCAAGAAAAAAGTTTATTTTTTAGTTTCTTAATAAACGAGTTCCACATCTCAGAAAGAGAAAGACCAAGCCCAAATGGAATACCAAGGTACCATGTAATTTGCCCATGTTTTATATGTTTCCATTCTTTAGGAATCCACTGTGGAATTAGATTTGATTGAATCATGAAAAATTAAGTTTTTGGATGTGCTAGTTGAGAAATGGAAACTAAATATTATAAGTATAAGATGTCCAAAACATTATTAATCTCCTTTTCAAAATTATGTAGAAAAAACATTATATCATCAGCAAAATGCGAATTTATCACAACAATTTTATTGGGGATGGAAATGCCCTTTTTCAAGTTCATTTTATTTGTACTTTGCAATAAGTAACCAAGTGCATCATCTATAAGAACATAGAGAAAAGGAGATAATGGACAAATATTCCTCATTGAGAATTGTAGGGATAAAGAATCAGTTAAATATTTATTCTTAACAATCTATGCATTAGCCTCATTAAATAACGTCTAAATGTGTTTACACATCTTGGGTCCAAACCCCACCCATTGAAGCATTTTTATAATTAAGCTCCATCAAATTCTATGATAGGCTTTGTCAAAATCAAGCATTACGAGAAATACATTTTGGCCCAATTGTTGAGCCCATTTGTTGGTTTTCTAGGACAAAATTAAATTATCAAGAATAAACCTTCCACCAAGAAATCATGTTTGCTCAGGCCTTACTATACCTTTCACCACTTGTCTTTAATCCTTGTTTCTAGGGCTTTAGCAATGATTTTGTAAGAAGTATTAATCAAGCTAATAGGTCTCAATCCTACAATAGTATCTTCATTTTTCCCTTTCATAAAAAGTTTAATTAAACCTTTGATAATAATAGGCTCTAAGGATCCTTTCTCCAAAGCTTCCAACTAGAATTTCACATAATGATACATGATCACAATACAAAGTGATTCTAGTAGTCAAGCGTCAGTAATATATTAACCCCATCTTCATATATAGAATAGGCCCATATTTATTCTTGTTGTAGGGATGCACAATGCTTATCAGTGTTTATTTATGATCATCATCTACCGACTAGTAGAGCCAAGGAAGAATGAAAGTATGTAATCTCGAAGAGTTGTGCATAGATGTTGAAAAGAATTATACTCCATTAAAAGTATTTTTTCATGTATGTTCGATTGTAGATTTGTAATGAATACTTTTTGAACATCCTCATCTATAATTGAATATTGTATTTGTGCAAAGAGAGCTTGATATCGACTGATGAATTCTGTTAATTTTTCTTTTAGACCTTGTTTACAGTGGACTAAATCAATCAATGAGATAGGAGGTCCAATGTTTTCTTGAAAATGCTACAAGAATTAGTCAAATAGCTATGAGAAGGAATGTATTGAATAAGGAGGTAGAGAAAAAATCCATGCCAAAGCGGTATCTTTGAGAAAGTGCAGAAAAGAATTTTGCTAATAATTCCTCATCAAAGAAGAAATCACCACACATTATTGTGAATGTTGCCACATGAGTATTAGGATCAACTTTACTGCTATACTTTTCAAAGCGGGGAGTTTCATATTTGTTAGGCATTTGAGCTCTTAAGATTGTATAAGATAAAGGATTGAGAGCATGATATGTTGGTCTATTAGGTTGAGAGGAAGCATTGGTAATTGGTTTGTCACTTTTTGCTACAAGGATGTCATACTTTGCAAAAATTGGTTTAGGAGTGCATCATTAGGTGATGTGGATTGTGTATTTGAGATAAGAATATTTGATATTATAGTCATGAATTAAGGGGTGGTTGAGAATAAATGGATGTGACGGGTTGTTGAGAATAGTTATTCATGGGTATGGATACATATGGTGCTGAGTTTGGATAATTGAATGCTACAACTTTGTAATTCTATGAACTGTTCACAATAGATGTTCTATAATGCCTTACCCCAAAATACACTATTAAAATACAATAAATCAATTAAATTTATGAAATAAAATTATAAATAAATAACATTATAGACAAACTACTCACTTAAATATAAAATAGAGTTAATGATATAGATAAAATAATAATGATGTAGACTTGCCTGAAATCAACTGACCAAAAGAATATACCCTAAGTTAGATATTTTATATAAATTTTACAAAGGAACATAAAAGGATACTAATTGTTAAAGGAAAAGACTACTGTGGCTATTTTGATAACTTTTATAATGATAATAATAAATGTAAGCTCTAAATATTAAGTATTAAAACAATATTAAATTAATTAAATATTATCTATGCTATCACCCTACTACCTCAGACCTAATTTCCACAATGTTAAGCATAAATAAAAAGTTGTAAGACGCACGAAATACTATTGGTAGATTATACTATGTGCATGGCTAAAAAATGTTTACAAAGTAAACTTGACATACGTAATCCATCATAGCTCACACAAGGAACAAAAAGAGATCTAATAATTCAATGACATTATGGTTCTATTGATGCCTACATGCCACTACTAAGTTTTTGAATAAAATGAATAGGTTACAAAGATCAAATTGACCATAAATCTTAGAATACATTTCATGTTAAAGTTAATAAGTTTTTAGAACTAACAAACTTGCATTCATATTAAATATAGATAAAATTTCATTGATTCAATGCAAAAGTGAATTAAATAGGAAATTATAAGTAGCAACGGTTGCATTTGCAACGTTTATAAAAGAAGTTATGAAAACTGTTAATATAGAATGAGCTGCGGTCTATGGAAGCCATTGGCCGACCACAGCTGGCTCTCGCCCACGCTGTGGAAAATGCTTAAAAAATTGCTCTTTCAAGAATTTTGAAGAGCATGTGCCAACTATATAACATGTTTTCTAAACAAACTAGTACTCAACACATGCACCACTGCATAAAATGAAGCTAGTGAAGTTATATATATCTTGTCTAGACATTAATACATTTAAAGAGTGTGACTTAATGTGAATTTAATTTATTCCTAACATTTTTTAAACAACCCAGTACCCAACATATGAGAATTGAAATGTTGTACATTTTGAAACTTTCTTTAGAGTAGACTTATGCTATACAAAGTACAATTAGATAGTGAAATCTTCCTTGATGACTACACAATTTGAGCCATCTACACATGGAAGATGTGTGGTGGCTTAGAAAGGACATACTGAATTAAAGAAATTTATCTTGATGACTATAGAATGTTGTAGCTAAACTAAACAACACCATAAATGCTTGCAATAGATAGCTAACGTTGCCAGTCCAGTACGGCAATCACCTCAAGTATCTGAATTAAAACCTATTCAATAAAAATAGTCTAAAAGATTGCTTGTGATCTTTAAAAATTGAAATAACAAAAATTAAAATTATTAATGATGTAGAACTCTACTCATGTTGTGCACTAAATTTTACAATCAAATTACATGGCGATCTAAATTTGATCCCTGAACTCCCTTGCTTACAACTTGACAATACTTAAAATATGTAATTCTAGATATTCTGCATTCACAATAGAACAATGATATGGAACTACTCAAAAACTTTCATCTTTCTTCATTAATAACCATAAACCTACATGCAACAAATTAGATCAGTGTAGTTCTTCTCTCTAGCCATCCATAGGATTGCTTATTTCAAGTCCACCCCCGAGTGGGAAACAAAATCCAATGCTCAAAGCAAATAGCATTAAAACAAAAATTAGAAAAAAAAACTAATGACAATGGACTCACACACATAGAATTTTGGTAAAGGGGAAGAAGGGGGATTCCCTTCCCTCTTGGGGCACAATTAATTCCCTTTCCTCAATACAATTTCACACTTCCACTCCCATTCATCTCCCTTCAACATTAATCAACCAAACATCCTCCCAACAATCATTCTCCCTTCACAATCTCCTATCAACATATTCTTCCATTCTCCACTTCTCCCAATACCATTCAACTCCCAATTTATTTACATACAACACAAAAACCCAAGAGAGACTCCACACTCTTCTTAACCCCACATGAGGGAAGCTCTCATCTAACTTGGAGGGTAGTTGCATTTTCACTCCCAAACCCCCACTGACATTCAAGCAAAACATCACACAATATATATTTTTTTGACAACAACATTCATATTCTCTTGACTCAATATTCTCCAAAAAATAACTAAACACATAAATACCATAATAAAACAATCTTACCTTGGTTGTCCAAGTTAGGATCAGCCCAGCTATTCACTCCAAAAATATGAACAACCTATTTTCCAACCAATAATCCTTGATCATCCATTCATTTCAGCCCAAAATTCTATTCTCTTCCACCATCCAAAAATCATTCAAAATATGAAAACCAAGAAAGATAACTCCTCCCATAAGTGATACAGCACTCCTATTTTCTAGAATGAGAAAATTGATTCACATTTCCTCTTTTAAAATAAAATCTTGTCCCAACTCTTCACATTTCTCATCTAATAAAACTCAATCAAAATTAATAGAAATTATTTATTTTTAATTCAATAAAGCATTTAATAAAACCACATACTTTTTGAAATTATGTCCTCACCCCCAATATAACAAAATTATAAGAAATAAATAAATAGCTAATTAAACACATTTGAGCATTTGGATTTTGTCTCTGAATCTTAAGGAACCTGGGCTACCCCCCTGCACAAAACTCATTGAAACATTAGTACATTTTGGAACTTATAGCCGAAGCATTTAAATATTTAACATTAACATTGAATCTAACATCAATTAAATACAAAATATCAAATATCAAATAATAATATTTATTTTGCGGAAATTACACTTACACCATTAATATTTTATAATTATTTATTGTATTAAATAAACATATTATTTCATTACCGACAAATAAATAAACATTTATGTCCATTGTCAAAATAATAATACCCAAAATCCAAAATCTCAACATCAGCCACACACTCACACACCAAAATATAGAATCAAGTCACTTATCTAGGATAATACTAACTAGGCCGAGCACATTCTCCCCCTCTAATATTAAGCTTCCTCCTAGAAGCCCTCAAGAAATTACAGTGGAATAACTTTGCATACTGACAATGCATCTCATTAATGAGCTTCTAAATCTAGGTCATGAAGAACTAAGTAACCAAAATAACCAACAAATACTTTGTACCCTAGATTCTATCTGTCCTATGAAAGTATCCTTACTTCTATATATACTAAACAAGAAACACATCACTATTTACATTAACAATACATTAAGAGAGAATGTCAAAAAATCACTAATTCCCTTGCACATGCATTACATAGGAATGGATTATTCAAACCAGTAATAACCTAAATCTTGATTACCTTTGAGTATGGTTGTATATATTATAGTACCACTCAAGCAAGAAGCCTAAATGCTTAATTTAACTTAGGTATAGTCAATTTACCTCTAACAAAACATTCATGATTATATGTTCACAAGACATTATAGAAAAAGAAAAGAATTTTCCCTTGCTTTGAATCCTTGCATGGATATAATAGTTTGATAGGCATAGTTCCAAAACAAAACCTAGTTCTAAAGATTTCTAAAGTAATCTTCATAATGGAATAATGGATAGCCTTACAAAATGTAACGCCCGCCTTGAACACCTTAAAGAATACACATGTGTGCAATATAAAACAGGAAATTTTTTTTTTAAAAACTGATAAAGCAAGTTACACAACTAATTTACAACATATTCTCTAAGGGACCAAGGCTGCATCACTTAACCAATCAACTAACATAAAATTAACATACATCAGTAATTGATCCAAATTCTTTTTCAATAAATAACTCATTCACATTCATTGCAAACATCAGATAACGGAATTCAGCATGATAAGATACGTCACTGAAATGCTTTTATATAAGTACATCAAAACATCATTACAATGCCACTTTTAGTTTACTTTTAAAGTCACATACATAAAGCATATTCTGTTACATAAATCTGGTACAAGGTTGCACCCTTACATCTTCATCATTGAAACAAGTACAACTGAAACAAATCCTTTTCTGCATAAGATCCTGACAAGAGAACCAATGGATAAAGTAGCTCTTCCACCCGACCATGTGGAACCCTAAGGTCCACCCCCCGAGCTAGGAGTTAACATGAGGTCCCAAACACTGACAGTCAGGTAGACGAAAGACAAACAAGAACAAAGGACGGCCAATGCCAATACAACACATGGCTATAGCAATGCAGCACAACATAACTTAACTTTCACTTCATTTCCAGAGGCGACACAAAACAAACGAGGAGAGACCGAACAAGGGATGCTAGGTTGTAGTAGGGAGAGTGTCATCGCATGGTCCTAACATGGGTTATCCTGACAGCCTCTCACTAGGCGCCGGCCCCCATCTATGGTTATCCTGACAGCCTCTCACTAGGCGCCGGCCCCATAGGGTGACACATGCGGAATCGACCTTCCTTTCATGAGGACAAGGAAGTCAATAATGCC
Organism: Cunninghamia lanceolata; assembly: GCA_027924645.1. NCBI lineage: Eukaryota > Viridiplantae > Streptophyta > Pinopsida > Cupressales > Cupressaceae > Cunninghamia > Cunninghamia lanceolata. The sequence goes on along the minus strand of BSBN01001271.1, from coordinate 2,176,694 downwards.
GACCAGGCCTTCTCTACCCATCCTTAGTCTAAACAAGCACTACAGGCCATGGGAGAGGAATACATTAATCTTATTAGTGTGAGATCTACCCTTAACCCCCTAGTTAATTTTTAGGTTATCACTTGATTAATCTACTTCCAACGGGTTATCCTGACTGCCACTTTGGGCGCCGGCCCCACGTTGAAAGCCACTCTCCTTCCTAACACCTAGTCAACCTTAAAACATCATGCAAGACTTATAACCAAACACGTAAAGGGACACTGCAAGGCATAAACCCTCTTGCATCAAAATAGAATCATAACATCAATTGTGATCCAATACTTTTAACATTACATAACTTTATTCTTTTACAGATTTCAGGTCTCTCCTTACGACAAAACAGTACAATAAGGTCACAAGAGGATTAATATCTCATCCCAAGATTATTACTTTACAAGACACAACATTCAACCGTGACAGTACCTCATTATGCTACACACTTTGTTTGATACATATGAATGCTATTACATCACAATCATAAAACAGCAATACACCAGTTGCCAATACTTAACAACGACAACTCAGCCTCTGGAATACAAGTTTGAACAACCTCAATACGACTCATTACAGCACTCAAACAATTCAATTCAAAATTCAAGAGATGAAATACTACAATTCATTCTCAGTTTTAATGCAACCAACTTCTGAAATAAAACAACATTATATCTTAACACTTGCAACTACATTTCTAACAAATCCTTATTTTGTTTCAAAAGATCAGTAAATTGATTAACTAAATCATTACAGTAATTGATGTAAGAACCACTTAATTCCAGATACAAACTTATATACTATCCTTCAATCTTATCAGACTAGTTTATTCTATTAAGGATTATAACGCTAAAAGAGATGTCTCATGGCTGAACGGCAATCACACGAGGCGGAATTCAAACACGAAAACCAAAAGAATTCTTTTATGATGATTTGAAACTATCTCCGATACTGATCTTATAGTGATTTACTTTTCAAGAGAATGATCGTAATTACGCCCTATGCGAACAGCTTGGGATATTTTACTACTGAGGTGTAAAACTGCTATTGACTGTTTAATCACTGACGTGAATAATATGCATCTGGTCTGATGACTTCCGGCTATGTTCTCTGAACTTGCAAATTTTACTGTGTTTACAGTATCCCCGTAAATCGGAAAGAACTGGAGAGTGTTTATGATGTGATAAAGAAGACCTTGGTTTTGCCCTCACAGCAATCTCTTTTCAACTCAGTAAGCGAACTGCATACGTTAGTATACTAGAATGGCTTTCTGCCTGTAAGAAGAGCTATGTTGATAATTCTTCTATCACACTGCTGCTGCCGAATCTGTTATCAGATTTCTGAGATATTCAGATGTGAGGATTAGCCAAAACGAGACAGTAGTTAATGGAAACAGACAGCTGGTCAAATCACACTTGGAACTATTACTACATTATACCAACAGTTGGTTATTGACCATCTTGCGTTCACTGGCTATCTTGAGGTCACCCCAAACTTTTCAGACGTGCATCAGCTAAAACAACGGCAGCCTACAGATTAAACCTGACTAAGTTTAGACTTTCACCTCTAACAACTGCAGTAAGCATAAACTCTTAAGACATTATTACTGCTATAAAAACTATGAGTGCGGACAGAGATTGCTGTATGACGAATACCCTAATCACTTCGATGTTGCATGCTACAGTCTCCATTATCTTCCAGGGTTAACGGTGTTTGCTCAGCGTGTTTGAAAGCCAGTGATAACGCGCTATCCCAATCTATAAGTTGGCTGGTGTACAACGAATCATCGTCGCAAAACTGACAATGACTGACGGTGGCCATAAAATGGTCACGTTGAAAAGACTTCTGTGACTGCAACAAGAGCGATCGGCAATAAGGCCACGGCAGCGAGCATTTCAACCTTGCAGCGTGACCTGATATCCCGATCCACTAATAGCCAATATCAACTGCAGCTAAAAAACATAGACTCTCAGACAAGTTGGCTCACCCGTTTTCTTTTAACAAGCAGAACTTCAAATGAGAGCGAATGGTGAGACAACCACTCGACTCATCCCCTCCCATCGCGCCCAGACTTAACAATATGCAGCGCCTCCCACAAAACCTTATCAGACGCTATAAGGCATGACGAATGGGGTGCCGGCCAGATCGCTACACTAGGGTTAAACAGCAACGAACAGCCTGCCAAAATAAGCATTCAACCTCTCTAGAACGAATCTGCATTTTACACGCTTGGGAATTTACGCAAATCTAGGCATTTCTGTAGGTTTCGATTTGCTCCAGGTGATAAGATCGATCTGGCTGTTAGAACGCATTGTCCTTGAGGGACTCCTCCTACACTTTCATGGAGATCCAAGACCAGATAACACTGAGGCGTGTGCAGAAAGGTATCAAACAAAAAGAACTCCAGCTAAGGAATGCGCTAGACAATGGAGAAATGAACCCGTGGGTTTAACCCCAAGGACAACACCACCTGGCCGCTCAGCTATAAAGAACAGGAGAAAGATTTTTTTGATCCTCTCGATAGCCAGAATTCGCTGGTAACCAAACTCTAAAGTAGGGGTGACGTATTATGATGAACCATATCTGAGCCAAGGACGACATTCATCCCTACTATCAAGCATTTACCGTCACCACCTAGACGCTGCAATCTATTTACAAAATCATATATTGCAAAGACAAATGGTATAGCTCCCCTTACCACGCAATAAGATTCTAGAGACGCCCTTGTTTGCTTAAATCTGAGACTACAGAGATATTGAAGTTGAATTCCCTTCTTCTATTGCAAATCTACCAATTAAAGTTTCCTGTCAACCCTCGCAAAACCATCCATCCTACGGAAATGAAATTGCAGATGTGGGAGCAAGCACGCAGCCTAAACAGATCGTTGGGTACAAGAGACATACAGCGGGTTTCCCTGACAGTTTCCAGCCACCACAGGGAGAAAACACTAATAACCTTGATCAGATTTTACAGTGACGACTAGCTGAAACCAACAGCGGTTCACGGCAACTCTATCGAGGTGTCCTACAAACCCTACCAAGATCTCGCCGGTCTGAGAATGTATGCGGAATAATTCGGCAACCATTGAAAGGAAAGAAAACATTTGACTTCCAGAATCCTTGGGCAGTACCTATGTATTTAAACCCTAAGAGAGGTTGCTGTTCACACACAGAAAGGACAGACTGCCGAACGATACGGAATCAAACAAACTAAAAACTCATTTTGCAGATTTGAAAGGAAGTTCAGAGATAAGGCAATCGACGGAACCTGATTTCGCAACCACCGTGACGAACCCGCTCCAATTGTTGCAGTTCCCAGCTGCTTCTTCCTTACCCCTGTGTTGATCTCCTTGTTGCACCGACAACTCTTTTATAACTCAGTCCCTTTCTCTTCTCCTAGGGTTCCCCACAAGATTCCGAGAAGCTTCTTTTTAAGAAAATGTATATTTTTTTAATTTAATTTAATGATTCCCAATAATTAGGTACTTTATTTTATTATTATTATTTTCTTTATAACCGACCCCAAAATATTATTATTAATAGAATAGTACTATTTCAACTATCCATATTTTTGTACTATCCTATAATTTATTTTATTAGTCTAGTTGTGAAACACAATTTACAAGCATGGCTATAATTATTTATTTATTTAAATATTTATTATAAATAATATTATATCGAATAATACAACTTCTTAGAACTTATTTATCAACAACACCTCTATTAAAATAATAATTTATTTATAACTTAAATCGACAACTAACGACAATATGTCTATTTAACAACACTAGACTCTTCCGTAGAATATTTCTAATTAAAGCACAACATTACCGCACATACTTAAACACCTTTGAACTTGGTTTGACTCCAAAATACAATGTTACCTGACAGTGAGACATGGGCGAATGACAACCAATAACCACAAGGGTGAACTGACGACGAAGGAACACTGACTAGGGACCTCATATTAACTCCAACCAACTAATCCATTGGCGAAGGCACGCTCAGACCTGCAATCAGGTGGAGTCGATGCCAAGTACCTGCATCCTGCAGCAACGCACAGTTAACCGTAACAAGATATACATATACATCACATGCAGTCCTATCGTGAATGGAAATCGCAGTGAGGTAGGGTACTCGTGAACGAGTAATACAACACTGTTCCATTCACGTTTTAAAATAATAATCACTACATTGAACAAGATATCAGATTACTAATCTACGACATAAAATGATTAGCTAACTTCCGATCCCATATAATGAATAACATCAAAGCATCTAAAACATCAGTTCGTTTATCAAATCGTAAAGCATAATGACATAATCCAACATCAGTATCTGTTATCATAACAATTAAGTTCATACTGAAATAGGCAAAATAACTAGAAATCCATCATCAACGATCTAAAAATACTGTCAAAATGTCCAATACTACTAAGCAACCATCAGTCCAAAAGATGATAAGCTGAGGGGTACTACACAAAACATGCAAGCATAATGCAAATTATCAATTCAATTTAAACACATTTCCCATACAAAAGATAGATTCATTACTAACTCAAAAATTAAGTAAATCATTGCCTTATTTTACTAATTTCCCTATACAAGCATCAAATAAATGAAAAACAATTCATCTGATAATATTTTACCCACTTTTGATTACCTACTTGCATGATGTTATGTTGGAAAATGTCTCCTTGAGACTTTTCCCTCTTAAGGTTTAGCTCATGGGTCCTTTAGAATGCATTATAAGCATCTTGCATGATAATCTTGAATCTGGATGAGAAAACTATTGGTCCACAATTGTCCTTAAACCAAAAGGTCAACCTATTAATTTCTGATACAAGCACCAGAGTTAATGAATCCATGGGAGGCAGTTAGTCCATGTCACAAATCCCATAGGAAGTGTTGACCATTTTCCAATAAACTCCCCCCCCAGCATTACCTGAGGGGATTCAAACACATGACCTTTCACTCTGATACCAATTTTTTCCCCATGATTTCCATTAAACCAAAAGGTCAACCATTAATTTTTGATACAAGCACCAGAACTTTAATGAATCCATGGGAGGCGGTTAGTCCATGTCACGAATCCCATGGGGAGCGCTAACCATTTGCCAACAAGACTGCTAAGTTTTGTGGAAAATAGGACTGAGTGGATGCTTTTTAAATAGATCCTGACCTTGGATAGGGGCACTAATGCCAATGTCCCCAAGCATTCTACATCTTGAACTTCAAAAAATGATCAGTTATTAATCTTTGCCTACTACCTTAGTCTGCAAGCATTTGTCATAATTCATCATTTTACTTACTCTTTTGCATAATTAGGGTTTTAAGGGTATTTTATCATTAAATTCATACATTGTGTAGACACCCAAAATTGACCCTTTTCATCATTTGTCAATTTTGTCTAGCACACTTTTGTCAATCATCTATTTTTCTTCTATATCACCCTCTTTCTATTATTAATTAAATAAATTATATTTATTTAATTAATTCCATCTATTATCATTATTTCATCTATTATCATCTTTTTTCTTCTATTTTCTTCATCTATAATTAAATAATCTTTAATTATTTAATTATCTCATTATTCTTCTTATAAATAAATTAAATCAATATTTATTTATTTATCTTTTCATCATCCTTATAAATTAAATAAATTTATTTAGTTAATTTATGTTGATTCTCCAATTTTCTAAATTTAGATTTTCTTCTATTATTTAAAAATAAATTAAATGAATTTATTTATTTAATTAATTTTTATCTTATCATTTCCCTCTCTTATCACATTTTTCTATGTGTACAAGATAGGTTTTATCTTAAATCAAATATAAAAAATAATTTAATTGGTTCTAAAATCAAGCATCCACATCATCCAACTCTTAAAATAGAAAAGCATCCTATTTTAAGAAAATCAATCTTAGTACTACCAACAAACCAATAACAATCATTTAATAAAAGTTATGCCTATGGACACATGTTTTGTACACATTCATCTAAGCTTCTTGTTCAATCTCAATTATTCACATAGCCACTTAATCTCCACCATTAATCACTCTTAGTAGAGAGCTATATAAACATCCTCTCACCTCATTTCATCCATATCCCACACAATCTTGAAAGTGTCTAGATTATAATCTCATGCATAGTGAATCCATTGAGCATCCATTTAGTACTTTGAGCATATCATCCATCATCATTGTAGCTATGGCAACTATGGTTGCTCACTATTGAGAAGCAATCCACAATTCAACCAAGGAATCAATACAATCTAGGTGACATTGTTCTTTTGCATTCATTTTTTGTCATTTAGATAGATTCTTTGAAGGTGGTAGGATTAGGTTTGATTTGAAATGATTGATCTTATAAACCTAATTTTTTCTGCTAACACATTCTAGCATGCCCAGTGGGACCCACGTCCTTGATTAACATTTTCATGTGAGTTTTTCTAAAGTCTAGATACATAGAGCACATTTGATCTGCAACTCGTATCACACTTGAATGGAAGATCGTTGCCTTTGCATGGTCATAAATCATAGTTGGTATGCAGAAAATCACATCTGCATAGTCCTTGGTCACCTTTGGCTTGCAAAGAGTCGCATATGATTGATAGAGGAATGCCTTTGGTTATATAGGGTTTTGTTGATGTTTTTATGTGTTTACAGGGTCTTCTAGGGTTTTTAATTCATTTTCTATGTCTAATTTGGGTTGCAAGCTCATTTATTTGCTAACCCTAAGCATTTGTATCATTCTCAAGCTAGTTTATTTTGGCTTTGATTTGTCTTCGACCTAATCTTATCAATTAGCTAGATCTTTTGTGTTATTTATAGAATATAGGATTCAACTGAAGTAATTGACCTTTAGGGTTTATCAGAGCTCTCATATTTTTCTTTTGATCATTTATCTTAACTTGAGTTTTGAGCTTTTATAGAGTTTACAGATTTGAGCACCTTTGGCAGATAGACAATCGCATCTGCACACTCCTTGATCACCTTTGCATGCCACAGACTCACTTTTGAATTGTAGGTAGTCGTATCTAGTAACAATATCATCGTATTTCAATTGTAGGTGATCACCTTTGATTTATATTCATTTGCATTTGGTGTATGTATTTGCAACTTGATTTTTTTTGGCATCTAATATCTATTTGTGCAGCTTCTTATCATCTGTCAAAGAAAGGAGGATCTAAAACTACTGACAAATCTATTGCAGGATCGATCAGTCAAAGACTCATCATATTTTCCACTAATCTAGGAACATTTGGTTTTGGTGCTTAAAAGGAACCTTGTTTGCTCTATGTTTTATTTTATCTTTTTTGTTTGCTTGTTGTGCATGATTTTAACCCTAAGCTAATAACAAAAGTATCCTCTCCCCTTGCCTATCAAACAGATCTTGGATGCAAGAGAACTTGTTATTGTCTTTAGAGAGGCCTTCCTTGGTGGGAAAAGAGGTACTCACCCCAAGGGAACGATCTCAAGCAGTACTTTCATTCAGTCTTCTATACAAAATAGGATAAGGTGAAAGCCATGTCCAAACTGGTATCAGTGCTTACCATACAATTCTAGTTCGAAAGGAGGTGTACCTAGCCTATATTAAAACTCCTAGTAGAGCTAGTTAAAGCTTTAAGTGGCTTGCTGGAGAGATCATAAGGTGTTTATCCCCCAAATATCACTAGAAACTATTTGTTTAGTGGCCAAAATCCTTCTATTTGTTGGTGCAGGAGGTCAGACCTCTAAATCCATCCCATGTTCTTACAGTTCAAAGTAGAGATAGCAAATTTCTTAAGATCTTTGGGTCTTTGGGAATTTGAAGTTTGGTGCATCTGAGAAGTGTATGCCATGTAAGGGGGAGCTAGTGCCACCAACTATCTACTCTGAATAAGTGTAGCTTAGATTTATCTGCAATGGGAATCCAGCAAATATTGTCCTTTCTACCCTAGGTTGTACATGTTTGTGAGTACATCTTGTATGCTTGTGTGTTTTTAGTCATTTGTTTTCTTATTAAAAATAAAGAAAATCTTTCCCAAAAATAATTCACTATCCTAGAAACTTGCATTTGATTAGCAGTCACTCGCATTTGAACTGAAGTCACTCGCCTTGAACTATAGAAGCTCACCTCTAGCTTTCTTTGAAATCACCTATGACTATAACACAGTCACCTCTAAGCTATCCAAAATCACGTTTGAGCCTTACCCAATCATTTTTGAGCAGCAAAAAATTGTAGTTGATCCTCAGACAGTCATCTTTGGATTATCCTTAATCGTATTTGAGCTATCGCTAGTTGCCTTTGGTTCCAACAACATCACTTTTTGTAAACTTAACTTGTCATCAATTATCTAGTCTGACAATCACATTACTAGTCAATCATGAGTCTGTTAGCAGCTTTGAGACAAATCCACTGATCACTTACAACCAATATCCATCATATCCCACCTGATCTTATCACACTTTGGACTTGTTGAGCCCTCCATCCTCTTGAGACTCAAAATCAACCAACAACATCAATCAACCAAGTAAACTAGCATTATCTCTTGGCTTTGATCATTAGGTTGTCCCTTTTTATCATTTCAGCATCAGCACATAATCCTGTCTACCCTTGAGTTTGTGAGTCTATCTCTTGGGGGATAATCAATCCATCAAACCTATCCAAACAAACCAATCCAAAGTAAACTATCAAACCAAGCCAAGCAAACAATAAATCCAAATCAATCCAAACATTTGATCAAAAGAATCCAAATCAAACAATCAAACCAAGCAAACCATCCAAGAGTCTCAACCTTGTCAAACTAGTCTGAAACATCACACAAAACAATGCCTCGCACTAGGAGCCAATACAAAATAGCCATGGAAGCCAATTTACAACAATTTCAAGTTACCCCTCTTAAGGATGCTTCACAATTTACAACTAGAATGCCTAAAGACATGTTTGTACCTGAGGGTTATACTGTAGGACCTTCATCAACCACTCAAATGCCACAACATCATTTTGGACCTTCATCAACCACTCAAATGCCACATTATTTTGGACCTTCCTCATCAACTGATGTGCCATATTATCAACCTACCAATGAGGACTATTCAGATGATCTAGAGCTCCAAGATGATAAAGCTATGTGGCTTAGGATGATAAGGTCAAATTGTGAATGAATTTTTGCCCAACTAGCTAAAGGAGTCAAATTGCCAAGCAACTTTGATATATCCACAATCCAAAAACATGAACCAACCAACAATGTTGTTGTTATTGCAAAGGATACCCATAAGGCCATTACTATCATGTCTACTATATCTAGACCATCTCCAAACAACATCCCAACATCACTTTACACCACTCCATCAATTCCTCCATTCGATGTACCGCCTACATCCATCGAACCTTTGATGACACCATCTGATGTTGTTAGCTCCTATGTCTCACAAGACCCTGAAGTGCCTAACCAAAGTGTGTTGCATGTCACCCCATCTAATGTATTTTAATCCACTCCACTTTCTTCCATAAACACAACTCCTTCACATGTGCCTCAAACACCACAAGTGCCTAACCAAAATGTGTCTCATGTTGCTACATCTTATGTATCCCCTCCCATGGTATCTTCCTCCATGAACACAACCCCTTCGCATCTCACATAGGCACCTCATACCAATCTAATTGCATCACATGTTGAACCATCCCAACCATCTACATCTATGAATCTAGTCCAAACATCGCAAGTATTATCCAATCCTAATGAGTCGTTTATTGACCAAACTTTTGGATCACAACCATACATTAACCAACTCCATTCACTTGGACCACAACCATCCAACCAACAACTGTCCTATGTTAATCCACCTATTGTATCCCAAGCTCCATCCAATTCTAATCCTCATATATCCTATACCACTTCATCCAATGTATCTCAAACTCTGCCAACTTCTAATCCACAATTGTCATACATTAATCCATCCTGTGGTTCACATGCAATGTAAACTCAAGGTGTCAATCCATCCTCAAGCACTCACACCTTTCCATCCTTTGATAATCAAGTTCAAAATACCTACACCCCACAACATAACATCTCACAATAATACCCTCCAAACAACACCCTAGAATACCAAATACCGCATCCATGCCACCAAAATCCTATGCAACAACAAGAACTATCCGATATGGAGTAGCACGTTAAACAAATATACCAGTGACTTGATGACATGAGTAGGGGACAAATGAAGAAAACATTCTCTTTTGAGGATGTGTACCCCTATCCTTTTAATAAGTCATTACAAATGATACTTTTCCCTCCACATTTTGAGATCTTGTAATTGTACAAATACAAGGGAAAAGGAGATCCAACTAACCATCTATGAACATTCTATGTCTCTTATCTTGATGTCACCTACAATGGCACATATCTTTCACAATTATTATCTCAAAGTCTTGGGGGACAAGCCTTGGAATGATTTTTGCATCTCCCACCCGGAATGAAATCTTTCAAAGAGCTTTCAAGCAAATTTGTCTCACATTTTGCCTTCAACGTTGAACATGAGATAACCATGAACAATCTTGTCAACAATAAACAATTCAATGGTGAAACTTTTTCATCATTCATCCAACAATGGTGAAACATGGCTAGAAAATGTTCATGGCAAATACACGAGAAGAAATAGGTGGATATCTTTGTTCAAAACCTTCATTCCGAGCAATCATTTCAATTACAACTACAAAGTGCCACCACGTTTGATGAGCTCATATCTAAAGGAACCAACATTGAAAAGGCTTTAATTTCTAAAGGTGTCATCAAGATTTTCAAAGAAACCAAAGACAATGCACAATCCTCAAATGATAAATCTCACTTTTGAAACAAAAAACCAAAATGTTGTAAATGATGGCATTGTTGATGCAAAGAATATTCAAACTGTGAAACCTCCCATCCATATCCAAGAAACAAGAAAACGCACGCTATTTCTTCCATGAGACCAAGCTAAACAAATCCACTCCCTAAGCATCAATTCACTCCTTTGGGAGAGCCTCTTGAATCGGTTTTGAAGAAATGTTTGCAAGCGAGCATGATAATACTACCTGAGACTCGACCATTTAAAGAACCGTAGTATAAACCCAATTGGTACAAAGATAATGAATATTGTGAATTTCAACGAGTGAAAGGGCATAGCACATCTGGTTACTTGAAATTGAAACATGTGATTGAAAATCTCATTGATCAAGGAGCCATTAGCATTGATCCACCCAAACAAACCTCAAACTATGACCTTGATGCTTTTAAGAATCTACTCCCATCGCATGACAAGGAAAGTACCTCTAATAAAGGGAAGAATATTCAATATACCTATGAATCATCCACTATTGGTTGCTTTGAACAAGATCACATATCTACCATTACCATAAGAGGAAAAGAATCTTGTTGTCCCGATACCACTCGTTGAGCCTTGATCACTATCCAAGAAACCCCTGATTGTGTTGTTACCACTCGTCGAGGTCATGTTACAATACAAGGAGCACCATCTACCATACATCCAACCTCTAGCTATAATATCCTTGACCATCTTGGTAAAACCCCTGCTCATATTTCCATTTTAGAGTTATTGCATATATCACCAACCCACAAAGCCATCCTTGATAAATCCATACAAAAGTTGTCAGTCCTTAATGATATTGACACTATGCAATTTCAAACCATGGTAGCTAGTATTGCATCACCCTACCATTTGACCTTATCCAACAAAGATCTCTCATCACTTGATCCATCCCATAACAATGCTCTCCATATCAAAGTTTTCCTAAACCAATGCCTTGTCAAATGAATATTAGTAGATGGTGGAGCTGGGTTAAACATATGTTCTTTAAATCTTATCAAATTATTGGGATATTCTAAGGATCGTATTGATACCACTAAGAGCATAATCATTAAGGCATATGATGATGCTGAGAGAGAATCTGAAGGGATTATTTATTTACCCATCAAGGTTGATCCTATTATCACTAATACCAAATGCCAAGTCCTAGACATTGAATTACCATACTACATTATCCTTGGTCATCCTTGGATACATGCCATCAAAGCCATTCCATCAACATACCATCAATACCTCAAATTTCCTTACAATGGAGTTGAAGTCACAATCCCCACTGATCCCAATGCATTTAAGTTTTGTAAAACTTTTCAAGCTAAATATCAAGATCCCAATCATGTCCCCATCAACACTGAAGTGCATCCATCCACATCCTATGTAGATCCATCTGACTTAAATAATCCCTCATCTAGCAAATCCATCCCCGTCATTGATGCTAAATACCAAGAGACAAGACTCGGTTAGTACACTTTACAAGAATCTTGTTGTGTAGGAACCTTGCCCTTATCTTCTAAATCTTATGGCCAACCATCCATATCCAAAGCTACTTCATCCCCAACCATTATCAAAGCATCTCCTACCGTGTTCATAAAAGTGAGCATGCTTGAAGATGAAGATATTGATGACATCAACTCTTGGCTCTTCTTTGATGAAAATGTTCAACTTACTCTAGAAGTAGAGTGATGCAACAATGGCTTTAACCTAATCAAGAATATGGGCTATAAAGGACAAGGAGGTCTAGGACCACATGGACACGGACCTATTGAACCTATTATTGTTCCCAAGAAGTTTAACAAGCAAGGTCTAGGGTATGGTAAGGAGGTTTTGCCTTCCAAGGACATTGAGTGTATTCTTGAGGAAGTAGCCAAAGCTTTTGCCATAGAAGGGACTTCTAATATCGATGCCATCAATGACTCTTCCTTCCACATCCACACATCCATTTTTACCTTTTCATCCACCTTATCCATTTTGTACTCCTCATCTTCTGACCTCAAACTTGTATATCCTCACCTGTCGATTGCGACCAACAAGGGGCACCTATTCTAGACACATTTCAAAATGATGAAGCTATAGCAAAATTCATGGATTTGAGATAAGGCATACCGGTGAGAGATCACAAGGTAGGCTTGATGATGGATCTACCTTTGTTAGCATATTTTGGTGGAAGCATCAAATCCTTTAGTCACAAAAGAGAAATAAATAAAATCAATAAAGATAGGTCACTAGGTGAAAACCGCAAGGTGCCTCTTGACCATGAAAAAGTTAAAATAAAGGACATATCCAAGGGTGAAAACCTCTCCAAGGCACTTGAGGATGGATGATTTGACCTTCCTTTGACCACTAAATATCAAGAATGGTCACCATTGCTAATAGAGAAATCTCAAGAGACAAATCTAGTCATGACACAGAATCCCAAGATCACATTTCTAGCAGCATTATTATCAGAATAGGAAAGGAAATATTTCACTTCTTTCTTCATGAAAAGAACAATCAACTTTGCATGGACCTATGCAGATATGCCAGGGTTAGATCCTTCACTTGTTGTACATCATCTAGAGGTATCTCCAAATGCAAAACCAGTTAGGAAAAAGCTTCAAAAAATGCATCCTCAAATAGCACTTTTGGTCAAAGAAGAAATTTAGAAACTATTGGATGCTATGTTTATAAGGCCTATTGATTATCCACAATGGGTTTCAAATCTAGTACCAGTCTCAAAACCTGATGGTCACATCCATTGTAACTTACTTAAGAGACATTAACAAAGCTTGTCCCAACGATGACTTTCCACTACCAAGCATAGATACCATTGTGGATCTCACAACAAGACATGAAATGCTATCATTAATAGATAGATGTTCTAGCTATAATTAGATTAGAATTGTAGAAGAAGATCAACACAAGACTTCCTTCATATGTCCATTGGGTACCTACTACTGGGTTGTCATGCCTTTTGGTCTCAAGAATGTAGGAGCCACCTATCAATGAGCTATGACACTAATCTTCCATGATCTTTTTTACACCATAATGGAAGATTATGTTGATGACATTTTGGGAAAATAAAAAACTAGAGAAGGCCACTTACAAGTGCTAGATCATATCTTTGATAGACTAGAGAAGTATCAAGTGAGAGTAAATCCAAAGAAATGTGTATTCTGGGTAACATCCAGAAAGCTGTTAGGTTATATTTTATCTTGACGAGGCATAGAAGTTGATCTTGACAAGGTAAAAGGTATAATGGAAATGCCTCCACCATCCAATTTGAAATAGCTTCGTAGCTTACAAGAATGATTGCAGTCTATCCGTAGATTCATTGCATAGCTAGCAGATAAATGTCATCCTTTCCAACACCTTCTTTGGAAGGGAGAACCTTTCAAATGGGATGATAAGTGTCAACAAGCTTTTCAGAAAATAAAAGAATATCTAGCTATAGCCCCTCTGTTGGTACTTCCTATACCTGATCGACCATCGTTATTATAAATCTAATCAACAACAGGAGCTCTAGGTGCTCTCTTAGCTCAACATGATGAATTAGGGAAAGAGCAAGCCATCTATTACATCAATAGAAATCTTGTTGGCTATGAGATTAAATACACAACCATGGAAAAAACATGTTTAGCAGAGGTGTTTTCTTCCAAAAAGTTGTGACACTAGATGTTGAACCAACGTACAAGGCTCATATCTAAGTTTAATCCTCTCAAGTATCTTCTTTCCAAAGTAGTACTCACAGACAAACTAGCAAAATGGGTAATGATCCTAAGTGAGTTTGATATAGAGTATGTGGATCGCAAAGCTACAAAAGGACAAATAATCACAAATTAGATAGTAGAAGCACCAATAATAGATGTTCATCCTATCCATCATGAGTTACCTGATGAAGAGCTATTCAACTTATATCCTTTAGTACTTTGGCAGCCATACTTTGATGGATCATATACACAACATGGATCTGGAGCCAGAATTTGTTTCATCACACCTCAAGGAGATTGTATACCAAAGTCATATAGGATTGCTTTCCCTTGCACAAATAATATTGCAAAATATGAAGCTTTAATCATAGGATTACGTATAGCTGTAAAATGGGCTATCACATAGTTACAAGTCTTTGGAGATTCTTAGTTGGTTACTAGAAAAGTCCTGGATGAATATCAAACTAAAGATGAAAAAATTCTCCCATACAAGTTGATGGTAGATGATTTCAAGAAATACTTCTCCAAGATCACATTCGAGTAAATTCCTAGGATTAACAACAAAGTAGCAGATACAGTGGCTATAATTAGTTCTCTTCTAGACATGCCTTTCAATGCACATAGATGTGAGTTCTTGGTTGAACAACTTTGGTTACCAGCTTTTGAAGTTCCTAAATCTGAGCTCGTATGCGAACTTGTTGGTCCCAACTCTCCTTGGTATGAGGATATATATATATACAAGTATCTCTACCATGGTACCTTTCCATTTCAACTATACAAAACCCAATGCAAAACTTTCATCTGCCAAGCCTCTCGTTACACTATCCTTGGAGAAACCTTATACCCTAAGAGTCTCGATAGTATCTTTCATAGATGTCTCAACTCAGAGGAAGTTGATGTTGCTTTACGTGAGATACATGAAGGTGTCTGTGGTTCACATTCCACTACCCTAGTCTTGTTAAGAAACTCTTGAGAGATGGATACTATTGGCCAACAATGGAGCAAGATGCAAAAAAAATTGCTAAGTATTATCTACAATGTTAGAAACATGGGGATTTGATACATGCTCCAGCACATGAGTTCCAACATATTACTACACCATGGCCTTTTTCCTAGTGGGGACTTGACCTCATAGGAAAAATCCATCCAACCTCATCCAATGGTTATAAGTTTATCATTACCAACACAGAGTATTTTACAAAGTGGGTAGAAGCCATACCGATGACTTATTTCACCGACAATTAAATATCCAAGTTCATCCTTCATCATCTCATTTGCTGCTATGGGGTTCCACAAGCCATTGTTACTGATAATGGACATCCCTTCAAGAACTAAGAAGTCCGTGAGCTATGTAGCAAATTTCATAGCCAACATAGGTTCTCAACACCTTACTATCCCCAGGGTAATGGCCAAGCCGAGGCTTCTAATAAAATTATTATCAAAATTCTTAAGAAGATAGTTAATGAAGCTGGTCATGATTGGCATCTATAGCTTAATCCAACCTTGTGGGCTTATTGAACATGTATCAGAACTCCCACTGGTCCTACATCTTATGCTCTTGTATATGGCACTGAAGCTATCTTACCTATAGAGGTCAAGATCCCCTCACTGAGAGTATTATTACAACATCTCATTTCTGATGAAGAATATAGAATATGCAAGCTAAATGATCTAGAGATATTAGAGGAATGATGTCTCACAACACTCAATCATCTCCAAGTCTATCAAAATCATCTTCATTGTAGCTACAACAAAAAGATCAGAGAAAGAAGGTTCCAGGTAGGATACCTTGTCCTTAAAGAGAATCAGAAGAATCAACAGGATCGTAAGAAGAAAGGAAAAATTGAACTGAATTGGTTAGGACCATATGCAATTAGATCAGTCTATGGATCAGGAGCTTACACTCTCTCAACACTTGAAGGCATTCCTTTGGATGAACCCATCAACAGTGTTCATCTAAAGAAATTTTATGTCTAATCCTTGGAATATCCCATCAAATAAAAAATCAATCAAAATAGTAAAGATAAATAATCTATCCTCTGGTGAAAACCTGGTAAACAGGCACCTTGGATAAGTACCATAGTGAAAACCTAGTAAACAGACACTATGTGTAGAACCAACTCTTATCATCTACTCAGTCTTCCTTTGTCATTTATCCATCCATAATAAGCTTTACAACATCCACCCATTTTCATAATAAACTTATCCACCCCCAATAAGATCATTCCCTTTTCCACCCTCATGCTTATTGCTCTCATGGGTTTTGGAAATTGCTAGAATTGGCATATCATTTTGTCCATCATCCTTTTAGGTCTAGGTTATCACCTCATCCCTCATTATCCATAATAAGTTCAACCCA
Organism: Cunninghamia lanceolata; assembly: GCA_027924645.1. Lineage (NCBI taxonomy): Eukaryota > Viridiplantae > Streptophyta > Pinopsida > Cupressales > Cupressaceae > Cunninghamia > Cunninghamia lanceolata. The sequence continues at coordinate 2,159,773 of BSBN01001271.1, read as the reverse complement.
TACTGGGGGAACTTGCTTGTGCTTAGTTTTTGGAGTGTATACTTTAATCATCATTGTCTAGCACTATACCAATAACATTTCACATCACCGACCATCCAACCAACCATCAACAAACAACCAACCAATTCCAATCAATCCATAACCTAATCAATCCATCCACCTTCATCATCACCACCAATAAAACACTATCAAAATTACATCTCATCTCTATCATTAAATGCCTTGATCCCGTGGATATAGGGTATGTAGGCAATCTGGGATATGAAGGAAGTACCCAGATTTAGGCATAAGTGATAAAAATTTTCCATCTTTCATCCTTCTTCTAATCTTCATCAATCATCTTCTTTCTTCCATCCCACTTTATTCTACCATATATCTCCCACACAATCAATAAACACCTAGAACTACATATTATCATGTCTCATCATCATCATATTGTGCTTTGATCCTATGGATACAAAGTATGTAGGCAATTTGGAATATGAAGGAAACATCCAATATGCAAGAACAAATGATTGTTTCTTCCATTCCCATCTCATCTCTTTTATCTGCCACCTTCTTCTCTTTAACTAACTCAAGTAGAAAACAAACTATGCAAGTCGCGATAGCTCAAAGAACCTATCAAATCAAGGGTAAAATAAAGTCAGTTGTCTACTTGCCTTTATCCAACATTTTCTATATCAAACCAACATCTTAGCATTTAACATGATATATCTTTCCTCACAGCAAGACACTATCCAAATCTATCCAAGAGCACCCTCTTTTGGTAAGAGAACATGATGACTGTGTCTTTTGTTTTTCTTTTGATTTATCTTTTGTCCCTTTCTAATACCTCATTGAGACTGCCTTGATTTATCATAGCTTGGTATGTCACAATGAAGTATGGACTGGGGCATGGTCATTTACTTTCGTATGTTGTGTTTGTGGGATGATTCTATTCTTCTACTATGCTTTATGGTATCTTGTCTGTGATGGGATTAGTATCTTGCATATCGATATCTTTTGTATCTGAGAAGCTAAACAATCTCTTATACATTAAGACTATTCTATACTAAGACTATTTTCTATACATATAACCAACAAGGTGTCATTATGTTTTGTGGAAATAAGTTCAAACCATTGCTTGCAGAGTCAAAGTCCATCTCAAAATAGCTAATATTCATATCTTGTGTATGTTGGATAAACATCTTGACCTCATATGATAGATAAGATTGTATTATGTTATATGCATTGGATACATCATCACCCTAGTCTCCTATACCCTGATGCATAATATCTATATGCTATATCAAACATAAGGATTGTAAATCTCTGAATTTGTGTGCAACCATTGTCCAAGCTGCATCCATCATTCACCATTCATTTTCTGTAATAAAAGCTATAGCTCACAAGGATTGATCAAATATGACTTTCTTCCATTTCTTCATCTTTATCATCTTCATCCTGTCAAATAGGTGTGTTAGATAAATATTATTATATACATATCATCATATTCATAACATAGATTATTATCAATTTTCATTAACATAAGCATATATATCATATCCATTACCATCTATATCTATCGTATGCATATCATAACCATAAAAAATGAGCATCATACATCATGCATCCATAATCATAACACCATATATCGCCATCAAAATCCATTATATATATATATATATAGACACACACTAGTGTCTCATCATGTACAAAAGAATTGATATATACAATTTGGCTATCAAAGAGCCATAAAAATACATATATCGACTTGTAAGCCTCACAATGGTACAACATGATACAAAACTGATACAATATATAAAAAAATAGGGTATCCCTGATGCCTCAGGTGGGTGGCACTCCCTAAGGAAGCCTCACCCTAATCTCTACCAACTCTTTCAGATCCCCCTGCACCTACTTGTAGGGGTGGGCCCACAACTGATGGCCCAAATCTCCTCATCCTCCATGAACCTGATGCTCTGGACCTAGTCTTGATGCTAGGCTATCTCTGGTCCATCATCACTACTCCAAAGTATAAGCCTCTATAGTACTCTATCTCTACATGAGCTGTACCCAACTCACCTTGTACCTGAGTAAGCATTTTAGCCAAAAATAGTGTAGCCTGATCAGTACCCAAGGAAGTTATAGCAACATCCCATTCCCCTATCAATCTCTGCACCCTCTACACTATTGCATCTCTCTGTACAGTAAGCCTTGCCACAACCCCATCATTTGGTGTTGGTTATGCATGTGCCTGAGCCTGATATGCCTGTACCTAAGCTCGAGCTTATCTCATGGCTACTAAGGTTCTATCCCTATCTATCTGAAGGCACCTATACCGTGCCTCCAATCTCATCCTCTAGTTTATCTCCCTCTGTAGCTATGTCTGCAACTGAGCCTCTCTATCTCCTCCATCTGTACCACCTCCCACTGCCACAACCTACTGCTATGGTGGCTGAACCTAAACCTAAACTTGTCTAGGAGCCTATCCTGGTCCTTGTTGTCCCTGAGCCTAAGGAATCTGTCCCTGTGGCACTATCTGTACCCTTAGAGGTTGCCTCTATCCCCTCACTATCCTCCTCACTGGCTTTTGAACCGCCACCTCTGCTACCTCCCCTGGAGCACTCAACCAAGTAGGCATGTGTATCAACCAATAAGCATCATACTCTGGAGTAGTACTAGGATCAGCTGGTCCCATAATCCAATCCCACACCACTTGCCGCAAGCTTTCAAAATCTGCTAGTGCTGTCTCCACTACAACCTCTGGTCCCCATGTCTAAATCTCTCACCTTGTCTGTCCATAAATAGCATATCCAACTGGCTTACCCTGAGGAAATCCAAACCATCTAAGCAATCTCTCTGAGAGATAACACTAAATAACATAAATACTCTGCCCAAATAGATATTGAGGCTATCACACATATAACAACTGCTTTGCATCATCATTCTAACTCTTGCAATCTGTCCATGGCCTCCATGTGAACTAATCAAGCTCATCTAATGTACACTGTCAGTATACAGGTGCATTAAGCCACCTATATGATGTGACTCCTCCATATATGTGAAAATAAGGCTATCATAGTACTCTCTACCGTAAACGCACTAGCCTCATCATAACAATATGCTCATAAGCCCAAACATGCAATAATGTGACCCTGGTTGACATACTCAAGCCAAATAAATAAGCACAGTCATGAAGATAATGATACAACTATCCTAATACACATACACCCCATGCATATATGACGCCATACTTAAATAATCCCTCCAACATACTCCCCCATCCTACAAGGAATCCTTGAGCCCATCTGTTTGGTACCAAAAATTGAATGATCACCACCGCTAATCTCTGTAGCCTATCATAATGTCCCATCATCATCCTTATCGGTATCTCATGATCCTCATCCCCTAAGTTAGGATTACCAAATAGTCATCGGAGTGCATCAGGACCTCACTCCGGATCATAGTCTATCCGCTCACCACGAATCAAAATCCTCAATATACTCCACACATCCTCCAAAGTGATGGTAGCCTCACCAGTCAAAAATAGGAATGAACTATGCTCACTGTACCAACACTCTACTAATGCTATCATCAATGGCAGATGGCCCTGTACAGGTGTGATCCATGCAACATGATCTAAGCCAACTATCTCTAAGAACATGTGCTCCTTCGCATCTAGCTGCCCCACTAATCCTAAGTCTATAGGATGAACCTCCCTCGACATCAATGCCAGCAATACACTCTACACATATCAATCAATTAAGTGTCATTTATGAATGTGAGCCTATTTTGTATGAAACCCTAAGTTTGCCTATGTTTTCACCAGAAGCGACTCATTATAACATAGGTGACTTTATTTCTACCATAAGTGAGACATTTTTCCATAAGCGACCTTCTGTCACTCAACTGTGACTTAACTCACCAAAGGCGAGCCTATGCCAACCAAAGGAGATCTTTTTCAGCAAAGGCGTATGACAATTTCCTAAAACATGATTTTTAACCATATGTGACCTATTCTAACAAACACAATGAACCCATGTTCATATGTGATTCAAAATGCCAAAAGCAACTTTTTGTCATTCAAATGCGCATGCCCTATCCCTAGATGCCATTAGTCAATCACATGAATTAAATATACCTATGAACATATTAATGACACATTTAGAACAAGTTTTTGATACATACCAGTGGGAGGGAGCTCCTACTAGTCCTCCATATGTCCTCACCCTCTTCACTCGATGATCTTCATGTGGAATAACCATCCTATCACTCTTGGAAGTCCTGATGCACTCTAGACACTCAGAGCCCTAAACTTTTCAAAGCAAATAGCACAAATGAGTTGAACTAAGCCCTTCAAGCCTATTTATAGAGCCAAACCCTAATCTTTCTTCTAAGCCTAAACCTTCTTTTCTTCTTCTCCATCCCTCATTTATCTTGCCCAAACCCTAATTCTTTGTGTCAACTTTACCTTGTTCATCCTCATCTTGTTATCTAATCGCGAGTCAACCCAGTCTTTTCCCAGTAGCCTGGTTTTCCTCTTGAGGGGGCATCACCCACTAGTTTCACTAGGGCATAGCTTGTTTATCTTAATGTATTAGTTTCATATTCTTTGAAAGAACGCCTCAACGGACATTGTCTTAAAGAGGGGCAAAATGTAGATAACCAAAACTGACCCTTTTCATCATTTGTCAATTTCTTGCATTTTCACCTTGCATATGTCAATTTTATCTACCACACTGGTGCCAATAATCTATTTTTCTTCTAAATCACCCTCTTTCTATCATTAATTAAATAAATTATATTTATTTAATTAATTCCATCTAATTCCATCTATTATCATTATTTTATCTATTATCATCTATTTTCTTCTATTTTTGTCATTTCTAATTAAATAATTTATAATTATTTAATTCTCTCATTATTCTTCTTATAAATAAATTAAATCAATATTTTATTTATTTATCTTTTCATCATCCTTATAAATTAAATAAATTTATTTATTTAATTTATGTTGATTCTCCAATTTTCTAAATTTATCTTTTCTTTGATCATTTAAAAATAAATTAAATGAATTTATTTATTTATTTCATTTTTATCTTATCATTTCCCTCTCTTATCACATTCTTCTATGTGTACAAAATAGGTCTTATCCTAAATCAAATATAAAAAATGATTTAATTGGTTCTAAGATCAAGCATCCACATCATCCGACTCTTAAAATAGAAAAGCATCCTATTATAAGAAAATCAATCTTAGTACTACCAACAAACCAACAACAATCATTTAATAAAAGTTATCCCTATGGACACATGTCTTATACACATTCATCTAAGCTTCTTGTTCAATCTCAATCATTCACATAGCCACCTAATCTCCACCGTTGATCAATCTTAGTAGAGAGCTATATAAACATCCTCTCACCACATTTCATCCATATCCCACACAATCTTGAAAGTGTCCAGATTATCATCTCATGCATATTGAATCCATTGAGCATCCATTTAGTACTTTGAGCATATCATCCATCATCATTGCAGGTATGGCAACTATGGTTGTTCACTATTGAGAAGCAATCCATAATTCAACCAAGGAATCAATACAATCTAGGTGACATTATTCATTGATTTGCATTCATTTTGTGTCATTTAGATGGATTCTTTGAAGGTGGTAGGATTATGTTTGATTTGCAATGTTTGGTCTTATAAACTTGATTTTTCCTGCTAACACACATTGATTGACAATGTCTAAATTTTCACATCGCTCCAAGTAATAGCCTAACATGTAGGTGAATCCTCTTACAAAAGTGTGATTCAACTCGGTTGATATGTCCTTGAATGTTTATTGAGAAAAGAGGATATAACCCACATCCATTGAAATTGAAAACCCCTCCTTTTTCACCACTAAACATTTTGGTGAACCCACATTTTATTTGAATTTTGCACCTTGTTGAGTGTTGTACTCTAGATTTGCATTTATTATGGCATTTCAAAATTTACAAACAGAAAATTGAAATTTTTGAAAAAATTGGCATTTTAGGCTTGCATTTTGGCATAATTTGCATTAATTTAATATAATTCCATTTAATTTCTATTATTTTCATTAGATCTGATTTAAATTGTAGAAATTCATGATTATTTTAATCATTTGCATTACATTTTCATGCTTAATTTGTTAAAAATTTGCTTGAATTTCCTTTTTTTCATAAAACCTAGTCTTTGCATTAGCTAGGGTTTGTAGTTAAAATCTTGTTTTAGATTTTACTACCCTTTTCAAACACTCAATTAGGACTAATTTATAATTTTAATGTTTCATCATAGTATCTTTTTCGCAAAAATTCATGTCTAGAGTTTGAAAACCTTGCATTTTCACTAGATTGGCCTTGTCATCTCTCCATAATTGCATTATAGGTGTGTTGTGAAGGATATTGCTGTATTATTGGACTGATATTAATATTATTATTCACTTCCCCTCATCAATTTCCTTACAAAACTTTATCCTTTAGTGATTCACATTGAAAAAGATGAAAAAAGTGAATATTTTATGTGCATAAACAAGCATAATTTGTGTTGTTTCATTGCATTCAATCTAAATATATCAAATCATCAATTGGGCCTTCTTGTGTCATACTATTTTCCTCCTATCCATTGTTTTGTTGTGGAATTAGTGTGTCTTGTTATCTCTTTTTCCTCAAACAAGTGTTTAGGAGTGAAATAGTCACACATCTAGGGTGCCTTAATCATCATAAAATTTTGCATGTCTTGTCTTACTACACTTACTTGGAAATTGATCTTACAAGAAAATTTTAAGATGGCATCTTCATAGAAATCCTTGCATGAGTATATCTTAGATTTTGAAAATTTCTCTAATTTCACTAATCAGAACCCTCATGTTCTGGAACACATAGCATGTGTACATGATATTAATATTTCTACATGTTCTACACATAAGCTTAAATTACTTTGTTATCTACATGATTTTGATAGTTTCACATCACTCATCAGATCATATCCTTCTATATTACAAGATTTAACCAAATTCATCTCTAAGAATACTCATGGTAAAAGATGAGAGTGAAAATTCCTCGCCTGTTAATGCCTTGGAATTGATAGCTAAAGAATATGATGATGTTGATGGTACCATATGTTAGCCTACTTCTCCTATAGTTGAATGTCCAAGAACCTTAGATGAGAAGACTATGAATAGCTCTACTATGGTAGTAAATTTGATTCCCTTCGACATCACTAACAACCTTCTTAACAACATCTTACCTTTGTTTCATTCCAATGCTCTCCCTAGCCAAGATGTAGCATTAGTGGATGAGAAAAGGTCTCTCACATTAAATACTTTAGGGATGGATGTTGGGTATAATCCAAAGGAAAACAATGCTAATTCAATCTTTACTAATAGACTTATTCCACCCACCAAGGGATTACTATATAAGTACCTTCTTGCTTCAAACTGGTGATTATAGTTCAAGGTGATCGAAAACCACCTCGACCCCCAGATTACACTCTAAACTTTGTATGACAAATAACTCAAAGAAATTAAGGTGTGATTGCTCACTAGTACAACACCTGTAATAACAAGAAAAGCAAGCAAGAACCTCATGTGCCTATCTCTCTTCCATGTTCTCAACCTATGCTCACTCCGCCACCCCATCTTACTCATAAAAGTGGTCAAGAATACGATCTTGTTGAAGAACTTTGTGCTACTCCAACTAAAATATCTCTTTGAGATTTAATATAAACATCACCTACATACCATGGAATGCTCCAAGAAGGTTTATAGAAGGTGATTGTACCACCTTATATTAAGCTAAATGATGTAGCAGCGCTGTTAGATTGTATGCATGTGCGACAAAAATAGATATTCTATTTCAACCACATGAATTACCATCATCTGAAATTCAAAACCAACATGATCCTCTTATGATCTTTGTCACCATAAATAAAAAATGGATAAAGTGAGTTATGATTGACAATGGCTTGACTCTTAATGTTTGTGGTATAGACTTATTGCACAAAATCAAGATTGGCACATCTTTAATCAAACCAAATAAGATTAGCATTCGTGGTTTTGATAATAAAGGTAGCCAATTTGTAGGTAGTATAATCCTACCTGTAAAGGTTGGTCCCATGACATTATCTACCAATTTTTGTGTTATGCTTGGTTCGCTCTCATATAATATTATTCTACGTAGACTGTGGTTCCATTCCATTGGGGTAGTTCCATCTACCCTTCATCGATCACTTAAGTTCATCTATCAAAACAAGCTGTACACCATGAAAGCTGATCCCAAACCAAATAGTTGTTTACATGTTGAAAAGAAAAAACAAGTTAACAGTCATTTGAGTTTAAACAACTTACAAGTTGATTCATCAATTCCTCTTGCCACAAATAGTGTTGTGTAAGACTCTATACCAACGAATGCATTTTTTGGTGGCAATCGGGGTTCATTAGATTTTAATCCTTCTAGTATAGGGGAATATAAACTTATAACCCTGACACATCAAAAGTTGCATCGATCTCATCCAAATAATCTTTTGAAACACCTAAGAAAACCAAATCCTCCTTGGTAGAAAACAAAGACAATACTCTTACCTATACTACAAATTATGATACCTATGAGGCTTCACCATCTTCTAAAGAAATAACATCCCTTCATGGTTAAGGATTTAAAATCCTGTATAACAACTATGACTATGTAGGTAATGGTTGTGGTGTAAATCAACAATGAATTAGAGTACCTTTAAAAGTTGCTAGAATTAATTACATAACCGGTATTAGATATCATTCTTTGAAATCCACTAAAGCCTCTGGTCATCCTAAACTTAATGTTAATGCAGTATTAACGAGACCAAAGAAACATGCGAGATCTCTTAAGATGATAGACAAAAAATGTCCTCTAAGAAATATCCCATTGAAAAAAGTAAATATTTCTCCATCTTTAAGCCACACTTGTAGAAAATATTATAGTTTCTCTCAAGGGTGGCCTCTTCATAGATATGCATGTTCTTAACATTGGGTTGTATTAGGTAAGTATTTCCAACCTTTCTCTCTTGTGTTGTGTTCCCCCATGATGTGTTATATGTTGTTTAGGCCTCCTAGGATAACCCTTCGTACTCTTGTAAGGCCAAGGATACTGAGAGACTACCTCTATTGTGACTCTTCTTCTATTTGTATCATCATTCTTCTACATTGCCTCTCCTCTATTTTCATGGTTGTGTGTTGTGCCCTAGGGGTATAGCATTATGGGTGGTGACCTGGGGGTACCTTCCTACATGATGACCCTAGGGTACTTGTTTCTCCTATCTTGATTTATTATTTACCTTCCTCTAGTGGTCCTATCTAGCTAGCAGATGACAAAAAATAAATAATACTAATACAGACCATGTGTCCCTTTAGCGAGTAAGCAAAAATGGACCAAGTCCATACATGATGATGGGGTTGATATATATTATGTGAATCTTGGCTAGTAGAATCACTCCGTGTGATATTTTGATGATGTCTTATCGTACTAACAAACCATAGTCATAATGTTGTTCCATGCACTTCGTTTATCTTGGGTTTTGCCTTGCTTACGCTCAGTTCTAAGATCTATGTGGTATAGCTCTATGGTCATACTTAGATTTCAAATCCGTAGTATAACCTTGGTTTTTGATTTGATTATGTTTATAGATTGCTTTTGATCATGTGATGTGCTTATTATCTTATGGAAAGATATCTAACCTCTCTTTGTAGAAAATTGTGTTTGTGGGAACATTCAACAATTGTAAAGTGGATGTCACCTCTGGGGGAATGGGCTTTATGAGAGATTATGTTCCCTTGTGTGTCTTCTTCCTACCTTAATGTGCTTGATATTGGTACATGATATCAACCACCTTAAGGTGGGGGCATATATAAGGTAAGCTCTTTGATGATTTTGATATTGATGAAGCATGTTTGTAAGCCCTCTGCCAAGGTGGGATGTTGTATCTCCATGCAAGTGCACATCTTTATTTTATATTGCAATAAGAAATCCCTTTGTGGAGGTTGGATATCATAACTCTTGAGCTAATGCATATCCTTTTATTTTAAGCCCTCTGTAGAGGTGGGGATGGTGTATCTCTTGAGCTAGTGCACATCCATTTTATTCTAAAAATCCTCTAAGCATGTGGGGTTGGGGTATCCTCCCTTAAGAATGTCTTTAGTGGTTGTTTTTATGAAGCCTAACCATCAGGTGTGCCTGTAATGTACCTGAGATGGTGTTGAACCTAGCAATAGGCTCCTTCCATCACTTGTTTCCTATGTTTTCTCTATGTCTTCCATATGTGTGTGACTCTTGTATGGTGCATGTGTTCCCAAGCATAGTCTAAGGATGTGTGACGATGAGTCCCTCCTATGCTTTGTGATTTGTATGGTGTGCTTGATTTGTACATTGTGTGTTTGTTGCCCCATATGCAATCTAAAGACATGTGGTGACGAGTCCCTCCTACATTTTGGGTGGTGTGTTTACTTTCCATGTACTTGCATTTGCATTCATATATATGAAAATGAAAAATAAATAATCATTGCATTCATTGTATGCATTGTGTTTTGTGTCTCTTCAATGATGTCTTCTCCATGTTTTGTGTGACTATAACTATATTCTCCATGTTTTATGTGCATGTTACTGTCTTCACTGTGTTTGGCATGTCTGTAATGTGTTTTCTCTAATGTCTACCTAAGACTGGGGGCTAAGAATAGTTCTTCATTCTTTGTGTATGCATTCACTTCAAGTGCTTGGCATGTTTGTTGTGTTTTGACTGTACTTTAATGCATGCACATGCCTTGTGTTCATACATACATTAAAGTGAGGGCTAAATGTTATGTCAGAAAATGTCTCCCTGGGACTTTTCCCACTTAAGGTTTAGCTCCTGGGTCCTTTAGAATGCATTATAAGCATCTTGCATGATAATCTTGAATCCTGATGAGAAATCCCCTAAATGTTATGGAAAATAGCACCTAGGGAGTGCTATTTAAATAGATCCTAACCTAATTTGGGAGGGTGGACTTGGGTGCTAGCGCCCTAGTCTTGCCCCATTTTAGGTCAGCCCTAAATTTAAATGTCGGTTTGGTGACCATTAATTAGGTTCCATGCTGACATCTTAAGTTTGAATTGCGAAATTCTTAGCAGGTATGTGTCTTGTTGCATATATAAGCATGTTTAAGGTTTCATTTGAAAACTAGAAGCTAACAAGAAGATGATTGTGAACTTTTGGCTAACTTGTGATTTTGGAGCATTCAAGATATTCATTGTTGCTGATGCAGAGGCATCCACACTATAACCTTCGCATATAGCATGGATATCTGCAGACCAACCTCATCATCATCATCTTCGCCATCATCATCATATTCCCTAAAACTACCAACAGCATCATCATGTTTCGCGTTACACAGTCAGCATCATCGTATTTCGGACGATCAGAATCATCCTCCTGCCGACTACTATTCACCTCCTCCGCCTTCCGCCTAACATCATCATCATGATATTCAGCGGGCGCAAACATCCTCCGGTTGCACTGTTCATCGGGCTCCAAACACTAGCGTCATCATCATGATCTCCGACACTACCTTCGTCAGCAGGATATCCAAATATCCGGTTGCCCAAATATCCTGATGACGATCACCTTCAACACCTTACCTTCGATGCTCCGCTAGCCGACGATACAAACAACAGCATCATGATATAATTCATCCGGTTCTCTTCGAAACCTCCTGATGACGCTAATACAACCTTCTGCCGATACCCAAGCACTTTAACGACGGCAGGTTAAACTCGCATAGGGGGATATCTCAATATCCTGATGACGATGACGTCACCCAATATCCTGATGACCTCTTCAACACTTAGTTGAAAAACACGAACTTTCTCTCCCGCATCTACTCGCGATACGCGGATGTTTGGCACTCCCGATATGATGATCCTGATGCCGATACATGCACTTAGTCTATGTCCGACTTAGAACATCCTGATGCACCCGTAACATGCAAACTCCAACAGTTTCATGACCTGATCTTCTTCCTGATGCCGATGCACTCCTCCTCAGCTCTTCCAAATGATGATCACCCCGACGAACCCGCACTTCATGCGCTCAACTGCATCATATTCATCTTCACTTATCCGGATGACGATATCCGAACTGTCTGCAGGATATTTGCAGAAATATCCTGATGATGCCATTTTAGCGAACTTCTTCACTTAGCGAAATCTCACTTCGCCGATCCTCCAGGGATGACCCGATCCAAACTCAGGGTGATCTTCCAACTCAATCAGCTTGACCTAGCACATGAGGATGCTAGGCTTCTCAACATCTGTCGACCGCGATCCTGCACACCTGCATGTAAACAAACAAACTACCTACTAACCTACTGTACATTACCATTCCACCGATCAGACGGATCAACCGGGGGAATGGATCAGTAACTCCATGAAACCTCTCAAACCAACAAATTGATCAAGCAATAGAATTCAACAGAGGATGAACACAAACAGGATCTCTTTATTGACTTCAAAAGATGCAATACAATGATCAACCTCTCTCTCTCAGTCTCACTCTCTGCAACTAGCTCGATCGATGATATCTGTCTGTATGTCCAATATCAAACGATCTCATGCTTATAAAGATTATCCTACGAGTACTACTGACCTGACTCCAAGCGGCTGGGAACTCTCCAAGCGGCTGGGAGATCCAACCGAACATACATCATGACAGCTGTTATAACTAACTAGCTAAAAATAGCAAAAGCCTGGTCAGCATGATCTTATCATGATCAGCGTGACCTTATTACATGCATTTGATCTTACTAGACCTTCTTGGAAACACAAACAAGACCTAAACTACTAACTGCCTTATCAAGACCAGCTGTCAGGTAGGTGCTCCTGCACCAGTTGCAGAGCAGAGCATTGTTATTGTGTTTATGATTGTAGATTTAGCTTCATCTTCTTATGTGTTGAAGAGCCTTCATCTATGTGAGATCTACACTTTTGAGGTGATATCTATTTATGTTTGAATCATTTATCAATTTGTTTTACATCTATCTCTTAAGGATATGCACGAGCTTTATCTGATAATGGTGTTCAGAACACTTGAATGTCTCTCCGGGGCTTGACTAAGGCCAACCTATAAACACCACAAACCACAACCACTATCCTTGTGATTATAGGTTATAGGTGTCACATCTTGATGGGATGGAGTTATAGGGAATAGTAAGACAGTGTGTAGATTCCAAATCCCTGAAGAAAAGGACTACTTGGACTTAGGAACCAATGCCAGTGTCCTCCAAGGTTGAAAACACAAAAATCATTTGGACAATGACAATCAATATTTGAAGAGCTTCTGGCATCCTAAAAATCACCTTGCCTTGGACTAGGGCTCAAGTGCCAGTGTCCTCCGCATCTCCCGGGATAGAAACAAAAAGTATAGTGAATATCAATGTTAGAAGGAGATTAAGATTCTATAAAGAAAATACCACCTTGGACAAGGGCACTAATGCCAGTGTCCCCGAGCATTCCACATCTTGAACTTCAAAAAATGGTTAGTTATTAATCTCTACCTACTACCTTAGTTTGCAAGGATTTGTCATAATTCATCATTTTACATATTGTTTTGCATAATTAGGGGTTTAAGGGTATTTGAGCATTAAATTGATACATTGATTGACAATCTCTAAATTTCCACATTGCTCAAAGTGACAGCCTAACCTATAGGTGAATCCTCTTGCAAATATGTGATTTAACTCGATTGATATGTCCTTGAATGTTCGTTGAGAAAGGAGGATTTCACCCACACCAATTAAAAATGAAAACCCTCCTTTTTCACCTACAAACACATGAAATGGTGAATAACAATCTTAATTCATTTTAAGAGAAAGTTCTACCCAAGTTCTTTGGTTAACACTTCTAACAAGAAACTTTTACAATGGAAGACATAATGCTACTAAAACAACTAATCATGAGTTCACATGTATAATCCAATCACTCATCATATAGAATTCATAACATACATAAAAATCTCCTTATGCTATCTGTGGTAAATAAAACTTATATTTTTGCCTTTTTACGGAAATCAAACCTATAAAACTTATATAGATCTAACATTATTTAGCTAGTGAATACAAATGTTAAAAGAAAAAATCTAATGTCATTCTCTAATGCCATCTTTAGTAGATAAACACACATATATACATTCCAAAGAAATGTCATTATCACAATTAAAACATATATTAATGCTTTGTTTAAAACAACAGTTTTATTATTATTATACACTTCATTACTACACTATTATTAGATAGAATCATCTATAAATAGATAATCATTTACATATATAAAAGTTTATAGTCTTTCTATAAATTCATATAATATATTTACCAAATAAGAGATTAATTTCCTTTTCATATACGACAGCATGATAGGAGACATAAAAGTTTTGTTTTGAGCCTATGAAGGTACAAAATTAAACATAATGGAGAGGAATCTAATTAGGAAATCAACCTGCAATAAGAACTTTAGATGGTGAGGTATGGCCGATCATTAAAGCATAATGGTTGGGAAATTTACTAGGTTAAAAGGGTGCAGAAAACTATAGTAGATGCACATGTAAAATGATGAATCACATATTTAGCATGCAAACTATTACAATGATTGATGGATATGTACAAAAAAAGAATATGCTTAAAAAATTTCTATCAATTGTGCTTGGCTAACTTTGCCAGCATCACACTGTTGCTCCACAACAAATAATAGATATGTTAAGGACACAAATCAAGCATAAAGGATAGAGGAATTCCTAATATGTTGGTGTTGTGATTGCCCTAGTGGAAATGCATGCAACGAGTGGTAGCACAAACAAGGTTGAAGATAATTTTAACAAAAACTAAAGCAAAATCTAGCGTAAAGCCAAACTCCACAATTTGGCCACATCCTCATATCTTAGAAAGATGAATGGATGTCCTAAAAGGATTGATTGCCTTTGTTTATATGTTGTAGGTGCAACTATAATGTTAGATTTGTAAGCAATAGGAGAATGCATGATAAAGGAACACAATCTATTCATTTTTCTCCATATAATTGACTTGAAGCAGAATGTAAAAAGATAGACCTCTAGATATAATTTCCAAATAAAGACACCATGCACAACACATGTGATATATAGATTTGACTCCTTGCCATTCAACCATGATAAATATTTACATATGAAGTGAAAGACAAACTTTTATTTTAAAACTTGATTTACAGCTCCACAAATAAGTTTTGCTGAGGACTGACAAAGCCTTTCATCATTTCTTTTTGTAGCTATGATAAGATTCTAAAACAACCCACACATTGTATGAGAAGGAACACACTTCTATCATACTAGGCATTCAATCTCATCAACTTCAAAAGTAGTTATTTATAATAAAACAATCAAAGAGGTACTAAATATCCTATTTCACATCTAAAGATACAATCACAATACATGTATACATTAGATATTCCTAAATCAATCTCATCTATTGAAAGAATAGTTCATCATCAAACTTAAACTGTAAGTGTAGTTACATACACATCCAACCACATAAGGAAGAAAAACATGCCTTAATTACTTACTCTATGTTGTACATGAATAAAATCATTCAAGGACCTAATTCCTAAATTACAACTTTTATCTTATTTCATACTCAAATATACATGACAAAACTGCTATGCATAAATAATGTAATTTTATGTGTAATCTACATCATTATCAGCTAATGTGAATGAAACTAATCTTTCACATTTATCCTTCATTGAAGATCACAATAAACTACACAGAGAGGTACAATATGCTAAGTCTGCCTCATTTCTTAATCAATACTAATTCTCACAAAGATCATTTGCAATGAATTTTCCACACATAATAACTAACAACAGAAAGAATTCTAGTTAGACCAAGTTCATAAAAGCATAAATATACATAATTCTATATTCTTCAATCTAAGTGCTTTTAACATGTCTGGCTATATTCTCTATCTATTGTCATTATTCTATCCTTAAGCATATAAATGATCAATAGTGTGAGAATTCACATCTTTTATGAGTAACATACATTTATTTGGAGGAGATCACACAACTCTATATTACCTTATAATCCACTAGAACTATTCATTCAAAATGAAGCCTTATACACCCTTAATTCTAAGTTTGTTTTCCCAACCATCCACTTAACAATTACAAACTATGCTACTATTGTTAAAGTATAACTACTTACATCTTATTAACTACACAAACATTTCACATAAGGTGGTGACATTTCACTATTACACATTCAACAACTGACCCAAATACACTCCCAGAGTTCCCAGTGTTTGTAAACCTGGTGCTTTGATACCTATGTAATGCCTTACCCCAAAATACACTATTAAAATACAATAACTCAATTAAATTTAGGAAATGAAATTATAAAAAAAGAACATTACAGACAAACTACTCACTTAAATTTAAAATAGACCTAATGATATAGATAAAATAACAATGGTGTAGACTTGCATGAAATCAACTATACAAAAGAATACACCTTAAGTTAGATATTTTAAATAAATTTTACAAAGGAATGTAAAAGGATACTAATTGTTAAAGGAAAGACTACTGTGACTATTTTGATAACTTCTATAAGGATAATAATAAATGTAAGCTCTAAATACAAAATATTAAAACAAGATTAAATTAATCATTATTACATAATTGAGATTCTAAAAATAAGAATAGACTACAATTATACACAATCATACCATATAAAATTTAACTCATTATTGTATATGTATTTACATACTTTAATTTTAGCTGTTGCAACAAGATCACATTTCCATTCTTTTGTAAACCATATGATTTAGAAATATACCCATCGCTCTTTCTTTGTATTGCATATAATATAAAAATATTGATACTATAATCTTTCAAGAATGTTCAAGAAAAGTGAATAGTTGTGCTAAATGCCTTCCTTACATTTGATTTTATGACTTATTTCCTAAATTTCACATAATGGATACCGTTGTTGGATTATACTATATTCATGGCTCAAAAATGATTATAGAGGAAACTTGACATACTTAATTCATCACAACTCACGCAAGGCACAAAAATAGATTTAATATTTCAGGGACATTATGGTTCTACTGATGCCTACATGTCATCACTAAGTTTCCAAATAAAACAAATAGGTTACAAAGATCAAATCGACCATAAATCTTAGATTTACATTCCATGTTAAAGTTTATAAGTTTTTAGAACTTAGAAACTTGCATTCGTATTAAATATATATAAAATTTCATTGATTCGATGTAGAAGTGAATTAAATAGGAAATTATAAGTAGCATTGGTTGCATTTGCAACGTTTATAAAAGAAAGAAGTTACGGAAAACATTAATATAGAATGAGCTGGGGTCTGTGGTGGCCATTGGCTGACCACAACTGGCTCTCGCCCACACTGTGGGAAACACCTAAAAAAATTGCTCTTTCAAGAATTCTGAAGAGCATGTGCCAACTATAACGTGTTTTCTAAACAAGTTGATCCTCAACACATGCACCACTACATAAAATGAAGCCAGTCAAGCTATATATATCTTTTATACATTAATGCATTTAAAGAGTGTGACTTAGTGTGAAGTTAATTAATTCCCGACATTTCTTTAAACAAGCCGGTACCCAACATATGACAATCAATGTTGTACATTATAAAACTTGCATTAGAGCAGAATTATGGTATACAGAGTAAAATTAGATAGTGAAATCTTTCTTGATGACTACAAAATTTGAACCATCTACACATGGAATACATGTGCTAACTCAGAAAGGACATGTTGAATTAGAGAAATTGATCTTGATGACTACAGAATGTTGCAGCCGAACTGAACAAAACCATAAATGCTTGCAACAGATAGCTAACCTTGCTAGTCCAGTAAGACAATTACCTCAAGTATCCAAATCAAAACCTATTCAATCCAAATGGGGAAAATGATGGCATGTGAACTTAAAAAATTGAAATAACAAAAATTAAAACTATAAATGATGTAGAACTATACTCATGTTGTGCACTAAAATTTACAATAAAATTACATGGTGATCTAAATTTGATCCATAAACTCCTTTTCTTACAACTTGACAACACTTAAAATTTATAATTCTCGATATTTTGCATTCACAATAGAACAATGATATGGAACTACGCAAAAACTTTCATCTTTCTTCATTAATAACCATAAACCTGTATGCAACAAAATAGAGTAGCCCAGTTATGTTCTCCACCCATCCATAGGACTGATTATTTCGAGTCCACCCTTGAGTAGTAAACAAAATCCAATGCTCAAAGAAAATAGTAATAAAACCAAAATTAGAAAAATAAATTAATGACAATGGACTCACATACATAGAATCCGCACACAAAATTTTGGTAAAGGGGAAGAAGGGGAATCCCTTTCCTCTTGTGGTACAATTAACTCCCTTTCTTCAATATAAATTCACACTTCCACTCCAATTCATCTCCCTTCAAAATCAATCAACCAAACATCCTCCCAACAATCATTCTCCCTTCACAATCTCCCATCAACACATTCTCACATTCTCCACTTCTCCCAACACCATTCAACTCCCAATTTCATTACATACAACACAAAACCCCAAGAGAGGCTCCACACCCTTCTTAACCCCACATGAGGAAGATCTCATCCAACTTGGAGGGAAGTTCCCTTTTCACTCCAACACCCCCACTGGCATTCAAGCAAAACATCACACAATACATATTTTTTTGACAACAACTTTCATATTCTCTTAACTCAACGTTCCCCAAAAATCAACTAAACATAGAAATACCATAAGAAAACAAACATACCTTGGCTGTCCAAGTTAGGATCAGCCCAACTATTCACTCTAAAAATATGAAGAACCTATTTTCCAAACAACAATCCTTGATCATCCATTCATTTAATCCCAAAATCTTGTTCTCTTCCACCATCCAAAAAGCATTCAAAAGATAAAAACAAAGAAAGATAACCCCCCCTACAAAAGCTACAGCACTCCTATTTTCTAGAATAAGGAAAATGATTCACATTTCCTCTTTTCAAATAAAATATTTTCTCAACTCTTCACATTTAGCCTCTAATAAAATTAAACCAAAATTAATAGAGAAGATTTATCTTTAATTCAAAAAAGCATATAATAAAATCACATACTTTTCAACATAACACCCCCCTCCCCCCATTAACAAAATTATAAGAAATAAATAAATAGTTAATTAAACACATTTGAGCATTTGGATTTTGTCTCTGAATCTTAAAGAACCTAAGCTTCCCACCTACACAAAACTCATTGAAACATCAATACATTTTGAAACTCATAGCCGAAGCATTTAAATATTTAACACTAACATTTCTAACATTAGTTAATTACAAAATCTAAGATACCAAATAATAATATTTCTTGCAAAAATTACACTTACAACCATTAATATTTTATAATTATTTATTTTATTAAATAAACATATTATTTCATTACCAAAAAATAAATAAAACATTTATGTCCATACTCAAACTAATAATACCCAAAATCCAAGATCTCAACATCATCCACACACTCACACACCAAAATATAGAATCAAGTCAATTATCTAAGATAATACTAACTAGGCCTCACATGTTGCCATGGTAGTGGTAGCATTACTATAAGCCTGTGCATTAGTAGTGAGAATTAATGATGTAAAAGTGGATATTCTAGTAGTCAGTATGGGTGCGATACTTGTAAGCTTATATACTTCAATGGTGACACATTTTCTATGACATTCACGCGACTAGCCACTGACATAATGTTATGATCCACTATGTGGGCTATTCCATAGAGCATGTCAACACCTTCTTGTCCTTAATTTAATTATCTTCTAATACCATCAACGAGGGGTATCACTTCTTGAGCTAGATGTGCACCTTCTACAATTTGTTGGAAATCTTGTTTGTCTAGTTTCTTGAGCTGATATTCAAGCACATGTGTAACTATGTCAATTAGATCTTTAGAATCATGAAATGTTTATTCTTCTAACATGTTAATGTTATTGATATCTTGCAAAGATGTTGATTCACCTTTTGTAAAGTAGTCGTGTAATGGGTTTTCCGATGTTTGCATATCATTTCTATTGAAAGCACTAGCACCCATTAGTCGACAACTTCTTACCAAGGTGTTCGCCCTAGGGTGGCGGGTATACAACTCATACAAAGTCTTTAACACTCAACTCACTAACCAAGGATATTATCAATAAGATTATTAATATTAAAATAGTTATACTTGTTGAAATACACACTATGTAATTGCAAAACTAGGAATTTTCAAAATAATGTTATGGAATAATGCAATATTTTCAAATGAATAATGAAAAATATGCTATAATCAATGCAAGATCTAATTTGAACAATCGACAAGATGTAAATGCTCGAAGCTACGGGTTCACCAAAATGTTGTGTATGAAAAACAAGAATGATAACTACTAGCATGTACACTAGATCAAACCCTCTTTCACAATAACATTCAAGGAGAAGACTAAGTCAAATTAGTACCAAATGGAGGTGGACTTAGCTACAAATCTTGTACCCTAGAATACTATAGAAAGATCAGATTTAATGAAGCATTTTTATCAAAACTTAGGTCAATAATGTGTTGCAAGTATGTGTAGTTAGTTTTGTCATTGATGTCAACAAGCTCGTGTTTTCATTAGTGTCAATTGTGTCAATTGTGTGAGTAAGAAATAGTACAAGAGTATGAGTAGTCAGTGTTGAGTGGATACTATCTCTAATGTTGAGGTTGTTGCATTGGTATAAGCTATTTGGTTGATTTACTTTGCTGAAGATTATTTGCTTTCTTTGTAGAGGGGTTTAAGTTCTTGGCAATATGTTTCTTTTGGTTGGTTTCCAAGTTCTTTTGAGAAAAATTAATTAATAAAGGAAACAATGTGTTGAAGTGGCATTTTGGTTTACAGATTAGTTTTCTAGTTTTTCTCTGCATTTCCTCTATGTGAAGATTGGTCTTTGTGGTTTGGATATGTTGTTCAGAGATGTTGAGAGATGTTATATTCCAAATTTTGTGTTCCATTTCATTGTGTAGAGGAAGTTATGTTCGCAAGTATGAAGACTATGTTTCTGAGTGTTGCAGAGGTGTCTAGGAGAAATGTCTTTGCTTTGTATTTCTCTGCAAAGAGTTTTAAGGTCTTGTTCTTCTAGAATTGTTCTTATAAGGTTTATATCTTTCTTTTGTTGAAGTTGTTCATGGTTTGGTGCTTTGGTGGTCGAATTCTAGAGATATAGTGTATGACAGAGATAGTTAAGCATGCTTGATAAACAAGATAAGGTTGTGTGGCAGGTGAAAGTTGTTGCAGAGGAATTTGTTAGAATTTAGGATGTTTTAAGATGTTCATGGAATACTCTATATTGTGTTGGAACCTTGCATGTGGTCTACAAGTCATCTTTGGTTTTGAGGAGGCGTGTACTTAAAATTTCATTATGTTAACAGATGTTTAGCCAACCATGGGTGTTTACACTAATTGCGGAGGTGCTTCAGTGATTGTAAGAGAATGAAGTGGAGTGCCTAGATGAATTTAGGTCCAATATAAGATGTGGTGTGGTCTACCTTCATTCCTTTCCACCATAGGAATATTTAGGTCCAGACCTAATTTGAATTTTTTTGGTTAAAGTGATTTGCCAACCTTGAAGAATGTTCTCAAGGTTGAAGATAGTATAAATGAGTGTGAAGGGATCTAGATTGTGAGTGTGCGCGTGATGGTTATTATGTGAATAATAGTGTGGTGAATGTGTGGTGTAGTACAAGCTTTCATGTGTTAGATTACTGGATGCAGTGAGCATAAGGTGTCTACAATTCTTTACTGATGCTGTAGAGGTGATGTTGTTGTTGTGGTCAATATCGGTTCAGTACTTTGAGCTTCATTGGAATTGTACTCCTTGCATAAGTTATATGCAATTATAATAGTTCAAATCTAGTAGTGAGCCACCTTTCCTATCTCTTTCTTTCAGGACAATGAGTCCTTGGGCGGTAAGCCCTTTGGCAGTGAGCCTTTCTTTTGGGCAGTGAGCCCTCTGGCAATGAGCCTTTTGTAATTTAGTGTTGATACTACTTTATATTGTGAGCTAATCCTCACCATAGTTTTCTCCTTCTTGGGTTTTCCACGTAAAATTTGGTGTTCTCTTGTGTACATGTTGTTGTGAGTTAGTTTTTGTTATTTTAGTTTCATGCTTAATCATCATAACATTTTAAGAGTTAATTGAATCATTTTGGATCTATTTATGCATGAGGGTTTTAGATTTTTAAGTTACAACTGATTCACCCCTCTCAGTTGTCTTGTGCATTCAACAATTGGTATCAGAGCCATGTTCCTTGGAAGAGAGCTTAACCACTTAAGGTAGATCTAGGATGGAACACTAGAAGGATGTTCCCTAGTCTGATGGAACAAATTATGCATTTTGGAAAATAAGAATGGAAGGTTATCTGATTTCTCTTGGATATGAGATCTGGAAGGCTATTGAAACTGAAAACACAATATTAGATAATGGTCCAAGTACTACAAATGAGATCAAGGCCTTTGAAACCAATGCTAAAGTAAGGTATACTCTTTTAAGTGGTCTTTCTAATTCTGAATTGGTGAAAGTTATGGATTTGAAAACTACTAATGAAATCTAGAAAAATTTAAAAAGCATTCATGAAGATGATAAGGTCAAGCAAGCTAAAATGTAGAATTTAAAGCTCATGTTTGAAACCATGTGAATGTCTAAAGATGAAAACATTACAAGCCATTTATAGGAGGTGGATTCAGCTATCAATGGCATCAAAGGACTTAGCAGAAATATTGATGAAAAAGAAGTGGTATTGAAGGTACTTAGAACTCTTCCTAAGACTTACAGTCATAAATTTCTGCTATTGAAGAATTGCAAAATCTGAATTAGTTTACCAAAGATCAATTGCTTGGTACCTTAACTACTTTTGAAATGAGAGAATTTGGTACATGTAGTGCAAAGGCTGAGACTACCTTCAAAGCTGGCAAACCTAAAAAGATTGTGGAATCAGATCAAGAAGATTGATGATGTGGAAGCTAAGTTTGTGAGAAAAATGAAATTGGGTATTGGTAAGTATAGTGGTAAGTTGGCTTTCAAGTGTTTGAGTTGTAGAAAGATGGGTCATTATGTTTCAAGTTGTCTAGAAAGAATTTTGAGAAGTAAGAATATGGAGAACAAAAGTAGAGTGCCTAAGAAAGGATACTATGTTAGAGAAGATGCAAGTATATCTGATGATGAATCTAATTATGAGATAATGAATGTCTATTCATAGTCTTGAAGGATGATACTATTTATACTAACTCTGAGAAATGTGTGAAGGAAAAGGCTCTAGAGGTAAGTCTTACTATTGAAGGTACTTTGATATCTTATTTTCATGCCAGAAAGGAAAAGAACCATTCGGTTATTGATAGTGGATGCTCAAATCATATGATTGGTGATAAAAGTAAGTTTGTTAAACTTGAAAAATATGGAGGACTAGTTAGGCTTGGTTATGATAGAGTTGCTAAGATATGTGGAAGAGGCTCAATTAGTTTTGATTGCAAGCATAATATTGATGATGTTCTTTATGTTAAGGGTTTAAACCATAACCTCTTGAGTTTTAGAGAAATGTGTAGAAAAGGATACAATCTTGTGTTTCAAGATGGTGGTTGTGAGATTAGAAAAGACTCCCGAATTGTGATAGCTGCTGGAAAGAGGATAGATGGAAATGTTTATCATCTCAAAGGTGTTGATGGTTATTGCTTCATGACTTAGATTAGTGAAAGTTGGCTATGTCATAGAAATTGTGTCACATCAATTTTGATAGCCTGTTAAAGATAAGTTCAATTCAAGTTGTGAGAGATTTGCCAAAGATTACAAAGCCCGTTAATATTCTCTGCAAGGAATGTCAGATTGAAAATAAAGCAAGAAGAAGTTTCAAAGTCAAGGATCAGTCTTCTACTAGACTATTGGAATTGGCACATACAAAACTTTTTGGCCCTACCAAGGTAAGGACTTTTCAAGGTGACATGTATTTCATGCTATTGATTAATGATTATTCTAGGATGACATGGGTCATTTTTCTCAAAGAAAAATATGAAGCCCTAGATAAGTTCAAAGAATTCAAAGTCATGGTTGAGAGTGAAATGGATATGACAATCAAATGTTTGAGGTCTAACAGAGGTGGAGAGTTCGCCTCCAATAAGTTTAACATATTTTGTGAGAATCATGGAATAAAGAGGCACTTATTTTCTTCTAGGACTCCTTAGCAGAATGGAGTGGTTGAAAGAAAAAATAGGACTATTTAAGAAGCTGCAAGGACAATGATAAAAGAAGCAAACCTACCAGAGGTCTACTAGAGAGAAACAATTCATACTATTGTTTACATACTAAGTAGAGTGTAGGCAAGAGAAAATAGTACAAAGACCCCTTATGAGTTATGGTATGTAAGGATTCCTACCGCCAAGTACTTTAGAGTGTTTGGAAGCAAATGTTATATCATAAGGGATGAAGAAAATATAGGAAAGTTTGATGCAAGGTCTAATGAAGGTATCTTCTTTGGCTATTATACTAAAACCAAAGCTTATCTATGCTACACCAAGAGGTTGAGAAGGATTGTTGAGAGTGCAAATGTCAAAGTTGATGAAGATCTACAAAAGAATTCAAAAGTCAATGGACATGAATCAGATGAGTCATTTGCAGAGAAGAGGAAAATGCTGATTTAAAGGAAGTATAGATTGAAGAAGAAGAAGCTCTAGAAAAGACTCTTAAAACTCCCAAGTATGTGCATCTAAGCGTCATTCTAAAGATCAAATCATTAGTGACAAGAAAAAAGGTGTATTGACAAGAATGAAAGCTATTGAAGAATAGGTAAATCTATGTTTACTCTCTAAAGTTAAACTGAAAATAGTGACTGAAGCATACAAGGATGAGTGTTGGATCAAGGCTATGGAAGAAGAACTAATGCAAATTAAAAAGAATCAGACTTGGGAACTTGTCCCAAGATGAGCAAACAAAAATGTGATTGGAACTAAGTGGGTATTCTAAAACAAATTGAATGAGAATGGAGAAGTGGTAAGAAACAAAGCAAGGCTTGTGTGTAAAGGTTACTCACAAATAGAAGGAATAGACTATTAGGAAACTTATGCTCCAGTGGCAAGAATGGAGGCCATTAGGATGTTTTTATCTTTTGCAACACATAAGGATTTCAAAGTATATCAAATGGATTTGAAGTCCGCTTTCTTGAATGGTGAGTTGGAAGAAGTATACAGAGAATGTAACCAGATGGATTTTAGTTATCAGATAAATTGGATATGGTCTGTATTTTGAAGAAGGCACTATATGGATTGAAATAAGCCCCCATAGATTGGTATGCAAGGTTAGAGAAGTATTTACTACAACAAGGATTGAATAAAGGTACCACAAATAGCAATTTGTACATCGAAGTAGGAGAAGATCAAATTTTGATTGTGGAAGTGTACATAGATGATATAATTTTTGGTAGAAATGAAAGTATGTGTAAGATTTTTCAGATGAAATGTAGAAAGAATTTGAGATGCCAATGTGTGGAGAAATGAACTTCCTTGCGCTATAAATCAATCAATAGATAAAGGTATTTTTATTTCGCAATCAAACTATGTCAAGGAGATGTTAAAGAAGTTTAGGATGGAAGACTCTAAACTAGTATGCACCCCTATGACCACTGGTTGCAAGCTGAGCAAGAATGATGAATCTCCTAAGGCTAATCCGTGTAGGTATAGATCAATGATTGGAGGATTGTTATACTTAACTGCTACTAGACCAGATATTATGAATGTAGTTTGTCTTGTGGCTAGATTTCAAGAAGATTCCAAAGAGTCACATGTTGTAGCAGTGAAGAAGATATTTAGATATTTAAAGGGCACTCCAAATCATGGCTTGTAGTATCCAAAGGATAATGAATTTTCTCTAAATGCTTACACAAATGCAGATTGGGCTAGTTTTGTAGATGACAGGAAAAGTGCAAGTGGTGGTGCATTCTTTCTTGGAGGTAGTGTGGTGTAATGGTTATGTAAAAAGAAGGATTCAGTATTTCTATCTACTATAGAGGCATAATACATTGCAAGTGAATCTTCCTACACACATATGTTATGGATGAGGCAAACCTTGAAGGATATTAGAGTGGTATATGATGAACATATTCCTATATTTTGTGATAATACATGTTCTATTAACATTTTAAAGAATCTGGTGATGCATTCAAGGACAAAACATATATCAATCCAATACCATTTCCTGAGAGAGAAGGTTGTAGAGAATGAAGTGAATCTTGAGTATGTGCCTACAAAGGATCAGGTTGCCGATATATTCACCAAGGCTCTTTCTAAGGATACATTTGAGTATCTCCAGGAGAAGTTAGGGGTTATTACCCCTCCTTTGAACTAGATGCATAAGGAGATGCATCATTCTAGTGGATTTCAACTTTCATTCTTTATTCTAGACTAATGTTGAAGGTTACCTCTGAGGGGGAGCAGATAGTGTCATGATGGTTGTTGCAGTTAGGGGGAGTAAGTTCTATTGTTCGTTGCTTCCAAGTGGGAGCATGCAGAGTAGTGATAAGTAGGTACACATTTGAGCAGTAAGATTGAAAGAGAGATGTGCAACCCTTTTCTATTGATGTCAAAGGGGGAGAGAGAACAATGTGAAAAAGGAAAGAGTCAGTTGTCAAGAAGATAGTAGAAAGCTAAGGGGGAGAGAAAGAGAGAGGAACTAATTGGTATGAAGCAAACTATTGGGGATGCTGGTGTGTTGATGTTTTTTCACATCATGTGTTGGTATCAATGAAAAAGGGGGATATTGTTGCAAGTATGTGTATTCAGTGTTGTCATTGATGTCAACAAGTTCGTGTTGTCATTAGTGTCAACTATGTCAATTGTGTGAGTTAGAAATAGTGCAAGAGTATGAGTATTCAGTGTTGAGTGGATACTATCTCTGATGTTGAGGTTGTTGCATTGGTATGAGCTATTTGGTTGAGTTGTTTTTCTAAAGATGATTTGGTTGCTCTGTAGAGATGCTGAAGTTGTTGAGAATATGTTTGTATTGGTTGGTTTCTAAGTGATTTTGAGAAAATCTAATGAACAAAGGAAACAGTGTGTTGAAGTGGCATTTTGGTTTACAGAGTAGTGTTCTGGTTTTGCTCTGCATTTCCTCTATGTTGAAGATTAGTCTTTATGTTTGGATATGTTGTTTAGAGATTTTGAGGGATGTTATATTCTAAATTTTTTTGTTCTAGTTTGTTGTGCAGGGGAAGTTGTGTTCACCAGTATAAAGACTTCATTTCTGAGTGTCGCAAAGGTGTCTAAGAGAAATATCTTTGCTTCGCATTTCTCTGTAAAGAGGTTTTAGATCTTGTGGTTTTGGAATTTTGCTTATAAGGTTTATATCTTTCTTCTGTTGAATTTGTTCCTAGTTTGGTACTTCAAAAGTTGATTTATAAAGATACAGTGTATGACAGAGATAGTTAAGCATATTGGATAAACATGATAAGGTTGTGCAGCAAGTGAAAGTTGTTGCAGAGGAATTGGTTGGATTTTAGGATGTTTTAGGATGTTCATAGAATACTCTAGATTGTGTTGAATCCTTGCATGTTGTCCACAAGTCATTTTTAGGTTTGAGGAAGCATGTACTTAAAAGTTCATTGTGTTAACACAAGTTTGGCTGACCTTAGGTATTTACACTAATTGTGGAGGTTCTTCAGTGATTGTGAGAGCCTGAAGTGGCATGCTTGGATGAATTTAGATCTAAGATAAGATGTGTTGTGGTTCGCCTTCATTCCATTCCACCATGGGAATGTTTAGGTCTAGACCTAATTTGAGTTTTTTTGGTTAAGGCAATTTGCCAACCTTGGAGAATGTTCTCAATGTTGAAGACAATATAAATGAGTGTTAAGGGATCATGATTGTAAGTGTGCACATGATGGATGTGATGTGAATAATAGTGTGGTGAATGTGTGGTGCAGTACAAGCCTTCATGTGTTAGATTACTGGATGTAGTGAGCAGAAGGTGTCTATAATTCTTCAGTGATGTCATAGAAGTGATGCTGACATTGTGGTGAATATTGGTTTAGTACTTTGAGCTTCATTGGAACTGTACTCCTTGCATAAGTTAGATGTAGTTATAACAGTTCAACTTTGGCAGTGAGTCACCTCTTCTATCTCTTTCTTTTAGGACAGTGAGTCCTTGGGCAGTAAGCCCTTTGGTAGTGAGCCTTTCTTCTGGATA
This sequence comes from Cunninghamia lanceolata, assembly GCA_027924645.1. NCBI lineage: Eukaryota > Viridiplantae > Streptophyta > Pinopsida > Cupressales > Cupressaceae > Cunninghamia > Cunninghamia lanceolata. Next base: position 2,131,471 of record BSBN01001271.1, on the reverse strand, counting down.
GTGAGCCCTCTAGGTAGTGAGGCCTTCGATAGTGAGCCTTTTGTTATTTAGTGTTGATACTAATTTATATTGTGAGATAATCCTCAATGTGGTTGTTCCCTTCTTAGGTTTTCCATGTAAAATTTGGTGTTCTCTTGTGTAAGGTGTTGTTGTGACTTAGTTTTTGTTATTTTCTTTTCATACTGAATCATCATAATAGTTTAAGAGTTAATTGAATCATTGTGGATCTATTTGTGTATGAGGGTTTTGGATTTTTAAGTTACAACTAATTCACCCCCATCTCAGTTGTTTTGTGCATTCAACATAATGCACAAAACCCTAAGTCTATGATGATATGATTATAAAAGAAGATGTATAGCAAATCTCCTGAACCCAATTGCACAGGGAGAATCAAGAAGATGTTAGAACATGTATCCTAGAAGAAAAGATGTTGGAGGACTATTTTGGGAGTGCCTAAGTCCTGAAAGGTGGAATCTTTAGAAGCTATAAATTGGAGAAATGCCACAAAGACTGCACTAATGACAAATCTGGAACCAGCTAAGGTAGAGAGACTAGGGCACCATCACCCAAGTCATACATATAGGAATATTCTGAAACTACTATTGGATCCTAAAACCCTGATCCTTGCTCAATCTTCTTATATCTTCATATTTTCTGGATCTTGCACTTGTAACCTAGACACTAGAAGAAGATAAGGGGTTTGGGGGTTATGGTGTTTAGGGACTTGCCTCAGTCAAATCTTAGGATACCATTCAAGATTCCCAACACCTTTGATAGATAAAAAGAGTGTGCCCTTGTAGGGTAGAGGCTAAACACAAAATTAATATGATGAATCAAATGTTAATAAACAACAATGTTATCACATATGTGATGAAACCATTAGGAGGATGAAAGCTCTTCAACTCATAAGGAGAGATAGATTATAACTTCAACATGCAAAAATACACACAATTACAATACACATCTACTATAGAATAAAAATAAATGCTTTGAATTCTCTTTACTCCAATGCTTCAAGTTGGCTACCTCTGTCTAGGCTCATAATCAATTTAAAAAACACACTTATATATGCTCACCCACTAACATTTGTCAAATTAAACCAAAAGAGCCAACAAGGAGAAACCTTTTTAAACGTCCTAAATTGACATACAATTAAATTTACCTCAACCAATCAGGGAAGACTTGGGTGCTGGCACCCAAGTCTTGAGGCTCCTTTTTGGTTCAAGATAAGGTTAAGTGGTGCGGTCACGAATGGATTGCCCAACCATGTAGCTAGATTGAACACAATAGAAGCAACACAAGGATAGAATGCAATGGAAAATTCATGTGTTGAATATATTAGATAATTACAATTCTTATATGCTAGCAACATGCAGGCTACAATCATGGCCTCACATGCCTTCTTTTCGGACTACAACATACATGAAAGATATGGCATTAAATTACCTCCAAAAAAGAACTTTCTTGCTATCCTAACTCTAATGATATCTAATTACTAAACTAACTGCCTTCCTAGTGCATATAAGGAATTCTTATATATCAAATTCCAACTCAAAGAAACCTCTACGTCAGCCTTAAGAGATCTCAAACTCCAATGAATGATGAAACAGGTAGGAAAGTGTTGAAATACACCAGACAACGAAGAGGGGGGGTGAATTAGTTGTCACAAAAACTTAGCTTCATATGAATATTAAACCATCAATAATGTAATCACTTATAATCAGATTTAATCATGAAAGCATAAAACCATAAGCTTAATCATAAACATACATCTAGTTAGATTCAGGACAGACAACTAAGAGGGGGGGTGAATCAGTTGTCCAAAACTTGCTTCCAATTAAACACTTAAATCCACTTTGTAATTCAACAACATATCAATAAATCTATCATTGAAACATAATGCATTTAAGTCAAGAGCAGGAACACATTAACACATCAGACATCAAGATTTTGACTTGGAAAACCTGGCTAAGGGAAAAACCACAGGGTGACTAACCCAAGATTGTATTCTCTATTAGAAGAATAGAAAGAACAAAATGGCACATGCCAATTAGGGCTCACTACTTGAGCACACTACTCACAAGAGGCCCACTACCTACAAGAGACACACTGTCTACATAATAATAAGTATTACATACTTGAACTAAAGAATAGCATCTTCACCATACTTGAGTCAGTTCCATTTAAGTGTAATACTTCTGCTCTGCCTTTCACTCCTCTCCTCTCTAGCACACTCTCATCTTTGCAAGATGAATTTGAAATGACTTTACAATCCCTTATTTATACAAGACATCAACTTAGGAATAATCATCTAAGTCGGCAAACATTACAAAGAAAATACATAAATAAATCATGACTAATTACAAAAGACTTCATGCGGATCAACACACTGTCAGCCACACAAATCTGAGACTTCAATCTTCTTCTAGGAACATGCCAATCTTCACATAACATCTTCAAGATCATCCGCAGGATGTGTAACTCATCCGGTTGGCCAGACTTAGGAAGAACACCATCATCCAGAAGTTATTCTTCAATTACGAGATCAAACTCCAATGTAGACCACCAACACAAACTGGACATGATCCAAAGACCTCCACAAGCTTGCCTGAATCACCAAGAACATCCACACTACATCTTCTTATTGAAATCCTTATCTCCATCTGGAACCTTAAGAACACAGTCTGTCATTACTGTCACAATGGAATAGATGCTTGCGGACCTCCAGATCATGAACCAATTAAGTTGTCACTTCACATGGACTTCCTAAACACTCCACCAAATCTATAGGACAAGATATTTTATTTCTGGATCTCACCGTACCTATTTATATCACTCTATCACCTCTAAACACCTGCTAGAACCAATTTTACTTGAGCGGCCACAACTTCTTCAAATCTTCATGCAAACCTCTGAAATCTTTGCTTGATCATCTCAAGACACATATCTACAAACCCTTTTAAGTGTATCCTTTGATCTTCATCTTATCTTGGATCTTTACCTCACTGTCTTCACTATTCTTCTTTGTTCTTGATATGACTAATTTTCTCTATATCCTCAACAACTAGTTCATCCAATCCTTATCATTAATGCAACAAGAGTATGTTGACATCAATGACAACACCGATTAGGCCCATACTTACAACAATCTCCCCCTTTGTCATTGATGGCAACATATGATGTGAAAAACTATTTTAACCATCAGGACAAGAACTTTTTCTCACTGACACAACTCCCCCTATCAACAATAACCATTCAAATGTCTTCTCTTCCTTTACGACTCCCCCTTTGATTAGCAACCACTTATTTTTCACATGTCTTCTCTCCCCCTTTGACATCAATTGTAAAGGGCACATACTTACAACTCCAACACTTTAGAATCATACCAAATGCTCCTCCTGAGTAGCAGCTTCCCAAACATCAATCTAGATCACAAGATATGACTGTGATATCCACCGGACTGATGCACATCAATGCACCTTAATTTAGAACTGGAGGGGTAATAACCCCTAACTTCTCCCTGAGATAATCAAAAGAATCCTTAGGAAGAGATTTAGTAAAGATATCTGCAATCTGATCCTTGGAAGGTACGAACTCTAATTTGACTTCATTCTTTTTCACTTGCTCTTTCAAAAAGTGAAACTTGATGGATATATGTTTAGTCTTTGAATGCAATACTAGATTCTTAGATATATTTATTGCACTTGAATTATCATAGAAGATTTTTATAGGCTCCTCATACTCCACTCCCATGTCTCTTAGCATTTGCTTCATCCACAAAACTTGAGTGCAACTACCTACTGCTGCAATATATTTTTCTTCTGCAGTGGATAGAGATATTGCCTGTTGTTTATTGCTTAGCCAAGAAACCAATCTCTTCCCCAAAAAGAATGCTCCACCATTGGTACTCTTCTGACCATCCACATCTCCTACCCAATCCGTATCTGTATATGCATGAAGAGATAAATTATGATCTCTAGGATACCACAAACCATACTCAACTATCCCTTTTAGATACCTAAAAATCCTCTTGATTGCCATGACATGAGATTCTCTAGGCTCAATTTGGAATTTAGCAACAAGACCAACAATATTCATAATATCAGGTCTAGTTTGAGTGAGATAAAACAATCCTCCAATCATTGACCTATACTTTTTCTAATCAGTCTTAGGAGAGTCATCATCTTTTCTCAATTTACATCCAGTTGCCATGGGAGTATTCATTGGTTTTGATTCTTCCATCCCAAATTTCTTCAACAATTCTTTCAAATATTTGGTCTGAGAAATGAAGATTCCTTTCTTAGTTTGAATGATTTGTAGACCCAAGAAGAAATTCATTTTCCCAAGTATGGACATCTCAAATTCACTTTTCATTTGATTTGCAAAAGTTTTACACATATTATCTCTTCCTCCAAAAATGATATCATCAACAAATACTTCAACAATCAAGATATTTTCATGATCAATTTTGAAGTACAAATTACTGTCAGCAGTACCTTTGTTAAAACCAATCTTCAAAAGATGCTTATCCAATCTTTAATACCAGACTCTTGGGGCTTGCTTGAGTCCATACAATGCTTTTTTTAACTTGTAGACCATATCACCATGATTAGACAATTGAAATCCATCCAGTTGCTCAATGTATACTTCTTCCAAGTCACCATTCAGGAAGGCAGACATGACATCCATCTAATATACTTTGAAATCCTTGAAGGTAGCAAAAGAAAGAAATAATCTGACTGCTTCAATTCTTTCCACCAGAGAAAACATTTCTTCAAAATCAACTCCTTCTATTTGAGAGTAACCCTTGCAGACCAATCTAGCTTTATTTCTGATTACTTCACCAACTTCATTTAGTTTGTTCTGGAAGACCCATTTGGTTCCAATCAAATTCTTGTTTTTAGGTCTAGGAACAATATCCCATGTGTAATTCTTCTCAATTTGCATTAGCTCTTACTCCATTACTTTAGTCCAGTTTTCATCATTGCAAGCTTCATTCACTGTCTTAGGTTCAACTTTTGAAACTAGACAATACTTTTTTGAATCTTGAGCAATCCTTCTTCTTGTTTGTACACCTTTTCTTTTATCACCTATGATCTGATCTTCAGAGTGGTTCAGTCTTACATACCTAGGAACTTTGGCAGTTTCTTGCACTTCTGATTCTTGAATAGGCTCATTCAAACTCTTCTCTTCCCCTGATTTACCGGATCAGTCTAAAGATAAATTTCAGAAGGGGCTTGGACTCCTTGAATCAGAACATCATTCTGATCATCTTCATCATATTCATAAAACCTTGAGGTTTTTTCAATTCCTTCATCAACCTTCACATTTGTACTTTCTATAATCTTTCTCAGTCTCTTGTTGTAACATCGGTATGCTTTGCTTTGAGCAGAATAACCCAAGAATATTCCTTCATTACTTCTAGCATCAAATTTGCCTAGATCTTCATCTCTTTTAATGTAACATTCGCTACCAAAGATTCTGAAATACTTCATAGTAGGAGTGATGCCAAACTAGAGGTCATAAGGAGTCTTACCGATATTGCTTCTAATTTGAACTCGATTAAGAGTGTAGACTGTAGTGCTCACTACTTCTCTCCAATAGATATGAGGAACATTTGCTTCCATCATCATGGTTCTAGATGCTTCTTGGATGGTTCGATTCCTTCTTTCCACTACTCCATTCTGCTGTGGAGTCCTAGGAGAAGACAATTGTCTTCTTATTCCATGCTTCTCATGGAATTCTATGAATTCACCGGATGTGAATTCTCCACCTCTATTAGACCTCAGACATTTATGTTTAGTCCAGTTTCATTCTCTTCCATAGCCTTGAATATTTTGAACTTCTCAAGAGCCTCTGATTTCTCTTTCAGGAAGGTTACCCACATCATCCGGGAATAGTCATCAATTAACAACATAAAGTATCTATCACCTTGAACACTCCTGATTCTTGTCGGACCACATAGGTCAATATGAACTAAGTCCAATAATCTGGTAGATGATGGTTCTTTGCTTTTGAATGAGATTCTACTCTATTTACCCAACTGACACTCTTTGCATAAACTATTTGTAGGTTTCACCAATTTTGGAAGATCTCTTACAGCCTGAGTGTTGCTTATCTTGATGATATTATCAAAATTCACATGACACATTCTCCTATGCCATAACCAACTCTGATCAATTTGAACAAATAGACAACTTTTACCAGTACCAACCAAATGGAAGATATTACCTTTTGTTTGAGTACCAGATGCAATCTCTGTTCCAAAATTTTCAAAGATCTTGCATTTTCCACTCTTGAATCAAAGATCATAGCCTTTGTCCACCAACTATCCAACACTGAGAGGATTGTGCTTCAAACCTTCAACATATAGTTCATTACTAGTTTTTTTCTTTCCATCAAAAGAAATAGTTCCTCTACCTCTGATTCTGCCAGCAGAATTATCACCAAATTTTACTACTCCTTCTTCATACCTTTCCAAATCTATAAACTTATTTTTGTCACCTGTCATATGGTGGGAGCATCCACTATCAATGACCCAATCATCCTTTTTTTCAACTTGGGCAGCCAGAGCTTTTTTCACAATTTTTTGATTGACAGATTCAGAGGGCATTGGATCTTCTTCCTTGATGGCAATAAATGCCCAGTCACTTCCAGATTTGTTTCCTGTCTCTGATTCATCATCTGTTACTCCATCATCATCATCTTCATAAACATAGTAGCATTGCTTTTGGAACCTTGATTTGTTAGGGTTTGGCCTTGAGAATCTTTCTAGACACCTTGAGGCAAAATGACCAATCTTATTGCAGTTAAAACACTTAAAAGACAATTTCCCTTCATACTTACTAGATCCTCTTGGCAGTCTTTTTGTAATAAGGGCTTCAAGTTGAGTAGTTTCTACTTCCTCTTCTTCTAGGTCTTTCCTTTCTTTCTCATACCATGATAGTTTCTTAGAAGAGTTCTCTCTCAGATCAAACCTTTGTTTGCCTTTTACAGATGCACTAGCTTTGAATGTAGATTTAGTCTTGGGGGGGGGGCATCTACAAACTTGTTAATTCAAATGTAGCCAATTTACCAACCAATTGATCTCTTGTGACACCTGAATGGGCTCTAAATTCTTCAATGGTAGCAACCTTGTATTTGTAAGAATCAAGAAGACATCTGAGAACTTTACCAACAATCTCATCTTCATCCAAGACTCCACCAGCACATCTAATGCCACAAACAAGCTCATTTACTCTGGGCATAAATGTAGTGATATTTTCATCTTCTCTCATCTTCAGGTTTTTGAATTTTCCCTTTAGACTCTATAGCTTGGCACATTTTACATACTTGTCTCCTTCATGTAGAAGTTCCAATTTTTGCCAAATCTAATGTACAGTTTTTAGATCAACAACATTTGTCAGTTATGAATTAGATAAGGCACTTAGAAGAGCCTCTTTAGCCCATAGATTTTTTTCAGCATCTTTGATTTCATCTACAATTGTCAGACCATTCTGTGGAGGAGTATACTTCTTTGAAGCCATTATCCAATACTGCATTCCCATACATTGCAAGTGGCATTCCATGCGACTTTTCCAAAGAGTGTAATTGGTTCAATCAAACCTCGGACTATCCTTCTTATATGACGACATCCTGGATCTCCTCAAGAGGTTAATCTTTTTGAGAGGAACTTGGATATGATACCAATTGTTAGATTTAGGAAAGACAACTGAGAGGGGGGGTGAATCAGTTGTCCAAAAATTTCTTCCAATTAAACACTTAAATCCACTTTGTAATTCAATAGCATATCAATAAATCTATCATTGAAACATAATGCATTTAAGTCAAGAGCAGGAACATAGTAACACATAAGACCCCAAGATTTTGATGTGGAAAACCTGGTTAAGGGAAAAACCACAGGGTGACTAACCCAATATTGTATTATCTATTAGAAGAATGGAAAGAACAAAATGGCACATGCCAATTAGGGCTCACTACCCAAGCACACTAGTCACAAGAGGCTCATTGCTTACAAGAGACACACTATCTACAGAATAGTAAGTATTACATACTTGAACTAAAGAATAGCATCTTCACCATGCTTGAGTCAATTCTATTTAAGCCTAATACTTCTGCTCTTCCTTTTGCTCCTCTCCTCTCTACCACACTCTCATCTTTGCAAGATGCATTTGAAATGACTTTACAATCCCTTATTTATACAAGACATCAACTTAGGAATACTCATCTAAGTCAGCAAACATTACAGAGCAAATACATAAATACATCATGACTAATTACAAAAGACTTCACTTGTATCAACACACTGTCAGCCACATAGATCTAAGACTTCAATCTTTGTCTAGGAACATGCCAATCTTCACATAACATCTTCAAGATCATCCGTAGGATGTGTAACTTATCCGATCAGCCAAACTTAGGAAGACCACCATCATTCAGAAGTTATTCTTCAATTACGAGCTTAAACTCCAATGTGGACCACCAACACGAACTGGACATGATCCAAAGACCTCCACAAGCTTGCCTAAATCACCAAGAACATCCACACTACATATTCTTACTGAAATCCTTATCGCCATTTGGAACCTCAAGAACATAGTCTGTCATCACTGTCACAATGGGATAGATGCTTGTAGACCTCCAGATCATGAACCAATTGAGTTATCACTTCACATAGACTTCCTAAACACTCCACCAAATCCACAGAACAAGATATTGCATTTTTGGATCTCATTGGACCTATCTGTATCACTCTGTCACCTCTGAACACCTGCTAGAACTGGTTTTACTTGAGCGGGCAAAACTTCTTCAGATCTTCATGTGAACCTATGAAATCTTTGTTGGATCATCTCAAGAAACATATCTACAAAGCCTTTTAAGCACATCCTTTGATCTTCATCTTATCTTGGATCTTTACCTCACTATCTTCACTGTTCTTCTCTATTCTTGATATGACTAATTTTCTCAATATCCTTAGCAACCAGTTCATCCAATCCAATCCTTATCATTAATGCAATACGAGTATGTTGACATCAATGACAACATTGGTTAGGCCCATACTTAGAACACATCCAACATAGTAGACACTAGATTTTTATGTGGAATACCCTAAAAGGGAAAAACCATGATGGGTGTTAGCCCAAACAAATATATGAGTTATAACAATACCAAAAAATACAGGCTCATTCCCTATAGTGCTCACTACCCAAATAGCTCATTGTAAAGAGTAGCTCACTGCTAGAGGGTGGCTTACTACCAAAGAGATGAATATACTAAGTAGCATCTACTCCATACCAGGATTTAGTTCCATTGAAGCACAATATAACTTCTCAACTCTACTCTTTCACACCTTTGCACTTATCTCTTCATATTCGCCCACTCACCCATTTTTTGCAACTCTATTACATGCTTTTATACAATTCATCAAACTTGGAATGTACATCAAGGTCTGCATTACATTCATCAACCACTGGAATATATTCTCCAAGGTTGGCATTACAAAACATACACAAAAACAGGTCTAGACCTATTACAAAATTTATCTAAGGAAGGATGAAGATAAGTATGTTGAGCATGCCATGCCTTAGCTAGGACTCAAACACAATCCTCCATGCCACAACACACTTCTACAATCTTCAATGCATCTCCACAAATAGTGAAAACAACCAAGTCAGCCAAGACTAGAGTTAACACTAGGTTTTCTAAGAACATTCTTCTTTCATGATCCACACTTGTATTTGTAGACCAATCCAAAGGTAGGAACATGATCAAGAGACATCCACAAGAACATTGTAATCACTAAGAAAAACCACATGATCTGTAACCATTTTGTCAAGAAGATTCTTCTAATCAGAGCATAAGAATAACACTATCAACTACTATCATAAAGAAAAGATAGCTTGGGAACTGCCAAATCATGAACCATCAGAGTTGAAGGCACTTAACATTATCTTAGACTTATCTCTATAAGCGCATATCAAAATACTTCAATGCGGAGGAATGCGGAGCATAACACTTTCTCCCTATCTTTGCCAAATATATAGAAAAGGTTGTTTTCACTCTAGTGAACATAACTCACTCAATTATTCATAGCAGAGGATCAAACTCAGAAAATAGCATCTTCATATGGACTTCTAAATAAATTTCAATACACAGACAAAGATATTCATTCTATAGAAAATCTAGAGCATTCTTTTGGACTATTCTTCTATATGCAATACATTGTTTCGACTGCAACTCACTATTTCTACCAGAGAGGCTAATTTTCTCAATATCCTCAACATCAAGATTACTTAGATAAGTAAATACAAAGCATCTTACTCATTACAAGAAGACTACAAGATAGGAGTACAGTTGACACCAATGACAACACAGATATGTTGACATCAATGAAAACACCAATTAGGCACATACTTGCAACAATCTCCCCCTTTGTCATTGATGGCAACATATGATGTGAAAAACTATAAAGACCATAAAGACACTATTCTCTCCCTTTCTCTTTACACATCTTTACTTCTTTTCTTCTTCTAATTTTTTCACATGATTTCTCTCCCCCTTTGACATCAATGGCAAAGGGCACATACTTGTACTCTGCTACTCTAATCTAACTAAATTTCTGCAACCAACTCTTTTATCATCATTCAGCTACTCCCCCTAAGAGGTAGCTCTTAGAACATCAATCCAGATCAAAAAATGAATCTTTGGACACCACTAGACTAATACATTCCTTTATATCTTAGTTCATATCTAGAGGGGTACTGACCCCTAATTTTTCCCTCAGATACTCAAAAGTATCTTTAGGTAGAGGCTTAGTAAAAATATCTGGAATCTGATCCTTTGTGTACACATATTCCAACTTAAGTTCATTCTCTGTAACTTTTTCCCTTAAAAAGTGATAACTTATAGATATATGCTTTGTTCTTGAGTGGATCACTGGATTCTTGGAAAAATTTTATGGCACTTGTATTGTCACGCAAGATTGCAATTGGATCTTCATAAACAACTCTTATATCCTTCAAAGTTTGATTCATCCATAACACTTGAGTACAACAACATGTTGCTGAAAAATACTCTGCTTCTATAGTTGACAATGAGATTGATTCTTGTTTCTTGCTCAGCCATGAAACCAATCTATTTCCCAAGAAGAAAGCATCTCCACTTGTACTTTCTCTATCATCAACATCTCCTACTCAATCAACATCTGTATAAGCATTGAGAGTAAAATCATTGTCCTTTGGATACCATAATCCATGATTCAGAGTGCCTTTTAAATACCTCAGGAATATCTTTACTGCCATCACATGTGATTCTCTTAAGTCATCATGAAATCTTGTAATAAGACAAACTGCATGTATAATATCAGGTCTGGTTTGAGTTAGATAAAGTAATCCTCCAATTATGGATCTGTACTTTTTCTAATCAGTCTTGGGTGATTCATCAGTTTTGCTCAATTTGAAGCCAGTCAAAATGGGAGTACATACCAATTTAGATTCTTCCATCCCAAACTTCTTTAACAACTCTTTTACATACTTAGACTGAGATATGAAGATCCTTTTATCTAATTGATTGATTTGCAGACCTAGAAAGAAATTCATCTCACCAAACATAGACATCTCAAACTCTTATTGCATTTTGCCAGCAATTTTCATACACATACCTTGATTTCCAGCAAAGATGATATCATCAAAAAAGACTTCAACAATCAAAATTTGATAACCATTCATCTTGAAATAAAGATTACTATCAGTAGTGCCTTTACTAAATCCTAACTGTAGTAAGTAGTTATCCAATCTTGCATACCATGTCCTGGGAGCTTGCTTGAGTCCATATAATGCTTTCTTCAACCAGCAAACCATATCGCCTTGATTTGATAGTTGGAAACATTTCGGTTACTCAATGTAGACTTCCTCTTCTAACTCCCCATTTAGGAAAGCATACTTCACATCCATCTAATACACTTTGAAATATCTGTGAGCTACAAATGCCAGAAATATTTTGATTGCTTCAATCTGAGCTACTAGAGCAAAACTTTCTTCAAAATCTATCCCTTCAATTTGAGAATATCATTTGCACACAAGCCTTGCTTTATTGCTTACAACTTCTCCATTTTCATTCAACTTATTCCTGAAGACCCATGTGGCTCCAATAACATTTTTTCAGTAGGTCTAGGAACTATTTCCCATGTTTCATTCTTTTATATCTATATTAGTTCATCTTCCATTGCCTTAACCTAATTTTCATAATTACAGGCTTCATTCAAAGTTTTTTGTTCAACTGTAGAGAACAAACAATAATTCACTTGTCCTTTTGTAGTTCTTTTCCTTGTCAGTATTCCTTTTTCTTTATCTCCAATAATTTGATCTTTAGATTGATTGATTCTTACATACCTAGGAGTCTTAGTAATTTCCAGAGAATTTTATTCTTCACTTTGATTATCTTCTTGTTCAATCTTTTCTTCATAAATTATATCAGCAGGTTCATCTGACTCATAGCCACTTTGTTTGGATGTTTTGCCTTCATCTACCTTCACATTTGCACTCTCCACAATCTTTTGTTGTAACACTAGCAGGCCTTACTCTTGGTAGAGTATCTAGGGAAGATTCCTTCATCGTATCTTGCATCAAATTTCCCTAGGTCTTCATCTCTTCTGATATAGTATTTGCTTCCAAAGACTTTGAAGTATCTTACTGTTGGAATTCTTCCATACCATAATTCATAGGGGGTTTTAGTGCCATTACCTTTCACTTTACCTCTATTTTGAATGTAGACAATAGTATGTATGGCTTCTTTCCAGAAGACTCCCAGTAGGCCTCCTTCCTTCATCATTATTTTGGTAGCTTCTTGAACTATCCTATTCTTCCTTTCCACAACTCCATTTTGCTAAGGAGTTCTAGGTGCAGACAAATGTCCTTTTATTCCTTCCTCTTCACAGAAAATGTTGAATTCATTTGATGTGAACTCACCACCACTATCAAACCTCAAGCATTTGATTTTCAACTCTATTTCATTTTCAACTATTGCTTTCAAGGATTTGAACTTCTCTAGGACTTTTGATTTGTCTCTTAGAAAAGTAACCCAAGTCATTCTAGAATAATCATCAATAAGCAACATGAAGTACCTGTCACCTTGCATACTTCTTATCCTTGTAGAACCACATAGATCTGTATGAACTAGATCTAGCAAACCGGTAGAGAATTTCTCTTTACTCTTGAAACTTGTTCTTGTCTACTTCCACAACTAACATTCCTTGCAAATAGTATTGGAGGGTTTCACAAGTTTTGGTAGATCTCTTACAGTATGTCCTGAACTTATCTTTACCATATTATCAAAATTTATATGACACAACCTTCTACACCACAACCAACTTTCATCAGCTTGGGCTAATAAATAATAATGATTAATTCCCCTTAATTGATAGATGTTACCTTTGGTCTTCTTACCAATAACAATCACAGTTTTGGAGCTTTCCATTATCTTGCATCCATTGTTTTTGAATCTTAGATCATAACCTTTGTCACACATCTGACCAATACTAAAAATATTATGCTTTAAACTCTTCACATAGAGAACATTATTGGTGTTATTCTTTCCATCAAATGAGATAGATCCCTTTCCACAAATCTTACTAGCTACATTGTCTCCAAACCTAACCAATCCTCCATAATATTTTTCCTAACTTACAAACTTACTTTTGTCACCGGTCATGTGATGTGAGCATCCACTATCAATAATCCATTCATCCTTATCTTTCTCAACCTAAACAACCAATGCACTTTCTTCCACTAGTTTTTCTTCCTTCACACAGCTAGTAGGATTAGTAGACATAGGTTCTTCTTTAATAGAAATAAACAAGCATTCATTTGCACTAGTAAGTTAGCATCATCAAAATCTCTAACATAATAGCATTTCTTTGGAGCTCTAGGCCTATTCTCAAATCGTATTCTATCCATTTCAATTCTTTCAAGACATCTAGAAGCATAATGACCTACTTTACCACATGAGAAATATTTGAAAGGTAATTTGCCTTTGAACTTATCAGAACCTCTTTGCAGTCTACCAACAAAGTGGCTTCAATTTCATCAAGCTCATCATCAAGTTCTACCTTGTATTTTCTACTCTAGAGATCTCTTCTGAAGTATTAGATTTGAAAGCAGTTTCTACTTTTGACAGAGCATCACCAAACTCTCTCATTTCAAAAGAAATAATCTTACCAAGCAACTAATCCTTATTGATCTTTTTCATAGTCATTATTTCTTCAATTGCAGCTACCTAGTGTACATAGGATTTAGGTAATGACTTAAGAATTTTCATCACAAATTTAGTTTCATCAATAGTTCCTCCCATACCTTTGATTCCAGTAACAAGTTTGTTAACCTTTTGCATGAATGATGTTATGTTATGATTCCAGTAAATTTCATATTTGGCTTTTAGTCCTTGCAATTTGGCACTCTTTACAGAATCATCTCCTTCATATAGATTACTTAGCTTATCCTAGACTTCTTTAGCATACTCATAATCCATGACCTTTATTAAATCAAAGTCAGTCAAGGCACTCAACAGAGCATCTCTAGCTTTTATATTTACCTCATATTCTTTGACTTCATCTTTAGTTGTCAGACCATTCTCTAGCATTGCATATTCAGTCTATTTTTCTTGCCATACTTTGTAACCAATGCAAAGCAGATGGATTTTCATGCGAATCTTCCAAGTTACATAATTCATCCCATCAAATTATAGAGCTTCCTTTTTCTAAGACATCCTGGACCTACCTCAATCTATTAAGCTTACCACTATGGAACTTGGCTCTGATACCAATTGTTGAAATACACTGGACAACTGAGAGGGGGGGTGAATCAGTTGTCACAAAAACATAGCTTCATATGAACATCAACTATCAACAACTTAATTTCTTATAATCAAATTTAATCATGAAAGCATAAAACCATAAGCTTAATCATAAACATACATCCAACATAGAAGACACCAGATTTTTACGTGGAAAACCCTAAAAGGGAAAAATCATGGTGGGTGTTAGCCCACAAAAGTACATGAGTTATAACAATACTGAAAAACATAGGCTCACTGCCTACAGGGCTCACTACCCAAATTGCTCACTACCAGAGGGTGGTTCACTACTAGAGGGTGGCTTGCTGCCTGAGGTTGGCTCACTGCCAAAGAGGTGAACTGATTAAGTAGCATCTATTCCATGCCAGGATTCAGTTCCATTAAACCACAATATAACTTCTATGCTCTTCTCTTTCACACCTTTGGACTTATCTCTTCATATTCGCCCACTCACCCATTTTTTGCAACTCTATTACATGCTTTTATACAATTCATCAACTTTGGAATGTACATCAAGGTCGGCATTACATTCCTCAACCATTGAAACATTCCCCAAGGTCAGCATTACAAAACATATAGAGAAATAGGTCTAGATCTATTACAAAATTTAGCTAAGAAAAGATGAAGAGATGAATGATGAACATGCCCTTAGCTGGGACTCAAATGCAATCTTCCACACCACAACATGCTTCCACAATCTTCAATACATCTCCTCAAATAGTGAAAACAACCAAGTCAACCAAGACTAGAGTTAACACTAGGTTTTCTAAGAACATTGTTCTTTCACGATCCACACTTCTCTTTGCGGACCAATCCAAAGGTAGGAACATGATTAGGATACATTCATAGGCACATTGTAATCACCAAGAACAACCACATGATCTCTAACCATTCTATTAAGAAGATTCTTCTAAGAGAAACACAAGAACAACACTGTCAGCTACTGTCATAAAGAAAAGATATTTTGCAGACCGCCAAATTACAAACCATCAGAGTTGAAGGCACTTAACATTATCTCAAACTTATCTCTATAACTGTAGATCAAAATACTTCAATAGGGAGGAATGTGAAGCATAACACTTTCTCCATGTCTTTGCCAAACATACAAAAAATGCTATTTTGACTTTGGTAAACATAACTCACTCAATTCCTCATATCGAAGGCTCAAACTTGAAACATAGAATCTTCAGATGGACTTCTAAATAAATTCCAATCCCTAGACAAATATATTCATTCTACAAAAATGTAGAGCATTCTTCTAGACTATTCTTTTGTATGCAATACATTGTTTCCATTGCAACTCACTAAACATTCTACCAGAGGCTAATTTTCTCAATATCCTCAACATCATGATTACTTAGATAAGTAAATACAAAATATCTTACTCATTACAAGCAAATAACAAGATAGGAGCACAGTTGAAACCAATGACAACATAGATATGTTGACATTAATGATAACACTGATTAGGCACATACTTGTAATAAAAACATGTAGATCAGCCTACAACTCTTGATGATGCTCTACAAATGAATGAAATAGAAAGGCTTCACAAACCTTGTATGCTTCAACTGAATGTTGGTTGCTCTTCTTTTTGAAAGCTGATGATCTTCTGATAGAGATAACTCTTTGCAAATGAATCCAAATTTCATGAAATTTGAATATGATATAGTTGACATAATATAGATCCTAAATCCTACTCCATGACCTCTAAAATGAAGATGTGTTAGAATGTGGTAGAAAATACTAAAACTATAACTATTTGAAATATAATTGAAATGGAAGAAAAAAAAAAGCAAATAATTTTGGTTGATGCAAGATTGCTCTTCAACCGAGGATGCTCCTGCATTAGACACCTGGGGTTGTTGAAAAAAGGTGGGTCCCTCACTTTGTTGGGGCTAGAGGAAAACCAAGATGGTCTACCTCAACCTAAGAAATCAATGATGAATTTTATTCTGATCTTCCCTTCCACTTCACTAGGTATTCTTTATATTGCTTTCCTCTAGTATTGTGTCCAACTTTGCTATCCAAAATTTTCTCTATCTACTCTAGTTGTTGTGGTGGTAACTAGTCCTTCAATCAATTTTCAAGGTTGTTACTTGATTTTCCATCATGATATTGATATAGGTCTATAATATTGAATATCCATGATATACAAAATGTCTTTCGTAACTCCACTTCAAATGTATTTCTTGAATCAAACTTCTTGAGAATCTTACATGGTCCAAACATCTTCATCTTCAACTTGTTGTATGTCCCCACTAGAAATCTCTCATTCCTTAGATATACCATTACTTTATCTCTAATAGAAAAATCATTGTGTCTCTTCTTCTCATCTGCTTGTTCCTTATACTTACTATTTATCTTTTCAAAATGCTTCGTGACTTAATTATGTACTATCTCCATATATCCTTCAAATTCTTCTACCTTTGCAATTCTCTTATTCTCCATGCTAATGTCTCTTAGTTCTACAACTCCTTTAGGTTGTACTCCTGTCACAATCTCAAATGGTGTCTTGTCTGTACTTTGGCTGACTAAATTATTGTATGTAAACTCTTCTTCCAATTAAATTATATCCCAATTTCTTGTCTTATCTCCCACTAAGCATCTCAAAAAGTTACCCAAACTCCTATTTACCACTTCAATTTGTTCATCTTTCTATAGGTGAAATGTTGAACTAAACATTAGGTCTGTCTTTATCTTCTTCCTCAATGTCCTCTAGAAATATCCAATGAATCTTGTATCTTTGTCTAAAGTTATGCTCTTAGATAATCCATACAATCTCACAATCTCCTTGAAAAATAGGCCAGCAACATGCAGAACATTAGTTGTCTTCTTACAAGGAATGAAATGCGCCATCTTCGAAAATCTGTCAACTACTACAAATATATAATCATGTCCCCTCTGTGTTCTTGGTAAACCTAATATGAAATCCATGCTTATATCTTTCCAAGGTCTCTCTAGTATTGTCAAAGGTTTATATCATCTAGTATTCTGGTTATTCCCTTTTGTAACTTGAGAAATTTGACAACTATGAACAAATTTCCTTACATCCTTATATATCTGAGGCGAAAAATAATGTTCAGTTACCAAAGCTACTTTCTTATCAATCCTAAAATGTCCTGCTAATCCTCCACTATGCTTCTCCTTGATCAAATTCTCTCTCATTAAACTTCTAGGCATACACAATTGATTTCCATTGAACAAACTAGGCTCATTAGGATAAGCAGAGGTTTTATTGTCAAGTGGATACAGAGCCATTTTTGTGAAAAGTGGGTACTAGAATGCCAACTGGATATGTGGGAGTTTTAGCTTCATTGGCATATGGAGGGAGTTTGACATCCTTCTGGATATGTGGGACTTTCAGGTTCATCAAGAGATGTAGAGGTTTGGTTGCCTACCAGATATGAAGGAAATTCAACGTCAAGTGGACAAATTAAATATCTAGCAAAAACTATGTCATGAATTGTGGGAATTAAGGTATCTACCAGATGTGCAGAACTTTCATGGTCTCTGGATATGTCAGACTTTGGTTTCCTACTGGATATATCTGCTATCTAGTTGATTCCCCATGAGGGTTTGAATGGATTTTTAACAGATGTTTAGCCGACACTTAGGCTTAAACCAGATATGCGAGTATTGGATGCCTTACCAAATAAATCTAGTGTCTAGTCATATCTCTGCATCTCTTGCCTATCTAATAGACTTAGCAGGATCTTTGTTTTGGTGGGGATTTTACCCATGAAGGGACATATCCCAATAGTCAAAGAAAACGCATAAAAGGAAACAACTACGTTTTATCAATTTTGGTCCAATTTCATATTTCCCCAACATCTCAAAATATGATTTTGTGAAGGAAAATGGGTTGTAGTGTATTTTTGTAAAATGGATGTAAATCCATTTACCCTAAACCCTAGTGGCTCCTAAAGAAAGTTGAATTTCTTAATGCAATTGCACTATTCAATCCTAAGATTTCAACATTCCAAACTTAAAATGAAGGAAAGAAAACCCTAGTTCCTTACTATCATCCAATTACTCTTCAGTTATTCAATTTAGAACTTTTGGGAAATCAAATTGTTGTGTAAGTTTACTAACCTGATGATAGAGAAGGGTATGTCGAGTTGAACCAAATGAGAACTACCTCCTTAGCTGTTTGATGACACGTTCCTACAATTGCCAAATGCCCGAGCTCATACATTTGAAATATTCCAACTCTTTTAATTCTTCAACTCCATGAATGTGAAATGAAGATTCAAAACCTAAATTGGAGATTTTAAATACCTTCCATCTTGTAATAAATGTTTCATCATACCTCCACTTAACGTGTAGGGAACTAGGTAGCATGGTGATGTCATCCAAACGTGTAGATATTTGAAGGTTCTGGGGATGGATCGAGGTACCGAATATATTCTTTTAGGCATCGAAGACCTATAATATCCACTTGGAGGTTGAAGCCCTACATTGTTCTTTGAAGACACTTTCATGCAGGATTCTACATGATGCAGGACTTTCGGGGGTATCAGGATAAATCCTGATGATCCTCAAGAACCCACTTTATCCTGTACAAGCCAAAACCTTTTCAGAATGGGAAAAACACACCTCTATCCTATCCCTCTAGAAATCCCCACATGCCAATATGGGCAAAAACTCTTCATTTGGGGAAAATGCTCACAAAATGAAATTTCCAAAGGGAAGAAGCTTTGGAAGCATGCAAACACTTGATTGTAGATGCCAAGGGACCAAATGCTCAAGTTCTTCTTATAATGCTTCATACAACAATGGATTGACTCTCAAAACCCTAACAGGCTAGAATCTGAAACTCATGTCAAAAAGAGAAAAGGGGGTCTACATATGTGGGAAATGGGGCATGTGTGTAGGGAATAATAATACCTTGTTCATGAAGATCTAAACCTTTGC
Organism: Cunninghamia lanceolata; assembly: GCA_027924645.1. NCBI lineage: Eukaryota > Viridiplantae > Streptophyta > Pinopsida > Cupressales > Cupressaceae > Cunninghamia > Cunninghamia lanceolata. Next base: position 2,111,707 of record BSBN01001271.1, on the reverse strand, counting down.
CTTGATAGTTCATGTTTTGTAACATGCAATGTGTGATGGGATGTTTATTGTTTAGGACACAAGACACGAGTCCATTATTAGATGAGGAAGGTGGGGTTGTGGATAGATTTTCTTCTTCTCATACAAGAGAGCTACCATAAATGAAGGTAATGGGACAAAGAGGATAGGAAGATATATTTTGAATGGGATCAATAGAGGATGGTGAAGGATTGAATGAGGATTTTGATCAACATTATACTCATTAAGAAATTGATGGTCTATGTTGGATTGCAGACCAAGTATCTCATCAAGTGAAGTGGATGTTGTTGGATGATGGATAGGATTAGTTGGAGGATGGATAGGACTAGTGTTGGTGGAATTATGGATAGAAGGAGAACTTTCTTCACATTGAAGAAAGGCCATGAAGCAAGATGAGTTCTCAAGTTGATCAACAAGACTTTCATGCTCACTCTTATTGCTAGGATAATCATGAGGGGAGTGGCTTTAATAACATGGGTAATGTGATCTTGAGGAGCTTGGATGGTTTGATCTTGATTTAGTGAGGAACAAGGTTGATTATTCTTTAGATTTGACTCTTGACATAGCTCATGAGTTTGGATGGAAATGGAAATTTCTTGGATGGGAGTAATAGGATTTGGATCATTGACAACATGATTGCATGAGGAATTTTGATTTACATTTATGGTAAGAAGTTTGTCAAGAGGCATGATAAATATTAGACTAGAGGATGGTAATGGAAGAATAGGCATGATATGTGGAAGCTCTTTGATAGGTAGAAGAATAGATATTTTAATTTACATGATGGTGTTTGATTCCTTTCTAATAGCCATTGGATCACATCCTTTGTAAGTTTATGGGTGGATGGACAATAAAGGTGCATGGTGTACGACTAGAATTAGGTGGATGGATAATAGGAGGGGATGGATGAGGATTAGAATTGCTTGTGCTAGAGAGTGATGACATTGGATGGGTAGATTTGGATGACTCTATAGGTTTGGCTTTGTAATATTATTCATAGAGTCAGTAGAAGCCATTAAGGGAGGTGACTTAAATTTAGGATGAGTAATTGATGGTTAATTAGATGGTGGATTAGATTGAGGACATGGTGAATGAACTTAATTTAACATGTCAAAGCTAGCATAAGAAGAACTCGTGGATGTTGGATTGTGACTCAAGCGGTGACTAGTAGTAGCATGTTCTTGGTGTAAAGAAGTTTGATGGCTACATGTATTCATATGATGATAATGTTCAATCTCATCAATATATGCATCATGATCTACATGGTCCTCATATGGGAGGTTCACATTACTATTAGAAAATTTAAGGCATCCTGTTGTGATACTGATAACTTGCCCCATTTTACTTCTTAGCAAATGAGGACCCTTGCTGTGGTTGTGGATTTTGCTTTTGTGTGGGTCTGCTTGGTGGTAAAAGGGAAAAGGAGGTAAATGGTACAAATCTTGTTCAAAAAAAGAAACAAATAACATTAGGTACCAGAGCAGAATAGGGGTAAATTCTTTGTCAAAAATGAATAGGGGTTTCTTTTTGAACCATTTCAAAATTCCTAATATTCTGCAAGATATGCGTGTTTTGGTAAAATGCACTATAAGAAGGTTTGTATGTTGCATATAAAAAGGTCATTTGTATGTAGAGTTGTTGGGTTTATGAACCATTATATTTGTATACATATTGCTAATGTTTTTTTCTTTACATACAAATCAGACCCGACAAGATTTAGAGATAAAATGGATAATTGGTTAAGTCCACGGTTTGTATCTTGGTTGTATGTTTAGTCAAAAGAAAGATACAAGGTGATATACAACATGATATACATATCACGGACCCGAGGAGAATATGAAATTTGGTTTTATCAAAGTATGTATCATGGTTTGTATGTTGCATTCTTTGGGTTATACCTTTTGATATACATACAATGCAGAAGTCAAAGAGAATTAAAATCTGATACAAGTGATGCATTGTACCCTAATGTATATTGCAAGATGCATTCATTTAAATGCATGTGTGGAGCCGAAAGGTTATGCAATATAGTTCATAAAAGATGAGTAGTCTAGGATGATTATACAAAGGAGTTTGCATGTATCGAGGCTTGTATCTAAAAGTAGATACAAGTATTGTTGTATCAATGAGATACAAGTGGGAAAGTAAAGTGGGTCCCACATATTGTATCTCGGGGTTGTATTGTAGCAATAGACGAATATACAAGCCAACATACAAGAAAGGATACAAACAAAAGATGCAAGATGAATTCAAAAAAGAAGTGAAGTAAAGGAAAGGTTTTGTATGTTTGGGGCAATTGCATGTTAACAATATACATCTCTGATATACAAGGAAATGAAAGACATCAACCGAAAGATAAAAGGTAAAAATGGGTTTGTATGGGTTGTTTGTATATGTGCTTGCATCTATGTCACATACAAACTGATATACAAACCAAATATACAAACACGAACATAGAGGAAAAAGGATAACATGGTGTATGACTCATTGCATATAGACTTGTTTATTGAAATGATACAAGGGAGTCATATAAAGAATAATATAGAAAGAAAGATACAAGAAAATGCGATGTATGCAAAAAATAAACTAACAGATGGAAGTTTACAGCAAAATGCTGAAATAAAAAAACCAAAGCCGTAGGCGCATTAATTGTTGTAATTAATGTTGAGATAACACCCAAAAGAGTAAAATTCAATGGGCTAGGGTAAATTTAAAGCCATTTTTCTTTCAGATTTGTATTATCAAAATTAAAAATTACAGAAGGAAGGATTGCTACAAAAATTAAATGAGAATTTCACTACGGGGCTGAATTCCAGAAGTTGGAACGGAGTAAAAACAATAAAGTAAGTCAAATACATAAGGTTGAGTTGTCAAGAGATACAAGTATTTATCTTAAAATGTTGTTACAGTTCAGTTGGTAAAAATGCAAAGTAGATTTCAGTAATTTCATTGTGAAATGTAAACATCCGTTGAATTATTGTGTTTAATTGTTAATTAGCTAGCTTGGGTTAAACAAATGTGAAAGTCAAAATGGAAAAGATAAATGGGGGTTAGGGTAAAATGGTAAAAAAATAGAAATTTTGAAGTAAAACCCTATGTAAGAAGGTAAACGAAAAGTTAAAAAGATGCATTTTTTACAGGATGGCCCCAAAGAAAAAAAAGGTAGATACAGGGGGTTAAGTTAAAAAAGAAAGGAAGATGCACAAAGAAATAGAAAAATAGGAGTTGCCACTACATAGAGGGTACCCTTCATTGATCAGTTCCACTGGAGTAGGGATAGACACCAACATTGGGAGCTATGATGCAAATGATGTTTTGCAGAAGATCACAGCTACTGACGCTACATCTAACATGAGGTGTATATGGGAGAGTGGATTGTATAGGGCTATGGGTTTTTCATTGTCTACGGAAGCCAGGGATTTGTGTCTAGATTGCATATACTTGTATGACCTAGCTACCAGGAAAATAGTGTTCCACAATAGACTCATTACAGACTTATCCACGGAAGGTATTGGAAGAACATTTGGTTTGGAAATACATGAGAAAATGGTGGATATTGATATAGATCAATACAATTAAGATTTCAATAACAATGAAAGGGACTGTGGAAGCAAGATCTTCTATAGTTGGTACAGTGCAGAAAATAAGCCCAAGGCTGTGGCAAGAGTGCACAAGAATCTGCAAAGAATATACTTTAAAGAAGAAATATACTTGATGATTACAATGTTAAGTAGATTAGTGAGATTGAGAGATGGCACTAAATGTGAGCCATGGATGTTTACTGTCATCTAGTTCATGAGGGAATCAAAAAAGAGCAAGGACAAATTCACTGGGCTAAGGCTATAAGCACAGCCATATGGAAGCAGGCAATGCTAAGGAAGCAAAAGTTGATGCCTTTCTATTTGTCTTCATACATATTATATTCATGTGCAACAGAGGTTCAACTATTCATTCATGGGATAGACAGGGTTGGAACCTTAGAAAATGGTCTAGATCAGAAGCTGGTAAATGAACATTACCCTGATTTATAGGAAGAGAATGCATTGAAGAAGTATGCCCTAGTGAATGATGTATTCTATACCTACATCATCTAAATTTTGAGGGAAGAAATAAATAAAAGGTTATCTAAGGATGCAGAGGATACAATTGGGCTGCACAGTTCCTGTGAGGGTAAAATAGTGATCAATCAGATGAATAATAGATGACCCAAACATCAACAGAATAGTGAAACAAAGAAGATTCAAGTAAACAAAGCAATGAACAAACACAGCAAAACCTCTTCCATTTCGAAACTTCTGTTGTTCGCCTATCACGAATCATCCTTTCGCAGATGAGATGAGCCCTCAGAGAGTGCAATCTTTTAAAGTTGTTTGAGGAAGTCGATGGTGAACGACTATGGTGTGATATGCGATGAAGGTGAGCTCCAATGCAACAATGGTGATCTCAAGCTTGTGGATGACAAGTGGGTGCCAAAGGCGCGCTGGTGATATTTCTGCAGAGTAACGATGTCAAAAGCCTGGATGAATAGAATGAAGGGATGAAGCTTCATTTATAGACTCGGAGGAATAGGAATCAACGGTTGAGAGAAGATATGACGATCAACGGTTGAGGATGGTTGAGGAATGTGCAACCAGTAGAAATGTGACAAGTGTCCCAGCTCCATCATGAAAGGAGGGATGTGACAAAACTGATTGGAGAGTTAACTCCGTTGACTGGTCTGTTAACAGAATTGATTGATCAGTTAGAAGAGTGGATTGTGGAACTGACTGGATTGATTGAGGATTTGACTCAACTGACAGGTTAGTTAACAGATTTGATTGATTGGTTAACTGACCTCTGATTGGAGAAGAAATAGGCCATGTGGGTGAGGGAAAATAAGGTAATTAAATATTAAATATATTTAATTACATGTGCAACCTGATGAGGTGGACAAGGTGAGGTGTAAAGGTGATGTGGAATTTTGAATTTAGAACTTTAGGATAGAGGAATTAGGCTTAATTAAATAATTTATGATTATTTAATTGTGAAGGACTTTAGAAGAATTTTAATTAAATAAATAGAATTTATTTAATTATGGGATAGTGAATTGATTAAATAAATTTGGAATATTTATTTAATTAATAGAAGAATGGAATAAATATTTAGAATATTTATTTAGGATGATTTGTGTCATTTTTAGGTGTATACATTTTGCCCCTCTTTGATGCAATGCAGTTTATAGCGTTGCTTCAAAGAAATTGATAGTCTGAATGATGATACATGCCCCAGTTTGCCCCTGGTACAGGTTAAATGACGATAGGATGCCCCCTCGGGAGATTGGACGGGAAAAACGGCGAAAGTGTTGGAGACGGATGATCTCACGACGAGGAAGGGGTAAGGATAAGTTGGAGGAATAGGGATGCGGTCAGGGATGTAGGAAGAAAACGGGAGGAAAAACAGACACGGGAAGTAGTCACAGTCATCACCTAGCTAGAATTAGGGTTTGGAGGCTATAAATAGGAGTTGGGTCCACAAGAATAGTCATTTGCACACTTGGTTGATCTGGATTGGAGAAAGAGAGCTCAGAGCAAACTTAGAGCAGCATGGCAGCTAGAGCAGCAGACATTCCACGCGAGGAGCACCGATTCGAGCGAGTCCGACGATTCGGGCGGCCAACAGAGGCAGGACCCCCGGTATGTGCTTCGAAAAATTTCTCCTAGGGTCGAGTTTAGGTGTCATAAATGCACGTAGAAAATAGGTGAAATGAATGCACCGAAACGCAGAACGGCGCATATGCCTCGCGAAGCTGCGCTTTTGTAATTTCACGGCGCATATGCCAGTTTCGGCGGCGCATGCGTGAAAGCTGTGCATTTGTGCATTCTAGTTGCGCATGTGCAATTTGGCGGTGCTTTTGTATTTTTGCCGCGCATATGTAAAATGTAGCAGCGCATTTGATAAAGTTGCGCATATGTGACTTCCTGCAGCGCATCTGTAATTTCGCGGCACATGCGTTAGAACAGCGCATATGTGCCCTGTAGCGGCGCATATGCAATTTTGCGGCGCATATGTTGATTATTGCGGCGCATATACCAGAAACGGTGCTTTTACCACCTGTAGTGGCGCATTTGCTCGAGAGGGCAAATTACTTAGCCAAATTGATTCGATTAGCATCCTGTTTGACACAGGAATCGATGAGCTATCTCTGAGATTGCAGGAATCTAGTCAAGAGATGTAGTGTGCTGTTTTGATCAATTTGAAATGCTAAGTTTAGTTGATATAGTTCAATAGATATGTTGAGTATGGTATATGCAGCTTGAGACTGACGCCTTGCTTTGCGTGCTTGCAGGAGGAGATACGAGAGACTCTGCAGTCGAGGGAGATGTTCCCCATGCCTTTATTGCAGAGATACATGCTGACGGAGGCTGACAGAGTGGCGCTTGGTGCCATGGGTTTAGATTACGTTTGCTTTATGCCTGAGGTGCGGGTGAACCAAGGACTATTGACAGCTGCTGTGGAGAGATTCCACAGCGAGGACGGGACCTTCCACTTCCCTACTGGAGAGATGACGATGACGCTGGAGGACGTCTACAGGATACTGCACTTGCCCGTGGTAGGCGAGTTAGTGGAGTATGACGCACAGCGGGACACGGGACTTGCCGAGTGTTAGCGAGTATTTGACGATCCTGAGCTGGTGGGACAGGTCATCCCGTGGCAGGATATCTATGACTGTTATGACTACTTCCCTGAGATTGTGGCTGGACTGATTGCGGGCATTGTATGCTCGGACAGGAGATTACATGGGTTCCCCATTGGATGGGGCAGGATCATGGAGCGGATGCTGACCGAGGGCACCCGATATGCGTGGGGACCCTGCGTGCTAGCCCACCTATATCACGACATGCATCAGGTGGTGTACCACCGCAGCACGAGTTTATCGGCCGGGGTGTTGCTGTTACAGTTTTGGCTGTGGGAGCACATAGCGGTGACCAGGCCAATATGCGTCTTTGCTAGGCAGCGAGGAGAGCCATACAGCTATGGCTATGCAGGAGTGATTTCCCAGCACAGGCTGGGGAAGCTAGAGTACTAGCGGCATACCTTGGATGGGGTAGATGTGGTCGTCTGGTGGCCATATCTGGATTGCGAGCCCTGGGATGACGAGGGAGATGAGCTACCCTACTGCTTCCAGACCAGGTGGTTGATAGGCCGGACACGGCACATACTGGAGAGGCAGATGGTAGGCCGAGTGCTGAGACAGTTCGGCAGGAGACAGGGCATGCCACAAGGACAGGTCATGTTTGCACAGACACATGCAGAGAGGGTCCAATGGGGGCCGATGGCTTCTTATGAGGAGGCCCTGGCAGAGTTCCAGCAGTTGCCTTACGTGGCATGGGACATGAGGCGAGAGATAGTAGATGCGGGGGTTACACAGGAGTATGAGGATTGGATTACCGCACATCCATTCCCGAGATATTCAGGACCTGGCATGCTGGTGCCTCGTATTGACGAGGCGGACTCAGAGGATGAGGAGGGAGAGGCTGGCCCAGGGCGGAGGGGCGCTAGAGGAGGACGAGGACGACGGGGTGGCTGAGCTGCAGAGAGGCCGAGGCAGCGGAGGAGGATAGATCAGGCTGGGCAGGCAGTGCCTGGACAGGGAGAGGCACAATAGCAGGTACAGATGCCACCACCCCAGCAGGTACCACAGCAGCAGGTGCCACAGCAGCAGGTGCCCTAGCAGCAGGGGCTAGGACAGGCAGAGGCAGCATAGGGGTCAGTCCAGGGTGAGGCACATGAGAGGACCATAGCCAGTCTGAGGGGACAAGTGCGAGAGCTGCAGGCACAGCTGAGGAGAGTGGAGAGGAGGCGAGATACAGACGCAGCGGTGATCGCTGGTTTGACTCGCGAGCGAGACATGGCAGATGCACAGGTACGCTTGATCCGTGTAGAGAGGGACACAGCAGTGGCTGCCATGGGCACAGATGCAGCGAGTACATTTTTGGTTGGGCAGGTGCAGCAGGCACAGGCACAGGTAGGCCAGTTGCAGACGCAGTTGGCACAGGCACAGACAAACCTAGCCAGAGCGCAGTCACAGGCCCAGTATTAGCGAGGCTTGTACCATGGTGCCGTGGCGTCGAGCCAGAGGGCAGGGAGTTTCAGGAGTCAGTCTGGGGTGGCTCACAGAGCAGGTCCATCCCAGTCAGGGGCATCCGTGATGGGACCTCAGCAGTCAGGAGCTGGCAGTGGTGGCCCACAGCAGCAGGGGTAGACACGTACCGGATTTTGTACATTTTGGGACATGTATCACCGTCCATTTGGGCGTATATTTGTATATGACACTTTGATTTTGAGAGAGATGGTGATATTGTACATTTGGACCTCATTTATATGATAGTATATATGATGATGCAGCTTTGTGTATCTATTGCATGTGTTTATGAGATGATGATTTACTTCTATTGGATGATGTGATTCTATTGCATAGTTAGATGGTCTATATGATGCTATATGAGAGATACTTTGATATGCTGCTATATGATTTCTATATGATATAATGGGACAAATGAATGCAAAATGTAATATGATGTCTATGTGATGATGCAAATGTATGTATATGAAACATGATTTCTATGTTATGATGTAACTGTATATGTGGTGTCTAAATGAGCTAATGCAGATGTGTGTATGGAACATGATTTCTATGTTATGATGTTGTATAGATATGTGAGATGCTATTGGATGTTTATATGATGTAATGCTTTGAATGTATGCAGTTGTAACATGAGTACTATGTGGGGATGCAACTATATATGTGATGCACTTAGCTATGTTGTTTGATTTTCTGGGCTTTTAAGATTAAGATGTGATGCAAATGTATTGGTGACCTAATGCATTGGATGGTGCATTCTACTAACCTAATCATGTGCATGACTAGTTTCTACGAATGATATGATATGCTCCTATATGCCTTGTTTTTGTGATGTCCAAATGTACTCTATCGACATAAGAATGACATGATGGATAGAGGAATGGTTGCGAAAGAATGACTTAGGAACTTTTCTTGATATCGTTACTCTGCATAGTTGGGATAATGAGGATTGTATGGGATACGGATGCATGGATGTGTATATGGATATAGGACGGATGCTTTGCTTTTAGATTGCTTTATTTCATCATTGGGCATTTTATTTTTGGTACTTTTTTGAAATGTTGTAAGTGAATACAAGCATCGAGGTATAATTGAACCGAGATGACCTAAGTATCGCTTACATGGAGTGTGATTTAACAAGTCAATACAAGCATCTAGTCAAAATTGAATCTAGATGACCTGAGTACCTCTTGCGTTTCAACAAGCAAGGATTGCCCCCGTTCATGTAAGGCCTTGGATGTCCTCGATGATCTTTTGCTGATCATGTCCTTAGACAAGGCATCACATTACTAAAGTTTAATCCACAAACAACAAACAACGAAAGTAATCATGCCCCCATTATAGCATCTCTAGCTTTTGGCATCCTTGAGTAGCATAGGAAGGTATGATAGCAAAAATCAAGACTCTGTAACTTAACCCTAGGTTCCAATCTACAAAAGCATATTTGCATTGATATGTGTTTATTTCTTGCCTTAATTTGCATAACATCATTTTAGAAGACCTTGGGTATTTGCTTTGCATTGGATAAGTTAAGATGCTCATAGTCAAGATTTCTGCTCGAAGCGCGGGTGTTTGCTTGCATTTGCTTACTTGATGAGAAGGTTGCACAATCCTTATTGAGAAGACTGACCCTAAGGGACTGACCTAGTGCCTCGGGGGCTCATTGCCAAATGGCCTTGCCTACGTGACGACGCAGAGGCAACGTAGTTTGGGGTAAACCCTAATGGACCATGGATGGACTAGAAGAAAGACGACAAGAATGAAGACAAGAAAGGAGACGAATGGGATGTTGGGAGAGATGGAAGCCTCGGGGGCGCATTAGAATAATGGCCTTGCCTACGTGACGGCGCAGAGGCAACATAGTTCACGGATTCGGACCACAGACACTGACGAGAGAAACTACACTAGGCTTACATTGAGGAGACGGTATGGGACAAAACCTTGGTTGACAAGGCCACAAGGTGAGTATCAAGCCATGATAGGTAACTGTCAAGTGTTTATTGTGTGATGGATATGGGTCAAATGAGGAAAATAGAGGGAGAATGGGCTCAAGGTGATTGGATTCCCAAAGATGGAGAATACGGTTTGTCCCAAGTAACGCCTGTTTACCAGGTTTTCATCACTTACTTTTATTTGCACGAGAAGCTAGAAAGTAACATGACGCCTGATTGCCAGGTTTTCACCATGATACCTATCCAAGGCGCCTGTTTGCCAGGTTTTCACCAAAGGACGATTTTTTTGTATGCTTGCTATTTTTTTTTGATTTTTTTGTTTTTTTGTATTTTCTCTTTGTAACCTTTTTTTTTTTTTTTTGATTTTTTGATTTTTAGATTTTTTGACTTTATTGTGCCCCCTTGCACTGGGGTTCTCTTAGATATAGAACTGGCGAAGGTGCATGCTGTTGATTGGGTCATCAAACAACTCACCTTCTGATGTGGCCAACTGATATGCCCCTGATCCGTAAGCCGCTACAATTACATAGGGTCCAAGCCAGTTAGGCTCGAACTTACCTTTCTTTTCTCTGTCCTGCTGATTGCGAGGGTTCTCTTTTAGGACGAGGTCCCCAACTTTGAAGCATCTTGGTCTAACCTTGTGGTTGTAGCTTCTTGACATCATCTATTGATAGGCTTTGAGATGGTCAAAAGCTTTCTGGCGCCTTTCCTCTAGCAGTTCTAGCTCTTGTAGTCTGGAGACTCTGTACTCTTCGTCTGATATGAGACCTTTCAACGACACCCGAAGGGATGGGAGTTCGACCTCAATGGGAAGGATGGCTTCGAAACCATAGACGAGGGCGTAGGGTGTAGCACCTGTGGGAGTGTGTATGCTGGTTCGATAGGCCCACAGAGCGGGATTGAGTTGGACGTGCCAATCGCGACCAGCTTCATTGACAGTCTTCTTTAGGATTTTCAGAATGGTTTTGTTTGATGCCTTAGCTTGGCCGTTACCTTGGGGGTAATATGGGGTGGAGAAGCGATGTTGGATCTTGAAACATTCACAAAGTTCCTGGACATCCTGATTTTTGAAGGGTCTCCTGTTATCCGTTATGATGGATGAAGGGATGCCATATCGGCAGATAATGTAATTCAGAATGAAAGAGGAAATTTGCTTTCCTGTGATGGTTGATAAGGGAACGGCTTCAATCCACTTTGTAAAGTACTCAGTGGCGGTTATGATGAATTTATGGCCGTTGGAAGAGGGCGGATGAATCTTTCCCACGAGGTCAAGTCCCCACTGGCAAAAGGGCCAGGGTGTCATTAGAGGTCTCAACTCCTGAGCAGGTGCATGAATCAGGTTCCCATGTATCTGGCACTGTTTGCACTTTTTGACGAACTGATATGAATCCATTTCCATATTGGGCCAGTAATAACCCAAACGCATGAGTTTCTTAGCTAAGGAAGGACCGCTGGAGTGTGTTCCGCAGATCCCTTCGTGCACGTCTCGCAAGGCAGTTACAGATTCTTCTTGTTCTAGACAACGGAGTAAAGTACCATCCAGACCACGTCGGTAAAGGGTATTGGCGATAATGGTGTAACGGGAGGCTTGTCGGATGAAAGTTCATTTTTGGTTGGGAGAGAGGTCCAAAGGAAGGACATTGTCCTTGAGGTAAGTGTACGTCTTACCGTACCAAGGTGAATCAGATCCTACTAGGTGGCAAATGGAATGGGTTTCGAGGAGATCATAAGCCAGCTGTCGAATTGTTTATACTAAGAACTCATACCGTGACTCATGTTCAGGTATCTCAAGAAGAGAGGCTATGGTCGCCATTGCATCGGCTGCTTTGTTCTCTATCCTGGGTATTTGCTCAAACGAGATGGTCCCAAAATGTTCTTTGAGGTCGTCGACCATTCGCTTGTATGGGATGAGCTTCTCATCTTTGGTTTGATACTCATCGTTGACCTGGTTTATGACAAGCTGAGAATCACCGTAGACACATAGTGCTTGGATTTTCCACTCAGTGGCCATCTTGAGACCAATTACCAAAGCCTCATACTTCGCTATATTGTTAGTGCATGGAAATAACAACCTGTAGGACTTTGGAATTGTGTTGCCTTGGGCAGTGATGAACAAGATACCTGCCCCTGATCCATGGTTGGTGTAAGACCCGTCGAAGTAGAGTTTCCAAGGAGATGTTGACAGAGTGAATAAAGATTCATCAGGGAACTCAAACTGCATTGGTGAAGTGTCCTGTAATGGTGCCTCAGCTAGTTGGTCAGCGATGATTTGCCCCTTGATGGCTTTTCTGTCCACATACTCTATATCATATTCGCTAAGAAGCATAACCCATTTGGCTAGTCGACCTGTGAGAGCTGCTTTGCTGAGAAGATATTTTAGTGGGTTGATCTTGGCAATGAGTTTGACAGGATGTGCCAACATGTAGTGTCAGAGTTTTTGTGAGGCAAAAACCACCGCAAGGCATGAACGTTCCACCTGTGAGTACTGCAACTCGTAGCCCACTAAGGTTCGACTGATGTAGTACACAACTCTTTCCTTGTTCTCATAGTCTTGTTGCGCTAGGAGAGCCCCAAGAGTAGTAGGTGTAGCAGATATGTAGAGAATCAAAGGTTTTCCTTAGATCAGAGGCATGAGTACAGGAGGATTCATGAGGTACTCCTTGAGCTTGTTGAATGCCTCTTCGCACTGCTCATCCCATTTAAATGGAACGTTCTTATGTAGGAGATGGTTGAAAGGATGGCACTTGTCTGCCAGCTGTGAGATGAACCTGCGGATGGCCTGTAGCTTGCCTTGTAAGGATCTCAACTGTGTTAGAGTTTTGGGCGGAGGCATGTCCATGATTGCTTTGATCTTGGCTGGGTCTACCTCTATGCCGTTTGCTGACACGATGAAGCCTACCAGCTTGCCCGATGTTACCCCAAACACACATTTCTTCGGGTTCAATTTTACTTGGAATTGGTCTAGCCGTTGGAAGACTTTCTCTAATGTGTCCAGGTGTGAGTCCCTGGTGAGTGATTTTGCCAAGATGTCGTCAACATAATCTTCCATGGTCACATGCATCATGTCGTGAAATATAGTTGTCATGGCCCGCTGATATGTAGCACCTGCATTTTTTAGCCCAAATGGCATGACATTCCAGCAAAAGGTACCCCATGGACAAGTGAAAGCGGTTTTGTGCTGATCCTCTGGTGCTATTTTGATCTGGTTGTACCCTGAGAATCCATCCATAAGTGACAGCATTGTATGTCCTGCCATGAGGTCGACTATGATATCGATGTTAGGCAAGGGAAAGTCATCTTTTCAGCATGCTTTGTTTAAATCTCTAAAATCGTTGCATAGTCGAACCCTGCCATCTGGTTTAGACACTGGCACAATATTAGATATCCATTCAGGGTAATCTATGGCTCTGATGAACCCCACGTCTAACAATTTCTTGAGTTCTTCCTTGACCAGTAGGGCTATATGGGGATGCATCTTTCTCATTTTTTGCTTTACGGGCTTCACCCCTGGATCCAATGGCAAGTGATGTAGAATCAGGTTTGGGTCCAAACCTGGCATGTCGGCATATGACCAAGCAAAGCTGCCTCTCTTCTTTTTAAAGAATGGTACAAACTTGGTTTTCTCAGGCGGCGTGAGAGATTTTGCAAAGTGGATAAGTTGAGGCTGCTCTTTGGTTCCAATGTTCACTGGCTCTGTTGGCTCTACCACGATCTATGACCTTTCTTGATACATATCACTTGGGAGGGTGTCAAGCAATCCATCGTCAGGTGCCACAGTTGGGTTTTCACCTTCAGATACGTCCTTTCTTTTTACTGTTTTATAATCTGACATTGCCGCATGGCAGTTTTCACCGTCAGATCCCTTTTTGATCTTTACATTTTTGCGACTAGAAGGCTTGGCACCCTCCCTGAAGTAAGCTACAGTACTGAGTTCGATAGCGAAACCAGCTTTATGATCTCCTTTTGGTAAATGATCTCTAAGTCCCATATAGTCAATGTAGGCATCATCGTTCTGGAACATATCTAATTGAGGGGTCCCTTGCAGGTCCCAGTCAATAAGCTCAGGGTGTAAGAGGGGAAGGGAGTCAGATGAAAGACCTGATTCATTGATAGTGTGGATGGAAATATTAGGAGCACAGGTGGGGGTAGTGTTCTGGGTGGTACTTTCTTCCAGGTTGTTTATCGCAATGGAATCTATACTTTCCTCGAAAGCCATAACCTCAGGGAGGGGCAAATCAGACTCCAGTGGTTTGTCCCGTTGCGTTTGTCTCTCATGATATGGGCTAAGAGTTTGGATGGTGTTAATCTCTTTGTCATCGTAGGAGTGCTCTGTTAGCTCGTCCCACTCATACTGATTGGAATCATCCGAATCTGCGTCACTATCCTCTTGGAGTGTTTGAATTGTCTCCACTAGGCAGGCATTTTCTTTGGCTTTACCTTTACCTTTGTATCCCAAGCCAGTGGTGTTTCTAGCCGAAGAGGAGGAAGAAGGTTGTATAGGTTCGATGATCCCTTCTTTTTTGAGGCCGATAGGGCCTTGTCCTTCATATCCCATCCTATGCAAGATGGTTTCACCCCGTCCATAGAGTTCTGTAGGGAGTCTAGGTGGCTCTTGGGGTGTGTTTTCTTCTTCGGCATAAAGCCATTGCAAGAGATCTCGCTCCTCTGATTCATCGGATAAGGTCCCCCATTTTACAAAGGGGTTTGTGGGAGTGATAGGAGGAGCAGAGGGCTTTGGAAAATGCCTGGGTTGATGCTTGGGCTGGCCAAAGGAGCGAGGAGACAAGGGCATTTTTCCAAGGTTGAGGCTATGCTCAATCTGGTATTCCCCCACGCCATTTTCTTTTATGGTGATTTTCATTGGTTTGGGCCGTGAGGAGGAAGCTTCGGCAGTATGGTCTTGTGGCGGAGTAGGGGAGATACGGGCTCGATTGTTGGGTATGACACATTCCGGTTTTGCTTGGAAAGAGTTGCAATGTTGGTAGGGGTCGGGGTCGCTGTGTATGGTGACCTGCTTGCCATCGTGTGGGAACTTTATGCTTTGATGGTAGGTGGAGGGGACAGCTTTCATGGCGTGGATCCATGGTCTCCCTAGTAGAATATTGTAAGCAAGCTCCCGATCAAGGACTTGGCACACCACATCTTTAATTACCGGTCCCACTTGAATGGGTAGGATAACCGTGCCCTTTGTGGTTCGTTCCTCCTCGTCATAGGCTTTGATAGTAATTTTCCGTCTTGGATCTACTGCCTGTTCAGAGAACCCCAATGCAAGAACTAGCTTCAAAGTGCAAATATTCAAACCGGCACCCCCATCAATGAGAACCCTCTTGATGCGGTGCCTGTGTACGAATGCAACAATGTGTAGAGGAGTGTTGTGGGGTTGAGACATGGAAAGGTCATCTTGTTCTGTAAACGAGATGGAAGTGGAGGATGTCAAATTACCCACCATGGTTTGAAACTTTTCTTGGGCTAGGTTAGTGGGGACAGTAGTTTCCACTAAGGCTTTCTCAAGAATCTCCTTATGAGAAGGAGATAGACGCAAGAGCTCCAATATAGAAATGTGAGCCGGAGTCTTTTGCAATTGGTCGATGACATTATATGGGTGGGAGTTAGACGGAGATGGCGACGACCTTGGAGGAGTGGTGTTGATCGTGACTCTACCACTGCGGGTAATTATACTACAACCAGTTCCGTTAGGTCCTGGTTGTTGGTTGGGGGATATGACGTTGACTTGCGGAACATGCTCAGAAATGTAGTTAATGGTGTACTCAAAGGGAACGCTTGCATAGTTAGCATTACTTGACCCACTGTTCTGGTTTGGCCTGTTGCGATTATTGTCATTATTGTTATGGCCATTGGAGTTGTTGCCATTGTGACCATTGTTGTGGTGACCGCTGTTGTGATTGTTGTTATACGGCCGGTTGTGGTTTAGGAGAGGATCCCGGTAGGCCACATGAGATTCATTGGAGGTATGCTGTTGTGTCCCTCCCTGATTCTGATCCAGTATATCCTGTATGACGTTCTTAAGACAGATGCAATTATTGGTTGTGTGCCCCCTTCCTCGATGATACTCGCAATAGTCTGTGTCCTTCCAATAGGGAGGTTTGACTATAGGCTCATAGTCACTTGTTGGCGGTAGAGAAATTTCATTGTTAGCTAACAACTTCCTGAGAGCAGACTCTTGAGATTCTCCTAACGGTGTGAATTTTCTCCTTGGATTTGAATTGAACCAAGGTCTAGATTCCTGAGGGGGTGGCTTGTTGAGTGCACCGTTATTTGCTTCTTCCTTAAGAGTGAATATGGGTTGTTGTTTAGGGGCTGCCGCCTTGGCATCCACTACTCCATCGTTGACCACATTCTTGTTCTTGGTCCAAAACTTTGACTTGTCAGTTGTGTAATTGGAAGGAGGTGTGTCCTTGTAGAGCTTGAGAGTTCCTTTAGCGATCATAGCTTTCTCAATGAATAGCCCCATTTCAATGACTTTGGTGAATGAGGTAGGGCATTGTATCTGAATCTGATAGCTAAGATCGGGATTCAAATTGTGGACAAACATTTCCAATAGTTGTTTCTCAGGCATGTTGTAAGAACACTTACTAGCTAGCTGTTTCCATCATTGTAAGAAGGTGGCGAAAGACTCACCACCTTTTTGTTTGGTGTTGCATAGGTCTAGCATAGATACTTCGTGTTCTATGTTGTAAGAGAAGTGCGTTATGAATTTACTGACAAGTTCATCAAAAGTTTTGATTCCTGGTGGAAGACGCGAGAACCACTCCATAGCTTGACCTCCTAAAGATCTTGGGAATAGTCTCATTAAGTAGGTCTCGTTGTGAGCTACTTCTAAACATGCTGCAGTGAATTCCCGGATATGATCTCTAGGGTCCCCCTTCCCTTTGTATTTGTCAAATTTCAGGATTTCGAACTGAAAGGGGAATGGTTTCATGACCAAACTTCTGTCAAAGGGGTATGGTGCTATATCTTCCAAGGAGTAGTTCTTGGAACTTGTGCGGATCTTAAGGTTGGAGATTTCTAGCTTTAGATTCTCAATTTGTTGTCTCACATCCGCCATAGGAGCATTTTGGTCAATGGGTTGTTTTCCTCTCTCATTGGCCTGGGGGACCATGTCATTTGTGCCTCTCTCATGTGCATTTGGGACTGTGTCATTTGTGTCCCTCTCACATTCATTGTCTGCATTTTCCATGATGGAGCTAATGTCAAAGTCTGCGGGGAGTTTGATTCCGAGACTAGCAAGATGATGGAAATATTTGGTGGGGTCCTCAAGGAGCACTTTCTCCACTAGGCGTTGGAATTTGCTATCTTGCATGTGTGCCACTAATTCTTCACGAGAAATTTCTTCATCATCATCGCGTGGTGGGGTGATGTGATCGAAAGAGTCGGCCATTTCAGTTAGCTTGTTGTACTGGGATCGAGTAAGAACCATGCAAGGTGGGGTGGGATGAAATGGACTAGGATTAGAAATTTTGGCAAGGTGTCGACTAAGACTGTAATGAATGGGATATCTAGGACAAGACTTGGACAAAGGGTCCTCTCGCTCAATGACTTCAGGTAAGACGGTTGATACAAGACTTTAGCCACTAGCAAGGGTAGTCGATACCAGTCTCACTGTGTAGGGCTTAGTCATTCAACAAGACTACTAGCAAAAGGTACTGTGACCTACTAGGCTTACGTGAATTCACTAATGAAACAAAGGACCTATGTCAAATCGGTATGGGACAGAATGACATTGGGGCAAGAGTGACTAGGACAGAAGGTGACTGGGACGACTGTCGAAAGAGAGAGAAATGGGTGAAATGGATGAAAATTGACCGCAAGGTTGATTCTGACCTCGGAAAATGAAACTAGGCTGAAATGGGTATTCTGAACAGTTGATGAAAA
Source organism: Cunninghamia lanceolata (assembly GCA_027924645.1). Taxonomy (NCBI): domain Eukaryota; kingdom Viridiplantae; phylum Streptophyta; class Pinopsida; order Cupressales; family Cupressaceae; genus Cunninghamia; species Cunninghamia lanceolata. Next base: position 2,093,722 of record BSBN01001271.1, on the reverse strand, counting down.
TTTCTCAAAAAAAGGGCAGATGCTCACTGTCACACATGCGCAGAAACAGATGCGCAGCAAGAATGGGCAAATGCGCCGTAAGTCGCTGTATATGCGCCGCTCTAGTGAAGTATGTATGCGCAGCAATAGTGTGTAAATGCGCAGCAGAAAAGTATATGCGCAGCAAGTCGCTATAAAAGCGCAGCAAAAATGTGTATATGCGCAGCAGAAAGGTATGTATGCACAGCCAGTCGGTGCAAAAGCACAGCAAGTCGCTGTATATGCGCAGCAGAAAAGTGTATATGTGCAGTTCTGATTTTTTTGCAAATTTTTGGGATTTTTCTCTGTTTTTGGTATTCTTTGGCTGGAAAAGGTCTTCCTGATCTGATATTATGAATTAATTTAGCAAGAAAACACAGCAAGCACAAAGAGTATTTTGTAGTTTTCCATTGTTTTTGTAGTTTTTCGACTCTATTTTGGACAAAAGCAAGCACAAAATCCTAGGCGAGAAATGGATTATAAGGGATTTGGGCCACTAAAACAAGAGGTATTTAATTCGGGCAACCGTTCAAGTGGTTACACGTGCGGCGGCGCTACTCTCTGTTATGGAGTCTCCCAGCCTCAAAGGGTTACGCCTGAGAGGGTTTTGGGGGAGGTTGGCTGTCGGTGTAACATAACAGCACTCGTTGCAGGAGGTTTTCACCTCAAGCACAATTTATTTTAAGTGGCTCGGTAGGGCTTGGCGTTAGCCTGTTACCACTCAGGGTCGTTCCCGCTTGGACAAGCGCGCATCCAAGGGCAGGCCCCTCCTAAAGTTTAAACAAATAGAATGACAAGTCTGGCACTCTAATCACCCAGAAGAGGGGAGAGCATAAGCCTATTGTCATTCGCAAGCACAGAATACACTGATTGATCCACCCTAGTTAAAAGATAAAAACTAAATGGGCTAAGCTACTCAAACAGAACTTTGAAGTGATTTCAACAATATTGCAGTGGTTCAATTTTAAATCCCAGAAAGCAGTTGTGAGTTCAATTTTAAGTCCACGTTGCACGAGATTGTTAACTTTGAAATTCAGGTCTCACGATATAGCAATGGTTCATTTTAACTTCAAAAAGCAGTTGTGAGTTCAATTTTAAGTCCACGTTGCATGAGATTGTTAACTTTGAAATTCAGGTCTCGCAATATAGCAATGGTTCATTTTAACTGCAAGATCAGTGATGAGTTCAATTTTAAATCTTAGATAGCAATAACTTGGAAGTTTTTTGCAATGCAAGCATGAAATAAACCAGTTACTTCCTCCCTAATTAAGACTAGATGAAGATTTGTAATGAACAACCATTTTACTCTTTCCCAGAAAATGAAATGTGAGCTAGTTAGATGCAACTACATGTAACTAAACCTGAGCCTATCCTACAGAACCGCTCTAGCAAACACCTGCAAAAGGGTTAGCATTAGCAAAATCCTCTAGAAAAGTACTAAAACCTGAGCTAGTTACAAATGCGCAGCTTCAGTGATCAGATGCGCAGAAGTGATCAACAGAAACACAGCATTAACGAATACGCCGTAGTTTTGAACGTATGTGCCATTAAAATGAATAAATGCACAGTTTTAATGTATGCACAGCAACAATCTTCAGAAGCACCGTAAAGTCAACAGATGCGCAGTTATAACATATGCGCAGCAACAGTCTATGGAAGCGCAGTAACAGTCAACAAATGCGCAGTTTTAACAAAAGCGCCGTAACAGTCCGTAAAAGCGCAGCAAGAATACACAGATGCGCAGGATTTTCAAAAGCGCCGTAACAGTCTTCAAAAGCACCGTAAAAATGAACAGATGCGCCGAACTAATCTATGCGTGACTCTGCGGGACCTGTACGGAACCTGCCTTCAAAAAAGCTTGAAAATGGTGAAATAAAGGGGCAACGGCCCCACGGTGGGCGCCAAAAATGTGAGGGTAAAATAGTGATCAATCAGATGAATAATAGATGACCCAAACATCAATAGAATAGTGAAACAAAGAAGATTCAAGTAAACAAAGCAATGAACAAACACAGCAAAACCTCTTCCGTTTCGAAACTTCTGTTGTTCGCCTATCACGAATCGTCCTTTCGCAGATGAGATGAGCCCTCAGAGAGTGCAATCTTTTAAAGCTATTTGAGGAAGTCGATGGTGAATGGCTATGGTGTGATATGCGATGAAGGTGAGCTCCAATGCAACAATGGTGATCTCAAGCTTGTGGATGACAAGTGGGTGCCAAAGGCGCGCTGGTGATATTTCTGCAGAGTAACGATGTCAAAAGCCTGGATGAATAGAATGAAGGGATGAAGCTTCATTTATAGACTCAGAGGAATAGGAATCAACGGTTGAGAGAAGATATGACGATCAACGGTTGAGGATGGTTGAGGAATGTGCAACCAGTAGAAATGTGACAAGTGTCCCAGCTCCATCATGAAAGGTGGGATGTGACAAAACTGATTGGAGAGTTAACTCCGTTGACTGGTCTGTTAACAGAATTGATTGATCAGTTAGAAGAGTGGATTGTGGAACTAACTGGATTGATTGAGGATTTGACTCAACTGACAGGTTAGTTAACAGATTTGATTGATTGGTTAACTGACCTCTGATTGGAGAAGAAATAGGCCATGTGGGTGAGGGAAAATAAGGTAATTAAATATTAAATATATTTAATTACATGTGCAACCTGATGAGGTGGACAAGGTGAGGTGTAAAGGTGATGTGGAATTTTGAATTTAGAACTTTAGGATAGAGGAATTAGGCTTAATTAAATAATTTATGATTATTTAATTGTGAAGGACTTTAGAAGAATTTTAATTAAATAAATAGAATTTATTTAATTATGGGATAGTGAATTGATTAAATAAATTTGGAATATTTATTTAATTAATAGAAGAATGGAATAAATATTTAGAATATTTATTTATGATGATTTGTGTCATTTTTAGGCGTATACAGTTCCTAGTATATTTAATTTCAACATTTTACTTACATTAGAACTGAGGGATTTGAGGAAAACCTTTCATGCTACCCACGTATCCATCCAATAAATTGATTATTCTGGAGTTCTCAAGGCAGAATTTGAATGCCTTTAAAATGTACAAGATGAAGTTTAACAGAAGAAATCTTAAGTTACCTTGGGCAGTTGGTAGATACTCATACTATAGTGAGGAGGTTGCTGGTTATTAAGAAAAGGAATTGAGGTATTATGGATTTGAGGAATTTGAGTTGGCCTAAAGGTTTGATCCCTTTCATAGAATTCAAAATACAATTGATTCAAAATTTAAACATCAAATACATATTGAGGATTTTTGGTCAAACTGTAAGAATGATAAAGAGGTAAGAAAGAGGGCTCATAAAAGATTAACAGTTGATCAAATGAGGTCTATGGGAGATATATATGTTCCCCCAGAGGTTAAGGATGATGGTAAATTGCTACATCAGAGTTATGAAAGTGTCAGGCTTGCTCCTATTGGAGATCCTAATTGGTCACAACCATGGAACACTTCTTTGGACACATTGTACAAACCGGTCAACTTGTTTTCAAAGACATGGTTGAAAGACAAAATTGAGGAGCTTAAAGATGAAGGAGTAGAGATCACATATCCAAAGAAAGGGAAAAAGAGAGTAAGAGAGCATAGTGATGATCTCCAATGCTTCTATGAAAAGAAAAGAAAGATTGTGGAAGCCAAAATATTGGAGAAGGACAAAAATGCTACTCTGATGGATCCTTATGCATTGGGAGTGATAGTAGTAGTGTCATTTGGTACATTTGTGGAGGTGAAATCATTAAGCCATGATATTAGTACAGAAGAAGCACATGCCTCCAAAGAGACAATAGGATAGAAGGTGAAGAAAGTGATACCAATAAGCATATCAAAAGGGGAGACTTTGAAAAAGAGTGAAGTCATAGGAGCATAGAAAATAGGTGCTAAGTTGAGTGATATACCTAGTGCATCCACCTCAGTAGAAAAAAGACAAGCATATGCTCAGGTAAAGATAGAATTGGATAGAGAAATGCTACAAGGGTCAAATGCACATGAAGCCAAACAAGTCACTGAGACTGTCCACATTGTAGATGATAGCAGTGATGGTGAAGAGAAAGAGATGGATTCAAGAAAAGAAGTTAGAATAGAAGAAGAAGAATCCAGTGAAATTTTAAGTGAGGAAGAAGAGCAAGACACTCAAGCTGAAATGGAAATTGAACATGGTTTTGTGTTTTAAAAAGAAGAGGTAATTAAAGAAGCAGTGAAAGGATGGGAATTGGCTGCGATGGAAAAGAATAAATGTAGTATACTTGTATATAATGGTCAATTTAGAAGAGAGGAATTCAAATATGAATTGGAATAGTTAGAGGAAATTGAAGAGAGAGCAAAAGAACTAATAAATGAAGGAGTAATTACCCCTTCAATGGCAAATCAAGTGCCATAGGCAAGGTTGGAATTAAAATTTGAAGAGGATAATCTCAGAAGGTACATAACAGTCGCTCAGGACTTAGAAGAAAAGGTAGATGACATGATCAGAATGCATAAAAAGATAGTAGAAATTCTCTTAGATCTTGAGTGCATGAATATACCAGCGTATGAACTGCAAAGAGCTTTAACAGAATTCAAAGCCATTTTTACACCATGTATGGAGAATCTGGAAGCATGTCTAAGTAAGCAAATGATTGATTCATTGATGGAGGAAAGTGCCAAGATGAAGAAATACAAGAAGAAGAGTGAAGGTTTCGAAAAAGAAGAAAATAAACTGAAAGAAGGGGTTACAATGTAGGAATATGTATGGACAAAGAGTCTAGGGGGAGATCACACCTTTATAGAAGGTGTAATTAATAATTTCAAAACATATTTGAAGGAGGAGAAAAATGAAAAGGGAGAAAACAAAACAAATAAAAGGATCAAGTAAGGGGTATCTGCGGGCAAAGTCTATAGGATAGCAGAAGTCAAAGAAAGGGGAATCTTTTTTTGAAAAGATTCCAATGGCATCCTTTGAAGAAGAAAACATACCATTAATATATTTTGAGAAACGGTTAGAGACAAATGTACACCCTTGATTAAGAATAGATGGATCCTGACCGTAGATTAGGTTTTGTAGCCGTAGCAGTTTGAGGCTTCAAATTCTATATAAGAAGCTTTGCTACTTGTATACTAGTTACATAGGGATTTTTTGAAAGTTAGCTTGCACTTGTAATTTGTTTGAACATTTGATTAGAGAAGTATTTTAGTGTAGAGGAGGAGGTCACCTGTGTCTACATTAAGGAATGTGTGGAGTATCTAGCTTCCTTATTGTATCTATAAGATGTTTATAAGTTTTTTGTTGATTTGATTAATGAAGCAAAAAGGTCCTTCATAAAGGGTAAGTGCAAGAAGATGGGGCACCAAAAAGTGGCCAAGTTAATTTAAAAAAAAATTAATTCATAATGCGCTCGCATTATGGCTTGGTAATGACAAGCCTTAAGCTCATCATTACCAAGCCATAACGCGAGCGCGTTATAACACGCTTGTGTTATGACTTACTATAAATAAATAAAAAGCAGTCCAATTTCATTTCTTTCTATTTTCTCCTTTGCCTGTGGCTTCCAAACCCTCAAAAGTGCGCTCGTGTTTTGCAAAACACCAATCAACACAAAAAGCTTATCAATTCATCGCCAAAATGCCACCGTGACATTAAGCACACCAAAGGGGTGAGTTATCTTTGTTTTTTCATGCCATGTATGAATGAATGAACCTCAACCCTATCCCTTGAACCTCAACCCTATCCCTAAACCCTTGACCCTCGAACCTCAACCCTCAACCCTCGACATCAAACCCTAATCCCTCAACCCTTAACTCTGATCCCTCATCTCTCAACCCTAAGCCTAAACCCTAAAACCTCAACCCTCAATGTCAAATCCTAATCCCTCAACCCTTCACTCTAATCCCTCAACCCTAAACCCTATCCCTAAACCCTCAACACTATACCTTAAACCCTAATCCCTCAGCCCTTAAGCCTAAACCTTATCCCTAAACCCTAATCCCTCAACCCTCAACCCTAATCCGTCATCCCTCAACTCTAATCCCTCATCCCTAAACCCTAAAGGCTATCCCTATTCCTACACCCTCAATAGACTTGATACTATACCTTAAACCCTAATCCCTTATCCCTAAACCCTCCAACCCTATCCCTAATCCTTATACCCTCCACACTCTACTTTAACCCTAATTCCTTGACCCTCAACCCTATCCCTAATCCCTTGACCCTCAAACCTCAACCCTCAACCCTCAACATTAAACCCTAATCCTTCAACCCTTAACTCTGATCCCTCGACCCTCAACTCTCAACCCTAAACCCTCAACCCTCAACGTCAAATTCTAATCCCTCAACCCTTCACTCTAATCCCTCAACCCTAAACCCTATCCCTAAACCCTCAACACTATACCTTAAATCCTAATCAACCCTAACCCTAAACCTTGTCCCTAAACCCTAATCCCTCAACCCTCAACACTATACCTTAAATCCTAATCAACCCTAACCCTAAACCTTGTCCCTAAACCCTAATCCCTCAACCCTCAACCCTAATCCGTCATCTGTCATCCCTCAACTCTAATCGCTCATCCCTAAACCCTCAACAGGCTTGATAATAAACCTTAAATCCTAATCCCTCTACCCTCGACACTCTTCTTCAACCCTAATCCCTTGACCATTAACCCTATGCCTCAACCTCAACCCTTAACCCTCAACCCTCAACTCTCAACATTAAACCCTAATTCATCAACCCTAAACCCTAATCCCTCAAACGTTAACCCTATCCCTAAACCATCAACCCTCAACACTATACCTTAAACCCTAATCCCTCTACCCTCGATACTCTTATTTAACCCTAATCCCTTGACCATTAACCCTATCCCTCAACCTTAACCCTCAACTCTCAACATTAAACCCTAATTCATCAACCCTAAACCCTAATCCCTCAAACCTAAACCCTATCCCTAAACCATCAACCCTCAACACTATACCTTAAACCCTAATCCCTATTGCAGAAGGTGGTCACATGGATGACCGAGAGCTTAATCTGGCTCCCTCATTGTTGCATTGAGCCCCCGTAGGTGATTTTTCTTCCATGGAGCATATCTTGGGCATTCGGAGTCCGTTTTTAGCATTCCACATATCATCGAAAAGCTGACTTCGCCAAGCTCACAATGGTATAGGTCAATCTACCTAATTTTGTTGATTTGAAGGATTCATTTGCATTATTTGGGAGTTTCTAATATTGTTGTTGAAGGTTAATGTCTTTGTAATTTTGGAGATTTGTCATAGTTCATTATGGGGTTTTTAGTTCATCCTGCTATGATTATGTTGAAAAGGGGAAATTATAAACAATGGAGAGATGTTATCATAAAACATCTTAGATGGCTTCACTTGTTGCCACATTTGTATAATCTAGTTCCCCTTTCTGGTACTAACAGTAAGAAATTTGCATGGAATTGCAAAAGGGATCATGTCCCAGGAGTTATTGCAATGCATATTAATGATGCCACTTTTAATGCTATTGATCATTTTGAGTGTCCTCACATTCTTTGGACTAAAATTTGGGAAATACATGGATATCCTGATACTCATTTATTCCCAGATGATCCTGTTTTAGATTGTCTTGTGCCTATTCATTTTTTAGATATGATACCCTATGATCATGCTACTATGCAGGAGTTTGAAGTTTTGGAATACTTTGAATCTTCATATGACGATGACGAGGGTTCTTTAGAAGCTCCTTCTTCTCCATCAGGGATAGTTGATGCACCTTCACCTTTAGTGATCCATTGTGTAGAGTCACTGATTGAGGCTCCTATAATTCCTGTTCAGTAGGATGATTCATCTTTTGGTGGTGATTCATTGAGGACATCTAGTAATTCATCACAAACAGTATCTCATTGTCTTCTTGATTGGGATTCTTATTTGTCAGACATTGTTTCGTTGTTCATAGAGTCTCACATTTCTGACTTGGAAGACACATTTGAGGGTATATCCCTCCTATTTGATGATAGTTGTGGTACAATTGTTATCACTCCATCTTCATCTTTGGAGAATGTTCAAGATTGGTTTCTAGTGGTACCTTGTTTGTCACCTTCTATTGTGATTAAGCATGTTCCTGATTGGTTTGTGGCATCATTTTCCAAGGTCTTATTAACACATGAGCCAATTTGAGAGACATCATCATACATTTTCTTACTTCTTTCTTTTAATTCCTATCTAGAGTGGGAAGCATACCTGCACTTATACTTGGTGTTGTTTCTTCCAAAAGGGAGACAAGTTGTTTGTCAACATTGGATCATGTTCTATCTTCAGGCACTTAGCATTTTTGTAGGTGATTATACATTGTGGGGGGACTAAAAGGTCTCTCTCTTTCACTCTTATGGGAGGCCATTGATTATATATACATGATGTATGTAGTACTTGGGGGGATGTGATTAAGTCATCCATCCATGCATCATTTTTTCTTTCTTTCTCTCTTTTGGGGAGGGGTTTTTTCTCACAGGGTTTTTTTTCTTTTCTCCAGTTGTGAGAGATTTCTTTTTTGCATTGTAAATGGGTACCTAACATGGTTGTGTAGTTGGGACCCATATTGCATCTTCATTCTCCCTACGTTGAACTTAAGGGGGGTTGTTAGAGTAAATGCATATTTACTTAAGTTTTACTTAGGTAGACTATAGTTTAGTTGCATTTAATCAATTAGGGTAGTTGTGTTTCCTGTATCCATAAGTTACATACCTATTACCTATTTTTCATGCCTTTAAAAAGGTTGTACCATATGTATTTTATGCATCTCAATTCATTCACTCTTGTTTGGTGAAATAGCCTTGTGTTGCCTCTCTCATTTTCTGTGAAGGTTATTTTCTGCAGATGGTGCTTCTGGGAGGTGGATGACACCAACAAAATCAATTGAGTTGTAGTCAATTTTTGAATTTTGTAAATGTTATGCATTATTATTCTTGGCAATATTATTTTTCTCTCTTATTGTGAATTGAATTGATTATAGGTGATCCTGGGAGTGCTTGAGTCCATTATCAACTCTTACATAGTATCAGAGCTCATCTATCAGCTCTTACATGGGATCAGAGTTTTTTGATCTATGATCTCCTTCCCTCTTTTTTGAGAGATTTGGCCAATAAATATTTTTGGTGCATCTTGGTGCGATCTTGTAGGTTACATCGTGCCTTTGCTTGACTTAGTGGCTAATTGAACTTCTACATTTTTTTTAATTTCTAGAGGCATTTTACTGCATTGGATTTACATCTTCTACACATCAGATCAAAAAATACTTTTTGGGTTTTGTTCACCACATCGAAAAACTATTTAGGTATCTGTTAGTTTATTCATGCAGTAAATAGACCATCCATAAACTTAATCAAGAATTTTTTGTAGGCCTCCTCTCCATTTACATTTTGAATTTGGCCGCTGAACTTTGAAGTGCTCTATCTTGCTCAATTTTGCTCCATTTTTTGAGCTTTTTTTGGCTAGAATTTCACAAGCTTTATAGCGGTACAATTAGATTTTGGTTTTGGTGTCTGGTTTATCTAGAAATTACAAATCTTCATCATTGTTACTGAGTAGTTCCCATTTTTAGAACTTTCAGGGCTCTGTTTGAGCTCATATGGCAACATTTTTTGGTGAGACCTTCTATCAAGGTGCATGATTTTTTAAGGACTGCTCAAATTTGTGATCCATTTGATCTCATTGTGTACCCACATTGTACTTTTAGTATAAGGCCTAGTTTGCCATTTTCATGCACTAAGATCAAAGACCACATAGCTATTTTGGCTTGTGGCAATTGTAATTGCACTAAGTATAAAGTACCATCATTATATTTTTTTTTTGGGGGGGTCTCTTGATTGAGTGAAATTGGGGATGCTCTTGTGGTGTTTTTTGTTTTTTTTGGTGTAATCATGTCTCCTAGTTTGTGGAAATTGAAATGTGATTAATGTGTGAGAAAATGATGTACTTATGATGACTACATACAAAGACAAATTGATAATTTTATAGATTTGTATAAGATACATTAGTTAAAACAATTGTACATTGCAAATGGAATTAGTTTGTCATATTATTCTAATCTAGCATCAACAAGTACAATTGATGTTCACACTTAGACATCTTGTGTGGACACATCTCAACCACTTGTTGCTAGATGTGAGTCCAGTGTTGCTTCTTCCCATGATTCACTACAATAGGATATGAATATCAGTCTTCTTGATTGGACTTGCTATCTATCAGACAAATCATTCTAGTTTGTGGAGTCTCATCTTTCAGATTTGGAGGACACTATTGAGGATATTCATCTCCTCTTTGATGACAGTCATAACAAAGCTGTTGTCAGCCCATATTTGTCTTTGGAGCTTGATTATATTCATTTTCCACTTGGTTCTAGATTCTCACCTTCATCAGTTAGGCTTGGGACTCTTGATTTGATTGTGGCATCTTTTGGCATCGAAATGGAGACACATTGGTGTAGGAGCTTCAGTTTTAGTCATTTTTTTGACTATATCATTTTGTGATCATGGTATGTTGGTTTTTCCTAAGGCTTTGAAAGCCATTTTCCATGCTTTGTAATAAGGACGTAGTCCATTTTTATTGACTAGTCCACTAGAGTGTTTGATAAGACCTATTTTCTAGGATTTCTCTTTTAGAAACTTTGCTTTTTTGAAGAAAAGCTATTTTCCAACGATTCACTACCTTCATGGGCAGTTGTACGGATAGAATAGGAAGTGCAAAGGTTAGAAACTTCCTATAAACTTCATTTTTGTTCAAACATGCCATATAATGAAGAAGAGGAGGAGTTTATTAAGGAAAAAACTGTGTTTTTATGCTTTTTGTTAAAAACAACCTTCTTGTACGGCCTGGTACAGACGGTAAGAGATCCATGGTCTAGAAAATATTGTTGTAGGTTTGATTACCTTTCATTTGCATCTGTTTAGAGCTTTTGAAATGTTTCTAGTGCTTTGTTTGAACCCATTGTGTGCAGACTGGTTTCTAACCCTCCATAGTTAGGGTTTTGGACAAAATTCTACATTCTTCCTCTATCCTCTGAAGTTCATCGCCCATTTCTTGGTGGGATGGAGGAAGGTAGAGTAGATTTAGTGTTCTTTCATGTTTTGCAGGTTAAACTCCCCTTTGTAAGGTGTTGGCATGCATCTAACTAGTCTTACTAGTGACTAGTTGAGAATTTCATGGTGGACTGTGTCATGACAGTCAAAGGGAAAAAAAGATACATGTTGGTTTTGGTGTCTTATGGTGCTGACAAGTTTGTATGACTATTTGGAATACCTTGTGCATATCAGTTTGATACCTTTCTTTCATACAACCATCAAAAGTAGGCCTTTTTCATGGAAAAGAACAATTTGCTGTTATTCTAGCCTCTGACAGAGTACGACTCTGCAGCTTGGAGGACAAGTGAAAGTTTATAATGAGCTTTGTGAAGGTCTGAGGAGATACCTTTGTCTAGTCATTTTCAAGGCTACAAGGAATTAATCTCTTTTGGCACTGTTACAAGATAGTCGCATGGTAATTACTGTCCACAGTCCTGTTTAGTGTAGAGTTTTGATCATTTGGTTATTATTTTCTTATTGGTCCTATCCCTGATAGATACAAATTGAGTTTGGTGTGGAGATCCTTGTGGATAGGAGAGTTAATGCTAGTTTTGTTGTTCACATAAGCTACAAGATATAAACTGTCATTGTAGCACTGTCATAGGACAGTCAAGTTGCAATTTGCTATCCTCCATCCTGTATAAGACAGTGTGGGCCTACATGTGAGTAAATGGTTGTTTGTTTACATTGAGTGTTTAGTATGCATTGAGTGTTGAGCGTCATTGAGGCCTTGAGGAGTTGATTGAACCAATTCTATAAAACTTAAGACTTCTTCAAACACTGTCCTAGAATAGTCCTTCTGCTGTTACTGTCCATTGCCCTAGAGAATGCAGAAATTAGTCTTTTGGTCAGAGACCTCATGATAGTCATGATTCCTTGACAAGTATTTGTTAACAGTTATAGGTGGACACTGTTGGTAGAGGTGTGGGTAGTAGGTTGTGAGTCCTCAAAAGGTGGATTGTGTATAGAGATTGGATTGAGCAGTGATTCTCCAAAGTGAGTGGTGAGTAGCCTCAGTGGATGACATTAGAGGGTGACCCTAGGCTAAGTTGATTCCTGGAGTAGCCTTGTGTAGGCTTGTAAACACAAACAACTTTATAAACCTCTTGGAGGAAGTTGAGTGACTTAAGTTCATTGAGTGAACTTCAACAACCTTACCTTTCAGACCTCTGCATCATATTGGTATCAGAGCCAATATTTTGATTGGAAGCAAGTGTATGTCAGAAGAGGAAATTGAAATAGAGGCTAGTAGAATGCCTTCCAGGACAATGAGTCAAGATGCCATCAAGAAGTTGGTGGAAGAGATGGTTGAAGCAAGACTGCAAGAAGCAAGATTGCAAGAAGCAAGATTGCAAGAAGAGAAGAAGTCTAAAGGCAAGACTAAAGAAGAGGGAAGTTCTTTTGATACAAATGAAGAAATAGAGACAGAAGAGGATCCTCTAGAGCAGGATATGTTTGCAAATCAGAAAGCCTTCTTGAATGCACTTAAGGGTGCTCATGGAGACAGTGGTGATCCCAAGATGGAAGTGCCTACTTTTCATGGCAAGTTGGATGGAGATGTTCTCACCGACTAGATAGAAGCTATGTGCAACTTCTTTGATTACAAGGAGTTCAATGACAGCAAAAAGGTCAAGTTTGCCAAGACAAGGCTAAGAGGTTCTACACTTGTATGGTGGAACTATATGCAGAGTGAGAGGGAGAAGGTTGGGAAGAGTCCCATCACTAAATGGAGCAGAATGGTGGCGATCCTTAGAAGCAAGTTCATGCCACCTGACTATGAGATTCAAATCATAAGGAGATTTTAGAACCTGAGACAAAAAGACATGGATGTGGCTGCCTACACAGAAGAATTTCATAGACTCAGTATGAGGGCCAATCATAATGAAGATGAAAAAGGGATGGTGGCTAGGTACCTAAGTGGACTAAAATACAATCTGCAAGATGAGATAAGTTTGGTGTTACCAAATACAGTGGATGAATGTTTCTTATTGTCCTCCAGAGTAGAGGAAAAGCTGAGAAAGACAGGTGAACAAATTGCCAGAGGTAGAGGTGGCAGAAACCAAAGAGGAAGAGGTAATTTTGGCCATGGACAGTTCAACAAAACTGAAAATAACAGTCAACAAGAAACACAATCAGCAACAGAGCATAGAGGAGGCTTCAGAGGATAGAGAAGTCATAATGGCAAAGGCATAAATGGTGGAGAAGGTAGAGGACCAGGAGTCTTCACTAGAAGATGTAATGGCTGCAACCAAGTTGGCCATACAATGAACAAATGCCCGGGGAAAGCTAACAACTCTCATGACAGTGGGAAGAGAAATCAGTTAGTGAAAGATGATGACTGTGAAAGTGTGAATTCACCAATGGGAAGTGATGTACCTATTTTAGATGGAGAGAGTATGATGATAAAAAGGTCTATGTTAAAGATGCCATTGAAGCAAGAGCCCCCTCAGAGAAAGAATCTTTTCAGAACCCAAGGCCTAGCCTATGGGAAACTCTACAAAATCATAGTGGATTCAGGGTCTACTGAGAATGTGGTATCCACTGAGATGGTTGAGAAGTGCAAGTTGAAGAGGCTGCCTCATATCAGTCCTCACAAGATCTCCTGGTTAAACAAGAACCAATGTTTCATGGTGGAGAAACAAACTTGGGTTGAATTTGCAATTGGTGACTACAAGGACAAAGTGCTATGTGAAATCATACCTATGGATGCATGTCACCTACTTCTTGACCACCCATGGTAGTATGATGTTAAAGCTCAGCATGATGGTGAGAAGAACACTTATGTCATCACCAAGAATGGAAGACCATTCAAAATGGATCCTTTGTTGGAGTAGGGGAAAGGAAAATAACAGCAGTGTCATGTTGGTGAATGGCAATGAGTTCCTAAACATCTTGAAGGAGAATGACAATTAGGGGTATGCCTTGGTCATGAAGCCCAAGAGTGGATCAGATTAGTAAGATCAAAAACAGAAGGAGATTCCATTGGAAGTACACCAACTTCTAGATAAGTATCAAGACCTTGTGGTAGACGAAGTTCCCAACTCCTTACCACTCATGAGGGATATTAGTCATCAAATTGACTTAATATCTGGTGCTACATTGCCTAACAAGGCTGCATACAAGTTGACTCCACAACAAAATGAAGAGGTGGCAAGGCAAATTCAAGATCTCCTGGAGAAAGGGCTGATTAGGAAGAGTCTAAGTCCTTGTGTAGTTCCAAGTGTACTTGCTCCTAAGAAGGATGGAAAGTGGAGGCTATGCATAGATTCAAGGGCCATAAACAAGATCACCATAAGGTATAGATTTCCAATGCCAAGGATTGAAGATCTCTTGGATTACCTGGGAGGATCATGCTATTACTCAAAGATTGATTTGAAATCTAGATATCATCAAATCTGGATCAGACAGGGAGATGAATGGAAGACTACTTTCAAGACCAATGAAGGTCTTTATGAATGGTTTGTTATGCCATTTGGTCTTAGCAATGCACCAAGTACATTTATGCACCCGATGAATGAGGTATTAGTTGAATTCATTGGTAAATTTGTTATTGTTTATCTTGATGACATACTAATCTTCAGCAAGACAAGGGAAGACCATGTGAAGCATGTTGGTCAGGTGTTGGAGAAGCTACATCAGCACAAGTTGATGATCAACTTAGACAAATGTGAGTTCATGAAAACTAAACTTGTATACCTGGGATTTGTCATTTCTAATGGCTGTTTGAAGATGGATCCCTCTAAGGTTGAGGCTATTCTTAGCTGGCCTACCCCAAAAATAGTGGGAGCTATGAGAAGTTTCCATGGATTGGTGACTTTCTATAGGAAGTTTATCAGAGGTTTCAGTCACATTAGTGCTCCCATCCTCAACACCATCAAGGGTGGAGTCAAACGTAGATTCTAGTGGACAAAGGAAGTTGATGATAATTTTGAGTTGTTGAAAACAAAGGTGGCTGAGTTACCTACCTTAGTACTCCTTGATTTTGATAAGGTGTTTGTTTTTGAGTGTGATGCAAGTCAGCAAGCTATTGGTGTTGTTCTTAGCCAAGAAGGACATCTAGTGGCATTTTTTTCAGAAAAGTTGAATGAAGCCAAGCAAAGGTATTCTACCTATGACTTAGAACTCTATGCAATGGTGCAAGCTCTTAAGAAATGGAGACATTATTTGCTGCCCAAAGAATTTATTGTGTTTACTGACAATCATGCTTTAAGCTTTCTAAACAGTCGAGAAAAATTGAACCATAGACATGTTAAATGGATGGAACAGCTACAAGTTTATACCTTCATAATTAAGCACAAAAGAGGTGTCTCTAATAAGGTGGCTGATGCATTGAGTAGGAGGTTGCTTCTTATTCATGAAATTTAATTAGAAAGCATGGGTATTGACTGTTTATAGGAGCTGTATAAAGAAGATTCTGATTTCAAAGAGGCTTATGATGTTTGTGTGAACTTGGCTAACACATTCCATGGAGAGTATGCATATTTTGTTTTGCAGGAAGGCCTCTTGTTTAAGGGCAATTTGATGTGTGTCCCTAAGTGCTCCATGTGGGACAACATCATCAAGGAGAAGCATAATGGTTCTTTAGGAGGACATTTTGGCTTAGACAAGACACTGGAACAAGTCACAAGGTTCTATTTTTGGCCAAAGGTGCAATTAGATGTGAGAAAATATGTAGCTAGTTGTACAATTTGTCAAAGAGCCAAAGGTGTTTCTTCAAATGCAAGTCTATACCAGCCCCTTCCTATTCCCAACAAACCTTGGGAAAGTATCAGCATGGATTTTGTGCTTGGGTTACCCAGGACAGCTAGAGGGGTGGATAGTGTGTTTCTCATTGTTGATAGGTTCAGCAAGATGGCTCATTTTGTGCCATGTAAATGCACAAATGATGCATCTCATGTTGCAGGTCTATTTTTTAGAGAGGTAGTAAGGATACATGGTTTACCATTGTCCATTGTAACTGACAGAGATTCTAAGTTTGTAGGTCACTTCTAGAGGACCTTGTGGAAGAAGTTGGGCACACATTTGTCCTTTTCATCAGCCTACCATCCACAAACTAATGGTTAGACTGAGGTGGTTAATAGATCACTTGGAAACCTTATAAGGTGCCTTACAAAATATCATGGTTTGGCATGGGACTTGGTTATCAGTCAGGCTGAATATGTCTACAATGATTCAAGGAATAGGAGCACTGGTAAAAGTCCTTTTGAGATAGTTTATGGTTTTCATCCAAGGGGGCCACTTGAGCTGAAGGATCTCCAAGGTTGGGATAGAAGGAGTGCACTTGGTGAAGAGTTTGTTGCCTCCATGAAAATAGTCCATGATCAAGTCAAGTTACAACTAGAAAAATCAGTCATAAAGTACAAAGAAAAGGCAGATTTGAAGAAAAGAAAAGTACAGTTCAAATTTGGTGACTTAGTTATGGCATATCTGAGGAAGAAAGGTTGGCAAAGGGTCATCCAACTAAACTCCTGATGAAGAAGATTGGGCCATGCAAAATAGTGCATAAATTCAGTCCAAATGCATATGAGATTGAGCTACCAGCTAGCCTTGGTATCTCTCCAATTTTCAATGTTTGTGATCTTTTTCCTTTCAGACCTCCATTGCCTGATAAAAGTGGATCATATGTGGTGGCTGAAGATGCTAATTGGATCAAGGATTTGCCTCCAAGCAAACCTTTATAGTTGGAGTGCATTCTAGATTCCAATGTTGTCAAGAAGACTCGGAGAGGTGTCTATAAGGACTACTTGGTGAAATGGAAGGATCTCCCTGACTCAGAGGCCACCTGGATGACTGGAGTAGATATCTTGAAGCATGGCATGACACTTCAACAATTGGCAACTCAAGGGACTTGAGTTTTTCCCATAGGGGGAGTATGGTGCAGGAGCTTCAATTTTAGTCATTTTTTTTACTATATCATTTTGTGATCTTGGTATTTTGGTTTTCCTGAAGGCTTTGAAAGCCATTTTCCATGCTTTGTAATAAGGACTTAGTCCATTTTTATTGACTAGTCCACTAAAGTGTTTGATAAGGCCTATTTTCTAGGATTTCTCTTTTAGAAACTTTTTTTTTTTAAGAAAAGCTATTTTCCAATGATTCACTACCTTCATGGGCAGTTGTATAGATAGAATAGGAAGTGCAAAGGTTAGAAACTTCCTATAAACTTCATTTTTGTTTAAACATGCCATATAATGAAGAAGAGGAGGAGTTTATTAAGGAAAAAATTGTGTCTTTATGCTTTTTGTTGAAAACAACCTTCTTGTACGGCTTGGTACAGATGGTAAGAGATCCATGGTCTAGAGAATATTGTTGTAGGTTGGATTACCTTTCATTTGCATCTGTTTAGAGCTTTTGAAATGTTTCTAGTGCTTTGTTTGAACCCATTGTGTGCAGACTGGTTTCTAACCCTCCATAGTTAGGGTTTTGGACAAAATTCTACATTCTTCCTCTATCCTCTGAAGTTTGTCGCCCATTTCTTGGTGGGATGGAGGAAGGTAGAGTAGATTTAGTGTTCTTTCATGTTTTGCAGGTTAAACTCCCCTCTGTAAGGTGTTGGCATGCATTTAACTAGTCTTACTAGTGACTGGTTGAGAATTTCATGGTGGACTGTGTCATGACAGTCAAAGGGAAAAAAAGATACATGTTGGTTTTGGTGTCTTATGGTGCTGACAAGTCTGTATGACTATTTGGAATACCTTGTGCATATCAGTTTGATACCTTTCTTTCATACAACTATCAAAAGTAGGCCTTTTTCATGGAAAAGAACAATTTGCTATTATTCTAGCCTCTGACAGAGTACGACTCTACAGCTTGGAGGATAGGTGAACATTTATAATGAGCTTTGGAAGGTGTAAAACTTGTTGATTGCTTTGTGAAGGTCTGAGGAGATACCTTTGTGTATTCATTTTCAAGGCTACAAGGAAATAATCCCTTTTGGCACTATTGCAGGATAGTCACATGGTAATTGCTGTCCACAGTCCTATTTAGTGTAGAGTTTTGATCATTTGGTTAGTATTTTCTTATTGGTCCTGTCCCTGATAGATACAAATTGAATTTGGTGTGGAGATCCTTGTGGATAGGAGAGTTAATGCTAGTTTTGTTGTTCACATAAGCTACAAGATATAAACTGTCATTGTAGCATTGTCATAGGACAATCAAGTTGCAATTTATTGTCCTCCGTCCTATATAACATAGTGTGGGCCTGCATGTGAGTAAATGGTTGTTTGTTTACATTGAGTGTTTAGTATGCATTGAGTGTTGAGGGTCATTGAGGCCTTGAGGAGTTGATTGAACTAATTCTATAAGACTTAAGCCTTCTTCAAACACTGTCCTAGAACAGTCCTTCTGTTGTTACTATCCATTGCCCTAGAGAATGCAGAAAATAGTCTTTTGGTCAGAGACCTCATGATAGTCATGATTCCTTGACAAGTATTTGTTAACAGTTATAGGTGGACACTATTGGTAGAGGTGTGGGTGGTAGGTTGTGAGTCCTCAAAAGGTGGATTGTGTATAGAGATTGGATTGAATAGTGACTCTCCAAAGTGAGTGGTGAGTAGCCTTAGTGGATGACATTAGAGGGTGACCCTAGGCTAAGTTGATTCTTGGAGTAGCCTTGTGTAGGTTTGTCAACACAAACACCTTTGTAAACGTCATGGAGGAAGTTGAGTGACTTAAGTTCATTGAGTGAACTTCAACAACCTTACCTTTCAGACCTCTGCATCACACATGAGTAGCTTTTAAAGACATCACACTTCATGAGACTTCCTTCCTCACATCTTGTTTTGGAGTTGGACTTTATTCTACATCCACTAGTAGATTGGTTTCTTCCCAAAGGGAGAAATATTGTTTTCTGGTCTTGGATCCTCTTTGGTCTTCTTCTTCAAGCATTTACCATTGGCACATGAGCTACTTTGTTACGAGGGGGATATCTTTTCTCATTCTCACCCTCTTATGGGGGCTATTGATTGTATATTTGTGATGCATGGTGTACTTGGGGATATTGAGTCCTTCCATCATTTCATCACTTGTACAAGTTGTTATTGCATTCTTAATTTTGGAGAAGAGTTTTATCCCATGAGGTTTTATCTTTTTCTTGACTTGAGATTTGTTGTTAATGAGCTCTACCTAACATGGCCTCATAGCCGGGACTCATTCATACATTCATTCCTAGTTTGCATCTCCCTAAGTTTCACTTAAGGGGGGTGTTACTGTAGAAAGAGATATTACCTAGCTAATCATTTCTAGGTCCTCTTCACACTAGTTACTTTAGCTTACTTAGGTAGTAGTTATATCATTTAATATTTTATGTCCATTATTTATTCAAGTCTACATGCATTCCATAATGTATAAGTATGTGCATTTAATATTTGTGCACTAGTTGTCTCATGTCATATCATTAAGACACTTGTCATATTACAAGTTGTCTTACATGCATTTTTTAATTAGTGGTGTCTAGGTGTATTTATTATTTGCATCATCTAGTTAGTTGTTTCACTTGAATCTCACCTCTCACCTTGCATATATGAGGTATCTCATTGTACAAATCAATTGAATTGTAGTCAATCGTTGCATCTTGTAAATGTTATGCATCATTATTCTTGGCAATATTGCTTTTCTCTTTTATTGTGGATTGAATTGATTGCAGGTGACCTAGTAGTGCTTGAGTCCATTATAAACTCCTACATAGTATTAAAGCTCATCTATTAGCTCTTACAATGCAATGTTTTATAAGTATTTGTATAATAAATTGTAATAAACCCTCAATGAACTTTAATAATATTAATATATTTTGTTTTTTTCTATGAGCATTATCCATGAATTTACAACATGCATTCACATACAACCTCAAAAATCCATGAATCTACAACATGCATTTACATGCAAACTCAAATCTCCATCAATCTGTAACATGCATTTACATGTAATCTCAAATCTATATGAATCTAAAAAAAGCATTCACATTAAAACTCAATGAGTCTACAACATGCAAATTCACGTAGACCCAAATTTCATGAATCTACAACATGCAAGAAATGAATCCACATGGATATATCTCCAAAACACAACATATTTGCAACATGAAACAACATACAAATGATGTACCCCATGCATAAGGGGAGATACATAAGGCCACCATGAATATCATGACATAGATTGAACCAATGGGATACTACCATTAGTGTTTATGAAAGATAATAAAACTTATTTAAATGGCCTTTGGCATTAGCATTCATGTGTCATATTTGTGACCCTGCTACATGGCCATGTGCCATGCAATTCTTAACATACAAAATCTAACCTACAACCAATTTAATTTGTTTAGTTTTAAATAGGCCATCAAGCACTGACTCCAGAATCCATGACTTTTAATCCACCCACCATAGATCTTATGTAATATTCTCAGTCAAATATATCCTTAATTAACACACATGTATGCCCTTCCTTCACATGAAAGTGTTAATTGTTACCTATACACAATCATTGATAGAACAACTCAAAAAAATTATAGTTAATGCAATTTTCAATGTAGCATATTTGGTTGCAACTCAAGATTACATATGTGTCAAGGGAATCCATCATATAGTATCAATAAAATACTAATCAAACTAATGTATAAATTCCTAGCAAGGAGTTAAGACAACCAAAAAAAAAAATACATATCCAACATAAATCCATATCCAATTGACAAAGAACATTAGAAATAATTAGTGTCTTGACACACAAAATTGAAGAAGCCCAACCATGTTTTACTAGTATTCTAGTCCATTTTCATTTTTACAAAAAAAAAAAAGAATATTGCAACAATGGCTAGCCATGGAATTTTATAATTTCATTATTTTGTAAGGGAAGGTTTAACTCTACTATTATGGGTGGTCAATTTGATTGCACTTAAGAGAGCTTGACTCTTATGATATCAACTTAGTTGAACCTATTATGAGTAGAGTTGAGGGATTCAAAAAAGATGTTGGCTCTTTGCAAGTAGGTTCAAGAGTAACTGCATTGGCCCTTTTCTTTCCATTTTGAACATATAGCCTCTTAAATGTTTTAAGAATGAAAAAACAAGGAAAAATAAAATGTGACATTTACAATAAAGATGCATCTTCTCCTAAAAATAATAACTTGGACCTACTTTCATGACCTGTACTTGTCTAAGATTTCCTTTGATATCAATAATTTGTAATTTGTGAAAATCATGTATATCTTGAATAGATAATAATTCTTCTAATACATATCTATCAAGACACCAATGGACTATAATTTAGCATACTAAAAACTATGAAATTTTATTTTATTACAAAAGGAGGGATCATTTCTACCATAAAAATTCATATCAATATCAAGCTCAAACATAATGTGCAACATAGCTTAATAACAAATATGTTTTGGGAAAATCAAGTAGATACAAAATCTATTGCAATATTCTATGAAGATTGGCATTTCTCTCTTCCTTGTTGCATGTACTTCATCCATTAATCTATGCTTCCTTTTCCCACTAATTGGATGCATTTCATCATTTAGAATAAAAATGATTCAATATTGTTTGCGTAAATATTTTTTCTACATGCTAAAATTACTTAGAGGCTAGCAATTATAGTTTAAGACACACTTACAACAATGGAAGTAACTAGACAAAAACACTAGAAATCAAGCATGGTCAACCATATAATGTAATATGTTTTTCACCTTCCTAAAACTTTTCAAAATGACACTATTTAGAGAATAATAATGATTTCACCATACAATTAAATTTTCAACAATGCTTTCCACTCTTTGACAAACATGGGGCTAAGAATCTACTCCAAAACATATGAATCCAAAGGAAATGTATAAATTCATCCTCTTAGACTTATAATCTTGATGAGAGAAACATGAATTCAAGTAAACACAAGGATAGGTATAGAAAAATAATAGTAATGAAAAAATGAACAAACAAAACACATAAATACTAAGAAGCCATAGTGAAAACCAAAAATTATCCTCAAGTTTGATTAATTTGTGTTGTAATTGATACTACTAATCTGTATAAATAATAAAAATCATTTCAAAATGGCATTCACTGAAGCCTATGAATCTAATTTATGCTAAAAGGAAATTGCCCTCAACAAGGAAATAATTTAGAAAAGTTATATTACTGGACAATAGTGTCATTCTTAGTCCCATCTTTTCAAGTGGTAATGCAATCTTTTCTTTAAAAAATATACAAAAGTACATCTCCACATTAAATATCCCTTTGTTATATGTTTTATCCCTCATCTGTCTTTTATCTTTCAAGAGAAGGATAAGGGAATTGACGGATAGTGCATATATGTCTCTAAAAAATCAAGACAAGCACATGCATGTAAATTGACATTGTTGATGTATAAATTTGTGGATCTAATCCAACAACAACATGGGAAGCTTTAGGAATGTGGGATTGACTCCTGAAGCAACCTCTAGATTTTAGGGAAGCTGGCTCTTCCTTTTTTCAATGGGGGTTTTGGAAAAGAGTAGAAGAAACAAGATTACAGATACAATAAAATAAAACCTAATCCTATGGCGATGTGCCAAATTTCAAACCAACCCAGTTACACAGTTTCAAACCCTAATAGATTTACTAGAAAGATTAAAGAGCTTACAACATGATAAAAAATCTAGTTTATAAATAGATTTAACAAAAGAAAAGAAATAGAAACTAGAAGCAAGAAGCAAAAACAAACTCATAGCTACACAAAACACTGTCTCTCTTTATTTGAATGGAAAATAATTTACAAAGGCAAAATTAACTTGCACAAAATAAATGTTACATTCCTCGTGAAAGAGGTAACTATTGAGGCAAAAATATATCTTTAATGTTGCTGTAAAAATCTGTCTGATCTATGTGGAACTCTTTGGAACTCTTTCTTCTAACTCAGATCTGTATATTTATAACCCAAAAATCCTTTCAAAATCTTTTACAACTGCTCTAACTACCCAGAAATCTCTTTAGATGAAAATCCCATAAAATTTTCCCCAAAATTCGGCTATGGTAACTGACTCTACAACTGAATTGGTTGAAAAATATCATAGCCTCCATCTATGGTCTATGTGAGTTTCTATAGGCAATCATTTCTTTATTTCCTATAGCTTGACGTGAAAGCCTCATGGAAAATAAAGCATAACTTTATATATTTTAGGGTTGCATTTGCTTTTTATTGTGAGGAGTCAAAATGAGGGAGTCTTATTTTATAAAGCTTCATCTTTATGGCTACTGGGAGGGACCCACCATGTCTCATCTTAATAAATATTCACATTTATTGGAAACTATTTACAAACTCCCATGAGTTATGCAAAGAGACTCTTTTATTAAATAAAACTCAGATCATTAGGAGGGACCACTAGTTTAATTATAAGAAAAGACTCGACATTATTTAATGAAAGACTCTTCTCCCTCACGTGACTTATTTACCATTTTATGAGCTTTAATAAAACAAATGCTTTCCTATGCTCAGCTTGCCCCATGTGGCAGCCTTATGCTTATTTGAGAGAGGAATTCCTTTCTTTGCCCTCAAACTCCTGCAGTGCTGACAAGTGGCACTCTTTGCTTCTTTCCTTCGCTTCTTAATGCCTGGGAGGCATCAATTTGAGTCTTCATCACCAGACGGTTACCTGAGAAGTGCACTTCAAAACCCTATTTCCTTTCTCCTCCAGTTTTGGTAAATGCCATTCTAACTCTTTCATGATAGGGCTGTAGCAAGATCCATTGGTTTTGCCTTGCTCTCATTGAATTAGCTGGCCATTACTATGCCAATGTTGTGCCTTTAGATAAACTTTGTGCCTCATTTGAAACTCATTCTTAGTTTCTATTCTCTATAGCAAACTTATTTTGGTGGCTTGTTTGTTAGCTGTGCCATGGTTCTATTGGTAGCGCCAATCTTCATGACTACACCAAAATTCTTTGGTGTGTTGAACATGGATGGTGTCTTGACTGGGAGCCGTGACTTTGTTCTTAATTGATATCTTTTAAATGTTTGCGCCATCAATATGTTGGAAGGTGTGACCCTTGGTCTCCTTTTCAGTGCTGCATTATGGTGGTTTGTGACAAGGGCTTAACCACCTCTTGTGCTTGTTAAGTCAAGTGGTTGTATCGGGCATTAAAAGGTCAATCTTTTGGTGTAACGACAGCTAAGAATTGGTATCAGAGCCGAGTGATGCAGAGGCATCCACACTAAAACCTTGACATACAGCATGTATGTCTGCAACCCTTCATCATCATCATCATATTTCCCTTAAAACTGTCAGCATCATCATATTTTCTCTGCCGACCAATATCCTCCTGCAGACAAACCTTTGACTCTTCGTCTGTCAGCAGCATCATCATATTCGGCTATCGGCAGCATCATCACATTCGGCAAGCGCAAACATCCTCCTGACATTCACTGTTCACCTTACCGCCAATCGCTATCTTCAGCATCATGATGTTCAACATCATGTTCATCAGCAGGATATAGAACATCCGGTTCCTCCCATATATCCTGATGAAGACAACCTCATGCACCTTTCCTTCGATGCTTACGTCACCCCGATATCCTGATGACGATTATCCTGATGACGATGACGTCACATGCAGCTCCTTCAATATCCTGCTATCGGCCAAACTTAACATTATCGGCCCGCGATGGTTTTATCAACCCGATCTTCTACCTTATGCTGATACGCTCCTCCTCGGCAACACCTGATGATGATCACCCCAATGCACATTCACTTTATGCAAACGATTGCATCATGCTCACCTACATCTACTCGGATGACGCCCGAAGTAACTGCAGGATATACACAGAAATATCCTGATGATGCCGTTGCGATGGATTTTTCCAACCTTAGCGAATTTCGATCCGCCAAACCTCCTGAGGTGACCCGATCTACTTTCAGGGTGATCTTCCAGACTCTAATTATCAGCACGACCTCGCACATACCCATGCTAGGGTTCTCAACACCTTTTGACGACGATCCTGCACACCTGCATGCAAACGAACACAAAATGCAGACTAAATCCTAAACTACTGTACATAGCCATTCCACTAATTCGACGAATCAACCGGTGGAATGGATCAGCGAATCCATGAAACCACCAGAACAGCAAATAGATCACACAATGGAATCCAAAACAGAGAATTGACACAACAGGATCTCTTTATTGATTTCAAAAGATGCAAATAAAATATTCAGTCTCTCCCTCTGTCTCACTCTCTGCAAAGTCTGATTGATGATCGATGATATCCAATACCAACCGATCCGCATGCATATATAGAACCTCTTGCGAGTACTACCACTCGATTCCCAACGGCTGGGAGCTTCCAAGCGGCTGGGAGGATCCAAGCGGACATACAGCATAACAGCTATCCTAACAAACTATCTAAAAATAGTAAAGTATGGTCAACATGACCTTATTACATGCATTGGTCTTACAAGACCTTCTTGGAAACATTAACAAGACTTAAAACAAACTAACTGCCTCATGGAGGCCAACTGTCAGGTAGGTGCTCCTGCACCACCAAGGTCACGGCTTCAAATCCCACACTTGCGTTGGGGGGGATTGTTGCAAGGTGTGACCCTTGGTCTCCTTGTTCAGCACTACATTGCGGTGGTTTGTGACAAGGGCTTAACCGCCTCTCGTGCTTGTTAAGTCAAGTAATTATATCAGGCATTAAAAGGTCAATCTTTTGGTGGAATGGTAGCTAACACAATATGTTTGGCTATGCATACTTCCCCAAGGCTGAACCTTTCTGATGGATTGCATTGCTAAGTTTATCTTTATTTAATACTGTTACTTTGAGCTTCAAGCGATACTATCATTTGAAACTTATGGCTTGCTTCAATGAATGTCCACACACCATCTTGATGGGTTGCAATCATTTTGTAAGGTAGTGCTTTTATTTTCTTATGCTAGATTAGAGTCTTGTTGCGTTGGACTTCATGACTAGCATTTCTTCAAAAATGGTAGTGTAGTTAATAGTTGCCTTCTGAGTTACTTTATCTGCCATCACAATGAAAGGGCTATGTGTTGTAATAGAGACCATGCTAATTTAGATGACCATATCTAATATGGCATTGGTTGTGCCATCCCTTGTGAAATATTCCTTTCTCTACAGTGCCATCATAATGAAAGGTTGGCATTTTCTTCATATGGCTTTGTACCTATCTCTTGCTGGGCAATGTGCCTTTCTCTAGCTGAAATGGCTGAGCTTCTATTACAGTCACACCATTATTTTGGGAATAATAGTGATTTCACACCTTTATTAATGGGAGCATCCTCCTCTATATTAGTTTATTTAGGGTGCTTTGCATATGTATGGCTGCTCCTCATATTTGAATGCAACACCTTGGTTTATAATGGTTCAAGTCTTCAACACAAGCCACCACTATGCTTTATGCATGGAACTACCCTATAGCCATCTTTATTATGCAATGCATTTATTTATGTGTGTATCATTGAAGCACCATGTGTATGGCTGTGAACCCATACCTCTATTTAAAAGTAGTGCCATATCTTTTGTGGTGAATGCTCCTCATCTTTACGCAACCACTACTTAGGCTGAGCTACGAATATTTGATGATATGTTTTGAGCTTTATGCTATTTTACTTGTGATTTGTTTTAGGAGAGAGATGGTAATGGCCATGGTTGACAAATGCATTGATTTGTGGGTGCTGCGAAGGTTGGTGATGAGATCTTGTAGTGCAAAGGCGGTGTGCATGGAACCCCTGGTGGAGGGCCCTTCTCATGATCTCTACAATTCCCTTTCAAATCAGCCCACCAAAGAGAGTTGCTAGGAGCTCGGTAGAAATTGGACTCTTCTTCAACTTTTTCCTTTTGTGCTACATTATGTCTAGAATCTGGTGCTTAGAATCATTAGATTGAAGCATGTTTAGAACAATTTACAACTTATTTCTCATGTGAAAACCTTTGCCTGTGAGGATTGACTTAAGCATATTAAATAGTGCCTCAATCTTGAATATGGATCATGGAAGATCATATATGTACATTAAGTCTTTATTTTAATGACGTCTTGAATTGTATCTTCTCAGGGATGAAGGGCTTGAGTCATGAGAACCTTTATGGCTTGTGCTTTAATAGGTGGGCTTCCTCCCTTATAAATGGATGTACTCTTCTTTGAATTATGAAGACATTGCTTGAATGATTTGAATCCCCTAAAGAGACTTGACCAATCTTGGACACCATCCCTCTTCTGTCTTTCTATGGCCAAGCTATCTAGAACTATTGGATCTTTGCTCTTGATAGGTAGTGATATGCTTTATAGAAGTTGTACCATTTAGAATATAGATATGACTTATTTAAATGTCAGTATCATAATCATCATCGTTGAAACTACAATGTCTCAACTTGTGTGAGACTTTACTTTTACTGTGTACTTCATAAGATGTTCTCTGTGTTATTGAAGCTCCTCTCATTGGAGTCTGGCTACTTGTTGAGTGTTTTAAATCCACATTACTTGGAAACTTCATCAACTGAATATATTTAGCAGTTTCAAAATGGTGTGCAAAATTTGTAGAATAGTTCTTGGCGACTGGCTGGGAAAGTGAGCCTGCTCACTTGAATCTCAGAATCTTTGATTTCGCAACTGAACCTTATCCATTGGGTATATAGAGTCAAATGTCTAAAACTAATCAGCTTCTTTAGAACACATCAGAAACTAAAACTTTGCAACCAACTGATGCACAACTGAACCTAAGGATGTATGAATTTTAAGTTTAGTTGCTGACCCAAAATGAAATTTGCAACTGAAACCACATCTAATCATTGAAACTAACCACTGAACTCCTATTGCAGCTGTAGCAACTTATTTTGAATCATTTTAAACTAAATTAAAGACATGTGAGATGCATAGGAACATGGCCAGTCACAAGAGTGGCAAAATAACTGCCGGTATGGATGATTATGCTCCAGTGGATCCACATTGAACTGAGAATTTACCAAACAAAATGCATGAAGAAAAATATTAGAAATTTGTACCTTTTGGCCTTTCTACACTCTGGAGGTTCCTCTTTGGTATGAAAACACCAATCAGGATGATCTATATGTTCATACTTCAACAGAGGGTGGGGAGGGAAAATCAAATGTTGGAACTCATTTCTCTACCTACATTTGAAAGCTTCTATTGATACTACTTCATTAGTGATCTCTTTTGTAGACTCTTCAACTGAATGATGACGCATGATAGCATCAAAACTAGGTGTGCAGGTTACAAAGCTGCCAATTACAACCTTGAATCTGATTAGGATTCCTTCTTACAAGAAGGAGGGTAAATAATGTTGGCAAGAGACACTGTGTGGCTTCATGAGTGTTGTCATTGATGGAAACAAAGTCCATCCCACACATCCGCATGACATGGTGTGTCTATACCGGAAGTCAGATTGAAGAGTATTTTGGTCCGGTGACCAAGAATAGAGCATGTAACAAGGTCTGACAATCACGTCTGGATCTCTCAGAGGAAGTATCTAAGCAAAGTACGGACTTGGAGAAGTCAAGAAGTGTACCTTGACTAATACATTCTAGAGATTGAGCCTCCAGTGATGAAAGAGTGAAGAGATACGAGCACCTAAGTGTTGGGTTCTTGTTTGGCAGAGTAGACTGAGGAAGAATTGACCAGCAGAGCATCAGACCTTAATCCGGATGAGATATTGATGGTAATCAAGTTTCTTAAGGGATCATTCTATTGATAACTTAGAGGGGGGGGTGAATCAGTTATCTTAATTATTTCTTTTTTTTTAACCTTCTTCTTAATCAAAGCAGTATTGAATCAAACAGACAAATATCATCATGAAATAAGAAACACATGACACAGTATTTTGACGTGGAAACCCGGTTAGGGGAGAAAACCACGGGGTGATTAACCCAAAGATTATTCTCTATTAGAAGAATAAGGAATTACAAAATGGCACATGCCAATTAGGGCTCACTGCCCGAGCACACTGCTCACAAAGAGGCTCACTGCCTACAAGGAGACACACTGTCTACAAAGTGATAAGAATCGCAGTCTTGAACTGGAGAATGACATCTTTACCATGTCCGGATCGGTTCCATTAAGCCCAGAAACATCTGCTCTTCCTTATGCACTTCTCTTCGCTACTTCACCTTTTTCCACAGAAGCCACACTTTAAAATGAACTCACAAATCTTTATTTATACAAGACATCAACTTAGGAACAATCATCTAAGTCGGCAATCAATCATAAGAATATCCGCAAGATGAATGACACATCCGGTCGGCCACCATAAGAACATTCACAGGATGAACAACTCATCCGGTCGGCTAAACAGAGCAAAAACTTCATCCGAAAGAATATCTTCAATTCCGGGCTCTACTGTCAATGCGGATCAATCAACACGACCTCAACATGATCCAGGAACCTTCACAAGCCTGCCTGAATGACCAGGTACGTCCGCATTTACTTTACTTACTGAAATCTCTTATCCTCCTTATCCGGAACTTCAAGAATACTGTCTGTCGCCACTGTCATAATGCAAGAGGTACTTCCGGACCTCCAAATCATACACAACTCGAGATGGCACATCACAAGGACATCCCAAAGACTCCTTCCAATCCGTAGATTAGGATTATATAGTTCCGGACCTCACCGGACCTTTTGTGATCCTCTGTCACCTCTGAATACTTGCCGGAACCGGTTCTAAACCGATAGCCACAACTCCTTCAGATCTTCATGCGGACCTCTGAAATCTTAA
The DNA here is from genome assembly GCA_027924645.1 of Cunninghamia lanceolata. NCBI lineage: Eukaryota > Viridiplantae > Streptophyta > Pinopsida > Cupressales > Cupressaceae > Cunninghamia > Cunninghamia lanceolata. The sequence goes on along the minus strand of BSBN01001271.1, from coordinate 2,063,893 downwards.
CTGAAGCATCTCAAGACCCATATCTACAAACCCTTTAATCCGCATCCTCCGGTTCGCATCCTATACAGTACATTTGCCTTCTTCTCATCACTGTTCTTTACTGTTCCTGACTGAGGCTAATTTTCTCAATATCCTCAGCACACTGCTCATTGAATCCTTCTTGTCAAAGCAATATGAGTATGTTGACATCAATGACAACACTGGTTTACGTTATACTTGCAACAATCTCCCCCTTTGTCATTGATGGCAACATATGATGTGAAAAACCATCAAGACAAGAAACTTCTCCTTTCTGTCACTTCTCCCCCTATCAGCAACATGTCTTCTCCTCATTTTACTGCTCCTCTTTTGATCATCAGCTACTTGTTTTTCACATGTCTTCTCTCCCCCTTTGACATCAATGGCAAAGGGCTCATACTTGCAATTTTAACATATCAGAATCATACCAGCTGCTCCCCCTTAGTAGCAGCTCCCCATCATCAATCCGGATCACAAGATATGACTGTGATATCCACCGGACTGATGCACATCAGTACATCCTAGTTTATCACCGGAGGGGCCATGACCCCTAACTTCTCCCAGAGATATTCAAAAGAGTCCTTGGGAAGAGGTTTAGTAAAGATATCTGCAATCTGATCCTTGGAGGGAACATACTCCAACCTGACTTCTTCCTTGTTCACTTGTTCTCTCAAGAAATGAAACTTGATAGATATGTGCTTAGTCTTAGAGTGTAATATCGGATTGTTGGAAATATTAATTGCACTTGAATTATCACAGAAAATTGTGATAGGCTCCGCATATTCAATTTTAATATCTCTTAGCATCTGCTTCATCCATGGGATTTGAGTGCAACTACTTGCTGCTGCAATGTATTCTGCTTCAGTTGTAGACAGAGATATTGCATCTTGTTTCTTGCTTAGCCAAGAAACCAATCTCTTCCCCAAAAAGAATGCTCCACCACTGGTGCTCTTTCAATCATCTACATCTCCTGCCCAATCTGCATCTGTGTAAGCATGAAGAGAGAAATCCAGATCTCTAGGGTACCATAGACCATACTCAACTGTTCCTTTCAAGTACCTAAAAATTCTTTTGATTGCCATAACATGAGATTCTCTAGGATCAGCCTAGAATCTTGCCACAAGACCAACAGCCTGCATTATATCTGGTCTGGTCTGAGTGAGATACAACAATCCACCAATCATTGATCTATACATTGTCTGATCTGCCTTTGGAGAGTCATCATCTTTGCTCAACTTACATCCGGTTGCCATGGGAGTGTTCATTGGTTTTGAATCTTCCATACCAAATTTCCTTAACAATTCTTTCACATATTTGGTCTGAGAAATGAAGATTCCTTTCTTTGTTTGAGTAATTTGCAGACCCAAGAAGAAATTCATTTCACCAAGCATAGACATTTCAAACTCACATTTCATCTGATTTGCAAAAGTTTTGCACATACTATCTCTTCGTCCAAAAATGATATCATCTACAAACACTTCAACAATCAAAATGTTTTCATGATCAATTTTGAAATATAAGTTACTGTCAGTAGTACCTTTGCTGAATCCAATCTGCACAAGATGCTTATCCAACCTTTCATACCATGCTCTTGGAGCTTGTTTTAATCCATACAATGCTTTCTTTAACTTACAGACCATATCATCATTGTCAGATAATTGAAATCCATCCGGTTGTTCAATGTAAACTTCTTCTTCCAAATCACCATTTAGGAAGGCAGACTTGACATCCATCTGATATACCTTGAAGTCTTTGAAAGTAGCAAATGCAAGAAATAATCTAACTACTTCAATTCTTGCCACGGGAGCAAAGGTCTCTTCATAATCAATTCCTTCTATTTGGGAGTAGCCTTTGCAGACCAATCTAGCTTTGTTTCTGATTACTTTACCAGCTTCATTTAATTTGTTCCGGAAGACCCATTTGGTTCCAATCACATTCCTGTCTCTAGGTCTAGGAACAAGATCCCAAGTATGATTTTTCTCAATTTGCATTAATTCATCTTTCATTGCTTTAGTCCAGTTTTCATCATTGTAGGCTTCATTTACTGTTTTAGGTTCAATCTTTGAAATCAGAAAACATTCATCCTGATTTTGAGCAACATTCCTTCTAGTTTGCACACCTTTGCTTCTGTCCCCTATGATCTGATCTTCAGAGTGGTTTAGTGTCACATACCTTGGAATTTTGGGAGTATCCTACACTGCTGCTTCTTGATCAGGCTCATTCAAACCTATCTCTTCTTCTTGATTTACCGGATCAGGCTAACTCTGTTTTACCGGAGAGGATTGAGTTCCTTGAACACTATCTTGGTCATCTTCATCAGATTCATAAAATCTTGAGGGCTTCTCAATTCCTTCATCAACTTTCACATTAGTACTTTCTATCATCTTCCTCAGTCTCTTATTGTAACACCGGTATGCTTTGCTTTGAGTGGAGTAGCCCAAGAAAATTCCTTCATCAATTCTAGCATCAAACTTTCCTAGATCTTCATCTCTTTTGATATAACACTTGCTACCAAATACTCTGAAATATTTCACAGTGGGAGTGATGCCAAACCAGAGTTCGTAGGGGGTCTTACCGGTATTGTTTCTGATTTGAACTCGATTTAGAGTGTAGACTGCAGTGCTGATAGCTTCTTTCCAGAACATCTGAGGAACATTTGCTTCCAACATCATTGTCCTGGCAGCTTCCTGGATGGTCCGGTTCTTTCTTTCAACTACTCCATTCTGCTGTGGAGTCCTAGGAGTAGACAATTGTCTCCTTATACCCTACTTCTCACAATAGTCAATGAACTCTCCAGATGTAAATTCACCACCTCTATCAGACCTTAGACACTTTAGTTTTAATCCAGTTTGATTCTCTACCAAAGCTTTGAAGATTTTGAACTTCTCAAATGCTTCAGATTTTTCTTTTAGAAAGGTAACCCACATCATCCGGGAATGATCATCAATTAACAACATGAAATATCTATTACCTTGCAGACTCTTGATTCTTGTCGAACCACAGAGATCAGTATGTACTAATTCCAACAATCCGGTAGAAGACTGATCTTTGCTTTTGAAAGAGACTCTTCTTTGTTTACCTAGCTGACATTCTTTGCACAAACTATTTGTAGGTTTCATCAATTTTGGAAGATCTCTTACAGCCTGAGTATTGCTTATCTTGATGATGTTATCAAAATTTACATGACACATTCTTCTATGCCATAACCAACTCTGATCAATTTGAACAAACAAACAACTTTTATTTGAACCAACCAGATGAAAGATATTACCTTTTGTCTGAGTACCGGATGCAATTTCAGTTCCGGAGCTTGTAAAGATTCTGCATTTTCCATTCTTAAACCGAAGATCATAGCCTTTGTCTACTAACTGACCAACACTGAGAAGATTGTGCTTCAATCCTTCAACATATAGTACATTACCTGTTTTGCTCTTTCCATCAAAGGAAATAGTTCCCCTGCCTCTGATTCTGCCAGCAGAATTGTCACCAAACTTTACCATTCCTCCTTCATACCTTTCCAAATTCAAGAACTTATTCTTGTCACCAGTCATATGGTGAGAACATCCACTGTCAATAACCCAATCATCCTTTTCTTCCACTTGAGCAGCGAAAGCTTTTTCAACAACTTTGTGATTGACAGATTCAGAGAGTATTGAATCTTCTTCCTTGATGGCAATAAACACCCACTCATTTCCGGATTTGCTTCCTAGTTCTGATTCATCATCTATTACTCCTTCATTGTCATCTTCTTCATGAACATAATAGCAATTCTTTTGAAACCTTTGTCTATTAGTATTAGACCTTGCAGATCTTTCCAGACATCTTGAAGCAAAATGACCAATCTTATTGCAGTTGAAGCACTTAAAGGGTAGTTTTCCTTCATACTTACTGGATCCTCTTGGTAGTCTTTTTGCAATGAGGGCTTCAAGTTGAGCTGTTTCTGCTTCTTCTTCTTCCATGTCTCTTCTTGCTTGATCATACCATGTCATCTTCCTTGAAGAGTTTTCTCCCGAATCAATTCTCTGTTTGCCTTTCACATAGGCACTGGCTTTGAAAGCAGATTCAGTCTTGGGAAGATCATCTCCAAACTCGGTCATTTCAAATGCAGCTAGCTTGCCAGCCAATTGGTCTCTTGTGACAGTTGTGTGGGCTCTGAATTCATCAATTGCAGCAACCTTGATTTTGTAGGTAGCAGGAAGGGATCTAAGGATTTTGCAAACGATCTCATTTTCATCCAGAGTTCCACCAGCATTTCTAATTCCACACACTAGTTCATTCACTCTTGGCATAAAAGTAGTGATGTTTTAATCATCTCTCATCTTCAATCTTTCGAATTTCCCTTTCAGACTTTGCAACCTTGCACTTTTGACAAACTCATCTCCTTCATACAAAAGTTCCAGTTTAGTCAGGATCTCATATGCAGTTGGTAGGTCAATAACATTTGAGAGATCTGAGTCATTCAATGCACTTAGAAGAGCTTCCTTGGTCCGCAGATTGTTTTCAGCTTCTATGATTTCATTCAGAGTTGTCGAACCACCTTGTGGAGGTACATATGGTTTTGAAACCATGGCCAAGTATGCTTTTCCCATACATTCCAGGTGACATTTCATGCGACCCTTCCAGAGAGTAAAATTGGTTCCATCGAACTTCGGACTATCCTTTTTGTATGACGACATACTAGATCTCCTCAAGCGGTTAAGCTTCTTTCAGAGGAACCTCGCTCTGATACCAATTGTTGATAACTGAGAGGGGGGGTGAATCAGTTATCCTAATTATTTCTTTTTTTTGAACCTTCTTCTTAATCAAAGCAGTATTGAATCAAACAGACAAATATCATCATGAAATAAGAAACACATGACACAGTATTTTGATGTGGAAACCCGGTTAAGGGAGAAAACCACGGGGTGATTAACCCAAAGATTATTCTCTATTAGAAGAATAAGGAATTATAAAATGGCACATGCCAATTAGGGCTCACTGCCCGAGCACACTGCTCACAAAGAGGCTCACTACCTACAAGGAGACACACTATCTACAAAGTGATAAGAATCACAGTCTTGAACTGGAGAATGACATCTTTACCATGTCCGGATCAGTTCCATTAAGCCCAGAAACATCTGCTCTTCCTTCTGCACTTCTCTTCGCTACTTCACCTTTTTCCACATAAGCCACACTTCAAAATGAACTCACAAATCTTTATTTATACAAGACATCAACTTAGGAACAATCATCTAAGTCAGCAATCAATCATAAGAATATCCGCAAGATGAATGACACATCCGGTAGGCCACCATAAGAACATTCGCAGGATGAACAACTCATCTGGTCGGCTAAACAGAACAAAAACTTCATCTGGAAGAATATCTTCAATTTCGGGCTCTACTGTCAATGTGGATCAATCAACATGACCTCAACATGATCCAGGAACCTTCACAAGCCTGCCTGAATGACCAGGTACGTCCGTATTTCCTTTACTTACTGAAATCTCTTATCCTCCTTATCCGGAACTTCAAGAATACTGTCTGTCGCCACTGTCATAATGCAAGAGGTACTTCCGGACCTCCAAATCATACACAACTCGAGATGGCACATCACAAGGACATCCCAAAGACTCCTTCCAATCCGCAAATTAGGATTATACAGTTCCGGACCTCACCGGACCTTTTGTGATCCTCTGTCACCTCTGAATACTTGCCGGAACCGGTTCTACACCAACAACCACAACTCCTTCAGATCTTCATGCGGACCTCTGAAATCTTAACTGAAGCATCTCAAGACCCATATCTACAAACCCTTTAATCCACATCCTCCAGTTCGCATCCTATACAGTACATTTGCCTTCTTCTCATCACTGTTCTTTACTGTTCCTGACTGAGGCTAATTTTCTCAATATCCTCAGCACACTGCTCATTGAATCCTTCTTGTCAAAGCAATATGAGTATGTTGACATCAATGACAACATTGGTTTACCTTATACTTGCAACACATTCTTGATTGGCTAACTTGATTGATGACTTCTATAAGCATCTCTTTGATACACATCAATTGGTAAGCAAGGATTCAGCTGACAGACCAAAGTTTGGGCGAATATTGAGTATTTCAGATGCCGACTAGAAAGATGTTGAAATCCTTTGTGCAAATATATATACCAGAGGGATTTCAATGAGAAAGTGTGTGTGGTTTTTTGTTAAGTGCAAAGAAAAGTAGAGAGTAGTGTGGAAGCACTAATACAGGTCTGGTATGTGACAGGACAACAGCACCAAAGAAGAGGAAGAATGAGGTGCAGTAGATTAGTGTATTGAGCCTAACCAGAACTGAACCTCAGCATATGTCGATGCTTCTCATCAGTTCAAGTGTTTTGTTACTGTCTTTGTACCTTATAGATAGTGAGTCTCTTGTAGGTAGTGATCCTCTTGTAAGCAGTGTGCTCGGGTAGTGAGCCCTAATTAGCAAGTGCCATTTTGTACTTCTATTCTTTTAATAGAGAATACAATCTTGGGTTAGTCACCCCATGGTTTTTCCCTTAACAGGGTTTTCCACATCAAAATCATTGTGTTATGTGTATTAACTTTGTTTCTTCTTTCATGGTAATGGATGCTTATTTGTTTTGATGCTACACTAGTTATTAAAGAAGAACATAAAGTTAAATTAATTAAGATAACTGATTCACCCCCCCTCTCAGTTATCAACAATTGGTATCAAAGCCAAGTTCCTCCAAACAGAGCCTAATAGCTTGAGGAAGATTTGGGAATCTCAAAGGATATGTATGGTATGAGGGAACAACTTTAGTCTACCCTAGATGATCTTGAGTAATCTCACTTCAAATTCAATAACTTGAAGGAAAGACTCAAACAAGCTGATGATTTCATAAATAAACTAAAAGAGAAACTAAGTATCTCTATGAAAAAGAGAAAGGAACTACTTCAACAATTAGCAAGTCAAAATGAAGCCAATAATACTGATGAAGATCTAAAAGAGAAGAACAAGTTATATGAGAAGCTATCAAAAGAGGTCATTATGGTAAGACATGAAATGGAATTAGGGGTTATGAAATTCACCCAAGAAATTGAAGAGAAAAGAAAAATTGAAGATGATCTAAGACAATCTCTCAAGGAGAAGTCAGAAGACTGCCACAAAATGGATAGAATAATCATGCATCTAGAATCTGATCTTGAAGAAGCTAGAGATAATGAAGAACAACTTGAGAATCAAATTGACACTCTTAAAAGGGATCTTCAAACAGCAAATGAATACAAAGAGAAATTCAAGATAAGCTCTGCTCAACTTGAAGTTCTTCTTGAAAGCGAAAAAAGGGTAGATGACAAGCAAGGCTTGGGGTATGAGAAAGGTGAAAGCTCTGGCTAAGGAAATCCAAGGAATAGGCCTAGAAGACCCCCGGTAAGGCAACCAAATGCTCAAAGATATCCATCCTTCAATGGATATTGCCACAATTGCAATAACTTTGGTCATAAAGTAAATCAGTGTAGAAGAAGAATGAATCAGACTAATTCATCCTTCTCTGGAAAGTGTTTTAATTGCAAAAGGTATGGTCACAAATCTCATGGGTGTAGAAATATGCAAATGAACAATTCATTCAATGGTAGATGCTTTGCATGCAATAGAATGGGACATATGGCTAATCAGTGTAGATCAAGAGGATATCAATCAAATATGCAAAGAAATGTTGTTTTCTACAATTGCAATAGATCCGGTCATATTGCCAAACTCTGCAGAAGTAAGAATTAGGACAAAAAGGGTCTAGTGCATCATAATCAAAACCAAGACAAAGGAAAAGGAAAAGTGAATGTGGATGAAATTCGAAGCGAGATGAATAAGATTTGGGTGAAAATGAGTACATAAAATGTTGAGGATGGATTTGTACTAGAATCTAGTGCTGATATTCCTCCTAGAAATGAAATAGATGAGCTCTAGCTCAAGGGGAGTCACAAAAGAAAACAAGTTCCCCCAGCCAGTCAATTGGTGCCTAAAATTGGCACATGGATAGTTGCGGATTAAAGGGTTCTTAGAGAAACATCTAAATAATCCTTGGTAAAGATATGGAAGATCCGCAAGAAATTTAGAAGAGATTAATCTTCAAGATTGATCTAGTTTAACAGTCATCCGGTAAGAACAAGATTTTTGTAGTCAGATTCGGTATGATTCAAATTTGAGGTATCTTGATCTGTGGATAAATGGAATGATTGGAGAAAGGTAGATAGATTGCTAATATTCACTGAGAATAACTCTAAGTGCATCTCAGTGATCTAGAAAAATCTCTGAGCACAAGGAGAACAAAGCAACTGGAACAACTTAAGTTGTGCATTTATTACAATGTGAAACTAGGGTTTGCGCAGAAATATAAGGGTTCTCTTGTTCATCATTTACACATTTGCATTCAAGAAGAAGAAAATAAGGAGATCTGAAGTGAATTGCCTCAAAACTTCTCAAAGATCAACAACAGAAGTTGATTTAACCAGCAATCTTATCTAGCTCATATCGTGAACCCTAGAAGCATAAAAAGGTGTTTTCACTCTTGAAAATCTCTCACTAAATCTTTTTGAAAGATGGCTACTTCAAATGTTGTCAAAATCACTGATAGGCCATGCCCTAAATTCAAAAAACACCCCTACAAATCTCTAGAAATTGATTCCTTAGGCGCATTCTCTAGCATTCCGTATGGGGTTCTGCATGTAGAAGATCTTAGGGTTTACATACACACAAATATTGAAGAATTTGGGGAATCCAAGCTGATGGATATCTACCACAAGGTACTAATAGATGAATCACTTGAACTTAAACCCCAATACAAGGCCATCTGAGATAAGCATTTCAGATAATGCATCCATTTCCCTTGTTTTTGTAGAAGATGAGTGGGTGCTGTATGTTTTGAGTAGAGTTCATGACAACTTCATGTGGTTGAATAGACCATTTAAGATCACAAAAGATGCTATTAGGGTGGTAACTACTTTGGACTCATCTGAAGGGTTACATGTTCTCAAATCCGTCAAAATCAAACTGTGAGTGAGGCTACCGGATCAAAATTTGACAAGAGAGCAATGACAATAGAATATATCACGGATCCAGATATCAAGTTTGCCTCCATGATAATTCATTACAAGATATATCACTCCACCAGGGAAAATTTAGTACCTGGAACTGCAATTTACACTGCTTATCAGATGCTAAGAGAAAATGTTGACTATGATCTTTGTGAGCTTCTCGTGAATCAACTGTTAGAGAATTTGCAAAAAATAAAGAAAGATAAAAAGAATTCATTCAAGTATGGTGGCTTGATACTTTGCCTATTCTTTTACTTTATGAATGAGCTTCTTAGATCTAGTGGTTGGATATGGCAAAATGACAGACCAGTAGCCATACAAATCAGAGATTATTTGCATGGAATTGGTGATGCCAAGGCACAAAATACAACACTGTGGGGTTACTTCAAAAACTTTCAAAGCATAATGTAGACCATAGAGAGAATCACCCAATCTCTAGTTAAAAAATACAAGAATACAGTGTGCTTCATGGTAGACACTGATCAATGCCTAATGGATGCAATGGAACTGAGAATAGTGTGGATTATGCCAATGTGTTATGAGGTGGATGAGAAAAATTTGGAACTACATGTCCAACATCTACTAAGTCAGCCTAAGGACCCTAAGGCAGAAAGGTTTGGAACCTTTCAAGAATTGAGTGTAAAAGTTCATGTTGAACTTAGACAACCTGAGATTAAGAGAAAATTAAGAAGGGAAGTAGAAGAATTCGTCAAAAGGCATGAAATATCAAAGGAGGTAGTTGATGCCAACAGAGAGAAGATGGAAAGGGCAGAGAAAGAAAGGTAAGAAATAGAAAGTGCTCCGGTGTAAGCCCCCTCCCAGACCAAATCCTCCAAAATCTCTGCACCTGCCACCTCCAAGAGCCAAAAGGCATCAAAATTGGAAGCCCACACATCTGGAAGGGGAGAGAAGAGAACCAAGAAAAAGGCAACAAGGTCCTATACAAGTCAGAAGGATGATGAAGAAACTGAGACCGATGAGGAAGTAAAGAAAATGAAGAAGAAGAAGAAAACTTCTGGTGAACCCTCTACCAATCATAACAAGGAAGAAGAGGTAGAAGAATTCGTTGAAAAGCCTACTCTCTGCATTGATGATATCATCAAATCAGTCACTGTGGATGGGAACTTGAAACCAATGACTAAGTTTTATGATGAATTTAATGAAGCTAACCAGAAGATTTTGCAAGATGCCACAGTCAGGTATCTAAACATCTATAACAAAGCATTCATTAAAATTATATCTCTGATTCCCAAAAGTTTAGAAAAGGAACTTGAAATGAGAAAGAACAATGCCATGGCAAAAGACCTAGAAATCTGGGAGCAGATTACTATCCAACTCTATCCTTACATCACTCCTTAACAAAGGAACATGATCTTCAAGGACTGCAAGGATGAGTTTCGGAGCAAAGCCAGAATGAATAAGTTTATGCTTAGATAGACTCATCAGGTGGCTAAAGAAATAGAAAATATCCTCCGGAATGCCTTTAAAAGATTCAATCTTCCTGTTATAGAGGACTTAGGTGATAACCCTCTACCATGGATGACAAAGAAGAATCTACTAAGATAGTTACAAAAGAGATAAAGGAGACAAGTAAAGAGAAAGCTAAGGACTTATATTCCTCTGTTCCGGAAAAGGAAGTTCATGGAGAAGTAGACACCTCTTTTCCGGATCCCCCTGTAGGCTCCAGAATTGAAGAAAAAGAAAGAAAATAAGAGAGCATCAATCAAGGAGAAGAAGTGAAGGGAAGAGAAGAAGGTCAAATAGAAAAGACCACAAATGATAGTACTAAGGCTACAGAAGGGAAGAAAACTCTGTCTCTGGCAAGAGACACTGCAAAAGTAGTCAAAGACTTCTTGACAAAAGAAATGATGGAATTAGATGAACTAAAGCTACTTCAAGGACCATTCAATTTTGATTCCCTTTCCCTGGTCTAGACAATGAAGGCAGCATTTTTTACTCAAGCTAAAGAAAAAGAAAAGCTTCTGAAGTCTCACATGGAAGACTGTGAGCTAATAGAGATTGTATCTAGTGTGCTAGAGAAAATCATGCCATCCTTCGAAAAGGATCCTTTGGCCTCCACATATGATAATCTGAAGTCTCATGTTAATTCTGTTAATACACATTTTGACTCCTTAGAGAAAGCAGCAGAAGAGAAAGTCTAGAAAGAATTTTTGGGTAAGAGATTCTCTGAAGTACAAGGGCTAATAATAAATGATAGGAGAACTATGGATATTGGGATAAAGAGCTTAGAAAATGCTCTTAAAGATGGCAGAGAGATATATAAATTTTTCTTATCCTGGTCTAAAGTGACAAAGGATATTGAGAAGAAAGTGAAAGAGCAAGAGGATAAACTGTCAAGTGTATCTCAAAATTTTGATCCTCTCACCACATCCATAATAAACCAAGAATATCAGACTATTGCCATTCTAAATGAATTAAAGAAACTTGAAAAGGAAAGGAAGAATATAATAAGTAGGATGGGTGAACTTAGAGGGATAATTATCCCTAAGTTAGAGGCCATGCATGAGGCCCTAACTAATGCTCAGACCACAGCCTGGACCAGTGATCCGATAGATCTAAAGAGGGCATAAGGTTTTGCATTCTTGTTGAGTGCTCACATCTCAATTTTGCACAGGATGAAGCAGAGTTGGGCAACATAATTTGTCCAGTTGAAGACAACTTTTGTAGATATACTTTAGTATATGTAAGTATGTTATGTATATATATATATATTTATGTGGCCAACTATAGATTGTTTTTGAAAATTTTGGTATGTAGATTCTACCCTTTTCCATTGATGTCAAAGGGGGAGTGAGGAACAGTAAAAAATGTGGAATCTAGCTTAGGGGGAGCTCTAAAAAAGTGTACATTAGAACAGAGCATCAACCAAGGGGGAGTATAGTGTGACACTTAGTCATTTTTCACTAAGTGTTGCCATCAATGCCAAAGGGGGAGATTGTTGGCAAGATACACTGTATGGTTTCATGAGTGTTGTCATTGATTGACAGGTCATGGTGTGTCTATATCAAAAGTTAGATTGAAGAGTACTTTGGTCCGGTGACCAAAAATAGAGCATGCAACAAGGTTTGACAATCAGGTCCAGATCTCTCAGATGAAGTATCTCAGCAAAGTGTGGACTTGGGGAAGTCAAGAGGTGTACCTTGACTGATACATTCTAGAGATTAAGCCTGCAGTGATGAAAAAGTGAAGAGATATGAGCACCTAAGTGTTGGGTTCCTGTTTGGTAGAGTAGACGAAGGAAGAACTGACTGACAGAGCTTTAGACCTTAATCCGGATGAGATATTGATGGTAATCAAGTTTCTTAAGGGATCATTCATGATTGGCCGACTTGATTGATGACTTGTATAAGCATCTCTTTGATACGCATCACTTGGTAAGCAAGGATTTAGCTGAAAGACCAGAGTTTGGTAAAATATTGAGTATTTTGGATGCTGACTAGAAAGATGTTGAAATCCTTTGTGCGGATATATATACCAGATGGATTTCAATGAGAAGGCATGTGTGGTGTGTTGTTAAGTGTAAATAAAAGTAGAGAGTAGTGTGGAAGTAGTAATACAGTTCTGGTATGTGACAGAACACCAGCACCAAAGAAGAGGAAGAATGAAGTGTAGTAGATCAGTGTATTGAGCCTAACCAAAACTAAACATCAACATATGTGGATGCTTCTCATCAGTTCAAGTATCTTGTTACTTTCTTTGTACCTTATAGATAATGAGTCTCTTATAGGCAGTGGGCCTCTTGTGAGCAGTGTGCTCGGGCAGTGAGCCCTAGTTGGTAAGTGCCATTTTGTGCTTCTATTCTTTTAACAGAGAATACAATCTTGGGTTAGTCACCCCGTGGTTTTTCCCTTAACAGGGTTTTTCACATCAAAATCATTGTGTTATGTGTATTAACTCTATTTTTTCTTTCATGGTAATGGATGCTTATTTGTTTTGATGCTGCACTAGTTATTAAAGAAGAATAGAAAGTTAAATTAATTAAGATAACTGATTCACCCCCCTCTTAGTTATCAACATATAATGTGTCTCTGTGTGGGACTCTTGAATTTTGGAAATGTCTCTTTGGACCTCATCATCATGAATCTTTTCTTGCACCTGTGGGTCTTCATCAAGAAAAATAGAATAACCATCTTCAAAAATGGAAAACAAATCATATCTTGCATGGCTTATCTCTTCAATGTCATCTTTATGATCTGCTATTAAAGGCTTTGTAAAATAACCATCCACTTGCTTAATAGTAAGATCCTCTCTATCTAGAATTTGATATCCTTGTTGAAAAATTGAGAATAAATCTTCCTCCTATTTTCCCTGATGCATATTTGTGCTATCTTCTTTAAAATGTGAAACCTCATGACAGAAATAAAGACACTTTGTATTTGTAGATGCAAAAATTTTCTTTGCAACTTCTTCCTCAAGATGAGGCATAGACTGTTCATCATTGTTAACCTAGTACTTTTCATCTTCTAGAAGTGTCACCTCATAGGCATCTTCTAAGTCTTCTTCATGACTTGACTGAGTTTGTGAGTTGTGCTTTACCATAGGTTCATGATACTAATAACTAGATGGATACCTTAAATAGACAGGAGCCACCTCTCTTCCTATAATTTGGTTTGTAAAACTTGATTCCTCTTGGATGTCAAAATGGCAAAGAACCTGATCTATGACTTCTATGGACTGGTTTCTAGTTATAGAGGATTGTGAAGCATAATTCTCAAGATGATTGGGCATCCACTAACTATATTCATATAGACTTGGAGGCATAAAAATTGAATCAGCTTGATATAAAGCTTGATCTTTTAATCATTGATCTCATAGGAAAGGGTTTTTATAAATTCTTTTACTACACTCATCTCCTCATGATTTGGCAAATCAACAAGGAGGGTGGGTGGATTAGAATTTATATACTTTTGGCTATAAGAAAGAGCTTGAGATAGGTAATTTTCATGAGGCATTAATGATGTTAAAGGTAGAGGAGATAGCTTACCAACCTTTATGATGTTGTTTTCAGCTCTAATAGCCAGATCATATGATTGGGGTAGAGTTTCACCTCCTAAGGCTTGAATCATAATAGAGATCTCAGGGTCTAAAGCCTTTAAATAATATAAGAATGGAAAAATTGGAGAAGGCCTCATATCAACAAAGAATTTCTTCCATACCCTATCAAATCTTAAATTGAAGTCACACATACTCTCCATTGGATGTCTCTTGATGGTAATGAGATTCTGGGTAAGCAAGCTAACATATGTCCTCTCTTTGAATTGATTGTAGTTGAGTTCTCCTAGCTAATCCCATCCATTAATTGAACTAGACTGCAAACTTCTATACCATTCCCTTGCTTTCCCTTGAGGGAAGATGCCAACAGTAGAAGAGCATAATTCTCAGTTGTGATATTGTAAATGGTGCATAAATTTGCCACATCTTGAATATGATCTACAAGACAAATAGATCCATCCCCAAGAAAATGAGGTAGTGGCTTCCATGTTGTGTTAAGAACTTGACCCTACTGCTGAAGAACAAGAGGACTTGAATCCCAAGTCATGAAAGGTAGATCCCTCGCTTGAATATTCAGATGCACATAGATACCAGGGGCTTCCATGGTCTGTAGAGGAAAAGATACAAGAAAGAGTCTCTAGTTGAGTCACCAGATGATAGATTCATCCTCCAATGAGTAAATATTTTTGTGATTTTCCACCAAAACCACAAAATACAGGGCAAAGATTCAATTAAAACAAAGACCTAAGTCTTTGATTCTAGTCCCACCAGGCACGCCAAAAATTGTTGATGTATAAATTTGTGGGTCTAATCCAACAACAACATGGGAAGCTTCAAGAATGTGGGATTGACTCCTGAAAAAAGCTCCAGATTTTAGGGAAGCTGGCTCTTCCTTTTTTGAATGGGAGTTTTGGGAAAGGGAAGAAGAAATGAGATTATAGATACAATAAAATAAAACCTAATCCTATGGTGATGCACTAGATTTCAAACCAACCTAGTTGCACAGTGTCAAACCCTAATAGATTTACTGGAAAGATTAAAGATCTTGTAGCATGATCAATAATCCATTTCATAAACAGATTTAACAAAGGCAAAGAAACAACAACTAGAAGCAAGAAGCAGAAACAAACTCATAGTAGCAAAAAACACCATCTCTCTTTATTTGAATGGAAAACAATTTATAGAGGCAAAATTATCTTGCACAAAATAAATGTTACATTCATCATGAAAGAGGTAACTACTGAGGCAAAAATATATCTCTGATGATGCTGCAAAAATTTGTGTTTGATCTATGTAGAACTTTCTGGAACTCTTTCTTCTAACCCAGATCTGTATATTTATAACCCAAAAATCCTTTCAAAATCTTTTGCAACTGCTTTAACTGCCCAGAAATCTCTTTAGCTAAAAATATCATAAAATTTGCCCCAAAATTTAGATGTGGCAACTAATTCTGCAACTAAACTGGCTGAAAAATATCCCAGCGTCCATCTATGGCCTACACGAGTTTCTATAGGCAATCATTTCTTTATTTCATGTAGCTTGCCATGAAAGCCTCATGGAAAATAAAGCACGACTTTATTTATTTTAGGGTTGCATCTACTTTTTACTGTGAGGAGTCAAAATGAGGGAGTCTTATTTTATAAATGTTCAACTTTATGGTTGCTGGGAGGGGCCCACCATGTCTCATCTTAATAAAGATTCACATTTATTTAAAACTATTTACAAACTCCCATGAGTTATGCAAAGAGACTCTTTTATTAAATAAAACTCAGATCATTAGGAGGACCCACCAGTTTCATTATAAGAAAAGACTCAACATTATTTAATGAAAGATTCTTCTCCCTCACATGACTTATTTACCATTTTATGAGATTTAATAAAACAAATGCTTTCCTGTGCTTCACTTGCCCCACGTGGTAGCCCGACACTTATTTGAGAGAGGAATTCCTTTATTTGCCCTTAAACTCTCGTAGTGCTGACAAGTGGCACTTTCTGCTGCTTTCCTACACTTCTTGATGCCCGAGAGGCATCAATTTGAGTCTTCATCACAGACAGTTACCTGAGAATTGCACTTCAAAACCTTATTTCCCATGCCCTCTAGTTTTGATGAACGCCATTCTAACTCTTTCTTGACAGGGCCATAGAAAGCTCCATTGGTTTCACCTTGCTCTCATTGAATTAGTTGGCCATTACTATGCTGGTGCTGTGCCTTTAGATAAAATCTATGCCTCATTTGAAACTCATTCTTAGTTTATGTTCTCTATAGCAAGCTTATTTTGGTGGCTTGTTTGTTAGCTGTATCATGGTTTATTTGTAGCACCAATCATCATGACTACACCGGAATTCTTTGGTGTGTTGAACATGGATGCAGTCTTGACTGGGAGCTATGGCTTTGTTCTTAATTGATATCTTTTAAATGCTTGCACCATCAATATGTTTGGCTGCGCATACTTCCACAAGGCTAAACCTTTCTGATGGATTGCATTGGTAAGTTTATTTGTATTCAATACTACTACTTTCACCTTCAAGCGGCACCATCATTTGAAACTTATGGCTTGCTTCAATGAATGCCCATGTACCATCTTGACGGGCTGCAATCATTTTGTAAGGTAGTGCTTTTATTTTTTGATGCTGGATTAGAGTCTTTCTATCTCAGACTTCATGACTGGTATTTCTTAAAAAATGGTAGTGTATTTAATAGTTTCGTTCTGAGTTACTTTATCTGCCATCACAATGAAAGGGTGGTGTGTCTCAATAGAGAACATGCTGATTTAGATGATCGTCTCTAATATGGCATTGGCTGCGCCAGCCCTTGTGAAATATGCCTTCCTCTACAACAACATCATAATGAAAGGCTGGCATTTTCTTTATATGGCTTTGCTCCTATCTCTTGCTGGGTAGCGTGCCTTTCTCTGGCTGAAATGACAGAGCCTCTATTAAAGTCATGCCATTATTTTAGGAATAACGGTTATTTCATGCCTTTATTAATGGAAACATCCTCCTCTATATCATTTTATTTAGGGTGGTTTGCATATGTATGGCCACTGCTCATATTTGAATGCAACACCTTGGTTTATAATGGTTTGAGTCTGCAACACAGGATGCCACTATGCTTGATGCTTGAGCTACCCTATAGGCATCTTTATTATGTAGTGCCTTTATCTATGTGTGTATCATTGAAGCACCATGCTTATGGCTGTGAACTCGTACCTCTTTTCAAAAGCAGTGCCATGTCTTTTGTGGCGAATGCTCCTCATCTCTATGCAACCACTGCTTAGGGTGAGCTACAAATATTTGATGATATGTTTTAAGCTTTATGCTATTTTACTTGTGATTTAGTTTGGGAGAGAGATGGTAATGGCCGTGGCTAAGAAACACATCAATTTGCGGTGCTGCAAAGGTTAGTGATGAGATCTTGTAGTGTAAAGGTAGTGTGCATGGAGCCCCTTGTGGAAGGCCCTTCTCATGATCTTTACGATTCCCTTTCAAATCAACCCACCAAAGAGAGCCATTGGGACCTTGGTAGAAATTGGACTCTTCTTCAACTTTTTCCTTCTGCACTACATTATGTCTAGAATTTGGTGCTTAGAAGCTTTAGATACAAGCACGTTTAGAATAATTTACGACTTATTTTTCATGCGAAAACCTTTTCCTGTGACAATTGACTTAAGCATATTAAATATTGCCTCAATCTTGAATATGGGTTGCAAGCTCATATATATACATTAAGACTTTATTTTAATGATGCCTTGAATTGTATCTTCATAGCAATGAAGGGCTTAAGTCATGAGAACCTTTGTGGCATGTGCTTTAATTGGCAGGCTTCCTCCCTGATAAATGGCTTCACTCTGCTTTGAATTATGAAGTCATTTCTTGAATGATTTGAATCCTTTGAAGAGACTTGACCAATCTTGGACAGCATCCCTCTTCTGTAGTTCTATGGCCAAGCTATCTAGAACTGTTGGATCTTTGCTCTTGATAGGTAGTGATATGCTTTTTAGAAGTTGCCATCTTGAATGGTAAGCTGCACCATTCAGAATATATATATGACTTATTTAAATGTTAGTATCATAATCATCGTTATCATAATCATCATCATTGAAACTGTAGTGCCTCAGCTTGTGTGAGCCTTTACTTGTATTGTGTACTTCATAAGATGTTCTCTATGTTATTGAAGCTCCTCTCATTGGAGTTTGGCTACTAGCTGAGTGTTTTGAATCCATATTACTTGGAAAGTTCATCAACTGAATATATTGAGAAGTTTCGAAATGGTGTGCAAATTTTATACAACATACACTATTAGCATTGGTTCAGGATTTATAAAAGGTATAGCCACCATACCTAGGTGTTGGTCTACATTACCATCCTTATTGATGCATAGACTACTAATTGGTCCATGTATCTCCATATGGATAGACTCAGATGCTTGAAAACTTTGAATGTCATACACTAAATATAGAGAGAGAGGGAGAGAGATAGAGATATAGAGAAAGAAATAGTGAGAGAGACAGATAAAGAGGGTGAGAGAAAGATAGGAAACTAGAGAAGGGGAGATAGAGAGATGATATATACCACTCAATTATATTGTATCTACCAAAAAACTATAAAGAAAACATGCTTATCCTCAAAAGTTCAGTGGAAAAAACACATCAAAATGGTAAATTAATTGAGCTAGAAGATGTGCAAAATTTGACAAAAGAAATCTACTTGATGAAATTATTGATTCAATTGGAAGTTTTGATCTAATAATAATCTGACATGAAATAACAGTAACATAAGTCATGGGCCAGAGGGAAAGAATTCCTCTATTTTCTATGAATTTCCATAGATTGTGAATTATATAAGGCATGCACTGCATTCAAGTGTAACTTGACAAAATAATAAAACCTTCATTTTGTACTAGTCTAGATTTCAATAGATTATAAATTCCTTATTTTTCATAGCCAAGTTCCCACCCAAATTGAACAGGCTACTAAAACACAAGTATTGAGCAAGGTCCAACATAATTTTAATTTGAATATGTCTATAGTATGCCAAAGGGTGTATGGTCAACCATATCCTTATTTATGTATGATGTTGAACTAAAATTTGTGGATTGAAAGTACTTTTTAGTTTCAAGTAGAAAACATGGCTACATACATAACCTTCATATGAATAATTATTTTTAGATTTACATGTGATTACAAGACTAAACTTAGTTGCATAAACATAATGGAAAAAAGTGTTCCTTTCTGTGATAGACTTGGGGCTATGGTCAAGCATTCTAATGGAAAACACCACATTAAATATCAAGTTATGGTACTCCCCCACTACTACATGATTCATGTCAATGATTCAAACATGACATGTGTCCATTAGGAACTACACTTAGGGTAACATGTCATTTGCTTAAGAACCTAATAATTCACCTTTAAGGCCTCTCCAGTGTACCCATTTGCACACTAAAGTGTAGCTATCTCTAATAGTAGCAACATCCTATCTCTGAGCTTCATTGTTCATACATGGCATGAGAAATACAATTGGAAACAATGCCAATTATTAATTTGGCTAAAAAATGGACATTTACAACATCTTGAAAGTCCAACAAATGGAAAGAACACTTAACACCGGCTATTGTTCAACTCTCCCCTCATTTAACCACCATCCCTACAACAAATGATCAATGTTTTGAAAAACATTCACAATGATATTGGTTCATTATAAAAAGATATTACATCCTATTGGGAATGAATTTCAAATAGCTACCATCCATGGAATTTGCACCATACATCTTTAGATCCATTGACATACACTGATGATGAAACTCCTTCTGACGAGGGACATCTAATGTAAGAAGATAGTCTTGATGAATGGAAAATCTTATCATGTTTCTACCTAGCCTTGCCATTCAAACTAGATAGGCTCAATGTGCTTGAGAAACAAGAAGAGGACCTATTAAAAGCACTATCACTTACAAATAATTGACCAAAACAAAAAACAAAAAATTAAAATTAAAATTAAAATAAAAAACAATTTTACTTGCATAACTACTTTAGTCACTTCTATTCAATAACAACTTTAGTTGCATGCATGTCAACATACATATTTAATTTACTCCATTTATTACGTCGATAGGCCTCGTAATGCGAGTTCACCTCCTTACATGGGTGGTGCAGATCAAATGGTCTCCCTTCTGTAGAAGGTACATGGATGACCATTGAAGCAGTGAGGAGCATTGACAAGTTGATCTTCCGTGCAATGAATTTAACATCTAGTTTTCCCTGCAAGTCAGTGGAGATCGGGTGGCAAAATGGACTGATCAACAGTCAGTCCTTGCTTTGATGGTTTGCCTGGACCATTAATAGTTTGTCTTAGTCTTCATGCCATGATCTTGCATTTAACATTTCTTCTTCCTTTCCTTGGTCTGCTGAAGAATTTGGGGCTGGTTTCAGTGCGCCAACAATTGTGGTCTGGTTGCTGCCTTTATATAGTTGTTGTTCAACTTTGGTTCTATAAGTTATATGACATATTCTAGATTTTATTTTATTTTTTATGTTCCTTTCTCTTAAATGAACTATTTATATTTACCTTTTTTTAGATTTGATCAATATTTTTTTTTAATTTAAAACCTGCACTAGAACATTTTGCCTAAACCGTATCAATTGAATATGTCTCGTGTACACTACTTAAATGCTACCATTTGTTTATGGGCAAAATATGAAATAGAAAAATAATGAGGCGGATGATACTTACTTCATCCTAGCCTTAACTCCTTTAGGTATGCAAACCTGGCTGCAGGTGATATATATATTTTTAGCTAGTAGGTTTGCATTTTAAAATCAATGTATTTTTCAGCACATTAGAGAGAGTTCAAGTGATTGAAAAGATGACATGAAACTTCATGTACGATGAACCTGCTTAGAAAATTTTGGGAAGGTATTTGTTGGGTATTTCATTGGCATTATTGATGCCTCATCTACTTATCTCTACTCCCCTCACTTCAACTTATTGATGGAGGACAATACTGGTGAACATTAATGACATTCCTTCAGCAACCATATTTTCTCTCTCACGTTCAACAACCTATTCTTCTGGAATCATCATTCTTCCTCAACCAATTAAATATGTACATTAAGTAACAGACTCCAACTCCACAATGCAACCCTATCACTCTGCCTTTGATTAATTCTATATTTTGTTATTAAACAGTTAAATTTAATATTTATATTATTATTAAGATGTAAAATGTATAATTATTATTTTTAAATTGTAAAATTAATGGGTCTTAATAGTAGGTCAATGTGACCATATCACTATGCCTTGGATTATAATTGTTGTTATTGAAATATTAAATTTAATATTTTTATTTTTATTTTTATATTGAAGAAATGCAATTAAATACAAGGGAGGAAACAGTCTACAAGAAACCGTAAAAAAAAATGTACAAGTACTACAAACTTCAGCACAAAACAGATCCAATAGTCACTGCACAACTACAACCAAACGATGCTCATTATTATCAAGATGTAAAATTTATAATTATTATTTTTAAATTGTTGGGTCTATGGGTGTTAATAGTAGATGTGACCTTTTCAGTCTTTGAAGATGTTTGAACATGTTTTTGGATTTTACTGTATATGTTTTTATGCATCATGTTCTCGATCACAAAAAACATACTATTAATTGGGTATCTACTTTAAATTTTGTTTTGTAAAAATATCATTTGGGAAATACAGTTGATAGTATTATTTTGGTAAAATCTATTTTTTCGCAATACATATTGGAAATCTATTTTTATTTTTTTGGGAACAACTTAAAATTTTCATTTTGTAAAAATATTACATAGGAAATGGACTTGACGAGTGTAATGTTATCACAACTTGTTAGTACTAGGTTTAGAGTTAGGGAAACTACATATGTTGGTAATTTAGATTACCTTAACCTATTTTTAAGTTTGTGGAAACAAGTTAAAATTTTCATTTTGTAAAAAAATTATTTAGGAAATGGACTTGAGGTGTTCTTCCCAATTTCAAAAGTTCACATTATTATTTATTATTTTTGTATATTAATAGATCTATTAATATTTATAATATATTAGTTTTTTGATTTGTAATATATTAAGTTTTAAGATAAATTATATCTTAATATGATTTAATCAAAATATTTATTAATGTCCTAGGTTTGGAAAAATAGGAAATATATAATTTTTTCAAACAATCATTGACATGTAGAGAGTTGTTAGTTATCATTAACCTTTCATTTTAGATTCTTTTTCAAGGCAAGTTTTGACAAGTGTTAAATTTCACTTTGTTATCATTTACATTTCATGTCTCTATCATTTAAATTTCACATCATTGATATCATTTAAATTTCAGTTTGTTATGATATTTGTATGTTATGTTAAGTGGTTTATGTTAATAATGCTATTTCTAACTCAAAAAGATTTTAAAATGTATAGTTGATTTATTAGTTAGTATTATATTTCATTTTTAATAAAAAACATTTACATTGTAATAATTTAATGGAGTGTTTAATATGTAAAAATATTATTTAGGAAATGGACTTACAAGTGTAATGTTAGCACAACTTGTCAGTATTAGGTTTAGAGTTAGGGAAATTACATATGTTGGTAATTTAGATTACCATAACCTATTTTTATGTTTCTAGAAACAAGTTAAAATTTTCATTTTGTAAAAACATTATTTAGGAAATGGACTTGAGGAGTTTTTCCCAATGTCAAAAGTTCACATTATTATTTATTATTTCTTTATATTAATAGATCTATTAATATTTATAATATGTTAATTTCTTTGATTTGTAATATATTAAATTTTAATATAAATTATATATTAATATGATTTAATCGAAATATTCATTAATGTCCTAGGTTTGGAAAAATAGGAAATATATTTTTTTTCAAATAATTGTTGACATGTAGTCTAAAGTTGTTAGTTACCATTAAACTTCCATTTTAGATTCTTTTTTAAGGCAAGTTTTGACATGCATTAAATTTCACTTTGTTATCATCTAAATTTCATGTTGCTATCATTTAAATTTCAGTTTGTTATCATGTTTGTATCTTATGTTAAGTGGTTTATGTTAATAATGTTATTTCTAACTCAAAAAGATTTTAAAATGTATAATTGATTTATTTTTTTGTATTATATTTCATTTTTAATAAAAACTTTTACATTGTTATAATTTAATGGAGTGTTTAATACTATATTTTGTTTTATATTTTTTTATTAGAGATTATACCTTCTAAGATGGTTAATTTGTTTGGATTGATAATTATAGGGTTAAAATTTTTAATTAGAGTTTATACTTTTAAGAAAGCGTATTTGTTTATTAAGATAAGCTTGTTTTATATTGGTTAGAAACTTTAAATTCACTTTTTACTATGGTGACTCCTTGATATAAGTTTTCTTACAACTTGAATAATGTTATATTATTGTGTAGATAAATCAATAAATTTAAAAGGAACTCTTTTGGGAAAAAAATAGTTTAGATATAGCCAGATATCAATATGTTGGGAATGATAAGAGAGATTTTTAGTTTGGGATATATCAATTATTTGGATTGTTTTATATGAGATTGAGAGATTGACATAGGGAGTATAATAGAAACAATTATAATGATATTTAGTACCCATTTAAAAGACCTTGTTAATGTCTAAATATTTCTTTTCCCTTACCTGTAATTTAAATAATGTTCACTTGATGGTAGTAATAACCATAAGAAATGTGTTAATGACTTGATTTGTTACTTTCTTAATTCTTTTTTATTTGATCTCTCTTTTCCTAGGTATGAATGGTAGCATAGAGGTTTTGCACACATTCATATCTTCCTTTGGCTCAAACATGCACCTGCCATTGAAAAAATTGATTGGAAGGATGAAAATGTTGTCAAAGGTGTTGTGAATTACATGAACACCTATGTATCTCCTTGGAACCCATGTGGCATTTTTTAGAGAATATCAATGTTGCATCGGTCCATTTTAGATGACCCTTATTTGTTGGACACATAGAGAATGTTGACGATAGATTCATACATGGACTATACTGAGTTAGTCAATCATGTTGAGAGACATACCAAGTGCACCAAATATACAAGCTTAATCAAGAAAGGATCATTGATTTCAGGTCATTAGAAGGCTCCTTGGGATTTAGAACCTATTTCAACAATAATTGTTTCAAACAATGGCCATGCCAAGTATGCCCCTACTCGTAATGATGATAGGTTGAATTTTCATAACCCTATGATGCTTTCCATATGGGGAGAAAATGTGGGTTGCTAGCTTGTTTTGTCTCACCATGCAGTGCTCAACTATATTGCAAAATATGCTGCAAAGTCTGAGTGTCGTTGAAAGAACTACCATTATATGCTTCTCGTATCTTTGCTAGTGTTGATAATGATAGACCCCATGGAGATTGCATTTTGCAAGTTCTTGACAAAGATTGCGGTTGACCATGATATTAGTGTCCAAGAGTTTTGTCACTTATTCTTAAAATTACCACTTGTGTGTAGTAGGCCTTTTGTCTCCTTGAATGTGAATAGGCAACATTTATGTCAGGTCAACCCTTGTGATGAAGCTATTGTTGGTGCTTCAACATTTATTTCTACATGCATGACTCATCCAGTAACTTTGATATCAATGACATTGATTAAGGCTACAACGAATTGGAAGTTTAGAGATTCATGTACAAATAATCAATGGATGAGATGCCATGTCTCTACAATAGTACAAGTAAAGCATCTCTTCACAAACATTCGTAGTAGGGGTTTTGAAGCTTTTGTTTCCTTCTATTGGAGTGAGGTTCTTTTGTATAAAGCATTTCATTCCATCGCAGATGACATTGGTTCGTTAATAGATGAAATTGTGGACAAGTGGGAACAACTATAAGGGACTTACATTGTATGGCATGTTTGTCATAGAAATCAAGATTGTTCATCTAGTTCTAATGATGAGGACCCCCTTGGTGAAATAGATGCATTGGATGTTGACATGACTGAAGAGTGGCAACTTCTTTCTTCCCTATACTCAGGCACTAATATTGGTTTTGATGAACTTAACTTGCTTGGCACGCGTGATTTTTATATTGCTTGTAATTGGAGTTGTTGTTCAATCCCTCCAAGCCTAAAATTAGTTACACCTAGTTTCATAGAGGCTAGTCAAACATCCTACTATCCTCTAGAAAATAGAGGAACCACCTACCATGCTTCAGTAGGTGGTTTGTCTATGGGGCAGCATGTTATGTATGATATTGTTTTGTCGCATTTCCAAAGAACATGAATAAAGTCTCCACTTAGGTTGATTGTACAAGGCACTACTAGTACTAAGAAGTCATATCTAATTCGTATATTGAGTCAGGAACTCTCTCATGTTGTTCCCTCCTCTTAGTCACCATTATTGTTTCTTGTTCCAACTAGAGTTGCATCATTCCATATCATTACATCCATGATCCATCCTACCCTTTGGATATTGCTAAAAGAGATGAACCCACTTGAAGGTCAAGCATTAGCAACATTTCAGGAGACCATGTATTTTGTTCATTACATTTTGATTGATGAAACGATCTTCATTGGGCCAAGGCTTCTATCTCATATTGATAGGCACTTGTGCGAAGCATTCCCAATGTGTAGTCAAGCTCCCTTTGGTGATCGTTCCATTATTCTTGTTGGTGATTTGGATCAGCTATCACTTGTTAGAGACATTCCCTTATATGCAAGGAACTCGTATGGGGAAACATTGTGGCATTCCTTTGAAACTATGGTTACATTGAATGATGTCTTCCATCAAGAAGGAAATGGCTAGGAATAGGTGCAGTTTCATCAGCTTTTGGCAAACCTAAGGAATTCAGATACACACTTGCATGATTGGGAGCTCCTAATGTCACAAACTGATACTTTCCTTTCCCTTGATCAGATTCCAACATTATAATCCTCCATAGATTTGTTTTCAACAAATGACTTGGTTGGCCAACATAACAAGCATATGTTAAGGTCATTAGGGGTGCCTGTTGTATCATGTAATATTGAACAAGTGAGAGGGAGGTATGCTACAACCCTTGAGGATAAGCAATTGCCTTCCACCATTCTTTTGAGTGTCATCCAAAAGGTTATTCTCACTTCAAATTTGTGGGTGACTGCTGGACTTGTTAATTGGGGAATAGGGACTATCATAGCTATTGCCTACCCAAATGGTGGCAATCCTCCTACCCTGTGAAGCCTCATTGTGGTTAGGTTTTACAACTATGTGGGACCTCCTTGGGATTCATGTGACCCACGCCTTGTGCCTGTTGCTCCAATAACACATTCTTCTTGGTGACAACTTCCCCTTAGAATGACATGGGCTCTAACCATACATAAAGCCCAAGGTCTTACACTTGACAAGGTCATGATAGACATTGGTCATATAGAACACCATGGTTTACTCTTCACTATTGTCTCTCATGTTCTAAAGTTAAAAGATATATGCATCTAACCTGCTTTCACCTTCTAGCAGTATGCTATGCTATGTAGGACAATGCATATGTTTCACTCAGGAAATGGGAGGAGGCACATCTCAAGCCTCTTGAAGCCTTTGTTCCATAGTACAAATGTCTTTCATATAAGCTTGTTTGTGTTACACTATTGAATGTGTATTTTGTATTCATTTCTCACCCCACAAATTTCACCCTCATGTAAATTTAAAAATGACTACTTTCCTAGCAATCATTTGTTTTGGAATTCATATTCATTCTTCTATAGTTATACTTCAGTTAATTATTTAATAATTTAAGGCCTATAGGTCAAATTAGAATAATATTTCATGTTGAAAAGATCTGAGGCATGTCTCAAGGCTCTTGGAGCCTTTGTTTGATACTAGCGTTATCTACTTATGTGCTTTATAGTTCTCTAGTGTAAGTTATGTATATAGTGTTATCTTCCCCAACTCCTCAATCGCACCATCATGTAATTTTTTTGTTCCTACTTTCCAAACAATTGTTTGTTTTACAAGTTGTCATATACAACATCATTTATTTCTTATTATTGGTCTTCTCCTTCTAAGATAATGATATTACTTGAAAAAATCCATCTACATGCCTATTGCACATTTATGTCTAATTTCTAGTTTTATGTTGAACAAGAGCACATATCACTACATTCATTCAATGTTCAAATGATGGATGGAAAACAACCATGCTCTCTTCTAAAGAAATTATAATATTTAATATGTAATTCTAAAGTAACCACTGAATACTTTTATCTACATGTTATCTTGGCACACTAAAATGTGATTTCTAGTTATTTAACAAAACATATATAATTATTGCAAAAAACGCAAGGGCATAACGACCACTTACCTCCATAACATGTGAAAATCAAAACATACCATGAGATTGCGGCAAATTAAAGACACTAATGAGAAGGCATAGTCAATATAAGAAGTCTTCTACCATTAGTCCTGTAATAAATTGGCATCCTTCAACTAGAGCTTATAGTTATAGAGGGAGCACAATGCTTGCAAAGATGTGAGAAGCAAGAGTATAAGTGCAACCAATAAAGATAGACATGGCCATGAACTAAATATGTATTCATTCATGTATTCCACCATGGTGATGCTCCATGTCTAGTCATAATAGTGATTCAAATCTGTAATAACTTGATCTAAATGCTTAACTTTTGTCAATTTCACACATTTCCCCATGTCGTTCCATAGGCTTGCCACTTTCCCATCACTTTCCTAGTGATTGTAAATGATTCCTCTATCATCTTCATTCACTACATCGTTATATATATGTTTTACTTTGGAGGAGCTATAGATTTCTTGCCTTTATCATTATTATCCTCAACATATATGACATGACAATCTAAAGAATCATTCACCTTGTGTTATAATCCCATACATCTCTTGATGTCATGGCCAGGGATGCAATGATATTAGAAAAACACCTTTGAACCATAGCTTTAAGGTAGAGGAAGAGAGGTTTCTAAAGGATAAATAGGAGAAATAGTGACAAGATTGACTATAAATACACATATAGGTTTTGGTTTGGAGGTGCCATAGATTTACTCCCTTTATCATAATGATCCTCAAGATGTATCACATGAGAATCTATAAGATCATTCACCTTGTGTTATAATCCCATGCATCTCTCAATGTCATGGACAAGCATGCAATGGTATTAGCAAAACTTCTTTCAGCTATATACCTTCAAGGTAGAGGAAGAGAGATATCTAAAGGATGAATAGGAGGAACAGTGACAAGATTGACTACAAATAGTTAATTCATGATAGAGTGGGTTGAATCAACAAATTAGATTAAATGATAGTTAAATTGTGGCTCAAAAAGTGAAATTAGCAGAAAAGGCTAAAGGAAATGGATTGGCATAATTAACTTTGATTTTTTGTTCCACTAGTGATAAGATTGGACTAGAATTATTATTCTTAAATGTAGGTAAATATATAATTTTTAATTTAACTAAGAGGAAGCAAAAGGAGTAAAAGGAAGAAAAGAGGGATCATAAAATGAATAATTATTCTTTTCAAACCTAGTTTCATAACCTCTTAAGGTAGCACAAAAATCCCAAAAAATTGTGTAATGCTAGAGAGGGACCATAACTTGTATTGATGGTAGTGAATTCTCAACAAACATACATTAGATCTCATAATCAAGTAAGTAGTAATGGATATTAAAGAAAGAATAGATTGGAAGCAAATATTGAAATCATCCATCAAACCCCATGTGGCCCTTCTTGCAATGTATGAGATTAGTAAAATTAACCTTCAATCTTATCTAGACTTGAAAGTGTCTAGCAAATACCTAAACAAGTGCAACAAAGAAGTGGATAGATTACATACAAAAGAGAATAAAACAATTCAAGGGCATAGTCCTTGATTATTCTTTCAAAGAGCTTGACAAGAATGTGATAATCACATATAAAATCTAAACAAGATTCATTAAAAGGTCTACACATGTCATAATGTCCTCTTTACCAACATATTGCAAATCAAGGAGGTACAAACACAAAGGAGAAAGGATGCAAAATACTATATGGAGAAAGAAGGTTGTGATAAAGATGCATAGTCACCTTATGTGTAGAAGGAAGGAAGGTATCAATTTTTTGGTACATGTTTTTAAAGTGATGTAAGATATGGGGCATGATAATGGACCAAAAGATTGGGTATACTAAGGGGAAGATAAAAGAGGTGGGTAAGATCCACAAGAAGGGAGTAGATAAGGGAAAGGAGGTAGGACCTATGAAAGGGACAAGGAGTAGGGCCTAAGCTATGATGAAAAACAAAGGAAAGGAGAATGTATTACTAGAAGGGATAAAAAGGAGAACATATTGTTGAATACAAGTAGGATGAAATGAAGAGCTCACAATAAAAGGATCAATTTAGGAAAAAATGTGGCCATAATAAGAAATGGGTTGTAAAGAGTCTAATAAATGAATGAAGGAGGTAATGACATGGGAAATATAAGAGGTATTAGGATGGGTAACTTAAATCTAGGACTATGAAAGAAAGGTAAGATTGGTGGTGGTGAGAGCATGTATTGTATGAGATGTAGCCATGGCGACAAGCATGGTCACTTAAGGTTTGAAGGGTGGTAGATTGGATGAAGAAACAATTGATCTAAAGAGGGAGGAATGAAAAAAGAGAAAGGAATAGAAGTAGAGCATAAAAATGGATTTGAAAATGTTGAAGAGGAGAAGAAGATGGAGTATTACCATTGACAATGTGGTTAATACACTACAAGATGTTGAGTCCTAAGGAATAAGATAAAATAATCTAGCTCAGGACATTAATCAAAGAAGAAGTTTCAATGCCATCCTAATGAGAGCCAACATCATTTGTAAGGTTTTCATGTGAAAGATGATATTAATATGATTGTTTTGGTATTTAGTATATTCATAGTATGCATCATGATAAAATTATGTTTACATGAAGTGAAAATTTTAGCTTCTTCACTAGTGGGAATGAGAGTAATATTAGACATAGTAGGATTGAGGAAAAGGCTATGTTGGGGAGAAAGAGAACTATGATGGGAAAGGTGAGAACTATAGTGAGAAGGGGGCATGACTAAGTAAGAAAGTAAAGGTTCCACTAGGGACTAAGTGTAAGACTAAGAGACCAAGGGTGGATAGGTCACAAGAATGGGTGAAGGGGTGTTGTGAAAATGGAAAGGCAAATGAACTCACAATTTATCTATATTTCATAAGGGAGTTGTATGATAGAAGATTTCTCAAATATTATAAAAAAGAGAAAAGTTGTGTTTGTTTAACAAAGAAGTGAACTAGAATAAAGTTCACCAAAGGAAAGAACAAATTTAACCCTCATTAGTGTGTAAGAGTTCTAATTTCTTTTTATGTGTTTATTATATTAAAAAATAATGTATCATTTTGAGTTCCAAAAGCATCAAACATTTTAAATCTAATCTAATATAGTAAAACAAAGAGCTAGTAATCAAAATTTTAAAGATCTAAGCTAAAATAAAAAAGTAATAAATAGGGGTAGAGAACATGTTAGGAGTAAAAATGGATTTCCAAAATCAATAAATAAGAAGTTTGTAGGATTACCCTATAAAAATATGAGTAGATTCAAAGAAGTTTTATGCTTAGGGCCCTCATGTCCTTATGCACTCATGTCTAAGTACTTGGCATATGTGTCCTTAGCTATGAATTTTCTACATCTTTAACATTCTAGTCACATCTTTTTTTATTCCTTCTTGTGCCTACAAATTCTCCACACTAGCCTCTGTATAATGAAAAATTTGGATTTACAAATGGAAATGGTCAAACAATGAAATACATAACCTAAACCCAAATCATTCAATACCTCAAAGATGCAAGATGAAATGCTTGATTTCTTTGATATGTTGGTTGCTCGATTCTGCAGCATAACATTGATAAGGAGATAAATGATGGATGATTGATGGTTGATAGATGCAAGCTAGATAGATGAAAGAGGATGGATGATGGCTTGAGATGAAAATTTGGCCAAGTGAGGTTTCATGAAGAAGAATCCCTAAATCTCCTCTAATCTCCTCTCTAATCTCAAATGCCTGAAGAAAGGCTTGCTTTACAGGAAAGGCTTGGTTCAAATGGATGGTTAGGATCAATTAGGGCTTTAGATGAAATGGATGGATAGGATTAAGTTAGGTTTCCTTGCACATTAAGAAATTGTAGTCATGTGACATGTGTAAGGAGAAGGATAGGGCTCATGAGTGACTGTGTACACAAATACTAAAATTAGGTCCCATTAGTTGTGCATGTGAAAAATTTTAAATAAAAGTTGCACTACCACACATGATTGAATTGAGAGGTGGACAAGTGTCAAAATGTGGTGAAAGGTGAGGACTTAATTCAAATATTTTATTTGAATTAGTTGGGATATGTGAGGGAAATTAATTAAATAAATAAAATTTATTTAATTAATTGGCTAATGGATAAGTGGGATTAAGAGTGGGATTTAGGACAAAATGGCTTATGATGTCTAGGATAATGGTTTAACAAGGTGTTGTAAGACATGGACAAATTTGGGACAAATTTGGGTGTCTGCATTTTGCCCCTCTTTGAGATGATGAGATTTGTGTCGAGTAACATCATTTCAAAGAAGCTAAGGATAGAGGAAAAGGATGAGGATGCGCCCTCGAGAGGATATGCGGGTTGGACAAACATGGGTAGGCTCTCAAAAAGAAATGGCTTGGCTTAGAAAGAAGGATAATGAAATGGATAGAAGAAAGGATGATGGGTTATGCTACAATGAATGTGAGCAACCATGAGGTTTGATATAGCACTAGACTTTATGCACCAAGGTATAAGGACTAGGGTGATGATGTGTCTTGTGCCCCAGCGTAATACAACCTTGTCTGGATACAAGATATGAATATTAGCTAGATTGATACTGATATGATGCAAATGCAAGATAAAATGATAACACACACAAGAAAGCAAGCATACTCAAATAATACAAAAGCAAACAAGGTATTGCCCCTATCAAGCTACAAACCAATGATTAATTGCTGATTGTTGATGATAGTGTTGTCATTGTGGGGAAAGCTATATCCCTAGATCAACACAAGGATGTGGGAACGCTATATCCCATTGATGATGATTGATTGGTTGATTGGGTTCATAACAAGATTAGGAAACCTGTTGATTTGAGTGGATAATGTTCCTTGATTGATTAACTGCTTGATATGGATTAGTGTGACTTGAATTTAAGATCATTGCTTAGATTAATTTGATTGATATGATTGGAAGAAGTGATTGATTGAAATGGATGAATGAATGTTATTGATAAGAAGAATTGATATTAATGATGATGATGATGATGATGATGATAATGATGATTTGATTTTGATTGAATGTTGATGGAGTGGATTGTTTTGGAATGTGATTGCTTTTATTGCTTGGTTTTTTCATTGGATATTTGATTTTTTGGATTTTTTGAGAATATTTTTTTTTTGTGTTTTTTGGGATATTTTGATTTTTTTTGTTTTTTGTTTTGGGATATTTTGATTTTTTTGGAGTTTTTGAAATGTTTTGGGAAATATTTTGATTTTTTTTGGAGTTTTTGAAATGTTTTGAATATCAATGGATTTACAATTTGGGTAGCCTTTGTGCTTGATACCAATGACAAGGGAAGAAAACCAAGTCTATGTGCAAGGGATGGATAAAAGGATGGGCTCATAGTAAATGGGATGGAAGTTTCATGATAGATGGATAGATAAGAGGATAGGCCATATAAGGGATGGATGCATGCCTCATGATAAACGGATAGGTAGGCTATAGTGGAAAGCTCATGATAAATAGATGGGGATAAGCTATAAGACAAAAAAGCTCATGATAAGGGTACACCATAGTGGATGGATCATAAGAGAGCTAGGATGT
This sequence comes from Cunninghamia lanceolata, assembly GCA_027924645.1. Classification (NCBI taxonomy): domain Eukaryota; kingdom Viridiplantae; phylum Streptophyta; class Pinopsida; order Cupressales; family Cupressaceae; genus Cunninghamia; species Cunninghamia lanceolata. The sequence continues at coordinate 2,030,943 of BSBN01001271.1, read as the reverse complement.
GATCTTCAAAGACTATGTTGCATTAGAAGAACTTGCCCCATTTTAGGTGGAAGACTTGAGATTTTTACATGACAAAGTTCATGACCAAGGGATGACATGATTAGATTTTACATGGCGCTTATGATGATAGGATGACATGATGGATTGGTTTAAATGGGATGGATAAATGGTCAATAGATAGGACTTGGTTTGGAAAGAAGGTATGTCAAGAAATATCCAAACATGTTTCAACATTTTGCCCCTATGTCTTCATCAAAATCAAAAAGCGGGAGGATGGATAATGGGTTCAATAGGATAGGCATATTTATGTAATGGATAAGGATGGTAGGATGGTATAGTAATGGTAGGATAGGATAGGTTGCAAAATGATATAATGGGATAGATAGTTTGGAAATGGATAGGTTGGATGAGACAATGTGCCCCCAAGTGTAAGTAACATAGAAGAGCAACCTACACATGATGCTTGTTTGCTAGGTTTTCATCATGGTACTTATCCAAGGCGCATGTTTACCAGGTTTTCATTATTGGACGAAGGGATTTCTCTTTACTCTTTTTGATTTTATTTATTTATTTATTTATTTATTATTATTTTAGATGGGATGACAATTACACATGGTGCCTATTTGCTAGGTTTTCTCCATGATAATGGATAGGAGGGACTCAAGTGTCTAGTGCTATGAATGTTGATAGTGTCCCTTTAGAGATGGATGATGTTTTCACATGGACCATGTCATTATGATCGTAGATGTTGATAAGGGATTGCGTGGATGGGAGATGGATTAGGTAGATAATGGATTATAATGTGGAATTATGGTAGGGTAGGCTAGTGGCTTATGGTGTGGATTTATATAGGCTTATGGAATGAAGATGGATAAAAAGTTTATGCCAAAGCATGGACCATAGGGTTAGCATGGGGGAGATATGTAGGATAATGGATGGAAGATGGTGAGATGTAGTTATCTGGAGGTGTTGCGAAGTGGAAGGGAACCATGACCAACGGTTGCACACACCATGATAAACATTGAAGCTTTTGATTGGATGGTGGTGTAGGAAGCAATGGAGATGTTTTCTTAGGGGATGGTTGATGAAGTGATTTAGGAACCCACATAGATTTAGTATTTTTAGTACTTTTGTTTTGCTTGTGGGATTTTGAAGGGAATGGAAGTTTTGGATGGAAGTAGGCTCTTGGATGGATATAGGTGGTTGGGATTCTTGAGATGTGGATGAGGATGCCTCATTTACTTTGCTAGCTATTTTCTTAGGAACCCAAACCATTTTGCTTTTGGGCTTTGCATTTGGAGGTAAGGGTTTAGATGGCTGCTTAGATGAACTTCTCTTTGAGTTTGATTCTTTATGTCCTTTAAGGTATGAAGACCTTTAGGATTTTTTGTAGGATGTTTAGATTTATAAGTAGAGGCATCAAAATTTTTGCTTTTGAATCCCATGGGGTTGGTGGAGTAGATGGAATGATTGGAAGCTTTATGCTTAGGCGATGTGCGCATTTGTTGGCCATGATTAGGGATGTAAGGATACTTATGAATAATAGGTATGTTAGGTATTGGAAGTAATGGTGGCAAGGTGGATGGAGGGATATTTAGAGTTGGTAAAAGTGGAGGCAAAATGGATGGCAGAAGGTGTACGGTCACATGCTTTTCAAATTTATAGGATGATGGAGGTGTAATGACCACATATGTTTTGGGTATATAATGTGGTTTGTGATGGAAAGTGGACTTAGGATGGATGGAGGAATTACCAACATCTTTAAAGTGTTTACCTTGGGGTGTATATCCAAGGCCATATGAGCATGGAGGAACATTGACATGGATTGGCTCCAAATTACCTTGTACATAAAGGCCTAGGCCTTTAGCTTGGTAGTTCATGTTTTGGAGTATGTGATTGACTATAGGACTTGGTGTAGTTTGAACAATAGACTTGAGTTAATTATTAGATGGAGAAGGTGAAATGGATAAAGGTCGTTGTTGTCCTAAAGAACACTCATGTATAAGGGTGGATAGACCAGTAGGACATGATGGCTTTGAAACAGAGTCGATGGTGGATATGGATGAAAGATCATTAGGATCTTGATTAGCATTGTGTTCACTAAGATCCAAGTTATTTGTTTGATCTTCTATGCTTATGTGTTCTTGAGAGGCACATGTCTCATTATGACAAGAGGATGTTTGCTCATTATGGATAGGTCTAGATGGAGGATGGATAAGAGTAGTTGGGATATCTTGATCATCGATGGTTATGGGATTATGGATAGGATCAAGGTGCTTTTGAATAGGTTCTTCATCATAGATATCATCTTGATCATGAGATAGATAAAGTTTGGCCAAATAGATCATCATGGTTTTCATGATCTTAGCTAGAACCTTGATCATAACTATGAGCAAAAAGATGATTAAGTGGGATATAAAAGGGATAAATTTTCTCATGAATGAGGTCATGGTGATGTATAATAGCTTGAGGGAAAACCATATGTAGGTCATAGATAAGTGGAACTTAGAGGTGCTTTGATCTTGATTAAGATTAAGGTTCAATATTTTCACATGTTTAAGATTATGCTTTTGACATACCTCTTGACATTGGATGGAAGCAGAAGGTTCTTGAGTGGACTTGATAGACTCTTGAGGGTTATCGACATGAGGACATGATGGCTCTTTACTTAGGCTTGTGGTTGGAGACTTTCAAGTAGACTTGTTGGCTTGTAGATCACATGATGGGCTCAAAGGGCTAGGTATGTTAATGGAAGGCTCTTGAAGATTCTCAAGGATATGCGAACCACATGATTAGATTATAAGATTGGACATGACCTTTGGAAGTTCATTGGTAGGCTCATGAATGGGTGTTTGACATGGGGGTAGTTTATTACTAGCTAGTAACCAATGGATCACATCCTTTACAAGTGTATGAGTGAATGGGCAATATAATGGATGAGCAATAATAGCAGATGATGTTGCAGGCTTAGGACTAAGATTAGGTTGGGGGCTAATTGGATTGGGTGGATTAGAATTTGGATTGGATGAAGGGATAATCTTACCACAATTTATGAGGTTTGTGATCAATCTCTTAAGTTTGACACAATTGGTTGTTGTATGGCCCTTATACCTATGGTATGCACAATAATGGTTTTCATTATACCAAGGAGGTTTAAAGATTGGTTCGAAAGGTTGTATTGGTGGTAGCACAATCAAATTTGCTTGAACCAATTCTTGTATGATTATGTCCAAGGGATCTTATGGTGAAAGATTGGTAGAACATGGGGATGAAGGTGATGAAGGTTGGTAGACCAACGGACTAGGGGTAGGATCACATGGTGGTCTTATGATAGGGCTAGTAGGCTGATGTGTTGGCATGTGATTGAATAATGGAGGGTATTCATAAGATGAATTAGCTAGGTTGGTATCTCCCTTGTCAAAGGTTATTAGATCTTGGATGGGATAACTTGGGCTTGTTCGATTTATGTACAAGGGACCACTTGGACTTGCATGTGCTTCTTGTTGTAAAGGTGGACTTAGGCTCACTTGTGCTTGTTGGGGAGGCCATTGATAGTCTTGGCAGTTGAGTGAAATGGTGGGATATGTAGATAAAAGTTCTTGGGCTTGGTATGAAGTTGAGGTGGAATTTGTTGAGGTTGAGATGGTGTTTGGATTTGTTGTTGTGATATGATTTGTTGTTGTTGGAATTTTGAATGGGTTGTTGTGATGGTTGGCATTGTTGAATTGGTTGATGTTGTTGTAGTTGAATATGTTGATGTGATGATGATGGAGGGGTTACATAGGGTAATGGTTGTTGAGATGGAGATTGACATGGATAAGAGCTAATAGTAGAGGAAGTGGAATAAGTTGGTATAGAATTGGGTTGATGAGAGGATAGATATGATGGGATAAGCGCTAGATAGGATGGTCATTGGACTTTGCAAGTGGCCATGAGGTGTTGTATTTCTTCCAAGAGGTATTGTATGTGTGAGGATTGGTTTGTTTGACATATTTGAATCAGTTCTTGAATGCTTTGAAAGGTTTGCTGCTCTAAAGGTGATTGGCTTGCATGCATGTGGCGAAGCATATGAAGGAGATTTTGGAGGTCCTCTAAGGTTGACATGATGTCACACAAGTGTTTAAGTCTTAAGTCCTTTTTGTCAAGTGCTTGGTTATGATTCGATGATGATGTGGATTATTTGGATGAAAGTGATTGGATTTAGATGTTGTTGGAGGAATGTGTAGGATGACTTGTCTTTATGTGTTTGGGTGTTTAGAGCTTGATGTGGCAATATTAAAACAAATGATTATGCATATACACACATGAATCACTCACACAAGACACATAAGCAAGTTGTTAGTTTGGAAGAATGTGATGATGGTTAAGCAAGCACGTGAAGACACTCCAACAAGTCCTAGTCAAGGCAAGGCCACTATCACAAGGAGGTTCTAGTGAAAATCTGGGAGACTGGCACCCCATGAGCATCCAGCAAGCCACTTAAGACTTTAACTAACCATACTGAGAGTTTTAATATACACAAAGGTACACCTCCTTTCGAGTTAGCACTGTATGGTGAGTGCTAATACCGGTTAGACTTGGCTTTCACCTTATCCTTTAATTTTTATAGCAGACCAGATGAAAGTACCGCTTAAGGTTGTTCCCTTGGGGTGAGTACCTCTTTTGCCACCAAGGCAGGCCTCTCTAAGGTTTAACAAAAGCAACACAAGTAAATGTTTTTGTTCTCCAAGTTCATTTTAGGATGCGAGGAGAGAGCATACACATTTATTTGGTCACACTCGCATGGGGTTCATTAACCTTAGAAATTCAATGTGTGGGAGACAATGCAAGCACTTGTTTGTTTTAAAGCCCAAATCTAAATGTGATGAAAGACAATGGTTTATTTTAGCCTAATTTTTTGATGTGAATTTGCAAACAAGTTGTTCATTTTATGTCAAATTGAAATGTGTTTGCAAACAAGATTGATTGAAATGAAAGGATGAAAGATAGAAATGAATGCACCTAGATTATTTTTACTTTCTAAGATATTGTATATGATTGATATTGCTACTACTAAAGCTCCTTATGATCAACTATAATATCAAAAAATGATATTATAATGTAGGTAAGGAAAATTGTAATTTTTGATACATAGCTGAATTAGATTTGATTATTTTGAGACATTTTTGGTTCAAAAATTAAAAAATCAAAGAAGAGACCCCTATTAATTTTCAGAGATCTTTCTAAAAATGTAAAGAAATTAGAAAAATTCCCTGTTTTACGCCCAGAAATAAGGATTTATGGAAAACTATAGATGGCAAAGATCTAATTTTTTCGCACTATAAATGACCTCCAAATTAAATTTGTAAAACTTAGAACCCCATTATAATTTCTGTAGGTTTCCATAAATGTAAACATTTCTAAAAAATTTGCCGATTTTCTCTCAAAATTGCAATTTTATGAAACAACATAAAAACATGATAACTCCCACGAAACTTGTGATAAACCCAAAAATTTTATGCTGTAGCTTCCTTATATCATGGACAAACTTCCATTAAAATATTGTAGAAAAATTCATAGTCATTTGGGAGATATCATGAAATATTTAAAACCTAGGGTTTTGTCCAAAAAAATAACAGATCTGCAACAAAAAGTTAATTAAACCTACAAAACTCGACAATGGGGGTTAGATGAATGCAAATTTTTACTACAAAAACCTATAAAAATAATCAAGTGAAGTGAGTCCCATCGAGCGTGCCAAAATGTATAATGAAAAATTTAGATTTGCAAATGGAAATGATCAAACAATGAAATGCATAACCTAAACCCAAATCATTCAATACCTCAAAGATGAAAGATGAAATTCTCCATTGCTTTGATATGTTGGTTGCTTGATTCTACAACATAACATTGATAAGGAGATAAATGATGGATGATTGATGGTTGATAGATGCAAGCTAGATAGATGAAAGAGGATGGACGATGGCTTGAGATGAAAATTTGGCCAAGTGAGGTTGCATGAAGAAGAATCCCTAAATCTCCTCTAATCTCCTTTCTAATCTCAAATGGCTCAAGAAAGGCTTTCTTTATAGGAAAGGATTGGTTCAAATGGATGGTTAGGATCAATTAGGGCTTTAGATGAAATGGATGGATAGGATGAAGTTAGGTTTCCTTGCACATTAAGAAATTGTAGTCATGTGACATGTGTAAGGAGAAGGATAGGGCTCATGTGTGACTATGTACACAAATACTAAAATTAGGTCCCATTAGTTGTGCATGTGAAGGATTTTAAATAAAAGTTGTACTACCACACATGATTGAATTGAGAGGTGGACAAGTGTTAAAATGTGGTGAAAGGTGAGGACTTAATTCAAATATTTTATTTGAATTAGTTGGGATATGTGAGGGAAATTAATTAGATAAATAAAATCTATTTAATTAATTGGGTAGATGAATAGGATGGGATAAGATATGATGTGGGAATTAATTAAATAAATAAAATTTATTTAATTAATTAGGATGATGGGATTAAGGATAGGATTATGAATGGGAAATTAATTAAATAAATAAAATTTATTTAATTAATTGGCTAATGGATAAGTGGGATTAAGAGTGGGATTTAGGACAAAATAGCTTATGATGTCTAGGATAATGGTTTAACAAGGTGTTGCAAGACATGGACAAATTTGGGACAAATTTGGGTGTCTACAACCTCTAGTACTATATTTGAAATAAAACATTTTGGGAAAGGGAAAATTAGTTTATGGTATTGGGAAACTACCTCAATCAAACTTTTATTTGGCTTATTTCAACCTCAAAAGTAGCACATATATTTTGGTTGTGTATGAGTTCTTAAGTGGAGTGATTGGAGTGGCATATGAAGAGATTTAGTGTTGAAGAAATGAAATTTTAATAGGATGTCTACACTAATGTGGTGTGTAAAAGTAGATGGATGAAAATATGCAAAAGGGGAAATTGTTGGAAGAAGAAAAGGATTGAGATCTAAGAAGGAAGAGGATGTAAATAAAATTTTATAAGAGGATGCTAGGAAGAAGAAAAGGGTTGAGATCTAGGGCATTGATGGGAAAGGAAACTCAAAGAAGAGGACACCATAATGTGTATGCAAACTACTTAACTTTAATTTCTCTATCAAAGACACAATATGCTTCCTTGAATTCAATCCCTTCCTTTACCCTCTTTGCTTCAAACCTAAATCTAGTAAACACATCTTCTAGGACTACATTTTAGCTAAACAAACAAGAGCTAGTATGGATAATGATCTCCATACTATCTTTAGCTATAAGTTCTTAAAAGAAGCTCTATTAAAAATGGTGTGAATTATAATGTAGCCTCTAAAACATTTTGACATAATATTAATCATTTGCAAAACAAATGTTGTACTATTACCTTTAATAATTGTTTTCCTCTTCTAAATATTTCCATTCAAAGGATTTACACTAACCTTATTCTTTAATTGGAAACTCTTTCTAATCTTTTACAAGATTTGAATTCACTACAAACCAACAAAGAAATTCTTCAAAAGATACATATCCAAAATCAAACTAAGAAGTTGGAAATTTTATAAAGTTTATGCAAACAACATATAACTATCAATCTATTATCTAATTTCATGTAACTAGACTTCATTATTAAAAAAAAATGAATACTTAATGCTCATCCTCTATAACATGTCATCTCACATGATCCAAAATAATAACTATAATTAACCATCTTAACTTAGAGTAAGAATACATCATGATTAACATAATCACAGTTAAGAAAAAATGAATTGATATCATCATGATAATTATGCATGTTATTCTTTTCCAGAACATAACAAAACTTAGAATTAAAATATCCAAGGATAAATCATTAGTGAATAACCTTCACTATACATGTACAAAGCTATGCTCAAGGCATCAAATATAGAAATATACATAATATCTGACTATCAAGTCATTTTAAGAAAAATATTGTATCTAGAACTTTGACATAAATCTTCATAAGCCTCAACTTGTCTTCTTCTTTGGAAGGAGAGCATCACCTGAGTGGTTTTCCTCCAACCACAGACCATTGGTCCCCCACACAACTTCCTACCTGGAAGTGGCCCTACCCTTCACGGAGGGTATAGATGTAAGGAACCATTAGGCTTGCCATATGAGTATCTGGTGTTGTGTCCTTCATAATTTCTCATGGTCATACAACTATAGGTCCACTCTAGCTATACTTGACACTATTGGAAACATTATGCCATCTAAATCAATGTGGACTGACAATGCACGCATATATGGATGCATTACTTTGGCCAAATATTTATAGACAAATGTTTCACAATGAACGTTGTCATATGTCCACTACCTCAACTCAACTTAGAAGATGTCACATCCTACAACAATCATAGTTTGATCTCTTTATATCTAGAAAAGATAGGTTCAGTTCATTCTTAGTCCAACTCTAGGACAAACAACTCCTGTCTTAAGAGTTCATTTAGTTATGTTACGTTTTTTTCACAATGTGGAATATGTGACTCCATGTCACTCTATTCCCTTCTTTTCAAAATGACAATAGTTGAATCATGAACTTTTCAACTTATCACCTTCTAGGTTCATGGTTTCATGTTTTCCTTATCACGAGGTTTACATTTAATTCATGTCATCTAAGACTTATATCATATTAGTCTAGTAAATCGATCTTATTAAAAAGACTCTATCCCAAGTATCCACATGGGTTTTAATATCTTATACTTCATTCATGAAGTAAGGCCATTCGAAAAGAGATGACTTTCATTTATATTAAATGCAAGAGTTTCATACTATTCATAGTATTCATTCTCATAAGTAAATAATTGTCTAGGAGAAATAATTTCTCCAATACCCCTGACACGCACATAAGGCTGCCTACAAATAATACAATTTACCTTTTTATCCAATTTCTCCTTCTTCCATGAGGAGTCAACATATACTTGAAAATACAAAAGATGCATCATAGTTATTATAATAACTATCCTTAACAATTAAGTACTATTATTAGCAGTCTTCTTGGTTGATTATTACATGCCTCATGCACAACCAAGGTTAAACATTAATGATAATGTAATTAAGGCTCAAGTGAGGCTCTCGACCTACTCCAAGATAGAGTACATAATACCCATACAAGCCATTATGGTGTAATGTATCCACAATAATGAGCATAATGTTACATCCACAATTTACAAATTAGATTTAATCAATAACTTGGCATGATAATCAGGAGGATAAGTCATAGTTAATTGATTTGATATTGTAGAAATATCTTATTGAACTTTTGATTATGAAGTAGAAATAGATGTTAAATAGTTTTGTGAATTAAATGATTTATGATTACGAGATTTGATAATGATGCATTGATTGTAATCTTGTGATCTTGAGTGCGACAGGAGAAATGAACGTCCTTCGAAGAAGGAAGGAGAGTATCATCCTAGAGGAAGGGTTAGATGTTGTGAAAATAGAAGTTGACTAGCCATCTGAGGAATCGACTCCTATGTCCTTCTCAAGCATTCATAAGTTGACATGTGTCATGTCTCTTGTCTTTTGTTTCTATGTTCTTGGTTTATTCTTTTGTTGATGAAGTTGTCTTGACAAGTCATGATGCTTGAATGATTTTTTGGGAACATCATTCCTAGTTGAGAGACAACAATATTTAGAGATAAGGAGATCTCTCTTAATTATTTTTATTAGGGTCATTATGTTATTCCTAGTCTTTTGACTAATGGGAATAGTCAATTTTGGGGGAGTATCACTCGACCTTGATAACTGATGTAATTAATGTGAATTCTTTATATGAATATTATCTCTTGTGATAATCCTTTGTCAAGGATGAAACCTCTTAATAGGTTGTTACCTATAGTGATATTATTGTTATTTACTTATTTTGATGATTATATTCGATGGAATATTCATAAGTGGTTTTAGTTTATCAAGAAGATCGACAGGAGCTTTGAGCTCAACCATCCCATTTTGTACAAGGATCAGGCCACCTTTTTAGGGGCACTACCAAGTGGAAAGGTAGTCGGCAGCCAAAATTGACATGTTTGGGATTGGTTACCTTTTGTGTGTTAGGCTCTCCTTTTGAAAAAAAAAGGACATGGGTGAATTGGGTAGAGGATGGTTTCTGGGGGTTTTAGAAAAGAAAGTTGGTGGCATAACTATTTGAGGGAGAATAGTAATAGGAAGAAGCTGTGAGCGGTGAAAAGACTCATTGACTGGGACTGCATTTGGTCTATTGCTTGAATCAATTAAACTAGGAAACATGAAGTTTCTTGTTATTGATTAGAAATCTCAGGCACATGGGCTACAAGGCCATTCTATGCATGTTGTTTATATTTCTTTTGAGTCATGGTTCCACACCAATTAGCTAATCTATCCTTGTTTTTAAATATCATATATGCTATGGTTTGGGAGCCATATGGCTAAACCCTTTTAAGACAACTTTGAGCTATTTTTATGCTCGAAGCCTCATGGACTGAGCTTGTTAGACACAATAACTATTGAAACCATGCTCAAGGCAATGAGCTGAGCTAAAAACATATTTAACTTCTTTGAAACTATACTCAAGGCTGTGAGCCAAGTAGAGAATATATTAAACTTCTTGAAAACTTTCTCAAGGCTATGATCTAAGCTAGGAAACTATGTAATTATTCTTGAGATTACGCTCAGTCAAGCCTTATAAATATTATCTCTTTCTTGAATGAGCCTTGAGTCTTTCGAGTCGATCGTACTATATTGTATGATACATTATGATAACTGGAGCTCAAAGCCATAGTGGCTGAGCATGTATTCTTTTCATATTTGTTTAACCCACCTCGTATGATAACAAGGGCCAAGCCTATGAGCTCTTGAAGGGAATTAAGAATGACTGCATGTGTTAGTTGATAATGGATAGAGTCATACAACTGTAATGATAGTTGCGTAGGCATCAATACTTAGCATGCAATTCCTCAACTATATTAATAACTGTGGAAGCTTTTAATATTATAAACATAGTCCATTGACTGTGATGATTTCCAGGAAGGCAATTGTAAATCGGTGTGTATATAACACCCAAACTAAACCCAGTCATGCTTGCATGAGTAGCTGACAATGAATTACAAATAGAGATGTTAAAACTATTATGAATGTTATATGAATATTCGTTTATGAAGGAGTATGATTTTTATGATCATAGTCTCTACATGAGACAGTTGGGAATAAGTTTGTAAAAGAATATATACTAGTTCTATATGTGACTAAATTATGACTTAATGAATAATGATATGAGATATAAATTCTTTTACTTATTTATAAACTATTGGGTTGGTGAATAACCCCATGAGCTCATTTGGAAAATAAGAGCTATTGACCCTTAAGAAACTAATATATTTTTACTAAGGCAGGGTATGCCTTGAGTATCATGAAATTGACTTCATAATATGTGATGAAATGCTATCGATATGAAAAACATAGGAGACCAAGATGGTCATAAAGTTTGAATTTGAAATGAATTGAATGGAATGAGGTGAAGTGGAGTCACTAGTTCCACATTACAAAAGTAACCTATTTTGTTACAATTAACTTTTGATGGGAGTTGAATGTTCAAGTTTGGACAGTGATTTGAATTGCTCCCACACTCATACTAGACGTAAAGGACAAGGTCATTAAGAACTGACTGTAGGACATAACAACTTATAAGTTGAGTTAGGGTGGTGGACATATGATGACATTCATTTTGTAATGTCTTTGTATGAAAACTTTGGCCAAAGTAATGCATTTGTCTTTGCATGCATTGTTGGTCCATAGTGATCTAGATGGCCTAGTGTCTCCAGTAGTTTCATACAAGTTAGAGTGGATCTATAGTGTGTGACTGTGAGACATTAGGAAGGACACAATACCTATTACTTAGATGGCTATCTAATTAGTTCCAATGTCTAACCTTTCTGTGAAGGGTAGGGCCTCTTCCAGTTAGGAAGATGAGTGGGAGACTGCAGGTCTATGGTTGCAAGAAAAGGACCAGGATGGTGCTCTCCTTCCCAAGCATGAGACAAGCCAAGACTTATGAAGACAAATGTCAATGGTTTCAGATATAGTGTTTGCATTTTGACCAATTGGTCTATTGTAATATAAAAATTTGACAAAGATGACTAGAGCATATATTGTATTGATTAGTGATGGGTAATCACTAAGGATTGTAATGAATTATTAGATTGTAAGCTATGCTATACCTTGATTGATTAACATGCTTAAATGATGGAAAAGAATATGCTTCTTTATATTAATTTTTTTTTAATATTGTAAACCATTCTTAATTAATGACTTATTTAAGTTAATTCTTGAGCTTTACGGAAAGTGACGTTACACACAATTTTCTCATATAGTAATATAGAGAGTTTCAAAGAATGAAAAAACTAGTGTAAGCCCTTGCCATATCAGTTCCCGACTTCTTGCATGTAATTGCAATACATAGGCTCAGCCTTATGGCCTCAGACAACATGCTTATAGACTTTGCATTATAAATGTATAAATGACCTTGAAGGCCTTTAAAGATAACTCCACAGTATATGTGGTATTGTGGTGTTCTCCTAGCAATGGCTACAAAAGAGCCATAGTTTAAACATAGCATTCTCTATGGGAGTGTCTCAATTTAAACATAACATTATTTATGAAGTTTCATAGATAAACAAAACATTGTCTTGAAATATCATAGTTAATACACATCATTGCTATAGTGAAATTTATACACAACATTGCATACAATGAAGTTTACACACAGTATCACTTATGGCCTCGATGGCCCATTTTGATAACATGGTGAGAAAATAATATCACTTCATGTTGACACAATCAACCTCATATAGAATTTAAAGGTAATACCATTACTAGGATTCATACTTGTTAAAGTTTAGTCACTGGGATCACCCTATCCAAGGTCACTTTTGATTATCCTTGAATAGCTCTATCCTGAGCTTGTGGGTTCTCTCTACTTAGCTACAGCCATAGCAAGATTCTTCTACATAAGCCTTCAACTCTATTTCTCTATTCCTGATCTCCCAAAGCATACCATTGAAACACATAACTCAAAACCAAAGGTTTCATTCCCAGTTTTGAATGCATTGAATACAACATAGTTTGCCACCTTTTTTGGTCCACGTAGGGGTAAAACCCCAACTTCACACCCGCGGCCTTTTGGGGCTTCAATAGTCCACTATCCTCCATGATGGAGTGGCATTGTGGATAGGAAATAGGATAAGTTCCACATCGGCCTCCACTCACCCCACAAATCATGGGTGGTGGTCGGCCTAACAATATAAGTTATCTATATTATTAGTAATAAAGGTGGTCGATCATAAGGGCTAGAATAATTATGTTGCAAAAAGTTTCCCTTGCATCTACATGATGTTTAAGGGTAAACAAAATAATCTAAAATTTTATCAAATGACTACATCAACAATAGGGTGGCATAATCAAAATGCAATTTTGGGGTTGAGTACTACTCCCCCTTCATTACCATGTTGACCATAAACAAAATTTAAAAGAAATAATAATAGTCACAAAATACTAGTAGGGAATTGGATAAGGGAGCAAGGAAATACTCGACAACCTAATGAAATCACCCATCGACTAGAATCGATGTGAGAAACGTCGAGATACCTCACCTTGACAAGATGACACTGAAAGAATTGGAAAATGATTAACCAGCTAAGGCATACTCACTCTAAGATTCCTAAGGACTAGCTCTGATACTCAGATGCCAATCTGACCTCTTCCAAACATATATCTCCTCCTCGTGGATGATACACTCCTTCCGTTCTTGGTGGAGGATTCATTCCTGTTTACACTCGAAACCATATAACCATGATCATTGTATCTTCATTTGATTCAAAAATCATTATAATTAAATAATCATATCAACATGTAATCTCAACATTAATTAGTATTCACATAATCAATGATTAAATCTGATATTTTCTACAAATATCTAATCATTAAACTAATATTAATCATCCTGATTACCATACAAAAGAAATATTAACTAAACCATAAGTTGGGGATGAAACATCTTCCACCACATAATATAAGAGTTTATTAGTCCCTGCCTTAGCAGAGGACTATTTTTTTCACTCAACAAAAAGAGCATTATTTTCCTTGGAATTCTGTGCATGTTGAGATTATTAAAGCAATAGCTAAGGTTTGAAATATTTTATTCTTTTCTCCTGATTGATGGTGTTTTCTCATTCAAGCATTATTTTACCCGTAGTATTTTATTCTACACTGTATTTCATTCTTAGAATGTAGAAAAATTTAATCAAACTTTAATGTTTTGCATGGAATTATGTGTGTCATTGTGTCCATTGGAGGGTTTGGGCAATGGCAAGTGTCCTACAAAAATACATGTGTTGTGTTTGGTCAAAAGAACGTGTTGTGTTGTTGTTGGGTGGAGAAGATTTGGGTGGGTTTTTTTTTTAATCTCTTCCATGCATTTTTTCCTTTGTGCTTAGGGTTTTGTTTTCTCCAGAAATGGTGCTTGTGGAACTTTTAGAGTATTACAGTTATCAATGGTAGTTTCAGGAAGTATATTTTATTGAATTTACCTTTAATATAGGCAAACTTGGAATTTTTCATTTCCTTGTATTAGTTGTTGAGGGGGTTAAGGGGAAAGAAAGAAGCTAGAGGATTCTTTTCACTTTTAGAAGTCAAATTTGAGAGTATTGAGAAAAAAAATGAGATTTGAGTAGATTGGCAAATACATCCTGAGTTTGTGAGAAATTTGTAGTTATAGTACTAAATTTGAGTAGACTGAAATAAACCTCAAAATTTTGTGTTTTTAGTACTAATCTATGAGTAGGTTGTGCAAAAAATCTCTGTTAAAACTTTTCATTTTTTTTTACTAATTTTGAGTAGATTGCCCTAAGAAATTGAAGTATGGGCTTGTGGAAATTTTGCATTTTGTTGCACTGCAATTTGAGTATCTTGAGGAGAAAGAGTATGAGCCAACATTGTTGCTATAGATTTGAGTAGGCTGCAAATCTTTTGAAGGCTCTATAGATTTTGAGCACTAATTTGGGGGCATAATTTGAAGCGTTTAGCTTAATTTTGTTCGTTCGGCAAAGGAAAAGATTCTGAGATATGAGAAGTTTAGATGAGAACATTTCAAAAACAAATTTATGATAAGCCAGACATGTTTTTACCAGATAATTTTTTACAGTGTCTGATAATTGAATTCTTGGCCAATAAAAATAACATTTAGAATAAAACAAATAGGCCTACCTCAAAATAAAAACTGTATATTTCATCCAGGATTATTTTTATATTATTAACATAATATTTAGTAGGGAATATTCATTAAAAAACTTGCATATTTCTTTGCTACAATTTTTAATATTCAAAGAGAGTTTAAATGTTGTTGACTATTTACTATTGTTTTCATTTCCTATCATTAATTTGATCTATGCTTCCATATCAAATTATTTTTTCAATTTCATTTACCCTTACCTTTTAAGATTTGATGCAAGGATGCTAATACATTTAGACTTATTGTCTTTGTTTTGGTAATATGTACCATCACCTGGTGGATTTTTTGCTTTGCAGTTGTGAAACGGTAACAATTTCACACTATAATTCTTCTCTGCATATTTGAATTTTCATTTGTTTTCTTTTTTGTAATTCATATGTTGTCAAGGGTTCAATTCACCATTAAATACTAAATGACTTCTGATTTTTAATGTTCTCAACTAACTTTACACTACTTGGAAAAGGACCAACTAAACAACATGAAATTGAAGACAAGGTATTGATAATTTAGAGCTCTTGGCTGTTCAATTTGTAATATCTCTACAAATGTAGTGAATTTACTTTAAAAAAATTGTCCTATAAGTGAAATTTCTAGGCAAAGTCAAGGGGGAGAAGTCCCACTAGTGAGATGTTTGGCTTATAGAGCCCACAATGTTCCTCCTTGGAGGCATTTTGATTGGTTAGGCTTGGTTCATACTTTGGGTAGCATGTAGGGCCAACTTAGCCCAACTTGATTATAGGAGGAGGAACTGGGGTTTGCTTGGTGTCAATGAGCATATTTGATTGTGTGTATGATCTTGTGTGGTGAGATGTGCTGACAATATAGCGTAGGGTGATCTTTAGACAAGAGTATATCCTCTAGATTAGATGTAATGAATGGTTGTATATGCTTTGGAGATTAGATGTAATTAATGGTTGTTTTTTAACTCAATTGTAATGCAATCTCCACTCCAAGAAAAAAGATTTATGAATTTTTTTCCCTCTTTGCCATGTATTTTGGATTAGTTATAACATGGTTTTTTGGATTATATTTTAGACGTTAAAAGGATTAATTGAGTAGTTACCAGTATAAGGGATGGATTACTTCTCATTTTTTTCCTGGAGGCATTCCATTTATTATTGGTTTACAATGACTGAGATTTGCTTCAAATTTATATTTGATTAGAGAAACAAATTTTTATATGTATTTTTATTTGGTGACTCGGGGGAATCCCCTCAACCTAGCCCAATGACCCAACCCTCCTTACCTTGGTCTTAGAAGCTGCCAAGTTGGGGATGAGAGGGGGCAAGATAGGGCGAGACTAATCTCGTAGGGATGCACACAACTATTGTGAGACTAATCCCATGGGGATACATGCAACCACCCATAAGCAACATGCATTAGTTAAGTCTGGGCCTTGGAGTCAAACCCAGTGTTGAAGGAACAACATAAATGAGAGTGGGGGGGTGAATCAATTGTATAAAACTTTAACAATAATTGATCAATTTTCCAAACATATTAAGTTGCTTTAACCACTTAATCTGATATGAAAAATGAGCATGAAAAGCATAAACAAAACTTAAGCATATCAACACCATTCACACATGAATACTAGATTTTTACATGGAAAACCCTTAGAAAGGGAAAAACCACGATGAGTGTTAGCTCACCATATAATGTAGTAAAAATATCAAATATAAAAGAGGCTCATTGCCCAAATGAATGCTCACTACAGGAATGGTTCACTACCAATGGGTGGCTCACTACCAAAGGGTGAACTGATATAGTAGCATCTACAGCATGTTTGAGTTTAGTTCCATTGAAGAACAATGTATCTTTCTTGCTCTACCTTTACAATACACACACACCTTAACTTCGCATCTTCGCACCATCACACACTTAAACACTAATTCATTACATGTATTTATACAATTCATGAACCTTGGAATGTACATCAAGGCTAGCATTACAATCATCAACCATTGGAACAATCTCCAAGATCGACATATGTATACATATATCAAATTAGGACTACACCTAAATAATCTTGCAGAATAAGTGAATAAAGGAGGAACATTTCACACCTTAACACAGACTCAATTACATCTTCACACACTTCTACAATTCAAGAGATTCAACTGCAAAGAGTGTTAACCATCTAGGTTGGCCAAATAGGTGCAATCAGCAAGAACACTTGAACACACAGTTCCATGATCTTCATTGCATCTTGCGGATTAATCACATGCCTTCAATGCATTTAGGGGACATCTATGAGCATCATAGAATCATTTGGAGACTAGAAAATACAACTACATCAAATCCCAACTTGTTTCACCTAGAGATGGATCACAGACTATTCTCAATTAGACATTGTCAAACTCTGCTAATCAAAAACTTACTTTTCAGTGCACCAAATCACAAATTCTTTGTAATGAAGATAGATAAGGACCTTGTAAGCTTAATTCCAAGACCACATGACCAAAGAACATACTATAGAGGAATGTGGAGAAAAATACTTCCTCCCTATCACACTGCAAACTTTGTCAAACACAGTCTTCACACTGGTGATGGAACTTTTTCTGTACAATGATCCGGACCACCAAATTCTAGATTTAGCATATTCAAACACTTCTTTAATTCATATTCAAATCTCATACTTTAGTCTTCAACATAGGAAATATCGAGAGCAAAATACTCAGAGATAGTGTTCTTCAATCTCTTAACAAACAACAATCCTAGAAGATATAGTTTACACAAATGACAACACAGATATGTTGACATCAATGACAACACCAATTAGTGCATAATTGCAACAATCTCCCGCTTTATCATTGATGGCAACATATGATGTGAAAAAACATGTTCTACCATCAAGACATAGTTCTGCACTCTTACTCCCCCTGCATTTTTCACATGATTTCTTTCCCCCTTTGACATCAATGGAAAAGGGATTCACATATTCTTTACTACACATACTTGCACACTTGTTCTCTAATCATATTGGAATCATTCTTTACTCCCCTAACTGCAATAATCATCTCAAATCACTACCTTCTCCCCTGAAGGGTAATCCCCTAAATCAGTTGAGAAGAAAATATTCTTTGAGGCACACTAGACTAATACATTTCCTTATGGACCTAGTTCAATGAAGGAGGGGTAATAATGCCTAACCTTTCCTAGAGATACTCAAATGTGTCCTTGGAAAGTTCCTTAGTAAATATATCGGCAACATGATCCTTTGTAGGCACATACTCAAGCTTTACATCATTCTCTACAACTTTCTATCTTAAAAAGTGATATTTGATTGAAATGTGTTTTGTCTTTGAATGCATCACTAGATTCTTTGAATTATTTATGGCACTTGTGTTATCACAAAGAATAGGGATTGGCTCCACATACTCAACTTTGATATCTTTCGAGGTTTGTTTCATCTACAACACTTGAGTACAACATGTTACTGCAACAATATATTCTACCTTTGTAGTAGATAAGGAGACTGATTCTTATTTCTCACTATGTCAGGACACTGCCCTATCTCCAAGAAAGAATACACCTCCACTTGTGCTTTTCCTTTCATCAATACAACTGGCCCAATCTGCATCTATATAGGCACTTAGGGAGAAGTCATTATTCTTTGGATACCATAGACCATGATCCAGAGTACCTTTCAAGTACCTAAAAATCCTTTTCACTGCCACAACATGTGATTCTATGGGATTTGATTGAAATCTAGCCACAAGACAAACTGCATGCATGATATTCGGTCTAGTGGCAGTTAGATAAACTAGTCCTCCAATCATTGACCTATACTTGCTCTAATCAGTCTTAGGAGATTCAGAAAGGAAGATTTCACATCCATTTGGTACACCTTGAAATCCATATGTGCAACAAAAGCCAAAAATAGTCTAATGGCTTCTAGTTTAGCCACTAAAGAAAAAGTCTCCTCATAGTCTATCCCTTCCACTTATGAGTAGCCTTTGCACACAAGTCTTTCTTTGTTTCTCACAACTTCTCCAACCTCATTCAATTTGTTCCAATAAACCCACTTTGTTCCAATCATATTCTTGTTTGTAGGTCTAAGGACAAGTTCCCAAGTCTTGTCCTTCTCAATCTACATTAATTCTTCTTCTGTTGCCTTGACCCAATGTTCATCATTGCAAGCTTCATTTACTATTGTAGGTTCCACCTTTGAAAGTAGACAGGGATTTACTTGTTTTTCTGTAGCTCTCCTTCTTGTCAATACTCCTTTCATTTTATCACCTATAATCTAATCTTTAGAATGATCTCTTTGTACATACTTGGGAGTTTTTGGAATTCTTTTAGGAGCATCTTCTTGATTTTCTTCTTCTTCAGGAGACTTATTTTTTAGTCTGAACTTCCTTTTCTTTTCCTTTTTCTACCTTCTCTATGACAACAGGTTCATCTAATTCATACCCATCCAATTGAAGGTCTTCATCTATCTTTACATTTACACTTTCAATGATCTTTTTCAGTCTTTTATTATAGCACTGGTAAGCTTTACTCTTGATTGAGTAACCTAGGAATATGCCTTCATTACAACTAGCATCAAACTTCCCTACTTCTTCATCTCTTTTGATATAGCATTTTCTTCCAAACACTTTGAAATATTAGACTATAGGAGTCTTACCATACCAAAGTTCATAAGGTGTCTTGGTCTCTTTTTATCTAACCTGCACTCTGTTTTGAATATAAACAATAGTGTGTATTGCTTATTTCTAGTACACTTTTGGTAGGTCTGCTTCCTTGATAATTTTTCTAGAAGCTTCTTGAATAGTTCTATTCTTTCTTTCAACCACTCCATTTTGTTGAGGAGTCCGGGAGGTAGACAAATGTCTTTTTACTCCATGTTCTTCCCGGAAAGCATTGAACTCATTTGAAGTAAATTCACCTCGTCTATCAGACCTTAAGCACTTGATTTTTAGATCCAATTCATTTTCAACCATAGCTTTGAAAGTTTTCAACTTGTCTAGGGCTTCATGATTTTTCTCTAAGGAAAGTAACCCAAGTCATTCTTGAAAAATCATCAATAAGAAGCATGAAATAGCTTTCACCTTGCAAACTTCTTACTCTTGTAGGACCACAAAGGTCTGTATGCACCAACTCTAATAGACTGATAGAAAATTATTCTTTTCTTTTGAAGATTGTAAGAGATCTTCCCCAATTTACACTCTTTACATGTAATATTGGCAGACTTCACATTCTTAGGTAGATCTCTTACAATCTGAGCAATACTTATTTTCACCAGATTATCAAAGTTGATGTGACCCATTCTTCTATGCCATAGCCAAATTTCATCTATCTTAGCCAGCAAACAACAATTGTCAGAGCCTTTCTAGTGATAAAAATTACTATGAGTCTTTTTACCAGCAGCAATTATGGTTCTAGAGCTTTTTCTTATCTCACATCCTCTATCCTTGAACACAAGATTATATCATTTGTTGTACATTTGTCCAACACTTAGAAGGTTATACTTAAATCCCTTAAAATAAAGAACATTATCTGTATTATGCTTTCCATCAAAAGTAATTGATCATTTTCCACAAACCTTACCACCTACATCATCTCCAAATTTTGCCAGTCCTCTATCATACTTTTCAAACTTGAAAAGCTTACTTTTGTCTCCAGTCATCTAATTTGAACATCCACTGTCAATGATCCATTCATCTTCCTTTTCAGCATGAAATGCTAACAACTCTTCTAGACTTCTATTCTTCACATAGCTAGCAAAGTTAGTAGAAATAGGTTCTTCTCTAAGTGCAATAAACAAGCATTCACTACTATTACCATCATCATAACTATCATCATCTCTAACATAGTAACTCTTTTTTACCATCTTTCCTTTACTTTCATTGAATTTTAAGGCTCTTTTAGGACATCTTGAAGTATAGTGACCAATTTTTCCACAATTGAAACATTTGAAGGGTAACTTACCTTTGAATTTTTCTTTGCTAGCTCTTTGTATTCTACTTACAAAATTTTCCTCAAGTTCTAAAAAATCTTATTCATCCGATTCCACAACATACTTCTCTGATCTAAAATTTTTTTCTTCCTTGGCCTTGAAAGTAGTCTCAATTTTCACAGGACCATTAGTAGTACCAAATTCCCTTATTACAAAGGTAGATAGTTTACCAAACAATTGATCTTTTGTAAGTTTACCTGACTCAAGCAATTCTTCAATGGAAGATACCTTGTGACAATAGGACTTTGGAAGAGTTCTATGCATTTTATCAATAACATCTTCATCTTCTAACTTTCCATCAATGTCCTTGATGCCGCTAACAACTTCATCAATCTTCTGTATATAATTTGATATGTTATCATCTTCAAACATTTGCATGGTTCCATATGTGGTCTTTAAATTTTGCAACTTAACTTTCTTAATAGATGCATCACCTTCATAAACATTCTTCAATTTTTCCTAAATTTCATGAGCAGTTGTAAGATCCACCATTTTAGCCATTTCAACATTTGATAAAGCATTTAATAGATTATTTTTAGCTTTGTGATTCAATTCAAACTCATTGATTTCTTCTTCAGTCTTTAGACTATTTTTAGGAACTTCATATTTCATTTTGACAATCATCTAGACACTGTAACTTATGGAAATAAGATAACTTTCCATTCGTACCTTCCAGTATGCATAGTCAATTCCATCAAACTGAGGTATATCCTTTTTGTGTGCCATCCCAGATCTACCTTAAGATGTTAGACATTCTTCCAAGGAACCAGCTCTGATAGCAATTCTTGAAGGCACAACACAACTAAGAGGGGGGGTGGTGAATCAGTTGTAAAAAACTTTAACAATAATTGATAAATTTTCCAAACATATTAACTTTCTTTAACCACTTAATTTGATATGAAAAATAAGCATGAAAAGAAGAAAAAAACTTAAGCATATCAACACCATTCACACATGAACACTCGATTTTTATGTGGAAAACCCTTAGAAAGGGAAAACCCACAATGAGTGTTAGCTCACAATATAATGTAGTAACAATATCTAATATCAAAGAGGCTCACTACCAAGAGGGCTCGCTGCTTAAATAAATGCTCACTGCAAGAAGGGCTCACTGCCAGTGGGTGGCTCACTGCTAGTGGGTGAGTCACTACCAAAGGGTGAACTGATATAGTAGTATCTACAACATGCTTGAGTTCAGTTCCATTGAAGTGCAATGTATCTCTCCTACTCTACCTTTACAACACACACACACCTTAACTTCACATCTTTGCACCATCACACACTTAAACACTAATTCATTACATGTATTTATACAATTCATCAACCTTGGAATGTACATTAAGGTCAGCATTACAATCATCAACCATTGGAACAATCTCCAAGGTCGGCATACAAACATACATACATCAAATTAGGACTAGATCTAATCAATCTTAGAAACTAAGTCAATAAAGGAGGAACACTTCATGCCTTAACACAGACTCAATTACATTTTCACACGCTTCTACAATTCAAGGGATTCATGTACAAAGAGTGTTAATCATCCAGGTCAGCCAGATAGGTGCAATCACCAATAAGACTTGAACACATGCTTCCACGATCTTCATTGCAGCTTGCAGATTGATCACATGCCTTCAATGCATTCAGGGGACATCTACAACCATCATAGAATCATTTGGAGACTAGCAAATCTAGCCACAATAGGTCTCAACTTGTTTCACTTGGAGATGGATCACAGACTGTTCTCAATTAGACACTATCAAACTCTGCTTATCAGAAACTTCCTTTCTAGTGCACCAAATCACAAATTCTTTGTAATGAAGATATCTAAGGACTTTGTAAGCTTAAGTCCAGGACCACAAGACCAATGAACATACTATGGAGAAATGCAGAGCAAAATACTTCCTCCTTGTCACACTGCAAACTCTATCAGACATAGTCTTCACACTGGTGAATAGAACTTTTTCTGTACAACGATATGGACCACCAAGTTCTATATTTAGCATCTTCAAACACTTCTTTAATTCGTATTGAAGTCTCATACTCTGGTCTTTAACATAGGAAATATGTGGACCAAAATACTCAGACAGTGTTTTTCAATCCCTTTACAAACAACAATGCTAGAAGATATAGTTGACACAAATGACAACACAAATATGTTCACATCAATGACAACACAATTAGCACATACTTGTAACATCCAAGACCTTGGGGAGCAAACCCAAGACTCGAGCCAACTATGCTACCATTGGGGGCTTCATTTCTATTTTATTTTAATTGTAAGATAGTTCTTCGGATGTTTTAAATTTTGGATAGATGGTTATACTTAATGATACTTTAAAGACATTACCATAAATCTACTATGACTTAGAAGCAACTGAAAAACTTATTACAGGTTATTTATTTTTCTTTGCAAGTAAATCATGGGCAATTTATGCATTACATTAGCTTGGCAAATCTAGGCTAATCTTATTGGTCACCTTAAACATGGGGTAGGTTGTTCTAGTGTACCTCTCAGTCATCCTTTGTAAATATTGGATGATGTATGTGTCACATTTAACATGATATGACTATAGGGAGTGCTTGAGTGTATCTCATAATCATTATGCCATAACCTTCCTATATATCTAATAGAGTTATGGATTACCATAATGCCATGTAGGGACTTTAAACTTGAGTCATGCACTTACAATTGTCTCCCATTACCATTACGCTACAACTTATTGAACAATTAGTGAGTTTTTTAATTAATTTTATGGAATCTTCATAGATTGTATTCTTAGTTTTGCAGAGACTTTTAAAAATTGATAGTAGTTTGCTTCTTTATTATGTGTAGGTTGTGTGGATCGCAAGGGCCAACCAAGGAATTGGTATTCCATTGAACAATTTATCCTTCCTTTGTTTTTTCTGTTATATCTTACATTTTAGAGTTAGGAGGCATGCTACTTAGAATCAAGTCAAAAGAAGAAATATTAAAAAAAAAATGTTATCCATACTATAAATGTTTCTTTTTAGACATAAGATACTAATTTATGTAAACATAATGAGCTATTTTGTTTGAAAGCTCGTCTATACAATATTAAGTTGGAGAGTTGCAGTCCGAGGTTCTTATAAGTGTTCCACTTTGCTATGTGAAAGGGGCCACTTTTTTGAAAAGGACCACATAATAGTTGAAGAGTGGTCAATTTTTGTATACTCCTCTAGTTATAGATTGGGAATCTCCTCCATCTTTAGGTATGTTCAATCAATGTTGAATATTAATTCCTCAAATTTGCAGTCGCAAGTTCTCCCAAGTCCTCAACTTTAATGTAATTTTTGTGTAGTTGTGCTGATTATAGCCTTAAGTGTACAGACACCAACTTATTCAATTCTTATTTAGTTGTGCATCTTGTGAATGGATGTATGTTATATTGGGTTCTCCTTAGAGAAGTCTTTTCAGCATTACTCAATTGGATTTGCTGGTACAATCCAGATCTTGACATCCAACTTATTCTAGTTTTTGTAGATTTGTATGTTCTAGATGTACTACATCAAATTGGGTTTTACAATCCATGTGATAGGTGTGCAGGTGCTTCGACTTTCTGCTAGGTTTTCGTGTTATAGATACAGTGCATTACAGTCGATTCTCCCTTAGTAAAGTCCTTCTATTTTTTCATTTTATAGATGCAAAACATTACAGTGGATTCTCCCCTAGTAAATTCTTACCTCCATTAACCAATTTGGATTTGCAAGTGCAATCCATATCTTAGCTGTGTTGTTGCCCAACTGATAATGTTAGTATGTAGTTTGTCCCTGTGGATGCAGACATGCTAAAAAGAATCAGAGAGAAATACAAATGCATACTTCCTTTGGTAACAAATAACATCTCAAAGCTACTATAGGCATGAGGATACGCTACCATGTATGCTAGCGAGTTTTTTAACAGAAATCATGGATCTCAGACGTTACTTATGTTGTATGACTGAATAAGAATTAAATCATCAAATCTGATTTATCCAGTTGGTTTTAATGGGTGATAAATAAATGAACTAATTAACTCATTCATATATGTGACATATTGATGATGTTACCACTTCAAAAGAATGCTATAAGAACAGTTACAATATAGGTGAAATGCTTTACTTGTGAACTATATTGAGGAAGAAAATGGAAAATATATGCATGTAGATTCTTATTGTGATTGTTTTACAGATCCTTCAATTCAAGTAATTGTAAATTTGTAAGTATGGATTGAATATCTCAACAAACAATTTCCTCTTGTGGGTATATTAGGAGAGGCTCTTGCAAACGAGTTTGCCGGTTTCGGAGCCAAGCTTATTCTACCAGCATGGCGGGAAGTGGAATTAGAATGTGTGAAAGCAGGACTATGGGGGTAAATTAACTATAAAATATTCAACTAAAGCTTGGAAAACTTCTACAGTATTGCCATAACTTTACCGGTTGTTAGGACTATTCCAGGTTAATCATGGGAACAGGCAACAAAGACCTGTGAAGTTGGTTCTGTGCAAATGTTAAAACACTTTTTTTTTTTAAAATCCATTTGCAGGGAAAAATTCACCCAATGGAGTGATCATACTACCCATGGACCTGGCAGCGGGTAAATATGCAATTCAGAGAGCGGAATCTTTTTTCGGTGGTTCTGGTGTTTATTATATGGTCCATAATGCGGCCCATGAATGCCCTGTATGTAGAAGACTCTTCAGTGAAACTGTGAAATTAAATCTAATCCTAGTACTCTAAGAATCTAGACTGTATTCAAACACATTTAACTTTTTCGGTGTATATAGTCACTATATGATTTATTCTTAAATTTTGAAGAAGAGATACTTTCTTCACATGTTTTGTTAGCGATCGTTCTACTTATGCCTATCAATTGTTTTACATATATTCTAAACAAAAATTATAGAAACTCAAATTGTTTGAGGATAAACAATTGAAAAATCTACAAGTAAACAGATATATCCACGATTCTCTTAATATCCAATAGGTTTTTTCAATTAAACGTAATTTAACTTTTAAACATATCTGTTTTTTCTCTCTTCTCTTGCTCTATGGCAGGGACTTCTGCTGCGCAGCTCCATAAATTGACGAAAAGTCTGACGCATATTTGATTTAATATAATTATTTAATAATTCAAATGATATTCCGAGCTAACACACTCTATGTAAATGTCATCCACTTTCAGAGTTGAACCGGTCAAACAGCTAATGGCATTTTTCTATTTCATTCACAACAAAAAATGTTAAATATAGGAAAACTTTTCATTGGCCAGAATTTACCATTAAATATTGAAGTGGATGACATTTAAGATCAGCCGAGCTAACATAATATTATCCTTGCTCTTAAAGCAAAGCATATATAGTCCATGCCAAAAAAGCACAGGCATAAAAACAGTGACTTTCCTGCATAACAACATTGCGAAAATAAAAATATACCATGAGAAAGGATAGAGTATATAAGTGGTCTTCTGCCATTAGTCCTCCAATAAATGGCTGTCCTTCAACCAGAGCTTACAGTCATAGACAGAGCAGAAGGCCTGCAAACATGTGAGAACCAAGAGTATGAGCGCAGCCAGTAAAGACAGACACGGCCATGAACTAAATATGTATTTCTTCACGTATTCCACCATGGCGACGCTCCATGTCCGCTTATAATAGCGATTCAGGTTCGTAATAACTTTATCTAAATGCTTGACTTTTGACAATTTCACACATTTCCCCATGCCGTTCCACAGGCTTGCCACTTTCCCATCGCTTTCCAGATGATTGATAATGATTCCGCTGTGTCTCAGCAGCCGAACATCTTCATCTGTGTCGATGATGCCGTTCATGAAATCAATGTAGCGAATGAAGATGAACTCACCGGGCGCAGCCGAAGCTTCGAACGCCACCAGATTTCTGAGAATCACTTCTGTGTTTGTATCCAATCTCATTTTGGGCAGATAAAGCGTGGCAGTCGCCCTGTCGAAGCGAATTGTGGTGAGGTCTCCGTCGGTGGGACGGAACTTCACTCCTGCAAAATATAGATCGGCAACAGAGGGAATGGTCAGCTCGTCCCGTGTAGGGGGAATCTCCACGGAGGAGCTTCCTTCTTCCTCCTCTGCTTTGTCAGATCCGAAAAGAAAAGAAAAGTACTCCTTCAATAGGCGCAGCACCGGCAGCTTACTCATAACAGACAGGAGGCGGATGGGCATTTTCATCACGAACTCGAGGATGTGCAATAAACGAAGAGCCCTCCATACACAAGTGAATTCTTGTGGGACGCTTGGTTTGTCGGGCGGAGGCGGCAGCTCGAATTCTTGTGTGACGTTGAGATCATCTTGGCCCCGAAACAGGACAAGAGAAAAATAGAGCGCCTCCAGTATGTGACTCCTCTCTCTTATACGCAGCCTTGAACTATCAGGCAAGTTGAAAAAAAAAGGCGAGAATTTCATAAAAATAAGTCTTACCAGGTTGCAGAGCCTCTCTTCTGCCATTTTTTGTGAGCCTAGCTGCATCTCCAACAGCTTCTGCAAAAGGAATAACGGCATCTGATTTTCCAGCATCATCCCGTCTTTCATTATGATGTTGTGGGTAGCCCTTCTCCCAAATGGATCTAAAATTTTTGCCAGTTGATTCCCTTCTGAAAAAGCTTCGTCAGGCTGTTGTTCGACGAATTGCAAGCACTCCAGCACAAAGCAGGCGTCCAAAGCCATGAGCCATGCCAGCACTTCGCCGTTGTAGTCGAGGTATTTGTGATAGAAACTACGAATTCGGCCCTCGTAGTTGCGTACTTCTTTGACGACGGAGTCGAAGCTGTGCCCGTTGATTCTTTTCTGGAATTGCCGAGCAGCAGCGAGCTTGTATCTCTCCATTTCGTTCAGCTCGGATCTCCAATGGTGATATGGCCCGATAGAAACACACTGGGGAGTGTATGCTTCCGGCTTCGCTGCCAACATTTCCTTGGGCACATTGAATACAGAGATGCATTCTTCTTCTTCTTCTTCTTCCTCTCTCTGCAGATTATCCCTCACTTGAATGATCCAGAGATCTGGATCATTTTTTGCTTGAACTGCATCCTTCGATTCCATGATTCCTAGATGAAGAACAATTTAATGAATCAGGCAATACAGAAATGAAGCATAAAAGCAAAACCCGGTCACATGCGAGACAATGCGTTGGAGAGTGATATATGCAGTTTCAGCATTTACTTCCTGGAATTACCTTTAGATCTCTTCATAGTGTAACAAAAGATTTAAATCGAGTTAAATCCATTTTAGCCCCTTGTATGAATTCACGTGAAAGGACATTGCTTTCTTGGACAGCAATGTGTTCAAATCGAGTTGAACTCCAATTTTTGTTCTTTCTCGAGAAGTTTCCATTGTGCACGATTTTAAAAGGTTCCTTGTCTCTTTCTTTCTAAAAATCCTTTCAATTGAATGGTACGTTACGAGTTCACCGGTGTTATTAAGCAGGAACTTTAGTACAGCGAGTATTATGATATAGAAAAAATAAGATTTATTAAATAATACAAATTAATGTAGAGAAAAGTATGTAATTATATATTTTTAAAAACAATTTATAAGTATCAATAATTAAATATTTTTTATGTTGTACTTGTCATAAAATTTCAATAATTTAATAAAAATAATCTAATTCCAATTGCAAGATAATTCTACTATCTCATAAAACTTATCTGTATTCGAAAACCTACTTAATCAAATTGAATTCCAATTTTACTTCCATATCTCATTCAACACAGAGGATACAAATACGGATGATAATTCTTGTACTCTTCTTGCAATCAATGCACCATCAAAAAACCACAAAACAAACAGATAATGCAATCAGTAGTATGTGCCACACATTTTAAAATAGTCATTAACTACAATTTACTTGAAAAATATCTTTGAAATAGTAAAAATAAAAAGGAGAAGTGTAAGAATTTTCATTTTAGTAAAAAATGGTAAAGCTTTAACTAAGTATAAAAGGTGGTAGGACCTCAACCAAGTGAAAGATTACGACAATGTAGAAGGATTCATAAAGCTTCATTCAATACAAGAATGACTATGACCTTGAATGCATATGCCAAAAAACTTTTCAAGTAATTCTACCACCACACAATTTCTTAGGGTCATGCTAGAGAAAACCACATAGTCTTATATAGAGATCCAATTAAGGATGTAAATCCAAGGCTCTAAGATCACCCACTAGGATACCTTAGAGAGAGATCTCAAGAATGAATCATGATAGGCCAAGTAGAATTAGCTTGGTGAAGATGATGGAAGAAGTTGTATCTAGGTTTGTTAGGATAAGATCAAGGTTCATCATGTACATTTTATGGCTACACCATGCCATGTACCAACCAAGTTAACTGTAGGGCATAAGAGACCCATGGATAGATCAATGAAGCTTGGTCTTGATACTAATCAATAGAAAATTAATCACAATAGGTACCTTTGGGAAATGTTTATTAATAGATAGACATAGAGTATTAGGGCTTAATGTCAACCTGGGGCATCCTTAGATAAGGTAGGAAATGTTTATTAATAGGAAGGCATAGAGGACCAAGGTTCATTATCAATGTGGGCTTTCCTAGATAAGGAAATATCAGTGCACATGAGTTTATAATGGGGTATTTAATATTAGAAGAGAAATAGTAAAATATGTCTCTAGGTATTATATTAATGTTTTTCATAGGTATTGGATCTACTTGAGAGTGGAAGTGGTTGGGGGTTAGGTCTAAAGGATAGCAACTTGGGTAATAATTATAAATATAAACTTACATCTTCCCTATTTTTATATTTCATAAAGTCACAAAAAGGAATTTATTATATTATTTAAGTAGGGATTCCATATATAAATGTTTAGTCCTAAATGAGTGAAATGATGAAGGTAATTGTACACCATAGAGGAGATAAATGTGATTCAGAAAGAGGGATTTGACTTATGTACTCTTTGTAGGACAATACACATGGTAAATGGGAAAGGACTCTAATTGTGGGCATCCACTAAAATGATGTTACACATGAACATAGTGTCCCACTTGGCAATTATAAGAAAACAAACTAAATTTTACCATTTTTAAATATCTTTGACATAAAGGTTCAATGATATGTTATTTAAAATTACCATGTATTCACATAAAATAATTACACTTCAATTTTTATTATATTTTCAATTAGTGATCAACTAAATTATTGTAGCATAACAATATTTTTAATGAATTTTATTTGAAGGTGATGCCACAATAATGGGTTACACTTTCTGGGACATCCTGATTTTTGTTGAAATCACATATTTTTAGAAAATATAATGATCTAACCCTTGAAAAGTTCCATTTAAAGGATTTTAATTGAACAAGGTTTGATCAAACCCCCTTAGATTCAAACCCCCTTGGATAGAACCCCACTAGTTTTAAATCATACCTATAATGGAGTCTCCTCTACACCTATCAAAATGCTGATAAAAAACCAATTTTGATTTATCTTTTGAGGGATTAAATGAATTTATTTAAAATTTATGCTTTGTAAGTATGTAGTCCTTATTATAAGCTTCCCAAAAAATATAATTTTAAATATATTTAATTTGATTATTATATATATATTTTATTTCTTGTGAACGTATGTTTTTCACTGAATATCAAGTTCTCTATTCTACACACATGGAACATTAGTAAATTACTGAAACAAAATTCTAAAATATATCTATGCACTAGGTATTGATGTCCTTGTTTCAAAAAAAGAAAAAAAATAAATTTCAATACATACAGAAAAAGTTATGTTTTACGAAATACGCCCATGTCTAAATTATAATTGGTTTGACTTAAAAAAAAATTACAAAATATATATTCAACAAAACATTATGAAACCAAATGCATACACGATATATCGGTGTTACCAATCTAAATTAAAAAGAATTAGAATTTTATCCTTTGTAGAAAAAATGTTATGTGCTACGGAGTACACATCACTTAAAAAAAATGTTGTTTACTATTAAAAACCAGTTATGAAAGGAGATGCAAAAAAAATTACAATTTAACTCCAAATTCTTTAAAAAAAAATATTTAGAATCTACAAACAAAATCTCACAAACCACTAGTTTGCATCATCTTCAAATTCCTAATGGTTTAGTGGCTATAGGTGTCAGAATGTGAAGATTTAGTTCAAAATATTGATTTCAATGTGAAGTTTGGCCAAAAAGTGTAACCCATTATTGTTTGGCCAAAATTCATTCAATAATTTTTGTTTGAAGGTAGGTGTGAAATGATCAAAATGAAACATTTAGTTGAACGTTTGATGGGTAAAAATAAATAGGGGTGTAAAAATTTCATTAAAAAAAGGCACCTAAGATATATGGTAAGAAATGGGTAATTTAATAAGATTTTTGAACTAGGAGGGTGTATAAAAATATTGTTGTGTAAGGGTAGAAATGAATATTAGGGGTATTATTTAAGATTATGTGATCAAATGTGATATAAGAGAGGTTTACTAAGTGAATCCCCTAGGGGTGTTGATAATGTAATGGGTTCAACTACAAATCCTTCAACTTCAATTAGGAATTCAAGAAGGAGATTAGTAACAGGGGGATGTAGAATTCATTCTTCTCGTAGGTCCTCAAAAATATTTTTTTGAATCCTAAGGAACATGGATATACATGCATGGAATGGAAAAATGGGAAATGTTTTTCTATTTTTGAATATTTTATAGTCTTGGATGTTTTTATGGTGGTTTTTAATAGTGTTTACTAACTACTATGTGACAAAAAAAAATTCCTAAAAGAATGCAACCATATGAATGGAATTTCTACTTGCAAATTCCCTATATGCTCTTTCCCTAAATTATTGTCATCAATGCAATTATTTGTTTTAAATGCAAGAAAGAGGGCAAGTGATATTTGAGTCTATCTAAATGATTTAATGCTTGTGTAAATTTATCCAAACTAGAATGTAAATAATATATCCTATATACAAAACTAAATGTAAATGTAAGAGAAACTATAGTTTCTAATGAATGATAAATGTTTTCAACACAAAACACTTCAAAGGAAATCTAAAATAGAACCTCTAGGCATTGTTGTTGTAATAGATTAGATTCAAAAATCAGTTAGTAATGTGTTTTTTAATGTTCATACTAATTTTATTCAATCATCCTATCCTAAACATGTATAGACATTAAGTGACAATAATAGATCAATGCAATGAAAAATATTGAGTTACAAGGAAAGGAATCAATGGGTGTATGAATATTTTATTGTTTGCAAGCACATATGAAGTTTGAACAAGAAAATATGTGTATAAATGCATTGTAGTAGGTTAGAGAAAAAAGTAAATGAGCCTTAGAAGGATTTAAAACAATATGAATATGACAATACCTAGCACTCTAATGATCTCACAATTGACCCAAATGTTTAAATAGGGCTGCTACAAGCATAAAAGAGTACAAAAATAAGTCTTAAGTGGATATTCATAACCTACACAAGAAATTAGATGTCTATAAATGCGTTTATAGTTCTTCAAGGAGGTTGTTCAAGCAAAGGACAACAATATAAGGATCTTAGAAGCTCACACACAATCAAGAAAAATATTTTCACAATTATTCTTGTGTATTTCTAGAACAAAGGAGAATAAGATAGAGGAAATAAGGAACCTTAAAAGGTCTAGAATTGATAGAAATAGAATTGAAATATGAAATCCCAATTCAAAAGGTGAAGGATAGAGTCCTCTCTTAAAAAATAGACCCCTATAGAGGTATATTATAGCCAAGGTAGAACTTGGGTGTTATTAGGATTTAAAATAAGAAAGAGGAACAAACCAAAACACAAAAACATATATGAAAGCTATCTAAAAAATGTAACATATTACTAAATAAATATGAACTAAAACATAAACAATCTAATGATCTATCTGGGTGATCCCACAATATTGTGTTCCACTTTTTGGCTAAAGTAGGACATTGAAATCAACATTTTTAACTAAATTTTAACTTTTTGGCACATACACTAACTAAACCATTAAGAATTTGAAGAGGATGTGAACTAGTGATT
The DNA here is from genome assembly GCA_027924645.1 of Cunninghamia lanceolata. Lineage (NCBI taxonomy): Eukaryota > Viridiplantae > Streptophyta > Pinopsida > Cupressales > Cupressaceae > Cunninghamia > Cunninghamia lanceolata. The sequence continues at coordinate 1,997,679 of BSBN01001271.1, read as the reverse complement.
TTTGAGATTTTGTGTGTAGATTTTAAATGTATCTTTATTAAAATTTTAAGAAATAATTTGTGAATTTTTTCTACATAACTTTTAATAACTTATTTTTATAGTTAACAACATTTTATAAAAGTGACATTTATACCATATGTCATAAATTTTTATAGAAAGGATCAAATTATAAAATTTTAAACATGGATTTGTAACACCAATATCTAGAGCATATATATTTTTCATATTTTTTTGTTACATATATTTTTTTAATTAATTTTTGAATTGAGATTAATAATAACTTAGACATAGGTTTATACTATACAACATAACTAGTTTTTTATGTATCCAAATTAATTTTTTTCTTTTTAAACAAGGACATCAATAGCTACTGTATAGATATTTTTCATAAATTTTTTTCTGTAAATTTTTCATTTTTTTTCGCATGTGTGGAATAGACACCTTGATGTTCGATGAAAAATGTATGTTCACTAGAAAATAGAAAATAAATATAATAATAAAATGAAATATATTCAAAATTATAGTTTTTGGAAAGCTTATACTAAGGGCTAGATACTTACAAAATAGAATTTCTAAATGACTTCATTTGATCCCCCAAAAGGTGAAGAAAAATTGGTTTTTTGTCAACATTTTGATAGGTGTGGAGGAGACTCCATCAATGTTTTGATTTAAGACTAGGGGGTTCTTTCCATGGGGGTTTGATCTAAGAGATTTTTATCTAACCCCTTCATTTAAGCCCCTTTAAATGGAACCTTTCAAGGCTTAAATCATTATTTTTTTCTAAAAAATATGTGATTTCTGACAAAAATCTAGATGTCCCAAGTTTGGCACATAGTATTGTGGGATCACCCATCTAAAAATTTAAAAAAAAAAATACAAACACATACCTATCAAATTGTATGCTACGTGTCTATGAACTCAAGGCCAAATTTTGCCATGAAAATACAAATAAAAATACTTTATTGGTCCTTAAAGTACTCCAATATATAACATTTCCTTTGTCTAGTTACTTCTCTAAATTCTAGACAACATCAATAGAGACAACAAAAATAGACTTAAACAAGATTGATGGAGAAGGAGATAGCTAGATAATGTATTAAATTATAAAGTTGGATAGGTAGAGATCTCATGATAGTTGATTTTTCAAATTAGAGGACTCCTATATCAAAATGAACATGAAAGTGAGGTTAAAGGAGGTGTAGGGGTTGATAAAGACGTGTTATAGTATGGAAATTAGAAATAAAAGTGCATGACTCAAATGAGAGATGATAGGACATATTTTTCATTTTTATTTTAAATGCACAAAATTATCACTTCTAGTAGACTCATAGTTTCAAAATTGTCACAATGATCACAAGATCATAAAAAGTGAAACTTCTAGGTTTGTCATAGGATGTTTGCAATTATTTTTTCACAAATGATGAAACAATTAAATTCAAGAATCCAAAAGGCATGTCCAAACATGGAAAATAGGGTTTAAGGAGATACGAGGGATACATAGGAAAAATAGGGGTGTGACTAAAAGACATGACAACTTAAGAAGTGAAAAATATTACTTATACATGTGACAATGAAATTTGTGGAAGAATGCACATCCTTGGGTATCTAATGCAATATAGTGAAAATTTAGATACTTATAGATTTTATCCTCAAGTACGGAAGTTGAACAAACAAGTAATTACCTTTTTCCAAAACATATGCAAGGATTAATAATAGACCCACACTTACCTATCTTACCTTGTAGTGATGTGTTGTTATTGTCCTACTACCAATTTGCAAAACACATAGAAACATGATAATGGTAACATCATGAAATTTGAAAAAAATATAGAATTAATGATAGGAGAGTGGGACAACCTCATCATATCCATGGGGCTAGAGAATACTAGCCATACTATGCATGTGACTTTCCAACTCAAACCTTTACAAAATGACAACAAAAAGACTCACTCATACTAGCATGGAAAATATTAAAAAAATGCTTAGTGAAATAAAGGACAAGTAGGCTTACCATTTGTCTAATTTCTAGGAGATAAATTCTTGTCAATTATGGAGTACTTGAAAATGAAGGATTTTCCAATAAACAAGAATATGGAATGACAAGAAAACTAATATTGCAAATAAACATAGTAACAAAAAATGTATGAAATCAACCATGAATAACTTGGAGAAGTCTAGTACAAATAGGTGAGGAGAGGAAGATGTGATTTGTGGATAGGACTCCTCCACCATGAGAGGTGATGAGTTTCCTTCCAAGAAACTAGCACATGGTGGCTAGTTGGTTGGCAACTCATTGACACATCTACGAAGTCATCCAACAACCTTAACACCTCGTGAGGCATGTGTCAAGGTTGCATAAAGTATATGCCTAACTAGGATTAAGCCTATAGTGTATGATAAATAAAATATATATAAACTAACACCCCCCTTAAGCATAACTTAGGTGAGAACAATAGAAATGGATCCCAACTACGAGGCCTAGTGAGGTACCCATGTACAAATCAAAGATATAAAATTGGGTCCAAACAACTAGTCCTTATGAGGTACCCAAGTACAATGCAGTCTATCATAAATACAGAAAGGTAGAAAGCCCTGGGGGAAAAAACTACCCTCCAAAAGAGAGAAAATAAAGTGAATAAGGATATAAAATCCCCAAATATGATGTTGCTATTGATGTAGACCTCACCCCAAGAAGAGCTCATAGATGAATAAACTTACTCTTAGTAAATGGTTTGGTGAAAATGTCAGTGACCTGCTCTAAAGACTGGCAAAAGGCTAAGTCAATGATCTAACCATGAATAAGCTCTTGAAAATAAAGCATATGAATCTCTATGTGTTTGGTTTCTTGATATGATGTTGAACTAGATTCCTGCATATCTGAATGGTGCTCTGGTTGTCACAATAGATGACTATGGGTTGCCTACAAGAAATGTCAAACTCAAAAAGAATGCTATGGATCCATATAGCCTTAGTAGCTATGTTAAAAAATCCATTGTACTCTTCCTCTATGGATGATAAAGTAATAGTATTTTGACTCTTTCTAGTCTAACTAATAGAACCTGAACCAAGTGAAAAACTATAACCTTAAGTGGACTTGTGATTCTCAATATCACCAACCCAATTTGAATCTATAGAACCAACCAAGTCAACCTCTGAACCAACTTTTTAATGAATCTCAAACCTGAGAGTACCCTAAAGGTAGTGAAGGATCCTCTTAGCTACTTTATGGTGAAACTCATGTGGTTCCTGCATGAATCTTGAAACTATCCCAAATGCAAATGAAATGTCAGGCCTAGTATGGGTCAAATAGATCATATTGCCAACAAGTTGTCAATACAAAGTAGCATCAACCAATGATGTAGAATAAGAAGCCTCAATCTTTACTCCAGATAGAAAGGGTGTTGGAGATACTTTGTAGGTAGTTATGTGAAACTGTGTAAGGAAATCAAGAGTATACTTGGGTTATACAAGAGTGATGGTTGAATCAAACTATGAAATATCAATACTAAGGATGTAGTGTAATAAACCCAAGTTAGTCATGTCAAATCTATCTTGAAGAGCTAAATTCACTTCTATAATGGTAGAGGAAGTACTCCTAGTAATACTGAGCTTTCCTTTTCTTTGAAACAAAATAATTGGGCTTGCAATATTAGAAAAGTTCAAAATGAACTTCCCATAATATCCTACTAATGCCATGAAACTACACACTTCATGCACATTCTTTGGCACAAGCCACTCAAGAATAGCTATTATTTTTGCAAGGTCTATAGATATTTCTTTAGCTGATATAATATGCCCCAAGTACTATATTTATTTTTGAAAGAAAGTACACTTAGAAAGATTCCCAAACAATTTATGCTCTCTCAGCCACTACAAAACTATCTGCAGATGTTGCAAGTGTTCTTCCTCATTCTTAGAGTAGAAAACAATGTCATCTTGGAACACTAGAACAAATTTATCGAAACAATCTTAGAAAATATTGTTCATCAAATTCATGAATGCAACAGGGGCATTCGTAAGTCCAAAAGGTAAAACTATGAAATCATAATGCACATATCTGGTTCTAAAAGTTGCCTTATGAATGTCCTCTTCCTTTATTCTTGGCTGATGGTATCCAAATCATAAATTGATCTTAGAAAATGTTGTTGCACCATGCATCTGATAAAAAAAGCATTAATACATGGTAGAGGATACTTATTCTTTATTGGTGCTTTGTTAAGCATATGATAGTCTATACACAGACACAAAGTACCATCCTTCTTTTTGACAAAGATTACTATGGCTCCCCAAGGATAAACATTGGGTCTAATCAATCCTTTATCCAATAGCTCTTGAAGCTGGGCTATCAATTCCATCAATTTCGTAGTAGTCATACGATACAACAATTTTGAAATCAGTTTAGATCTAGGTGCAATATTAATTGAGAAATTGAAATCTCTCTTTGGAGGTAATCCTAGAAGTTCATTTGGGAAATGTCTTGAAAATCTTGAAGGAAAGGATAATTCTCCAAAGATACACTTTGTTTACTAGGATCTTCTTCTTCTTGTTCCATTTTGATTTCAAAGAGTTGACAACCTTTTCACCTAGCCCTCTTCAATTGCATAGTAGAGTTTGGTCTTATCTTGACTTCTCTCTAAGTGCTTTACAAAAAGACTTTGTTTCCTACATTGTCTAGACACTCAATCATTTTTGCAAAATAGTCAATATTGGCTCTATGTTTCCATAGAAAACTTATTCATAAGATAACATCATAGCAACCTATTGTCCTATTTTCTTCCCAACTAAATAGACCAAATCCATAAAATCTGTAAGTGTTTTCCCCTTTAGAGATGCAAGGAAAAATTACCCAAATTGACTAAGTCTGCAAAACCCTGAGTTTACCTTGTGTTTTTGGTGCAGGAGCACCTCTTCAAAATAAAGACTAGGTCTAAATATAGTATGTTTCATACATTATGATGTAATAAGGTCCATGTGACCAATTCCTATGTTTTTAGGTCAATCTAGGTTTTTGTGCCGTTAGTTAGAAGTTTGTTATGCTAGTTGTCTTCTCCCAGCCGCTGGGAATCAACTCTGTCTTACTCTTGTTGAGTAGTTATTTTTAAGCCTAGCTGAGATCCTTTAAAAAAAGAAGGCATCGAATAGTCAGTTGTAGAGTTTTTGGTGTTACTAAAGTTGTTTGTGAAACTAAACAGAGTAATTGCTTATATTTTCTGCAATAAGAATCAAGAAGATCCTATTGATATCGTTTTACTGTGTACTTGATTTTCTTGGTCTAGTAGGCAAGATGGATTCACTAATCCATTCCACCGGTTAATTCTTTGAATCGGTGGAATGGCCATGTATAGTAGTCTAGATTTCTTTTCTATTTTTCCATTTATGCTTTTCATGTTTTTGGGATCAAGTTATAGCATACAATGATTTACACTAGCATCCTCATGTGCTAGGTTTTGAAGGTACAAAACTAGGTTAAGATTGTTAAGGAAACAAATTGGATCGATCCTAGGATTTTCTGTGCGAAATTTGTGAAATTTTGAGGGTTTTGCTTTGATATACATTTGATGTATATACAGTGCTTGTATGTCGCATACAATCCATGAGTATATCGCTTTGGGATAATCGTTGTTGTATGTTGAAACATACAAGCCTTCGCAGATACAAAGGAGAGAGAAACCCTTGATGCATACAAAAAGGTCAACGATGGAGTCAAAGGTACAATCGTCAAGGAGAATATCTCACATAATGCATATCGGGCTTTGTATGTTTACAAAGTGTGTTGGGATATTCAACTTTTGAGTATATGTCTTTTGTATATAGTTTGTGTATATACTTCAATTGTATGGTTGAGATAGTTCATGTGTATCCCTCAATTGCATTTCATGGTTTGCATGTGACGAATGTATATTTCAGATATACATTGGGTTGATACAAGGGAAAGTCAGCGGTCAACTATTTTCAGAGGGAATATTCCAAGGAATATTCGACAGATGTATAATTTGGGTTGTATATTCTGAATGTATGTCCAAACATACATTTCGTAGATACAAGGACTTGGTACATGCGGGTTAATGCCAGTCAAAGAATAGTTTGTATGTTTGTTTTGCATCTCGCGCTTGTATATTGTAAATATACATCATGCACATACATTACTTGTGGATACAACTGGTGACCAGTGATAGAGGTAGGCATAACCGGCTTGGTTGGTAGAAGTTTGTATGTATCGGTATATCAGTGATCGTTAGAGCAACACAGTTTGGCGAGCCTGATAGACTATGTCTTGCCGGTAGGCAATATAATGAAATGCACTCATTGGCGTGAAGTGGATTTCAGTGTGAAGATTTTTAGAGAAGCTGATGGTTATTGTCAGGCTAATGGGTTATGTCAGAAAGACATTAGGGCAGCCCTTGCCGATGGAATGAAAATCATCAAGTCTCACCAAGTTTTAAACACTTGTGCTGGCCACTTTGCACCATAGTGGTATCAGTGCGAAGGAGTATCCTTTGGGAAGAAGGAGAAAATAAAATGTCAGACGGAGAGGGATCAGAAGAGTTCCTAGCAAGGATGACCAATGCTGAGTTGGCTGTCCTGGTCAAGAAGCAGATTGCAGAGAGTAAAGCAATTAGTGCTTAGAATCAGGAATTGAAAGATGAGTTGGAGAAGTTGAAGGACAGAGTAGGAAAGGGAAAGGAAGATTCTAGTGAACGAGATAGGGATGAAGAGGAGATCCCTAGGCAAGAAGAGATAGAGGTTCCTACAGACTAGAGGCCCTTACTAAATGCCCTCAAATCCATGGAGTGGAGGACCATGGACATGAAAATAGACCTGCCAGTGTTTGCAAGAAAAATGGAACCTGATTCAGTGATGGAGTGGATAGACTCCTTGAACAATTTATTTGAAACAGAGGAAATACCAGATCACCAAAGAGTGAAGATAGCTCAATCCAAAATGAAGGGAGCTGTACTAACCTGGTGGAATTTCATCCAAGATGACAGGGTGCAAGAAGGAAAGAACAGAGTTGCTACATGGAAGAAGATGAAGGCTTTAGTGAAGGAAGCATATGTTCCATTGGGTTATAACATCCAGTTACATAAGAGGAGACAAAATCTGAAGTAGAAGGAGTTAGATGTCAGTGCATACACTGAAGAGTTCATGAAGCTCTGTCTCAAGACAAAGGTGAGGGAGAATGAAGAAGAGAAGGTAGCAAGGTATCTCAAGGGGTTGAGATTTGCCATCCAAGAAGACCTAAATCTGCATAGTCCAGATACAGTTTAGAAGTGCTATCCGTGGGAACTCAATGTGGAAGAGAAACTAAACAGAAAACAAGAGTAGAACAATAGAGGAAGAGGAAGACAACAAAGAGGGGGAAGAAGTCCATTCAGAGGTAGAGGAAATGGATTTGGATTCCAAGGTGAAACAAATTAGGAGAATAGCAAAGGAGACAACAGTCAAACTCAGAAGGGAAGTTATGAGCAAAAAGGAAACTTTAGGGGTAGAAGACCACCATTCAGAGGGAGATCTCAGGGTAGATGATCTATCAGATGTTACAATTACAATCAAGAAGGGCACATAACCAGTAGATGTCCAGAAAAGGGAACAAGTTCAAGAGGAGAAAGGAGGATAAATTTGATCCAAGAATCCAATTGCCAAAGTGCAACAAGTTCAAACACTTATCAAAGTGGGAATGCACCTGACAGCTATGGATATCCTGAGCAAGGAGAAGCTCTGATGATTAGGAGAGCAATGACCTCCATGAAGGTGCCTAACAAAGAACCCCCACAAAGGAAATCTCTTTTCAAAACTACTTGCAAGGCAGGAGGAAACGTATGTAAAGTTCTGATTGATTCTAGATCCACTAAAAATTTTGTGTCTAATGAAATGGTAGAAAAGATTTAGCTTAAAAGATTGCCACACCCTTGCCCATACAAAATTTCATGGCTCACTCAAGGTCAGTAAACAATTGTGGAAGAGCAGGCTTGGGTGGAATTTCAAATTGGAACATACAAGGACAAATTACTGTTTGACATTGTCAAGATGGATGTCTACCATCTCCTATTTGGAAGATCATGGCAGTATGACTTGAAATCTCACCATGATGGAGTTAGGAACACCTATTCAATCACCAAGGATGGTAAGGTGATAGAGTTACTACCTTCGATAGAAATGGGGGTAGAATCAAAAGGAAACGAAGTCAAGGTAATGATGGTAGAGGGTAAACAATTCATGAAGGAGATAGCAGATGAAGGTGCAGTTGCATATGCCCTCATTCCATGCCTGAAGGTCAACAAGGAACAGTAGCAAGAAGTCAAGGGAGAGAAGAAGCGAAGGTTCATAAACCTTACTGTCGAAGAACTATTGGACAAGTACAAAGGCATCATCTCTGATGGAATGCCAAGATCCCTACCACCTATAAGGGACATTAGTCATTGCATAGATCTGATTCTAGGATCTACACTTCCAAACAAGGCAGCATACAAGCTTACACTAGAACAGAATGCAGAGGTAGCAAGACAGATTGAGGAATTGTTGGAGACATGCCTAATTGGCAAAAGTTTAAGCCCATGTGCAGTACCGGCTGTACTTGCACCAAAGAAGGAAGACACTTGGAGACTTTGCATTGATTCAAGGGCTATTAACAAAATCACAATCAAGTATAGGTTCCCCATACCTAGGATAGAGGATTTTCTTGATTGTTTAGGAGGTGCCAAATATTTCACAAAAATAGATTTGAAAAGTGGTTATCATCATATGAGGATTAGGCCAGGAGATGAATGGAAAACTGCATTTAAAACAAATGAGGGGTTGTATGAGTGGAAGGTTATGCCTTTTGGATTGTCCAATGCTCCTAGTACTTTAATGAGACTGATGAATGAGGTCTTGAGAGACTTCATAGGCAAGTTTGTCATAGTATATCTAGATGATATTTTGATTTTTAGTAATACAAGGGAAGAGCATCTCAGACATATAGACTTGGTCCTCAAAAGGTTACATGAAGAGAAGCTCATGATCAACTTGGAAAAGTATTTGTTTATGCAAGAAGAGATCACCTATTTGGGTTTTGTCATTTCACAGGGTAAGCTGAAAATGGATAAGGAGAAGGTAAGTGCCATATTGTCTTGGCCAACTCCTAGAACAATGAATGATGTCAGAAGTTTCCATGGGTTAGCAACCTTCTATAGGAGGTTTATAAGAGGGTTTAGTCATGTTTGTGCACCCATGCTTGACACCATAAAAGGAGGACAGAAGTTCAGATTCACTTGGACCAAAGAAGCAGATGATTCATTTGAAACATTGAAGAAGAAGGTGGCATAGCAGCCAGTCCTTACACTTCCAGATTTTAACAAAATTTTTTAGGTAGAATGTGATGCAAGTCACATGGTAATTGGCATAGTACTCAGTTAAGAAGGTAGGCCTATTGCATTTTTTAGTGAGAAACTAAATGATGCTAAGAAAAGATATTCGTCATATGATTTGGAGATGTATGCTCTATTCCAGTCACTCAAGAAGTGGAGGCATTACTTGATGCCAAAGGAATTCATAGTGTTTACAGATGATCAGGCCCTTAGTTTCATAAATAGTCAAGAGAAGGTGAACCATAGGCACATGAAGTGGATGGAGACTTTACAAGCTTTCACTTTCACACTCAAGCACAAGAAAGGAGTCAAGAATAAGGTAGCCAATGCTTTGAGCAGAAGAGCTCTAACTATAAATCAGATTCAATTGGAAAGTGTTGGCATTGATTCCTTGAGGACTATGTATGGTGCTAATGAAGACTTTGGGGAAATCTATCAAGTATGTACTTCTTTCAGAGATAAATATCATGCTGAATTTTTTGAATTTCTGATCCAGGATGGATTGCTATTCAAAGGTGGATAGTTGTGTATTCCAACGTGTTCTATGAGGTTGAACATAATTAAGGAGAAACATTGTGGAGCTATGTCAGGACATTTTGGTCTAGATAAGACTCTGGATCTGGTAAAGAGGTATTACTTTTGGCCAAAGCTACAGACAGATGACAGAAACTTTGTGGAGACATGTGTGATTTGTCAGAAAGCAAAAGGAAGATCAACTAATGCAGGTTTATATCAGCCATTACCCATTCCTTCTAGACCATGGGAAAGTATAAGAATGGACTTTGAATTAGGTTTACCCAGAACTAGGAAGGGATATGATAGTGTTTTTGTGGTAGTAGATAGATTCAGTAAAATGGCACATTTCTTGCCATGCAAAACTACTTGTGATGGTTCATATGTTGTAGACCTGTTTTTCAAGGAAATAGTGAGGATTCATGGATTGCCATTGAGCATAGTCTTAGATAGAGATGTGAAATTTATTGGTCATTTTTGGAGGACTCTTTGGAAGAAGCTTGGTACCAATTTATTCTTCTCATCAACTTATCATCCTCAAACTGATGGACAGATTGAAGTGGTTAACCATTCATTGGAAAATTTGCTAGGGTGTTTGACAAGGCAGCATGGATAGAAGTGGGATAACATCCTATCACAGGCCAAATTTTTCTATAATGATACTATCAATAGAAGTATAGGGAAATCACCTTTCCAGGTGGTGTATGGTACTCATCCAAGAGGTATTTTGGAGTTAAAAGATTTAGCTCTAGGAGAGTCTATTAGTGCACATGGAGAAGCTTTTGCAGCAGCAATCAAAGAGGTGCATGATCAAGTCAAGACTCAACTCCAACAAACTACATTGAAGTATAAAGAATATGCTGACAAGAAGAAGAGAGATGTACAATTTGATGTTGGAGATTCGGTGTGGGTTAATTTGAAGAAGGAAAGACTCCCTGTTAGGTCTCAAAAATGCAAGTTGCTAATCCTAAGAGGATGCCAGGCTCTATATTTGGATTTGCAACGTTTTTGAACTAACTTGACGAAATCAACTTTCAAGGTTTGATGATTTCCTACACTTTAGGTCCTGCTACACCTAGGTGGGTGAACCTTGAAATATTAAAGCAGTCTGAGTGTGGATGAATGGACTAACTAGGTCTATCTACAATGGCATAGGATGTAGGATAGATGACAAAGCTGACTAATTAATTCTATGTGTAATGTTTAATAAGTGATTGGCAGAAATTGTATAAGCAATATCAAATAGGTTTTAATTAATGAGTTGAATGAGACTAGTGCCTTGTTGGGTAACAGAGTCAATTTGAAGGACTAAAAACAGTAATTTCTAAATGGTAATAATTCTAGATATTTGGCACAGTTCTGGTTTATAGCTTGTATAAACGTGCAAGTAAGTGACTGACAGACTCTTCTTGATAATCCAACCAAATAAAATCAGATATCCTATTATTCACCAGAAGGTATTTTAATCCTTACTTGAAGGAACCAAATGAAATGAATAGACAAGATTAACAGATAATATTTTACTGGAGACAGTGTATCAATCCTAACTATATGGCTCTACTTAGTGATCCCAACTTACTACTTCCAGGTTACTGTGAATAAATCAGAAGGGTTTAATTCCTTAGGATGGACACCAACCGAATCAATCACACAGATACAGCGAATGTGTATTGACAGATTAAATATATACTTGATAGTTTAATCTGAATAACAGGGAAATGCAGAAATGGAGACAGCCACACAATTGAATAATTTCAACAAATAACTGATACCAAAATAGAAATACTGAATCAGAGAACTTCAAATTTCTTCTTCAAAATAAAATATGCAACATGGTCATTCTGGAATATTATGTATATGTATATATGAATATCTTCTACTGCTGATGATTTTTCAGCATAGATTGTTTGAACTTATATAGATATTTTCATGAAGAGATACAACTCTTCAATAAGTCTCTTGGGATTTTAACCAATACAAACAATAATTACATAAGCTTAATTAGGCTCTGTTTAGCCATAAATAGACTTTTGTTAGATGATCTAAGTACTCCTGCGCACGGTGAGAATCAGTAAGCTCGACTGCACTCCTGGTGATTATATCAAGGGTGACCATTTCCTCCAGTTGTTTGCAAACTTCTGTAGATACAGAGGCTTTATCTTTTAGAGCTCCTGTGGCTTTGTGCAATATAACTTGACAATCAACAGTCCACTCTTCTTTGCTCTTTACCTCTCCATTATCTTTGAATATCCTGGGCACCCTTGCGTCTGATGCATCAGTCCCTTCCTTAGCATCAGCTTTGAGTTTATCATAATAATTTTGGTGCCGTTTGAACAATGCTCTTGCATCAGAGATATCTGTGCTATCAGTGGCACCTCTGTTTTGCAACTCGATCATCTTTTCTTGTATCCTCTGATCAAGCCTTTCATGTTCTTTGACTGCTTTATGATTTTCCGAGTAGTTATCCCAAAACTGGTTTAACCACCGTACCATGTTTGCATACCTGCTCTGCAGTATTGTAACAAATGCATCTATTTGAATTTGTTTGGCTTGATCATGGGATATCTCTTGACTACTTTGTGAGCTCTCACCTTGAGTTATTCTCTTCGTAGATTGGCCAAAGGTGCTCTTAACAGCGTCCTTCAAGTAGTCATTCTCTTTTGTTAATCTTTCACAATTCAGCTTATAAGCATCTCTTTCCTTGATTAACATCTGAGCTTGTGCTTTATTCAACTTTGCAACATTGATACCAATGTCTGCAGTAATTATGGGGTCAGTTTCACCTGCTCTGAAAGTCATAACATGGCCAAAAGTTTTTTCAGTGTCTATGATGGCCGTCTTCTTATGGGGAGGATACAATGCCCATATCATCAAAGAATTTTCATCATTATTGTATCTCGTTCCCATATAGACTTCATTAACTCCTTCTGGAGTAAGCTTATACTTATCATCAGCATTATTCAAAAAACTATCAAAAACCAGAGCAGAATTTAAATCCAAACCGGGAAAAATCATAACCCCTGCATCTTTAAGCAGCTGTCTGCCTCTGCTTGGTGTCATGTCCTGCATTTCCTTGTCCACTGTCTCCTTTAACATCTCTAATAACTATTTTTCATTGTCAGCAGAAACATTATCTACTGACTCTCTAATTTCTTTTCCCTTGTATTTATACAGGAATGATTTAAATTCCTTCGAATGAATGAATGTATCATCTGACACAAAAGAATCATAAGCCTTTTGGCGTGGATCTTCATCAGCAGACCCCTCCTCATCATGTATCACAACTGGAGGCTGATATTGTTGCATTTTTCTTTTAGACATTTCTATTGTCTTATCTTGTGGCTGTTCAGTCAATTCTTCCTCTTCAGAGGATACCACTTCAACTTCTGCCAACTGCTTTTTCTTTTCATTCAAATCTCTGTTATATTTCTCTACCACCAAGTCGACTTCAGCCTCTTCCAAATTTCTAATGACATCATCATGTGGATAATGTATGTGCATGTATCCACTGAGATTTTGTTTTCTTCTTGCATAGTCAATGAAACCCTCAGGGTCAAACCCTTTCCTCACCTCAGCAGTCACCATGTTATAATGCATTAGTTTATCCAAAATGAGATTGTATCCTTCTTTTGAAACCACAGTAAAATCTCCAAAACACAAAGTACCAGGCATGAATGATTGTTTATCATGCGAACTTAGATGCATGACATTTGAACAATGCATTTGCCTAATTATTTCCAAATATGCAATTCTGTCAGGGACAGTTTTAGGCAATATAAATGGAGCATCCTCAAAACCATACACTCTGATCATAGTAGCATCCTCAAAACAATACCAATCTCCCCAATTATGAGTGACAGTAGGGGGGCCACCAAAATCTTTTGGTCTGAGGAATCTTTTTATTTCATCTGAAATTGAATATTCACAGGGGTGGTTGAAATACCTATATAGCACTTTAACACAATGCTCTTCAAATTGAGCATAGCTGGAGTTAGCATACCTGCTATCCCAGATTCTGGTCCACATTTATACAGGTATCTTCTCCCCTTTCTTATCCGCAGCAACAACTTGAAGCTCATTTGGCCACAATCCTACTTCCTGGCCGTAGTATAAGACCATATGCATGAGCATCGAGTAATGCTCAAAAGAGCATGCTGGAGCATTGTTTTTTATTGCAGATAGACCAGAATCTATTCTAGTAGCAACATAGGAGGCATAATCAAATTGTCTGGCATTGTGACATTGAATATCAGAGGTTATGACCATTAGAGGAATAGTCATGAACTCAGGGACCTCTGAGCCAAGGACTTGGCCTACAGAATAGTAAGTATATTGAATGTATGGTTCAAAAATGGATACATGAAAGGGAGGGCCATCATTCTCAGTCAAGGGTATCACTTCTCCTTCAATCCTGGGTCTATGAATGGGTAACCTCCATCCATTGTAGGTTGTATCCATTCTCCAGTATTCTTTATCCAAATCTTCATAAACAACAGGGACAGTGCACAAATCATCCAAATCATACACCTCACAAATAGCATTTTTTGATAGGTGTACAATTGGTTCTCCTTGAGGGTTGCAGATAGCTTTCAGGCCTGAATTGTAATGCCTGGCTAACAGTTGCAGGAGTTCTACATTCAAGAATACATTAGGTACAACCAGTTTGCCTAAATTCATGTGCCATGGGTTTGACACAGGAGCATTTCTAAATCTTCTGTTGTAGTGGAATCTGAAGAGTTCATATCCCCTAATTGGGGTCCAAACATCTCCCAGGCGCTTATGTTTGTCTTCCAATTTTTCTACTTCTGCCCTGAGTTGGGCAGACCTCCTGGCCTTGGGAGTTGACCCAGGCAACTGATCAATCAAGTCCTGATTTAGTTTTCTGTCTTTCACTTTTTCTTCAGGGGTTTGATCAGTTTTTTGCTTCTTTGGTTTACTGGTTTCCCCTTGTGATTTTCTTCCTTTTCCTTTCCCCGAAGTTTCCATTTTTGAAAAATTTGGCAGGAAATTCAAATACAAGTAATATAGTGGTTTGTGTATGTGTACCTGTCGCTCGATGGCTGGAATTGGAAGCCTTTGCTTTTGCCCTGAGAATTCTTCTGTATTCTGCTCTCGGACGGTTTTTTGCAATTATAATGATCGTATGAACTTTGTAGCCGTTTTGTATTAATTATCTGATCAATTCAATGTTCATCGCTGTGAAGTGTCACATCGCCATAACTCTTCCTATCGGCGTGCTTTTTGAAATGTCTGGGCGACCTCAACCCCTTTTTTTTATGGCGCGGACAGTCAATCGGCGTGACCCCTCAATTGTATCCCCGACGCCATGTAGTATCACATTTCAAGTGGGTGCGACCATCGGCGTGACTTCCTTCATCGCCAAGGGTTTTAGATCTCTCTGCGATATGGCGAGTCCCACCGATATGCTTTGCTTATCCGGAAGATTGAGATCATTGGGATACTAAAATTATGTTTTCCCGATCTTTATTGTCTTACCGATAGTCTCTTCATGTATGAACTTTTATCTTTATCGGAATGACATTCACTATCGGGATAACTTTCTCAATATATCCCGATCCAAATCATCTCCCCGATGTCCTTTGTTATATCCTTCATCGGGCAAAGTTTAGTAAAGTGTCACCGACACCTTTTGATCGCCGTGACTTATGAATCGGCAAGACTTGTTTCTTTTATTCCGATATGTTAAGTTATCCCGATAGAGGTACATCGCTGTGAGTTTTGCCGATGGCTTTCTTATCGCCAAGACTCTTGATCATCGGAGACTTACTTGTTTTCTATTCCGATGGTTCATTTCTCACCGATGACTATTGCTTTGTTACCCTCGCATGTTGTTCGGTGAAACTTTTGCCGAAAGTGCTTCATCGGTATGATATATACCATTGGGGCAGCTTCTAAAAGATCATCCGATAGATATTTGTCATACCGATCGGCATGACCACTTGCCTTTCTTGCCGATGTAAAGTCATCGGTGTTGCTTACTCCATCGGTGAGCTCCATAATTCTTCTTCCGATCTCTATTTTCACGCCGATGGTTGTTTTCAAACAATTCCTTGTGTATCGGTGTAAGCCACACGACCCCTTACCGATGGATTGATTTTGATGAAATTTGACACTGCACATCCCTAGGCATTTTATGAGATACAAAAATTTTATATTATGGTCCTTTTGGGATATTCCTCAGGGTTTATTTAAATATGATGGAATAAGGAAATAGTAAAATTTTGAAAATTTTACTGTGCTAACAGTGGCTCTGTCTGGGATGTATACTCCCTGTGAGTATACAAGAATCTAGATCTCCTGGGGAAGTAGACCACATCTTTTATTATTTTGGGGTGAGGTTTTATGAAACTGGAAAAAGGAAAGGAACAAATGATGGGGAGCGGGAATGATTCCTAGACTACTGTGCATGGAATAAGATATTTTTGAGAATTATTTGAATGTTGTCCATGCACTGGCAACACTCAATTCTCTTTGTACATGTTTATGAAAAGAACTGCTTCAAGTATTGCCCATGTACTGGCAATTCCTGCTCCTCTCCTGACATATTCTGTACATAGTAAGAATCATCACCTCCCTTGCCAGTGATAACAAAAGGACCCAACCACAGGGCTTCAAATTTT
The DNA here is from genome assembly GCA_027924645.1 of Cunninghamia lanceolata. Classification (NCBI taxonomy): domain Eukaryota; kingdom Viridiplantae; phylum Streptophyta; class Pinopsida; order Cupressales; family Cupressaceae; genus Cunninghamia; species Cunninghamia lanceolata. The sequence continues at coordinate 1,981,178 of BSBN01001271.1, read as the reverse complement.
CCATGTTTTCCTTTGTCTTGACATCTTGCATTCCACATTAGTACCAGATCATTTATTTCAAACTTTCTTTCTTTGGCCTTTTTGTCAAAGAGATATTTTACCTGTGATTGTAATTTAATATTCTGTTTCTGAGCCATTCTTCTTGTTTCATCAAGCTCTGCTAATTGTTCCAACCTTTCCTCCATTGGTTCAGGGATATTCAAGTCTTCCTGGAGAATGAATTTGTATACTGGTATAAGATTTTCTAATGGTAATCTTGCTTGGGTTCCATATACCAATTCATAAGGGGATCTCCCAATTGCCCTTTTTATAGTAATCCTGTCAGCCCATACTGCCATTCTTAATTTTGAATCCCAAGCCTTCTTATTTCTATCCAACATTCTTTTTATGATTTTCAACAGACTCTTATTACTTGATTCAGCTTGTCCATTGGCCTGTGGATGGTAAGGAGCAGCATAAGAAACAGTGATACCATGTGTGCTACAGAAACCTTTGAATTCATCAGATCTAAAGCACATCCCATTATCAGTAATTAGTCTTACAGGAGTACCAAATCTGCATATAATGTTATCCATTAGAAAATTTATCACAACTTTACTAGTAGCCTGTCTGGTTGGGATTGCTTCCACCCATTTTGTAAAGTAATCAGTAGCTACTAAAATCCATCGGTGCCCCCCACTTGATTTCTCTGAAATTCCACCTATAAAATCAATACCCCACTGATAAAAGGGAGCCTCAACTTGCATAGGTTTTAAAGGTAGTGCTCCATGATACTTTAACTTCCCTGAGAAATTTTGGCATGCTTCACATTTTCTAGTGTACTGGTATGAATCGTTAAAGACTTTAGGCCAATAGTACCCTGCCCTCAAAATTTTGTGGGCCGTGGTTTTTGCTGAGAAATGTCCTCCGCACATGCCTTCATGCAACTCCTTCATAATACGTTTTGATTGATATTCATCCAAACATAATAGTAGAACCCCATCTCTATTTTTCCAATAGAGATCCCCACCAATGAGTACATATTTTGAAGCTTGTAGTTTGAGTGTCCTTTTTTTGTTATCATCATATCCTTCAGGACTCTTCATATGTGTTAGATAATATACTATATCAGTATACCATGGAGTGCGTTCAATACTGGTACTTGCATCCACATTACATATATGGGAAGCTTCTAGATTACTTTCAGCCATCAATTTGGCAAGACCCTGTCCTCTTACTAATTTAGTGATTTGGATTTCAATGTTGAATTCCTGAATCCTATTGATCCACCTACATCTCCTACCGGTGACTTCAGTTTGGATCAGTACATCCTTCACTGCAACATTAGGAACATATGCTATGATTTTACCCCCTACCAAATATGGTCTAAAGTTTTTTACTGCTTTTACCAGTGCATATGCCTGTTTTTCAATAATGTCATACTTCAATTCTGCATTCTGAAGGGACTTGCTAAAGAAAGAGATTGGCTGTTCATATCCATCATTGTTTTTCTGCAACAACACTGCTGCCACTGTATGATAGGAAGCAAATGAAAAAAGTTGGAAAGGTTTGCCGAAGTCAGGGGATATTAAGACTGGAGCTTGTTTGATGGCCTCCTTAATGTTACCAAATGCTTCCACTGCTTCTGTTGTCCATTTCATATCTGAGTTCTTCTTCAGCATTCTTGATATAGGACAAACAATCTCTGCGAAATTTGGTATAAATCTTCTGACAAAATTTATCTGACCAAAAAATGATTGTATAGCTTTTACATTTTTTGGAATAGGGACCTGATCAATTGCTTTCACCCTTTCAGGATCTATTTTAACTCCTTCCTTCGAGACTATATGGCCAAGCAATTTTCCTTCTGTTACTGCAAATTGGCATTTTTTAGGATTCAATGATATTCCATATTCTAGGGCTTTGACAAATATCTGTTCTAGATGTGTGCAATGATCTTCGGCCTTTTTTGAATATGCTGTTAAGTCGTCTTGATAGACTATCATAATCTTATTGATCAATTCAGCAAAAGCTACATCCATCGCTCTTTGAAATGTTGCCCCAGCATTAGTTAATCCAAATGGCATTCTCAAGTATACATATGTTCCCCACGGAGTGGTGAATGCGGTCTTGAATTGTTCAGACTCCTTAACCTTTACCTGATTGTAGCCGGAGAAACCATCCATCATGGATAGTAATTCACATCCAGTAACTTTCTGTAATATCGCCTCCATATTGGGAAGAGGATAATTATCTTTGAGAGAAGATTTATTCAGGTTTCTGAAATCCACACACAGTCTAATGTCACCATTCTTTTTCCTGACAGGTACTAAGTTTGAGACCCAGGAAGAATGTCTAATAGGCTTGATTATAGCTCCATCCCTTAACTTTGTAAGTTCCTCCAGCATTTTCAGAGCCAATGTAGGATTAATCGGCCTTTGTTTCTGTCTGAATGGTTTTACATCTAGTTTGAGTGGTATCTCATGTTGAAATAGATCCTCTCTATATGCCTTTAAGTCATCATATGACCAAGCAAACACATGCCTATACTTCCTAAGTAGATTGATAATTCTACTTCTGATTTTCTGGTCAAGATTCCTCCCAATATATACATTTTTTGGGGTTGTCTGAGTCCCCAAGTTCACTTCCTCAAGATTCTCAGGTATCACTGGTGTTTCTTTCTTCTTGTATCTATCATGCCCATCAAATGCTTTTTCTAATGCAATAAGCCCTTTGGGTATCTTATTCGTCTTCAGTTGAACCACTTCTTGGCCAAATAGGGTTTCTTTCCCATCGTGTTCCTCCACAAATGCACTGAAATCAATTTCTTGATTTTCATAATAATCAGCACAATGTAAGAAATTGATTATATCAGCATCGCTGTCAAACACCTGCCAGTTCTGTATATTATCAGGGATGGTAGGTCTAGTTTTAAATTCTACTTCTGTGATCCCTCCTAATGTTAGATCATCTCTCTTTAATGTAATGTTTGCTAAAAAGTCTGCCATGATGTTTTTAGACCTATCAACCCAGCTAATTGAAAAAGCATCAAATAATTCAACACTATCCCAAACTGCATTTCTGTACTGTCTTAATCTTTTATTCTTAGATAAATATTTTTCTCTTACTTGGGAGATGACCAATTCAGAATCACCATAGACAGCCAACTTTTTTATTTTGTATTTGGTGGCTATGTCTAGGCCAATGAGTAGGGCTTCATACTCAGCTACGTTATTGGTGCATTCAAATGTCAGTAAGAAAGAGTATTTGAATGTTTTACCTCCTGGTGAGATAAAAACTACTCCGGCCCCATTTCCTATCTTGCTGCATGCACCATCGAAATACATTTTCCACAAATCATTTTCTCTTTTCATAGATTCAGTGTGTATTGGGTCAGTGTTATGCAATTCTGGGGTAGTTTCTCCAACTTTGAAAACCCCTAAATCTGTGTCACAAAAGAAATTCACCTGATGCCGGTCCATTCTTTCTATAATATTGTCATACCTTGGTTCTCTGCACAACTTGATTTCCTTGTCACCTACTGGTATGGTGGCATATGATAGATCTAATTGAACATTGCCTCCTGCCATTGCAGCCCACTGCCTTGATAACAGCATTCCATAATACGGTGGGATATCAACCACAGTGATGTCAATGTTATATGTTGCCTCAGGATATGAAGCAAGTTTTATTTCTACATCTTTCATAATACCAACTACTGGAATAGATCTGTTATCCATTCCATAACATTGGCCATACGTAGTATCAACCCACATCCCTAATTCTTTCATCACTGCTATAGGCATGATATTCATAGCAGCACCTGAATCAATCATACAATTCCTGACTATTCTGTTCTTGATTACTAGTGTAGTATAGAATGGATCTACCTGTGAGGGATTTTTTGTAAGTGTGTCACCAAGGTATACCTCAGGCATCTTAAAATTTTCTTGATGCACATTATTTGTTGTTTTTTCAAACCCTTTATGTTTTGGATTAGGTGTATCAGAAATCATCTTGACGACTGTACTCCTATATTTATCTATTTTCATCATCTCTAAGAGTGGGACTGATATCTTCACCTGAGACACTGCCTGTGCGATGTCAAAAGAAGGGGTTATGATTTGGTCATTCTTTTCTGTTTTTGTATTCTCTTTTTCTATATTTTCTTTCATTTTATTTTTATCCCCCTTTTCTGGTTCTTTAGGAGATGATTTTGTATTATTCCCCTTGTTATTCTGGTCTCTTATGAATACACTCCCAGGAGTTCCTTGCCCAGCATTTGTTGTTCTATTCCTTAAGTTATAAGTGTTTCGAGCTTGAGCCACTGCAGCTACTGTGAGAGCTTCTTTTTCATCCTCAGTAGGTTTTCTCCATTGACCATATGGTTTATTGTCATAAATATCTTCCTGGTCTGAGAATACCTGCTGTTCTCCCATGTTAACATGATATTTTTGGTTCCCTACATCATATTCATACCCTTCTTCCTCTGAAGAAGAATAATCTTCTGTTACCACACATGGTGTATCCTGCATCATATTGATGGTGTGATTATCCCTATTATAGTTGTATAGCATTTCCTCTTGCTGTATTGATTTAGCTACCTCACAGTATTCAGGCGAATGTGGCAAGTTACATACAAAACACCAAGGTTTATTTTCTGCCATATGTGCCATGTTTCTCTTCAATGGATCAGGAGTATCCTTTCCATATGGCTGCTTTCTGTTGTTGTCAATAGGTCTTCCATCCTTCCAATTTGTATTGTAAGGCATATCATGTAACCTAGGTCTATCCTGCCTATGCTGACCCTCTCGTTTAATCTGTTGAGCATTTGGATTCTGAAGATTTCTATGATTTTCCCTTTTACTGACCATTCCTGCAGCCTTTCTATTATTTTCAATAGTTATGGCTATTTTCTGTGCTTCAGCCAACGTTGCAGGACACCGGTTTCTGAGTTCATATCCTGTTTTGGGGTCAAATGCCTTCATATAGATACTCAGTGCTGCCTGGTCAGATAACTTGGCTCCATGTGGTACCTTATTATGTAACTTGGAAAACTTCAGGTTGAAATCAAATACTGATTCATTTTGATACTTCTGTATACTTATTAGTTCATGTAGTGCAAACTCAGGAGCGTATTGGTTACCATACTGATCCTTAAACTGGTTATGGAAATCAATTATTGAATTGATTGATGCATCAGGCAAGCTATTAAACCAATCTCTGGCATCTTCAGTGAGGGACATCATAAATAACCTCATTCTAATGTCTTCCCAGTCCATACCTATATCCTGTACAAAAGCATTAAAACTTCTAATATGATCTTCTGCAGATACTGCATTGTTTCCAGTAAACTTGGGAACCATGTTTCTCCAAGTACTATCCATAGGATATGGATATAACTGATATCCAGTCAAATCAAGTTGACTGCATATATTAGCAAGGTTTTGGGGAGGGAAATTGAGATGTGGTGGATTGGGATAGTAATTATATCCACCTGGTGGCTGATGATATGCATATTGTTGATGTTGGTTCATATGGGGATTTATGTGCTGATTTTGTGGCCTATAATATTGTTGACCAGGGGGTGGGTAATTATTTGCCATATGTAGGGATGCATTATGTATGGGAGGTGGTCTGGGGATTTGTGGAATAGTGTTCTGATGACTTCCAGAAGCATGTGAGTTTTGAGCACTATTTGTATTTTGTTGTGTATTTCTTGAAATATTCCCTCTATGCGGGGGTACATATTTAGGGGGAGATGTTTTGGCTTTATTTCTCCTCTGTTGAATTTCTTGCTGCAATAACTCCTTCTCCTCTTGTATCTTGTACCTTTCGAGTTCTTTCCTGAGCATGAGTATTTCCTATTTCTCATCACTCATGTCTTGATTATTTATTTCCTGATATTCTGGATTGTCATTCATTCCCTGATTTGACAATTCATATCCTATCTCTTCTCCCTGGTTAAACGAGACCTTGAAATCATGTTCAGCTTGGTTCCTATCAATATCCCTCATGACCTTTGCATCATGATCCCGCTGTTCTTGAGGAGTGGGTCTGTACCTTGCCAAAATATCATCAGTTGCTCCACTGAGGTTCTCGTTTGAATCATGCAGAGGTGTGAATTTATTGTGAATTGCAATATTTTGTTCTGAATCATTCTCCTGGATGTCTAGATTATTATCTTGGTGGGAATATTTTGGATTCATATTTCTTTTGGAGATGTTTCTAAGTGGTGGAGATGACTGCAAGTTTCTGCCTTCCATCTTGGATCTCCTACCATCCATTTGAAATTTTTGTTATGATTGTAACTAGAGTCGCCACCTATTGAATAGGAAAAGTTTATATTTTTATCTGTAAGGTTCTTTGTCACCAGCAGAGTTACCAAAAAGAAATTTTAAATGACTCTATGAAAGAAAGGATTAAATTCTAAGGTCTTTTTACTAAGTCCCCAGTAGAGTCGCCAATTTGTTAGGTCTCAAAAATGCAAGTTGCTAATCCTAAGAGGATGCCAGGCTCTATATTTGGATTTGCAACGTTTTTGAACTAACTTGACGAAATCAACTTTCAAGGTTTGATGATTTCCTACACTTTAGGTCCTGCTACACCTAGGTGGGTGAACCTTGAAATATTAAAGCAGTCTGAGTGTGGATGAATGGACTAACTAGGTCTATCTACAATGGCATAGGATGTAGGATAGATGACAAAGCTGACTAATTAATTCTATGTGTAATGTTTAATAAGTGATTGGCAGAAATTGTATAAGCAATATCAAATAGGTTTTAATTAATGAGTTGAATGAGACTAGTGCCTTGTTGGGTAACAGAGTCAATTTGAAGGACTAAAAACAGTAATTTCTAAATGGTAATAATTCTAGATATTTGGCACAGTTCTGGTTTATAGCTTGTATAAACGTGCAAGTAAGTGACTGACAGACTCTTCTTGATAATCCAACCAAATAAAATTAGATATCCTATTATTCACCAGAAGGTATTTTAATCCTTACTTGAAGGAACCAAATGAAATGAATAGACAAGATTAACAGATAATATTTTATTGGAGACAGTGTATCAATCCTAACTATATGGCTCTACTTAGTGATCCCAACTTACTACTTCCAGGTTACTATGAATAAATCAGAAGGGTTTAATTCCTTAGGATGGACACCAACCGAATCAATCACACAGATACAGCGAATGTGTATTGACAGATTAAATATATACTTGATAGTTTAATCTGAATAACAGGGAAATGCAGAAATGGAGACAGCCACACAATTGAATAATTTCAACAAATAACTGATACCAAAATAGAAATACTGAATCAGAGAACTTCAAATTTCTTCTTCAAAATAAAATATGCAACATGGTCATTCTGGAATATTATGTATATGTATATATGAATATCTTCTACTGCTGATGATTTTTCAGCATAGATTGTTTGAACTTATATAGATATTTTCATGAAGAGATACAACTCTTCAATAATTCTCTTGGGATTTTAACCAATACAAACAATAATTACATAAGCTTAATTAGGCTCTGTTTAGCCATAAATAGACTTTTGTTAGATGATCTAAGTACTCCTGTGCACGGTGAGAATCAGTAAGCTCGACTGCACTCCTGGTGATTATATCAAGGGTGACCATTTCCTCCAGTTGTTTGCAAACTTCTGTAGATACAGAGGCTTTATCTTTTAGAGCTCCTGTGGCTTTGTGCAATATAACTTGACAATCAACAGTCCACTCTTCTTTGCTCTTTACCTCTCCATTATCTTTGAATATCCTGGGCACCCCTGCGTCTGATGCATCAGTCCCTTCCTTAGCATCAGCTTTGAGTTTATCATAATAATTTTGGTGCCGTTTGAACAATGCTCTTGCATCAGAGATATCTGTGCTATCAGTGGCACCTCTGTTTTGCAACTCGATCATCTTTTCTTGTATCCTCTGATCAAGCCTTTCATGTTCTTTGACTGCTTTATGATTTTCCGAGTAGTTATCCCAAAACTGGTTTAACCACCGTACCATGTTTGCATACCTGCTCTGCAGTATTGTAACAAATGCATCTATTTGAATTTGTTTGGCTTGATCATGGGATATCTCTTGACTACTTTGTGAGCTCTCACCTTGAGTTATTCTCTTCGTAGATTGGCCAAAGGTGCTCTTAACAGCGTCCTTCAAGTAGTCATTCTCTTTTGTTAATCTTTCACAATTCAGCTTATAAGCATCTCTTTCCTTGATTAACATCTGAGCTTGTGCTTTATTCAACTTTGCAACATTGATACCAATGTCTGCAGTAATTATGGGGTCAGTTTCACCTGCTCTGAAAGTCATAACATGGCCAAAAGTTTTTTCAGTGTCTATGATGGCCGTCTTCTTATGGGGAGGATACAATGCCCATATCATCAAAGAATTTTCATCATTATTGTATCTCGTTCCCATATAGACTTCATTAACTCCTTCTGGAGTAAGCTTATACTTATCATCAGCATTATTCAAAAAACTATCAAAAACCAGAGTAGAATTTAAATCCAAACCGGGAAAAATCATAACCCCTGCATCTTTAAGCAGCTGTCTGCCTCTGCTTGGTGTCATGTCCTGCATTTCCTTGTCCACTGTCTCCTTTAACATCTCTAATAACTATTTTTCATTGTCAGCAGAAACATTATCTACTGACTCTCTAATTTCTTTTCCCTTGTATTTATACAGGAATGATTTAAATTCCTTCGAATGAATGAATGTATCATCTGACACAAAAGAATCATAAGCCTTTTGGCGTGGATCTTCATCAGCAGACCCCTCCTCATCATGTATCACAACTGGAGGCTGATATTGTTGCATTTTTCTTTTAGACATTTCTATTGTCTTATCTTGTGGCTGTTCAGTCAATTCTTCCTCTTCAGAGGATACCACTTCAACTTCTGCCAACTGCTTTTTCTTTTCATTCAAATCTCTGTTATATTTCTCTACCACCAAGTCGACTTCAGCCTCTTCCAAATTTCTAATGACATCATCATGTGGATAATGTATGTGCATGTATCCACTGAGATTTTGTTTTCTTCTTGCATAGTCAATGAAACCCTCAGGGTCAAACCCTTTCCTCACCTCAGCAGTCACCATGTTATAATGCATTAGTTTATCCAAAATGAGATTGTATCCTTCTTTTGAAACCACAGTAAAATCTCCAAAACACAAAGTACTAGGCATGAATGATTGTTTATCATGCGAACTTAGATGCATGACATTTGAACAATGCATTTGCCTAATTATTTCCAAATATGCAATTCTGTCAGGGACAGTTTTAGGCAATATAAATGGAGCATCCTCAAAACCATACACTCTGATCATAGTAGCATCCTCAAAACAATACCAATCTCCCCAATTATGAGTGACAGTAGGGGGGCCACCAAAATCTTTTGGTCTGAGGAATCTTTTTATTTCATCTGAAATTGAATATTCACAGGGGTGGTTAAAATACCTATATAGCACTTTAACACAATGCTCTTCAAATTGAGCATAGCTGGAGTTAGCATACCTGCTATCCCAGATTCTGGTCCACATTTGTACAGGTATCTTCTCCCCTTTCTTATCCGTAGCAACAACTTGAAGCTCATTTGGCCACAATCCTACTTCCTGGCCGTAGTATAAGACCATATGCATGAGCATCGAGTAATGCTCAAAAGAGCATGCTGGAGCATTGTTTTTTATTGCAGATAGACCAGAGTCTATTCTAGTAGCAACATAGGAGGCATAATCAAATTGTCTGGCATTGTGACATTGAATATCAGAGGTTATGACCATTAGAGGAATAGTCATGAACTCAGGGACCTCTGAGCCAAGGACTTGGCCTACAGAATAGTAAGTATATTGAATGTATGGTTCAAAAATGGATACATGAAAGGGAGGGCCATCATTCTCAGTCAAGGGTATCACTTCTCCTTCAATCCTGGGTCTATGAATGGGTAACCTCCATCCATGGTAGGTTGTATCCATTCTCCAGTATTCTTTATCCAAATCTTCATAAACAACAGGGACAGTGCACAAATCATCCAAATCATACACCTCACAAATAGCATTTTTTGATAGGTGTACAATTGGTTCTCCTTGAGGGTTGCAGATAGCTTTCAGGCCTGAATTGTAATGCCTGGCTAACAGTTGCAGGAGTTCTACATTCAAGAATACATTAGGTACAACCAGTTTGCCTAAATTCATGTGCCATGGGTTTGACACAGGAGCATTTCTAAATCTTCTGTTGTAGTGGAATCTGAAGAGTTCATATCCCCTAATTGGGGTCCAAACATCTCCCAGGCGCTTATGTTTGTCTTCCAATTTTTCTACTTCTGCCCTGAGTTGGGCAGACCTCCTGGCCTTGGGAGTTGACCCAGGCAACTGATCAATCAAGTCCTGATTTAGTTTTCTATCTTTCACTTTTTCTTCAGGGGTTTGATTAGTTTTTTGCTTCTTTGGTTTACTGGTTTCCCCTTGTGATTTTCTTCCTTTTCCTTTCCCCGAAGTTTCCATTTTTGAAAAATTTGGCAGGAAATTCAAATACAGGTAATATAGTGGTTTGTGTATGTGTACCTGTCGCTCGATGGCTGGAATTGGAAGCCTTTGCTTTTTCCCTAAGAATTCTTCTGTATTCTGCTCTCGGACGGTTTTTTGCAATTATAATGATCGTATGAACTTTGTAGCCGTTTTGTATTAATTATCTGATCAATTCAATGTTCATCGCTGTGAAGTGTCACATCGCCATAACTCTTCCTATCGGCGTGCTTTTTGAAATGTCTGGGCGACCTCAACCCCTTTTTTTTATGGCGCGGACAGTCAATCGGCGTGACCCCTCAATTGTATCCCCGACGCCATGTAGTATCACATTTCAAGTGGGTGCGACCATCGGCGTGACTTCCTTCATCGCCAAGGGTTTTAGATCTCTCTGCGATATGGCGAGTCCCACCGATATGCTTTGCTTATCGGGAAGATTGAGATCATCGGGATACTAAAATTATGTTTTCCCGATCTTTATTGTCTTACCGATAGTCTCTTCATGTATGAACTTTTATCTTTATCGGAATGACATTCACTATCGGGATAACTTTCTCAATATATCCCGATCCAAATCATCTCCCCGATGTTCTTTGTTATATCCTTCATCGGGCAAAGTTTAGTAAAGTGTCACCGACACCTTTTAATCGCCGTGACTTATGAATCGGCAAGACTTGTTTCTTTTATTCCGATATGTTAAGTTATCCCGATAGAGGTACATCGCTATGAGTTTTGCCGATGGCTTTCTTATCGCCAAGACTCTTGATCATCGGAGACTTACTTGTTTTCTATTCCGATGGTTCATTTCTCACCGATGACTATTGCTTTGTTACCCTCGCATGTTGTTCGGTGAAACTTTTGCCGAAAGTGCTTCATCGGTATGATATATACCATCGGGGCAGCTTCTAAAAGATCATCCGATAGATATTTGTCATACCGATCGGCATGACCACTTGCCTTTCTTGCCGATGTAAAGTCATCGGTGTTGCTTACTCCATCGGTGAGCTCCATAATTCTTCTTCCGATCTCTATTTTCACGCCGATGGTTGTTTTCAAACAATTCCTTGTGTATCGGTGTAAGCCACACGACCCCTTGCCGATGGATTGATTTTGATGAAATTTGACACTGCACATCCCTAGGCATTTTATGAGATACAAAAATTTTATATTATGGTCCTTTTGGGATATTCCTCAGGGTTTATTTAAATATGATGGAATAAGGAAATAGTAAAATTTTGAAAATTTTACTGTGCTAACACTCCCTAAAGGAAAATATACTAAGCTCATGCAGAGGAAACTTGGACCATGTCAGATTCTAAAGAAGTGTGGATAGAATGCTTATGAGATCTAGCTTCCTTCTGATCTTAGATTGTCACCTATTTTCAATGTATGTGATTTAACTCCCTACAAGCATAATATAGATGTCGAACAGGATCCATTGCAAGATGCAACAAATGCTGATATTCCTAAGCATCATCCACCACAATTGCAGAAGATTTTAGACTCAAGAATGGTAAAGAAGACCAGGAACAAAGAGTATCTAGAATACTTGGTGGCTTGGTAAGGGAAACTTGATTTAGAGGCAGTTTGGATGACTAAAGAGCAGATCATCAAACAAGGTGTAGATCTTCAAACTCTCATCTCAAGTGGACTTGAGATTTCTTCTCTCAAGGAGTATGGTGTAGGAGCACCTCTTCAAAATAAAGACTAGGTCTAAATATAGTATGTTTCATACATTATGATGTAATAAGGTCCATGTGACCAATTCCTATGTTTTTAAGTCAATCTAGATTTTTGTGCTGTTAGTTAGAAGTTTGTTATGCTAGTTGTCTTCTCCCAGCCATTTGGAAGTCTCCCAGCCACTGGGAATCGACTTTGTACTACTCTTGTTGAGTAGTTATTTTTAAGCCTAGCTCAAATCCTTTAAAAAAGAAAGGCATCGAACAGTTAGTTGTAGAGTTTTTGGTGTTACTAAAGTTGTTTGTGAAACTGAATAGAGTAATTGCTTATATTTTCTGCAATAAGAATCAAGAAGATCCTGTTGATATCATTTTACTGTGTACTTGATTTTCTTGGTTTAGCAGGCAGGATGGATTCACTTATCCATTCCATCGGTTAATTCTCTGAATCAGTGGAATGGCCATGTACAGTAGTTTAGATTTCTTTTCTATTTTTCTGTTTGTTCTTTTCATGTTTCTGGGATCAAGTTATAGCATACAATGATTTACCCTAGCATCCTCATGTTCTAGGTTTTGAAGGTAGAAATCTAGGTTAAGATTGTTAAGAAAACAAATCGGATCAATCCTAGGATTTTCTGTGCAAAATTTGTGAAATTTTGAGGGTTTTTCTTTGATATACATTTGATGTATATACATTGCTTGTATATCGTATACAATCCATGAGTATATCACATTTGTATGTTGTAAGTATATCGCTTTGGGATAATCACTATTGTATGTTGAAACATACAAGCCTTCGCAGATACAAAGGAGAGAGAAACCCTTGATGCATACAAAAAGGTCAACGATGGAGTCAAAGGTACAATCGTCAAGGAGAATATCCCGCATAATGCATATTGGGCTTTGTATGTTTACAAAGTGTGTCAGGATATGCAACCTTTGAGTATATGTCTTTTGTATACAGTTTGTGTATATACTTCAGTTGTATGGTTGAGACAGTTCGTGTGTATCCCTCAATTACATTTCGCAGTTTGCATGTGATGAATGTATATTTTAGATATATATTAGGTTGATACAAGGGAAAGTCAGTGGTCAACTATTTTCAGAGGGAATATTCCAAGGAATATTTGGCAAATGTATATTTTGGGTTGTATATTCTGAATGTATGTCCAAACATACATTCTGCAGATACAAGGACTTGGTACATGCAGGTTAACACCAGTCAAAGAATAGTTTGTATGTTTGTTTTGCATCTCGTGCTTGTATATTGTAAATATACATCGTGCACATACATTACTTGTGGATACAACTAGTGACCGATGATAGAGGTAGGTAGAACTGGCTTGGTCGGTAGAAGTTTGTATGTATCGGTATATCAGTGATTGTTGGAGCAACACAGTTCGGCGAGCCCGATAGACTATGTCTTGCCGATAGGCAATAGAATGAAATGCACTCATCGGCATGAAGTGGATTTCAGTGTGAAGATTTTTAGAGAAGCCGATGGTTCTTGTTAGGCCAATGGGTTATGTCAGAAAGACATTAGGGCAGCCCTTGCCGATGGAATGAAAATCATCAAGTCTCACCAAGTTTTGAATGCTTGTGCTGGCCACTTTGCACCAGTTTTCAGTGTTATCAGAGTTTCATAGTTTGGAGTTCTATTCTTCAGCATTCCATCCTTATCATTTCCAAACTCTACTCCTTTACGTTCAAATTCTCCTAAGTATTCAACATTTTTTGGAGGTTGGAGTTCAGATCTTCTCTCTTCTCCCTTCCTTTCTTTGGAAGGAGAAGGTCAGAAGGCCTGAGGGCCGAACTCTAACCCTTTCCTTTGTAGAATATTCTAAGTATGGAACACCTTTCAGACCTCAGAAGTTGGACCTTCTTTCTTCCTCCTTTCTTCCCTTTTCGAAGGAGAAAGGTTGAAAGTTCGAAGCCCAACCTTGGATCCTTCCCCTTTGAAAAATGACTAAGTGTTTTAAACTTTTCAGACTTCAAAATTTTCCTCTTCCCTCTCCCCTTTTGGAAGGTAGAAGGGAGAAGGCCCAAAATCCAACCCCCACTGACTGTTAATTTTTCTAAGGCATTCCGTAATTCCACAAAGACTATTTTAATAGAATAAAAAGTGATGGTGGAACTACAGAATGCTACCACGTGGACAAAGGGAAAGAGAAATGCAAAATGATTGGGGTCTAAGCTCTAACTCTTTCTTTGAGAAATAATGCTAAGTGTTTTAGGCTTTGGGGATCAGACCTTCCTTATTCTTCCTCCTCACTGAAGGAAAAAGATAGAAGCCCTCAGCTCTGAACTCCACCGAAACATTCAAATGATCAGCTAAGTCTTTGACTTTCAAGGCTTCAAATTTCCTTCTTCCTCTTTCTCTGGGAAGGTGGAAGATGAAAGGCTTGAGGCCTGAAGTCTGTCAATAATGTAATTCTCCTATGCAAAGCAGAGCTCAGGGAATAGTTCTTTCCCCTTTCTTCATGGAAGGCAAAACACTAAAGGCCTGAGGCCCGATCTCCAGAGATCAAAATTTTGTAAGTGTAAATCAAGCCTCAGGGAGCAGTTCTTTCTCCTTTCTCCTTTCTTCATGGAAGGTGAAATGCCAAAGACCCAAGGCCCAATCTCTGTTGATGAAGAGTTTCTAAGTGTAAAGTGGATCTTGGGGAGCAAACTTTCTCCTTTCCTTCTTCCCTCTTGGAAGGCTGAATGCCGAATGTCTGAGGCTCAAACTCTGACAACATTTGTGATCTTCAGAAATCACAGAAATGAAGCTGAATCAAGCATTTACCATGATCATATGTGATGAAATCTTGCTTCCAAGGCAAGAATCCAGGCTAGTTTGAAGACCAAATGTCTAGATCCAATTGGAATTTGTGGTTGAGCATTTATGGTTGCAAGAGGCAATTCAAGGCACAATTTTCCATCATAGATATTTGCTCAATCACTTCTTGAAGATATTTTTCTGCATTTATGTCAAGACAATTAGATTTTCTTCTGATCTTCCTTTTGTAAAATATCTCTGACAAGCCCATGGGCACATTCATTATAGTAGGTAATGGCACTTCATTGTAAATTCTATATAAGGCATGAAATTTGTATTTAGGTTAGCTTTTTGGTCTAAAAACTATATCTCTTTTCAATTGTAACCATGCCTCTTTGAGAATAAACATCAGATTTTTGCCTTTTCATTTATTATTCTTTGCTCTATGTATTTTCTGTCTGAATTCCATCTGTGAATGCTTCTTTCCTCTTGGATTTCATTTAATTTCCTTTACCTCTACAAGTATTTGATGATTTGTATGTGTTGGTCTATTGTTTATTGTTATTCTGTGCATACATGGTTGTTTTGAGGGCCTACTGACATTCAAACCTAATGTATCACCTCCTTTTACTTTTAGTTTATCCTCTTTCCCTTTTTCCTCAATGGTGCATAGATTAGGTTTAGTCTTAGGAATAGCTGAATCTCTCATTCAACAAAGGAACCAACCTCTCTCTAAAGATTTGGCCTCCTTGTAGGGTCCCATACCTAGAGGTCATCTCAATGTTTCACTAGATTGTTGGATCTCTAAAAGCATCTAACACTTGGTACAAATCCAAGTAACAATAGTTTCTGGCATGCTTGGTGGGACCTTTGATGATCCTCATCATCCATTAAAGTGTTTTGGTGTGCTCTTTTGTGTATCTTGCCTTTTAGGGCAATCTTTCCATCAAAGGTCCCACCGGGCGTGCCAGAAACCAAATACTCTATTGATCAAATCTGCTGGTGCAGCCAATTCAAGAACTTAAAGAACCACAAGGATTATGATTTCAGTGGTTCTCTTGGTTCATTATGCTTTTAGAAGCATATCAAATCACCTAGCAGCTCCCTAGTATGAACATATTTCTCTTGTTGCAGCATGTTTTGCCCTGTTTTGATACCTTCTATGATTATTTAGCATTTCAATGCTTTAAAATGACATTTTTTTATGGAAACTATGGCTACTCTCCTCCACCAAGCCAAAATCCAAATTTTATGCCTCCATACCAGCAATATCAAGCCTAAGATTTATCTAGTTTCACACTGTATTGTCTTGTTTCATTAGAATATCAGTATCCTTACAATGCTTACCTCCCATCCCCCTTCTATGTCTTCTTGGTAGCCTAATAATGTTTATTATCAACCCTAAGAAGACTATTTTGATCCTTGCCAGTGCAGCTACCCTTCTAATTACTACCAAGAGGTTAAATATGTTAATACTAATGAGTTTACTAAGCTTATGGGCATGTTCCTAGAGCTTGATAGACTTTTGGCTGATTGAAAAAGAGAAAGAGGGTATAGCTAACCTTAGTAAAATTATGATCTCAACATCATAAACTATTTTAATCTCAAAGAGGCATCCCTAGAGCTATAGAGGGAGTGTGAGGAATATGAAGAAATGGTAGAGCATGATTGGCAATAGGAGGCACAAGAAATGGTTTTTCAAGAAAACCTTGCTATGAGGATTGTAGCCTAAGAGCAATAGATGAGGCAAGCAACCTAGTTGGTTCCACCCTCTCCCAACTTCAGGAAACCCCTTTCTTCTACCCAAGTTTGGCATGTGGAAGACCAGCCTCAACTTCACAAATTCCCAGGCTTCAAAGCTCCTCTCCCTCCATAAGACCATGTTCCTGTGAAAACTCATATTATCACTCTCTATGACAAATTTACCCATAGCCCTCTCCCCTCCAACAAATTAAAGAAAATATTCATGTATTTTTCCCTAATACTATTTCAATTTTCAAAGGTGGATCTGTTGTCTATCAAGTTAATTAGAAAGAAGAGCTAAGGAGCGAGATATCTACAACTAGAAAAGAGCCACTTGCAAATGATGAACCCTTATGCATCATTAAAACTAATAATTTAGACCTGCTACAAGACTACGTTAAGCCCAATTTGATGGAATAGTAGTGCATTAAGCATACTAGGGTTATTATTGATTAGGAGGTAGAGTTGAGTCCTCTAGATTTTGGCTCATTTAAGGAGTTTTCCCATGCTTTCAGCGGGAGGAATAAAAGAAAAATCCTAAGGGAGCATGGTGAAAGGGTCCAATTACAAAGACAATCTAAGAAACAAAATCCTATGCAGTTGCAGTCAAATGGTGAGGGTATTAAGGATGAGGTTGTACAAGAGATTGCTCTAAGAAAAGTGTCCATGATGCCCCTCTTTTTCATGAGCTGCCTAGTTACGTGGAATGTGAAGGTGGCATGCAAATTGCAATATCAGCTGCAGTTCTAGAACAACATGAAGATTTTGAGAGTGGTGGCAAGTTGTTGCAAGTTGGGGCTAAGGACGATAATGAGATATCACCTTGTGGGGAAGAGAATACGTGCAACCCTATGCTGAGGCGTTTAGAGGATTTGGAGGAGGCTATTTTCTAGGATGAGCTTGATGTTTTTTTCTCAAATATGGATAGTGGACCAACTCCTCTTCATGAGGCAAATCAGAAGGAGTTTGAGCAGTTTGAGGAGGTAGTCATTCCTTAAATTATTTTACAAGAGCTAGAGCATTCAGACTAGCAAGAGGATGAGGGATCAGAGAAAAAGCATGTGGTCTCCATTCATCATTCAAGCTCTATTTTAGTGACATGCCCTATCAGGCATCTAGTGCAACTAGAGACATATCAAAAGGAGCCCCTAGCCATCATGTTTGCTTCAAAGCATGAGGTTGAGCATCAAAGAGGGCTAGATCAGCCCATTTATCCACTTCCAGGCAATTACATTTATGACTGGTACAAGTGGATAGGTGAGTTTTTCTTTTTCCTTTAGGAAGTATTTCATTATCTTATTATATGCCCATCCCTTTTCCACCTCTTTTTAACTATCCACATACATGAGAAACATTGCAAATTGTTAAGAAAGGGCAGTTACTTTCAAGAACCTATTAATGCCTTTATTTGAAGCCATTTCCTTGATATTAGCTTAGGATTTGAGTAGGTTTTATTTCAGTTTTAGGTTTACTTTCCCTAAGTTCTTTTCCATAGGCTACATCGTCATTAGGAGAATGCAAGCCTTGTTCCTATTGGTGTGATTTGAGACATAAGGTTTTAGTTGTTTTGACCTATTGCAGTCCCTTTTTGACTTCATGTCTAATGAATGCTTAAGGCCGCTGGTTTCCATTTGTTTACCTAGCAAACACACCTAGGAAGTCACTAAAATGTTATCCTATTTTTCTTCCCAACCAAATAGTCCAAATCCATAAAATCTCTAAGTGTTTTCCCCTTTAGAGATGCAAGGAAAAACTACCAAAATTGACTAAGTCCTAAAAATCCTGAGTTTGCCTTGTGTTTTTAGCCTTATCAGAGTTTTAGAGTTTAGAGTTCTAATCTTCAGTGTTCCATCCTGATCATCTCTGAATTGTGCTCCTTTGCCTTCAAATTCACCTAAGTATTCAATGTTTTTCGGAGGTCAGAGTTCAGACCTTCCCTCTTCTCCCTTTTTTTCTTTGGAAGGAGAAGGTTGGAAGGCCTGAGGGCCAAACTCTGACTATTTCCTTTATAGAATCTTCTAAGTATGGAACACCTTTTAGACCTTAGAAGTTAGACCTTCTTTCTTCCTCCTTCCTTCCCTTTTGGAAGGAGAAAGGTAGAAAGTTGAAAGCCCGAGTTCTGATCCTTCCCCTTTGAAAAATGACTAAGAGTTTTAAACTTTTTGGACTTCAGACTTTCCCTCTTCCCTCTCCCCTTTTAGAAGGCAGAAGACATAACGCCCAAAGCCTAACCCCATTGAGTATTAATTTTTCTAAGGCATTCTGAAATTTTGCGAGGCATATTTTAATAGAACAAAAGGTGATGGAGAAACCATGGAATGCTACCACATGGACAAAGGGAAAGTGAAAGGCAAAATGATCAAGGCCTAATCTCTAACTCATTCTTTGAGAAATAATGCTAAGTGTTTTGGGCTTCAAGGATCGGATCTTCCTTCTCACTGAAGGTGAAATATGGAAGGCCCGAGTTCTGAACTCTGCCAAAATGTTCAAATGATCGGCTAAGTCTTTGAATTTCAGGGCTCAGACTTTCCTTCTTATTTCTTTGGGAAGGCAGAAGACAAAAGGCTTGAGGCCTAAAGTCCACCAATAATGTAATTCTCCTTTATAAAGTGGAGCTCGAGGAGTGGTTATGTCTCCTTTGTCCTTTCTTCCTGGAAGGTGAAATGCCAAAGGCCTAAGGCCTGATCTCCAGCGATCAAAAGTTTTTAAGTGTAAATTGGGCCTTGGGGAGTAGTTCTTTCTCCTTTCTTCCTAGAAGGTGAAACACCAAAGGCCCAAGGCCTGATCTTTGGCTATCAAAAGTTTCTAAGTGTAAAGTAGAGCTCATGGAGCATACTTTCTCCTTTCCTTCTTCCCTCCTAGAAGGCCGAACACTGGAAGGCTCGAGGCCTGAAATCTGATAACTTTTGCAATCTTTAGAAATCAAGGAAATGAAGCTGAATCAAGGGTCCACCATTATCATACATGATGAAATCTTGCTTCCAAGGCAAGAATCCAAGCCAAATTGAAGACCAAATGTCTAGCTCCAGTTGTATTTTGTGGTTGAGCATTTATGGTAGTAGGAGGTAGTTCAAGGCACAGTTTTCCATCACCGTTATTTGCTTAATCACTTCTTGGAGATATTTTTCTACATTTATGTCAAGATAATCAGATTTTCTTCAGATGTTCCTCTTGTAAAATATCTTTGATAGGCCCATGGGCACATTCATTATAGTAGGTAATGGAATTTCAATGTAAATGCTATATAAGGTATGAAATGTAATGTATTTAGGTTGGCTTTTTGGTCTAAAAACCATATCTCTTTTCAATTGTAACCATGTGTCTTTGAAATTAAACATCAGATATTTTCCTTTTCATGAATTATTCTTTGCTCTGTGTACTTTTTGTTTGATCTCCATCTATGAATGCTTCTTTCCTCTTGGATTTCATTTAGTTTCCTTTACCTTTGTAAGTAGTTCATGATTTGTGTATGCTGGTCTATTGTTTATTGTTATTCTATGCATACATGGTTGTCTTAAGGGCCTAAAAACATTCAAACCTGGTGTATCATCTCCTTTTACATTCAGTTTATCCTCTTTCTCTTTTTCCTCAATGCTGCATAGATTAGGTTTAGTCTTAGGAATAGTGAATCTCTCATTCAGTGAAGGAACCAGCCCCTCTTTGGAGATTTAGCCTCATTGTAGGGTCCCACACCTGGAGGTCATCTCAATGTTTCACTAGATTGTTGGAGCCCTAAAAGCCTCTAACACTAGGTGCAAATCCAAGTGACAACATAACCTATGAGGGCTACCAAAAAATTCGCCTTGGTTGAGAAACTAGGAATATCAATCTTAGCTTTTAACAGGCATTGCTCTACATGAGCTCTAGTCTAGTTAGCATATTCTATTAACCAAGGTTTAGCCATATAACTTGATCTTCTAAGAAATCTACTTAATACTCATAGAGAAATAAAAAATTTAGTTGCTCCAGTATCAATTGAAATAGAAATAGGAACTCTAAACAAAGTACTTGTTGTCTCAATGGGAGTAATCTGGCACTCTGCCTGGAGATTGTCTAAAGCTGCATGGATCCTCTGTTGAAAAGCTACTTAATGAGTGGGTAAAGTATTACCATGTTGTTGAACTCCCTAGTTCTTAGTTGGGCATCGATTTGCATAGTGATCTCCACCTTAAATGAAAAATCCTCCACGATATCCTCACTTCTCAGTAGCTTTATCTGAATTATTATCATTCCATCGAACATTACCACTATTCTTCTTCTCATTCCTAGGTCCAGTTTTGTTATTTCTAGAACCCTTGTGACTTTTCTTAGTGACATCTTTCTTTCCATTCATTTTTATGAAAGGCTGTGAAGTTTGTGTCTTAGTAAACCTCTTGCGATTCTTCTCGTGATATGTAGAAATTGACTTTAATTTTTTCTCTTACTTAATTTCATTCTCTAAAACTTGGTCCATATTAGAAGGGCCATGCACATCCACTTCACCACCTATCTAAGCATCAGACCCATGATAAATTTCCTAATCCTGAACCTTTCATCTTTCTTATATTGAGGCACATATTTCAAGAGTCAGGTGAATTTTTCCCAATATTCAACCACTAACATTTCTCCTTGTCTCAAATTCTGAAAATCAATTAGCTTTTGGTCAAAGAATAGCTGTAGTAACCACCTTTGGTGCAAGAAGACCACAAATTGATCCCAGGTTAAGCTCAAATAATTTAAACCTAGTTCCCTCTTCTTGTTCATCCACCACATGGATGCTTCTCCTACCAATTGAAAGGTGCCCCATACTACCTTGGTTATCTTAGAGTAATTTCAGATCTTGAAATAGTTTTCCATCCCTATTAACCAAGCTTTAACAGCATCAACACTTTCAGTTCCAACAAACTTGGGTGGCGTGACTTTCTTCATATCTCTAGTTAACTCAGAGGCAAGTCTACTTTTATTCTCTTCTTGAGACTTAGTCTTATCGATATTCTCCCTTTTCTCATTATGATTACTAGATTCATGGACATATTCATCTTCTCCTTGATGTGAATACTAATGTCCTACTTCAGATTTACCTGGACCTCTAACCTCATGTTCCAAGTTTCCAAGCCTATCCTTGGTTTCATTAAACATGGTCAATATCCGATCTGGCTTAGCCATAGGGTTTTTAGATGGATTCAACTCTCCTTGACTATGTTCAAGAGTTGTTTGAGTTCAAACCATGATGATACTCTATATCACACCTAATATTTGTATCAAATTATAAATTAGAATTTAGAATAATGCATCTCATTAATTCAAATTCATAATAAAATCATTCAGAAAAACTCAAATGGCAATCAATTTTATCTTTATTATAGTTTATTCTAGGTTTAATTACATCATTATTTAGATAATTAACATGAAAATGCTACATGTCACTATTAGTTAAAGGATATTCCTTAGGTGAATCTTCCCCTTTGAAATCCAATACAAAAAACTTAGAGGGTGGATGTACATAGAGGTACTCCTCCATCACCTCTTTTCCTATAATTGGAGCATCACAACCACATCCAAATGGCATGTCACATTTAGAAAATGATTTACTTGGTTTTACTAAACAAATAGGAGCAATAGGACTCTTGCTCAACTTAATATGTTGATTCCTCTCTAACTGTATATGCTTAAGAGCATCTTGTCGTTAAGATTTAAACTTTCAAGCATGCATAAAATAAGCTACAACAAAACCCTAACTACAATGGAGTGAAAAAAAGCCTAGAAAATAGTCAAATAAACACAAAAACAAGTAAGATTCTCAGTGAACATTAAGTAATCTCCATTGTCCACCTTAACATTGCATAGTGTTCTTAGATTTTACAAATTTTACAACAATCTAGAGAAGCTCAAGCGTATGGACAACAAGATCTTGGAGAGAATATAGCATATTTGAGAATCTTAAGCCAAGAAGAGATAATAGACCTAAGTGATGTCTAAGAGATGAAGCTGAAAAGAGATGTAATAGAGCTAAGAGAACTAAGAGATGTCTAAGAGATTAAGAGATCAAAAACTAATAGAGTTGAAAATGAGTTGGAGAAGATGTTTTATAGAAGAGCTTGTTTGAATGGATGGCTTAGATTCAATGTTGACTTTGGAGCCAAAATGAAGGGATGTGATTGATTAGGGTTCCCTTTCACTAAAGGACAAGGGATAATTTAAAATTGGAAGAAATGGTGAGGTGTAATGTGATTTTTAAATTAAATAAATGGTGTTCATTTATTTAATTTATTTGAGAAGGGAGATAATGTGAAGCGATTAAATTAAATAGGTGAGACCTATTCAATTAGGATAAGGCATTATAATTTAAATAAATGCTTAGTTATTTAAATTAAAGTGGGAAAGGGGATAGTGAATAATTAAATAATTAATCAATTGAAATTAATTATTTAACCATAGTGAAAATTAGGGAAAAATAGTAGAATGTGGAAGAGATTGTTGTTTTGCAATCTAAGGACACTTTTAGGTGTCTACATTTTGCTCCTCTTTGAGATGATGTTTGAGATGATGATATTAATGATGAGTAAAATCATTTCAAAGAAGCTAAGGAAATGGATAGAGGAAAAGGATGATGATGCCCCCTTGAGACAATAGGTAGGTTGGACAAACATGAGTAGGCTCTCGAAGTGAAAGGGATTGGTCAAGGAGGAAAGATAGTAGAATGGATAGAAGAAATGAATGATACGTTAATCTGGAATGAAGTTGGAGGAATGAAGATGCGAGATAGAGATGGTGGAGGAATGAAAGATTAGCTAGAAGAATGGGAATGAGATCTTGCTTTGATAGATATGTGAGCTTCTCACTTGCAATTTTTGCTTATCATCATAGAAGTTATTATGTCAAGAGATGACAAACACAATGGCATGATAGAGGACAAAGTGTGAAGATGAGATCCCTTGCAAAATAGGCACATGACACATAAGGAATGGTGGACTCAGACTAGTAACTATGATACCTTGTCAGAACATGTGATGAGATAATCGTGAGGTATGCAAATCCTCATGCAAGGAAGCATTTATTCTTTTCTATACATAGGATGTCTTTGATTCACACCCAATGGAATCCCAATCACACACAAGGCACCAATTTGCCCCAGTCATTTTGCCAAGACAAACCACAAATAGAAATCAAAGAAAAAGGTCTCGCTCTATCCTCACTTCTCTTCATCACTTAGGGACTGCCTTGAGAAGCATAAGAACAAGATCAAACAACAATCCAATAAAAGATAAGACAAACTAGACCAACAGAGTCAATAGCCATTAGATTTGTTTGCCAAGTGATATGTGTGTTTTATTTGTTGGAATATGATTAGATGAATAGGGCCTAGTTTCAGGGTGGGAGGTATGTCGTATAAGACGCCTGGTCTGGTTTCGGCAATGCAACATCTTGTATAAGGCAAGCACGGTAAGATTGGGAAATCCTATATAAGACGTGGTCTGGTTTCAAGAATGTTGCAAGTTGTGAGATGATTGTTATGTGATGATCTTAGAAATGATGCATGTCGTATAAGGTGTAGAGTCCTGGTTTTGACAATGCAACATCATTTATAAGGCAAGTGATAAGATTGGGACATCCCGTATAAGACATGTGGTCTAGTTTTGAGAATGTCGCAAGTTGTGAGATGATTGTTATGTGATGATTGACAATGTATGAAAGATGAAACATGTCATATAAGGAGTAAAACTTAGTTTCAACTATGCTCCATGTGGTTGTAGATGAAGATTGCTCATAGAAATGTTTGATCATCACTAAGTGAATGATTAGGAATGATTGTTTCATTGTTTTTTGATGAGCAATCTTTTTTGATGTTTGGGATTGTTTTTCATGTGAAAGATTGATTTATTTGTTTTATCAGAGTGTCCATCTCATCAAAGGATGACTTATGATGATAGTTGACTCGACGGGCCCTAAGGGACTGACTTAGTGCCTTGGGGGCTCATTAAAGATGGCCTTGCCTATGTGAAAGCTCAGAGGCAACATAGTTTGACCTAGTGGTTGACATTGTTTAATGCTTGGGGTTTTTGGTTGGTTATTTGATTTTTTTTGTGATTTTTTTGGTGTTTTTAGGTTTCTAGGATATTTGACGTTTTGGATTTTTGAAATATTTGATTTTTTTTGGATTTTTGAGAAATATCTGATGTTTTTGGATTTTTATACATTTTCATTTTTTTGTATATTTGAAGAGTTTGGATGGGTTTGATTCAAAAGAAAGATGAAATGATGACACATGCAAGCGAGTAAGCAAGCATGCACAAATGATTCAAAAACAAACAAGTTATTTCCCCTGTCAAGCTATAAACCAATGACTAAGTGATTAATTGATTGATTATGATGGTGTCTAGTTTCAGGAAAGGAAACATGTTGTCTAAGAGACTTGGTATAGTTTTGACAATGTAACATCCTATCTAAGACAATTGATTGATTGATTGATTGACACTAGTGTTGTTGGCCACGTGAATCAACACTAGGATTTGATTGATGATTTGGTTTATGTCTAGATTAGGATCAAGACCATTGAATGTGATTGGATAATTTGACAAGATTGATTGACTTGATTTGTATGTATTGAGGATGACTTGCATTTGAGTTTATTGCTTAACATTTTGATTTGATGATGATGATTTTTTTGTATTTTGAAATGTTTTGATTTTTTTAGATTTTGAATTGTTGTGATTTTTTTGGATTTTTGACATGTTTTTGACTTTTATGTATTTTTAACATGTTTTAATTTTTTGAGTTTTTGAATGTTTTAGGATGTCAATGGCTAACAATTTTGATAGCCTTTGTGCTAGATACCAATGACAAGGGAAAACCAAGTCTAGGTGAAAAGGATGAATGCAGGATGGGATGGATAAAATGGTAGGCAATAGTGGATGGAATGGATGTATATGTAAGAGGGAAAGAATGTGATCTCCAAGGACTATGTCACATAGGAATAACATGCCCCATTCTAGGTGTAATAGGATTTTTCATGGTGAATCTTATGACACTAGGATGATGATGGAATTGGTTATAAGGATGAGTTATATCAAGAGATATCCAAAGCACTTATCAACATTTTGCTCCCCTTTCATTATCAAGATCAAAAGGAAGAAGGGAGGATAAATGGACTTAATAGGATAGGTGTATGTATGTAAGGATGGATAAGGATGATAAGATGGTATGGAAATGATATGATGGTATTATAGTTTGGAAAATGATAGGAGGATGAGACAATGTGCCTCCAAGTGTAAGTGACATAGAAGATCATCCTACACATGACACCTGTTTGCTAGGTTTTCATCATGGTACTTATCCAAGGTGCCAACAGGAGTGGTTTTCACCATTGGACGAATGGATTTCTCTTTACTTTTCTTCTTTACTTTTTAAAATGGGATAGGTGGATATGGATGAGAGGGACTCAAGTGTCCAATTTCATGAAAGGTGAGAGTCCCATTAGATATGGATGTTGTTACATGGACCATGTCGAATGTCATTATGCTCATAGATGTTGGTATGGGATCACATGAGAGGGAGATGGAATAGGTAGATAATGGATTATAATATGGATTATGCATGGAAAGATAGTGGATTATGGAGGAGATTCATTCACAAGGATGGATGAAAGGCTTATGCAAAAGCATGGACCATAAGGAGGTGATGGGTGAAAGATGTAGGATAATGAATGAAAGGTGGGGAGATGGAGGTATGTGGAAATGTCATGGCATGGAAGGGAACCATGACCAATGGTTGCACACACCATGATAAACATTGAAGCTTTTGATGTGGAGGAGGTGTTGGAAGCAATGGAGATGTTTGCTTAGCGGATGGGTGATATAGTGACTTAGGTACTCACATAGAATTAATTTTTTTTTTTAATTTTTGCTTTGCTTGTGGGATTTGTATATGGAATGTGATTTTTGGGATGATTGGATGGAAGAGAATGGTTGGGATTTTTGGGAGGTGGATTCCTCATTTGACTTGATTTATTTTTCCTTAGGTACCCATACTATTTTAGTTTTGACCTTGTCTTTTGAAGGTATGGACTTAGGTAGCTTTTTGGATGGATTTTTCTTTGACTTTTTGAATTGATGTCCTAAGGCATTAGGACCCTTAGGATTTTTATCTTTATATGTAGAGGCATACAAATGTTTTCTTTTGAATCCCATGGGGTGGATGGAAGCTTTATGTTTAGACAAAGCGTTGTTTTGTTGGTCATGATTAAGATATTTGGGGTATTTATGGATGATAGGGATGTTAGCTATTAGAAGCAATGGTGGTAAAGTGGATGGAAGGATACTAGGAGTTTGAAGTAGTGGAGGTAGATTGGATGGTGGAAGGTTTATGGTCACATGCTTGTCACATTTGTAGGATGATGGAGGTGGAATGGAAACATATGTTTTTGGAATACGATAGGGTTTGTGGTGGAAAGTGGACCTAGGAGGAATGGAGGAGGTACCAACATCTTTAGGTTCTTGACCTTGGGGTGTGTATCCAAGGCTATACGAGTGTGGAGGAACATTGACATGGATAGGGTCCAAAATTCCTTGTTCACGAAGGCCTAAGCCTTTACCTTGATAATTCATGTTTTGGAGTATGTGATAGACAATGGGACTATATGTAGTTTGGACACTATACTTGAGTTGATTATTTGATGGAGAAGGTGACGTGGAGGATAATGGTTGTTGTTTTCCTAAGGAAAAACACTCATGGATGAAGGTGGTAAGACCAAGTGGATATGATGGTAAATTTTAAATGGGATCTATGGTGGATGAAGAAGGATTGTTGTCTTTCAACATTGTACCCTTGCTAAGTTGTAAAACATAGCATTCTGGAGAAACGTGGGATCTTTCCAGGCCTGTGGGTCACCTATGATGGAAAGAACCTCTAGAGAAGGCCAGCTTCCTAGCTGGTTATCATCTAGAAACTACTGGATTTGTAGATGAAAGGGTAAGAAGGATTGTATGAAAATGAAACCTATTGTCTAAGGTGATGCAGCAAAATTGTTATCAAAGACTACACAAATTACTAACACACTATAGAACATGTAATACTAAGGATCTCATACACAACCCAGTAAATCACAATCTTTGCATCATCAATTTATAAGAAGGCTAAATAACAACAGTTCTGTAAAGGAAAGAAATGTTCTCTCACCACTCAATACTGAATCTCATTCCTAGCACATCTAACAACCTACAAAAATGTATGTATTCTTGCATAAAGGCACCAACATGAAATATAGTTCCAAGGACAAAGAAGATCATAAGGATCTATAATAACACTAAGGACACACAATATCAGAAGAACTGGGAAGGTATAAACTACTTGTTACTACTAATAAGGTGTTACAATGCTGTGTTACTCTGAAAATGGGTTATAAAACTATTTACTTCTGTAAAAGAACTCAGAAAATTGCAATATGGTAGAAGTGAAAAGCTAGAACTCCATAATAATGAGCA
Organism: Cunninghamia lanceolata; assembly: GCA_027924645.1. Lineage (NCBI taxonomy): Eukaryota > Viridiplantae > Streptophyta > Pinopsida > Cupressales > Cupressaceae > Cunninghamia > Cunninghamia lanceolata. The sequence goes on along the minus strand of BSBN01001271.1, from coordinate 1,953,017 downwards.
AAGAAGAAGACTATATAGTTCTCCAAGCAGCTGCAAAGAGATAAGGACTAAAAACTTCCTGGTTGTGCAGAACATAAAAGCCCTTAAAATATCTATCAAAAATCCTCCAAAATGAGTTTCTAATGAGCAAAAAGTTAGGGCATGTCATCACCCACCATAAGAACTCTAGAAAATGCCCTTAAATGCTCTTTAAGGCCATAAAAATTAAGTCAAATATCTCAATAACTCCACCTATTTGCCTACCTCTCCTGCAACATTAAATGTCTAATATTTGCATAATAAATGCTCAACCACATCTCTTTGACCACATCTAAAAGCCTCCTCAACTTGTCCTTTGCACAATAAATGTCATAAATAGAATTATTTCTTCATTTAATTATCACTGACTAAGTGGTTTATAATTACACCACCTTAGCTTAATGTTTTATATTTCAAATCTATGACATACCTATGCAGAAAATAATGGCACTAGGACATTAATATTTAATCTCCTGATTTTGCATAGTTTAGAGATAAATTAAATATTGTGAAAAAATGACAAAGTAATCAACGAGACTTACATTGTCACGTGTTATAGATTTGCCTATTATTGCCTTTTGTATTTTTATGACAAGTGATAAAGTAATTCATAACCCATTACTTTATCATTTGTTTACAATGTTTAATCTATTTCTAGATTATGCAAAATCAAAATAAAACACTTATAATTCCTAGGCACAAACACGACTATGCATCATGCATCATAAATAATAATCATGCCTCCATGCAAAAATAGATATTATTCTCCATATCTTAATACCACCTTATATCTCCCATGTATCACTATACCATACATACCATCATACTCAATACCCATATTTTGACTTCAAACCTCGACCCATACCTTAGCAACATAAACATAAGGCACTCAACCTTAACTTTTCATTATGTTTTTTGACTTTATAAAAAAATCAAAGAAGGAAAAAGTTGTGCATGTCCTCACAGGTCCTATGGTCTCATAAAAATGATTACTAGGTCAAAAGACTTGAAGTCTTTCCCACGGCCTAGAATGGATTGCAATGATTTATAAAACAAGTCAAAAGAAGAAGAAAGTGCACAACCTATTTGATCAAAAGAAGGGATGAACCCTCAACTCTTGTCATATGCATTTTGTCTATTCATTGCTCCTCTCAAGCGCCACCAGACCTATATGGTTTGCATCATTCTCTGTAGTTTTGAAGGGTTTTCATGCATTTTCACTAGAAAAGATAGGTAAAAACAACCTCTATTTGATTTTGTTCGATCTATTTGCTTCCATTTGGAGATAAAACTAGCTTTTCAAGCGATGATTGGGCTACATTTCTAATGCATTCTATGTTTTTATGGTTGACACACCATATGCATTCGTTTTTTACTGTGTTGAGGTCAGTATGAAGGTCGAGTAAAGGAAAACAATGTGATCTTGACACGAGCATTGGTAGAAAAAGAGAGGCAAGTCATTTTTATTATCAATCTCTCTTGATTTCTTGAGTTCTTCACTATGGATTTCATTGTCAGAGGCCACGATTTTGATGGTATTCTAAGTATTTTGTGTTTTCTGAGTTAAAAAACTTTAGATTTCTCCTTTGTATCTATCCTTTTGGCTCAAAACGAGCTCAACCCAAGATTAAAAAAACTTGTAAAAGAGGACATTCCTGTGCATTTGTATGACCTTCAACTAGTTTGTTAATATACTTCTATTGTTGTTTGTTGTTGTGGCCATTGAAACTATATGTGCAAAATATAACAAGAGCTTTAAATAAATATAACCTCTGACAGCAGATTTCATGCATATAAACTAGTTTTTTTAATCTTTTTCACTATGCAAAAAATATCATGTCACTTGTGTGCTCCATTTGTATATCATATAGCTATATCCTTTGTCTATGAAGCCACACTCACATGATACCATACTTATATTTTTGTAACACATTGGTGTTTAAACTTGTAATGCTCTAGGATACATTACTTCCATCCTTTGAAAATGAAGCCCCTGTAGTTGATTATGACGTGACTTTCTATAGTCCACTGGTACCTTTGATGACTCATGGCAAATGTTGGATAAGCTACCTCCTATAGCTGTAGCATAACATTGATATGGCTATACCTTTCACTTTTGAGACTGTTGTACCATCTTATGACTGTTTCAGGCAGAGCTAGCTTTATTATTCATCTCTCAGGCACATGACTGTATCTTCATTTGTTGAGATGTGATTTCATTTATGCATATAGAGCATGATATCTTTATGATGAAATGATACATTGTTCTTTTAATTCTATAGCAACACCTTCTCTATTTTAATGTTGCTCCAATCTATTATGACTTTTCAAGCATATTATTGTTTCACTATTCAACTTTTCTATCTATGGGGTATATCTAAATAACAAATCCATACTTCAATCATAACAAAAGATAGAAAAATACCTTCTATGGTTGTACTTCATTCTTGTGTATTTCTGTGAATGACAAAACCATATGAATAATCTTTATATGCACTTGATACTTGATTGTCTCTTTGATGGCTATATATGTTGTTCAAACCACACATTTGCATCTCATATGACTGTGATAGCCAACTAGAAATGTGCATTCTTCATTGGTGACTATACTTTCTCATCTGATTTGTCAATTCCACCTTGAATGTACCTTGTGGTTCTCTTGATGGCATAATGGATTCTTTTATCAATTCTAAATCATATTCACAACAAAAGGTAGCAAAATACCTGTTCTATCTATTGTTCCAATGTGATTGATCATTCATTATGGCTGAAAATACATGGTTACAATTTAGATATTTTTGCATTAATAACAATACTTTGTGCATGCTGGGTTCAACCCTTATGGGAGCTGATTTTCTCCACATGCCATTTCATAAAAGATGAATTAGCAAACATATTTCTCATATACCTATACAGTAAGAAAACATGTTAGTATATGAAACATATGTTTGATTCATGATGTGGGGTTACTTCTATGGATCTATCTCTTTCTGATATAGCACTTATGTCTGCTCATTCTGACTTCACTTATGTTGATATATGATATTGCTGCTACATAAAAATAAATGGTACTTTTAAAGTTCTGATTGTGTATGAAAAGACTTAGTACCCTAAGCATTAATAAAAACTATTTTCTAGGTATGTTGGAGCTCAAATAGATGGAGGAAGATAGTAGTTGGCTTGACCACGGGATTTGTCATTCGCAGGTAATGACAGGTCCCCTTTCTTTTCCTATGCATTTCTTTTCTTTCAAAAGTAAAATTTAGTTTTATGTTGCTTATTTCAGTTACTCCTACAGCTTGTGTGGGAGTATTTCATTTTGCATTCATGAATAAGGAAAAAGCCTTTTAAAATGTGCAATGTTGTATGGTTGGTCTTGATTGTAAACAATTGCATTTAACTGAAGTTTTTTATGGCATTTTTCTCTTGGCAAAACATTCATTAATAATAGAGATGCACACCTTAAAAATATAAAACTTAACCAACTCCACTTGATTGAGATGGAAAATATAAATGGGTAACATTTCTGGCAACATCTGCATGGTGCTTACCTGCTAAGTACCCTGACCAACTACCTAAAACTATCTGTTGGGCATAGAGACACTCATACTTGACAAAACTTTGAAAAACATTTCTTTCTACCACTGTAACTCATTTCAGACTACAACCTCTTCTAATCCATCAAGTGCATGTGTATGGTTGGTGACAGTGAACCAACAAAAATCATTGTCATTAATGATATATATCTACTTGATGGGCTAGAAGGGGATAATCAACAAGAACATCTCCTTAGCAAACTGCTGCAATTTATTATAGTTCTATGAGAGAGATAGGTATGATGTGTGACAGTGAATACATGTATTCACTATTTCATGTGATGGATACCTACTTCATATAACTATAGTGCATTACAACAGTTTCAAATTTCACACAACCAAACCTAGGAGCAACTAATTAACTATGCAGAAAGCACTTAGGAAAATGAAAACTATATCTAATCTATTGTGCAGCAGCACTTATTTAACATCAAAAACTTTAGAAAATATGTACAAACATGTAAGATCATACCTCAAAAGCAATGCTCGAGGTGAATCCCATTGATTGGGATTAGCTCCATGTCACCATCCAGCCTAGACAACTAGAAGGCATTATGTTGTTTACATTTTGAAACAATATAGGGCCCACTACAAAAAGCATCAAACTTAGAGTGCTTTCCAGGTTTTCTTTTTAATACATCCCATTTCAGCACTATGTCACCCTCTTGGAATATTCTTGGAGATGCTTTTTTGTCAAATGATCTTTTCATTTGAGCTTGATGATGCTCTATATTTCTCATGGCATCATTCCTGGTCTCTTCAAGATCAACTAGCTGAGCTAGCCTTACTATCATGGAGCCTTCTTCTAACATGTCGAGCTAATTCACCAAATCAAATGCTGGTAATTCAAGTGTGATAGGAAGCCTTGCTTCCCTGCCATACACCAACATGAAAGGTGAATGCCCTGTTGACTATTTTGGAGTAATTCTATCAGCCCACAATACTAACTTTAACTATGTATGCTAGGCTCTCTAGTTACTATCCATGGTCTTCTTCATAATTCTGATCAATTTCTTATTGGTGGATTCCGCTTGGCCATTGCCTTGTGGATAGTAATTGGAGGATGTATTCAAATAAATTCCATTTCATACAGCCCAATCAGAGATCTTGGAACCAAAAAAGGCAAGGGCACTGTCTGAAATAATAGACTTAGGGACTCCAAATCTAATAACCAGCTCTTCATACAAATTTAGAACAATAGACTCATTAGCCTCTTTAAGTGCGACTGCTTCAGTCAACTTAGTAAAATAATTAGTGGCTATAAGAACCCACTTATGACCAGCACTGGATGGAGGGTTTATAACTCCAATAAAATCTAACCCCCACCTCATAAAGGGTTGTTCAACCTGAATCGACTGCAAAGGTAAGGCTGCTAACTTCTCCTTTCCAGCAAACAGAGCACATTCCTTACACTTTCTGACCCACAATTGTGCATCCTTAAACAAACTAGGCCAATAATAGCCACCCTTCATCACCTTAGGAGATGTTGCTCTAGGTGAAAAATGGCCTCTAGCTAACCCCTCATGAAATTCATGCGACACTCTTTCAACTTGGTTACGTTCAATACATCTCAACAATACTCCATTGAAATCTTTCCTAAAAAGTAAGCTATTAATGAGTACATAAGGTATAGATTGCAATCTGAAATACCTTTTTTGGCTCTATCCAAGCCCTTAAGATACTCACTAGTCTATAAGAAATGAACCATTTCTTGCACCCAACTAATAATAGGAACTGAAACAACTATTTGCTCTTGATCTTGCAATGATAGAATACCTTCTTGTTCATGTTTTTCTTTGCTGATAACACCATCAGCAAGCTATTCACATAGCCCCTTACCCTGACCAGCTTTGTAAATTTAATGTCCACATCATATTCCATTACCTTAGTTACCCGGCCAACTCTCTTATCACTAAGATCCTTACTCAACAGAAATTCCTTCACACTCAGATGAGCAATCATTATATTAATCTTATTATTAGATAACATGTGTTTAAATTTCTTTAAACTCCTTATAACAGTAGGCACATGTTTCTCTACAAAGGTATAGCTTAGCTCATAATCCTTCAATGCTTGACTAAAAAAGCTAAAGGTTGCTCCAAACCTGAATCATTATTCTATATGAACATACCAGAAATAGAGTCAACATTACCATAAGTGCACAATGTGAAATCTCTAGAAAAATCAAGATTCAGAAGTGTAGGTACATCTACTAATGCCTCTTTAATAAGCCCAAATCTTCATTTTACTTCTCTAGTCCAACTGAAAGACACATTATTTCTCAACATAACAGTTAGTGGACTTAACAAATCAGCAATATCAGGGATAAATCTCTTGGCGAAGTTGATTCTACTAATGAAACTTTACAGACCTTTATTATGTGCTGGTAAGGGGAGAGCTAAAATCACACTTATTCTTTTAGGGTCAATGGTGATACCTTGTTTTGAAACCACATAACCAAGCAATCTACCCTCATGGACAACAAATACACACTTTCTGGGATTAAGTGATATCCAAAACTCCCTACATTTCTCAAAAATCTACCTTAAGTCATTTAGATGATCCTTAGCCTCTTTGGAGAAAATAGTAATGTCGTCAAGGTAGACTAAGATAGTCTTGTACATTAACCCCTGAAAGGCCATGTCCATAGCCTTTTGAAAGGTTGCTCTAGCATTGGACAAACTGAAGGGCATCTTTTTGTAGGCCATAGTCCCCCATTTTGTGGTGAAGGCTATTTTATATTGGTCTTCATCTTTTACTAATATCTAATTGTAACCAAAATAACCATCTAGTAAGGAAAACTTGTCTGATCCTAAGACTACTTGAAGTATCTATTCCATGGAAGACAAAGGATGACAATCTTTCAAGGAAGCTCTATTCAAGTCATGAAAGTCTACACATAGTCTTCTCTCTCCATGTTTCTTCCTAATTGGCACAAGGTTGGAAACCCATGAGGTATGCTTAATAGGAAAGATTATGCTACTCTCAATCAATTTGTTCAGTTCTTTCTTCATAAGAGGCTCTAACTTAGGATTCAATGGCCTTGTTTATGCTTCACAAGCTTGGCATTAGGCTTAAGTTCAATAGTATGTTGAGCAATATGGGGATCAAAACCCTTTAAATTACTATACTCCAATGCAAAAATGTCACTAAATTATTGAAAAAGCTAAATAAATGCTTGCTTTTCTTTTGTTGTACATACCTTGCCTAGTTTAAGAAGCTTACCCTTGAAGATCTCAAACTCTTCATAGTGATCTTGCTAAACTTGTATACTAGCCTTAGGTTTTGTAGCTTCATCATCAGTATTAAAACATAGACTCTAAGGTGACCAAAAGCTTTGGCATCTTGTTATTCTTGAGCTGAATGATTTGGTCACCATACTGGCATTGTAGCTTCTCTTGGTTAGTGTGAGAGAATTCAACTTCTTCTCTTAAGAAGTTCACAATCTGCTGGTCACTTTCAAACACTTGCTAGTGTATGTTATTATCAGATATAGCAGGCCTAACAACAACCTTGACATGCTGATTAGTCTTGTCACTACTTATCTCTTCTGGAATATCATATTCAGCCCCTACAACAACTAGTCTATCAGCATGTTTATTCTGATTTCTAGGTATGAATATCAAATTAAATGCATCAAATCCCTCCAAGAGGTCCCATACCCTATGGTTGTAAGATTTTAGAAAATCATTTCTTGTAATATTGAGGTTTCTCACCTAATTAACAACTAATTTGCTATCCCATAAACTTTTAGACAGCAAATACCCTTTTGTCTTGCCCATTCCAAACCTTGAATAAGAGCTTTGCATTTAGCCACATTGTTAGTACAACTAAAATAGAATCTAAAAGTTAAGTAGTACTTCTCACCCCTTGTGGAAACAAGCATGCATCCACCACCAGGACCTGCTTTACTCCTTGAGCCATCAAAAATAGTTCCTAGACCTCATTATCTTGCTACTCATCTTGTTGTTTTGCACTTTCTTCAATGTTAGGCACAAATGAATCAGCTTCATGCATCATATACACACCCAAACCAGCCTCTTAGGTTCTCACATGGACCAACCACATGAGTCAAATCTACCCACTCATCAAGAAGAACTTCTAATATACCTTCAATTTGTGTACTATCTTCTTGAACAATGGGCAACTCCTCTTGTTCACTTGCAACCAAGTTGGCATTGATGGGACACGGAGTGTAAGGCTCAATATGGTCTTTGGCAATGGGTTATGATTTGGTAGTCACTTTAGTGCTATACCTGGTTTTAAACAACATATGAGACCAATCTATGGACAAGTAACCTCCTATTTTTCTAGTAAAATCCCTTGACAAACAAATAGAGAAATAAGGAGGTAACTCAATGGCATAGATGTCTTGTGGGATAGAGAAATTTGGACAAGCATGAAGAGTCAAACTTAGTCTCTTTATGACACCTAATGTACTAACAGTAGTCCCATCTAGTTAAACAACTCCCTTCTCCAATGGCTCATATTCAATTCCTAACTTATCAACAATTTGTTTGGGCATGACTGAACTGCTAGCACCCAAGTCAATCATGCAGTTATGGACTAAATAATCTCCTATGATCAAAGACACATAAAAGGGTGGGGGCTTTACCTTTGAAGCTTGTTGTTCTTTATCATTTCTAATGGTATTTGTCAACACAGCCTTAGACTTATCCATACTAGACTCTTGAGACAAACTTAAATTTGATAAGGTTGATTGAAGCAAGTCCTTTTGGCTAGGGATACTTAGGGAATCCCACATAGACATAGATACATTCACTTTTTTCATATGCTCAAGGATACTGAAAGTAGATGTACCTGACTTAACTTGGCCTTTGGGGGCAACCACATCACCTTGAGTAAAAAGTGGTTAAATTGGTGGATTAGGTTGGTCCTTGCCTACTAAAGGCTGACTTCTTGGTAAAACTTGAATTTTCTCAGCATTTGATGGGTTAGAAACACTTTGATCCATGTTTGGCACTTGATGCACATGGGTTTGAACTTTATCAAGCTATTGCCCTTCATCTATAGCCCTCTTCTTGTTGCATGTATTGGCTGCAATCGAAGAACCAACTTGGTCCATACCACATAATTCTTCTCCTTGCTAGTTTAAGAGTGTTGTCTCATGTACCTATTCTTCTTGTTGCTAGACAAGAACTTCTATAGGCACATTAGACTACACTGCTAGAGTATTTTTAACCATCAAAGCTTGGTTTATCACCCCATTGGCACAGGTACTTTGGCTATGGGGCTGATTACAAGGAAAGCACTAGTTATAGTCCTAAGCCAAATTGTTTTGCGTGGGTATGATTTCCTTCAAGGAACTAGTAGTGTTTGGGTTATAAGCTTGATAAGGCCTAGAGTTAAAGGCTTGTCTTGGACCTTGATTACTTCGCTGATAAGGAGGTTTATTTAACTGGTTTTGCTAGTGATTAGATTGAAATGGGGGTTGATAAGGTCTGAAACTTTGACCTTGCTGCATCCTAGGGTTCAATATCTTGTTACCAAAAGATTGTAACAGCCCTTTGATCTCCTATAACTCAAAAGATTGAGTTTGAACAACATTTTCTAGGTTATTGGGCTAGATATTAGGTGCTAATAATGCTAGTGCAGTGGGTATAATAGCTATAGGGGGTACATGCATTGGTATTGGTGGCTAAATAATAGGGAATATAGGCAAAGGAGGTGTAGGGGCAATTTTACCAACCTATATGAGGCTATTATCATCTCTTATAGCTATAGCATAAGCTTATGGTAATGAATTTTCTCCCATAGATTGAACCATAATAGAGATATTACTATTCAAAGCTCTCAAGTAATATAATAAAGCATGGTTAGTAGTAGGCCTTACCATTGGTGGGATTTTATCCCATGTCTTCTAAAAACAGTGGTTGAAGTTTGACATAACCTCGTGGGGAGCCCTCTTAATTTTAGACAACTAATCCACCAATGACAAATCATTTGATTTGTCTTCAAAGAAATTGGACAACTCCTCTCACAAATGATCCCATGAATCTATGGAGTTAATTGGTAGGCTTCTGAACCACTGCAAAGCCTTCCCTTTGATAGAAGCTGCTAATAATCTGATTGCCACATTTTCTTCTATCACATGATGGACAACACATAGGTTTGCAACATCTTTTATATGCTTAGCTAGAGTAGTTTGATCTCCACCATTCAAATATGGTAAACTTTTCAAAACAACTATAGGAATGTCATCATGTTGAGCTAAATTATGTGGGATGCCTTGGTTGAATGTAACAAACAGCTGATTTCTATCTCCAAGAATCATTGTAACTAGGATTTATGGGGTAGTATGAGTTCTAACAGTAGAAGGAGTAGACTTGGCTCTCCTAGAATAGACATGATTTGTCTTGGGCTTCTTAGTTGCTATCCCTCTTCTCAAAGGTGGTGATAAATGTAAATACTCAAAGGATGAATGACTACTTCTAGTTTGTATCCTTTTCATAAGCTGAAATGCACTGATTTTACTAAACCAAAGCTCAAAGTCACCAGATATATAGATTTTAACCTCTTACAGGTCTGAAAATTACTAGTGGCACATCAAAACCAACAATAAAAATGTAATATTTGAACTATTTAGATTCTAATAGTCCAACTGGGTGTGCCAAAAACTATTGTCTCTCAAAATTACACCCTTGCTAAGTTGTAGAACTTAGCATTTTGAAGAAACACAGGACCTTTCTAGGCCTATGGGTCACCTATGATGGAAAGAACCTCCACATAAGGCTAGCTTCCTAGTTGGTTATCATCTAGAAAATACTAGATTTGTAGAGAAAAGGGTAAGAAGGATTGTATAAAAATGAAAGCTACTATCTAAGGTGATGCACCAAAATAGTTATCAGAGAGTACACAATTGACTAACACACTATAGAACTAGTAATAATAAGGCTCTCATACACAACATAGTAAATCATAATCTTTGCATCATCAATTTATAAGAAGGCTAAATAACAACAATTATGTAAAGGAGAGAAATGTTCTCTCACCACTCAAAACTAATTCTTATTCCTAGCATATCTCACAACCTGCAAAAATGTATGTATTCCTGCATAAAAGCACCAAAATTAAATATAGTTCCAAGGACAAAGAACATCACAAGGATCTATACTAACACTAAGGACACACAATATCAGAAGAACTAGGAAGGTATAAATTGCTTATTACTACTAAAAAGGTGTTACAATGTTGTGTTACTCTGAAAATGGGTTACAAAACTATTCATTTTTGCAAAAGAACTCAGAAAATTACAATATGGCACAAGTGAAAAGCTAGAATTCCCTAATAATGAACAAAGAAGCAGACTATATACTTCTCCAAGAAGCTGCAAAGAGATAAGGACTAGAAACTTCCTGGTCATGCAGAACATAAAAGCCCTCAATATATCTATCAAAAATCCTCCAAAATGAGTTTCCAATGAGCAAAAAGTCAGGGCATGTCATCACCCACCATAAAAAATCTAGAAAATGCCCTTAAATGTTGTTTAAGTCCATAAAAATCAAGTCAAATATCTCAATAACTCCTCCACTCGTTTGCCAACCTCTCTTGTAGCATCATAAATGTCTGATATTTGCACAATAAATGATCAACCACATCTCATTAACCACATCTTAAATCCTTCTCAACTTTCCCTTTCCACAATAACTATCATAAAGACAATTATTTCTACGTTTAATTATCATTAACTAAGTGGTTTATAATTAGACCACCTTATCTTAATGTTTTACATTTCAAATTTATTACACACCTATGCAGAAAATAATGGCACTAGGACATTAATATTCAATCTCCTAATTTTGCATAGTTTGGAGATAAATTAAATATTGTGAAAAAATGACAAAGTAATCGACGAGACATACTTTGTCATGTGTTATAGATTTGCCTATTATTAGCTTTTGCATTTTTATTACAAGTGATAAAGTAATTCATAACCCATTACTTTATCATTTGCTTACAATGTTTAATCTATTTCTAGATTATGCAAAATCAAAATAAAACACTTATAATTCCTAGGTACAAACAAGCCTATGCATCATGCATCATACATAATACTCATGCCTCCATGCAAAAATAAGTATTAATCTCCATATCTTAATACCACCTTATATCTCCCATTATCACTATACCATACTTACCATCATACTCAATACCCACCTTTTGACTTCAAACCTCGACCCATACCTTAGCAACATAAACATAAGGCACTCAACCTTAACTTTTCATTATGTTTTTTTGACTTTAGAAAAAAATCAAAGATGGTAAAAGTTGTGCATGCCCTCATAGGGCCTGTGGTCTCATAAAAATGATTACTAGGTTGAAAGACTTGAAGTGTTTCCTACAGCCTAGAATGGATAGCAATGATTTATAAAAGAAGTCAAAAAAAGAAGAAAATGCACAACCTATTCAATCAAAAGAAAGGATGAACCCTAAACTCCTATCATTTACATTTCATCTATTTACTGATCCTCTCAAGTGCCACCAGGTCTGTAGGGTTTGCATCATTCTCTGCAGTTTTGAATGGTTTTCATGCATTTTCACTAGAAAAGGTAGGTAAAAACAACCTCTATTTGATTTTGTTCGATCTGTTTGCTTCCATTTGGAGATAAAACTAGCTTTTCAAGCCACGATTAGGCTACATTTCTGATGCATTCTATGTTTTTATGGTTGACACACCATATGCATTCATTTTTTATTATGTTGAGGCCGGTATGAAGGTCAACTAAAGGAAAATAATGTGATCTTGACACCAGCATCGGCAGAAAAAGAGTGGTAAGTCATTTTTATTGTCGATCTCTCTTGATTTCTTGAGTTCTTCACTGTGGATTTCATTTCCAGAGGCAACAATTTAAATGGCATTCTAAGTATTTTGTGTTTGTTGAGTTAAAAAACTTTAGATTTTTCCTTTGTATTTGCCCTTTTGGCTTAAAACAAGCTTGACCCAAGATAAAAAAAAAAAAACTTTTAAAAGAGAGCATTCATGTGCATTCACTATTTGTATGACCTTCAACTAGTTCATTAATATACTTCTGTTGTTCTTTGCCATTACGACCATTGAAACTATCTGTGCAAAATATAACAAGGGCTTGCAAGAAATATAACCTCTAACAGTAGATTTCATGCATATAAACTAGTTTTTTTTTGGTTTGTTTATCATTTTCACTATGTAGAAAATAATGGTATCTCTCTATTCTTCTTTTTTAAGAATGCAAAACAGAGGTTCTCATATGCCAAAAACTCTTCATTTTTACCTCTAGCTTCTTTCATTCTGCAATATAATAAGGATTTTATAACAATACAACTCCCAGGCAGATCTTGATAATATGAACATGTTTTCCATTCTCTGCATAGAAGGAAGCAAAGCTATCTTTCTCTTCTAATCTCTTTTATAATGGAAAAAACATTTGATGTCACTTGTGTGCTCCATTTGTATATCATATAGCTATATCCTTTGTATATGAAGCCACACTTACATGATGCCATACTTATATTTTTGTAACACATTGATGTTTAAACTTGTAATACTCTAGGATACATTGATTCCATCCTTTGAATGGGAAGCCCCTATAGCTAATTATGACATGAATTTCTATAGTCCACTGGTACCTTTGATGACTCATGGAAAATGTTGGATAAGCTACCTCCTGTAGCTATAGCATAGCATTGATATGGTTGTACCTTTCACTTTTGAGAATGCTCTAACATCTTATGACCATTTCACGTAGAGCTGGCTATATTATTCATCTATCAGGCACATAACTATATCTTCATTTGTTGAGATGTGATTTCATTTATGCATAGAGAGCATGATATCTTTATGATGAAATGATACATTGTTCTTTTAATTCTGTAGCAACACCTTCTCTATTTTAATGCTGCTCCAATGTATGATGTCTTTTCAAGCATATTGTTGTTTCACTATTCAACTATTCTATCTGTGGGGTATATCTAAACAGCAAATTCATACTTCAATCATAACAAAGGATGGAAAAATATCTTCTATGGTTGTACTTCATTCTTGTACTTTTTTGTGTATGACAAAACCATATGAATAATCCTTCTATGCACTTGATACTTGACTGTCCCTTTGATGGCTATATATGTTGTTCAAACTACACATTTACATCCCATATGACTATGAAAACCAACTAGAAATGTGCATTCTTCATTGGTGACTTTGCATTATCATGTTGACTGTACTTGCTCATCTGATTTGTCAATTCCACCTTGACTATACCTTGTGGTTCTCTTGATGGCATAATGGATTCTTTTAGCAATTCTAAATCATATTCACAATTAAAAGGTAGAAAAATACCTATTCTATCTATTGTTCCAATGTGATTGATCATTCATTATGGCTGAAAATACATGGTTACAATTTACATATTTCTACACTAATAACAATACTTTGTGCATGCTGGGATCAACCCTTATGGGAGCCCTTTTTCTCCACATGTCATTTCATAAAAGATGAATCAATAAACTGATTTCTCATATGCCTGCAAAAGAAGCAAACATGTTAGTATATGAAACATACCTTTGATTCATGATGTGGGGTTACTTGTATGGATTTATCTCTTTCTGATATAGCACTTATGTCTGCTCATTGTGACTTCTCTTATGCTGATATCTGATATTGCTACTACATAAAAGTGAATGGTACTTTTAAATTTCTAATTGTGTATGAAAAGACTTGGTACCCTGAGCATTAACAAAAACTATTTTCTAGCTATGTTGGAGCTCAAACAGATGGAGGAAGATAGCAGCTGGCTCGACCACGAGATTTGTCATTCATAGGAAATGATGGGTCCCCTTTCTTTTCCTATGCATTTCTTTTATTTCAAAAATAAAGTTTAGTTTTATGTTGCCTATTTTAGTTACTCTTACATCTTGTGTGGGAGCATTTCATTTGACATTCATGAGTAAGGAGAAAGCCTTTTAAAATATGTAATGTTGTATGGTTGGTCTTGATTGTAAACAATTGCATTTAATTGAAGTTTTTTATGTCATTTTTCTCTTGGAAAAACACTCATTAATAATAGAGATTTACCCCTTAAAACTATAAAACTTAACCTTGAGCTAGAAAATAAAAATGGGTAACAAGGATCATTAGGATTTTGAGTATCCTTATGTACGTTAAGATCCAAGTTATTTGTTTGATTTTCTATTTTTACTTTTGAGGCATGTGTCTCATCATGACAAGTGGATGTTTGCACATTAGGGCTATATGGAGGATGGATAGATGGGGTGATAAGATTTTGACCATGGATCATATAAAGTTGACTAAGAGGATCATCATGGTCTTCTTGATCATAGAGGGGATCTTGATCATATATGGGAGCTTGATCATGGAAAGGATAAAGTTTGTTATGGATGGCTAGAATGGAATGGGTTTGATCTTGATTGGAATTAGGGACTAATGCTTCTTCACACTTGGGATTGTACCCTTGACATATCTCTTGACTTTGAGTGGAAATGGAAGGCTCCTTTATAGGGTCGGTATGTTGTGGACCACATGATGGGGTTGAAGGGATGGACATGGTATTTGAGGACTCTTTGGTAGGCTCAAGCATATGTGTTGGATGATATGGAGATAGGTTGTTCCTTGCTAGTAACCCTTGGATCACATCCTTTGTAGGTTGATGGGTGATGGAAGTTGAGGGCTTATGATTAGGTTGATTGGGACTATTAGTGGATAGGTCCCATGGTGGAAGAACAAGAGGGGTATTGGATGGATTAGACTGAGGACTTGGACTTTGGTTCAATGAAGGATCAAAAGGATTAGATGAAGTGGTAGATTTGGATGACTCCCCATGTTTACTTTTGTAATGTTTAAACTTAGGGCGTGGAGTTAATGGGGTAATAAAGGATGGTAATGATAGTGAATGGCTTGCATGGACTAGGTTGATGTCTCCCTTGTCAAAGGTGGCATTAGGATTCAAAAGCACTTTATTTTTTTTCAAGGGTGACTTAAGCTCACATGTTCTTGTTGGGGTGTAAATGGATATGTTGATGTGGCATTAACTTGACATGTGAATGGACTAGGTTTTGGACATGTCTCATCCTCGTAATTAAAGAGATAGCCTCCTTGAAATATGAACTTGGGCTTAGGAGGAGTTCCTTGGAGTACAAGCTTAGGTCTTGGTTTTGTCTTGTAATCAAGATTAAGAGGGCCACCTCTAAGTATGATTTTGAACTTTGGTTTGGACATAGGATAACCAAGGATTAGGACCATGTTGACAAGTACTCGACTAGGATTAGGGTAATGCTAACATGGAATGACTATAAATGTGATAGAGTATGAGATTGATTGGATGATTAGATAGGTGATTAGGGATGATTAGGTTATGGTTAGGGTTGTGATTAGGATGATGGTGACAAGAATGAATGTGTTGGTGAGAATGTTTTGAATGATGTGTTTATGTGTTCACTATAGGGATGACTAGGAGGATTTACTCATTTTCTCATCTTTTTGCAACCGTGTCTCTACCAAATGAGACTTGTGAATTGTGGGATGCTATGTGGATGTCAATTCAAGGTGATGAGGGCCAAACTATGATAAAGGCTAATGGATATTAGTCTTCAAAAAGTCTAGCTCCAAGAGGATACTCTTGTCTACTAATGACCTTGTCAAAGTATAAATTAGATTTACCAAGAACTTGAGGTGTGGAAGAAATGATTGATTAAAGTGAACCCATGAGTTTAAGAATTGACTTGGAAGGATGGACTTAAACTATCCATGGGGTATTGAGCCCAAGTTGTGATTGATTTGAAAAAGATATCAAGGTCTCTTGGTCTAGATTTGTACTTGTGATACAATCAAGCTTTTACAATTTCTCCCTATGTTTCAACCTTAGGAAGACTATTATTGGGAACCTCTATATATGTCAAAGGCTGAATGAAACTGAATATGTAGTGAGTGAAGTAGGTCTATAATGTTCTGACATAGTTGCAATCATATTTGGTAGGGAGGGTAGATGCTCAAAGGCTTCCCTCCAGTTGTGGTGTATTGTGATTAGGATCAAATTGATTGTATTTAATGAATGGTTAGGATATGATTAGGATGTGATTGATTCTAGATTAGAATAAAGATGATGATTATGTGTAGTGATGAGATTATAGGACTTCGATGGATTACGAAGAAGTTGATTAGATTATGAATGAAGATGATTATGTGTAGTGATAATATTAGGGGACTTGGATGATTATGATGAAGTTGATTGGATTATTAATGAAGATGATTAGGGTTTTGACTAGGATGATTAAGATGATGGTGATTAGATAAAACAAGTGATTAGGGTTTGATAAGGATTACTTGGATATGATTTGTAGAATAATTAGGATGACATTGATTAGATGAGGATGACGATGTGTAATGATGATTAGGATATGATAAGAATGTGATTAGGATAGGACAAGTAGGATGATCAAGATGTGGATGGTTGGATGGTGTGATTAGGAAAGGTGATTAGGATACGAAGGTTGAATGATGAGGATATGATAAGAATGTGATGATGATATGATGACTTGGAATGAATGTGTTGGTCAGAATGTTTAGGGTGATGAATAAGAAAGCACACACATCAATCATAGAAGACAATTGGAAATCTGATTGGTTGTAACTTTTGTCATTTACATTTATTGATAGGTTTTGAAAGAACTTGTAAACATGCATGATCCTAGGTTGAGTCCCCACTCTGATTTCTCCAACTACTAAGACAAGGTGAACAACTAGAGAATTTGGTGACACTGGCCCCCCCTTACATAGTACAGGCACACCAAACCTCTTACCTTTCGATCCTAGGGACTGAGGGAATTCCTATCTCTACAATGAATAGTACGCGTGGGGTGGCTTGGGAGGTCCTACCTCCTGCACCAGCAAGTAAAAGGGGTTTTTGGTCACTAGCACAAATGGTTTTTAATCAATGTTTTGGGATATATTGGTGTCTATACATGTGACAGTTCACTCATTTAAGAGGTCTCCCATCCCTTAGAAAGGGTTTTTAAACATCACTTGGATACTAAGGGAGACTTCCGTCAGTATAGAGCAACGACACCAGGTGATTGATGACTTTCTTCATAACCACAATTATTTATATAGCGGACTGAAACAAAAGTACTACTTGGGTTGTTCTTTATCACCAATCAGGAGGCAGGCCCTCTAAGGGTTTAGACAAAAGTGATACCAGCACATGTTTTTTATCTCCAAGGTCATATGAAGATGGGAGCAGAGAGCATACACATTAGAAATCAAATGTGTTGTGTGATAATGAAAGTGTTGAGAAATGTTTTTGATTCCCAAGATCACATAACGTATGATGGAAGAGCATACACACCTCAAAACACCAACAAAATCACTAAGCAAAGAAGACATTGGTTCTTTTTAAGCCCCAAGAAAGTCTGTGAAAACAACAAGCTATTATTCATTTTAAGTGCACCAAATTGAAATGTTCCTATGATAGTAAATCACATGCACATGAAAGGAGGAAACCCTGCAATAGATCCATTAGTAGTTTCATCTTGCAATCTTTTCCCAATGAATGCAACAAGGCTGCAAAACAAAAATTAGTAGCATATAATCCCTCATAAAAGTGTGAAAAACATGAAACATCAAGTAGACACCCCCTTTTGAAAGCCACCAAGACCAAAAGGTCATAATATTTAATCTGGAAAATATTTGAAAATGAAGATCACTCATAACAAACATAATAGTGGCATCAGAAAATTTAGGAAATATTGTGCAATTTCAAAAAAAAAATCGCTGAAATTGGATTAAATTTGCACTAGTTATGCTCATTTGAAGTTTGAAATGAATGCTGAATTTTATTAGAAGAATACCTAATAAAATGGCACTATTACTTGATAAAACCTACACTATTGAAAAGTTCTCCAAGTCAGCTTTCTAATGAGCCCTTGTTGGCAAAATTTTGATATCGTATGGTGAAGTTATAGTCAAAAGAAAAAAAACTACCTCCTTGAGGGTTTGAAAGGAACTAGTCAGGCCTAACTATTTTGACTAACCGCTAATTGTTAAGCTAAATCTGCTCACATTCAACAATTATCTCTGGTGGTTATAGTTTATGCCAGTGGCTTAGATTAGCCCCTAGTCGGTCATATGGCCAGAGGTTGGAAGAAAGACAAAATAATAATAATAATAATAATGATAATAATAATAATAAAGAGAATAAGAAAGAGGCAGAGGGGCCAAATGCCCACCCCACTGTCACCCAAGTGACCGAGGCCTTTGGTCTGAGGGGCCTAAATCCCCAACAGTTAGCAGCCCAAGATTTTTGGGGCTTAAAGCCCTAATGACTGATAGAGTCTAGTTCAGGGGTTTAAAGCCCTAATTGCGTGGTATGGTAAACCTCCGCAAAGACATCGACGAGCAGTCAAAAGGCTTCAACCAACAAGTTACTCAGTTGCAATGCAGATGCATGTTTCCCTTAACAAGTGCACCAGATTTACCAATAATCGTGGTAGTGTTACAAAATTATACCCCCAATTGATTGGTGGACAAGGTATTGAAGGCGATCAGAGGTTTAAGATGGCAACCAAATTGGAAAATGGGCAGTCAAAGGGAATTTTGATGATGTTTTGTATAGTTGACCATAGAGATAAGGGTGTCAATAGGTTTGGCACAGGCAGGATTAGGGTTAGGCAAGGTGGAGAGTAGCTCCCAATTAGCACAACATATGCAGGATTCAAGATTGCGTAAGGGGTACATAATTTTACTATTGTACCTTCACAATGAACAAAATGGTGGAGAATGCATGCGCATTAGTAGGCTGTAAGAAGAGGTTTACTTTGGTTCATTTTGCATGTCCTATATTTTTTTGGATTTCCTAGTGAATAAGATCTAGCACCGAGAACAACAACGCTAGCAGGTGGCATGACCTTCGACGACAACAGAGGTGTTAAGGGGTTTAGCAAAGATCTGGGGTGGAGAGAGAGATGCTTAGAAAGATGAGACCATGAAATGGGTGCCTAGGATTTTTACTAGGGTATTTGGACTATGATGAAAATTGTGACCGTGGTGGGCACACATTCGAGCAGCTAGGGTTTTGACAACACCCACAAACAAACAATAAAAACCTGTAAACAAAAATTTTAGACCTGTAAGCAAAACATCCACCAAAAACATTAAACCCACACATTTAGACCTGTGACATGGAGCCTATATTGTAACACACAAATAGGAATTAGTATGGATGGGGGCTATGGATCCATACTATATGGACCTACGGCTCTAAAAAAATTCAAAAATTTACAAAAAAATTTTAGAAGTCAAATAAGGTGAATTTACTATCACTTTTTGCCGAAAGGGCCTCCTAGACTCAATGGTGAGATACATCTAAGACCAAGAAGCCACCTATAAAATTTTTCTTTCATAAGTTGACCAAACTAATTTATTCATGTCACGTTCACCATTTGTTGTTAGGATTTAAACTTTCTAGCATGCATAAACTAAGCTACAACAAAACCCTAACTGCAATGGAGTGCAATTAAGCCTAGAAAACAATCAAATAAACACAAAAAAAAGTAAGATTCTAAGATAACATTGACTAATCTCCATTTTCCTCCTTAACCTTTCATAGTGTTCTCAGATTTTATAGATTTTGCAGATTTTGCAACAATCTAAAGAAGCTCAAGTGTATGGACATCAAGATCTTGGAGAGAATATATCATATTTGAGAATCTTAAGCCAAGAAGAGATAAGAGACCTAAGAGATGTCTTTAGGATAAAAAGCTTAAAAGAGATGTAAGATAGCTAAGAGAACTAAGAGATGTCTAAGAGCCTAAGAAATCAAAAACTAAGAGAGCTAAAAATGAACTAGAGAAGGTGTTTTATAGAAGAGCCTATTTGAATGGATGGCTCGGATTCAATGTTGACTTTGGAGCCAAAATGAAGGGATGTGATTGATTAGGGTTCCCTTTAACTAAAGGACAAGGGATAATTTAAAATTGGAAGAAATGGTGAGGTGTAATGTGATTTTTAAATTAAATAAATAGTGCTCATTTATTTAATTTATTTGAGAAGAGGGATAATGTGAAGTGATTAAATTAAATAGGTGAGACCTATTTAATTAGGATAAGGCCTTATAATTTAAATAAATTCTTATTTATTTAAATTAAAGGGGGAAAGGGGATAGTGAATAATTAAATAATTAATCAATTAAAATTAATTATTTAACCATAGAGGAAAATTAGGGAAAAATAGTAGAATGTGGAAGAGATTGGTGTTTTACAATCTGAGGACACTTTTAGGTGTCTACACATCTACCAAAGTCTTTGAATCCTCCATCCATGCACCCTTAGCATAATTAATATGATCCTTGAGTTCAACTTCCTTGGTAAGTTCTTTCTTAACTACTAACTTAGGAAAATGTTGGGGAACAAACTTTCTAGTGGGTCTCTTCATTCTTCTCCATGCCATTCTAGCATAGAACCAATTTCAAACATTGGCTATCTACTTAATCTTGACAAATTTCCTCGTAGTGAGCACCTAGGTCCATGTGTTCAACCTAGTTTCCTCTGATACCATATGTAACATGCCTTCTCATATTACTCAGATTTAAAAACACAATTTACTAGGAAAGTAAAAGAAAATGATATACAAGAGAAATATTTTTTTAAATATCATTTTCTATACATGATCAATAAATAAAAGTACATATTTTCTGAATATTTTTCAACCTTAAAAATTCAGAATACTCAAAGATAACTTATAGTCAAAATATTTTACCTTACTTTTACAAACATATTGCTCTTTAGCAAAGAAAATTTTTCACATCATAATCATAAAATGAAATTTTACACAAAAAGTATTGTCTCTAGAATCTTGATATCTATCATCCAAATCTTAGCGAGTCTTCTACTATAGAGGGAGAGCATCATCCAAGTGCTTTACCTCCAACAATAGACCAATAGTCCCTCACACACCTTCCTTGCTAAAAGTGGCCCTACCCTTCACAAAGAGGATAGACATGTGGATCTAACAAGTTGCCATCTGAGTCCTAGTGTTGTGTCCTATGTAACTCAATCAACCACACAACTCTAGATAATCTTCAAGCTATGTATGATCTTACTGAGCAATTATGCTACCTAAACACTGTGAACCAACTAATACATGTAGAGAAAAATGCATCACTTTGGCCAAAGTTTCTATATAAATGAATGTTTGCAATAAATGTAGTCATGTGTTCATACACCTCTAAATTGATTTGAAGACTATCTCATCCTATAGTTTAACTCATTTAGCTAGCATCTCTAGGCATAATTATCGTAACTAATCTATTCTTAAACAATCGACTTAACATTTAATGGTTAATCTAGGATATCTACTTGTATAGGTTTAAAAGAATTAACCTTTTTGTGACTCCATAGTGCCATTCCTCCAGACATCAGAGTGCATGACTTCCTATCGTTCTACTCATCGACTCAAGATCAAATACTCTAGTACTATAAGTCATATTTTTACTTCAACAAAATCTTATAAAAATTCAACGAAAAGCCTTTTAAACACTATATAATCTATAATATCTTAGACTATGGTTTTCTTGAATCTTATGCATTTGGCCCACAAAATACATAGGACTAACATGAAGTCATAGTCAGGATAAAGAAGCTATAAGTTTATCTACACCCTTATCGATAGATAATAGGGTTTAAATTCTCTAATTTAAACTCAATGGAGTGACAAAGACACTGTAAGAAAAAATTATCATATAGAGACAAAGACCTCTAGTCTTCTTTAAACCACTTAAGCATTGGTCTAGTTTATATCTCTCAACATAAATCATTAGGTATATCCTTAATAATAGAAAATAACATTACTATCATGATGTAGTTTGTACATACGATAAGATACCACCTCTCTTAGTGTTTTAACAAAACCTAATCATATTATTATTTTTCTAAGATAGAATTTAGATATCACCTATCTTTTGATAAATCATAATATCATTAATACATAAAGGTCTAAGAAAATAAGGACTTGTCTCAGTACAACTATCTATCTTGCTATTGTTTTACTAATGGAGTCTATAGTAATATAGTCTCAACCTCTAGAGAAATAAAAAGTCTTATGATACTATTGATAGTAAAGAGAAAAGACAACTATATAATGGGCTCAAAAACTTCTTTTAAGCCTGAAGATTATACAATGTAAGCAATAATCAGTCATCTAAATATAAAGGATGGTCGTTACTTAGCAAGGTTACTATGAAATAAAGAAACATATAAAAATGCTTAACATATTAGCTAGTGCTAATTAGACAAGGATAAAATACAATTGGCATTCATAAGTAAGACTATTTTGTCTTTCGGTCTACAAAGGCTCACTGCTTTTAAGACTAAAAAACAATTTCTTGGCCTATTGACCAAGACATCTATCTTGTCAGCCTATAAACTTTTAAAAGAAAACATTCTTATAGGTCTCAAAGGTTTGATATCATAGAAAAATTATGATAACTCTGATATCTATAGATTCTCCTACTGAAACTATAACATAGAACACTCTCTTGATTGTTCCAATCTATTGTGTACAATATGATAATCTAAGTTCTTTTGAACTATGATTTCTATAGAATAAAAGAACATATTCTTGACTAAAACACAATAATAATAAACCAAAAACAATTTTCTAATGAAAAGATGGTGTCATTATAAGACATCCATACCTCTCAATCCATCGAATCAATGCCTGAGTTAGCTCTATTTTAATCTTTTACTAGGTAAACTCTACACCCTTATTCCTTTGAGTTATTTCCCACTCTAAATCTCCATGGGCTTCCTTATAT
This sequence comes from Cunninghamia lanceolata, assembly GCA_027924645.1. Lineage (NCBI taxonomy): Eukaryota > Viridiplantae > Streptophyta > Pinopsida > Cupressales > Cupressaceae > Cunninghamia > Cunninghamia lanceolata. Next base: position 1,929,583 of record BSBN01001271.1, on the reverse strand, counting down.
GATACCACTCACAAAGGTTAACATGGAAAGGAAAAAATTGATCTCCTTTGAAGATATCCTTTGTGTACTTCCACTCTTTCTATAACCCTTAATGATTCAGTCTATTATGACTTCATACTCCACCTTCTCATGGAGTCTAATGAATATTCTATGCCTATTTATGTGCTTTGATAGCATGTATAGAGTGGACTCATTGGTCATTTATGGCCACTCTCCCATACTCCTCTTTATCTTATCCAATGATGTGGAGATGGGAGTTGAGTACTCCATAATTACATGGAAAGGCTTTTAGTTGAATAAATGTCATCATTCCATGATGAAAAAGAATCTCTTTCACATAACATTATAAGTACAACTTACAAAACAATATTTAAATAAATAAAAAAACATCAACATAATCAAGATATATATAATGTATCCTCTCGTTGATCCAAACACTTGACAAAATGCAAGAATGGGGTTGATATATTCTTCCCCTCTCTATTTTGTATAAACACTACACAAAATTTTACCAAAATAAAACTTATTGGAACACACCGATACTGAATATTTTACCACTAATATTAATTAGTTATAATAATATTATATTCCATTCATATAAAGATGAATAACAACTATATCCTATCGATGATCAATCTATCCTACTTGGTTTTTACAAAAAATCCTATTGTTAGCGATTGCATGTAGAAGATATCAATTAAATGAAAATAAAGATTAAACAGAGGAATGAAAACACATAGAAATAATAATAGTGAGAGACAAGTTTTAATGTGGTCCACCCAACCTGGTCTACATCCACCAATAGAGAGTCCAATATTATTACCTAGTAAATCAAACTAATTACAACTAGTAATCCTTGTAACTCAATACCACTACAAATGCTACAATACAATGTCAACGAAAACCCTAACCCTTAGCCATTTTTATCAAGACTTATGTCGGTTACAAAAAAGGGTTTTTTTATGTCATCCAATAGAAAAATAACTCCCTAGGCCTTTATAAAAATAATAAAAACCATTTGACCTCATCTTGGGGGCACTGGCCCTAAACCCCCACTTGGAAACTACGATGATAAAAGTGGGGTAAATTTAACCTCCAGGTCTAATTAGGCTCCATATAGAAATAATCTCCCACTTGGAGATTGATCAGACTGCACACCATATCATCTCCCACTTGGAGACTTATCATAAGACTGTTAACCTTGTAGTTCCCACTGAAAATAAGCATCCTAGACTCTATTGTTCTGATTTTTTGGTTTTCAATCTTGAAGACAAACCGAAGCGGAAGAGGAGCTTAGCTTCTCCCATGTTACTATCTTTGTATACATATCCACTAGATTTTCATCTGTATGTATCTTTTCCAACCTTAACTATCCATCATCCAACACTAATCGAATGAAGTGATACCTCAACTGTATGTGTTTGGTCTTTGAATGCAAGGCATAATTCTTTACAAGATGTATGGCACTCTGGCTATCTATGAACAAATAGCTATTAGCTTGTTGTTTGCCCAATTCTTCCATGAAAGATTGTAGCCATATCATCTCCTTGCTTTCCTCTATTGCAGCTACATACTTTGCCTCCATGGTGGATAAAGAAACCACCTTTTGCAACCTAGAGATCAAACTCACCATTGTCCCACCTACAGTAAAGACATAACCTATAGTACTCCGCCTGGTATCAATATCCTCTGCCAAATTTGAGTCTACATAACCTACTAAATTAGTATTAAAGACCCCAAAACATAAGTGTTTATTGGATGTACCACTCAAATATCTAAGAATCATTTTTACCGCATTCCAATGCTCTAGTCTAGGATGACTCATATACCTGCTTATGACTCCTACAGCATGTGCAATCTTTGGTCTCGTGTATACCATGGCATATATTAAACTTCCTATAGCTAAAGCATATGGTAACTTGGACATTTTTTCTTCCTCCTCTTGTGTCTTAGGACACATCTCCTTAGTCAATTTCAAATGACTAGGCAAAGGTGTGCTAACAACTTTTGCATTCTCTATATGGAATCTCTGTAACACCTTTTCAACATAATTAGCCTGAGATAGAGTCAATTTTCTATTCTTCCTATCTCTACAAATTTTCATACCAAGGATTTGTTTTTCTGCCCCTAAATCCTTTATCAAAAATTATTGTGTTAACTATTGCTTTAACTCTTATGTGATCCATGTTAGACCCTGCTACAAGCATGTCATCAACATATAAACATAAAATAATGTAGCTGTCATTATCCAACCTCTTAAAATAAACACAATGGTTAGAATTACACCAGTTGTAGCCTTGCTCAGCCATAAAACTATCAAATTTCAAATACCATTGCTGAGGTGCTTGTTTCAAGCCATACAAACTCTTCTTCAATCTGTACACCTGTTTCTCATTATCTTTAACCTCAAATCCCTGTGCTTGTTCTATATATATCCCCTCCTCCAAATCACCATGGAGAAAGGTAGTTTTCACATCTAGCTATTCAATGCAAATCTTCAGTAGCCATAATACTTAAAATAGTACAGATAGAAGTCATCTTAACATCCAGAGAAAAAATCTCATCAAAATCAATACCTTTTCTCTATGCAAATCCTTTTACAAGTAACCTGACTTTAAATATTTTCCTACCTCCATCTTCCTCTTTCAGCCTATAAACCCATTTGTTTGGTAAAGATTTTTACCTGCAGGCAACTTACATAATTCCCAAGTCTGATTTTTCAGCAAGGAGTCCATTTCTTCTTTCATTTCAAACTTCCACTAAACTTTTGTATCCACCTGCATAGCTTTATCATACCCTTCTAGTTCACCAACATCTATTAAAAAAAATAGAATATAAAGAGGGAGAAAACCTTTTAGGAGGTCTACTTAGCCTTGTTGACCATCTAACATTCACTAGAGTTTGTGCTATTTCTTGTTGCTGTTGCAGAGTAGGAGGAACCACTAGAACATCACTATCTAGAGTATCATCCAGCACCACATAATCATTTTATTTCTTCTCATGCTACTGTAACTGATCTTTGTTCAACACCTCATTGAATACAACATCTTTGCTTCTCACAATTTTCTAATTTTCAAAATCCCAAAGCCTTTAACCAAATTCATCAATGCCATATCCAATGAAGGTATATTTTTTAAATTTTGCATCTAGCTTGGTTCTATTTTCAGAATCTACATATGCAAATGCTTCACATCCGAAGGTCTTGAGAAAATAATAACTCACCTTCTTACCTATCCATGCTTCCTCTAGAATACCACAGCCCAAAGGAACTGGAGGACCTTTATTAATTAAATATACAATGGTGTTGATAGCCTCTTCCCACACATTTAAAGGTAGCCTAGCATGCAATCTCATGGTCCTTGCATGCTCCATTATTGTCCTATTCATGCATTCAGCCACTCCATTCTCTTGTGGAGTCCCTAGAACCATTGTCTGCCTATGAATTATATTAAAGGAACAATAGTCCTCAAATTATTTTCTGCAATACTCACCATTATTATCAAATCTAAGACATTTTAATCTTTTACCTGTCTCATTCTCAACCAAGCTTCTCCATTTCTTAAATATTTCAAATACATTATATTTTTGCCTAAGGAAATAAATCCAAACCTTCCTAGTTGCATCATCTATGAATGTAACATAATAGCGAGAGCCATCAAGAGAAGATACTTGAGCTGGTCCTCGTATATCTGTATGCACAAGTTCCAACTTTTCATCTTTCTTTTTTTTCCCATCCTTGAGAAAACTCACTCTCTTTTGTTTGTCATACACACAACTTTCACATAAATCCATATTAATACATTTTAGGCCTGGTAAAACTTTCTTAAAATGAAGTACCTTCATACCTTTTTCACTCATATACCCAAGTCTGTTATGCCATAGTGTTGTCTCAGAACCTGCAGCAACTGTTTCAGTCTCTTCCTGTGAACCTATAGCAACTGTTCTTGAACCTATTTGTTTTTTTCTCTACAATAGCTAAAGTAGAAGGAACAATATGACCTATACAAAAATATAAGTTGCCTACTTTCACACCTTTTTCTACTATTAAGGCACCTCTTGTAACCTTCCAATTTTTATTAGTAAATGTAACAATGCAACCTTCATTAGCCGACTACCCTGCTGAAATTAAATTCCTACTTAGCCTTGGAACATGCCTTACCTCTTTTAGTAGCCAATGACTCCCATTCTGCAACTTAATATTTATTCTTCCATTTCCAATAATCTGACAGGGTTCATTATCTCCCAAATAAACTAGCCCAAAATTCCCTTGTACATAATCAAGAAAATAACTTCTATGGGTCATAGCATAAAATGAGGCCCCTAAATCTAAAACCCATGAATCATCGGCATTATCTAGGGAAAGAATCAAAGCATCATCTTCAGATTTATTACTTACCACATTTGCCTCCTTATTACCTTCTTGTTTGTCTCCTTCTTTATTCTTCTGAGACCATCAATCTTTCTTTATATGACCTAGTTTCCCACAATACCAAAAATCCTTCTATCCTCTAGATTAGGATCGCTTGTCCTTTGATTTTCCTCATGACTTCCCATGATCTCCAGAACCTTTTCCTCTCTCCTTTGATTTGCCCCTACTTTCTGCATTCAAAACACTACCTGATATGGACCCTCCTAAGCTTTTCCACTACATTTCCTTGCTAAGGATAACACCAACAACATCATCAAATTTCAAAGTATGTGAACTAGAGATAGAGTTACTTACAACCATTACCAAGCTATTCCAACTTTCTGGCAAAGAACATAATATCAAGAGAGCCCTCACCTCTTCATCAAAACTTACTTTTACAAAAGTTAACTAACTGATAATCATATTAAACTCATTTAAATGATCTATTAGAGATCCACCTTCAATCATTTTCAAATTAAACAAATGCTTCATGAGAAATACCTTATTCGAGGCTGAGGGTTTTTTATACAATTTAGCCAAAGCTTTCATCAGACCATCTGTTGTCTTTACTGGTGTTATATTGAATTCCACTAATGGTACCAAGCACCATCAAATGGTTCCTAGTGCCTTTCTATCCAAAAGATTCCAATCCTCATCAGTCATTGTTGTTGGTTTCTTGGCTATTCCTTCCAACAGCCTCCATAAATCCTTCTAATAGAGATAATCCTCCATCTGTATCTTCCATAACTGATAGTTCTACCCATTGAATTTATCTACCTTCAATTTACCCTCATTCACCATTGCTCCCACTCAACTGTTCAACTCCCACTCAATCGTGAGACCTTGCAGATGATAATTGAACACAACTCGCTCTGATACCACTTGTTAGGGATTTCATGAAAAAATATCAATTAAATGTAAATAAAGTTTTAATGTGGTTCACCCAAACCTAGGCTATATCCACCAATAGAGAGTCTAATATTATTATCCAGTAAGTCAAATCGATTACAACAAGCAATCCTTGCAACTCAATACCATTACAAATGCTACAATATAATGTCAACAGAAACCCTAATCCTTAGCCATTTTTATCAAGACTTATGTCAGTTACAAAAAAGAGTTTTTTTTATGTTAGCCAATAGAAAAATAACTCCCTACACCTTTATAAAATAATAAAAACCATTTGACCCTATCTTGGGGATGCTGCCTCTTGACCTCGTTAGATAATTTGGGGGAGAATCACGCTGATAAAAGTGGGGTAAATTTAACCTCCGAGTCTGATTAGGTTCCATATAACAATAATCTCCCACTTGGAGACTGATCAGACTGCACACCATATCACCTATACTATAGTAATTTGATGTCAAATCTACTACTGTCGAATCAAAATTCAACTAAACTAGTAAAGTCAAACTTAACTTACCCAACTCGACAAGGTTCATAAAATTGAACAAACACAAGACTTAGATGGAAACAAACTATTCTTTTGACATGTGTATTCACTTCTCTCTGATGACGCTCCCCCTCTATCTCTTGTAGTGTGGTAAACCTATTTTCCTGGTTACACTTACAATCAACCAAACCTGGGCTAGTGTATCATTAGTTAACCCATATATCTTATGAATAAAATTATCATAACATCATATAATAACATGTCTAATTCTAAACATAAAAATTCAAACTCGTGAGATCATTTGATTTATCTTGGCATTTTCACATAACATCCAATCATTAAATCATGTGAAATTTATCTACAACTAAAAAGTAACACATAGTAAAAAATTAGGGATGTGACACAAGCTCCACCAACAGTTGGACAATTTTCATAAATTTCCCTCTGAATGTTTTAGAAGGTACAAATCCCTTTCTAAGATGAAAATTTACATTTGATGATACACTTTTAATCTATAATGTCCCCTTTTGGGATTAACCTAAATCTTACCTAAAATCACAAGCTAGGGTAACAACTTACCGATTAAATGTTGTAAGCAAGATAATTCATGGTTTAGGTCTATTTCAATACCATATAAACTACCAATGTTTATAATGCATAGTAGAAGTTTTAATTATAACAGGGTTTGGATGAGGAACATGATAAGTATGCTCAAAGATATCCATACCAATCCCAAGAGTACAAGTTGTTGGCATCGTTGTTAGATTTAGGGCAGACAACTGAGAGGGGGGGTGAATCAGTTGTCCAAAACTTTCTTCCAATTAAACAATTAAATCCACTTTGTAATTCAGTAGCATAATGATAAATCAATCATGGAAACATAATGCATTAAATCAAGAGAAGAAACACATTAACACACAAGACACCAAGATTTTGATGTGGAAAACTAGGTTAAGGGAAAAACCACAAGGTGATTAACCCAAGATTGTATTCTCTATTAGAAGAATAAAAATAAAAAAATGGTACATGCCAATTAGGGCTCACTACCCGAGCACACTACTCACAAGAGGCTCACTACCTACAAGAAACACACTATCTACAAAATAATAAGTATTGCATACATGAACTGGAGAATAGCATCTTCACTATGCTTGAATTAGTTCCATTTAAGCTCAATACTTTTGCTCTGCCTTTCGCTTCGCTCCTCGCTACCACACTCTCATCTCCACAAGACACACCTTGAAATGACATTACAATTCCTTATTTATACAAGACATCAACTTAGGAATAATCATCTAAGTTGGAAAACATCTATAAGTACATCCACAGGATTGTAACTCATCTGGTTAGCCAGTCTCAGGAAGAACACCTTCATCCAAAAGCAATTCATCAAATGCAAGCTTAAACTCCAATGCAGACCACCAACATAAACTGGACATGATCCAAAGACCACCACAAGCTTGCCTAAATCACCAAGAACATCCACACTTCATTTGCTTACTGAAATCCTTCTCTCCTTCATCCAGAACCTCAAGAATATAGTCTGTCATTACTGTTACAAAGGAATAGATGCTTTCTAACCTCCAGACCATGAACCAATCAAGTTGAAACATCAAAAAGACTTCGTAAACACTCCACCAAATCTGCAGAACAAGATAATGCATTTCCAGATCTCACCGGACCTATCTGTATCACTCTGTCACCTCTAAACACCTATTAGAACTTGTTTAACTTGAGTAGCCACAACTTATTTAGATCTTCATACGAACATCTGAAATCTCTACTAGATCACCTTAAGACACATATCTACAAACCCTTTAAACCGTATTCTCTGATTCTCATCTTATCTTGGACTTTTACCTTGTTGTCTTCACTATTCTTCACTGTTCCTGTTATGACCAATTTTCTCAATATCCTCAGAAAACAATTCATTCAATCCTTATCATTAATGCAATAGGAGTATGTTGACATCAATGACAACAATGGTTAGGCCCATACTTGCAACAATCTCCCCCTTTGTCATTGATGGCAACATATGATGTGAAAAACTATTTTGACCATCAAGGCAAGAACTTCTCCTTACTGTCACAACTCCCCCTATCAGTAACAACCATTCACATGTCTTCTTTTCCTTTCTTGGTCCCCCTTTCATCAGCAACCACTTGTTTTTCACATGTCTTCTCTCCCCCTTTGACATCAATGGAAAAGGGCACATACTTGCAATTTCACCACTTCAGAATCATACCAACTGCTCTCCCTGAGTAGCAGCTCCCAATCATCAATTTGGACCACAAGATATGGCTGTGATAACCATCGGACTAATGCACATCAGCACACCTTAGTTCAACATTGGAGGTGCAATAACCCCTAACTTCTCCCTGAGATACTCAAAAGAGTCCTTAGGTAGAGGTTTAGTAAAGATGTCTGTAATTTGATCCTTGGATGGTACAAACTCCAATCTGACTTCATTCTTGTTCACTTGCTCTCTCAAAAAATGAAACTTGATGGATATATGTTTAGTCTTTGAATGCAACACCAGATTCTTTGACATATTTATTGTACTTGAATTATCACAGAAGATTGTGATAGGTCCCTCATACTCCACTCTTATGTCTCTTAGCATTTGCTTCATCCACAAAACTTGAGTACAACTACCTGTTGCTACAATATATTCTGCTTCTGTAGTGGACAGAGATATTGCCTCTTGTTTCTTGCTCAGCCAAGAAACTAATCTCTTCCCTGAAAAGAATGTTCCACCACTGGTACTCTTCCGGTCATCCACATCTCCTGCCCAATCCACATTTGTATATGCATGAAGAGAGAAATCACTATCTCTGGGATACCACAATCCATACTCAAATGTCCCTTTTAAATATCTAAAAATCCTCTTGATTGCCATGACATGAGATTTTCTAGGATCAGCCTGGAATCTAGCAACAAGACCAATAGCCTGCATAATGTCTAGTCTAGTTTGAGTAAGATACAACAGTCCTCCAATCATTAACCTATACTTTTTCTGATCAGCCTGGGGAGAGTCATCATCCTTGCTCAACTTACATTCGGTTGCCATGGGAGTACTCATTGCCTTTGAGTTTTCCATCCCAAATTTCTTCAACAATTCTTTCACATATTTGGACTGAGAAATGAAGATTCCTTTCTTTGTTTGAGTGATTTGTAGACCCAAAAAGAAATTTATTTCCCCAAGCATGGACATCTCAAATTCACTTTTCATTTGATTTGCAAAGGTTTTGCACATACTATCTCTTCCTCCAAAAATGATATCATCAACAAACACTTCAACAATCAAGATATTTTCATGATCAATTTTGAAATACAAATTACTGTTAGCAGTGCCTTTGTTGAAACCAATCTTCAAAAGATGCTTATCCAATCTTTCATACCAGGCTCTTAGGGCTTGCTTCAGTCCATATAGTGCTTTCTTCAATTTGAAGACCATATCACCATGATCAGATAATTGAAATCCATCCGGTTGCTCAATGTATACTTCTTCCAAGTCTCCATTCAGGAAGGAAGACTTAACATCCATATGATATACTTTGAAATTCTTGAAAGCGGTAAAAGCAAGAAATAGTTCGACTGCTTCAATTCTTGCTACTAGAGCAAAAGTTTCTTCAAAATCAACTCCTATTTGAGAGTAACCCTTGCAAACAAATTTGGCTTTATTTCTGATTACTTCACCAACTTCATTCAGTTTGTTCTGTTTCCAATCACATTCTTGTTTCTAGGTCTGGGAACAAGATCCCAAGTGTGATTTTTCTCAATTTGCATCAATTCTTCCTCCATTGCTTTAGTCCAGTTTTCATCACTGCAAGCTTCATTCACTATCTTAGGTTCAATCTTTGAAATCAGACAATACTTATCTGAATCTTGAGCAATCATCCTTCTTGTTTGCACACCTTTTCTTTTATCACCTATTATCTAATCTTCAGAGTGGTTTAGTCTTACATACCTAGGGATTTTGGGAGTTTCTTGCACTTTTGATTCTTGATCAGGCTCATTAAAACTCATTTCTTCCTGATTTACCAGATTAGTTTGAATCTAAATTTCAGAAGGGGCTTGGGCTCCTTGAATTAGAACACCATTTTGATCATCTTCATCATTTTCATAAAACCTTGAGGGTTTTTCAATTCCTTCTTCAACCTTCACATTTGTACTTTCTATAATCTTTCTCAGTCTCTTGTTATAACACCGATATGCTTTTCTTTGAGTAGAGTAACCCAAGAATATTCCTTCATCACTTTTAGCATCAAACGTGCCTAGATCTTCATCTCTTTTGATGTAACATATGCTACCAAAGACTCTAAAATACTTCACAGTAGGAGTGATGCCAAACCAAAGTTCATAAGGAGTCTTACCAGTATTGCTTCTAATTTGTACTTGATTGAGAGTATAGACTGCAATGCTGACAGCTTCTCTCCAATAGATCTAAGGAACATTTGCTTCCATCATCATGGTCCTAGATGCCTCCTAGATGGTTTGATTCTTCCTCTCAACTACTCCATTCTGCTGTGGAGTCCTAGGAGCACACAATTGTCTCTTTATTCCATGTTTCTCATAGAAATCTATGAACTCACCTGATGTGAATTCTCCACCTCTATCAAACCTCAGGCATTTCAATTTTAATCCAGTTTCATTCTCTACCATAGCCTTGAATATTTTGAATTTCTCAAGAGCTTTTGATTTCTCTTTTAGAAAAGTTACCCACATCATCCAGGAATAGTCATCAATTAGTAACATGAAGTATCTATCACCTTACACACTCCTGGTTCTTGCCAGACCACAAAGATCAGTATGAACTAAGTCCAATAATCTGGTAGAAGAATGTTCCTTTATTTTAAATAAGACTCTTCTTTGTTTACCCAACTGACATTCTTTGCACAAACTTTTTGTAGGTTTCATCAGTTTTGGAAGATCTCTTATAGCCTGAGTATTTCTTCTCTTGATGATATTATCAAAATTCACGACACATTCTCCTATGCAATAACCAACTTTGATCAACTTGAACAAATAAACAACTTTTAGCAGTACTAACTAAGTGGAAGACATTACCTTTAGTTTGAGTACTAGATGCAATCTCTATTCCAGAACTTTCAAAGATCTTGTAGTTTCCATTCTTGAATCAGAGATCATAGCCTTTGTCCACCAACTGTCCAACACTGAGAAGATTGTGCTTCAATCCTTCAACATATAGTACATTATCAATTTTGTTCCTTCCATGAAAAATGATAGTTCCTCTTCCTCTGATTCTACCAATAGAATTATCACCAAACTTAACCAATCCTCCTTCATACTTTTCCAAATCTATGAACTTGTTTTTGTCACCATTCATATGGTGAGAGAAACCATTGTCAATGACCCAATCATCTTTTTCTTCAACTTGGGCAGCCAGAGCTCTCTCTACAACTTTATGATAGACAAATTTAGAGGACATTAGTTCTTCTTCCTTGATAGCAATAAACACCCAATCACTTTCGGATTTGTTTCCTATCTCTGATTCATCATTTGTTACACCTTCATTATCATCTTCCTCATGAACATAGTAACAATTCTTTTGGAACCTTGATTTGGTAGAATTTGGCCTTGAAAATCTTTCCGGACATCTTGAGGCAAAATGAACAATCTTATTGCAGTTAAAACACTTAAAAGGCAATTTCCCTTCGTACTTACTAGATCGTCTTGGCAGTCTTTTTCTAATAAGAGCTTCAAGGTGAGTAGTTTCAGCTTCTTCTTCCAGGTCTTTTCTTGCTTTTTCATACCATGATAGTTTCCTTGAAGATTTCTCTCCCAGATCAAACCTTTGTTTATATTTTACAGAAGCACTGGCTTTGAATACTGATTCAGTCTTTGGGGGGGGCATCTCCAAACTTGGTAATTTCAAATGCAGCCAATTTACCAACCAATTGATCTCTTGTGACAATTGTATGGGCTCTAATTTCTTCAATGGTAGCAGCTTTGATTTTATAAGAAGAAGGAAGGGATTTGAGAACTTTGCCAACAATCTCATCTTCATCCAAGACTCCACCAGCACATCTAATGCCACAAACAATCTCATCTACTCTTGGCATAAAAGTAGTGATATTTTCATCATCTCTCATCTTCAGATTTTCAAATTTTCCTTTCAGACTTTGTAACCTTGCACATTTAACATACTCAAGTCTCCTTCATGCAGAAGTTCTAGTTTTTGCCAAATCTTAAAAGCAGTTGGTAGGTCAACAACATTTGAAAGCTTTGAATCAGATAATACGCTTAGAAGAGCTTCTATAGTCTGCAAATTGTTTTCAGCATCTGTGATTTCATTTGGGGCTTTCAGACCACCCTGACGATGAGTATACTTTGTTGAAGCCATGTTTCAGTACTACATTCCCATACATTGAAAGTGACAGTTCATGCAACTTTTCCAAAGATTAAAATTGGTTCCATCAAACTTTGGACTATCCTTCTTGTAGGACAACATCCTAGATCTACTCAAGTAGTTAAGCTCATTTTAGAGGAACTTGGCTCTGATTCCAATTGTTAGATTTAGGGCAGACAACTGAGAGGGGGGTGAATCAGTTGTCCAAAACTTTCTTCCAATTAAACAATTAAATCCACTTTGTAATTCAGCAGCATAATGATAAATCAATCATGGAAACATAATGCATTAAATCAAGAGCAGAAACACATTAATACACATGACACCAAGATTTTGACCTGAAAAACTAGGTGAAGGGAAAAACCACGAGGTGATTAACCTAAGATTGTATTCTCTATTAGAAGAATAAAAAGAACAAAATGACACATGCCAATTAGGGCTCACTACCTGAGCACACTGCTCACAAGAGGCTCACTGCCTACAAGAGACACACTATCTACAAAATAATAAGTATCACATACATGAACTAGAGAATAGCATCTTCACTATGCTTGAATCAATTCCATTTAAGCCAAATACTTCTACTTTGCCTTTTGCTTCCCTCCTTGCTACCACACTCTCATCTCCACAAGACACACCTTGAAATGAGTTTACAATTTCTTATTTATACAAGACATCAACTTAGGAATAATCATCTAAGTCAGTAAACATCTACAAGTACATCCACAGGATGTGTAACTCATCTGGTCGGCTAGTCTCAGGAAGAACACCTTCATCTAGAAACAATTCATCAAATGCAAGCTTAAACTCCAATGCGAACCACCAACACAAACTAGACACGATCCAAAGACCACCACAAGCTTGCCTGAATCACCAAGAACATCCACACTTCATCTGCTTACTAAAACCCTTCTCTCCTTCATCCAGGACCTCAAGAATACAATTTGTCATCACTGTTACAAAGGAATAGATGCTTGCAGACCTCTAGACCATGAACCAATCAAGTTGACACATCAAAATGACTTCCTAAACACTCCACCAAATATGCATAATAGGATAATATATTTTCAGATCTCACCAGATCTATATGTATCACTCTATCACCTATGAACACCTGTCAGAACCGGTTTAACTTGAGTAGCCACAACTTCTTTAGATCTTCGTATAGACCTCTCAAATCTCTACTAGATCACCTTAAGACACATATCTACAAACCCTTTAAACCGCATCCTTTGATCCTCATCTTATCTTGGACATTTACCTTGTTGTCTTCACTATTCTTCACTGTTCCTATTATGACCAATTTTCTCAATATCCTTAGCAAATAGTTCATTCGATCCTTATCATTAATGCAACAAGAGTATGTTGACATCAATGACAACAACGGTTAGACCCATACTTGCAACAATTAATTTTTCATTGATGTCAATAGTAGTCTTGGTAATGTTTCTCTGACCAATAGTCATTCACAGGATCAAGACTGACATTATGTCATTGAAATCATGGTAAATGGTTGGTGGATATAGAAAACTAGGATATCATTGTGTCTTGCACTCATGTCATATCGGCAACAATAGTTTAAAGATTCTTCTTCAGCATCAAGGATTCAAGTTTCATCTCTACAAGTGTTTCTATTGTTCACACATTTGTATAAGTTTTCTCTACTAGTTAGGGTTTAAAATTTTTTGTTTGTGGTCCTATTGTCATGAAGGATTGCACCCTGAATGCTAAGCCTTAAAGCTTGGCAATCCTATGCAACATGGGAACATTCTCAGACTTTGGATTGTCTATGGTGAGAATGAACCTCTAGAAGAGTTAGCTCCATTTAAAATGTCCCTTGGATCTAATGTACTTTGATGGGAAAAGAGATAGAAGAGTGATTAAATAAATTGAAACTTATCCTAAGGGGGTGATGCACTAATAATTATATCCTAACTTGTAACTAATTCACAACTTTTTTCAATATATGTACTCTTACAACTCAAACTAAACAATCTTATCACAAAAATGTTTCACAGAAAGGCATGAAAACAATCCACTTTTTCTGAAGGAACACCAAAGTTTTTCACAACTTTAAAAGTACAAATTCACCTACACAATCTATAACATGTGGTAAAATATGCACTACTGTATACTTTCTTTGATAGAATGAGATAGAAAAGATAAAGGTTTCATTTTAAAACATAGTAAATCTTTATCTAATCATTCATAAAATAACAAGACACCTAAATCTGAATAGAAGAACACCTGACTTTATTGAGAAATAGAAGGAAAACTCTACAATAACTCTGAAACTGCTAAAAATAAACTGTTGCTACTATATAAAAACTATAAAAGATGAGTTACAATAGTGAATATATCTCTTCATAATGTGTAAAAGCAAGAAGAAAGCAAGAACTAAGAAAAAAGCCTAAGTTATTTTGCTATAATACTCAATATAAGCTTTTTTTCTTATATCTTTTGATATAATTCTTTCCCTTTGTGGATGCCCCCCTAGCAAGCTCTTAATATCAATGGGAACCAACTATACTTCCACTTTTTCCCTTCTTACTTCATTCCCTACCTAAGCTGGTGGGTCTTTATTAATTTTTGTTCTTGTTTCTACATTGGTTTCCCCCTTTTGAGGTTTCTCTACTTCTACCTACCCCTTCAATGGTTATTGTTGTGGGGAAGGTTTCTACTCTTGAGTCTGTTCATCTGAGCTTGATGGCATATTTCCTTGTTGTTGTACCTCTTCCTTAGAAATATTCCATTTATCCTCTTTGGGGTCATTTGATGTTTCTGTTACCTTCATTGTCATTTCCTTTTGTTCCTGTGTATTAGCAAACATGCTTGTCTAATCTATCTGTGAAGGCTTATAGTGAATTCATCAATTTTTTTTTCAACTTTCTCTCCTTCAAGTTCTTTTCTTACATTATCCTTTGGTGTACCTTGTTCATTATATACCTTTAGGACATCCAAAACATCTATATTAGCAATACTTGCTACTATGGCTTCTTCTACTTGCATATTATTATGACTTGGTGCCTCTTCTGTCATGTCTATTTCTTCTACCTATGCCGATGTTTCTTCTTCTTTGATCACTTTATCTTTTTCTTCTTCCTTTTTTGATTCCTTAATTTGTCGTGCAACTTTTTGCACTTCTTCTATGATTTCTGGTTCCACCAATGTACCAAAAGGATCTACTATTTCTGGTTCTTCTGGTATATGTCCTTTTGGTCCTAAACCTTGTACTTTCCTCATGTACACCTAGGTATTATGCTCTTCCATTGTGACAGAACCTGTATCCACTACAGGTCCCTTTTATGCATTATTTATATCCACAATCTCACTTATCTTTTTTATTTCTTGGCCTTCTGACTTATGCAACATTTCTTTAGTGAATTCCTACTTAACCTTAATGTGGTGTTTTCTCCTTTCTTCAGGTGTGAAGTATGCAGATACTTACTTTTGTCTTGCTTCAATTGATACAACAATAGGCTTCTGTGTTTTCTTTGCTGGTAAATCTATAGCAATAGCTCATACTATA
This sequence comes from Cunninghamia lanceolata, assembly GCA_027924645.1. Classification (NCBI taxonomy): domain Eukaryota; kingdom Viridiplantae; phylum Streptophyta; class Pinopsida; order Cupressales; family Cupressaceae; genus Cunninghamia; species Cunninghamia lanceolata. The sequence goes on along the minus strand of BSBN01001271.1, from coordinate 1,913,880 downwards.
GACTTCCCTATAGGCATATCTTCTTCTTGCACTAACTCACTAAACACCATTGGTGTTTGTGCTCCCTCAATATGGACCTCTTGACTAGATGCTCCTTCCTCCATAAATGTACTTGAAGGGATGGCTACTATAATTCCCAAAGCATAAAGATCTAACAATGTTGCTTTTTTATCCCAACTTAATACCTTGGTTTCCATGAACCTTCTCCTCTTCTCATAGAAGCACATTAGTTCATCTTCATTTTCCCTTTCTCTTTTCTTTCCTTTCTTCTAATAAGTGGGAATAGCTCCATTAGCTTTAAGCTCTTCTATTCTATTAGCTAACCATTTTTTAGAAAATAAGAGAATTGGTGTAGATATTACATCTAAAGTTATATCTGCAGGATTTTCCCAATCAAGTTCATCAACAAGTAATAATGTTGTCCCTTGGGATTCATAACTCTAATGTAACAACTTGTGATCTTCAATAATTTCTTTAAGCACATTGATATCCCCCATTGTCTTCATTTGTTCACCGGTCAATCTTTGGTGATCCATTTTCCTTACATCCTATTCACTTTCACAATCTGCCCAAAAATCTTTAATATGAATTTGATGCATGTACCTTTTATCATGAAAATTTTGTATTCTATGAAAACAATCAAATTTCCTTGTGAATCAAATTCCTCAAATGCATAGTATCTTAATTCCCTTTATTATTGTCTAGCGGTATCCTCATTGTAATAAGAATAGTCACCAATTACAAATGGGAACCTGATGTTTCCTCTTGTACATGTCGTATATGTCAAGAACCTGCCTGGTGAATTCTAATACAATCAGGTGATCTGTAGGATACCTAGGCAATTTAAATGGCTTGCCCTCAAAACCTTCAGTCCTTATGGTAGTGAAAGTGGGAAATTGTATAAATAGAGAATTGAAATAACCTATGGCTTCCCTAGCCTCCTCACTTATTCTCTTTTGTTTATCTCCATTTAACACCCTCACCATATAATTGTAGAAAACATCATTTACTCTGACATTATTTCTTAATGCATGCTTTTCCTACAAGTCTGGATAATGATCATATACTAATTTCTATCCTGGGCCACTCCCTAAAGTATTTATCACTCTTATTCCAGTTAGTGGAGGCATTTCAGTAGCTAATGCATATATCACATAAGAAGACATGATGAACCTTCTATTTTTTTCTAAATGCCATTATTTGCTTATTTATTGTATTACTAATGGCTCTGGCCCAATGAATAATTTCATCTTTTGATCTAATATATTGTATAACACTGAACATCCATGGCTCCAACTTAGTTGCATCTCCCAGCCCAACCAGCCTACTCAACATGGTAATCATGAGATATATCTCTTCTTTGAAGTCAAATCTATATAGAGTTTTAGGCATTCTCACAGTGGCCTTGGATTTGTTCTCAGCTATATAACATCCATAGAAGATAGCCCTTCTATTGGCAAGAGACACTATGTGGCTTCATGAGTGTTGTCATCGATGGCAACAAAGTCTATCCCACACATCCATAGCACATAGTATGCCTATACTGGAAGTCAGATTGAAGATTGTTTTGGTCCGGTGAACAAGAACAAAGCATGCAATAAGGTCTGATAATCAAGTCTAAATCTCTCAGATGGTGTAACTCAGCAAGTTGCGGACTTGGACAAGTCAAGAGGAGTATCATGACTACTATATTTCATAGATTGAGCCTCCGGTGATAAAAACATGGAAAAGATATGAGCATTTTAGTGTTGTGTTCCAGACAGGTAGAGCAGACTAAGGAAGAATTGACTGGTAGAGTACTAGACTTCAATCCAGATGAGTAATTGATGTTGATCAAGATATTTGAGGGATCATACATTTTTGGCTGACAGATTGATGACTTCAATGCATATGTTTTTGATACACATCACAAATCAAGCATGGATTCAAGATTAGTAATTTGTAAATATCTTGAGTATTCTGGTTGCCTACTAGAAAGTTGTTGAAATCCTTGGTGCGGATATATATACCAGATGGATTCCAGTATGAAGGTGTATATGTACATAGATGTGATGAAATAAAGTGAAAATAAAAGCAGAGACAAGTGTGGAAGTAGCAATACAAGTCTAGTATGTGACAGAGCAACACTAGAGCATAAGAAGAATGAAGTGCATCAGATTAGTATATTGTGCCTAACCAGAACTAAACCCTAGCATTTGTAGATGCCTATCATTAGTTCAAATACCTAATTACCTTCTGTAAGTTCTGTAGACAATGAGTCTCTTATAGGCAGTGTGCCTCTTGTGAGCAGTGTGCTCAAGCAGTGAGCCCTAATTGGTAAATGCCATTTTGTACTTCTTATTCTTTTAACAGAGAATACAATCTTGGGTTAGTCACCCCATGGTTTTTCCCTTAACAGGGTTTTCCACATTAAAATCCTTATGTTATGTGTGATGATTTTATTTATGTTCTTATGATCATATATGCTTATATGTTTTGTTGCTGCACTAATTATTAAAGGAGAAAGGAAAGTTAAGATATTTGGGATAACTAATTCACCCCCCCCCCCCTCTCAGTTATCTACCTTGTTTCCAACAATTGCTATCAGAGCTAAGTTCCTCTAAACATAGCCTAACAGCTTGAGGAAGATTTGGGAATCTCAATGGATATGAATGGTATGAAGGAACAACTTCAGTCTAGCCTAGATGATCTTGAACAATCCCACTCTGAAGTCAATAACTTGAGAGAAAGACTCAAACAAGATGATGATTTCATAAATGAGCTAAAAGAAAAATTGGGTATCTCTGTGAAAAAGAGAAAGGACCTACTTCAAAAAATAGCAAGTTAGAGTGAAGCCAATGATAGTAATGAAGATCTAGATGAGAAAAACAAGCTATGTGAGAAGCTATCAAAAGAGGTCATTATGGTAAGACATGAGATGGAATTAGGGGTTATGAGATTCACCTAAGAAATTGAATAGAAAAGAAAAATTGAAGATAATCTAAAAGAATCCCTCAAGGAGAAGACAGAGGACTGCCACAAAATAGACAAAATAATCAGGCATCTTGAATCTGATCTTGAAGAAGCTAGAGATAATGAAGAACAACTTGAGAATTAGATAGACACTCTTAAACAAAATCTTCAAACAACAAATGAATACAAAGAGAAATTCAAGATAAGCTCAGCGCAACTTGAAGTCCTTCTTGAAAGCCAAAAGAGGGTAGATGATAAGTGTGGTTTGGGATATGAGAAAGGTGAAAGCTTTGGATCGGGTCAGAAGAATTTTGGATTAGGAAATCAATTAAATAGGCCTAGAAGACCTCCGGTAAGGCAACTAAATGCTCAAAGACATCCATCCTTCAATGGATACTCCTTCAATTGCAACAACTTCGGTCATAAAGCAAATCAGTGCATAACGAGAATAAATCAAACTAATCCATCCTTCTCCGAACAATGTTTCAACTGCAAAAGGTATGGTCACAAATCTCTTGAATGTAGAAATATGCAAATAAATAATTTATTAAATGGTAAATGTTTTGCATGCAATAGAATCGGACATATGGCTAATCAATGCAAATCAAAAGGATATTAGTCAAATATGCAAATAAATGTTGTTTGTTACAATTGTAATAGATCCAGTCATACTGTCAAATTTTGCAGAAGTAAAAATCAGGATAAAAGGGGTCTGGTGAATCATAATCAAAAACAAGATAAGGGAAAAGGCAAAGTGAATGCAGATGAAATTTAAAGGGAGATGAGAAAGATTTAGGTGAAGAAGAGTATAGAAAATGTTGGAGATGGATCCACACCAGAATCTGGTGCTAATATTCCTTCTGAAAACTAAACAGATGAGCTTTAGCTCAGGGGGAGTCACAAAGAAAAATAAATTCCCCCAGCCAGTCAATTGGTGCCTAAATTTGGCACATAAAATGTTACGGATTAAAGGGTTCTCAGAAAAATATCCAAATAACCCTCGGTAAAAATATGAAAGATCCGCATGGTGTTTTACAAGAGTTTAATCATCAAAGATTGATCTAGTTTGACTGCCATCAAGTAAAGTATGATTTTCACAGATAGATTTAGTATGATTCAAAATTGAAATACCTTGATCTGTGGATCCAGGGCATGATTGGAGAAAATAAGATACATTGTCAATCCTCATTGAAAATGATTCTAAATGCAACACAGTGATTCGAAAAGATCTCTCTTAGAATAGGGCAACTGAATAACTTAAGTTGTGCATTTATTACAAAAGGAAATTAGGATTTGTGCAATAATAAAAGGGTTCTTTCACTCATCATTTACACATTTACGTTCAAGAAGAAGAAAAGAAGAGCTCTGCATCAAGTTTCTACAACTCTCTCAAAGATCAACTACAAAATCTAATTCAACCAATGATTTGTTCTGGCTCTTATTTCAAACCCTAAAGTGTAAAAACATACTTTCATTCTAAAAATCTCTCTTTGAATCTTTTGTAAAATAGCTATTCTAATGGTTGTTAAGATCACTGATAGGCCGCACCCAAAATTCAAGAAACACCCCTACAAATTCCTAGAAGTTGATCCTTTAGGCATTTTTTCTAGCATTTCGCATGGGGTATTGCACATAGAAGATGTTAGGGTCTACATCCATGCCAACATTGAGGAATTTGGAGAATCTAAGTTGATGGACATTTATCATAAACAATTAATAAATGAAATTTTTAAACTCAAACTTCAATACAAGGCCCTCTAGGATAAACACTTCAGACATTACATCCACTTTCCCTATTTTGCAGAAGATAATTGGGTCCGGTATGTCCTTAGCAAAATCCATGATAATTTCATGTGGTTAATGAACCCCTTCAAGATAACAAAAGATGCCATTAGGGCAGTAATTGGACTGCACTCATCTGGTGGGTTACCTTCACTCAAATCTATCAAGAACTAGATAGTAACTGAAGCTACCAGATCTAAGTTTGACAAGAGAGCAATGAGCATATATGACATCATAGATCTAGATGTCAAATTTGCCTCAATGATAATTGGGTATAAGATCTATCATTCTAGAAGGGAAAATTCTGTGTCTAGGATTGTAATATATGTAGCATATCAGATGTTGAGGAAAAATACAAATTATGACCTATGTGATCTTATCTTAAACCAACTGTTAGAAAACTTGCACAAGATCAAGAAGGATAAGAAGAACTCCAAGTATGGATGTTTAATATTGTGTCTATTCTTCTACTACATGAATGAGCTGCCCGGATCAAGTGGTTGGGTTTGGCAAAATGACAAACCAGTTGCAATACAAATTAGAGACTATATGTATGGACTTGGTGATGCTAAATCTCAAAGCACAACACTCTGGGGTTACTTTAAGAACTTCCAAAGTATGATGCAAGCTAGAGCAAGGATACCTCAGTCCATAGTTGAGAAATACAAGGATACAGTGTATTTCATGGTAGATATTGATCAATGCCTAATGGAAACAGTTAAGCCCAGAACAGTTTGGATAATGCCAATGGGATATGAGGCTGATGAGAAAATCTTGGAGCTACATATTCAACACCTATTGAGCTAGCCTAAGGACCTTGAGGTAGAAAGGTTTGGAACCTTTCAAGAACTAAGTGTAAAAATACATGTTGAGCTAAGACAACTGGAGATAAAGAGGAAAGTTAGAAGGGAAGTTGAGGAAATTGCCAAAAGATATGGCATATCAAAAGAGGCAATAGATGTAAATTGAGAGAAATTTGAAAGAGTTGAGAAAGAGAAACAAGAAGTAGAGAAATAAAGTGTTCCAGTACAAGCCTCCTCCCAGACTAGATCCTCCAAGGGATCTACACCTGCAACTCCTAAGAGCTCAAGAGCCACCAAACTGGAAGTCAAGACATCTAGAAAGGGAGAACAGAGAATGAAAACAAAAGCCACAAGGTCATACACAAGTCTCAAAGATGATGAAGAAATAGAGTCTGATGAAGAAATTAAGAACATGAATAAGAAGAAGAAAACATCCAAGGAATTCTCTGCTAGCAAAAACAAAGAAGAAAAAGTAGAAGAATTTGTTGAAAAGCCCACTCTTTCCATTGATGATATCATTAAGGTAGTTACTATGGATAGGAATCTGCAACCAGTAACAAAATTCTATGATGAATATAATGATACTGACAAGAGGATCTTGGAAGAAGCTACAGTCAGGTACCTAAATATTTATAATAAAGCATTCATTGAAATTATTTCATTAATTCCCAAAAGTCTAGAGAAGGTACTTGAACTTAGAAAAGAGAATGCAAAGGAAAAAGACTTAGAGATCTGAGAACAAATTACAATTCAGCTCTATCCTTCTATTACTCCAAAGCAAATGGACATGATCTTTAAGGACTGTAAGGATGAATTATGGAGCAAAGCAAGAATGAACAAACTTATGCTTGGAGAAACTGATCAAGTAGCAAGAGAAACAAAAGACATCCTCCAGAATGCCTTCAAAAGATTCAATCTTCCTATTATAGAGGAAATAGGTAAAGAACCCTCTAACATGGATGTTCAAGGATCTCTAATGAAGAATCTTCTGACAAAAATGTAGAAGGGTCAAAAGAGATAGATGTAGAGAAATCTAAGGACTTGGATTCCTCTATTCCAGAAGAGGAAGTTCATGAAGTAGTTAACATCTCTCCTCTGAATCCCACTATAGACATTCTAGATTCAGGAACTGGAGGAGAAGGAAGAAAAGAGGAGAAAGTGAGTCAAGAAGAGGAGGTAATGGGAAAAGAAGAACAAATAGAGAAGATCTCTGATGACAATTCTAAGATCCCAAAAGAAAAGAAGACTCACTCACTAGCAAGAGACACTGCAGAGGCAGTAAAGAACTTCTTGAACAAAGAATTGATGGAGATAGATGAACTAGAACTATTCCAAGGACCACTAAATTTTGATTCCTTCTCTCCGGTCCAGACAATGAAAATAGAATCTTTTACTCAAGCCAAGGCAAAAGAAAAACTTCTGAAATCTCCCATGGAAGACTATGAACTGTTAGAGATTACATCCGGGATGCTGGAAAAGATCATGTCATCCTTTCAAAAGGATCCCTCAGCCTCTCCATCTATTAACTTGAAATCTCTAGTAAATGTTGTTAGCACTCATTTTGATTCATTAGAGAAATTAGTAGAAGCAAAGGTCCAGAAGGAGTTTTTCAGAAAATGATTCACTAAAGTATAGGGACTCATTGCTAATGATAGGAGGACCCTAGACATTGGGATAAAGAGCCTTGAAAATGCTCTTAAAGATGGTGGGGACATGTAAAAAATTTGTCTATCTTGGTCCAAAGTGACAGAGGATATTGAAAAGAAGGTGAAAGAACAAGAAGGTAAACTGTCTAGCTTATCTTAGAATTTTGATCCCCTCACTACATCCATAATGAATCAAGAATTCCAGGCTATTGTCATTATAAATGAAATAAAAAGGCTGGACAAAGAAAAGAAGAATATAATAAATAGGATGAGTGAACTCAGAGGGATAATTATCCCTAAGTTAAAGGCAATGCATGAGGCCTTAACAAATGCTCAAACCACAGCCTGGACCAGTGATCTGGTAGACTTAAGAAAGGTAGAAGCATATGTATTTTTGTTGAGTGGTAACATCTCCATTTTGGATAGGATGAAGCAGAGCTGGGCCACAAAGTTTGTATAGTTGAAGGCCACTTTTGTGGATATACTCAAGTATATGTAAGTATAATATTTATATATACTTATGCGGCTATGTATAGGTTATTTTTTGCAAATTTTGGTGTGCGGATTCCGCCCTTTGCCATTGATGTCAAAGGAGGAGTGAGGAGTAGTGGAAAATGTGAAATCTAGCTAACGGGGAGCTCTGGTAAAATAGTGCATAAGACAAAGCATCAGCCAAGGGGGAGTTTGCTGCAACACTTAGTCATTTTTCACTAAGTGTTGCCATCAATGCCAAAAGGGGAGATTGTTAGAAAGAGACACTGTGTGGCTTCATGAGTGTTGTCATTGATGGAAACAAAGTCTATCCCACACATCTGGAGCAGATATTATGCCTATACCGGAAGTTAGATTGAAGATTGTTTTGGTCTAGTGAACAAGATTAGAGCATGCAACAAGGTCTAACAATCAGGTCCAAATCTCTTAGATGGTGTAACTCAACAAGTTGTGGACTTGGACAAGTCAAGAGGAGTATCATGACTACTATATTCTAGAGATTGAGCCTCCAGTGATAAAACATGGAAAACATATGAGCATTTGAGTGTTGGGTTCTAGACAGGCAGAGCAGACTAAGGAAGAACTGATCGACAAAGTATTAGACTTCAATCTTGATAATCTGGATAAGTAATTGATGTTGATCAAGATATTTGAGGGATTATACATTGTTGGCTAACATGATTGATGAATTCAATGCCTATGTTTTTGATACGCTTCACAAATCAGGCATGGATTCACCCGACAGATCAATAATTTGTAAATATCTTAAGTATTCTCATTGCTGACTAGAAAGTTGTTGAAATCCTTGGTGCGGATATCTATAATAGATGGATTCTAGTATGAAGGTGTATATGTACATAGATGTGATGAAATAAAGTGTGAAGAAAAATAGAGACAAGTGTGGAAGCAGCAATACAAGTCCCTTATGTGACAGAGCAACAACACTAGAGTAGAGGAAGAATGAAGTGCATTGGATTAGTATATTGTGCCTAACTAAAATTGAACCCTAGCATTTGTAGATGCCTCTCATCAGCTCAAACACCTGATTACCTTTTGTAAGTTCTATAGACAGTGAGCCTCTTGTAGGCAGTGTGCCTCTTGTGAGTAGTGTGCTCGGGTAGTGAGCCGTAAATGGCAAGTGCCATTTTGTACTTCTTATTATTTTAACAGAGAATACAATCTTGGGTTAATCACCCCGTGGTTTTTCCCTAAAAAGGGTTTTCCACATAAAAATACTTGTGTTATGTGTGATGATTTTATTTCTATTCTTATGATCATATATGCTTATATGTTTTGATGCTCCACTAATTATTAAAGGAGAAAGGAAAGTTAATATATTTGGGATAACTAATTCACCCCCCCTCTTAGTTATCTGCCTTGTTTCCAACAACTTTTGCATTCTCTTTCATTTTTTGTATAATCATTTGGACACTGATATGTATCAATAACCATCATTTTTTCTTCAATTTCAAGCCCAAAAGTCCTGGCTATACCTTCTATGGATAAATTTGCAATGCTCTTGCCATTATGTATTACTTGTCTGGTTTTGGTTATATCTCTCCATACATTCTAACACTAAATCCCTAGCTTCCATAGCTAAGGGGAACCCTGCAGCCCTGTATAACCCTTTCTCCCAGATCTTCCTCGTGTAATCTGAAGAATCAGATATTGTGACCTTATGTAATACCTCTTTTGCATCATAATGCCCAATATTTGTATCGGTAACCATCCCTCCCGAGTAAAATATCAAGGTTGGGAACCCTCAAACTGGTGACAACTCTTCTTTGATGGTTTCCCTCCATGATTTCCTTTCCCTTTTCACCTTTTCTCCTTCCTCAGCTACAATAACTACCCTATTTTTTGATGGTGCCATCGTATAAAAGGCAATTACATTTTTTACCTTCCTATTTGTATATGTTTATTAGGGTTTTTACCCTAATTTCATGTTTTTTACCATTTTTACTTTTACCCTAGTTGTAAATTATCCCCCTCTACTTTGGAATTCAAATTATCTAATGGTATTCAATTAAATTCCCTAAGTAGATACAACTATCTGCAATAACTAATTCCATTTTTTCAAATGAGATTAACTACAACAAAATCATGTTTATGCTGTATGCATCACAATGGCGTTTTAGCATACATATCTATTTCTCTGACTAGCTTAATTTTACAAGTGTTGAGTCAAATTCCCATTTTAGCTGTGCCATTACCACCTTGCAATTCCATTCACGTGTGAATTTCTACTCACCTGGTGCAATTTTTGCCTGTTCTTTAATTCTAGCTTCATGATGCAATTATGAAATTGTATCATAAACTTTTGCCTTTATTCCTTTCAAATTCTCCATTCTTGCCATTAGTTGTGCATTTAATATAGCAATTAATGCATATAATTCAAATCAAGACCCTTTCTTTTAATTTCACATTTGGAACATTGTATCCGTTACCCTTTTCCCTTTTTTGCACATCAATCTGTACATTACTTTTGTATATTACCCCTTTTTTTGTATCTTGCTCTTTGTATGTTACTTTTTATACAAACAACAATGATACAAATCAACACCTACAATGGTCTATATTATACCCTACTTCACACTTAGCCTTGCAGTTTACTTTTGCACTTTGCAATGCCCACTCTTTGCATACATTTCCAACATACAAATGCAGAACTCTCAAGATATTCATTCTACTTCAACCAATTTCTTTTGTATATCTCCTTTTATATATCGCGGCACATACAAAAACTAAAATCTCATTTATTTCACATCATATTTAAATCATACATCATGTCCACTTTTGCATCTGTATACGCATAATATCTTTTATTCACCGAAGGTCATACCTTTATGTCCAACTTATTACTTTGAGTTTTGTACATCAATGTAAACCCTACCACATGTAATTGACCACTCTAGGTTTTTATCATCTATCCATTGTATGTATCATTTTTGCATATGAAATACAACCTAACATACAAACAATCATGGACCTCAGCCACTTATAAAATTGTATTCAAAACACCGTCGGATCCATTTTGTATGTCTCTCAATGCATTGTACTTTTGTATATTGAACCCTCTTATAACAACACTTTTGTGGGTCCCACCATTTGTAAGTTCCCTTAACCATTTTGACACATGATATTGCATTTGTACTCAAGATATAAATCATTATTAATGCAGGAATACAAAATAACACACACTAGGATTAATATTTACCTATGAACAATAATAAATGCCTTCCTTAGATTCGGACCTGTATATTAGTTTTTTGTATGTACATTAGAATGCATAAGCCTATACATACAAACAAATGTGATAACAGACGCAAACTTCAACTTCTTAATCTTACCGTCACCTATACTATTTCCTGTAATTAATGCTGCAATCCATAGATCATGATTAGAAGAAATCCAATACATTTATGACATTAATTTCATTAGACCTTTGGCACATGTGAACTAATACCCACACTCTTGGACATTCAATTTCTTTCAAACACCATTAATGGTGATTAAACCTACAACTTGTGCAAAATTTCTATTTAAGTGTATGCATAATAGATGATTTCACATTCTTTAGACTGCCAAAATATTTTCTGTGAGTATGACCACTCCCATTTACCTACTTAGTTATAAGAGACAAATCGCCTTCTTTGGTCTGATTTCAAATGCTCATCTAAAAGGACTGATTTTGTTGCACGAAAACCCCATTTTTCATGATTTAGAATTAGAAGCTATAAAGATAGTATTAGGCAAAAGCTTCTTGACCAATGGAAATAAGTATAGAGTTAATTTAGATATTGTTTCATGGTTTTTTGCTTCCATTCTGGACCTAAGCGTCAACAAGATAGAGGTCTTTTGTTACTACAAGACCTTTTCAAGGCTGATTATAGGCTTATAGATATTAATGTTCTCTTAGGAGTGGATATGGGTATAGGTGTACCACGGGCTTCAGAACTTTACCTGGGTAATGTGCCTAAAGGTCAATTTGATAGACTATCATTCCTTATGCACCTTCCTGACCAGGCCTTAGCCTACCACTGATATTGGGCCAGGATCAGTCTCAGTTTTCTATGGCTGTCCAAGGGATTGGAGATATCACAAAGGCAAGACTAGATTGACCATTTCACAGAAATAGTCAGAATTGGATTTTTTTATGGAACTCCTTAGTTTGTGTATTGTTTCTCTTTTGGTATTTTGGCTCCACTACTTTTCATTGTGACTTCAAATTTTGACCATGGCACTCATAAATATACCACTCTTGATTGTATATACTCTGCTCCTATACAATATCATCTATAGTCAATTTTGGTGTGTTTATATGATTACAACTTCTCTTTCCTAGTTAATTGTTGGTATTTGTATCTCATATCAGAAACACACAATCTCATTCTTCAAATTGGTTTTAAATTCCTATTATTTTTAATTCTACAACTTGACCATATGACGTTTTAGCCTATTATGCCCTATGTCTAATTTAATTCAGCTTTTGAATCCGTATATGTATGCTCTTTACTTTACATCTCAAATGCATAATGAACAGTTGAACATACAAAAAATGGGGGTATGCACAGATTTTTCATTTGATTCAAGTAACGTTTAGACCTAGTCGGGTCCACTTTGTATCCTAGAGTTTTTGAATGTTCAAAAGATATGTATGTCCTTTTTTCAAAATACAAAAACCTAACTAACATAATAACGACAATACGAGAGCACCTATTCAAAAGATTTGTATACGACATACAAAACTTCAAACCTTATATGCATACAAAACACTCATACTTCACAGGAAAAAACATCCAGTCAATTCAAAACAAACCCTAATCATTTTCCCAAAGACCTTCCTAATGCCTTCAATTTCCTTATCCATATCACTAAGCATTATAATTTTCAACACTTTTACAACACCTACCATTTTTTCCTATACCACCACACACAAGCCATAAGCAAAAGCCACACTAGGGGTCCTTATTTTGCTAAAGGGTAAAATGGGTCATGTTGTGAGCATCACAACAACTAGAAACCAAATAAAACAACTAAATTTAAACCATTAAAGAAAACAAAATGAAATAAATTCATAACTTCCAACTTCTTTATAAGTGAACTATTATACAATTTGGACTAAATGTATTCAATAAGGTGTATGAATCTTTAATAGAGTTTAAGTGTGCATGTGATTAATAATCCTCATCTTGAAGACAAATTGAAAACAGTAGTGATTGGTATTAAACTACATAGTTGATTTCATCTCTTATAGCCAACCGGATAGAGCCTTGCTGCCAGCAAGCATTCATAGCTTCGGCAAGGTTATCATTGCAATTCTCCTAAGTAGATTCCCACTGCCAGTAGGTGTTCGTAGCCCCTATAGAGTTACTTAGATGGCTTAAATTGGATTTTCAGTAAAATCTTTCTTTCCTTTTTTTTTATATTCAATTTTGTAGGGCATATAGATTTATAAGATATTATCATTGTAAGTTCATGATACAAGGTATGGTCACTTGCCAAATTTAAGTTGAGAATTGCAATAGTAGCAAGGGTGACCTCCGATTTTTCACTTAACACCTACACTAGTATGTTCAACAAACCCAACGATTTTAGGTGTGTCATTGTTAGAAACTCTCCTCGAATACTCAATTCACAGTTATTGAATAAAATCATTCACAAGATAAACAACATCTTACCTTCATGAAAGTCTTAACAAGTTATGCATAAGTTTCAAATGGTTAACCTGAACTTTCCAAATTTTTTGTTGTTTTCAATGGTTGTTAATCTGCTACTGCATACCTTAAATCAAAACAAACATCCCTACCAAGGAAACACAACAAACAAACCAACCAAACAACAAACCTAAAAACCACAAAACAACCAACAAAACTAGAAACCACACACCCTATACAGTTTTTTACAGTATGATACATAGTAGGGCTGATTCATCCTCTAAGCTTGAAAATAATGTTTTAGGTGTTGACCATTAATAGGTAATGGCACATCCTCTCTAGTTAGAGTTTTGAGCCTAAAGGTATTATCCCCTATTATTTCTACAACCTGTAGTGGACCTAACCACAATTTATCCAAAATACCATGGTTCCCTTTCTTCTCATGTGCTTTGTCCCAACACAACACTAGATCTGATATTTTGAATGTTTTGACTCCTGCTCTCTTATCGAACCATCTTTTAACTACAGCTTGATGTTTTGCAAATTTATCTATAGCCCAATCTCTTTTCTCATCTAATTGTAACATCTAGACCAACCTAGCTTCTCTATGATCATCAAAGCCTAGATATTCATTAGCAAATTTCCAGGTAGGTATTCTCAAGTTCACTAGAAGTATGGGATTAGTCCCATAAACTAAGTGATAGGGTGCATTGCCTAAGGCGGTCTTAACTTTCATCCTATTTACCCACAATGCATACTTCAACAATGTATTCAATTCTTTTGGATTTTTAACAATTAACTTTTTGATGATGTCCAACAAGATTTTATTATTAGACTCTACCAACCCATTACTTTGAGGATAATAATTTGACAAAAACTTTAGAACTATCCCATACTAAAATGCCCATTTGGAAAAAATTAAAGAAGAAAATGCAGGGCCATTATCACACACCAGAGAATAAGGAGCTCCAAACCTTGTAATGATGTTCTCTTCAAGAAATTTGATAACCACCTCAGTAGTAGAGAACTTGTAGCATGTTGCCTCTATCCACCTTGTACAATAGTCTGTCACCATCAGTATAAACTTATGCCCTGCAGATGATGGAGGATTGATGACTCCAATGAAATCTAAACCCCATTGTACAAATGGTCTAGACTCAATAATAGGTTGTAATGGATTACCCTAATTCCTCCCTTTATCTGCGATAGTTTGACATGTGTGACAACATCAAATATAGTTTTCTGTATCTTTAAAAATTGTTGGCCAATAGTAACCAGCTCTCAAAATCTTATGGGTAGTGTCCAAATGAGAATCATGATCCGTTCTACATTTATCATGCAATTCTAGCAACACTTTGTCTGCTTCAACTCTATTCGAACACCTGAAATATATACCTTCATGATTCCTTTTGAACAAAAGACCTCCTTGTACCATATATTTCTATGCTTTTATCTTCAGGGATCTCGTCTAAGAAGACTTCATCTCGTTTGGATAATTTCCAGATATCAAGAATGTGTTTAAATCATCATACCAACTTGATGCATCATTAGCATTTAATACATACTATTGTTTTACAAAATTTGGGTTAGTATTGGCTATTGTATGTACTAATGCCTAACCTCTAACTAACTTCATAGGAATAATCTCCATATCAAACTCTTGCAATATTGTGATCCACTTGGCTCTTTTCTGTCCAAGTTCATTTTGCATCAATAATATTTCATCGCTACATCAGGTACTATAGCTTTTACTTAGCTTCTTAAGATGTAGTGCCTAAACTTTTTCATTACCCTTACTAATGTCAACCCCTGTCTTTATGTGTCTAAGAACTTCAACTGTGTATCCTTCAAAGGAGCACTCATGAAAGCGATGGGATTTTCTTCATTTTCTTCTCCTTTTTGTGTCAAAGTAGCAGCAACTGAATGTGTGGATACAAACGAGTAAATGTAAAACAGTTTAGTATAATTTGGACTAGCTAACACTGAAGCATCAGAAATGGCCTCTTTAATGTCTTCAAATACAGCCTTAGCTATTGGCGTCCATTCTATTTTTGCATCCTTCTTTAGCATTGCATTTAATGGCTGCACAATCTCCACAAATCTTGTAATAAATTTCCTGACAAAGTTAATTTTACCAAAGAAAGACTTTAACTCTTTTTTACTGTTAGGAAATTACAACTTTTTAATTCCTTCTACTCTATTAGGGTCAATGGATATCCCATTTTTAGAAATGATATGCCCTAACAATTTTCCTTCTGTCACACCAAATGAACATTTGATTGGATTGAGAGAAATTCCATACCTTTCACACCTTTTGAGCACTCTCCTGAAATCTTCTACATGAGTGGATACATCCTTAGAAAATATAGTTTAATCATCCATGTAAATGATAATACACTTACCAGACAATCCACGAAATGCGATGTCCATGGCTCGTTGAAAAGTGGCACCTACATTAATTAAACCAAAAGGCATTCTTCTATATGGATAGTTACCCCATTTGCAAGTAAATGTAGTTTTTAACCTATCTTCTTTGTCAACTAAAACCTAGTCATACCCTGAGAATCCATCCAAAATGACATCATCTTAGCTTCATTTACTGCTTGCCGTACTTCATCTATTAGAGGCAATGGGTAATTATCCTTTTCAGAAGCTTTATTCAGGTTTCTAAAGTCTACACACGATCTAATGGGTCCATTTTTCTTCCTTACAGGCACTAAATTTGCTACCCAAGTTGAATGTCTCACTAGGAAAATTATTTTGATAGACAACAACTTTTTAACTTATTCAAAGATTAGAAGCTCTAAAATAGCATTCATCGGCCTCTATTTTTGCCTAAATGGTTTCACCCCTAGTCTCAAAGGTATTACATGAGTTATAATGGATGTATCATAAGTCTTTAAATCTTCATATGTCTAGGCTATTACATGCTTATACTCCTTTAAAACCTCCACAATTTCTTTTCTTAATTCTTCAAAACAAGCCTTTCCAATCAACACATTTTGGGGACTTTTCTCTATTCCTAAGTTGAAGCGATCAGACTTACCTCCTTCATTTTTAGGCAAATTCTTCTATTGAACTACCCCATCAACATCAAAGATCTTTTCCAATTCTATTATCCCCTTAGGTAAGAAATTACTTTTCAGGTTTACTATATCTTCCTCATCCCAAGACACATCAGGTCTTTCCTATTCATCAATGATCTAAGTATCAAAGACCTCATGACAATTGAGAAAGTCTACAATTTGTTTATCTCCTTCAAATACTTGGAAATGAGTAACATTGTTGGGTATACTTGGTATATTCACCAATTCAATAGAAAATCATTTTAAACCCAACAATGTTAAAGGCTTTAAGGTACTAGAAGCAATTGCTAATGCATCTGGTCTTTGATTCAATTCTGTAGGGATATGCTCAATGTTAAAGGCATCAAAAGATTCAATTAAGTCCCATATCTTGTGCTTATAACTAACCATTTTCTTTTAATTACACATGTACAATTTTCTAACCTATTTGACCACTAACTCAGAGTCAGAAAATACTCTGATCACTCTTACCTTCTTCTTAATAGCCATAACATGTCCATAAATCAAAGCTTCATACTCTGCTATGTTATTAGTGCAAGGAAATTGTAACCTATATGCTGCCAAAAATTATTTACCCTTCGGATCAATAAGTTAGACTCCTACCCCTATCCCTTGCTTGGATTTAGATCAATCACATTTTAATGTCCAAATACTACTCTTGTTCTTTTGACATTGATATTTTACCTTAGCTTGAATTGCTTTGTTTTCCATAGATCTTACAATAGCATACCTATTTTCATGTGTCTTAGTTTGAATTATAGGTATACACGCACCCTTGGTTTGTAAGTTAGAATAGTTGACATTTTCATTCTTACTTCTCCCTTTGAAGCCTGTATTGACTCATCTCTATTTTCATGAAAACACAACTTGGGTTTATCAAGAATTAACTTTCCCTTTTTCTTTCCTATTTTCTTTATGCATTTTCCATATTGATATTCTACGATATCCCTACACATTCCACAATTTTCTTCAGGATGAGGAGTATTATGAACTCTACACAAACTTTTGTACAACTTACACTAAATTGGAGATTCCTATTAAATGCACTTTTCTATCTCTTGTCTTACGATTTTATCAAAACTATTTTTAGCATTGTTTTCCTCATCAGAAGAGCTACCATCAGATTCAATGAGTACATTTGTTTCCTTACTAATAGGTTTTGTCTTAAAATCCAACATCAAGATCTCCTCAATTTACTATCCTTTGTTTGTCACTCTATAGATGCCTAGTTCAATAGAGGTATACAATATGTCATTTGTTCTATTATACTCTGTAATCATGTGTTTCATCCTAGGCTCAGCCTCTATCCTAATCTAATTTGGGACACTGCTCCATGGTAACCACATCTGTGAAAAATCAGTGGCCATATATCTATTCAATGTTTTAGACCAGTCCCTACTTAGTAGCATGCCATAATTAACCATTATATCACTACCTGGATATCAATAAATTGGCTTACTCTAGGAGCAGATGCCAACTACATTTGAATATGCATCAGCTCATCTATCACATTAACTTTGATTTTGTCTAATTGAGTAATAACCTTGGCAGATTTGGAGGGACTAAGCCCTAAAGTTTTGCATATTCCTAGAGGCATTACATTAGTTAAGGCTCCTGAATCCACCATAAAATTGTGTATATTCTTTCCCAACATTCTTATGGTTAACAAAAAAGGAGGAGCTTCCCTCTTTTCTACATACATGACAACATTAGTGTTTGAAGATTGTTTAGTTTTCTTGCCTTTATCCTTGGACTGTGCATCTCTACTATGAACATCCATGTCAACAGAAGTTTCCTTTCATACAGATTCATCTAAAGATTTCATAAAGGTAGTCCGTAGCCCTGGACTTCTTAATAACTTATACAAAGGTACACTAACCTTGATTTTTCTTATCTCCTCAGACAAATAGTTCAATAATTTTGTTGTTTCAATGGACTCTATTTTCCCTACTTGAACCTTTGGTGCTACTTTTCCACCAATCCCATGATGATTAGCCTTTAAGATTGTAGGGTTATTACTAGCATGCTAATCTAGAGGGGTACTGAAATTATTAGGAGTGGAGGTAGTGAAAGGACCTCCAAGCTTAATATTGCTTCTCAGATTATAAGTATGGTTCTTTTAGATTGCTGAAAAACTTGCACTTCTTCTAGTTCACATAATACTTCATCTTCAGTTTCAAAGGGAAACTGAAAGGCATCCAACACTAGGGCTGACTCTGAATACAAGTTCTCACAATAATAAGGCTTGTCCTCTATTATTTGATTCTCTTCTTCCCTAGTTGTGAAGGTAAAACTTTCTAAGACCAAAGCAGACTCAAATCCCCAAGGTACTATTTCATTCCCTTTGGGAATTAGAAATTCAGATGTAGGAGCTTGTACTTCAACATTAAAAATGCTGGTAGTGAGATGAAATTGAGGACAATCAAGCTCAGTATGTGCATTTGTATTATAAATCTTGCACCAATTTTTTAATGCTAGATTAGCCATTTGAACTCTAACTAGTTGCTTCACCTCTTGAATGTCTGGACTCTCAAATGGAGAGGCTAGAGTACCATTGTTTGGTCCCATGTTCCATGTCCTAGATGGTTTAGGTTGATTTTGATTCCTATTGTTATTACCCCAATCTTTTTTATCTCCATTATATCCTCTATTTTTGTCCCTAATTATGATTTTGTCCTAGGTTATGATTTTGATTTTGATTTGAACCTTGACCTTGACTATAATTTTGATTCTAGTTATGACATTGTCCCTGAGCCTACCATAAAAATTTTTATTTCTCAATTGAGTCATCTCAATGCTTAGTCTCCTTAAATGTGCAGTAATTTCCTATAGTTCCTCCCTATCATCTTGTGTCTTAGCTACAAATGTATCCTGAGGAGACTGGAAGAAAGTATGACCATTAATCTTATTGCTATTGGTATTATTACCAGTATAAGGAACTATATCCTGGATGGGAGTTGGGTTATACATAGGTGTATAAGTAGGCACTGGATTCAATAATGGAGTATGATGCATTGGAACACCATTCCATCACTATGCTTGATTCTAAATCCCAGGGTTTCCTACATTTAGAAATGGATTATACATTGTTTGTCTCATCTTCTAGTTCACAGTGGCTGCTTCTTTGTAAGCTTTTAATAAAGTATCTATATCAGCTTTTCTCATGATAAACATTACAGTCAATGGATCTAAAGCGGTATAATACATTGCTAATATGGCCTCAGGAGTTATAGTATAAGGAATGACTGATTTAGAGAAAGCCTTCTAGAACCTATCATTGAAATTATCTATGAGCTCTCCTTCACCTCTTTTAATTGCTGCCAATTTGTGATACAAAGTAGAAGGTTCCACTAGTTGTCTAAACCTAGACATGAATGCCTCCTCCATGAGTTTCCAGGTAGTGATATAACCATTCAATAAGTTGATATACCAATTAGAAGCTTGTTCATTGAAGGTTGTTGGGTGAATATTTTGGGTAAGTGCAAGAAGTTGGGGGCACATAGAGGGGAAGTCACGGGCAAAAAAAATTCCTGACAGAAACGGGTGCCCAAGCCTAAACGGGTACCTGCTTAGAAATGGGTACCTATTTAGGAATGGGTGCCCAATCCTAAATGGGTACCCATTTAGGAATGGGTACCCATTTCTATAAAGATATTTGTATTTGAAAAAAAATCCTGCGTGCTTTTTTTTCCCATACAAAAGGAACAAGTACCCATTTTAAAATGGGTACCCATTCATAACAGGTACCCTTTTTTAGAATGGGTACCCATTCCTACAATCTCAGGCTTGGAAAAGGCATGGTAAGCCAACCCCTTGCCTTGGACCTACAAGTTTTTTCCTAAGTATAGAACAAGAGAAAAGACTGAGTTTCCTATATGGCTGACGACATTTTTTTCTAAATTTTTTTAAGAAATTAAAATCCATTATAGATGACAGTGTCTAGTTTTAAAATATGTAATTTTTATTATTGGACTTGTTTTTCTATTTATTATTTAATTTATGAGCAAACTAGTCCAAAAACCTGAAATGAGAGGTGTTTGTATTTTTTTAATAACTTTTAATTTTTAAAGTTGTTTGAAAAAAAAATTATGTCATCAATCTACACATCATTCTTTACACAATGAAAAAAAAAATCATTCTATGATTAGTTTTGCTCAAATTATGTTGGTCGTACACGAGAGTTTTTGAAAACATCAATTAGGGCCAATAAAAAATTAATTAAAAAAATTATTTGAAAAAAAATTATAAAAAAATATCCTCATCAAACTTCACTGTACTACACATCTTTCCCAAAAAGGGTTTAGAAAAATAATTTTGTTTAGGTCAAATTATGTTGGCCGTACACGTGCATGGTATGGTAAAAAAAAAGTGACTTTTAAACAGTGGTTTTTAGAAATGCCTATTGAAAATGAATTTATATCATCTGGGTATTAAAATAAATTACATATTTGGAAACTAGACTCTGAGTACTACATTTCATATTACTAACTTTTTAAAGATTCAATATTTAAGTGCCTCATATGTTCAGGTCAATTGTGACAAATTCTAAAAATCAAGGAAAACACTTCCACTTTTTGGCCAAAAAGTGGACCCAACTTCTTGCACTGACCCTTTTGTCTTCAACTAATTGAAGAAAAAATGGTTATATCAACCATAGTGTAATGAGATAAATATCTCCTCTCAGTAAGGGGAGGTTCCCTATTAACTATTACAAAATTATTTACACTAAAAAGTAATTTTAGGGTGAAACCATGTCATCCATTTCTCTTTTTTTTAGAAATGATATTTACAATATAAAATAGCATTTTCACAATACAAATCGAAATAACCAAGAAACTCATGAGGGCACAAAATCTATCATTGCTCCTTTTACTAATTTACAATTTAGAACCAAGTAGGATAAGGTGCAGCTCAAAGTCTTCACCGAATGCTACGACAAAATATATGATCACAAAAGATAATAGTATTTCAAAGCCTTTCCAATATCTTTTACTTCAAAACATAAAATCACAAGATAAAGATAATTGTTATAGCACAAAGTCTCCAAACTTAGCTTTAGAACATCTCCCAGATTATTCACACTCACACTATAATTTGATCAAGTAGGTAAGATAGTATAAGGAAAAGGACATAAGAACAATTTCTAATACACCACAAGTTATTCCAATGCAAAGATTGAAAGATCACTTGCTTTTCTATTCACTTGATAAAATATGATTTACAACTTGAACACAAAGTCTCAAAATGCTCTTCAATAACTAAAAGATAATAATTACAATGGGGTTCCTCTTTATTTATAAGAGAAACTAAGAGCAAAAATAGGAAAATCCTAACTACTTTGACTTATTCAAACAAAAGAGTCCTATTTGACTTATGACTTCTTTTGTCTCATATGTAATTAGATTTTGGAAAATTACACATGAATATGTCCATAACAAAATTTAAATTACATATAAGATATCAAAAAGGAACTTCAGCTTCCTCCATCATTCTTCTTTAGGAAGTTCTAATACATGGCCTATATAGCTGCCATTTCACATGCATCTGGCTTTGCTGTATTTTCTGAGATAGTGTGGGCCTAGAGAACTGCATCTTTCACTACCTTTATCACCTTCTCATGCTTTTCAAGGTTGTCCTTTAGGTTTTCAAAAGTTGAATGCTGATCTTAGAGGTTGCCCATAGAAAGTACTAACGGTACTTCATCTTTGAATTTTTGTTAAACCATCTTTTCAACGGAGCTTATCATTTTATCTGCTAAAAGGAACTTATGACCTTCACTTGTGAGAGTGCATGGGAGTTCTTCCAACCTGTGTAAAAGCATGACATCACTGTCTTCACTATTTTCATGAGTTTTGCATAAGTTATCAAGTAAACCTTTTACTATATTGATACGATGAACAAGAGACTCCTTAGTCTTAAGATATGATTCTCGATTTGAGATGACCCTAGTGGTAATCAAATTTTTTATCTTAATCTTCTTCATCTCTATCCACTCCTCCAAGCTCTCTTCCCGATCCTACAGTTCTTGAGAAAGTAACTCAACCATGTTATCAAGCTCAGCTTTTGCTTTATCCATCTTTTCTTTTCTTTCTACAGTAGTTTTCAACAGAATTCTTCCCTATGCTAGAAACCACTCCACAATATCTCCTACCACTCTTCTTCTAGCTTGAGCTTTTTCCACTTTCTGAACTAGAGGAGCTTCTATAGTTACTGCCATGGGTTCCACAAATTTTGATGACTTTACTCTTTTTTGAAGAATAGTGGCAAGTTGTTTTTCTTTAGCTTTATATTGCTCTTTCTCCTTCTTGACTTCATCATATTTCTTGAGCAAGGTGCCAGCAGTAGTTTGAAAATATGCCTTAATGCCTTCACGAGTTAGCTTACCTAACTTTCCCTTGAGACAACATAATCATTCATATCAAAATTGTCAATGGTAGAATCCTCTGGTGGCTTGGTAATTTTAGCATATCTAATCCCTTTTTCATTGATAAGCCTAGAGACAGTCTTAGGATTTTTCTTCAGAGTTTTTGACTTCAAAGGCAACAACTTCTCTATATCAATTTCATCTGGTGAAATTGCTTGCTTTTTCCTCTTCGAAGTATATGTAGACAACCACGGAGGAAGTATAGAAGCACCCAAATTAGGAGAAGAATCATTCACTTGCTTTTCCAGATCCATGCTTATTCCTGTTATTGTAACAATGGGACTAGTAGGAATAAAAACAATTGTAGTATCAACAACCTTTTCAGAACTATCTAGAAAATGTTCTAACATAGTTTGTTCACCGATATCAAAAGATGAGGAAGAAAAACTAGGAATGGACCCAGATGAATCAAACACTATTCCAAAACTCATTCTTAATGAAGGAGGAGTATTATCAAAGGAAACAACCATAATAGGAGTATTTGAAACTGTAGGAAAAACATTAGAAACAGGAATATGAAGCTGAGATTTAAAAACTTGGGAGTCTAATGGAAGGTCCTTCTGTGGGGAAAGTTGTGAATCACCAAGTTGTTCTTGTTCTACATTCTCATCTTTACCTTGTTCTATTTCATCTTCCTCAGTAGGATTTTTAGACATTTCTTCTTGTTGGATATCCTTAGATTTCTCAATATTTTGTTGTTTAGTTTCAACATCCTCAACCTCCATCTGCTCAACATTAGTGTCTTCAATACTAGATTTAGCAACATTAGAGGTCCCTACAATGTCCTTTTTTCCTCCCTTTGATACAAACTTGATTTTTGGCTTACATGTTTTGGAGGAGGAAGGAGTGTCACTCTTCTTCTTGGTTCTATTTTCCACTTTCTTACCTATTTGCTCCTAAATTTCAGTCTCTGACCTTGTAATAAATTCTTTCAAGATGATCCCTTTGCTTTCCAACCATATGTTTGTGTTAGCCAAGATTGGCTGAAATCTTTTCCTTATAGAAGTCTCTTCTTTGACTAACCATTTGACCTCTGGAATAGGTGAGGCTCTAACATTTTCAATATTATATTTGGGATCTAGAACATCTCCATCACCTTCCATTCCATATGGAATATCCGCAAGGCCCAGCTCTTCTGTTTGACTCAAATGAAGTCTGCAAAAGTATAACTTCCTGATCACATTTTGTGTCTTGAGGTCAGCCCAAATATCTTCCACCATTGGCATGAGGAAAGTTGACTTTCTTTTGATTTTATCTTGTACCCTCCTGAAGTCAAAATGGTCCCTTTTCTTGAAAGTTTTCATGGTGACCAGTTACATTTCAGAATCAACTATTTTTGCCTTGGTAGCTGACTGAACTCAGTACCTTCCAATTTCTATAGGAAACTTTATCCCTAACTTTTTTAGCTCCATTTGTTTATTATGTACCACAATCAACTACCTACATAATTCCATAAGAACAATCCTATCACTGGGATATCATGGAAGTATATAAGGGTAACCAAGATAATACCCTACTCTGAGATATGTGAAAGTAAGAAACAATAAGAACAAGTAGTCAAAAGAATTTACAACTTCCCAAGCTTCATCTGAAACCCTCTTCTGAACAAGGTCATTGTCCCATAAGCACATAAACACAAAAAAGAAAGCATCATTAACCCTACAGAAATGATGACTTGATCCTTTTAGAGTGATTTGAGTATAATACTCATACATAGGGACCAATCCCCTATCACTAACCTATGTGAGACTACGAAAACTCCTCATGCTTACAACAACATACACAAGATATGAAGTCATGTAAAATTTGAAAGTAGTATTGACTTTCACCAACTGCTCATGCAAAGCATTACTAATCTGTTCTCCCCAAAAGATTTTCTATGTGCATTGGAGAATCACCTTGATGTATGTATACATCCATTCCTAAAATTTGGAGGAAGAAGGGAGTCATCTAATATGACTCAAAATTGTGATCAAGTCATAGACCTCCTCAACAAAGTCACTCCTCGGGAGATCCTTCAGCCATCTGGTCAGATTACTTTGAGGAATCTTCAACCATTTACTTTTTATATATCTTCTTGTGGCTTTCACATCTTCATCATAGTCTCTTTGCCCTTGAGGAAAATCACTTTGTCCAATATTTTCAATAGGAGGACACATGAAAATCTTGTCAAGAAATTCTGCATCTAATCTCATAATCGCATTCCCTTGGGAATCTATCACAACCCTAGTATCCTTGTTGTAATGGCTAGCCACCTGAAGAACAAACTTAGGGTTATGGACAGCAACTAGAAAAGAGGCAACCAAGTGAATGCTATTGTCAATGATCTTCTGCGTGTGTCTAGAAGGATTTGGTTGTCTAGTTTTGTCCACAAACTCTATCATATCTACATGCCCTATCTTTGTATCTCTAAAATCATCAACATTAGACTATACTGAAGTGATAGGGAAGACCCCTTGGTATTTGTACTTCATGACTTTAGCTTTGGATGGAGACGACTCTGACATCAGCTTTGGAGGGAACTTTAGAAATGATATCTACTATAGATATTTGTCAAAAACTACAAAAATCCATGATCTCGTAGTTAGGGGGAAAATGGGTAAATTGGGATTACTACAATTTGATGATCATGAACAGGGGAATATACGTTGAAGGGTTTGAGTGCACGCAAATCGAGGTAAATGGTGAAAGCAAGTTAACAGGCTTTAAAAGGTGAATTTTCCCTATGTTAGAAAAAAATTTAGGAAAATGTGCATGGGCTGTCAAAATGACCGCTCCTACACAAGGGACTATTCAATCATGTAAAGTTGGTCAAAAAGACTGCTATCACATGTGCTTAGAAAAGGTTTGGTTGTAATGCATGTGCAAGGTCGGCGAAAAGGACCACCTTTGCATGTATTTGAGAAGATAAATATGTTTGATGTAGGAGTGGTCAATTTGACCACCCTTACATATGAGGGAACAAGCAAGTTTGATCTAGATATGCATAAGCAACAAAAATGCCTGCTAATGCATATCATGGAGAAGTTTGAAGTGTAGAGTCGGTTGAAAAGACTGTTTATGAAGTTGTTTCAGAAACTCCAAGTTATATATGCAAGAGTGGGAGTTCTAATCGCTAATGCACATTCTTAGGTAATGCAAAGTTTGTGTAAGGGTGGTGGTCTTAACTGCCAATACATGTAAATGTTTTAAGGAAAAGAAATGTGAGAGCGATGATTTCTACCATCTTACATTGTAGGGTTTCATGAAAGATTGATTGGTGAAATAGAATGAAACATCAATCTTTAAATAAGTTTTAAACCTAACACTTTAGAAAAATAGGAAATAAGCATTCACATAGACTAGGGTTTTACTTGTTTAAAATTGTTGAAACTCGCCATCAAAATAATCGACAAAAGAAAACTAGGTTTAACCCAAACTAGGGTGTCAACAAAAAATGACTCTCACAGATAAACTTTTAAAGAAAGAAAAACAAAAGAATAATGAAGACAATGACTTACCTCTAAAAAGAGAACAAAAACTTAGCCGCGAGCTTGAAGATCGAAATCCACACAAAATCTAAAATCTGCTCCTCAAACAGTCATAGTGAGGGTTTACCAGACACTTCAAAGGTTTAGAAATGAAAAAATAAACAAGATTAAACAAACAAAACAACTTAAAAAGGTTTAAAATAGTGTATTTAATGATGGCATGAGTGCCATTAATGGCACTTGAGTTTACATGATTTCGGAAGATTTACACGAGCAGTGGGAATAACCAACTTCACACATTGATATGCCACATGTAAGAACAACAATAATGACTGCCTCTACATATTTGAACTTTGATAGGGAAAATGCATGGGCAACTATTTTCGCCGCCCACACATATCACTCAAAAACAAGCATGCATGTAAAAGTGGCAAAATGGACCGATATTACACATTGATACATCAAGGATATGCAAAAGTGGTACTTTTGACCACTTATGCACATGAAGACTCAAAAACCAACTAACACCCTAAAATGATCAAAATTGATATTTTATTTGATTTACAACCTAATCAATTTTCATGAATTTTGAAGAATCGACTTAAGCAAATGTCACAAACTATTCCAGGATATCAGATGACTTCGTACGAGGCCAAGAAAACTAGTCTCAATTTGTGAACTTAGTGTGTAGGCTACAAAATAGACAAGTTTCATAGGGGTTGTCTATAAAAATGAGCACAGCTAATTTTGAGAACAATAGTTGGCTCTAACTGGGGAACTTCCTTCAATGGAACATTGAAATGATCAAACAGAGAAGAATCTCATCTCTAAGTGCCTTCTTCCATGCCATTGGGCTATAGAGTCAAGCTACCAAAAAGAAAAAGACACAAAAAACTTAACAAAAATGAAAAATAAAAACACAAGACTATGCAAATGTACTAATGAACTTATCTGATACTTCAAGGATTGAAGTGCTTCAAATGTTGTCCACTATGAGGTAGCAAGAATGGTGTTCCATCAAGATACTCCAACAAGAAGCTATTTTCACCACAAAGTTGATGAATGACGAACGAGCCTCTTCATAGGGAATCAAACTTCCCATGCATTCCTTTTGGCTCTCTCCTCTTATCCCATAACAAGACTTGATCTCTAATTTAAAAATCATGAGCCTTTGCCTTCTTGTCAAAAAGCTTCTTCACCTGAATTTGATGTTCAGCAATACGGTCTACTACCATAGCTCACTATTCTTCAAGTTTATTGAGGTACATGATTCTTTTATCAATAGAACTTTCAAAAGTTCCATCTTCTACTACTTTTTCCAACTTTAGTGCCAGCAACTCCAAAGTAATAAGTATCTCTACATTCAGACCATATAGAAGCTGAAATGGTGACATACTATTGGTCATGATGTTAGTCATAAACAAGCATAGAATAAAAGTACACATTAACCTTTATTCATCTAAGACTTTGGCTACTACATTTTCACTTTGAGGCTTGAAGAAAGAGGATCCATGGTTATTATTGGATAGATCAGCACCCGACGTTGTCTGGGTTTGTGCAGGATATTGTGACATCTGGCCATTCCCATTAGGAGGTGGCATGATACTCAATAGAGGTACTTGCAAGGGTGCAGGCATGACTGCTGGGGGTATCATTGTACCATTAGGATATTGTGCAGGATATGATGCAAGATGTTGTGTAGGATATGTTGGATACATGCTAGGCAGTGTAGAGAATGCTATATTTGGAGTAGGAGCAGGTACTAACTACTGATTTACTCTGATAGCTTCTTGAAAGGCTCTTGTCAAGGTAGTGATTTCAGGATGTGTTCTCCTGATGAACATAGAAGTCAATGGATCCAGAGCTGAGTAATATATACTCCTAGCAGCAACATCTGTTACTACATAAGGAGTAACTAACTTGGATAACATTTTCTGGAACCTAGCATTGAAATTGGCTATAGGTTCCCCTTCAAACAGCTTGATAGTGGCAAATAGGTGATAGTTCATTGAAGGATCAATTGGTATTTTGAACCTATCAGTAAAAGCTTTCTCTAAGACAGCCCATGAATCAACAGAGCCCTGACCAAGACTAATAAACCAATTATAAGCCTCTTCCCCTAAGGAAAAAGGAAATAATCTGCATATAACATCTTGATGCTCTATTCTGGCTCTACAGCAGGCTTCTTTAAAGGTTCAGATATGATCATCAACATCTTGATAAGGATGATATTTCGGACAAAGTTTGTCTAGATTCTTTGGTAACTCATGATATGCATTGAAGGTTAAAGGCGATTCTGCCGCAAAGAAAGACATTGCAACTAGAGGAGGTTGAGCTTGAGGTAAAACTGGTTGAGGTTGGACTGAAGGTGCACCCTGAGGAGATCCTGCAGGTATATTGAAACTGATAGGAGTTATAGGAGGATGCTCCGGAGGTGTTCCTGATGCACTGGGACTGGGAGTGTGATGGATATCAATAGTCCTAGGTCTAAAACCTCTAATAGGTAGTTCTTCAAAAGGTCTGGTGGATCTTGACCTGGTATTTATTCTCTGAGCTAGGATTTCTCAAATTTGGTGGGAAACTAGCTAGATGACTATAAATATTGGCCAAATTTCACCAGCTGAGGTGATATTTAGGATCAGATGACTGATCTGACTGGATATTTGCATAATATTTGCAAAGATAGTGCAAATATGAGGTGATCCTTGAGGTAGGACGACCCTTACCACGGGATATCAAGCTTCTAATGTAAAATTCCTCAAAGCTTAAAAAAATTTACTTAACATTAGCTGGTATTTGTGAATTCATGATGATCTATTGTAAAGCTTGCAATATTTACATTTGATTTGAAAATCTTTACACAGAGTAAGCATCTACAAGCTTGCTACAGTAGATATTTGAACAATATTTGGAATTCACAGATCATTTGGGGTTACCTTACTCTCTGCATCATCAAACTTGGAAATAGTGATGATGAGCATCAATTAATGTTGTGTTAGGAGCAAAGAACCTGCAATAAGACGAATGATGACTAAAGCTATATGTTCTTTCCAATCTAGATATCTCATGGCCCTCCTTCTAGCGCCAATTTATGTTGGTCATGATGTTAGTCATAAACAAGCATAGAATAAAAGTACACATTAACCTTTATACATCTTGAAAGATACGATGAATTCAGAGAATTCATGATCCCAAGTCTCTGGTGATTAGGTCTTAATCATCTGACATTACTCAGAGGTTGATGTGTGTTGCTATTTCTATTTTGGGGCCTTACATTGAGTTCATCATCATAACATCATTTCTACAAAGGTTCTTCACAGAGAGGTCATTTTTTACAGTTGTTCACTCAAATGATATAATTATGCTCAAATATTTGCATGAGATTCATCAATAATACATGCTTTAAGTCTAAATATGCTAAATATATTCAATTATCTACGAGATGTCCAAATATTTGCATTACTTGCTTAATATACTCAGTTATTTGCAATTATGATGGTGAAATGCTCTGGAATTTAAAGAAATTGAAAGAAATGCTTTAAATGAATGTTGAACCTTCAACTATTGAACCACATGTACAATAGATACAGTCATGAAGAGAAGAAAACCAAACCATATGTTCACTAGGACATTCCACAGCTAGATAAAGTTGATGCTAACTTTGAAGGAATTGTATGAAAACAACATATGCAAGTAGACATGCACTCCAAAGGACGCAACAAATCACCACATATATCCAGAATTTACACACTGATCACTCAAGATTTACTATGAATTGTAACCAAAATAGTCTTCTCATTCATTAGGTATGCAAATATATAAATGTATACAAAAAAGCTTTGAAATGAGCCATGAATATTTCAGTAGACGGATTTTAATTAAGTTTCAAATGTTAGAAAAGAGGCATTCCTATACCTTTTACAGAATAAGGTGAGAAAACCGTTACAAAAAGATCAATGATCTTGATTTGTCTATGTATATCTACGGTCAATATTTCCTTTGACTATGTCATCCTTTACAAAATGGCACAAGCTGCCAGCTGGTAACTATCTAAAAAAATTATCTTCACTAAGTATCAGATGCTAATATTTACTCTATGATGCATCATCATCTACTTTATCAGAATCATGTGCTTCTTCACCAGGTGCATCACTTCCTAAACTTTCATCATCATGATGATGATGACCTCGCATATGAGGCTGCATGCTGCTCCGGACCTATTCATACAACTACACAATTTTATCTATTTCTCCGCCATCCTGAGTCTTTTCTTTGATGATGGTGTGCTTGTGTGCCTCGTATTTGTGTCTGATGTTGTCCAGCTTGTCTTTCCTGTTTTGCAGCATCTCATTGTAATTTTCCATCTTGACTTTGATTATCATCATTTTATCTATGACTTGTTCCATCAAGTGAACAAGTGGATCATCAGCTATTGATTGGAAGTTGCCATGTAAAGCTTTGATGGCAAACTCCTCATCCTAATTCTCTACCTTCCCTTTCAATTTTCCTTCTAATATTTCTAACATTTCTGCTTCAACAGACATCATATCATGTAATTTCATGCTGATATCTCTCAGTTTATTATTGCATCTTTTAAGTACTCCACATTCAAATTGAATGTCCTTATACCATATATCAACCAACAAGGTAGTATTACTATTCAGTACCTGTTTGTTGATGAGCAGCTGAGGATTTATCCTCCTTATCTCTCCCAGGATATCTAATATCTTTTCCAATTTGAAGGACCTCCTTCCTAGCTGCATCTGCAATTCATCTACCTTGGTCCTAGAGTCACTGAGAATATTCCACCTCTTCAAAGAGGCCTTTACTACTTCCTCCGTAGTATCCAATGTGGACAACATCCATTTCCTTAGTATGGATGCCTAATGTTTCATGAGATCTAATTTATTTACCTCCTCTTAGGAAATAGCAGTCACCGGGACTGCATGCTTAGTTGAAGTATCATTAGGATTAATCAGCCTTCCTATGTAGGCATGCAACTGAGCAATGTGCTCTTTGTGTTGCTTATTTTTCTCTTTCTCTCTTTTTACCTTATAAATTAAAGAATCAATAATATCCTTGCCCTCCTGACCCTCTTGGTCTTCATTGGCAAACCCTAAGTCAACTGTGCTGATCTGAAACTCATCTAAGGTAATTTTACCTTTTTCTTTCTCTACAGTAGGTACTGCAATCTGTGCAGTTCTTCTCCCAGTTGTTGGATCCATCTTAATGGGCGAAGTCATTCTGGCCTTCCTCTTTGGTTTTACTATATTCTCAGAAAATAAGGTAGATACATCAAATTCTTGAATTCCAAACTCTACCTCTGCATTTACTTCTTTTTCCAACCACGGAGGTACCTGATCATGTTTCTCCGCACCATCATGATGTTCACATTTATCTCCTGTTCCTGTCAGCATATGTGATGGAGAAGGTGATTTCCTTAGTTCTTCTTCATGATGCTCACTTTGATGTTGATCCTGTGGCACATCCTCCTGTTGAGGAACTTCTTTCTCTAGAGGAGCATCTTCCTGAGGTGGAGGATCTTGTGATGTATCTATATGTTGATCATGATGATCATGATCCTTTTCTGTTATTACGTCATCCACTTTCAACTTTTCCTCCTATTGAGGAACATTCATAGTAGTGGATACTGGAGAAGTCTCCTTAGGTGCTGATGTTGGTTCTATAACCATAATTTGGTCCGCACCTGTACTACCCATTTCTTGAACTGTAGCAATAGGATCTTTTATTACCTTCTCCTCATCAGCTTTCTTTTCTTGAACTTCTACTATAGTAGGCTCTGCTGATGCATCATGTTGACTTATCTCTGAAGTATGGCCTTCTGGTTCTGCCATCTTCACTTCTTTTGAATGTTGCCCTTTGTCAGGTGTGCCTGCTAGTATTTCAGGACTTGCATCCTGTCTGCCTGTCAAATCTACCACTACAGGACTTGTCACTTCTGCAATCAGTGTATCTAACTCCATTTCTTGGGCTATCTGCTCTGGGCTCTTTTCTTTTTCAACTTCCACTTGCTTTATCTCCTCCAGTATAGTTTGAATTGGTGGAGTCTTGTGAGGGGTCATGTGTGTACCTACAGCAAGGATTTCCATCTTTTGTGAAGCTACTTCCTTCACAACTTCATCATCGGACAAATTTATTGTCTCCTCCAATGAGATGTGACCTCCATCATGTGCCTGGGAGGTTTCTTTCATCTGCTCTTCAGCAAGTTTAGTTTTGAACTTGACAATGGTAGGAAGTGGAATATTGTGCTGAAGTTCCCTATGCACTTCACTACCAGCCCCTTGTAACAATGTAGGGGATTGTCTTATTTCACCCCTCATGGAGGTTCTTAGTTTCTTAGGTGGGGTAGATACCACCACCTGTGGAGCTCTTCTCTTCCTTTTGAATAGTAGAGGGGCCTCTTCTTCCTCAAGTTCTTCCTCCATGAGGATATCTTCTTCATCTGGTTTTCTTGAGGATTGACCCTCTTCTTAGTTCTCAACAATTCCAGCCTCTACTGTCTTACTTTTCTTGGACTTTTGTTTTCTTGTTCATGGAGGTGATGCTGATCCTGATCTTGATCCTGATCTTGATGTTGCTGCATCCTTAGCCATAAACACCACCCTTTCAATAATAGCCCCTTTGGGTTCATTATCAACTTTCTTTCCCCTTGGGGGTCTTTTGCTCTGTTGTTGTTGTGAAGGGAGCCTATCTGCTTTAGACTTCCTCTTCTCATTTATGAGGTCATCATATTCTCCATCAGGAATATCTTGTCCTTTCTTTTTGTTGTCCACAGTAATGGCAACACCTTTCTTCTTCAAAGCCTCTATCTGTTCATGAACCCAAGCTTGGGTTAGCTGCATGGTCCTGGCAATGAAGGGGTCCAAGGATATATCCTCCTGTATGGTGAGGTCAGGTGCAGAGATAGTATCATTATATATCTTCTTCTCTTCATATTCATCTGAAATTATCCTACCATCATCCTTCTTCAATTGTTGAGGAATGGGGATGCAATCAAAGGTTCTGATTTGATTCAATGTTAGCCTTTGATATCTTCTTCTTCTTGCTTCTACTTCATCTTCACAGTCAGCCCAGAAGTCTTCTAGGTGCCTCTAGTGAATAGGCTTTCCTATTATTTTCTGCATCCTCCCATAAGGATCATATGGTCTTATCAGTGGAAAAGGCTGCAACTGCATTTTATTCAAGGTGCCCATCACCTTCTTTATGTTTTCTAAATCAGGGCACATGTACCATCTAATGGTGACTGGAAACAAAATTGGTGGCAGCTTCCGGGCATCCTGGAAATAAAATTGGTGGTAGCTTATGGGCATCCTTGTATGTTTTCAACATTGTGGAGCTCTGCCTTATAAATTCCATCAGTATCACTGCATCAGTGGGATACCTTGGTAGCATGAGGGGATTTCCTTCAAAACCCTCCATCCTCATGTAGGAAAATGTGGAAAATTGTATATACCAGGCTCCATGCCTGTAGATTATCTCTTGAGCTTCCATGCTCAATTGTTTTGTTCTGTCCTCCTCCATGGTTCTTACCAGATGCATAGAGAATGCATCATTGACCAGTTTGTAATCTTGGAGGTAATTGGCTCTCTGCAGCTAGGGATGATGATCCCAAATATGCACAACATTGATTGTGCCTATGACTTTCCCATCTGTAACCAGTGCATCAAATGTGCCTTTATAAGCACAGGAGTAGATAATGTATGATGTCATATAGAAAGCACAATTTGAACCTCCTAGGTTCATCAGCTGCTTATGTAGAGCATCACTTATTAGTTGGCCCCACAGTGGCTTGATGTCTGAATATATGCACATCATGATTACCCCATACATCCAATCCTTAAAACTACCAGCATTAGGCTAGCCTGTTACTCTGCTCAATAGTATAATCATGTATTGGTACTCATCACTAAAATCATATTTGAATAAATGCATAGGAAGTTTGGCGGCTATAGGATATCTGCTATTCTCAGCCCTCCATTGATACATATTCTTCCTAGCTTGTTTCTTGTTGTTTTCATACTCTTTTTCTAATTTCTTCAGGTCCACACTGTTAACCTTCCTGGCCAATGGCAGTCCAAATGTCTGGGAGAGACCCTTGATGGATAGGTCTGCATATATTCTCCCATGCTTCATGACCTGCCTGGTCTCTAGATTATAATTCATGGCACACTCAATGACCAGCTCCGGAGACTCCATGGAGTACGAGAAACTGGTAGCATTCCACATTCCAGACATGAATACGATGTCCAGCACAGGACTTATGTTCTTCTCATCATTCAGCCTGGCTGACCAGGCTTCCAAATTAGTATTCCCCTGATGTGTATCTGTAATTGCACCATATTTAAACAGGATGCCTCTCTGAGATGAGAACATGGGCTTGCTAAATTCAGCCTCACACTTAGGTAACCTCTTATCAGCCATGGGTGCCTGTAATCAACAAAATCTTGTTTTACAATGGGTACTCACATGCATGTAGATAACAATTATCTCTACTAACCATCATGCCTACTATATTTATTCAACATTAATTTATCATGGGGGGGTGCATAAACCAGAACGTCAGATCAACAACACCATACCTGACTATTACAGAAGTAACAAGATGAGGGTTTCAATTACTTACCTGGATATGCAAATCTCCTTTATACCAGTGGATTTCTAAAAGTGCTCCTAATTCTGTTGATGATCATGCACTTCCTCCCATTTGTAAGCTTAGTTCGTCTGACTATCACCTGTATGAGGATATGGAAGCTGGTGCTCTGTAAAAACAATTTTATCTCAAGGTAAGAACTGAAATGATGGTTAATTCACCTTTTAACCATGCACTTAGGGTAGAATTATGGCAAACCCTGACAGATTAGATTTTATTCATTAATTTCCTACACAAAAAATTAGGATTTCGCCAGCTGTTTCATCGGGCTTTGGGGTCGGCGGGAACTACCTACCATGTCTGCACACATTAAATGTTAATGGCGGCAATGGGAGCGGGGTGATATTCATATGACAACAGGATGATATTCAAAAGATAGGATAATATTCACAAATATCATCCTGAGTTTAATGTGATCATCCTCCTTGAGAGGAATAACTATCTTCGACAAGATCAGGTGACGGATGCACCCTTAGGTTATGTTTAGTACATCAGGAGGATATTTTGATATTTCAGGTGATGTTTGAAGGTTGATGATGACCGGATAAACTTATGCTCCTCTCTTTCAGAATATCAGGATAACGTCACCCAAATAATAACTCATTGTATCGACAAGGCATCATGACGTCATTGTCATGTTATACGAGCATGATCATGTTCAAGAAATATGCCCACAAGAGGTAAATAATGATGATTACGTCATCATCATATCGTTTCCTTATTTATCAGGTTTGAATAACATCATTAGGATAATTGCTTAGGGGGATATTTCGTGGCAGGAGGATATTAAGAAATATCGGGTTACATTGAAAAATATGATCCTCGCAAAATGCATTAGGCTATTGACGGGTAAAGGCTACTATCACCTAAAATTGATGTCCAGATATTTGGACCGCATGATTTATCAGGTGATAAATTAGATCAGGGTGATCTTCTATAATATGACGAATGTTACAAAATATGATCCTTCCCCCTAGAAATATCAGGTTTGACTCAAACTTTGACCATTCACAACTTTCTCACCTTAACAAATATCAGGGTGATACAAAAGGCAAACCTGCACGAAATTTGATGCTCTTTCTAAATATGAGGTCATTGGAACAAATTATAAATCTTAACAAACTAACCTCATGATGACAACTTACCCAGCCTTTTCCATGCATGATGATCTGTATGACTTACTTTTACCAAACCGCCAGAAAGCACAAAACAAGCCAAAACGTTGGGTCCCTATCTTGCCAAGTCAAAATGGGGTGTGTTGTGTAACCACACAACACATACCTATCGCTCTTTTGGGGGTAATACTATCTACCCATAAAGTATCAAACAACGCTTTATGCCAAGTTCTTTGATTATCTTCCAACAGTTTCCTGATAATAGTAACCATATTTTTGTTACTAAACTCTGCCTGACCATTTCCTTGCAGATAATAATATGAAGAGTGAGAAAGAATGATCCCATGGTCATAGTAAAAGTCAGTAATCTTGTTGGAAGAGAAACAAGTAGCATTATGCGCTAAAGCTTTGTTTGGAACTCCGAACTAGGAAATAATATTTTCCTTAAGACAATTACATACCACTTCAGAAGTAGCATGCTTTATTGGGATGGCCTCCACCCACTTGGTAAAATAATTAATTGCGGTGAGAAGAAAGTTGTGTACTGTACTTGATGGTGGGTTCACAACACCAATGAAGTTAATGCCCCATTGCTAAAAAGTTTCTTCAATTACAACCGGCTTGAGTGGTAATGCAACCAACTTAGGCCTTCCAACAAACTGTTGACATAACTCACACCTACATACCCAATTGTATGCATCCTAAAATAGTGTGGGCCAATAGTACCTAGCCCGTAGAATCTTATGAGCCATCACAGGTGCAAAAAAATGTCCTCCACAAGCCAAATTGTGAAAAGACTCCAGAAGTCTATTTTGTTGTGCTTTATGCACACAATGGAGAAAAACTCCATCAAGGCTTCTTTTATACAAACCATTATCCCATAGGACATAGTTAGCAGCCTTCAATTTGATAGTTCTCTTTTCCTTATAGGATAGATGAGAAGGAAACTCACCATAGGTGAGAAAATAAGCAATATTTGAATACCACTCATCTGTAGTAGTGACAAAAAGAATAGTTGGCATATCCTTAACTTCTTCTTCATCTCCTATTTCTTTTGGTACATTATCGGGGATCAACTGACACAAACATTTGCCATGCACAAGCTTGGTAGGTTTGATATCAAGATCAAACTCTTGAATCTTAGCAATCTAATTGCCTCTTTTGGTTCTAAACTCCTGTTGAGTCAGGATCAACTTCACTGTTGTGTCTGGCACCAAAACAATAGTGTGTGAATTAAAAATATAGAACCAGAAATGCTTAACTACCTTGACCATGGCACAAGCATGTTTCTCCATATTTGAGTATTTCAATTCATGAGCCTTCAAAGGGCTATTCATAAATGAAATATGAGATTCCACACCTTCCTCATTCTACTGAACAAGAATGGCTAAAAGTGTATGCTCAGAAGCATAACTATATACTACGAAATCCTTGGTATAATTAGGAAAAACTAGAACTAGATCATGAGCTATGGCTCTCTTGATGTCCTCAAATGTTGATTTACCTTCTACACTCCAATGGAAAGTAGTCTTACCCTTCATCATGTTGACAATGTGACAGGTTTTCTCTATGAATTTCGGAATGAATCTCTGCAGAAAATTTACCTTTCTGAAGAAAGAGTGAACTGCAATCTTACTAGTAGGCAAAGTAAGATTTTGAATGGACTTGACTCTTTTTGAGTCAATTTTAGTGCCTTCTTAGGACATAATGTGACTAAAAAGCTTACCTTCTGTAACCCTGAAAACTAATTTCTTAGGGTTAAAAGAAATACCATTTTGTCGACATCTTTCCAGCACCTACCACAAATGATATCCATGATCTTGACATTGTTTGGAGAAAATGGTCAAGTCATCAAGATATACCAAAATGAATTTCCCCATCTCATCTCTAAAAGTGAGGTCCATTGCTCTCTAGAAAGTAGTGCCAGCATTGATTAAACCAAACAATATCCTGCAATATTCAAACATACCCTAAGGTGTTGTGAAAGCAGTCTTGTACTGATCTGCTTCACTAACCTCTACTTAATTATATCCTAAAAAATTGTCTAACATAGACAACATCTCCAAACCAGTTACAGTTTGCAACACTTGGTCCATGATGGGTAGGGGATAGTTATCCTTTAGAGAAGACTGGTTGAGATTCCTAAAATCAACATAAATATAGATTTCTCTGTTCTTCTTTCTTACAAGGACAATATTTGCAATCCAGGTAGAATTATGAATAGGAAAGATTATTCTTGCATTCAACATTTTTTGAATCTCAAAAAGAATAGTACCCAATATTTTGGGATTATATTGCCTTTATTTCTGCTTGTGAGGCAATGACCCAACCTTGAGAGGAATTTCATGCTGAATCTCCTTAGGTCTGAAAGACTTCAGATCATCATAAGAATATGCCAAAACATCAATGTAATGGCAAAGAAGTGTAGTGAATTTAAATTTCTCATCGACAGTGCAACACTTCCCAATGTTGACCATTTTAGGATCTGCCTCAAAACTCAAATTTACTTGTTCAAATTTCATATTTGAACTTGAATCAAGTTGTTACTAATGTTTAATGTATATGTCATACTTATCAAATAGATTTTATAGGGAAATCAAACCTTTTGGAATCTTATTCCCTTTTAGTTGAAGAAATTCTTCACTAGTTTGTGAATCTATTTCAGAAACATATTCCCATGGTGCAGATTCACTACCTTCAAAATAGAGCTCATCAAAGCTATCTGTCTTTTCCAAGAAAACTATGATTTGATTATCACCATTGAACACCTGCCAATGGTTAGCATTATCTAGTACACTTGGTTGAAAAACCAACTCAATTGTGTACTTGTTACCTTTGAAGTCCTTATGAGGAACCATGAGGGTGGAAAAGATAGCTAATGAATCAGAACAATTCTTAAACTCTCTCGGTACTATAGAAATATTGAAAGAATCAAAACCTTCGATGCAATCCCAAACACAGTTGCGGTAATGCCTCAACCTTTCATTTTTGGTCTGATAAAGATTTCTTACTTGAAAAACCACAAGTTCAGCATCACCTTGAGAATTAAGATTTTTAACACCTTTAACATGAGCAGCTTCCAATCTGAGCAACAATGACTTGTATTTAGTGGTGTTATTGGTATTATTGAATTGTGGCTTATAAGAGAAAGGAAATATATCACCTTGTGGAGATATCAAAACAACTTCGGCTCTAGATCTAGTGGAAGAACAACTGCCATCAAATTCTGAAACCCAAACATCATTTGAATTTATTACTTTGATGTTTTTGTTACTAGTAGATTTTTCTTCATTAGAAAGAGAAGATTCTGGCATCACTATGCTCTCATCTAAACTTTCATCTGATTTACTAGAAGTATCCTCTAATTCTACATCTAAAATTTTGGAACTCTCATCTAATGAACTAATAGTATCTTTAGTAGACAAGAAATAATTAGCCATTCTTGAAGACTCAAATAAAATTTGGGCTTTGGGATTTGCAGTTTGGGTAACAATATATTTTGCTTCCTTCTCAGGAAGCAACTTTTGCATGATGCCTTTAATAGGTATCCTTCCTTTGGATAGGTCCATGCTTAGTTCTCCACCCACATCTTTACAAAAATTATGCCCGAGTAGGATGCCATAAGAGGTTAGAACATTAGCCACTGGAACAGTCATCTTGATCCTCTTGTCTAGAAAGGCTGCAAATGTAAATTGGGCATCTCTGATTTGACCCAACTTTGGAACTTGCTTATTTTCCATGGAGAAACATCTCCCAAAGGTCTTGGTTAGAGTAACACTGAGGGCATCTACCACTTTGGTAGGCATGACATTATCAGAGGCCCGGAGTCATTATGCAATTGTTCAACTTGTGACCATTTACCAATAGAGAAATGTAGAAAGGTTCTATTTTTCCTGGGGCAACAAGGGGAGTAGTGACAAGATTATTTTGGGTGTATTTGTTCTTTGAGGAATTATGGGCAACTTTGGGATAAAATTGTCCTGTAGGGATAGTTTTGTTTTTAACGTATTTAGCTAACCTATCAAACTGTTCAGGATTAGCTTGTAAATACTCAACCTCATACATTTGGATTTTGGTATTCCTAGCATGATCTATTATGCCAAATAGCTAAAATGAACTAGATACAGAGGAAGGAAATCCATCATTCTAAGTTTTATTAGGGGTAGTACTTGTCTGAGGGATAGAAGTAGAAGACACAATATTGTTAGATGTACTTACTTGCATATTAACAACTAGGTCCTTTGACTAAAAAGGCAATGGAGTTCCCCATCTAGAAATTGAGATCACTGGCTGAGGTTCCTCTTTTGTCTTTCCTTTATCAGCTTGTTGATTTGATTGATTCTAGGACCTAGTAAAAATAGCATATGCTCCATCATATACTTCTCCTTCTCTTTCGGCTTCATCTTCGTAATTCAAAAAACCAATGGTAGAGTCGCCAGCTAATTCTTCTTCTCCTTATGTAAAAAGATTAGCATCATTCTCCTAATCCAACTTAGGTTGGAAAAAATGGTCATGTTCTGCTTCATAATAGCCAACTACTGAGTTGACCAGAGCTACTTCAATGGTAAGCTTCCCTTGTGTGGGTGGAAGATGATTTTATTGCCCTTGATTTATGGCAGCATTGCCTTGATATGAATTGTTCGGAAATGTTCTCCCTAGTATATCCCTATAAGGAGGGGTGGTCATACATTGAGACATTTGCCTTTTCAAAGATAGAAGCTCATTTGCTAACTTTTGCACCATACGATCTATGGTGCTTGTGGAAGGATTATTAGTAGAGGGTTGACCTCTATTTCTATTGGAATCTCCTCTTATCTTACCCACAAGGATAAGATCATCTGCCACCTCCTTAGCCAACATTTGAGATGTGGGAAGATTTGTAGGGCCAGCCAGCCTTAGCAGAAAGCTTACCTCAGGAAGTTGAGTATTGATAAAGAAACATTTAAGATTCTCTGTCGTTGGCTAAGCAGTTGTAGGAATCATGTTTGTCAGCTTATTGAACTTAGTGATGAAGTCTCGCATGGATTCATGTGGCTCTTTCTTCATCTGCATTAGCTATGCTAACAAGGTATGTGTATCTTCCACATGTTTGAATCTTGCTTTGAACTTGGTCTTGAGAGTGTTCCAACTAATTATAGTTTGAGCTTGAAGATGGTAAAATGATGCAGGAGCATCCAGTGGTGTAAGGGCAATCTTACATCACCCAAAAAAAAGATGTGTTTCAAAATTGTTGATGTTCTTTCCATTTCTTTTCAAAATTTGTGGTCCTGGTTCCACAATTGCTTGAATAACGATGTAGAACTTTCAGTTTTTCCAAACTGCTAAAAATAGTAATTTTTTATTTTTGGAAAGTTTGCATTTGGACATGGATTGAAGTGAAAACTTACAAGAAGTTAGATAACAGAAATATAAGACCTTTGGCGAAGGAATCACACAAAGATAATTTGCGAGGTGAAAGATATTAAAGTTTTTATTTCTTGAAAAATGCCTAAAAATTATTCAAAGTTAGGTTTGAGGCACAAAACGGCCCTGTACAGGCCTGAAAATGGCTAGAACCAGCAAAGTGGGTTCTTAGTGTGTAGATCACTCCACGAGATTTTTGACACATAAAATGGTTCATCAATCAGACACCCGAATCAAAAGTTATGGCTCCTGGAAGTTGACCTATTTTTGGAGGGAGATGCGAATTTTGAAATTAGGTTGTTGGCCACCAAAAAGGCTATTAATAACCATTTTTGGGAACCCTAGGCAGTAGGAGAGTTAAGGGGGCAAGTGTGGAGTCAAGAATAGGCAGAAAAATAGAAACGCTAGGTGATTTGGGGTTACAAAAGGCAGGTGATTCTAAAGTCTGGGAATAGGAAGTTGTAATGTGTTGCAGCCTATGGAGGGTTGATTCCTCTAATTGTATTTGAGCTTTTGTAATATAATAAGTTGTCTAAATCAATAAAGGAAGTTCTATTTTTTGTGTACAATTTCTATTGTTGTGTGTTTTACGATTTACCCCCTTCATCAAGTGGTATCAGAGCAAGATTTCCTAAGTGTGTAGACAGATCACCAATCGTGAGGTAGTTTGCACCAGGACCTAAGGTTGTGGGTTTGTTGCAGAGACCAAGGCAAATTGATGCATTGTAAGAAGAGCTATGAAGAGGGTTTGAGCTGAGGACAAGAGAAGAAAGTGAAGATGAAGGTGAAGAAGAGCTATCTGAGGAAGAACAAGAAGCTGCTGAAGATCCTACAGAAGTTAGGTTGTTGAGGACCATTTCAAAGATCAAAAAGAGGCCCAGGATCAAAGTTTCTACATATTCTAGAGATTTGAATCCAAAATAGCTTATTGATTGGATCAATGACATGGAGGAATATTTTGAGTATGGAGATGTGGAGGACCCAGATTGGGTTAAGTTTGCAAAAACAAAGTTGAAGGGCCATGCTAATATTTGGTGTAAGGAGGTCCAATTAGAGAGGAATAGAAGAGGAAAAGGAAAGATCACCAAATGGGATCAGATGGTGGAGAAACTGAAGAAATAGTTCATTCCTGTGGACTATGAGATGGAGTTTCTAAAGAAGCTGCAAGGACTGAAGCAAGGCAACAAGTCTCTTAAGTAGTATATAGAAGAGTTTTATAAAATTACTATCAAGATAGGCCATGTAGAGCCCAACAAGGAGAAGGTAGCTCGTTACATTAATGGGTTGAGGCTGAGTATTCAAGAGGAGTTGAGCCTAGTCAGAATGACCACCATAGAAGATGCATACCAAGTTTCCCTGAAGGTGGAAGAGAAGATAAACAAAAGGTTTGATAGCAAGCAAAGGGGAAGAGGTCAAGGTGGAATGACTGGTGGAAGACCCTATGGAGGCCGTAATGAAGATAAAAAGAAAAGTGAAGAAGCAGGCACTAGTCGAAGTCAAAGAGGGGATAATACCTACCTTCCTCTTGACCAGAATAATGGTGAGCAAAGAGGAAGAGGAAGAGGCAAACCTGGAAGAGGAGGTTTCAGAGGAACTTGCTTCCAATGTAGAGAAGAAGGGCATCGAGCATATGAGTGTCTGCAACATCAAGGAAGGACAAATAGAAGACCTGAAGGTAATGCACGAGTGGCACATGTAGATGAAGATGCACATTCTGAGCATTTTGAATATGCTAAAAGGGGAGAAACCCTAGTTGTCAGAAGAACCTTACTAAATGAGGAGAAAGAACCCAATCAGAGGAAGAGTTTATTCCACACAAGGTGCAAATGTGAAGGTAAGTGTTGTGACATTATTATTGATAGTGCAAGCACTGATAATCTTGTTTCAAAGGAGATGGTTGACAAGTTGAAGTTGACAAGAAGAAACCATCTGCGTCCATATCGAATTGCATGGTTACAGAAGGACCATAGAGCTTTGGTCAATGAGCAGTGTTTAGTGAAGTTCAAGATTGGTGACTACCATGATGAGGTGTTGTGTGATATCATACCGGTGGATGCATGTCATATGCTGTTGGGGAGGCCATGGCAGTATGATAGGAGCATTGTCCATCATGGCCGTGCAAACACATATTCCCTAACAAAGGATGGAGTTCATCATAAGTTGAATCCCTTTAAGGAGATGGAAGAAAAGATATGTAGTACTGCCAGAATTTGCCTGGTAGATTGTAAGAAATTTATGGAAGGTATGAAGCATGAGCATCATTGCTTTACATTGATTCCTAAGATCAGTCAAGAGAAATGTGAAGATGTACAAGTAGAAGTCTGAGATATGTTGGAAGAATTTTAGGACATTATCTCTGATAATGTACCTGAAGGTTTACCATCAATAAGGAAGATAAGTCATCAAATGGATGTGATACTAGGAGCTAGTTTGCCAAACAAGGCAGCCCATAGAAAGACTCCAGCAGAAAGTGAAGAGTTGAATAGACAAGTTCAGAAGTTGTTGAGGAAGGGATTGATAAGAGAAAGCCTAAGTCCATGTGCGGTACCTGTAGTACTCATACCAAAGAAAGATGGAGAGTGGAGAATGTGTACAGACTCTCGAGCCATCAATAAGATCATGATCAAGTACAAATTTCTATTGCCCAGAATGGATGACATAATCGACTGTTTGAGTGGGACCAAGTACTTCACGAAGATTGACCTGAAGAGTGGGTATCACC
The DNA here is from genome assembly GCA_027924645.1 of Cunninghamia lanceolata. NCBI lineage: Eukaryota > Viridiplantae > Streptophyta > Pinopsida > Cupressales > Cupressaceae > Cunninghamia > Cunninghamia lanceolata. Next base: position 1,869,657 of record BSBN01001271.1, on the reverse strand, counting down.
AAATCCATATCAGAGAAGGAGATGAGTGGAAGACAGCCTTTAAAACCAAATAAGGTTTGTATGAGTGGTTAGTCATGCCATTTGGACTAACCAATGCACTGAGCACATTCATGCGGCTCATGAACGAGGTACTGGAAATTTTTTTCAGAATTTTTGTTATTGTTTATTTGGATGATATTTTGATTTTCAGTAAGACTTGGGATGATCATCTGATACATATCAGAAGAGTTCTAGAGAAGCTGAGGGAGGAGAAGTTGCTGATTAATCTAAAGAAATGTAGTTTTGCAAAAAAAGAGTTGGTATACCTAGGATTTGTTGTCTCAAAGGAAGGTCTTAAGATGGACCTAGAAAAAGTAAGGGCTATCATTGAATGGCCTATGCCAAGGAGTGTAACGAATGTAAGATATTTTCATGGTTTGGCAAGTTTTTACAGAAAGTTTATCAAAAATTTTAGTAGCATTTGTGTACCCCTAACTGTGACAATGAGAGGGGATAGAAAAGCATTTATATGGACTAAAGGAGCAGACAAGAGCTTTGATACATTGAAGCAGAAAGTCATAGAGCAACCTGTTTTGGCACTTCCAGATTTCAATAAGGTATTTCAAGTAGATTGCGATGCTAGTGGTAGTGGTATAGGAGCTATTTTGAGCCAAGAAGGTAAGCCCATTGCCTATTTTAGTAAGAAGTTTAATGATGATAAGAAAAGGTATTTTGTTAATGATTAGAAATTTTATGCAATAGTTCAGGCTTTGAAGAAATGGAGACATTATTTGTTGCCAGATGAGTTTGTTTTATATACTGATCATCAGGCTTTGTAGTATCTTAATAGTCAAGGAAAGTTAAACCAAAGGCACTTAAAATAGGTTGAGTTTTTGCAGAGCTACACTTTGGTTTTGAAGCACAGGAGTGGGAAGTCCAATAGAGTTGTAAATGCCTTGAGCAAAAGGCAAAATTTGTTGACAGAAATGAAGATAGAGGTTGTTGGGTTTGATGAGCTCAAAAGTTTGTACCCTGAAGATCTAGATTTTGCAGAGACCTGGAAAGCTTGTTTGGAACCTATTACTTTGGACATGACAAAATGGTTGGATTTCATAATCCAAGATGGCATGTTGTTTAGGGGAAGCCAGTTGTGCATTCCAAGGAGTTCCATGAGAGAGAACCTAATTAAGGATAAGCATAGTGGAGGATTGGTTGGACACTTTGGTCAAGATAAGACCATAGCTATTATTAGTGAAAATTATTATTGGCCACAGTTGCATTAGGATGTGAAGAAATTTGTACAGAGTTGTAGAGTGTGTCAGATGGCAAAAGGAACGAGTTAGAATACAGGGCTATATCATCCATTACCTGTACCAGAGAAGCCATGGGATGATATCAGTATGGATTTTGTTCTTGGTTTACTAAGGACACAGAGAGGACATGAGTCCATTTTTGTGGTGGTGGACAGATTCTTGAAGATGGCACATTTCATTCCTTGCAAGAAGACTAATGATGCTGTTCATATTGCTGAAATATTTTTCAGGGAGGTGGTGAGATTACATGGTCTACCAAAGAGCATAGTTTTACATCGGGATACCAAGTTTGTTGGTTATTTTTGGAGGACATTGTTGAAGAAGTTGAAAAGAGATTTAAAGTTTAGTTCTGCACACCATCCATTGATTGATGGACAGACATAAGTGGTTAATAGGAGTTTGGGTAACCTGCTATGATGCTTAGTAGGAGATAAGCCCAAGGGATGGGATTTGATTTTACCATAGGTAGAATTTGCTTACAACAATTCTATCAATAGGAATACTTGTAAATCACCATTCCTGATTGTATATGGGAATAGTCCAAGGAATGCTTCAGAGTTAAGGAAGCTGGACAAAGGAGAAAGAACAAGTGTTGAAGCTGAAGACTTTGTAGAACATTTGAAGAATTTGCATGAAGAGGTGAGAAAGCATATTAATAAGATGAACATTCAGTACAAGGCTAAGGCAAATCAGAAGAGGAGGTATAAGGAGTTCCAGGTAGGGGATGAAGTCATGGTTCACTGGAGAAAATAAAGATTCCCAATTGGAACATATAATAAGTTGAAAATGAAGAAATGTGGACCATGTAGAATCCTAAAGAAGCATGATTCAGGAAATGTATATGAGGTATAGCTACCGAGTGGGATTAATATTTCCCCTATTTTCAACATTACTGATTTAACATAATATCATGAGGGTGGCACAGAGGATGGAACAACAGAAGAACTGTGGAGTATTCTGACATCTACTTCAACAGAGGAGATAGAAGAGATCTTGGATAGCCATGTGGAAAGAAGTACTTAGAATCGGCAATATGAAGAATATCTGGTAAAATGGAAAGGAAGACCTATTGAAGATTCTTCTTGGTTGTCTAAGGCAGAGGCTGACCATTTGGGTTTTCCTCACACAAATACCTGAAACATGACAGGGTCACTTCTCAAATTACCCTAGGTGTCTGATGCAAGAGCATCCAATGGTGTAAGGGCAATCTTGCATCACCCAAAAAAAAAGATGTGTTTCAAAATTGTTGATGTTCTTTCCATTTCTTTTCAAATTTTTTGGTTCTGGTTCCATAACTGCTTGAATAATGATGTACAACTTTCAATTTTTCCAAACTGCTAAAAATAGTAATCTGTTATTTTTAGAAAGTTTGCATTTGGGCACAGATTGAAGTAAACATTTATAGGAAGTTACATAATGGAAATATAAGACATTTGGTGAAAGAATCACACAAAGATCATTTGTGAGCTGAAAGATATTAATGTTTCTGTTTCTTGAAAAATGCCTGAAAATTATTCAAACTCATGTTTGAGGCACCAAACAGCCTTGTATAGGCCCAAAAATGGCTATAAATGGCAGAGCTAGTTCCTAGCATGTAGAGCACTCTATGAGCTTTCCGACGCATAAAATAGTTCGTTAATCAGACACCCGGATCAAAAGTTATGGCTCCCAGAAGTTGACCCATTTTTGGAGGGAGATGCAAATTTTGAAATTAGGTTGTTGGCCGCCAAAAAGGCTATTAATAACCATTTTTGGGAACCTTGGGTAGTAGGAGAGTTAAGGGGGCAAGTGAGGAGTCAAGAATAGGTGGGAAAATAGAAACCCTAGTTGATTTGGGGTTACAGAAGGCAGGTGATTCTAGAGTCTAGGAATAGGAAGCTGTAATGTGTTGCAGCCTGTGGAGGGTTGATTCCTCTAATTGTGTTTGATTTTCTATAATGTAGTAAGCTGTCCAAATCAATAAAGGAAGTTTTATTTTCTGTGTGCAATTTATGTTGTTGCGTGTTTTATGATTTACCCCCTTCATCATAAAACAAATCTACAGCAGCACCTTGTAGTGTTTCCACAAAAAGTCTTACTGCTACATCTTCATGTTCCACACCCAATACACCACTAGATATGCAAAAAGCTGTAATGTGTTCATCTGGATGGACTTTCCCATTGCCATAGAACTTAGGAAAATTCTTTCTTGAAATACGAGGTAGTTCATGCAATGGTGGAGTTAAATTCAAAGGACTAAAAGTGTTACCCCAAGGGCCTAAGCTGCCATGGTGCACTGATTAAAGGGTGGGATAACAAACCTTTGTGGAATATGAATAGAAAAAACTCTATTAGTACTAGAACTAGAATCTTCACATAGTATTGGAGATCTAGCATTAGTAGGAGGAAAAATCCTAGTTCGCTGAAGTCGAGGTCATGGAGGCAAATGACCAAAGTTATTTTGCTGCATCAACTCAAATACAAGATCAATAATACCTTGAGTTCTATTGATTCTCGTATACCATGAGTCTACCAGAATGTAATGTACTCAACACAGCTTTCAAAACAACTTGAAACAATGGAAAAGAACTGTAGTGCTTCAAGTTGCGCATTCCTTCCTCAGTAGAGTCGCCAAAATCTATTGGGTGAATATTTTATCTTCAACTAACTGAAGGCAAAATGGTTATATCAACCACAGTATAATGAGATAAATCTCTCCTCTCAACAAGGAGAGGTTCCCTATTAACTATTATAAATTTATTTACACTAAAAACTAATTTCAGGGTGAAACCATGTCATCCATTTCTCTTTTTTCAGAAATGGTGTTTACAATATAAAATAGCACTTTCACAATACAAATTGAAATAACCAAGAAATTCATGAGGGTACAAAGTCTATCATTGCTCCTTTTACTGATTTATAATTTAGAACCAAGTAGGATAAGGTGCAGCTAAAAGTCTTCACTGAATGCTATGATAAAATATACGATCACAAAAGATAATAATAGCTCAAAGCCTTTCCAATATCTTTTACTTCAAAACATAATATCACAAGCTAAAGATAATTGTTGTAGCACAAAGTCTCCAAAATCAACTTTAGAACATCTCCCAAATTATTCACACTCACACTATAATTTGATCAAGCAAATAAGATAGTATAAGGAAAAGGACATAAGAACAATTTCCAATACACGACAAATTATTCCAATGCAAAGATTGAAAGATCGCTTGCTTTTCTATTCACTTGATAAAATATGATTTACAACTTGAACACAAAGTCTCAAAATGCTCTTCAATTTCATAGAGTTTTGCTTCAATAACTAAAAGACAATAATTACAATGGGGGTCCTCTTTATTTATAAGAGAAACCGAGAGCAAAAATAGGAAAATCCTAACTACTTTGACTTATTCAAACAAAAGAGTCCTATTTGACTTATGATTTCTTTTGTCTCATATGTAATTACATTTTGGAAAATTACACATGAATATGTCCATAACAAAACTCAAATTACATATACAAAAATAAAATAAACTAAGGTATCAAAAAGGAACTTCAGCTTCATCCATCATTCTTCTTTAGAAAGTTCTAATACATGGCCTGTATAGTTGCCATTTCACATGCATTTGGCTTTGCTATATTTTCTAAGATAGTGTAGGCCTAGAGAACTACATCTTTCACTACCTTTATCGCCTTCTCATTCTTGTCAAGGTTGTCCTTCAGGTTTTCAAAAGTTGAATGTTGATCATAGAGGTTGTCCATAGAAAGTACTGAGGGTACTTCATCTTCGAATTTAAGTTGAACCATATTTTTCAAATGAGCTTATCATTTCATCTCCTAAAAGGAACTTATGACCTTCACCTGTGAGTGTGCATGGGAGTTCTTCCAACCTATGTGAAAGCATGACATCGATGTCTTCACAAGCTTGGCATAAGTTATCAAGTAAGCCTCTTAATATATTGATATGATGAACAAGACTCCTTAGTCTTAAAATATGATTCCTGATTTGAGATGACTCCAATGGTAATCTGATTCTTTATCTTAATCTTCTTCATCTCTATCCAGTCCTCCAAGCTCTCTTCTTGATCCTGCAGTTCTTGAGAAAGTAAGTCAACCATGTTATCAAGCTCAACTTTTGCTTTATCTATCTTTTCTTTTCCTTCTACAGTAGTTTTCAACAGAATTCTTCCCTGTGCTAGCAACCACTCCACAATATCTCCTACCACTATTCCTCTATCTTGAGATTTTTCCACTTTCTAAATTAGAGGATCTTCTACAGTTACTACCATGGGTTCCACAATTTCTGATGACTTTACTATTTTTTGAAGAACAGTGGCAAGTTGTTCTACTTTAGGTTTATATTGCTGTTTCTCCTCCTTGACTTCATCATATTTCTCGAGAAAGGTGACGCCATTAGTTTGAAAATCTACCTTAATGCCTTCATGAGTTAGCTTACCTAACTCAACCCTTGAGACAACATAATCATTCATATCAAAATTATCAATAGTAGCATCCTCTGGTGGCTTGGCAATTTCTACATATCTGATCCCTTTTCATTAATAAGCCTAGAAACAATCTTAGGATTTTTCTTCAGAGTTTTTGACTTCAAACGCAACAACTTCTCTATATCAATTTCATCTGGTGAAATTGCTTACTTTTTCCTCTTCGATGTATATGCAGACAACCATGGAGGAAGTATAGAAGCACCCACATTAGGAGAAGAATCATTCACATGTTTTGCCAGATCCATGCTTATTCTTCTTATTGTAACAATGGGACTAGTAGGAGTAAAAACAATAGTAGTATTAACAACCTTTTCATAACTATCTAGAAAATGTTCTAACATAGTTTGTTCACCAATATCAAAAGAGGGGGAAGACAAACTAGGAATGGACCCAGATGAATCAAACTATGTTCCAAAACTCATTCTTAATGAAGAAGGAGTATTATCAAAGGAAACAACCAAAATAGGAGAAATAGGAGTATTTGAAACTGTAGGAAAAGCACTAGAAATAGAAACATGAAGATGAGATTTAGAAACTTGGGATTCTAATGGAAGGTCTTTCTGTGGGGAAAGTTGTGAATCACCAAGTTGTTCCTGTTCTACATTCTCATTTTTACCTTGTTATGCTTCATCTTCCTCAACATGCTTTTCAAACATTTCTGCTTGTTAGATATCCTTAGATTTCTCAATATTTTTTTCATTCAGTTTCAACATCCTCAGCCTCCATTTGCTCAACATTAGTGTCTTCAATACTAGATTCAGCAACATTAGAGGTCCCTACAACCTCCTTCTTTTTCCCTCCCTTATATATAAACTTGATTTTTGGCTTACGTGTTTTGGAGAGGGAAGGAGTGTCACTCTTATTCTTGGTTCTATTTTCCACTTTCTTACCTATTTGCTCCTAAATTTCAGTCTTTGACCCTATAGTAAATTCTTTCAAGCTGATCCCTTTGCTTTCCAACCATATGTTTGTGTTAACCAAGATTGGCTGAAATCTTTTCCTTATAGAAGTCTCCTCTTTGAATGACCATTTGACCTCTGAAAGAGGTGAGGATTCAACATTTTCAGTATTATATTTGGGATCTAGAACATCCCTATCATCTTCCATTCCATCTAGAATATCTACAAGGCCCAGCTCTTCTATCTGACTCAAATGAAGTCTACAAAAGTCTAACTTCCTGATCTCATTTTGTGTCTTGAGGTCATCCCAAATATCTTCCACCATTGGCATGTGGAAAGTTGACTTTCTTTTGATTTTATCTTGTACCCTCCTAAAGTCAAAATGGTCACTTTTCTTGAAAATTTTCATGGTTATCAGTTGCATTTTAGAATCAACTATTTTTGCCTTGGTAGCTAACTGAACTAAGTACCTTCCAATTTCTACAGGAAAATTTATCCCTGACTTTTTCAGCTCCATTTGTTTATTATGTACCACAATCAGTTGCCTACATAATTCCATAAGAACAATCCTGTCACTGGGATATCATGGAAGTATATAAGGGTAACCAAGATAATACCCTACTCTGAGATATGTGAAAGTAGGAAACTGTAAGAACAAGCAGCCAAAAGAATTTACAACTTCCCAAGCTTCATCTGAAACCCTCTTCTAAACAAGCTCATTGTCCCATAAGTACATAAACATAGAAAAGAAAGCATCATTATCCAAACGAAAATGATGAATTGATCCTTTTAGAGTGATTTGAAGATAATACTCATACACAAGGACCAATCTCCTATCACCAACCTATGTGAGACCATGAAAACTCCTCATCCTTGCAACAGTTTACACAAGATATGAAGTCAAGTAAAATTTGAAAGTAGTATTGACTATCACCAACTGCTCATGCAAAGCATTACTAATCTATTCTCCCTAGAAGATTTTTTGTGTGTCCCAAAGAATCACCATGATGTATGTATACATCCATTCCTAAAATTTGGAGGAAGAAGGGAGTCTTCTGATACAACTCAAAAGTGTGAACAAGTCACATACCTCCTCAACAAAGTCACTCCTTGGGAGATGCTTTAGCCATCTGGTTAGATTACTCTAAGGAATCTTCAAACATTTACTATTTATATATCTTCTTGCGGATTCCACATCTTCATCATAGTCTCTTTGCCCTTGAGAAAAATCAATTTGTCCAATGTTTTCAATAGGGGGACACATGAAGATCTTGTCAAGAAATTATGCATCCAATCTCATAATCACATTCCCTTGGGAATCTTTCATAGCCCTAGTATCCCTATTGTAATGGCTAGCCACCTGAAGAACAAACTTAGGGTTATGGGTAGCAACTGGAAAAGAGGCAACCAAGTGAATGCTGCTATCAATGATCATCTGCATGTGTCTGGAAGGATTTGGTTGTCTAGTTCTATCCAAAAACTCTATCATATCTACATGCCTTATCTCTGTATCTCTAATTTCATCAACATTAGCCTATATTGAAGTGACCAGGAAGGCTTCTTGGTATTTGTACTTCATGACTTTAGCTTTGGATGGAAATGGCTTCGACATCAGCTTTGGAGAGAACTCTAGAAAAGATATCTACCACGGATGTTTGTCAAAAACTACAAAAAGCCATGATCTTGCATTTAGGGCAAAAATGGGTAAATTGGGATTACTGCGCTTCAATGATCATGAACAAGGAAATATGCATTTAAGGGCTTGAGTGCGCACAAATCACAGTAAAAGGCAAAAGAAGGTTAAGAGGCTTTGAAAGGCAAATTTTCCCTATGTTAGAAAAAATTTAGGAAAATGTACATCGGTGGTGAAAATGACCGCTCTTGCACAAGGCACTATTCAATCATGTAAAGTTGGTCAAAAAGATTGCTATCGCATGTGCTTAGAAAAGGTTTGGTTGTAATGCATGTGCAAGGTTGGCAAAAAGGACCACTATTACAAGTATTTGAGAAGATATATATGTTTGATGTAGGAGCAATCAATTTGACCACCCTTACATATGAGGGAACAAGCAAGTTTGTTCTGGATATGCATAAGCGGCAAAAGTGCTCGCTAATGCATATTAGGGAGAAGTTTGAAGTATAGAGTTGGTCAAAAAGACTGCTTATGTAGGCATTTCAGAAACTCCATGTTATATACGCAAGAGTGGGATTTTTGGCTACTAATGCACATTGGTAGGTAATGCAAAGTTTGTGTAAGGGCGGTGGTCTTAACCGCTGATACATGTAAATGTTTTAAGGAAAAGAATGTGAGAGCGGTGATTTCTATCATCCTTACATTTTAGGGTTTCATGAAAGATTTACCAGTGAAATAGACCAATGAAACATCAATCTTTAAACAAGTTTTAAACCTAACACTTTAAAAAAAAGGAAATAGGCATTCACATAGACTAGGGTTTTACTTGTTTAAAATTGGTGAAACTCGCCGTCAAAATAATCGATAAAAGAAAACTAGGTTTAACCCAAACTAGGGTTTCAACCAAAAATGACTCTCACAGATAAACTTTTAAAGAAAGAAAAACAAAAGATTAATGAAAACAATGACTTACCTCTAAAAAGAGAACAAAAACTTAGGTGCGAGCTTGAAGATCAAAATCTGCAAAAAATATGAAATCCACTTCTCAAACAATCATAGCGAGGGTTTACCAGACACTTCAAAGGTTTAGAAATGAAAAAATAAACAAGATTAAACAAACAAAACAACTTAAAAAGGTCTAAATTGTGTATTTAATGATGGCATGATTGCCATTAATGGCTCTTGAGTTTACATGATTTTGTAAGATTTACGCGAGCGGCAGGAATAACCGATAACTGAATTTACAGATTGATATGCCACATGTAAGAACAACAATAATGATTGCATCTACATATTTGAACTTTGATAGGGAAAATGTATGCGCGGTGATTTTCACCACCCACGCATATCACTCAAAAACAAACATGCATGTAAAAGTGGCGAAATGGGCCAACATTACACATTGATACATCAAGGATATGGAAGAGTGGTAGTTTTGACCACTTATGGACATGAAGACTCAAAAACCTACTAACACCTTAAAATGATCAAAATTGATATTTTGATTGATTTACAACCTAATCAATTTTCATGAATTTTGAAGAATTGACTTAAGGAAAATGATGCAAACTATTCCAGGATATCAGATGACTTCGTACGAGGCAAAGAAAACTTGTCTCGATTTGCGAACTTAGAGTGTAGGCTACAAAATGGACAAGTTTCGTAGGGTTTGTCTACAAAAACGAGCGTAGATGATTTTGAGAACAACAAAGGTATAAGGGAACAAGCTACAAACCACATCTTGATGTTTTAATCTTTCTCTGAAGTAAGCTTCCTTGAATATTCTAATATGATCTTCTAGATCCTGATGCAGTTGATATTTAGGATAGATCTTCTCAGGATTTTTTGGCATTTCATGATAGTCAACAAACGATACGGGAGAATTCACATTAAAATATAGCATGACAGGACCTCAGGGTGCACTGGGACCTCTAAGGGGATTTGGATTTAAAGGCGGGCTCGGGCCTCTAGGGGGACTTGGACCTCTAGGGGGTCCTGAACCAAGATTTAATGATCTAAATGAAGAATTGTTAGGACTCACTATATTACATATGTTAAAAGGTGATCCAAGAGGAGTTCCTGATGAACTTCCTATGTGTGATATTCTAGGATTCTAGATCAAAGGACTCTTGTTTTGTCAGCTGTCAAGTAATTGAACAAAAATATCACCTGAATTGGACCTAGACCTAGTCACTCAACCACTATTATGAGCCATCTTTTCTCAAATCCTACCTCAATTCCAATTGGGCTCTCCTTCTAGCACCAAATTACTATTGATGAGAGTTTTTACACACTCATACCATAGTTAAAATTCACAAAAGAACCTTAGCTATCCTGGAAGATATGTAGAATTAACTAGTAATTCTCAATCTCAAGTTTCTAGATGGTTAGTTCTTGACCACATGGGATAGACCATAAATTTGTTGTGAAGCTATTATATTCAAGGGGCCTTACTCAATTTAAGGGTTTGTTACTAGCAATTATCACTTATTATATGCAAATATCTCAAAATATCTCTCAAATCAATGATCCTTTACAACTATTTATGTCTTTCAAATCAAACTTTATACGAATTTCATAGAAAACAGACTTGATACTTCATAATTTATGAAAATCATTAAAGATCATTAACATTTCCATGTATTTAACAAGATCTTTCACAATTTCCTTTAGATAACTATGTTTTAGCTAATTATTTATCAATTATTACAGAAAAGTTAGAAAGATTAGAATTAGAAATAACATTCAAGATAGGATCTAAATGTTCTGTTATCCACATACTAAAGAATATAGTAACTTGAACAATTCAACATAATCAAATCCACAAATGTAAAATTATGAACATTTTCATGAATATACATAAGAGATTGCAATCTTTCAAAGAATAATACGTCAAGTAAAACTCTAAATCAGAAAACACTCTGTAATAGATGCAAAATTCTGAGTTTACCTTTATTTGAATTATAAAGTCACACAAAATTTACAATGTAATAATGACTTCTGTTGTATTGATTGAAATCACCAAAAAAACTTACAAACACTTTGACAGATACATAAAGGAGATAGGACATTCCACACACTCCTTTATGCAGACACAGGTGACCTCCTTTCTAAAACTAAAAGAAATGTCTTCCCTATTGCAATAAACTTAACAATTACAACCTTAAGCTAAAAGTTCAAAATCCCTGTGTATTAAAATATATGTAGCAAAGCTTCTTATATAGATTTTGAAGATTTCTTTCTGCTACGGTTACAAAATTAATCCAATGGTCTATATTGACATCTTGTAGATCAATGGTGGGAATCATTTCCCAACCATCCCAAAATACTCGCCAAAATATTCCCCTTTCTGTAAAGATACCAAAAGGATCCTTTTTGAGACATAGGCCTTTCTTTGACTTTCCTGTGTTGACTTTGATCTTAAACAAATAACAAAATTCATTACATTACACAAGAAAATAAGAGAAACCACCACTGCCCTTGGTACTTTTCCTCTTTACTCTTCTCCAATCTTCTTCAAATATTTAGTGTATTTGTCTATCAATGCCAACACCACACCATGGTTGTTTCTCTGACTCATGATCTAGGTGTATGTTTGCATTTGAACCTTTTCTCTTAATGTTTTTACCTACTCCTCCATCTCCTCTCTATGCTTCTGATATTTCTTTATCCTTGCACTTGATTCCATGATCAAATCGATCATCTCAGCATTCAAATATGTTTTTGGATTTTGCATACAAGGTAAATACATATCTCTGAATTGCTTTACTACCATATCAGCATCATAAACCTATATTTCTGGGCATCCACACCCAATAAATTTTTGTATGACCTTACGGTGCTTTCTAACCATTTCATTAGTGCCCCTTTCCAACTTATGGGTATTCACAATGCAACCCTCCAACATATTACTTTCAAACTACAATTCTAATATGATCTGTGGAATATGACCTGCTACCTGGGAAGTTATTACTCCCTCATTCTTCAACTCTCTGACCCTTTCCTTCATGTCTTCCACCTAATCTATTTCCTCCTTACATTATTCTATTCTATTTTGACATTGTTGCAAAATAGTACTACATTTATTCTTTTATGCAAGGGCCAATTCCCAATTAGCAATTATATGTCTTATTGTATTCTCCCCTTTCTGAATAAATAGCCTGAACCATTCTTAAAAAGCATTAGCTTCAAATCTTTTATTTTCCAATTCTAAGACTTGATCTTTAGACACAATGGTTAAGTTTTCATGTATATTAGGCATCTCAAACCTAGGCTCAAATATTTCTTGTATAAATTGTTGCAACTATGCAATATGCCCTTTTAGGTAATAGAACTTATCTTTATCCTTCTTCATTATTTCCATTGTCTCCCTACTCATATCCTCCCACTCAGCAAGGTGTTGTTCCCATGTCAGATGTCCCAAATCAATGTTCATCATTTTGTAATATTCAAGGGTCATTTCACCCTTTACCTTATCTGTTTGTGGGATGGCAAGTTCCAAAGTTCTCAATCTTGAGGGGCCTCTCTTTATGGAAAGCATAGTTCTTGCTTTCCTTCTTTCCCTTTGTGGATGCCCTCCTAGCAAGCTTTTAATATCAATGGGAACCAATTGTACTTCTACTTTTTCCTTGCTTACTTCATTCCCTAGCCAAGCCAGTGGTTCTTTAATGATTTCCACTCTTGTTTCTACATTGGTTACCTCCTTTTGAGGTTTCTCTACTTCTACCTACTCCTTCAGTGGTGATTGTTGTGGGGGAGGTTGCTACTTTGGAGACTACTCTTCTGAGCTTGATGGCATATTTCCTTGCTATTGTACCTCTACCTTAGAAATATCCCCTTTATCCTCTTTGGGGTCTTTTGATGTTTCTGTTACCTTCATTGTCATTTCCTTTTGTTCTTGTGTATTAGCAAACATGCTTGCCTGATCTATTTGTGAAGGCTTATTAGTGAATTCATCAAGTCTTTTTTCAACTTTCTTTCCTTCAAGTTCTTTTCCTACATTATCCTCTGGTGTATCTTGTTCATTATATACCTTCAAAACATCCAAAACATCTATATTAGGAATACTTACTGCTATGGCTTCTTTTGCTTGCATATTATTTTGACCTGGTGCCTCTTTAGTCATGTCTGTTTCTTCTAGTTGCACTGATGTTTCTGCTTCTTTGATCACTTTATGTTTTTCTTCTTCCTTTTCTGATTCCTTAATCTATCTTACAATATTCTATAGTTCTTCTATGATTTCTGGTTCCACCAGTGTACCAAAAGTATCTATTATTTCTGATTCTCCCGGTATATGTCCTTCTTTTGGTCCTGAACATTGTACTTTCCTCATGTACACCTAGGTATCATGCTCTTCCATTATGACAAAACCTGTATCTACTACAGGTCCCTTTTCTGCACTAGTTCCTCATTGCATATCTTCTTCATCACTACTATGATTATTTATATCCACAATCTCACTTATCTTTTTGCTTCTTGGCCTTCTAACTTATGCAATATTTCTTCAGTTAATTCCTGCTTAACCTTAATGTGGTGTTTTCTCCTTTCTTTAGATGTGAAGTCTACAGATACTTTCTTTTTTCTTGCTTCAACTAATGCAACAATAGGCTCATGTGTTTTCTTTGCTGGTAAATCTATAGCAACAACTCGTACTGCATGTTGCCCTGTAGGCATGTCTTATTCCTGCATTAACTCACTAAACACCATTGGTGATTCTACTTCCTCAATATGGACCTCTTGACTACATGCTCCTTCCTCCATAAATGTACCTGAAGGGATGGCTACTATAATTCCCAAAGCATAAGGATCTATCAATGTTGCTTTTTTATCCTGACTTAATACCTTAGTTTCCATGAACCTTCTCCTCTTCTCATAGAAACACATTAGTTAATCTTTATTTTCCCTTTCTCTTTTCTTGCCTTTCTTCTAATAAGTGGCAATACCTCCTTTAGCTTTAATCTCTTCTATTCTATCATCCAACCATTTTTTAGAAAATAAGAGGATTGGTGTAGATATTACATCTAAAGATATATCTGCAGGCTTTTCCCAAATAGGTTCATCAACATGTAACAATGTTGTCCCTTGGGCTTCATAACTTTGATGTAACAATTTGTCATCTTCAATAATTTATTGAGGCACGTTGATATCCCCCATTGTCTTCATTTGTTCAATGGTTAATCTTTGGTGAGCCCTTTTCCTTACTTCCTATTCACTTTCACAATCTGCCCAAAAAACTTCAATATGAATTTGACTCTTGAACTTTTTATCATGAAAATTTTGTATTCTGTGAAAAGGATCAAATTTCCTTGTCAAATGAAATTCCTCAAATGCATAGTATCTTAATTCCCTTTCTAACTATCTAGCAGTATCCTCATTGTAATAAGAATAGTCACCAATTACAAATGGGAACTTGATGTTTCCTCTTTTGAACTTCTGCTTGTACATGTTGTATATGTTAAGAACCTGCTTGGTGAATTCTAATACAATCAGGTGATATGTAGGATACCTGGGTAATTTAAATGGCTTGCCCTCAAAACCTTCAGTCCTTATGTAAGTAAAAGTGGGAAATTATATAAACAAAGAACTGAAATAACCTATGGCTTCCCTAGTCTCCTCACTTATTCTCTTATCCTTATCTCCATTTAACACCCTCACCATATAATCATAGGAAACATTATTTACTCTGGCATAATTTCTTAATGCATGCTCTTCCTACAAGTCTAGATAATGATCATATACTAATTTTTGTCTTAGGCCACTCCCTAAAGTATCTATCACTCTTATTCTAGTTAGTGGAGGCATTTTAGCAGCCAATGCATATATCACATAAGAAGACATGTTGAACCTTATATTTTTTCTAAATGCCATTATTTGCTTATTTATTGTATTACTAATGGCTCTAGCCCAATGAATAATTCTGTCTTTGGATCTAACATACTGTATAACACTAAACATCCACTTCTCCAACTTAGTTGCATCTCCCAACCCAACCAGCCAGCTCAAAATGGTAATCATGAGATATACACCTTCTTTGAAGCCAAATCTGTATAGAGTTTTAGGAACTCTCATAGTGGCCTTGGGTTTGTTTTCAAATGTATACCATCCATAGAAGATAGCACTTTTGCATTCCCTTTCATTATTTGTATAAACATTTACACACTGATCTGTATGAATAACCATAATTTTTTCTTCAATTTCAAGCCCAAAAGTCTAGGCTATACCTTATGTGGATAAATCCGCAATGCTCATGCCATTATGCATTACTTGTCTAGTTTCTAGGTTATATCTTTCCATACATTCTAACACTAAATCCCTAGCTTCCATAGCTAAGGGGAACCTTGCAGCCCTCTATAACCCTTTCTCCCAGATCTTCCTCATGTCATCTAAAGCATCAGATGTTGTGACATTATGTAATACCTCTTTTGCATCATAATTCCCAATATTCATATTGGTAACCCTCCCTCCTGAGTAAAATATCAAGGTTGGGAACCCTCGAACTAGTAACAACTCTTCTTTGATGGTTTCCGTCCATGGTTTCTGTAGATTAGGTAAACAAATGAGGTTGAAATACTAAATAAATGTAAATAAACACAAAGTTATACCTCACATGTAGACCCAATCTCATCAAGGGAGAGGAGGAAACTATGCACCCAAAAATCTCCTAATACATGATATTCCCTGGATTAAGAATTCAAATGTGAAATGCTACTCTAATTGCAACTCACTAAAAGACTAGCTCAATTGACATTTGGGCATGGTAACTTTGCATAAAACTTGGATCCTTGAATGGGTTGAGAGATGTTGTATTTATAGACTTTTTGGAGGGATTTTGATCCAAGGGTGGAGATTGATTTGGAAGATCAATGGTGGAGGATGAAGGTGATGTGGAGGGCCTAGATTCAATCTTGAATGAATGGAGGGCTAGGAATAAAAGTGAATCTTTTAATCATTTTGGGAAAAAGGGTTATTAAATGAGCATGGGTGATGAAGGATTATTTTTGAGTTAAAGATTCATATGGGGGAATGTAAATGAATTAAAAATTCACTTGGGGATAAGTGGAAATAAATGAGTATGGGTGAGGTAAGGGGTTGTAAGGAAAATTAAATGTGATGTGCAATGTTTTAAAATAAAAAATTGACTTATGTGGATTTATTTCAATTTTTTATTTGGAGGATGTGGGGAAGGGTGTTAAACAAGGTTTGACCACCCAAATGAGAGGTTAGGATTAATTGAACATAGGTTTTATTTAATTAATCCAAGGGTAAGCAATTAAATAATAGCTATTTAATTGTCTAGGGTAGGGATAGGTCAATTAATAGGCTGAATTAATTAGTTAACATGGTTTTAACTAATAAATTAGATTTAGTGAAAAAGGGGAAATTGATTTAATAAATAATGCATATTTATTAAATCAATTAGCTAAGGTTTGGACTATTGAATTAATGAAATTAATTCAATTGTTGGGATAAAATGATGGAAAATAGGGTAATGAAGGGATAATTAATGAAATAAAAATTTAATTAATTGGTTAGGAGGGAAATTGACATGTTTAGAGATGTCGAGAGTCGGTTCGATGCTAGAAGACATTTTTAGGTGTCTATAGTTTCCTTTCCCTTTTCACTTTTTCTCCTTCCTCAGCTACGACAGCCACCCTCTTTTGCTTTGGTGTCATCCTGTAAAAGGCAATTACATTTTTTACTTTCTTGTTTGTACACGTTTGTTAGGGTTTTTACCTTAATTTCACATTTTTTACCATTTTTACTTTTACCCTAGTTGTTTTATCCCCCTCTACTTTAGAATTCAAATTATGTAACAGTATTCCGTTAATTCCCTAACTAGATACAACTATCTACAATAACTAATTCCATTTTTTCAAATGAGATTAACTACAACAAAAATAGGGTAATGAAGGGATAATTAATTAAATAAAAATTCAATTAATTGGTTACTACGGAAATTGACATGTTTAGGGATATTAGGAGTCGGTTTGATGGTAGAAGACATT
Organism: Cunninghamia lanceolata; assembly: GCA_027924645.1. Taxonomy (NCBI): domain Eukaryota; kingdom Viridiplantae; phylum Streptophyta; class Pinopsida; order Cupressales; family Cupressaceae; genus Cunninghamia; species Cunninghamia lanceolata. The sequence goes on along the minus strand of BSBN01001271.1, from coordinate 1,852,347 downwards.
TTTAGGTGTCTACATTTGCGCCTCTTTGATGTGGCATCAGGACCCAGGAGGGAAGTGGGGTCAGGTCGAAGAAAAATATGCCCCAGCTGTCAGGAAGGATTAAGATGGATAAGGGATGCCCCCTCGAGAGGTCGGCGGGAAAATAAAAAATTTTCCAGGTGAGTTCTCGAAAGGATGTGACGGAAGTGAAAGTTTGATAGGTGATGGAGAAAGAAGGTGGCAAGAAGAAAAATGAAGAAAAAAGGCTAAGATCTGCACCCTAGAGGAAAAAAGAGGGGGTGGAAGGAGGACATGGCCCACTATATTAGGAAAAGTGTGCCCCAAGAGTGCCACATTTGCACACTTTGACTTTAGAGAAGGAGCGAAGGAGAGATGGTAGAGCGCAACCCTTGGTTCCCTTGACTTCGACACATCTCAGAGCGGTTCTAGTCATTTAGCTGGGCATCGGACGCTGGACCCCAGGTAGGGTCTAACCCTGACTTTTTCATTTTTTTGTTTATGTCACTTTTTTGGGATTCAGGAAATGGGGTTAAAGCACATAGCACCAAAGGTTAGGCAGATTAGTGCCATCCTCTAGATTGGCACTATCCGCCAGGGTAACATAGGGCAATTTGCCGCCATTTCCTTTCTCTTTTAGCGCTATCATCTGGATTAGCGCAATGTTGAAAAAGATTAGGGCTTTGGTGTTTTAGTGCCATACTGGTTTTATGGTAGCACTATGTTCTAAACTAGCCCTATAGGTTAGAGTAGCGCAATGGGATGTATTAGCGCGATATAGAAATATCACGCTTTTGGTAGAATTAGCGATATTCTATAGATTAGAGCCAAAAGGTAGGGTGACGCTATTTAGCAAAATGGTGCTATGTATGCTACGCAATAGCACAAAATTTTTGGTTGGCACAAAGTATATAGCATAGTGGCACTATTTTCTATAATGGTACCATTTAGAAGAATTATTAGTGCTATTTATGAAATGGCACGAAATAGGATTTGTTTTAGTGCCAAATGATTTGGGCTTTCAACATTAGAAGAAAAAAGGAGGTGATTTGGAAAAAGATAGGACGATATCGAACCAGAATATTGTGGATACAGGATACACACCGATTTATAGTGTACTCGAGGGAGCGATGCATGCCATCTATGATGGAATTGTTTGATCATTTTGATGATGCTATATAGGCCAGACTGGCTAGGTTGGGGCTTCTGACAGTTGCTTTGATGCCCATTCTACGAGCTCATCGAGCCTTGATGACAGCAGTAGTGGAGTGGTACCACTTGGAGACCTATTCATTCTTGCTGCCAACTGGTGAGATTACAATCACACTTGAGGATGTTTATCGCATCCTCAAGCTACCTATTCGAGGCCGGCATGTCAGATATGACATGAGGAGGGGGCAGAGTGCCCTGATCAGAGTGTTTGGAGAGGACCACATTGTTCTCTCAGTAGACATGAGAGAGATGAGCTATGAGAGGACACTGGCTGCGGGTGCAGATCCCTTTGCCTTATTCCTATGTGTGTTGATTCGAGGTGTTGTGATGCCTGACAGGTGAGGCAGGGGTTTTCCAGTTGGCTGGGGTGAGATGATTGAGGGTATGGTCATGGATGGGACTATGTATGCTTGGGGACCAGTGATGCTGGGGCAGTTATATCATGAGATGCACAAATTTTCTTATCTTAATGATTCAGAATTGTCAGCTGGGGTGATTCTGCTGCATGTATGGATTTGGGAGCACATCACTGTTAGCCAGCTAACATGTGGGTATTATCGATGGCCTTTTGAGGCCTTTGTATTTTTTTATCAGGATGCAGAGTACATGTATACTGGACAGGTACGATACTAGCAAAGGATGCTAGATGATGTTATTAGTGTGACCTGGTGACTGTATATCGGCGTAGAACCATGGCCAGATGATGATATTCATCTACCGTTTACATTCTAGCAGTGATACCTGACAGGTCGAGGAGACTGTATGATTATATCTGTCATCACGGGTGATGCAGTAGTTTGGATTGAGATAGGACACACCACAACAGATGGCTATTTTTTCTTGGACTCCCCAAGATGCACACTTTTGGCTTGCAGCCATACAACCACAAGTTGCTCGGGATGATTTTGCAGCTCTATGACCAGTATAGTGGGGTTAGAGGAGCACAGTGAGGGATGCAGGCACTACCCCTACATATGATATATGGTGGCAGATGTGGCGGCTGACCTAGTTTATAGATCCTACTAAGGTAGTACCTGTAGAGGAGGGATTAGGCCTAGGGGATGATGATGATGATTCTGATCATAGTGGTGGTGATGACCTGGATGGAGATGACCTTCTGGAGGAGGGAGAGGAGATCATTAGAGATGACCTCATGGAGGTTGGAGGAGATGGGGAGGAGAGGGTGGTTGGTTAGGATGGTCAGCCGATAGATGTGCTGGCAGTAGTGGCATCGGGTCAGGGGTAGGTGGGGCAGTAGGTACCTATACAACAGGTACTTGTTGAGTAGGTACAGATTGGCAGGGTACGAAGGCAAAGAGGGCCTTGACAGCGTGGAGGACAACCGAGGATGGATAGGGGTGACCTACCCCCACCACAAGTGGTGCATTAGCAGGTGATAGGATAGTAGGCAGTAGGATAGCAGGCAGAGGCAAGCCCCTCAGGGATAGCTGGAGAGGTAGAGGTTGAGAGGCTTACACCTCGTTGATAGTCTTGAGATGAGGAGGAGGAGCTGGAGATGCTACGAGCACAGGTGGCTAGCCTACAGGAGGCCTTGGAGAGCCAGGACGCTGAGTTGGTTCAGTTACGAGGGGCCTCAGCCTTATTAGATGGGGTAGATGGATAGGTGACTGCATTGCAGGCATAGTTAGCCTAGGCTCAGGGTGATATAGTGGTGTTGACTATAGAGCGGGATGTGGCGATCGCCAGGGCACAACAGGTAGAGACTACATTGGGTAGTCTACAGGCTTCAGGTGGTGGACTTGCCCTAGTTTTGACAAGGATGTAGGCTCAGTTGTCCCAGGTGCAGACACAGTTGTATCAATTAAAGGGACAGTTGAGCTAGGTACAGGGGTAGCTGACTCAGGTTAGGGGGATTTGACAGAGGCTAGAGTATGGGTGGAGTACTATCGGGGCCTGTATTACGCAGCCATGCTAGCAGCATAGTGTGCTCAGAGCTACAACCAGGTCAGTAGATCGGGGGCCTCTAGGTCTCATAGATCGAGATCAGTGCAGTTGGTTCAGCAAACAATGCCTCCTCCCTCGTATGTGCCCTAGTAGGTTCCACAGGTTCAGGTATGTTAGGGTTAGCTGGTAGAAGATATCAATTAAATGCAAATAAAGATTAAACAGAGAAATGGAAATACACAGAAATAATAATAGTGAGAGACAAGTTTTAACATGGTTCACCCAAACTTGGGCTACATCCACCAAACAGAGAGTCCAATATTATTATCCAGTAAATCAAACCAATTACAATCAGCAATCCCTGCAACTCAATACCGCTGCAAAATGCTACAATACAATATTAAAACCCTAACCCTTAGCCGCTTTTTATCAAGCTTTTTGTCAGTTACAAAATAGGGTTTTCTTATGTCGGTCAATGAAAAAATTAACTCCCGGTGCATTATAAAATAATAAAAAACCATGTGAGGTTTCAGAGGCGTTGCCCCCAAGCCCCCATGGGGGTGCTGCCCCTCGACCCCGCAAGGGGCGCTGCCCCTTGACCTCGTCTTGGGGGCGTTGCCCCCAAACCCCCGCAAGGGGCGCTACCCTTGACCCCGTAGGAATTTGGGGGGAAACCGCGCTAATAAAAGTGGGGTAAATATAACCTCCGAGTCTGATTAGGCTCCATATAACAACAATCTCCCACTTGGAGACTGATCATAACACCACTGACCCTGTAGCTCCCACTGGAAATAAGCACCCTGGACTCTGTTGTTCTATTTTTGTTGTGTTCAGTCTAGAAGACCAACCGAAGCTGAAGAGGAGCTCAGCTTCTCCCTTGTCACTGCCTTTGTCAACATATCTGTTGGATTGTCATATGTATGTATCTTTACCAGCTGTAATTGTCCATCATCCAACACCGACCGAATGAAGTGATACCTCAACTGTATGTGTTTGGTCTTTGAATGCAAGGCAGAATTCTTTGCAAGATGTATGACACTCTGGCTGTCTGTAAACAAATAACTGGTAACCTGTTGTGTGCCCAATTCATTCATGAAAGATTGTAGCCATATCATCTCCTTACTTGCCTCTGTTGTAGCTACATATTCTGCCTCTGTGGTGGATAAAGCAACCACCTTTTGCAACCTGGAAATCTAACTCACTGCTGTTCCACCTACAGTAAAGACATAACCTGTAGTACTCCACCTGGTATCAATATCTCCTACCAAATCTGAGTCTACATAACTTGCTAAATTAGTAGTAGAGCCCCCAAAACATAAGTGTTTATTAGATGTACCTCTCAAATATCTGAGAATCCATTTTACTGCATTCCAATGCTCTAATCCGGGATGACTCATATACCGGCTAACGACTCCTAAAGCATGGGCAATATCCGGTCTTGTGCATACCATGGCATACATTAAACTACCTACAGCTGAAGCATATGGTACCTTGGACATTTTCTCTTCCTCCTCTTGTGTCTTAGGACACATGTCCTTAGTCAATTTCAAATGACTAGGCAAAGGTGTGCTGACAGCTTTTGCATTCTCCATGTGGAATCTCTGCAACACCTTTTCAACATAAGCAGCCTGAGATAGAGTCAATTTTCTGTTCAGCCTATCTCTGCAAATTTTTATACCAAGGATTTGTTTTGCTGCCCCCAAATCCTTCATATCAAATGATTGTGCCAACTGCTGTTTTAACTCTCTTATGTGATCCATGTTAGACCCAGCTACAAGCATGTCATCAACATATAAACATAAAATAATGTAGCTGTCATTATCTAACCTCTTAAAATAAACACAATGGTCAGAATTACACCTGTTGTAGCCTTGCTCAGCCATAAAACTGTCAAATTTCAAATACCATTGCCGAGGTGCTTGTTTCAGGCCATACAAACTCTTCTTCAATCTGCACACTAGTTTCTCCTTACCTTTGACCTCAAATCCTTGGGGCTGTTCCATATAGATCTCCTCCTCCAAATCACCATGGAGAAAGGCAGTTTTAACATCTAGTTGTTCCAAATGTAAATCTTCAACAGCCACAATACTTAAAACAGTACGAATAGAAGTCATCTTGACAACTGGAGAAAATATCTCATCAAAATCAATGCCCTTTTTCTATGCAAATCCTTTTACAACTAACCTAGCCTTAAATCTTTTCTTACCTCCATCTTCCTCTTTCAGCCTATAAACCCATTTATTTGGTAAAACCTTTTTACCTATAGGTAACGTACATAATTCCCAAGTCTGATTTTTCAGCAAGGAGTCCATTTCTCCTTTCCTTGCAAGCTCCCACTGAACCTGTGTATCCACCTGCATAGCTTCATCATACCCTTCGGGTTCACCAGCATCTGTTAACAAAATTGAATACAAAGAGGGAGAAAACCTTTCAGGAGGTCTGCTGATCCTTGTTGACCGTCTAACATTCACTGGAGTTTGTGGTATTTCTGGTTGCTGTTGCAGAGCATGAGGAACCACTAGAACATCACTATTTGGAGTATCGTCTAGCACCACATAATCCTTTTCTTTCTTCTCATGCTGCTGCAACTGATCTTTGTACAACACCTTCTCATTGAATATAACATCCTTGCTTCTCACAATTTTCTGATTTTCAAAATCCCAAAGCCTATAACCAAATTCATCAATGCCATATCCAATGAAGGTACATTTTTTTGATTTCGCATCTAGCTTGGTTCTATTTTCAGAATCTATATGAGCAAATGCTTCACAGCCGAAGGTTTTCAGAAAAGAATAACTCACCTTCTTGCCTGTCCATGCTTCCTCTGGAATACCACAGCCCAAAGGAACTGAAGGACCTCTGTTAATTAAATATACAGCAGTGTTGACAGCCTCTGCCCACATGTTTAAAGGCAGCCCAGCATGCAATCTCATGGTCCTTGCACGCTCCATTATTGTCCTATTCATGCGTTCAGCCACTCCATTTTCCTGTGGAGTCCCTGGAACCGTTTTCTGCCTATGAATTCCATTAAAGGAACAATAATCTTCAAATTCTTTGCTGCAATACTCACCGCCATTATCAGATCTGAGACATTTTAATCTTTTACCCGTCTCATTCTCAACCAAGCTTCTCCATTTCTTAAATGTTTCAAATACATCAGATTTCTGTCTAAGGAAATAAATCCAGACCTTCCTAGTTGCATCATCTATGAATGTAACATAATATCGAGAGCCACCGAGAGAAGATACCTGAGCTGGTCCCCATACATCTGTATGCACAAGCTCCAATTTTTTATTTTTCTTTTGCTTCCCATCCTTGAGAAAACTAACTCTCTTTTGTTTTCCATACACACAACTTTCACAGAAATCCATATTAATACATTTCAGAACTGCTAAAACTTTCTTAGAATGAAGTACCTTCATACCTTTTTCACTCATATGCCCAAGTCTGTTATGCCACAGTGTTGTCTCAAAACCTACAGTAACTTTTCCAGTCTCTTCCTCCAAACCTGCAGCAACTGTTCCTGAACCTGTTTGTTTTTTCTCTGTAACAGCTAAAGTAGAAGGAACAGTATGACCTATACAAAGATATAAGGTGCCTACTTTCACACCTTTTGCTACTACTAAGGCACCTTTTGAAACCTTCCAATTTTTATCAGTAAATGTAACAGTGCAACCTTGTTCAGTTAGCTGCCCTGCTAAAATTAAATTCCTACTGAGCCTTGGAACATGCCTTACCTCTTGTAGTAGCCAATGATTCCCATTCTGCAACTTAATCTTGATTCTTCCCTTTCCAACAATCTGACAGGGTTCGTTATCTCCTAAATAAACCAGCCCAAAATCCCCTTGGACATAATCAAGAAAATAACTTCTATGGGGCATAGCATGAAATGAGGCCCTTGAATCTAAAACCCATGAATCATCAGCATTATCTAGGGAAAGAATCAAAGCGTCATCTTCAGATTTATTACTTACCACATTTGCTTCCTTATTGCCTTCTTGTTTGTCTCCTTCTTTGTTCTTCCGAGACCAGCAATCTTTCTTCAGATGACCTGGTTTTCCACAGTACCAGCAATCATTCTGTCCTCTGGTTTGGGATCTTTTGTCCTTTGATTTTCCTCGTGACTTCCCATGACCTCCATAACCTTTTCCTCTCTCCTTTGATCTGCCCCTGCTTTCTGCATTCAAAACACTGCCTGATTTGGATCCACCTGAGCTTTTCTTACGAATTTTCTCACTCAGAATAACACCAACAACATCATCAAATTTTAGGGTATTTGAACTAGAAACAGAGTTGCTAACTGCCATTACCAAACTATCCCAGCTTTCAGGCAATGAACATAATATCAAGAGAGCTCTAACTTCTTCATCAAATTTTACATTTACAGAAGTCAATTGACTGACAATCGTATTAAATTCATTTAAATGACCTGTCATAGATCCACCTTCAACCATTTTCAAATTAAACAACTGCTTCATGAGAAATACCTTATTTGAGGCTGAGGGTTTTTCATACAATTTTGCCAAAGCTTTCATCAGACCATCTGTTGTCTTCGCTTCTGTTATATTGAATGCCACCGACGGTGCCAGGCACAACCGAATGGTTCCCAGTGCCTTTCTGTCAAGAAGATTCCAATCCTCATCAGACATTGTTGCTGGTTTCTTGGCTACTCCTTCCAATGGCCTCCATAAATCCTTTTGATAGAGGTAATCCTCCATCTGCATCTTCCATAACTGATAGTTCTGCCCATTGAATTTATCAACCTTCGTTTTACCCTCGTCCACCATTGCTCCCACTCAACCGTGAGACTTTCCTGCAGACGATAATCGAACACAACCCGCTTTGATACCACTTGTTAGGTTAGCCGGCAGAAGATATCAATTAAATGCAAATAAAGATTAAATAGAGAAATGGAAATACACATAAATAATAATAGCAAGAGACAAGTTTTAACGTGGTTCACCCAAACTCGGGCTACATCCACCAAACAGAGAGTCCAATATTATTATCCAGTAAATCAAACCGATTACAATCAGCAATCCCTGCAACTCAATACTGCTGCAAAATGCTACAATACAATATCAAAACCCTAACCCTTAACCGCTTTTTATCAAGCTTTTTGTCGGTTACAAAAAAGGGTTTTCTTATGTCGGTCAATGAAAAAATTAACTCCCGGTGCATTATAAAATAATAAAAAACCATGTGAGGTTTTAGGGGTGTTGCCCCCGAGCCCCCACGGGGGCACTACCCCTCGACCCCACAAGGGGCACTGCCCCTTGACCCCGTCTTGGGGGCACTACCCCCAAACCCCCTCAAGGGGCCCTGCCCCTTGACCCCGTAGGAATTTGGGGGGAAACCGCGCTGATAAAAGTGGGGTAAATATAACCTCCGAGTCTGATTAGGCTCCATATAACAACAAGGTATAGCCACAGCCACATCCATAGACAGGAGCACAGCCATGACCAAGATTAGAGTCTCCCACTCCTTCAAAGAGAGGATCCTCCATGTGATAGCTTTATCATGTTAGCCCTAAGAGGCATTGTATCAGGACTTGGTATTTTTTGATGATATGAGCAGTGTACATTTTTTACAGTGATTATATATATGATATGATGCTTTTTGATGGTTTATGATGCCCTATTATGATGATGCCTATGTGATGAATGCAGTATTCTTTATGGATTTATATGCTATGTATGTGTTATGTTTATGCAATTATGTTTTTGATTTTATGGATGTATTTGTGATGGATTTATTGTGATATATGCATGGTGTTTGTGATTTTATGGACTATATGATGTATAATGAAAATGAATGTTCAGACTAATAAACATTTATTATGGATGCAACAATGTGATTTAATGTATGTTTATCGAAATAAACACATGTTATGTATGGAAATATGTATATGCCTACTAGATGATTTGTTAAATGCAGTTTCAATGATTATGATTGTGATGATGTAATGTAACTAAATGTCACTAGCGTTGATATAATGATATGTGAAATGTAATGTGATGATTTATTAAATGAACCTAGTGATTGTGCAAATTAAAATATTTCTAAGGTGAACCTAAATGACATGCAAGTTAAATGATTTAAATGAACCTAAATGATATGAGATGCCATTTAAATTGATTCTAAAATGAACCTAAATGATATGCAATTTTAAATGTTTAAAATATACCTAAATGATATGCAATTTTAAATATTTAAAATGTACCTAAATGATATGCAATTTTAAATGATTCTAAAATGGACCTAATGATATGCTATACAAAAGGATTTAAAATGGACCTAAATGATATGATATGTAAAAGGATTTAAAATGAACCTAATGTTTATGCAAGTGAAATGATTCTAAAATGAACCTAAAGACTATGCAAAAGGATTTAAAATGAACCTAATGTTTATGCAAGTAAAATGATTCTAAAATTAACCTAATGACTATGCAAAAGGATTTAAAATGAACCTAGGTGATATGCGAGATGCAAGTGAGGTGATAGGTGGGATGCAAACTAGGTGATAGGTGAGATGATCAAGTCCTGATACACATGATGTTCTTTGTTTAACCCTGAGTGATGAGGCTATGGGAAATGGGACTAGGTGGGGAGAGGATAGGGGTGTATGGATGGGGTATGGATGGGATTGGGAGCATCTAGAAGATGGGGGTGGGAAGATGAGAGGATTGTTAGGTCATAAGACACCATGTCATTGAGGGGGGGGGTTGGTTTGGTGCAGGATGTGTGAAGTGGGAGAGTTGGATATGTAAGGAGATTGGATAGGTTGGGGTGGGGGGAGAATGATTACTAAATCTAGGCCAATGTGGGATAATTATTTAGGATGATGATGTTGAGCTAGTAACAATAGTTGCATAAGATTAATTGAGAGCATTTCTTAGTTTACTATAGCAATGTAGGATACAGTTCACAAAGGTATGAAATGACCTAGGTGATGATATATATCCCACGATTGCATGGACTAGAATTACAAATAATAGGTTGATTTCATGCGTGCCCAAGGTAGTATAACCTTCCCTACCCTGGGAAGGCGACTCATAGCGACGAGTGTCCATAGTGCATATAAGGTATATAATGCCTGTATATACAAATGAGACACATCGTACTAGAACTGACCCAGGCTTCAAGATATGAATACTATTCTTGGAGTAATGGAACCAACCCACAAGCATAGCATATAGAAACAATGCCCTTGTCTACTCTAGGTGTTGTCCTCTACTTACCATGATATAATAAGATCAAGGCAGGTTTGGAGATGACCGAGAGTGAGACAAAAAAGATAGAAAATCAATAATCAAAAAGACCAATCCAAAAAGATACAAACAACTTTTGTGTGCTCTTGTGAAGAGACATGATGATAGAATGATAGATATATGTCCATTGTAGGAAAGATATATCCTAGGCCACAGATCAGTTGGTTTTGATTGGAAAATTTTTTGAAGATGGGCAAAAGAACAGTTTGGCTAGATGTAGGATTTATAATTGGTATGTTGATTGATGATTTTTGCGTTAGGTGTGACGGTTCGAATGCATACTTAGTGTGTGTATCATATAATGGGTCTAGTAAGGTCAGTGATTGGGGACCATCCAAATGGGTTGGATGGGTGCATCTTAGGTACCTAAGTACTAGAAACATCCTTCATATTCTAGACTGCCTACATACCCTATGTCCACAGGATCAAGGTACTTTCAAGATGCGAGTGAAATGAATATGTAGTTTTGGTATGACTTGATGATGTGGGAATGGTTTGGTATGGGTGTGATGAGTGTGATGTGATTGATGGATTTTGAGTGATCGATGTGTGAGGGTGATGATGAATTTGCTTTTGTATTTTTGATGATTTTGTATTGTTTTTTGGATTTTTTAATTTTGTGATGTTTTTGGATTTTTTATTTTTTGAGTTGTACAAGGGGAAGCTTACAAGGATCCTCGTTCCATGGATTGGGCTTTGGGTGAGATAGTGCGGAATGGGCGATAAGTCTTGATGTTTCAGAATTCCAAGCCCTGGGATGTGTATGATATGGAGTGTTGCAATGGAAAGAGAATTTATTAGATGGTAGAACCGGCCACTACACATGGTACCTAAAACAGGTTTTCACCATGGTACTTATCCAAGGCATCACCGAAGTGATTTTCACCATTTGGAAGTTTTTTATTGCACTCAAATTTTTCTTGATTTTTTTTATGTTTTTTGGTTTTTTTATTTTTCTCTTTTTTTGATTTTTTGATTGGGATACTTTATGGGTTATGCATAAAATTTCTTCAAATGTAGAATGTTCATCGGCTCATCCAGAGGCTGCCCCTCAGGTGTTGCAAGCTGGTAGGCTCCTGATCCATAGTCGGCTGTGACGACATAAGATCCTAGCCAATGGGGTTCAGACTTTCCTTGCTTAGGACGCTCTTGCAGGTCGTTCAGATTTTCCATAAGGACAAGGTCACCTACTTCAAATTTTCAAGTTCAGATCCTTTTGGTGTAGCTTCTTCAGAGGCAATTTTGATATGCCTGCATGTGGTTCAATGCATTCAGGTATTTCTCATCCAATAGTTCTAGTTGATGCAACCTTGCGACTCTGTATTCCTCATCAAAGATTATGTTTTGCAGGAATACTCGTAGAGATGGGAACTCGACCTCAATAGGTAAAATGGCTTCAGATCTGAATACTAGAGAAAATGGGGTGGCTCCTGTGGGAGTGTGGATGCTTGTGTGGTAGGCCCATAGGGTAGGGTTGAGTTCGAGGTGCCAGTCATGGCTAGCTTCATTGACTGTTTTCTTGAGAATGCATAGGATGATTTTATTCAAAGCCTCTACTTGACCATTCTCTTGTGGGTAATATGGTGTGGAGAAGTGGTGTTTGATGTCAAACTTTTCGCACAAAGTGCAGACTTCTTGGTTCTTGAATGGTTTTCCATTGTTAGTGACAATGGAATGAGGGATACCATAGCGAAAGATGATGTAATGGAGGATAAACTTGGAGATTTGGGTTCCTGTGGTGAGGGTAAGTGGAATTGCTTCCACCCACTTTGTGAAGTACTCGGTAGCAGTGATTATGAACTTATGGCCATTAGAGGATGGGGGATGTATTTTCCATACGAGGTTGAGTCCCCACTATGAGAAAGGCCATGGCATTGTGATTAGTTACAACTCTTGTGCTTGTGCCTGAATGAGATCACCATGTTGTTGACATGGTAGGCATTTCTTGATAAACCTATAGGAATCTCATTCCATTATTGGACAATAATATCTAGTCCTGAGGATCTTTTTAGATAGAGTTGATCCACTTGAATGCACCCCACAGATGCCTACATGTACCTCTTCCAAGGATGCCTTAGCTTCCCTAGAGTCTAAACATCATAGAAGCGTGCCATCAAGACTCCTTTGGCACAGGGTGTCACCTACAAGTATGAAATGGGAGGCTTGACGGATGAATGATTTTCACTGTGAGGTGGATAGGTTAGGTGGGATGATATTATCATGAAGGTATAGGTAGGTTTCTTGATACCACAGGGATAGGGGACCAATGACTTCGCACACTAGTTCTGATTGAGGAATGTCATATGCTGGGATGGGGAGTTCTTCTATCAAGAATTCACATTTCTTGTTGTCCTTCTTCATGTCGACCAGAGATCTGATGGTGGCCATGGCGTCTATAGCTTTGTTATTGAGCCTTGGGATTTGCTCAAAGTGGATGTCATTGAATTAGTCTTTGAAATCATCGACCATCTTTTTGTAGGGAAGGAGCTTATCATCTTTGGTTTTGTACTCATTATTTACCTGCCAGATGACTAGTTAAGAATCTCCATACACCGTCAGGTTCTCAATTTTTCATTTTATTGCCATTCGGAGCCTTGTGATGAAGGCCTCATATTCTGTCACATTGTTGGTGCATGGGAATGTGATCTTGAAAGACTTAGGGATGGTGTCGCCCTGAGGGGTAACAAATAGTACACCTTCCCTTGAGCCTCTGTGTGTGTACGATCCATCAAAATACATCTTCCATGTGTCTGTGGTTGGTGTGATTGTCAAGATAGCTTCATCAGGGACTTCCACTAGTATAGGATGCTCTATAGGAATCGGTGCTTCAGCTAGTTGATCAACTATAACATGTCCTTTGATGGATTTTCCCTTAGTGTATTCAATGTCAAATTCAGTGAGAATCATGACCCATTTTGCCATTCTCCCAATAAGAGCAACTCTATTTAGCAGATATTTCAATGGATCAATCTTGGCAATGAGCTTGGTTTTATGATTGAGCATGTAGTGCCTTAACTTTTGTGAAGTAAAGACGAGGGATAGACATGCTCGTTCAATTTGTGTGTAGTTGAGCTCATATGAGATCAATGTGTGGCTGATGTAGTAGATGGCTCTTTCCTTTCCATGCTCATCATGTTGTGCTAGTAAGGCTCTAATGGCTGTCTCTATTGCAGCTATGTATAACAAGAGGGGTTCTCCTTGCCTTGGTGGAGTTAGAACAAGAGGATTAGCTAGGTATTATTTTAGTTGATCAAAGGCATCCTGAGACTGAGTGTTCTAGGCAAAAGCTATATCTTTTCAGAGTAGATGCTGGAATGGTTGGCATTTATCAGTAAGTTGGGCAATGAACTGACGGATATACCGGAGTTTTCCTTGTAGACTTCTCAGTTGTTTCAATGTTTTTGGTTAATGCATTTCGGTAATGGCCTTGACCTTTGCAGGATCTACCTTGATTCCTCTTCTAGAGACTATGTATCCCAGAAGTTTGCCTAAGGTGACACCGAAGATGCACTTCTTTGGATTTAGGTGAACATTATATTGCTCTAACCAGTCAAAGATCTTAGCTAATACATCCAGGTGTTCTTCTCTTGTCTTCGATTTCCCTAGCAAATCGTCCACATAGTCTTCCATGATGTGGTGGAAGAGGTCATGGAAGATGACAGTCATAGCTCTTTGATATGTAGCTCCGGCATTCTTCAAGCCAAATGGCATTATGACCCAACATTATGTTCCTCATGGGCATATGAAGGTTGTCTTATGCTAATCCTCTTTGATAATTTTGATTTGGTTATATCCTGAGAAACCATCCATGAGGGATAACATTTCATGTCCTGGCATGAGGTCCACTATCATGTCAATGTTTGGTAGTGGGAAGTCATCCTTTGGGCAAGCCTTGTTGAGGTCTCTGAAGTCAGTGCAGCAGCAGATTTGACCATCTGGTTTGGCTACTGGTACTAGGTTAGAAACCCATTTAGGATAATCAATTGGGTGAATGAACCCAACATCTAGTAACTTCTTTAGTTCTGCCTTGACTAGGAGAGACACCTGAGGATTCATTTTTCTAAGTTTTTGCTTTACTTATTTCACATCAGGGCATACTACAAGGTGATGAACAACCAAAGCAGGATCAAACCCTGGCATGTCTGCATAGGTCCATGCAAAATTGTGATTTTGGCATGTGAAAAATGCTACCTAGGAAGTTTTCTTGTTCCTGTATGCTGAGAGATTATGCCCTGAAAGTAATTTTCGGTTCTTCTTTTGTCCCAAGGTTCATCTCTTAAACTGGCTTGACTAGAACAGGTACCCTGTCAGGATTAACTTTGTTTATCTCAGGAAGGCCCATGCTTCCATCTCCTAGCGCCTCATGGAGGTTTTCACTAGGAGATACGTCTTTTGTTTTTACTTTTTGGGGATCTGATATTGCCGCAGAATGGTTTTCACCATCAAATCCTTGTTTGATTTTCATATTTTTATGAGTAGAAGTAGGGGTTGTCTCCCTAAAATATGCATGTGTATCAAGTTCCATGATGTAGCCTGCTCTGTGATCTCCCAAGGGGAAGTGATCTCTTACCCCCATCATTTTAGTGATTGCCTCATCATTAGGTGCAATGTCCAAGACAAGAGGTCCCTGTTGGTCCCAATCTATAAGTTCTAGGTATACCAGTGGTAAGTCATTGGAGGACGAGGCTAGGCTGGTGACTGAGTAGATGGTGCAAATGGATGAGTCAAAGAAATCAGTGAAGTCACTAAAGGAGTCTTGAAGGCCCGTTTCGTTAACATTGTCAACTTCTAAGGAGACCGTAGCGACCTCAGCTATGATACATTCACCGGTAGTGAGGATGCGTTGTGGTTGACCATACCCTAACCCTTGAGTATAGGGGTTTCTTGTTGCTTACAGCGGTCCTACGATCCCCTTTTCATGAAGGCCAAAACTACCTTGTCCTATATAACCCATGCTTTTGACAATTGCAGAGCCTTTGCCATAGATTTCTATTGGGATGGTGGGGGATTCTTGTTTAGGCTCTTCATCCTTATATAGCCATGTTGAAATATCTTCAAGGACATCCTGATCGAGGAGATGTTTCTTTTCGAAGATGGGTGATGGTTTGCACTTGATGATGACTATGTTTGCTGGTTCTGTCTTCGAGATGCCAAAGGTTTTAGGATTGGGTAATGTGCCTACACAGAATGTACCATGTAGGTCATACTCCACACATCCCCTGTCACTGTACTTGATCTTGACCTCAGGTGGTGGCGATATTTGCGGGATCGATATATGAGGTGGATGATGTTGGATTGGCTTTAGTGGCAGTTTTGTTGTATGGGTAGAAGGTATGGTTATGACCTTCTGTTGTGTGGTTACACAACACGCGCCATTTTGACTTGACAAAACAGGGACCCAACTTTTTGCTTGGCTTGTTCTTGTGTTTTTTTGCTTTTCGGTGGTTTGGTAAAAGTAAGTCATGCAAGTAACCCTGCAGGAGGTAGATATAGGTCATTATGATGTGGTCAGTTTATCAAAGTTAGTATTTCATATCATTAACCTCTTTTTTAGAAAGAGCATAAAATTCCATGCAGGTTGGTCTTTTGGATCACCCTGATATTTCTTAAGGGGAGAAAGTTATAACAAGTCAAAGTCCCAGTCAAACCTGATATTCTTGGGGGGGGTCATATTTCTAAACATCAGTCATCTTATGTAAGATCACCCCAATACGATTTTATCACCTGATAATCATTTGGTCTGCAAACTCAGGACGTTAATTTTACATGATAGTGGTATCTACCCGTCAAACAACTTCATATATTTTGTGGGGGTCATATTTCGAATGTCACCCAATCTTTTGAATGTCACCTGATCTTTCAAATATCACCCGACCGTAGAATATCACCCTAGTACCAATATGCCAATGACGTCATCCAACCCAGATGAACAAAGAAAATCACCCTAATGGTGACATCATCATCATTTTTACCTCGCATAGGTATAGTTCCAATGATCACCCCATCCAATAATATGACGATGATGTCATAGCAATACAACAATAAACTAAGTCCTCGACCTAATGATGTCATCCTGATCTTTTGAAAGAGGGTCACTTTAGTTTTGAGGGGTCACATTTTAAATATCACCCAATATTCTCAACATGACCTGATATTCTCAGCATCACCCGATTCCTTGGCATCAGTTTCACTGCGCAAAGGTAGAAGGTAGTGTTACATAGGGGGGTCATATTTCCAATATCACCCTACTTAGAAAATCCACTATCTGTATATTTGTATGCATATGTCGAATTTATACCTGAGGGTCATCTACCTATCAAAGTACTCGCGCATTCAATGGGGGTCACATTCGTGAATATGATTGATCTTTCCTAACATGATGGTGACATCATTCTAACTTGATATATAAAAAGCTTGACATGACCGTGACGTCATCTTGTTCAGAGGGTAATATTCCTCAATATCAGGGTCATATTTCTTAACATCCCGATTTCCTTCAATATGACCATGACATCGGCCTATCCATGATTATCACATCATCATCATAACCTGATCTATGAAGAGAGTGATATTAGTTAATATCCCTCATATTAGCTAATGTGCATACCCAGACCCGATAGTTTTATTCAATGGAATTCAGTGAAGAAAAGTGCATGTATTGCATATGCATGATCTTATGCATGCGATATACATAAAGAGATACAAAACTAAAAACGCTTACATATCATATGAAGGGTCACATTACCCTTGGAATACAAAAAGAGTTACTGCAAGGTGAAAATAGTTTCAAAAAATTCAGAGAAACTCAGAAATTAGGATTTTTTTTATCTTCCCCTTGGTAGGGTCGTAACTCCTAGCTATTTTGTCAGAATTTAAACTTTTTGGACTCATTGGAAAGATAAACAAATTATCTAGTTTGAGTTTCTTAGTTATTAAGGCTTAATGCCTAGTAACCGACAAAGTCTCGAGCCCTAATTCCGCTCCTAAGGCCTTCGAAAATACAATTTACTAAGATGTAGAAAACACCAAAAATTACATTTTCGATAGTTTTATCAAAAAATCACTCAAATGACCCTGGACCTGATCAGATATTGAAGCCATTTTAGGGCCTAATAGCACGTTTTCTAGTCAACGATAGTCACCCAGACCCTCTTGACCACCTATGGACATTTAATTACACAAATTTTCACAGATGCTTAATATTCATAACCCGATATATGCAGGCTTGCACATTCAGGGCCTGATATAATGTAAATTTTATCTTCCTGCTAGTTTATTAAATGATGATGATGCTTAATTCTTGTCTATCTATTGCAGGATGTTGGAGTTGTGTGAAGTAGCTGAAAGTTGCGGAGTTGCTGACACGGGGGCAACCTGAACCAGAGCTGAGGAGGATATTGTCAAATGTGTTGATTTCCAGCTGGAAGGTGGACTGAGTTGAAGATACTGGAATATTCTATGCTAGCTGTACAATTGCCAACTGGTAGGCATGTGCTGTTCATCTAGACTGTTGAATGTTATGAGAGGATCTTGACCGTAGGTCATCTGTAACCATTACCCCACCTTATTCTATAAAAGGTGCAGGGATGTCATAATTTGACTATTCAGAAGCTTAATTGAAATTTGATTGTTGAAACATCAAGACTTATTTCTAAGTTGTTGTAAGCATACATGTCATTGCATACTTAATGAAAGAGAAGACCATTTGATTACAAATCATCATAAATCCTGAGTAATCAGTGTTTGAATTCTTGATACATGCTTTGATTTGTTGCATCCCTTGGAGTGCTTATCAGTCTATATGTGTTGTCTTCATTCCTTTTCCTTTGAAGCTAGCATCATCTGTATCTAGTTATGGAACATCCTGGTAAAAATATGGTTTAATTTCTTCTCCTCATGATTGTATCTGGTATGTATGTGGTTCAATAGCTAAGATTCACCAAATTTGAAGTATTCTTTTAATTTTCTTTGAATTTTAGAATAATTTACCATCATAATTGCAAATAACAGATAATCAGAAGCAAGTAATATGAAATATGCTGACATCTCATAGATAACTGAATATTATTGGCATATTTGAGCTAAATGCATGTAGTGTTAAAAATATCATGCAAAGAATCATAAGTAATGGTAGAAATCATGCAAATATCAACCTGTAGGCACATTATTTGAGTAAATCCATAGTGTAGAGGTAGAATTGTTTGAGATTTGTGCAGAGCAGATATAAAGAACATGATATTTGGAGAAATATTGAAGAACTTTGTAGGAACAATTGAAGTACATAAGGCCCTTGAATGATTAACAGCAACACACATCAACCACTGAGTAACTTCAGTAGATTATGAACTAATCAACGGAGATTTGGGATCATGAATTCTTTGAATTCATCGTGTCTTTCAAGATGAATAAAGGTTGTTGTGTAACTTTTATTCTATGTTTGTTTATGACTAACATCATCAACATAAATTGGCACTAGAAGGAGGGCTAAACAAGGAATTTGGGGATTTCTAGAAATATTGCATAAATATTTTATCATTTGAGTTGAATGTCTACAAATATCTCTTGTCTTTGAGGTTTTGGTTGCATCTTTACAAAGATCTAGCTCAAACCTTCAAAGATTCATTTAATTTTCTGAACTTTCAAGTTTTATTCTGAGATATGATAGATCTTGTTAAAATTTCAAAAGCCTAAAATTTTTTTTAAAGCAGAGTCTCATTTTGATGGATGCATATAAGGACAATTTTCAAGTCAACATCCCTTTATTTGAAGAAACTTTAAACATGCAACTTTATCCTCAAAGTTTATCTAACTTTGGTTTATCCAGTGGTTGCAGGATACATAAGTCTGTGAGGCACAGTGAAATTAACTGTTTAACTTTTCTCACAAGGTTAGATTTATATTTGAAGGGACTAATTCCCTCCTCAAATGTGTACAAGACTTAAATCAGGCAAGAAAGTGAAAGAGTTTTGGAACAACAAGACAATACATCTTCAGAGGCTAGGAGACATATAGGAAAAGTACTAGTTGAATCAATTCTGGAAGATGAGGATAATGAGGAACCTTTTGATGACTCAATATATGGTGAGATTGATGATTCTTTGCTTCTCAGTCCAAGTAATAATTTGGATGAGGCAGAGTGCAGGTATGAGCCTTTTGAAAATCATAAAGAAGAAACTACTTCTTGTTTTTAGCCATTAGGTAATCAACAAGAAAGATTTGGTGAGAGAAAATAAATATGAAATTGATCTTGATACATTGGACAAATATATTGAATTGTTAACCACTTGTCAGGATAATGTTTCTAGATCTAAACTTAATAGTTTTGATAGAAATGAGTTAACAAAGAAGTGCAAACAGGTGGTAGAACAATTTAAATCCCTTACTGATGACAAAGTTTCTATTATAGCAACTAATGGAGTCATAGAAAAGAGAGGAAAGACTGATTTCATAGCTAACTTCTTTAAATTGAATGATCAAGTGCAAGATTGTTGCAGAACAATGGAACCAGATGCCTTACTGGATGGTAAATATGAGTTATTTGATGAACAATTCATGAGACTTGAAAATGCAGAAAGCTTTGGAGTTGTTGTGCATGATCAGATGCCAGTCCAATGTCCTTTTGAAAATGAAACAAGGGAGTATTCCTATCAATTGGAAGTTGTTTTACCTTTACAGTCAAATGATTTAGAAATGATAATTTTTTGTATATCAGGTTATGATGATAAGGATACTCATTTAGATGCTGATGTGTAGGAGATTAAAGAAAACGTTGAGGTGTTTCCTGAAGTCCAGAATCAAATAAGCTTGCAAAATGAACAGATAAAATTAGATAATGATGAGGGAGATCGCTTCAAGGATTTTGAGTTGTACTTGTATAGAAATATATAGTGTAGCTAAATATTAGGGTTACCCACTAATGATATCTTGATTGAAATTTGGTGTAAATTACATGATGAAGCACATTCAGAAAGAAATTGTGAGGCCTGCTTACACATGATGAAATTAAAATTTAATGAAAACAAGGAGATACTTCTTGAAGTCCAGAATCAAGTATACATGCCAAATGAAAGAACAAAGCTGGATAAAGGTGAAGAAACAATTCATCAAGAGTCATACATTCTTTAAGATAAAGGGAGATTTGAAGTTGAGCTAAGCAATGAAAATGCAAAGTTGCATGGAGGACCAGCTGTTAATGAACCAGCATGTCCTACAAAGCTAGAGATACATTAGGTTGTATTTCTCCTTTCCATAGTGAATTATGTTAATTATTATTTCGATTATGGAAATTCAAGAGATAAAACATGCATATGGATTAATCATGAACATGATGAACTTCCTCAGTTATTGATTATCAGAGCTCATTCTGTTAAACACAATGAATTTAGAATATAAGAATATTTTTCAGAATACAAAGATGAATTTGCTAGGATCAGAACTATGACTAGTGCCCTGATGCTCCTACACAATCTAAGGAAGTATGCAAATACATGGGTCTTTGGGTCTTTTCTTGGGTTTTATTTGCCTTGTAGGGTTTTGTGTAGAGTTTGGTAGATTAGTTGTTTGTACAGTTTTGCTTAGTTTTGTTTGTTTTCTTGTTGAGTTATGTTTTGGTTAGTCAAGATGATGCAGCTCATCACCTTAGAAAATAACTAAATTATTAAGATTCAAGTGATGAGAACAAATTCATATATAGGGTATGACTCATTTTGAGAAGTACTAGTGATCAGGTCTGTGATATCTTTTCATCAGGGTGCCTTTTCTTGACCAAAGTGATTCTTTCACATTGACTTACCTAAGACTCTTGGGTTTATTGAATACACAAGTATAGGTGTTAAGTGAAAAATCTAAAGGGACTCCCTTGCTACCAATTCAATCTCCAACCCAAATCAGCAAGTGACCATACCTTGCACACTAAGCTTACATGATGACATCAGATATATAGAGTATAAAATATTGAAAATGAAAAAATAAATAAAACTAGGCCATCTAAGTAACTCTACCAAGGCTATAGATGCTTGCTGGCAGTGGGGCTCTACCTAGGGGGATTGCATAGATAACCTTGTCGGGGCTATGGATGCCTACTGGCAGCAAGGCTCTATCTAGGTTGGCTATGAGGGATGCTCCCAAACTATGTAGCTTAACATGAGTTACTCATGTTTTCAACTTGCTTTCAAGATGAGGATAATTAATCATATGCACACACCTGATCCTTTGTTAGCATTGTTGCTATGAGGAGAAGTTTATCATTCAGAAAGATTATAAGTGCTTATACTAAAAAATAGTTAAAATACTATATTAGAATGTGATCGCATCACTTGAATCATTGGAATTTAGTTGTTTCTTTGGTGGCAAGTTGTTGTGTGGTTACACAACATGCCCCATTTTGACTTGACAAAACAGGGACTCAACTTTTTGCTTGGCTTGTTCATGTGTTTTTCCACTTTTCGGTGGTCTGGTAAAAGTAAGTCATGTAGGTAACCTTGTAGGAGGTGGATATAGGTCATCATGGTGAGGCTAGTTTGTCAAAGTTAGTATTTCATATCATTAACCTCATTGTTAGAAAGAGCATAAAATTCCATGCAGGTTAGTCTTTTGGATCACCCTGATATTCCTTAAGGGGAGAAAGTTAAAACAAGTCAAAGTCCCGGTCAAACCTGATATTCCTGGGGGGGTCATATTTCTAAACATCAGTCATCTTATGTAACATCACTCCAATACCAATTTCTCACCTGATAATCATTTGGTCTACAAACTCAGGACGTCAATTTTACATGATAGTGGTATCTACCCATCAAACAACTTCATATATTTTGTGGGGGTCATATTTCGAATGTCACCTGATCTTTTGAATGTCACCCGATCTTTCAAATATCACCTGGCCATAAAATATCACCCTAGTGCCAATATGCCAATAATGTCATCCAACCTAGATGAACAAAGAAAATCACACTGACGGTGACGTCATCATCCTTTTTACCTCGTGTAGGTATAGTTCCAACAATCACCCCATCCATTAATATGACAATGACGTCATAGAAATACAACGATTAACCAAGTCCTTGACCTAATGACGTCATCCTGATCTTTCAAAAGAGGGTCACTTTAGTTTTGAGGGGTCACATTTTAAATATCACCCGATATTCTCAACATGACCCGATATTCTCAGCATCACCCAATTCCTTGGCATTAGTTTCACCACGCAAAGGTATAAGGTCGTGTTACATAGGGGGTTCATATTTGCAATGTCACCCTACTTACAAAATCCACTATCTGCATATTTGTATGCGCACGTCAAATTTATACCCGAGGGTCATCTACTCGTCAAAGTACTCGCACATTCAATGGGGGTCACGTTTGTCAATATGACCGATCTTTTGTAACATGACTGTGACATCATTCTGATCCGATATATAAAAAGCTCGACATGATCATGACGTTATCTTATTCGGAGGGTGATATTCCTCAATATCAGGGTCATATTTCTTAACATCCTGATTTCCTTTAGTATGACCATGACATCAGCCTTTCACATATTAACAAAGCCCGTCTATGATGATGACATCATCATCATATCCTGATCTATGAAGAGAGTCATATTAGTTAATATCCCTCATATTAACTAATGTACATACCCGGACCCGATAGTTTTATTGAATGGAATTTAGTGAACAAAAGCACATGTATTGCATATGCATGATATTATGCATGTGATATACACAGAGAGATACAAAACTGAAAAATGCTTTACATATCATATGAAGGGTCACATTACCCTTGGAATACAAAGAGTTACTGCAAGGTGAAACTATTTGCAAAAAATTTAGAGAAACTCAAAACTTAGGAATTTTTTGATCTTCCTCTTGGCAGGGTCATAACTCCTAGCTATTTTGTTAGAATTTAAACTTTTTTGACTCATTGGAAAGATAAACTAATTATCTAGTTTGATTTTCTTAGTTATTAAGGATTAATGGCTAGTAACCGACAAAGTCTCGAGCCCTAATTCCACTCCTAAGGCCTTCAAAAATACAATTTACTAAGATGTAGAAAACACCAAAAACTACATTTTTGATAGTTTTATCAAAAAATCACTCAAATGACCCTAGACCTGATTAGATATTGAAGCCATTTTAGGGCATGATAGCATGTTTTCTAGTCAACGATAGTCACTTGGACCCTCTTGACCACCTATGGACATTTAATTACCCAAATTTTCACAGATGCTTAATATTCATAACCTAATATATGTAGGTTTGCACATTCAGGGCCTGATTTAATGTAAATTTTATCTTCCTACTAGTTTATTAAATGATGATGATGCTTAATTCTTGTTTGTCTATTGTAGGATGTTGGAGCTGTGTGAAGTAGCTGAAAGTTACAGAGTTGCTGACACATGGGCAACTTGAACCAGAGCTGAGGAGGATATTGTCAAATGTGCTGATTGCTAGCTGGAAGGTGGACTGAGTTGAAGATGTTGGAATATTCTATGCCAGCTGTACAATTGCCAATTGGTAGGCACGTGCTGTTCATCTGGACCGTTGAATGTTATGAGAGGATCTTGATCGTAGGTTATTTGTAACCGTTCCCTCACCTTATTCTATAAAAGGTGCAAGGATGTCATAATTTGACTATTTAGAAGCTTAATTGAAATTTGATTGTTGAAACATCAGGACTTATTTCAAAGTTGTTGTAAGCATACATGTCATTGCATACTTAATGAAAGAGAAGACCATTTGATTACAAATCATCTTAAATCCTGAGTAATCAGTGTTTGAATTGTTGATACATGCTTTGATTTGTTACATCCCCTGGAGTGCTTATCAATCTATATGTATTGTCTTCATTCGTTTTCCTTTGAAGTTAGCATCATCTGTATCTAGCTGTGGAACATCTTGGTGAAAATATGGTTTGATTTCTTCTCCTCATGACTGTATCTGGTATGTATGTGGTTTGATAGCTAAGATTCACCAAATTTGAAGTATTCTTTTAATTTTCTTTAAATTTCAGAATAATTCACCATCATAATTGCAAATAACAGATAATTAGAAGCAAGTAATATGAAATATGCTGACATCTCACAGATAACTAAATATTATTAGCATATTTGAGCTAAATGCATGTAGTGTTAAAAATATCATGCAAATATCAACCTGTAGGCACATTATTTGAGTAAATCCATAGTGTAGAGGTAGAATTGTTAGAGATTTGTGCAGAGCAGATATAAAGAACAAGATATTTGGAGAAATATTGAAGAACTTTGTAGTAACAATTGAAGTACGTAAGGCCCCTGAATGATTAACAACAACACACATCAACCACTGAGTAACTTTAGTAGATTATGAACTAATCAACAAAGACTTAGGATCATGAATTATTTGAATTCATTGTGTCTTTCAAGATGAATAAAGGTTGTTGTGTAACTTTTATTCTATGTTTGTTTATGACTAACATCATCATCAACACCTTCCAAAAAACTACAGTATGGGAAGGGGCGGGGTTCGGCATAGATAGTGACTTTTGTGCCGTTGTGAGGAAATTTGAGGCATTGATGGAAGGTGGATGGGACGGCTTGCATGGCATGAATCCATGGTTTGCCAAGAAGAATGTTGTAGGGGAGGTCAAGATCAAGAACCTGACATTTTGTTTCAAGTATTTTCTATCCCACCTGAATAGGGAGCTTGATGGCACCTTCAGATAGTCATTCCGTGTCATCATAGCCTTTGATTATGATTCACTCACTAGTGTCTACAACCACATCTGAGTATCCTAAGTGTTTTAATAGTTTAAGAGTGCATATGTTTAAGCTAGAGCCACCATATATTAAGACTCTTTTAATGGTGTGTTTGTGAATGCAGACTTCGATGTGTAGGGCGTCGTTATGTATGTGTTCAGAGGTGGGTAGGTCCTTTTCTGAGAAGGTGAGATGGTGAGGTGTGAAGATATGTCCTACCATGGCTTGGAATTGGGTTAGATTTAATTTGGCAAGGACATGAGTTTCCAAGAGGGCTTTATGAAGGACATCTTTGTGACAGGGGGATGTGTAGAGCAACTCTAGTATGGATATTTGTGTAGGGGTCTTTCCTAGATGCTCTAGGAGGTTATACTGGTTGGTAGGGGATGGGCATGTGTTCGGACGAAGGGGGACGGGGTCTGATGTATATGTGGGTGTTTGTTCGGTGGTAGGGTGTACGGATAGATACACGGCCTCAACGGGTTGTCACAGCGTAATTGGGTGCTTATGTCTAAATGGTGACTGTGTTAACATTGTGAGATAATGGCTTTATCTGCCTTACAATAGAGTCATAGGTTGGGGGAGGTGGGGTGATGTTGTATGCTTGATTGGATGAGGAGGCTTTATTGTGGTTAGGAAGCAGATCCTTATAAGCTCCAAGATTAGCATTTGGTGAGGTTTGTGTTGTTTGATCAAGACTGACTAGATTTTGATCTATATGGTCTTGGATGCAATGTTTTAGTTGCATGTAGTCTGTTGTTTTATGACCCGCAATGCGGTGGTATTCACAATAGTCATTTTCATTGTACCACACTGCTTTGAGCTCATTCTCTTGATGGGGTCTAACAGGTGGGAGTGTGATCAAACCTTTCTTGAGACATTAGTCGAGGATGTCCTCGATGGGTTCCCCTAAGGGTGTGAATTGCCTTTGAGGTTTGCGTGCTTTAGTTTGTCCCCTTTGGTTATTGACATTGGTCGCATATGTATGTGCAGGCATTTGATTTTGTACATGTTGGACAGCTTTCACATCCATGACACCATCGTTTAGATTGTTCTTGTTCTTCCCCCAATAACGTGACGTGTCATTTGATTGTGTGTTGGCATTGTTGTTTGTATTGGGGGTGTTGTTATGGGATTTTTTGTTGTTGTTGTTGTTATTGTTGGACTTGTAGTCATACAGTTTGATGGAGCCCTTAGCAATGAGGGCCCGTTCGATAGTGGAACCTTTGTCGATGACCTCTTCAGATGTAGATGTACAAAGGATTTGTAAATGAAACCCTAATTCCTTGTTGAGGTTGGTCACAAACATGGTGACGAGTTGTTTTTCTAGAATTGGCCAGGGGAGTTTGCTTGCTAAGCTTCTCCATCTTTGCAAGAAAGAAGCAAAGGCTTCTCCATTCTTTTGTTTGGTGTTGCAAAGGTCTATCATAGACATCTCATGTTCGAAGTTGTAGGAGAAATGGTTTACAAATTTTTCTGCAAGCTCAGGGAAAGTCCTAATGCCTGGTGGAAGATGTGCGAACCATTCAGCGGCTTGACTGCCGAGGCTTCTTGGAAATAGTCTCATTAGATAGGTGTCATTATTTGAGACTTCTAAGCAAGTGATGTAGAACTCCCTAAGGTGGTCCCTAGGGTCTCCCTTCACCTTGTATTTGTCAAATTTTGGTGTTTCAAAGTTCTTGGGGAAAGGGGGCATGTACAATGTGCGATCAAATGGATAGGGGCAAATATCCTAAAAGGAATAGTGTTTACGCTTGCCCCCAGTTTGCATGTCATCTACCTTTTGGATCAAGGACTATACAATAGTTGTGAGATCTTGTGGTTGTGGTGGTTGGGGTGTGTAGGCTTGGTGATTGGTGAGATGTTGGAGATGGGGTGGGATTTGATGTTGGAGATTTGTTTGGTTGAGGTTTTGGTATTGCGGCTTGGTGTTTCGGTTGATGTGTGCTTGATGTTGTTGATATGCATCGAGTTGTTGGGGAATATGTGGTGGTATTTGGGGATTGGGATTATGTTGATTTGATGATTTTATGAGGTTATGTGGATACATGACATTGGATGGATTGACGTTGGATAGGTGGACGTTGGATGGGTTGGACGTATGGTGTGGTTGTTGTGAGAATAACTATCTTAGGTAAGTGATGGTTTGAGGGTTGGGTGGAGGCACATTCGTGGAGGTACTTGCCTACGTGGTGCTCCCTTGTATGCCTAGGGTGATTTGTGAGACAGAAGGGTTTATGGTAGTTGTGATGGTGTAGGTAATGATGGGTTGGGAGATGGTAGGGATGGCGGTACTTGTGGGAATTGTAGATGTGGTAGTGGTTGAGCTTGTGGAGGTGGTAGATATGGTAAGTGTTGATGTTTGAGAGGTGGTGGGTTGGGTATTTGATGTAGATGCTTGGGTATTTGATGCGGTAGGAACGATTGTAGAGGTGGATGGTTGTGATGATGTCTTGATGGGGAGTAGTTGAGCACCAATTTTGAGAAGATGATCAAGATATCTATTTGGGTCCAACCTTAGGATTTTATCAAGTAGGTCCATGTTATTAGTGTCTTGTGTAAAGCTCAAGACATCTAGATCACCTTGGGAAATGGTGGGGATGTTTTGTGTTGGTGGTGGTGGTGATTGTATTTGTTGTAAGTAATGAAAAGGATTTTCATTGGGGCCATATGGGGGGATGTAAGAGTATGTAGGTGGGTTGTATGTTTGATAGATGGGTATGTTGCTGTTGTTGGTGTTAGGCATGCCATATTGCCAAGATTCTACCATCTTTTTATTCTTTTTGTGTTGTGATCTTGTGATGGGCATGCACGCATATGGGTTTGATTTCTAGAAGTAGAGTGAGATGGGGATGGAGACCTTAGAGAATCTGATTGATTGTGTTGGACCCAAAGATGGATGTGGTAATTAGATGGAGAGGGTGATGAGCTAAAAGGTGTTAACCTAAGGGTGATAAGAAAGGATGATATTGACTTTTGCACAAATTTGGACCAAAGGTGGATGATAGATGATGTTTGTATTGAGGATGATCTTGATGAAAGGGGTTTTGACTTTGATGTTTGATTGTGATTGATTAAGATGATTGGGATGATTAGGATGATGCTTTTGGGAAGGATTTGATGATCAACAAGTTGAGCTTTAGGTAAGATCTAGATTTTATGTTGGCTCAAAGGGATGTTTCTTTGTTTAGGGTAGACTAATGACCTTACGCAAAGAGGGATGATGATTTTTACTTGAAAGGTAGACTAATGACTTTTCAAGCAAAATGTGATGTGTAGGATGAAATCTAGGTCTAGCTATAGATCAAAAGGATGATGATTTTTTTATTAGTTTTGATTTGTTGATGGGTGTTTTGATTTGGATTTGGATTTTGATATTTGGTCCAAGGAGATATGCAAAGATGAAATGGTGATGAATAGATATGGACTTGAGAAGATTATGATATAGGAAAGGGTCCAATAATGATGATGGTGGATCCTCTTAGGCCCAAATGATGGTGGATCCTCTCAGGCCCAAATGATGGTGTGTTTTTTGGAAAATTTTGAGGAAAAAAAATGGATGGACTATTGTTGGATTTTTGGAAGGTGGATATGGATTATGGCAGAGCAGATGGTGAAGATCACAAATGAATGGGTCTCAGTTTTAGGCAAGTCAGTCTGAAGATAGCGCCAATACAAAGGTGCAATTGCATCAAAATCAGACAGATATGATGCAAAAATAAGGTAGTGTTGGTCGAGGTCCTAAAAAGACAGATTTTGATAGCAATTTTGAAGTTTGTTTTGATTGAGATTGGATTAAATGGTTTTCAATGTCTCTTAGTAGGTGTTTGAAATCAATTTAAGCACATTAACATAGAATTAAGCACATGAACACACAATAACTATGATTTTTGTTTGTGAAATGACATGTGATTTTGTTAAACAAGCACTTTTTACAACCTAAGGCGAGGATATGACAGTATTTGTTGAATCCCCTAGTTGTGCCTATTCAAAGTGGGTAGCTCCAAGATCTTGGTAGCACCAGCTCCTCCTTACAATTGCACACACTTCTCACACATACCAAGATCTGGGTTTCTTATAAGGCTTGTCCCTCACCAAACCTTTAGATTACCCCTGCTACCTCAGCTAAGAACCGCATGAATCGGGGCCGCTTCAAAGGTTTCCCTTCTGCATCAACAAATAGAAGGATTTTGGCTTGCCAAACAATGGTTCATAGTAAGGGCATTTGTTCAGGTGGTTATATGTGCGGCACCGCTAGTCTCTGTTATGGAGTCTCTTGGCCTCCAAGGGTTACACCTTGGAGGGTTTGGGGGGAGGTTGGCTGTTGGTATAACACAACACTTGTTGCTTGTGACTTTTGTCCCAAACACCTTATTTTATATAGCGGCTTGGAAGAGCTTGGATTTATCTTGTTGCCGCTTGGGTCGTTCCCACCTTTCAAAGCGGGGTGGCAGGCCCTCTAAGGATTGACAAAAGCAACACAATCACAAAAAAAATTTTGATCCCCAAGCTCATACAAAATGTGAGGGGAGAGCATATGTATTCTTTATGATTGCATCACACTAAACATGGTTCATTTTAGATCTTTAGATTAGGTTGGGGGTGATTAATGCAAGTATTACGAGGAGCTTTTGATTCCTAAGATCACCAAATGGTGCGAGGGAAGAGCATACACTTCTCACACTACTAAAGCAAACCACAAAAACACTTCACACAATTTAAAATGATTTTCTTGATTAAATGAGTGAAGAATGCAAGATTGCTGTTCTTTTTAACCTAATGAATTCATTGATGCAATTTGTGGTTGTTTTTAAAGTCCAAAATTTAAGTGTTTGGATTATTGTTTTTGGCACACAATTTGTGAATTTTAGAACACCAAATTTAAATGTTTGACACACACACACAAAGATTTGTTTGTTTTGTTTAATTTTATTGCACCAAATCAAAAGGTGTGTCTAAGCTAACATGCAAGGGTTCGTTTTAAGTTTTCAAATTGAAGTGTTTTAAACAAAGATGAAGGAACCCTGCAAAAACTAGTTAGTATCCTCAAAATGACAGTAAGGACCTGCACACAAGCTGTCAGTCCCTGCACAGAGAGCAAACATTAGTCTTAGAAAATAGCACTACTACAGAGGTCAAATGGTGCCACTGCGAACAACAAATGGCGACACTAACAGAAAATAGACTGGAAAGTTGAAACTTTATTCAGATAGCACTAATATGAGACCTAGAAGGTGCCACAATAGATTATTATGCTACAGAGTTATATAGAAGGCACTGATACAATTAATAGCGCTAATATAATAGAAAGAAAGTGCTAAAGGAGGAAATAGCACTACAATAGGTACAAGAATGCGCCACTGCACAACTTGTTAGACAGTCTGGTTACCACTGTGGTTAGCACCAATCTGGGCGCGGATAGCGTCGATATGGGTCTTCGTGTGTCTATCTTGTAAAAGGAGTGTTTTCTGAGTGGAAATAGAGGTTAGGCTGCACCAAAAAATGGTCCTGCTAGCATTGTTAGCCTTGACAAAAGAAAACTAAGATAAAATAGAAGCCAACATGCATATTTAGATTCTTAAAAATTTTGGCATAACTTCCCCTTGTATCTTCAGGGTCCCTGTGAAAACAGAGAGCAATTAAATGAGGAAAAATAGCAGAAAGCACATAGACAAACTGACTAATGAGTGAGTTTTTAAGAAAGAAAATTGCTGCACATAATAGTGCTAAAATAGAGAATGGCACTAAAAGGAGCCAGAGATGGTGTCGCTGCGTATGTAGGATAGCGTCAGACCTGCAAAACATGTATCTCACACCAAAACTCACAAAAAAAGGATTAGATTCAGACCTTGTGAGTCCCACCGGGTG
The DNA here is from genome assembly GCA_027924645.1 of Cunninghamia lanceolata. Classification (NCBI taxonomy): domain Eukaryota; kingdom Viridiplantae; phylum Streptophyta; class Pinopsida; order Cupressales; family Cupressaceae; genus Cunninghamia; species Cunninghamia lanceolata. Next base: position 1,821,364 of record BSBN01001271.1, on the reverse strand, counting down.
TGCCAATATAGATTAGGTAAACAAATGAGGTTGAAATACTAACTAAATGTAAATAAACACAAAGTTATACCTCATATGTAGACCCAATCTCATCTATGGAGACGAGGAAACTATGCACCCAAGAAGCTCCTAAGAGAGGATATTCCCTAGATTAAGAATTCAAATGTGAAATTCTACTCTAATTGCAACTCACTAAAAGACTAGCTCAATTGACATTTGGGCATGGTAACTTTGCATAAAACTTGGATCCTTGAATGGGTTGAGAGATGTTGTATTTATAGACTTTTTGGAGGGATTTTGATCCAAGGGTGGAGATTGATTTGGAAGATCAATGGTGGAGGACGAAGGTGATGTGGAGGACCTAAATTCAATCTTGAATGAATGGAGGGCTAGGAATAAAAGTGAATCTTTTATTCATTTTGGGAAAAGAGGTTATTAAATGAGCATGGGTGATGAAGAATTATTTCTCAATTAAAGATTCATATGGGGGAATGTAAATGAATTAAAAATTCATTTGGGGATAAGTGGAAATAAATGAGTATGGGTGAGGTAAGGGGTTGTAAGGAAAATTAAATGTGATGTGGGATGTTTTAAAATAAAAAATTGACTTATGTGGATTTATTTCAATTTTTTATTTTGAGGATGTGGGGAGGGGTGTTAAACAAGGTTTGACCATCCAAATGAGAGGTTAGGATTAATTAAACATAGGTTTTATTTAATTAATCCTAGGGCTAGGATGAGGTAGGCTAGGGTAGGCAATTAAAGAATAGCTATTTATTTGTCTAGGGTAGGGATAGGTCAATTAATAGGCTGAATTAATTAGTTAACATGGTTTTAACTAATAAATTAGATTTAGTGAAAAGAGGGAAATTGATTTTAAAAATATTGCATATTTATTAAATCAATTGGCTAAGGTTTGGACTATTGAATTAATGAAATTAATTCAATTGTTGGGATAAAATGATGGAAAATAGGGTAATGAAGGGATAATTAATTAAATAAAAATTTAATTAATTGGTTAGGAGGGAAATTGACATGTTTAGGGAGGTTGAGAGTCAGTTCGATGGTAGAAGACATTTTTAGGTGTCTACAGTTTCCTTTCCCTTTTCACTTTTTCTCCTTCCTCAGCTACAATAGCCACCCTCTTTTGCTTTGGTGCCATCCTGTAAAAGGTAATTACATTTTTTACTTTCTTGTTTGTATACGTTTGTTAGGGTTTTTACCTTAATTTCACATTTTTTAACCATTTTTACTTTTACCCTAGTTGTTTTATCCCCCTCTACTTTGGAATTCAATTTATGTAACAGTATTCAATTAAATTTTGTAACTAGATACAACTATCTACAATAACTAATTCCATTTTTTCAAATGAGATTAACTGCAACAAAATCATGTTTATGCTATATGCATCACAACGGTGTTTTAGGGTACATACATGTTTCTCTGACCATCTTATTTTTATAAGTGGAGTCAAATTACCATTTCAACTGCACCATTACTACCTTACAATTTCATTCACCTTCAAATTTCTACTCACCTGGTGTAGTTTTTGCCTGTTTATAATTCTATCTTCATGATGCAATTATGAAATTGTATCATAAACTTTTATCTTTATTCCTTTCAAATTCTACATTCCTGTCATTAGTTGTACATTTAATACAGCAATTAATATATATAATTCAAATCAGGACCCTTTCTTTTAATTTGGCACTTGGAACTTTGTATCCGTTAGCCTTTTCCCTTTTTTCCACATCAATCTGTACATTACTTTTGTATATTACCCCTTTTTTTGTATCTTTCTCTTTGTATGTTACTTTTTATATGTTACTTTTTATACAAATGACTATGATACAAATCAACACCTACAATGGTCTATATTATACCCTACTTCACTCTCAGCCTTGCATTTTATTTTTACACTTCACAATGCCCACTCTTTGCATACATTTCCAACATACAAATGCAGAACTCTCAAGATATTCATTCTACTTAAACAAATTTCTTTTGTATATCGTGGTACATACAAACACTTAAATCTCAGTTATTTCACATCATATTTAAATCATACATCATGTCCACTTTTGCATCTATCTACGTATAATGTATTTTATTCACCAAAGGACATCCCTTGACTTCCAACTTATTACTTTGAGTTTTTTACATTAGTGTAATCCCTACCACATGTAATCGACCACTCCAGGTTTTTTGCATCTATCCATTGTATGTATCATTTTTGTATATGAAATACAACCTAACATACAAACAATCACGGACCTCAGCCACTTATAAAATTGTATTCAAAACACCGTCGGGCCCATTTTGTATGTCTCTCAATGCATTTTACTTTTGTATATTGAACCCTCTTATAACAATACTTTTTTGGGCCCCACCATTTGTAAGTTCCCTTAACCATTTTGACTCATGATATTGCATTTGTACTCAAGATATAAATCATTATTAGTGTGGGAGTACAAAATAACACACACTAGGATTAATATTTACCTATGAACAATAGAAAATACCTTCCTTAGATGTGGACCTGTATATTAGTTTTTTGTATGTACATTAGAATGCATAAGCCTATATATACAAAAAAATGTGACAACAGACACAAAATTCAACTTCTTAATCTTGCAGTCACCTGTCCCATTTCTTGCAATTAATGCCGCAATCCATAGATCATGATTAGAAGAAATCCAATACATTTACGACATTAATTTCATTAGACCTTTAGCATGTGTGAACTAATATCCACACTCCTGCACATTCAATTTCTTTCTAACACCATTAATGGTGATTAAACCTGTAACTTATGCAAAATTTCTATTTAAGTGTATGCGTAATAGATGATTTCACATTCTTTAGACTACCAAAATATTTTATGTGAGTATGACTACTCCCATTTGCCTACTTAGTTCTAAGAGACAAATTGCCTTCTTTGGTCCAATTTCAGATGCTCGTCTGAAAGGATTGATTCTGTTGCACAAAAACCCCATGTTGCATGATTTGGAATTAGAATCTATAAAGATGGTATTAGGCCAAAGCTTCTTGACCAATGGAAATAAGTATCGAGTTAATTCTAACATTGTTTCATGGGTTCTTGCTTCCATTCTAGACGTAAGCGTCAATAAGATAGATGCCTTTTTGTTATTGCAGGACTTTTTTAAGGCTAATTATAGGCTTACAGATATTGATGTTCTCTTAGCGGCGGACATCGGAATAGGTGTACCATGGGCTTCAGAACTTTACCTGGCTAATGTCCCCGGAGCTCAATTCGACAGACTGTCATTCCTTATGCACCTTCCTAACTAGGCCTTAGCCTACCACCGATATTGAGCCAGGGTCAGTCTTGGTTTTCTATGGCTATCTAGGGGATTGGAGATATCATAAAGCCAAGAATGGATTAACAATTTTGCAGAAATAGTTATAATTGGATTTTTTTATGGAACTCCTTAGTCTGTGTATTATTTCCCTTTTGGTATTTTGGCTCCTCTGCTTTTGATCGTAACTTCAAAATTTAACCATGGCACTCGTAAATATACCACTCTTGATTGTATATACTCTTCTCCTATACAATATAAGCTATAGTCAATTTTCGTGCATTTATATGATTGCAACTTCTCTTTCCTAGTTAATTGTTGGTATTTGTATCTCCTATCAGAAACACACAATCTCATTATTTAAATTGGTTTTAAATTCCTGTTATTTTTAATTCTGCAACTTGACCATATGATGTTTTACCCTATTATGACCTATGTTTCATTTATATATGCTCTTTATATGCTAGGTCTATATATGCTCTTTACTTTGCATCACAAATGCATAATGAATAGTTGAACATACAAAAAAGAGGGTATGTAGGCATTTTTCATTTGATTCAATTAACATTTAGACCTAGTCAGGACCACTTTGTATCCCAAAGGTTTTGAATTTTCAAAAGATATGTATGTCCCTTTTTCAAAATACAAAAACCCAACTAACACAACAATGACAATATGAGAGCGCCTATTCAAAAGATTTGTATATGACATACAAAACTTCAAACATTATATGCATACAAAACACTCATACTTCATAGGTAAAAACCTCCAGTCAATTCAAAACAAACCCTAATCATTTTCCCAAAGACCTTCCTAATACCTTCAATTTCCTTATCCCTGTCATTAAGCATTATAATTTTCAACACTTTTGCAACACCTTCCCTCTTTGCCTATAACACCACACACAAGCCAAAAGCAAAAGCCACAATAGGGGTCCTCATTTTGCTAAAGGGCAAAATGGGGCATGTTGTGAGCATCACAACATGGCCTAAGTCAAAATTAAAATATAAAATCCCTCATAGCTTCTCTCTTTCCAAACCTAAATCATATATTTTTCCTTTTCTAATTCATTTGAGTTTTAAAATAGAATCTTCAAAGGTCAAAAAATCTCATAATCTCCTTATATCTCCCTTACCTCCTTTCAAGCTCCTCATGCATCCCTAACACAACACCTTAAAAGGTGTTTAACCTTGGGGTTAATTCATTTGCATTGATTTCTTTTTTTAACAAAGTTAAAAAGGAGAAAATCCCACGGGTAGGGCATAATGACAAAAGGTTCTTCAAACCCTAAATGCTCATTTTCATCCATTCTTTTCATTGGTTTACTTCTGCCAATGGATTTGGGTGTCACAATGCTATTGTTTGAGAATCTGATGCTTGAAGTAAGCTTCTCCTCTAAGTATATCTTTTGAGAAGACTATGAGAAACCCACTCTCCTTCCTTTTCTACTTAGGCTTTGTTGAAAATATGGAAAAAAATGTAATGTATGAAGCTTTTCCTATTTTTAAGAGGACCCATGTTGAAGTGTGACTTTGTGCTGCCTCTTCTGTAACTTTGAAAAGGATATCATTTTCTCATTCTGTATGCATTTACTATGAAGGAAATATTCAAAAAGTTTTGCTTTTCATAAATTGTTGCTCTGCTGCTTAGAGAAAATGGTGAAAAATGGCTTCTTTTCTTTGTGGAAACTCTGTTGCTTTGAAAACTCCATGCTAGCAGTACTGTGCATACAACTTCCCTAACAGTGATCTTAGTATCATTTATGCTTAGGCAACATTCATAAATATTTTGGAAGGGATATATGGTTGTTTGGAAGGAACTTATGATATGCCTTTTATACTCTTAGATAGATCTTCATGTTGTCCTTTAACTATTGCATTATTTCAAGCTCTCTAAACATGTGACTGCCCCATGGAAAGAGATGACTATACTTTGATTCTTTCACTACTAATGATGTTACTTTAGCTATCAAGGTCCTCTCATAATTATTTAAATAACCCTTCTATGTTTGACCTTTGACACCATTTTATAGCATGTTCATAGGCCTAATCGATCATTGATGTACCTTTTACACTAGCTATCCTTATTGTCCTCATAAGGCATTGAACTTTGATGTCTCACTACTCCTTTGTATGACTGTTATGACATTGATAGCTATCCCTTGATGCATTTGAATGATTGCCTGCATGGTTGTAAATGCTAGTTATACATGACTGATCTATCAGTTGATTAGTATGACGACTTTGTGTACCTATACCTACACACTCAACACACACATTAGGAAAATAGTATAAAGTCAAGGAGCCTCTCTTGTGGTTGTATGTTTCTATTCATTCCTAAATCCTTATTGTTGCATGCTTGGATCTGAGTGACTCCTTGTCTTTTTACTATTATTCCTTTGATGCGTATGGATGATGGCATGTATGATGGCATGTATATCTGATGTTAATACATATAGATTTTGAAGGCATCCTAAGCTCTAACCCCCTTTCCCTCTTTCTATTGCAGGATCCTTTTAGGAGCGATGGAGAAGAATTTGAAGACAACCATCCATGGGGATTTATTCTTCAGGTAATGATGGATCCCCTTCCCTTTCTATATGTTTCTCTTACTTCACATGTATATGCTATTGTTCATTCCATTTGTATAGTTATTCCCATAAATTGTGTGGGAAACTATGAACACATCTTCTCTTATGAATATAAATAGCAACTTTTATGCAATGATTTGTACATTGTTCTTTTGTAAAACACTCAATTACATAATCAAATACATTTGTATACTACTGCATGTTCTAAAATTTGGTTATAATCATAGATAAGTTCAGGAAGTGTGTGTACATTTCTCATTTGAACAAAAAACTCTCATGTCTTCTTGTCAACCCTAGGATGCTTCCTATTCAGGTGGAATGCCTTCCAACACCCTTGTCTAGCTCATCGAACAACTCTTACTGAGTTGTTACATGATTTGGGTGATGGTGATGGCTGGGAAGATCTTCCAACTACATAGTATGCCTTCGAGGTTTGGTTGTCCTCCCTATAACTCTATGTTATTCTAGCCAGGCCTAATTTGGAAAAAAATGCACAATTAGGTAATAGGTCCTAAAACCCTAAGGACCTAATTATCTCCAAGAGAAAAGTTCTTGTTTGTTTCAAGATCGAGGGAATCCATATATCATTTCAATATCATGACATCATCTAGCTTATCCTCTACAACAGAGGTTGTTTGTAGAAGCTATGGATCAAATTTCAAGTCAATGATCCTTGATGGCATATTAGGGTTTGACAAAATTTGAAGACCTAAACCCTTAAATGACCTAAATTCTTTAAGGGATAAAGCGTTCACTTTATTAGACAGGATGTGCTTTATTTCTAATTTGTCAATGACTTGTTATCACTGATCACTTTTCACTTAAGTGACAACTTGAGGCTTTGTCAACATTCGATAACCAGCCCCTTGACCTAGTCAAAATTAGCTCCTCCCCTCACCATTCTATGTAAAGGCACAAAGACTCAAATCAATGGCTCTCCTTTAATATTTTTATGGTGCAAAGGTGAAATATCAATGGATGTCTTTAAATCAAGCAACAGTCACCAGCCAAAGGTTTATTTTGACATGGAGTTCCTCATAACTACAAATAGGCCTGGTTGTTTTAACCAAACTTTGTTAACTATTTTTGAAGCAATGAAGAAGGAAGTTGTGATCAAAAAATTGTCACTCAATGATGATATTATTATTATTGAAATAGTTTTTTGAATGTTGTATCTTTACAGTGTGTATGGATGAAATATTAGGTGCAATAAGATGAACATACAAAGAGTGTTGAAAGTGATGTAATTGAAGGGGGTTTTTGATGTAAATCTATTTTGGGTTCAGTGACTATATATTGCAGGAGGTGTACATGTTTTTTATGCCATTCTAAATAGAGTAGTACTCTGTACATTTATCTTCTTTTATGATTGGAGTTGGTGCTCCTAATTTGGTTGGAGTTCATGCTCCTGAATGTTTGCAGTTGGTGCTCCTGATTGAGTAAGGAATTGGTGTTTCTCTTAGAAGTGTAATCAATGAGATCCTTATCAGTGAGACATATAGTATAACAATAATAAATTTCTTTTGTGAGGTTGAATTGGACAAATAAACCCAATCAACTCTTCACAGAGTGGTTTTTCTCTTTTTAGGTTTTCCACATACATCCTTGTGTTATGATGTGTTTGATGTGATTCTTTTGTTTTCTAAGTGCTTTGGTATTTTGACATAGTAGTATTTATAAGAATTCAAATTATTGGTAAAAATAGATTGTTATACCACTGATTCACCCCCCTCTCAATGGTCTATTGTATTCCAACACGAGTGTCTTAAAATAACCTACCTCTTGGCCTCGAGCAACTAGAATATTCAATTCCACCCTCAGAGTGGCGTGCTTAGCATGAGGGCCCATAAACAACCTTACCCTATCTTGTCTCCTTCAACCTTTTATATGATTGATCATAGGATAAAGACATACATAAATACATATATAATCCATTACAATAAGATTATGAAGTATGCATATAAGAGAAATAAAACTTATTCATAAATTAATTACTGCATATTGTTTCTAAGACTGCACAAATTTGTATGGATATTATTGTAAGGCTTTCATTTTACAAATCTATATGTAAACCCTCAATATTTATTTCTGATCTGCTATATATCGGCCTTCTTCTTTATACTCAAAAATTATCCTTTTTTCTTCCTCTCAATACACCTTTCACTCTCATTTAATATTACTCCAAGGGAGGTGATCCATATGAATGGTTGTGGCTATTAATAATGAAGTAACTCTTCCCAAAAGATCACACCTTTTTTTATAATGTAATCACTATCCACTTAATAACTTAATACTTACCACCTTTCAATTATATCTCACTTCTAATTTTGTCTTTATTGACAAGTCAACATCCTTTGTCTTATTCACTAAATAATTTGTCTTCTAGTTTCCATACAAATTTGATCACTACCCTTTTTAAATCATTGCTTTCTTAGAGTCGCTACATATTTGTTGCATTTCTTCAATGATTGGTTAGTCTTCTTGATGTATTCATATCACTTTATCATGTTATAAGTCGCTCCATGCCTCACATGAATAAATAAGACTTTTACCTTATTTGTATCAGCCACTTCATGAATTTAAATCTTTAATTTAAATTAATTTTAATCTCCTTTTAATGAAGATCATTGCCTTATAAGAATCTTATCGCTTCATGGTATGTATCCTAAATAATATATTTTGTCTTATTCCAAATCACTCTTCTTTCTAATCGTTATCTCATCTAGTTATAATAGTTAATACTTTATTCCACCATGTGCTTTATCCAAAGTTGACCAGCAATACGTGTTCTTAATATAAACAAGGCATTGCCATGAAATGAGGTCAACCTTAGAGATTTCAAATTTATGTCTTCTTACTTATGACAAGATCGGCCAGCATAATAGTATGAATTTCTTGCATAGTATGGGACATTACATAACCTGAAAGTGGGAAAATACAGTTTTCCAAAATATGAAATTTAATCGAAACCACAATACACACTATATTGCAGAAAAGAATCTTACTTATAATAATTTATTATGGCCTTTTTCTAGACACATGAATGGAAGAAATTCAATGAGTGAATCACTATAATAGAACCACCACCTTTGCATCAGATTCTAACATATGAATGGTGGTACAATCATAAAAGAAGTAGGGTATCAATATTTCATACAGGGAAATGTTGATATCATAATGCAATGCACCACATATCCAATATACAGAGAATAAATGAATAATACATAGAGAAAATAATAGGCCCAATATCAAACTTCCTCTTGTATTTATGAAATCAATTAGAACAAAATACTTTGTTCTATCAAAAAATGACACCACATATACTGTATAAAATACCCCCCTTACTTTTTCAATATAATGTCCAATGATCTAGTCATGGAAAAAAAATTTCACCAAAAGATCTCCCACTCTCCTTTACCCATACATTATATAGTAAAAGAGAGGAACCAAATTTTCCCGCATAACTATCTTATACAACTAACAGAAAATGTTAAAATAAAGTTCTTGAAATATCAAATCGAATAATAAAATGAGTCTTAACATTAGAAATTATAAAAAATCAAAGGAATAGTTATTAAGACACGTATTTGTCTTTGTCATCCATTGTATCAGATCTGACTTATTTCTCTATGACATTCTTGCTAGCAAGAGACATTGTGTGGCTTTATGATTGTTGTCATTGATGGAAACAAAGTCTATCCCACACATCCACAACACATAGTATGCCTATACCGAAAGTCAGATTGAAGAGTGTTTTGGTCCGATGAACAAGAATAGAGCATGCAACAAGGTCCAATAATCAGGTCTGGATCTCTCAGATGGTGTAACTCAGCAAGTTGAGGACTTGGACAAGTCAAGACGAGTATCATGACTACTATATTCTAGAGATTGAACCTTCAATGATGAATCGTAGAAAAGATATGATCATCCAAGTGTTGGGTTTTTGACAGATAGAGCAGACTAAGGAAGAACTGATCGGCAAAGCATCAAACTTCAATCTGGATGAGTAATTGATGTTGATCAAGCTATTTGAGGGATCATACATGGCTGTCCAACATGATTGATGACTTCTATGTCTATGTTTTTGATACATATCACAAATTGAGCATGAATCAGCCGACAGAATAGTGTTTTGTAAATATCTTAAGTATTCCGGTTGTTGACTAGAAATATGTTGAAATCCTTGGTCTGGATATATGTACTAGATGGATTGTGGTATGAAGGTGTGTGTATAAGGTGATAGTGTGTGAGGAAAGGTAGATACAAGTGTGGAAGCAGCAATACAAATCTGGTATGTGACAGAACAACAACACTTAAGGAGAGGAAGAATGAAGTGCATTAGATCAGTATATTGAGCCTAACCAGAATTGAACCTCAACATATATGGATGCCTCTCTTTAATACAAGTTCCTGGTTACCTTCTATAAACATTGTAGATAGTAAGTCTCTTGTAGGCAATGTGCCTCTTGTGAGTAGTGTGCTCGGGCAGTGAGCCCTAATTGGCAAGTGCCATTTTTTACTTCTTATTCTTTTAACAAAGAATATAATCTTGGGTTAGTCACCCCATGGTTTTTTCCCTTAACAGGGTTTTCCACATTAAAATCCTTGTGTTATGTGTGTTGATTTCATCTTTGCTCTCATGATTATATATGCTTATATGTTTTGATGTTACACAAATTATAAAAAGAAAAACAAAGTAAAGTTATTAGAGATAACTGATTCACCCCCCCTCTTAGTTATCTACCTTGTTTCCAATAACTGGTATTAGAGTTAAGTTCCTCCAAACAGAGCCTAATAGCTTGAGGAAGATCTAGGAATCTCAATGGATATGTATGGTATGAAGGAATAACTTTAGTCTACTCTAGGTGATCTTGAGCAATCTCACTCTAAAGTCAATAACTTAAGAGAAAGACTCAAACAAGATAATGATTTCATAAATGAGCTAAAAGAAAAATTGAGTATCTTTGTTAAAAAGAGAAAAGAACTACTTCAACAATTAGCAAGTCAAAGTGAAGCCAATGATACTAATGAAGATCTGAATGAGAAAAACATGCTATGTGAGAACCTATCAAAAGAGGTCATTATGGTAAGACATGAAATGGAATCAGGGGTTATGAGATTCACCCAAGAAGTTGAAGAGAAAAGAAAAATTGAAGATAATCTAAAACAATCTCTCAAGGAGAAGTCAGAAGACTGCCAGAAAATGGATAGAATAATTAAGCATCTAGAATTTGATCTTGAAGAAGTTAGAGATAATGAAGAACAACTTGAGAATCAAATAGACTCTCTTAAACAAGATCTTCAAATAGCAAATGAATATAAAGAGAAATTCAAGGTAAGCTCAGCTCAACTTGAAGTTCTTCTTGAAAGCCAAAAGATGGTAGATGACAAGTGTGGCTTGGGATATGAGAAAGGTGAAAGCTCCGGATTCGGTCAAAAGAACTCTAGATCAGGAAATCCAAGGAACATGCCTAGAAGACCTCCAGTAAGACAACCAAATGCTCAAAGATATCCATCCTTCAATGGATATTGCTACAATTCTAACATCTTTGGTCATAAAGCAACTCAGTGCAGAAGAAGAATGAATCAGACTAATTCACCCTTCTCCTGACAATGTTTCAACTACAAAAGGTATGGTCACAAATCTCATGAATGCAGAAATATGCAAACAAACAATTCAATCAATGGTAGATGCTTTGCATGCAATAGAATGGGACATATGGCTAATCAATGTAGATCAAGAGGATATCAGTCAAATATTCAAAGAAATGTTGTTTGCTACAATTGTAATAGATCTAGTCATATTGCCAAATTCTATAGAAGTAAGAATCAGGATAAAAAGGGTCTGGTGCATCATAATCAAAATCAAGATAAAGGAAAAGGCAAAGTGAATGCGGATGAAGTTCAAAGGGAGATGAACAAGATTTGGGTGAAGAAGAGTATAGAAAATGTTGGGGATGGATCCTCACCAGAATCTGGTGTTGATATTCCTTCTAGAAACTAAACAGATGAGCTCTGGCTTAGGGGGAGTCACAAAGGAAAATAAATTCCCCCAGCTAGTCAATTGGTGCCTAAATTTGGCACATGGAATGTTGCGGATTAAACAGTTCTCAGAAAAATATCTAAATAACCCTCGATAAAAATATGAAAGATCTACGAGGAGTTTTGAAGAGTTTAATCAGCCAAGATTTATCCAGTTTGACAGCCATCTGGTAAAGCAGGATCTTCATAGACAGATCCGGTATGATTCAAAATTGAAATATCTTGATCTACAGATTCATGGCATGATTGGAGTAAAGAAGATACATTGTCAATTATCACTGAAAATGATTCTAAGTGTATCTCAGTAAGATCTTTCTCAGAACAAGGCAATTGGATGACTTAAATTGTGCATTTATATCAAAAGGAAATTAGGGTTTGAACAGAGATAAAAGGGTTCTTTTACTCATCATTTGCATATTTGCATTTGAGGAGAAGAAAGGAAGAGCTCTGCATCAAGTTTTTACAACTTTGTCAAAGATCAACCACAGAATCTGATTCAACCAACGACCTGTTCTGGCTCTTACTGTGAACCCTAAAAGAATAAAAAGGTATTTCCATTTCTGAATATCTCTCTGTGAATCTTTTGCAAAGATGGCTACTCCAATGGTTGTTAGGAACACTGATAGGTTGTGCCCAAAGTTCAAGAAACACCCCTACAAGTGCCTAGAAGTTGATGCCTTAGGTGCTTTTTCTAGCATTCTACATGGGGTTTTTGCATGTAGAAGATGTTATAGTGTACATCCATGCCAATATTGAGGAATTTAGAGAATCTAAGCTGATGGATATCTACCATAAATAATTAATAGATGAAACTTTTGAACTCAAACCTCAATACAAGGCCCTCCGAGATAAGCATTTTGGACATTACATCCACTTTCCCTATTTTGTAGAAGATGAATGGGTCCAGTATGTTCTTAGAAGAATGCATGACAATTTCGTGTGGTTGATGAAGGCCTTCAAGATAACAAAAGATGTCATTAGGGCAGTAACTAGATTGCACTCATCTGGTGGGTTGCCTGAACTCAAATTTGTCAAGAACCAGATAGTAAGTGAGGCTACCGGATCTATGTTTGACAAAAGAGCCATGACAATAGAAGACATCATAGATCCGGATATCAAATTTGCCTCTATGATAATTGGTTATAAAATCTATCACTCCAGTAGGGAGAATTCTGTGTCTGGAACTGCAATTTATACAACATATTAGCTGCTAAGGGAAAATGTTGATTATGACCTATGTGATCTTCTTCTGAACCAACTATTGGAAAACTTGCAGAAGATCAAGAAGGATAATAAGAACTCATTCAAGTGTGGTGGCTTAATACTATATCTGTTCTTTTACTATATGAATGAGCTACCTAGATCAAGTGGTTGGGTATGGTGAAACGATAGACCAGTTGCCATATAAATCAGAGACTATATGTATGCGCTTGGTGATGCCAAGGCTCAAAGTATGGCACTTTGAGGATACTTTAAAAACTTCCAAAGTTTGATGCAGGCCAGAGAAAGAATTTCTCAAACAATAGTTGAAAAATATAAGGATACATTATGCTTCATGGTAGACATTGATCAATGCCTAATGGAGGAAGTTGAGCCCAGAACAATTTGGAATATGCCAATGGGATATGAGGTACATGAAAAAATCTTGGAGTTGCATGTCCAACACTTGTTGAGTCAGCCTAGGGACCCTGAGGCAGAAAGGTTTGGAACCTTTCGAGAATTAAGTGTAAAGATACATGTTGAAGTGAGACAACCAGAGATGAAAAAAAGTGAGAAGGGAAGTAGAGGAAATTGCCAAAAGATATGGCATATCAAAGGAGGCAATTGATGCAAATAGAGAGAAAATAGAAAGAGCTAAGAAACAAAAACAAGAAGTAGAAAAAGTGTTCTGGTACAAGCCTCCTCCCGGACTAGATCCTCCAAGAGCTCTGCACCTACCACCTCTAAGAGCTCAAGAGCCTCAAAACCGAAAGCCAAGACATCTGGAAAGGGAGAAAAGAGAACAAAAACAAAGGCCACAAGGTCTTACATAAGCCAAAAGGATGATGAAGAAACAAAGTCTGAAGAGGAAGTTAAGAAAATGAAGAAGAAGAAGAAAACATCTGGGGAATCCTCTACTAGTAAAAACAAAGAAGAAGAGATAGAAAAATTTGTTGAAAGGCCTACTCTCTCTATTGATGATATCATCAAGGTAGTCACAGTGGATGGGAACCTGCAACCAGTCACTGAATTTTATGATGAATATAGTGATACTGACAAGAAGATCTTGGAAGATGCTATAGTTAGGTACCCAAACATTTATAATAAAGCATTCATTGAAATCATCTCTCTAATTCCCAAAAGTCTAGAGAAGGTACTTGAATTGAGAAAGGAGAATGCTAAGGCAAAGGACCTAGAGATCCGAGCATAGATTGCTATTCATCTCTATCCTTCCATTACTCCAAAACAAATGAACATGATCTTTAAAGACTGTAAGGATGAGTTCTAGAGCAAAGTAATAATGAACAAACTAATGCTTGGAGAGACTAATCAGGTAGCAAAAGAAATAGAAGACATCCTCCAGAATTGCTTCAAAAGATTCAATCTTCCTATCATAGAGGAAATAGATGAAAAACCTTCTACAATGGATGTCAAAGGACTAAGTGCATGAAAAGAAGAATCTAAGAATAAAAATGTAGAAGAATCAAAAGAGATAGATGAGAAGAAGTCTAAAGACTTGGATTCCTTTGTTCTGGAAGAGGAAGTCCACAAAGAAGTTAACATCTCTCTTCCAGATCCCCCTGTAGACTCAGGAACTGAAGGAGAAGGAAGCAAAGAGGAGAAATTAAGTCAAGAAGAGGAGGAAAAGGGAAGAGAAGAAGAACAAATAGAGAAGATCTCTGATGATAGTTCTTAGGTTGCAAAAGGAAAGAAGACTCAGTCTCCAGAAGAGACACTGCAGAGGCAGTGAAGAAATTCTTGAGCAAAGAGCTGATGGAGATGGATAAACTGGAACATTTTCAAGTACCACTAAATTTTGATTCCCTCTCTCTAGTCTAGACAATGGAGATAACATCTTTTACTCAAGCTAAAGCAAAAGAAAAGCTTCTGAAGTCTCACATGGAAGACTGTGAGCTAATAGAGATTGCATTCGGGATGCTGGAGAAGATCATTCCATCCTTCCAAAAGGATCCTTTGGCCTCTCCATCCAGTAACCTAAAATCTCTGGTAAACTCTGTCAACACTCATTTTGATTCTTTAGAGAAATTGGAAGAAGAAAGGGTCTGAAAAGAATTTTTGGGAAAGAGATTCACTGAAGTACAGGGACTCATAGCTAATGATAGGAGGACCCTGGATATCAGGATAAAGAGCCTAGAAACTGCTCTTAAAGATGGTGGAGAGATGTACAAATTTTGTTTATCCTGGTCTAAAGTGACAGAGGATACTAAAAAGAAGGTGAAAGAACAAGAAGGTAAACTATCAAGTTTATCTCAAAATTTTGATCCCCTCACCTCATCCATAATGAATCAAGCATGCCAAGCTATTGCCACCATAAATAAAATAAAGAGGCTTGAAAAGGAGAAGAAGAATATGATAAGTAGGATGAGTGAACTTAGAGGGATAATTATCCCTAAGTTGGAGGCAATGCATGAGGCCTTAACTAATGCTTAGACCACAGCCTGGACCGGTGATCCAGTAGACTTAAGAAGGGAAGAAGATTATGTATTTTTGTTGAGTGGTCACACCTCAATTTTGGACAAGATGAAGTAGAGTTGGGCAAAAAAATTGTACAGTTGAAGGCCACTTTTGTGGATATACTTAAGTATATGTAGGTATAACATGTATATATACTTATGCAGCTATGGATAAGTCAATTTTTGCAAAATTTTGGTGTACAGATTCCACTCTTTGCCATTGACGTCAAAGAGGGAGTGAGGAGTAGTGAATAATGTGGAATCCAGCTAAGGGGGAGCTCTGGTAAAATAGTGCATAAGATAGAGCATCAGCCAAGGGGGAGTCTGATGCGACACTTAGCCATTTTTCACTAAGTGTTGCCATCAATGCCAAAGGGGGAGATTGTTGGCAAGAGACACTGTGTGGCTTTATATTTGTTGTCATTGATGGCAACAAAGTCTATCCAACACATCTGTAGCACATAGTATACCTATACCAGAAGTCAAATTGAAGAGTGTTTTGATCTGGTGAACAAGAACAAAGCATGCAACAAGGTCTGACAATTAGGTCCAAATCTCTCAGATGGTGTAACTCAGCAAGTTACAAACTTGGACAAGTCAAGAGGAGTATCATGACTAAAATATTAAAGAGATTGACCCTTCGGTGATGAATCATGGAAAATATATGATCATCCAAGTGTTGGGTTCCTAATAGATAGAGCAGACTGAGGAAGAACTGATCGGCAAAGCATCAGACTTCAATCTGGATGAGTAATTGATGTTGATCAAGCTATTTGAGGGATCATACATGGTTGGTCAACATGATTTATGACTTCTATGTCTATGTTTTTGATACGCATCACATATTGAGGACTAATCAGCTGACAGATCAGTGTTTTGTAAATATCTTAAGTATTCTGATTGCGGACTAGAAAGATGTTGAAATCCTTGGTGCGGATATATATACCAGATGGATTTCAGTATGAAGGTGCATGTGTAAGGTGATAGTGTGCGAGCAAAGGTAGAGATAAGTGTGCAAGCAGCAATACAAATCTGGTATGTGATAGAACAGCAACACTTAAGCAGAGGAAGAATGAAGTGCATTAGATCAGTATATTGAGCCTAACCAGAGCTGAACCTTAGCATATATGGATGCCTCTCTTCAATTCAAATACCTGGTTACCTTCTATAAACATTGTAGATAGTGTGTTTCTTGTAGGCAGTGTGCCTTTTGTGAGCAGTGTGCTCAAGTAGTGAGCCCTAATTGGCAAGTGCCATTTTGTACTTCTTATTCTTTTAATAGAGAATAGAATCTTGGGTTAGTCACCCCATGGTTTTTTCCCTTAACAGGGTTTTCCACATTAAAATCCTTGTGTTATGTGTGTTGATTTTATCTATGCTCTCATGATTATATATGCTTATGTGTTTTGATGGTGCACAAATTATAAAAAGAAAAATAAAGTAAAGTTATTAGAGATAACTGATTCACCCCCCTCTCAGTTATCTACCTTGTTTCCAACAATTCTTTCCTATTTTAGTCTGTATTTTTTGAGTTGCATCTAGCTTGTCTTGGAGGAATTTGAAGTTATTTAGGATGAGATAACACCTTTAGCATTAGGGATGCTAATGATTGCTAACCTCATCCTCCACATTTGCCATTTCCCACTGGAATCTTCATATTTTTTTGATGTTTAGAAATAGGATCTACCATGAGTCAGAACATTCTTTTAGCCTTTTTAGGAGTGAATTCTAACTTTAACAGAATGGCCACTACATCAAATTTTGTATCTATTATTTGAGAATATATTCTTTTTTTCTAACTTCTATTCTTAGCCAAGTAGGGTTAGTAGTTACTAAGTAATCACCTATGGTAGCATGAAAAACTTTATCTATTTTAGGATTATTATCAACTCCAGGCTTTTGTTGAGGAGAGGGAGGAGTCTGAAATACTCCATTGTGAGAAATGGGAGGAGGAGTTACACTTTGTTTTGTAGAGGGTGTTTCTCTCCATCCTCTTCATCCTGCAATCCTTGTTTTTTCTATATTGTTTTATTAGCCTAGGGGTTCAGGCACTTTTTGGTTCTTTGCTTCTTCTTAGGAGTCTAAACAATCTCTTCAACAGAATCCTTTGAATGTGTTTTCTGTTGAGGCCCATCTACTTCAACTTTCCCTGTAACAAAATCATATTCTACAATCCTGGGCCATTCTATACTTTATCGGCTAAATACCCCTTGCATGAACTTGGCTTATGTTCCCTTTATTGGAAAATATTCATTATGACAAACTTGCCCTTTGTCTCTTTTGTCAGCAAAAACTATCTTTTGCAAACCTTATCCTCCATCTCTTATATCACTAAAAGTACTTTTTGCAAACCTTTATAAAAATGTCTTTATTGGTGAATATAGCTTTCTGTAAACTCGGACACTTCCCTCTTTTCTATTGGCAAAAACCCATCTTGATGAACCATTACACAATCACCTTTATCACTGCAATCTTACTTTCTTAAACGTAGACAAAATTCTCTTTATATGCAAAATGTTGTTTTCATGAGCCAAGAGTTCCAATACCTTTAACTTCTATCGGTGAAATTATAAAACCACGAAGTAGCTTTCTTCAAATTTTGCCTCTATAGGCAAAGTCACCTGCTAGTGAACTTCTCAATTGGTAACTTTAGCACTTCACAAACCAAACCATTGTCTGAGGCTTTTCCATCTTTTTACTTAACCAACTTTGTCTCTTATTAGCAAAATCCCTTTCTCTATCGACAAAACAACATCCTTATAAATTAGGACTTCAAACACTTGACCTTGGATCCCTTTGTTGCCTAGTTGGCAAATCAGTGAAATGCTGAACTCGCAAACTATTTCACGAAACAAAATTTTTTTGGTAAAGATATTTCCAATAACTTAACTTCAAGATTTTTTCTTTTTTTTCAAACTTCTGTCACCATGCCTTTATCAGTGAATCAGCAAATCGGTGAAAAATAAAACTCAAGAACTAAATACTGATGGAGTTAAGTTCATGAAAAATAAAGAAAGTTAATAAAGAAGACATTTACAAAAAAGCTAAGGATCACCATCAGGTTATCAAGAAATCAAGGAAATTCACAACTCAAGAACCAAAAATTAGTTTGTGAAAGATAAAGAAAGATGATGGATGGAAAGGTGGTAGACAAGCGATGAGACACACTCTAATGAAAATCTGTCAGGAAAGTTAGAAGTTTGCAAACTCAAAGTTTTCATATATGGTTTGTAGACTTAAGATTTTCCTAACAAGGTTCCTTGATAGAGATCTTTCATGAACAAAGGAGAAAATGAGTCAAGTTTAGAGAAACTCAAAATTACTGACAACAAGAATTTTGGAAAAGAAAACTCCAAACCTCGAGTTTGAGAAAAAAAGAAATTTTTGATAGAAAAAGAGGAATCGAACTAGGACTTTGGAAACACAATACAAGGGCAAGGAGAAAATAAATATGGACCAAAATTTCAATTTAGGGGAAACAACTGGCTCTAATTTGGGACAAAGATTGAAAGGATGCAGGGACCCCAGCAACTCAGACTAGCTAGTGCCTTATTTATTGGGCCATAGAGTCAAACCCAAACACACCAAAAATGAAGGAAAAACCAAAACAAAACAAGATAAACAAAAAGAAACTATGATACATGGAGAAGAGGGGAAGAACTAGGATACACATAACCATTAATAGGTTGAATAAAATATGAGCCATTCCGATTCAACTTTTGGCCAAATGGAGGAAGTTTTTCCAAGGATGTAAACAATAATAATAGCATGACTTTGATTACACCCATAGGAAAGATATGAGGCATGGGTGAGAAAATGAATATGGATTGAAAGTATGACCACAAACTACAAGAACATGAAAGTCATTTTCTTCTATGACCAAAGACATGGGACACACATTTTCCTCATAAGATATTGGAATATCAACATTATTTGTATCTATCAGAGGGTATGTAACTGTGAATGGGAAAATAAGATTGATCAATAATGATAAATAAACCCAAACAACAATGAAATACGCGAATAACAAGAATAAACAAATGAAGTACGAACTTACAACACCTGTTACCCTACGGCTTCCATTGCTCACCTATTTTTTTCTTGATCTTGAATGATGAAGATGGGCCCTCAGGGAGCTTGCTTCCTTGCTTTGATTCCTCAAGATGACAAGGCGAAATGGCTATGACACTTTGTGTGATTGAAGATGAGCTTCAACACACTAATGATGGAGGATGATATGAGAATGGCCAGAATGAGGAGATTTGAGAAGAAGAAGATTTCCTAGAGGAATTTGGGCATAGTAAGGATGCCAGAAGAAGTCTCTCTAAATTGCTTAGAGAAGGGTCTCATTTATAGATTTTTTGAAAAGACAATGGAGGGTGAGGAGCAAAAGATGAGATCAATGGCTCTCATTTTTTGTGAATCTTTAATTCATAATGGATGAATTAAAAATTCAGAGTGGAGGATAGTGAGTTATGACAATTGAATTAAGAATAAATGGTGGAGGATAGTGAGTTATGACAATTGAATTAAGAATTCAATAGTGGAGAATAGTGGGGGACAATTTAATTAAGAATTCAATAGTGGAGAATAGTGGGGGACAATTGAATTAAGAATTCAATTGGTGAAGGCTAGTGGGGAACATTGAATTAAATATTCAATTGGTGAAGGCTAGTGGGGAACATTGAATTAAATATTCAATTTTGGATTTTGGAGGATATTAGCTAATTAAATATTAAGAATATTTAATTATATGTGCAACATGGTGAGGTGGAAGGGATGATGTGGAAAGATGAGGTGGATTGATGAAGTGGATTTTGTGAGGTGGATTTAGGATTTGAGACATTAGAAGAATTTAGGGATTTTAATTAAATAAAATGATTTTATTTAATTGTAGGATAATGAACCAATCAAATAAACTTATAATATTTATTTAATTGACAAAAGAAAATAAGAATTAAGATAAATATCGAAATATTTACTTAATTCAACCTGAGCCAATTTTAGGTGTATACATTTTGCCCCTCTTTGAAGCAATGTGTTTTATCACGTTGTTTCAAAGAATAAATAGTCTGATAATGATACATGCCCTAGTTTGCCTTTGGTATAGGTTATGATGATAGGATGCCCCCTCAGGAGATTAAACGAGGAGAAGGCAGAAGGCTGAGACAGACAATCTCATGATGAGATAGGATGACAGGAGATGAAATGGTTGGATGCAGAAGAAATGGATGAATGATATGGAATGCAAGATAAAAATATGACACACACAAGCAAGTAAGCAAGTATGCACAAATGATATAGGAACAACCAAGGTATTGCCCCTGTCGAGTGGTAAACCAATGATATGGATCGATGATGTCTGGTTTCATGAATGATATGTTGTATAAGACTCTAGGTCTAGTTTCGAGAATATAACATCCTGTCTAAGACATTTGATATGATAGTGTTGTTATGGCGGGGAACAATATATCCCTAGACCAACACAGCAGGCGTGCTGTCATGGCGGGGAATGATGGATCCCTAGAGCAACATGAAGGATAGTGTCTGGTTTCAGGAAATGAAGCATGTTGTGTAAGATGCATGTGTTGGTCTGGTTTCGACAATGCAACATCCTATATAAGACAATTGATTGATTAATTGATTGAGTTGGTTTATGACTGGACAAGGATCAAGACCACTGATTATGATTGGATCATTTGACAAGATTAATTTGACTTGCTTGGCATGGATTAAGGATAGACTTGCAATTGGATATGGTATGGATATGGATATGGGTAGGAGACGCAATTGGATATGGTATAGATATGGAAATGGATATGAACTGTAGTTGGATACGGTATGGATATTTGTCACCTTGATATAGCAAGTATTTTGAAGTGCTTTCATCATTGGGCTTTATTATGTTGTAAGAAAATACAAGCATCTAGGTATAATTGAACTGAGATGACCTGAGTATTACTTACATGGATTTTTCAACAGACAAGGATTGCCCCTTTTCATGTTTAGACCTCAGAGTCCTCGATGATCTTTTGCTGATCATTTCGTTAGACAAAAGTCATCACATTACTAAAGTTTGATCCACAAGCAGCAGACAAAGAAAATAATCATGCCCCCATCATAGCATCTCTAGATTTTGGCATCCTCGAGTAGCATAGAAAGGCATGATAGCATAAATAAAGACTCTGTAAGTTAATCTAACCAATCACAAAACATTATTGCATGAGATGTGTCTTTTTTCCATAATTGATATGAGATTTAGCTTAAGTATTTCAGTATGGTTCTCTGTTTTTCCTTGCACAGGTTGATGTTTTTTGTCAAGATTTTTGTTTGGAAGCGGGCTTTGTTGCTCTTGTTTGTCTAGCAGAAGGTATCACAATCCTTATTGGTGGGATGGATGACAAGACATGGGATGGACGGGAAGTGGAGTGGAGTCAGACATATAGAAGGACTAGACATGGGACGAATAGGGAAAGTGAGGCCTTAGAGGCGCATTGATAATGGCCTTGCCTACGTGACAATGCAGAGGCAGCATAGTTCGGGGCTTGGACCATGGATGGACTAGAGGATAGACGACAAGGTATGAGATGGACAGGGAAGTAGAGCCTCGGGGGTGCATTGACAATGGCCTTACCTACGTGACAATGCAAAGGCAACGTAGTTCGACAAGAACCCTAATGGACCCAAGATATGGATCAGATGAGACACGATATGAAACAGACATGGATTAGATATGGAATAGATAAGACATGACATGGAATAGATATGGATTAGATAAGACACGATATGGTTCAGATATGGAACATATAAGACATGATATGGAAGTGACATGGATCAAACAATACTGATGACAAGGAACCACCACATATATGTAGATGGATGGAGGATAGTAGATATAGAGGTGGAAGTAACCAAGGATGTGATCTCCAAGGACTATGTCACATAAGAATAATGTGCCCCGTTGAGTACGTAGGATTGTTCATGACAATGCTAATGATGATAGGAGGATGAGAGGATAATGAAGGATTTGCATGTTTTGGAGGGATAAGGTATGTCAAGAGACATCTAAAACATTTGTCAACATTGTGCCCCCAATCTTTATCAAGACCAAAGAATAGAGGAAAGGAAGTTTGGATGGATGGACGGGACAGGATAGGTATGCAATGGATAGAGGATAGGATAGGAAATGGTATGAAAGGAAACTGGTAGGAGAAGAGTGATATGTCGATGAGACAAAGTGCCCCCAAGTGTAGGTGACATAGAAGATCAACTTTACACATGACGCCTATTTACCAGGTTTTCATAATGGTACTTATCCAAGGTGCCTGTTTGCCTGGTTTCCACCATTGTAAGTAGAATACTTATGATTTTTCATGGCAATGTTTATGACGATAGAAGGATGAGAGGATAATGAAGGATTTGCATGGTATGGAGGGATAAGGTATGTCAAGAGACATTCAAAACATTAGTCAACATTGTGCCCCCAGTCTTTATCAAGACCAAAAGAATAGAGGAAAGGAAGTTTGGATGGATGGATGAGATAGGATAGGTATGCAATGGATAGAGGATAGGATAGGAAATGGTATGAAAGGAAACTAGTAGGAGAAGATTGATATGCTGATGAGACAAGGTGCCCCCAAGTGTAGGTGACATAGAAGATCAACTTTACACATGATGCCTATTTGCCAGGTTTTCATCATGGTACTTATCCAAGGCAACTGTTTGCCTGGTTTTCACCATTGGATGAAGGGATTTTTCTTTACTTTTTTATTTTTTCTTTTGAATATTTAGATAGGAGAAGGTGGATATGGAAAGACTCAAGTATATAGTTCCTTGAAAGGTGATAGTCCTGCTAGATAGATACTGTCACATGGACAATGTCAAGTGTTCTCACAGATGTTGGTAGGGGATCATATGAAAGTGATATGGCCTAGGTAGATAGTGGATTGTGATACAAAATATGGAGGGAAGGCTTATGCAAAAGCATGGACCATAGGATGAGGAAGATATGTAGGATAATAGTGGAAGGGAGGGGAGATGGAGTTATATGAAAATGTTGTGGAATGGAAGGGAATCATGACCACTGGTCACACATACCATGGTAAACATTGAAGCTAGTGATGGGAAAGTAGTGTAGGAAGAAACAGAGACTTTTACTTGTGGATGAATGACATAGGCATGTAGGGTTCCACATAGGCTGAGTATTGTCCTGATTTTTGTTCGTCATGTGAGATGGAAGAATTTGAGACTCTTAGATGGAATGGGAGAAAGTAGATGGTTGGAATTCTTGAGAAGTGGATGCCTCATGTAACTTTAGGGCTTTTTGCTTTGGTACCCAAACCATTTTGTTTTTAGGTAGTACCTATGAAGGTATGGATTTGGGTGTATGCAGCTTTTGTGTAGCTTTTGGAGTAATCATTTGTTGCTTGGGGATCCACACCTGTTTCAGTTTGGCATTGAGGTGTATGGGTGTATGCAGCTTTTGATATGGATAATGCTTTGATTCTTGGCTTTTATGTCCTAGGTCATGAGGACTCTTAGGATTTTTTACTTTATAGGTAGAGGGATCCACATATTTGTCATTGAATCCCCATGGGATGGTAGAAGTAAGGTTGGTGAAAGCTCCTTGTTGAGACAATATGTGCATTTGTCGGCCATGATTGGGATATTTAGAGGATTTATAGATGGATGGATAAGGTGTCGGAAGCAGTGGTGGTAAACGGCATGGGGGATATTTAGAGTTGGAAGTAGCGGAGGTAAATTGGATGGTGGGATATTAGGAGTTGGAAGTAGCGGAGGGAGATTGGATGGTGGAAGATGTACGGTCACATGCATTTGGGATTTGTAGGATGAGGGATGTGGAATGGCAACATATGTTTTGGGGATATGATAGGGTTTATGGTGGAAAGTGGTAGACTTAGGAGGAGTGGAGGAAGTACCAACATCTTGAGTTTGCTCACCTTGGGGTATGTATCCAAGGCCGTATGAAGGTGGAGGAACATTGACAAGGATAGGTTCCAAGATACCTTGTTCATAAGGCCTAAGCCTTTACCTTGATAGTTCATATTCTGGAGTATGTAGTGGACAATAGGATTATGTATAGGTGCACTAGACACAAGTTCCTTATTGGATGGAGAAGATGAGATAGCTAATAATGGTGGTTGGTGTTCTAAGAGAGAACATTCACGCATGAAGGTAGTAAGACCAAGGATATATGGTGGAGGATTTGCCGCTTGGTCCATAACAGATGGTAGGGGAGGATTACTGGTTTGATCTTCTACACTTGCTTGGGAGGCAAGTGTCTCATCAGGGGAAGTGGAAGTTGTTGGATTTTGGGTAGGACTAGATGGGGTGATAGGCTCACGACCATGGAACACATAAAGTGGGCTAAGAGGATCATCATGGTCTGCTTGATCATAGATAGGCGCGTCATCATAGATGGGATCTTGATCATAGATAGGATATAGGTTATGCATAGTTTGCGTGAAAGTGTTTTGATCTTGAGTTGGACTAGAGCTTAATGTTTCCACATGCTTAGGATTAAACCTTTGACATACCTCTTGGGTTGCTTGAATGGAAGTGGAAGGCTCTTGGATGGGCTCGTGGTCAACAACATGAGGGTCTGACAGACCTTGACTCTGGTGCATGGTAGAAGGCTCATTGAGAAGCTCAAGGGGTTGCGGATGGCATGAAGGGGTTGCAGGATTTGACAAGGCATTGGAAGAATCTTTAGTACGGTCAAGGACCAGAGTTTGGGGACATGGTTGACTCTCTGCTAATAGCCCTTGGAGCACATCCTTCGTAGGTGTATGGGTAGATGAATGAGGTAATGAATGAATGGATTTTTCTTTCTCCCTAGCTTTTCTTGCATTGTATAAATTTGGAAAACATTTTTCCCACCACTCATCTGATTCTACTTTGGTGTGCCATTTAAAGTTTAAGGAACTAGATGGCGGTGTTGGTGTAGAACCGATATGCTTTGGGATAGGTGTCTTAGAATATGGTGAAGGAGGATTAGGAGCCAAAGTGGTATATGATTTCCCTCTTGAGGTGGCAGTTGCCTTGTCATGAGTATGGGAAAAAGACATAGGAGTTTGGGGCGAGGCATAGCTAGTGCTGGCACGTTCAGCTTGTAAGATTGTCAATTCTTGTTTTAAGACTTGGATATGTTGACAAATTGCTATACAGTCTTGGGGCAAGGGATCTAAGTTTATTTGTAATTGTAGATATTAGATTTCTTGATCAATATATTCTAGGTGGTTTGCCATGGACATAAGACTGGAAAAAGATTACTAGTGTGGAATGCATAGCAATAAGTGTGTCATAACAGAGTGCAGATGTGTCAAAAGTCAAGACAAATGCACCAAATTGGTAATGTTTTGAATGCATTAAAAGTCATAGCAAATGCACTGTAGGTCATTTCAAATGTGCAATTCCATTTTTTGTTTGGTTTGATAATGTTCATTGAAATGATCACACATGTACAAGCATGAGTCACACACACAAGACACAATAAGCAATTTTGAATTGTTGAATTTGAAGAATATGCTGATTAGTAAACAAGCACATGTGGAAGACACATCAACATGCCCTAATGTCTAGTTTGATGTAGGGTATGGCCAATTAGGTTTGTGGGCAATGTTTACACAAGGTTGACTAGGATTTGAAAGTGAAATCTTGTCACACAGCTAGGAGAAGGGGGTAACCCACCCTTCACCTTCACTTCCTAAAGGTAGAAAGTTCTTTGGGGCTTAGCCAAGAGTGATAAGATTCTGATTTCAATGAGGGTGTCTTTCGATTCAGCCTCAGATGAGGTCATCCCTAGGGGTGATGAAATCCCCTAGCAGGCCTCCTAGAAAGGGTAGACAACAACAAATCAAGTGAGGTGTTTTTGATCTCCAAGGTCACCTTGTAGTGAGAGGAGAGAGCATACACACGCACTCTTGATTCACACTTGCACTTGTAAATTAACCTTTAAGAAATTGAAATGTGTGGAAGGCACTTCAAGTACAGGTTCTTTTTAAAGCCCAAATCAAGATGTGAATGACAGAAACAGGTTTATTTTAAGCTCAATTTCAATGATGTGTGATCAATCAATGTTCGTTTTATGAGCCCAAATCGAAGTGTGTATGCAAACAAGATTATGAAGAAATGAGAGATAGAATGAGTGCACCCAGATTGTTTTCACTATCCAAACTAATGTAGATGTTGAGCTAGATGTTGTTCCATCCCTGAATGATCACCTGCAAGTCACAGAATAAAAAATGAAACACGTAGACTAGCCAAAGAGATTGTTATGCAAAAATTGATAATCTGATAAAATCTGATGAAGAATGAACTAAAATTTTCTTCACAATTGTGAAGTACTCGGAATCCTCTTTCCAACGCCACCAATTTTGTGCGATTTTGTTACTGTATGCAAAAGTTGTGAAAATTTGAAAAAAATAGTTGATTTTGCCTTGAAGCCTCCCGGACTCAATGGTGAGCTCGATTTGTGTGTAGGAGGTCATTTGCAAGAGTTGATGGCCAAATGTACTCTAGAAAACACACCTAAATTTGCAACAAAAAAAAACACCTGTTACCCTACGGCTTCCATTGCTCGCCTATTTTTTTCTTGATCTTGAATGATGAAGATGGGCCCTCATGGAGCTTGCTTCCTTGCTTCGATTCCTCAAGATGACAAGGAGAAATGGCTACGATACTTTGTGTGATTGAAGATGAGCTTCAACACACTAATGATGGAGGACGATATGAGAATGGCCAGAATGAGGAGATTTGAGAAGAAGATTCCCTAGAGGAATTTGGGCATAGTAAGGATGCCAGAAGAAGTCTCTCTAAATTGCTTAAAGAAGGGTCTCATTTATAGATTTTCTAAAAAGAGAATGGAGGGTGAGGATCAAAAGATGAGATCAATGGCTCTCATTTTTGGTAAATCTTTAATTCATAATGGATGAATTAAAAATTCAGAGTGGAGGATAGTGAGTTATGACAATTGAATTAAGAATAAATGGTGGAGGATAGTGAGTTATGACAATTGAATTAAGAATTCAATAGTGGAGAATAGTGGGGGACAATTGAATTAAGAATTCAATTGGTGAAGGCTAGTGGGGAACATTGAATTAAATATTCAATTTTGGATTTTGGAGGATATTAGCTAATTAAATATTAAGAATATTTAATTATATGTGCAACATGGTGAGGTGGAAGGGATGATGTGGAAAGATGAGGTGGATTGATGAGGTGGATTGATGAAGTGGATTTTGTGAGGTGGATTTAGGATTTGAGACATTAGAAGAATTTAGGGATTTTAATTAAATAAAATGATTTTATTTAATTGTAGGATAATGAACCAATCAAATAAAATTATAATATTTATTTAATTGAAAGAAGAAAATAAGAATTAAGATAAATATCAAAATATTTACTTAATTCAACCTGAGCCAATTTTAGGTGTATACAGTAACTAGCATATCTTTCTCCATGAATGCAATTGAAATGTATACAAGATTACCCATACCTCTAAGAGATTTGTTCAATGGTTGTTTACGTGGCTCGTCAACTATGTGGCTGGACCAAATCTTCCTTGAATGCCTCCATTGACAAATTTTGGGGTTAAAACTTCAAGAGGTTCAAAATTTTTAGGATTTTTTTCTTTCTGATAACTATTTGTTTTGACCTCAAGATCTCCTTCATTCTCATATTCAGTGCCATTGATTTCTTCTTCTTTATGCACATGATCCTCTTTGTTCAGGTCTTCATTATGTAAATCATTCAATTTGACATTGAACTCCTTTTGATGAACAAGAGTATTTATGATGTTTGACTATCTTTTGGAAAGGATTTATGATTACTTGTAAAGAAGAAAGTCTCTTTCCCTCTTTTTACCCAATTTTTAGCAATGTCTAAAATAAAGAAAGATGTATACTATCAAAGTCAAGTTTCTGAACACCATAGAAGCTTTTCAAAAATTGAAATTGTTTAGGCTCATTTAGAACTTGATCTTGTTGAGCAGTAGGTACAAGAAAGGGATAAGTTTCCTCATCGTTGCTATCACTAACAATTTCTTGATACAAATCCATCATCAAGGTTTTTCTATCTAATAGAGTCACCAACATCCATTACAGTGGAGGTGCCTTCAAATTTTTGAGGATTAATATGCACCAATGCTTCATTCCAATCCCTAGTAGAGCCACCAAAAATCTATTAGTGAACAAAATTTGTCACCACTTATTTCATAAATCTACTCACCTAGTTTAGCAATAACAAACTCCACCAACAATTGGACAATTTTCATAAATTGCCCTCTGAATGTTTTAGAAGTTACAACTCCCTATGTAAGATGAAAATTTAGATTTGATAATACACTTTTAACCTGGAAGTGGGTGAGGCAATCTTCCTCAATAGGAAATTTAATCAAAGCCACAATACACAATATATTGTAGGCAACAATATTACTTATAATAATAATTTATTATGGCCTTTTTCTAGACACACAAATGGAAGAAAGTCAATGAGTGAATCACTATAATAGAACTATCACCTTTGCATTGGCTTCTAACATACAAAACAAGACACTCCAATAGCAATACAGTCATAAAAGAAGTAGGTTATCAATATTTCATATAGGGAAATGTAGATATCATAATCCAATGCATCACACATCCAACATATGAAGAATACCTAGCCAATACACAAAAAAAAATAATAGACCAACTATCAGGCTTCCTCTTGTATTTATGAAATCAATTAGAACAAATACTCTGATCTATCCAAAAATGACACCAGATATACTATGTCAAATATCCCCCTTACCTTTTTAATATAATGTCAAATGATTTAGTCATTAAAAAGAAATTTCACCAAAAGATCCCCCACTCTCCTTTACCCATACATTATATAATTAAAGATTAGGAACAAACTTTTCCCACATAACTGTCTTATACAACTAACAGAAAATGGTAAAATAGAGTTCTTGAAATAGAAAACAAGACATAGTCTTGAACAATAAAATGAGTCTTAACATGACAAATTATAAAAATAAAAGGAACAATTATGAAGACACTTCTTTGTCTTCCTCATCCATTGTATCAGATCCTACTTGTTCGTTCATGACATTCTTTCCTATTCTAGTGCCTATTTTCTAACATGCAACTAGCTGGTTTGGAGGAATTTGAATTTATTTAGGATGAGATGACACCTTTAGCATTAGGGATGCTAGTGATTGCTAACCTCATCTTGCACATCTGCAATGTACCATTGGCCTCTTCATATTTTCTTGATGTTTAGAAACATGATCTACCATGAGTTGGACATTCTTTTGGCCTTTTTAGGAATGAATTCTAAATTTAATAACCAGTTCACTGCATCAAATTTTTTATCTATTATTGAGAATATCTTCTTTTATTCTAACTTCTTTTCTTAGCCAAGCAGGAGTAGCAGTTACTAAGTGATCACCTATGGTAGCAAGGGAAAACTTTACCTATTTTAGGAGTATTATCAACTCTAGGCTACTATTGAGGAGAGGGACGAGTCTGAAATACTCCATCCTAAGAAATGAGAGGAGGAGTTACACTTTGCTTTGTAGGGGGTGTCGTTCCCCCATCCTTTTCACCATGCAATCCCTATTGTTTCTCTGATGTTTTGTTAGCCCTGGGGGTTCAAGTACTTTTTGGTTCGCTACTTCTTTAGAATCTAAACATTGTCTTAAGTAGAATCCTTTGAATGTGTTTTCTATTAAAGCCCATCTACCCCAACTTACCTTGTAACAAATTCATATTCTACAATCTTTGGGCCATTATATACTTTATCGGTAAATTAAACGTTTCCACACACTTGGCTTCCGTTGCCTTTATCATCAAATATTCATTCTAGTGAACTTGTCCTTTATCCTTTTTGTTGGAAAAAAATGTCTTTTGCAAACCTTGGCCTTCATCTGTTTTATCGCTAAAAGTTACTTTTTCAAAACCTTTATAAAAATGTCTTTATTGACAAATATAGATTTATATGAACTCGGGCACTTCCCTCTTTTCTATCGATAAAAACCCATCCTGATGAGCCATTACACAATCACCTTTATCGTTGAAATCTTACTTTCTCAAACTTAATCAAAATGCTCTTTATCAGTCAAGTCTTGTTTTCATGAAACCAATCCTTCCAACATCTTTAACTTCTATTAGTAAAATTGTAAAACCATGAACTAGCTTTCCTCAACTTTTGCCTCTATCAACAAAGTCATCTATTGGCAAACCTCTCAATCAACAACTTTAGCACTTCACAAACCAAACCTTTGTCTGAGGCTTTGTCATCTTTTTACTTAACCAACTTATCTCTTATTACTATAATCCCTTTCTCTGTCGGCAAAACAACATCCTTATGAATCAAGACTTCAAAGACTTGACCTTTCATCTCTTTGTCACCTAGTCGGATGAATCAATAAAATGGCGAAATCATGAACTAGTTTGCAAAACAAATTTTTTTCCAGAAAGATATTTTTGATAAATTAACTTCAAGTTTTTTCTTTCTTTCAAACTTCCATCACCACAACTTTGTTAGTGAATCAAAAATTGGTGAAAAATAGGACTCAAGAACTGAAGACCAATGGAGTTAAGTTCATGAAAAATAGAGAAAGCCAATAAAGAAGACCATTGATAAAAACATAAGGACCACTGTTGGGTTATTGGGGAATCAAGGAAATTCACAACTTGAGAACCAAAAATTAGTTTGCGAAAGATAAAGAAAGTCGATGGATGGAAAGTAGAAGACAAGTGACAACACACATTCTAATGAAAAGTTGTTGGGAAAATTGGGAGTTCACAAACTTAATATTGTCCCAAAAAGATTTCACGATAGAAAACTTTCCCAACAAAGGAGAAAATGAGTCATGTTTGGAGAAACTCAAAATTGTTGACAATAGGAATTTTGCAAAAGAAAACTCGAAACCTTGAGTTTGGGAAAAGAGGAAGTTGTCGACAGAAAAAGAGGATTGAGACTAGGACTTGGAAACACAATACAAGGACAAGGGAAAAACCAAGATGGACCAAAATTTCAAGTTTAGGGGAAACATCTAGAAAATGGAATTTCCAAATGATTTTACTTGATCCCCCAAAAGGTCAAGCAAAATTGCTTTTTTGTTAGTATTTTGATAGGTGCAAAAGGAGACTCTTTCAAGGGTTTGATATAGGAGGGTTTGATCTAACCCCTTCAATCAAACCCCCTTGGATGAAACCCCTCTATGATTAAATCATTATTTTTTTCTAAAAATATGTGATTTTAAGAAAAAAGTCAGGATGTCCCACAAGGTGTGACACAATATTGTTAGCTCAACCCACTAGTAGCTTTAGGAATAAACAAGTTCTTTATTGTCCATGTCATGGGGAATGTTTGAAGGACCAAACATGGACTAGACACAAAACTTACACTCAACATAGGGTGATACATATGTAAAAGGACAACAATGAGATAATAGATGATAGTATGTGAGGATAAGGGGACAAAGTCTAGGAAATACATATCTAGTTCCTTAAAAATACTATAAGCCAAAATATGCTATGGATTGAATAACATGTTAGAGCTAGTGTGAAATGTAAAAGTAAATGACACAGTCTACATGTAGTATCTTTTTAAGTGCAAGGCCTTTTATAGTTTCAAAACATATCCTTATTTTCATGGTGCATAAATGAAAGGCATCATCACATAGATCTCAGGACTACTACATAGTATGGCCCTAACTAAACATGATATGTCTTCCTTTAATAATTAATGAAACCACTAATGGAATTTAGTCCATAGGATAGGAATCCCACTACATATATGCTTTCTCCTAGAGAATGATAAATGACATGATAATTCATCACAATAGGGGTTGAGTATCTTACAAAGTGGGTAGAAGATAAACAAAATAAAGACTATATTACTCACCACTACCACAAAGTTTATTTACTCAAATAATATATCACAAGGTTTGGTTGTCCATTAAGCATAAAGAGAAAACCAAGGAAAATATTTTGTCAATAGAATAATTGTGGAGCTACTAAACACCTTTATGATAGCACATAACAAGAGTATTCCCTACCATCCTCAAGGAAATGGAGCAAGCGAGGAATAAATAAGAGTATAGGTACCACACTTACAATTATATGCAATGGTAACACTATAGATTTGGACATCAAGATACCAATAGCATTATAGTCTTATGTAATAGATTTGAAAGACTAACAATTTTTTTTCCATTTGAATTAGTATATTGTACCAAATTTGAGACTAGCTAATAAGTTGCAGCTAAATGACAAAGAATCCTTAGAGGAAAGATTGAAAAAAGTAGGAAAATTAGATAAGAAAGGTTGTTAGCAACATATCACTAGAGCCTAGAGAAAAAGTCCCTAAAAGCATGGCGTGATAAAAATTATGGAAAAAAATTTCCAAATAGGAGATACAGTTCTCCTATATGATAGCAAATTCAAGAAATGGGGGAAATTAAAATGTGATGGTTAGGACCATACAAAATTATAGAGATAACTAGGTTAGGAGCTATCAAATTAAACATGGTATAAAATAAACTAAAATGGTATGTAAATGGTGCAAGACATAAACATTATTATGATGCGAACATAAGACAATACAACCCATGGAAAAAGTGACATAAAAATGTAATATAATGTAATGCCAACAAAAAGTAACATTTTGTGAGGAACAATCCAACAAGAGAAGTGGTGCAAATAATATGATAAGGTAGAAGCATTAAATGTAGAACACTCACCAAAGATCTATAAAAAAATTTCAAGAGCTCTAGTGTGGAGAGAGAGATGAGAGAGAGAGAGAGAGAGAGAGAGAGAGAGAGAGAGAGAGAGAGAGAGAGAGAGAGAGAGAGAGAGAGAGAGAGAGAGAGAGAGAGAGTAGAGAGAGAGAGAGAGAGAGAGAGAGAGAGAGAGAGAGAGAGAGAGAGAGAGAGAGAGAGAGAGAGAGAGAGAGAGAGAGAGAGAGAGAGAGAGAGAGAGAGAGAGAGAGAGAGAGAGAGAGAGAGAGAGAGAGAGAGAGAGAGAGAGGTAATTTCTAGGAAAGGAAAGAATGTTGGCAACACTTGTTCTAGTTGAAGCTACCAACAACCCACATCCAAAATATAAGAAATTCCCTTACAAGGCTATGGAGATGGACCTAGATGGAGCATTCTAAAATGTTCCCACTGACATTATATATGTAGAAGATGTGCAAAAATATATACACACTAAAATGATAGAGATTGATCACACCACCTTCAATCCCCTTAGAAGAATGTTATTGAAGCATGGATATAAGGAATATCTATTACAAAATAAATATATTGCCAATTTTAAGATGGACACATGGAAGGGATTTCTAGATTTCTCAAAGTGGCCTGATTAGATTAACCTAATTCTAAGTGTAAAGTGGAAAAAGTACAAAATTTAAGATAGTTTGTATAAACCAAAATCAAACCTCTCTTTTACTTACATCACATTAGGAAATAGCAACTGAGCTTGCTCACTATGAAGGATCAAGCTGTTGATTCATGTGTCATTTTATGCTTATTATAACTGAATAGATGCCTCAATTAGGTTTTTACAAGATTCAAGCAACCAAATAGCGTGAAACCTTAATTTTAAGATATATGATAACCAACTGAATTTTGGCATAGAAACTGGCAAAACAGACTACAAAAATGTAGAGAAGAGATTATAGAGACTGTGTACCTAGAAATTGAGGACCTATTAGACAAGGACACCTGCCCCAATGTCTTGAAAGTTTCCAATTGCTGAAATCTTTTGTACTTGGTTTCAAAGTGTCTCCAGAGGGTTCCATATCTAGGATATGACCTGGTTAGACTAGGATGCCCAACCTAGTGTCCCAATTATTTTGCAATTCTAAAAATTAGAGTTCTGCAATGATTGTATCTATAATACCTATTCACCTTCCACTTCTTTTTGCCAAATCTTTTGGAATACAATCCACACATACAAAAGGAGGAGAAAGATGGTTAGGGATATATAGGATTTTTCCTCAATCAAACCCCATCTTTGGTATTTCTTCCTCAACAATAGCTAATGATAAAAATCTGCATTTGTGTGTGCTCATAGATCATATGTGTATGCATAAATATAAAAACCTAGATGACTCAGGCATCAAGGATAGATCAACACAAAGTTTCACTCAAGGAAACAACAAAAACTTCTCCCCAAGGAGATGATAGCAATGAAGGCTTGTAGAACAATAAGGTGAGGCACTCGTATCTGTGAAGGATTCCCAACCTTAAGTTGGGGGCTTTAACCCTTCTCTCGATCGTACAAAAGACTTGACAAAACCCTAGGAAGAGCAAGATAGACTCAAGATCTTGATTCCTAATCTCCATAGAATATCTCTATGATAGAAAATAACAATATCTTCATAGAGCTTCCGCAAAATGTTGATCTTTAATAGCAATAGTGGTAGAATTTTGGCATAGTAAGCTTACATAGAGATTGTGTGTGATAAATGATTTT
The DNA here is from genome assembly GCA_027924645.1 of Cunninghamia lanceolata. Classification (NCBI taxonomy): domain Eukaryota; kingdom Viridiplantae; phylum Streptophyta; class Pinopsida; order Cupressales; family Cupressaceae; genus Cunninghamia; species Cunninghamia lanceolata. Next base: position 1,786,248 of record BSBN01001271.1, on the reverse strand, counting down.
CAATTCTCTTTAAATACAAAACCTTAGAAATTCAAATATTTAAAATATCGTGTCGACATCATGTGAAAACCAAAATTTGAAATCAGAATCCAGAGTACAAGGAACAAGCTAACACCACCCTAAAATTTAGGACCCCAAAAAATAGGCCAAGACTAGGGTGTGGGAGCCCTAGTCCAGCCCCTAGTTTTCACTTAAGGTCTACCTTTAGAGGGTCTAGAATGTCCAAGGTCTAAAGTTTGTTTTCTTGTTTTGTCAATTGTTGCTTCAGAATATGACATTTCTTCAATGAGCTATAGGTTAATTATGGTTTAGGTCAGTCATAAATAAAAGGGTAGGATAACACCGAAGGAGATGAGCTAACACTATGTGAAATTATGCTAATCCATATAGTAGTACAATTTTTGACATAGCATTTAGTCCCCACTTTAGTGGCCATATGTCACTATGTACATATGGAACTAAATTAAAGTAAATACATCAATCATGAAAAGGATACCTAAAAGGATACCATATAGGAAGTTGAAGTGAATTGTCATGCAAGATGAAGAAGCCCCCAGTCTATAATCTTGCAAGACCACAAAGTTAGGAACTGCATCCTGTAAAGGAACACTTGTCAGATGATCAAAATCAAATCAAGGTCTGCAAACAACAAACAAATACTTCAGTCATAAATTCTAGAGGGGTTGAGTGATGAGACGTGATGAGGGTGGAAACTGAGGGAGATATATGAACCCCTTGTTTCTGTTTTCTTAGTCCAAAAAGGAGAAACAAGGTGGTAATCTATGCACACATATTTCAAGGAAAGTGATGAAGAATGCATTGTGGGGGTCATTTCTACAAACAACACTGAAGCACAAAGCATTGAATTAGATAGAGGGTAGAACTAGGATTCCAATGCAATAGATGATGTGAAAATCTAAGTCTGACATCTTAAGATAGAGGTTTATGAACGAAGTATGATTTTGCACCTACATAGTGATAGGAATTCTCATCCATTTACTATAAGTAAAGGGAGTTTGCACTTTCTCACTATTTAGTGTTGTTTTCATTGTGTAGAGGAGAGAAGGATAAGGAGAAAGAGTCCAACCATACCGACGTGATGCCCATAGGAGATTCTAAGATTAGAGGTGCTCTGATCTTGAGTTGTGGACAGATCTATCAAGCTAGAGTTAGGATATTAACCTTTGTTTCTATCAAACTTCTTTTTGTTTCTATAGATTTAATCATTTTACATGTCATGTAGATCAATCTGGACAAGGGTACCCAACTAGGGCACCCAAGCCCAGCCAAGGCCCCCAAGTCCTCTCTGGACGGCTAGGTCCTCCTAGGGTGCCCAAGTCTAGGAAGGAAAAGGACCCCAGGGACAAGGCACATAACGATAAGTTTGATGCTTGTTTGATGATTTCATGATGTGAACTGATTCATATTTGAATGTTTTCTATGCAGGATGTCCTTGAGACATTAGAGCACACCAGTGGTCACTTGATGACCCTACTTTAGGACCATGTCGGTACTATCTTCGACAAGGAGTGAGGTTTCCATCAGGCAATGGGCTTGTGGTGGGTGTTTATGATGCCTACAATGAGATTCCACTACAGCATGTTGATGGCACTTATGGAGAGGTGGGATGTAGATACATCTACATTCCATCTACCCACAGGTGAGATGACTATGACTTTAGAGGATGTGTACCACATCCTATGACTATTGGTCCAAGGAGAGATAATGAAGATCATAGAGCATTGCTTAGAGTACACCTGAGAGAATCATCTATACTATTTTAGCTGTGTTGTCACTTAGTTAGGATGAGGACACATTACACTTCAATGCTTAGAGAAAGGATGCACTGATTTTGTATTAGTATAGTGGATCATGATCACTACCATCACCCTGGTGGTTGCATAGGATTGATTGGGCACTCACCTTCACGGGGGCTCCATTCACACTATCAAGTCAATGGAGGAACACAAGATGATGTACACATGGGGGTGTAGTATGTTTACGTACCTCTACCATGATTTGGGATGATACGTCCATTATGAGCATAGAGCTTGATGGTGTGCACCCTATTATAGGTATGGATGTTTAAGCATATTAGGTGCACATGGCCCACAAGTTTCCCCCATAGAGCTGACATGGACATATCCACATGCACATGCATATCCAATCAGCAAATGTTGGAGACATGGTGACTTATTATATTGGAGATGGTGTTTGATAGACTTACAGCATAGTGACACTATTTGGAGACCATATCATGTTCAAAGACTAATGGTTGATCATCTTGATCATATAGTTATCTGGTTTTATTTTGATATAGTAGCATGGTAGTTCTGATGTAGGAAGGATGTTCCTAGGATGTGTCTGAGCTACGCATGCTCACCACATAGCGTAGTGACAGCAAATGTCACCCCACGGCTGAGGATACCTGAGGTGGTAGATAGTGATGATGATAGTGTAGAGGATGCAGAGCCACTATTAGATGCAGATGATGTTGTTACCTGAGTGTATCAGACCTTGTGGGAGATAGAATGACCTACACCCATCTTTCCTAATAGTCACTCCACATGCAATCCATGACCATGGGAAGGTCAGGGGAGTGACACAAGAGTAGAGGACAATGCCAGTGATTTCACTAGATTTTATGATATTGATGAGGATCATGATGGACAATGATGATGAGGAGATCCTAATGTAGTACATTTTCAAAGTGAGACCACAACAGGACCAGCAGGAGGTGGACATCGATGAGGAGATCAAGGTGAGGCCATGGTTAAGAGCTCATGGTCTAGCCCCTACCAGTGTTAGGAGATCAAGCCATCTTGAGTGAGGAGAGATAAAGTAGTCGTGTGCCCTGCAGAGCTAGCTACAAAAGTTTATTATTCCAACAGCAGTCCAAGACCCATCCTAGTGGGATGGTGACCTAGGTGAAACATTATTATGTTGATGTATTGCTTTAATGATTATCTATGATTTGAGATATATATGATGAGATATTGATGATGTCTTTGTCTTTCATTTTGCAGTTGGTACCGATTTATGGTGCAAATTTGTGAGTTACATTATAGTAGAGATAGTCTCTACTGATCTGGCTGAGCAATGAGTGCAGATGGGGTATTCATCACAACACTTAGTAGGATGACGTTCAGAGATATTTATACTTTTGTGAGATATAGAGTGACTATGGAGGCCACTTTAGATCATTATACATAGGACAGGGATCATACGATCTAGAGAGCTACGCACATAGAGGCCAAGCTCTAGGCACAATGAGAGCAAGTTGTGGCACTAACCTTATCCAAGATGGGTCCTGTCATGACTCAGATCCTATGCTCTGAGTTGGATAGGGATAGGGCTCAATTAGAGAGAGATAGAGCACTATCAAATAAAGAGAGAATACAATTGAAGCCAGATTGGTACCACCATATGTACATGGAGTCATAGGGAGATATGATGGGGCTTAGAGGTGAGCTTATGGGGATGCAGTCATGAAGTGTCTCTAGGAGTCATTCAAGTTCTATAGCCGCACATGAGCAACCCTCCATCACACACACACCCACCAAGTCCTAAGGGGACTAGTGACCAAGGTTCAACTATGTGATGTATCTTATGTGTGTATGTGTGTGTGTGTCTATATATATATATATATTAATGCTATAATGTTATTAATGTATCACATGTGATTTTATAAAAATGTAACTAGTGATAAATGTTAATGCTATGTGGAAATGTAATTGATGCTAATGTGATATAAACTAAACAATTCTTTGTATAATGTATAGTAAAACACACAATGATTAATAAATTTCACACATAAGTAAAATACTATGCTATATTCAGTTAATGCAAAGGTGATCTTAATAAAGCAAGATACAACAATGATTAACCAAAGAACATTTTATGTTAAATGAATTAAGACAAAATAATCTATCTTGTCAAAACTTGAAGCTAAAATTGACTATACTAACAAATTTGCTTTGTGAAATAACATCTAGCATACAATCTTAAGCATAGAATTTCTGAGATGTGCAGCAATAGGTCCTTTAAGCAGTGTACCTTGTTCATCAACTAATTTATGCTCTCTTGATCCGAAGGCTTTAGTAATAACATATGGTCCAAGCCAATTAGGGCTGAACTTTCCTTTTTCTCTAGGAGGTGCATTCACATTACATTGATTTTCATATAGTACCAAATCTCCAACGTCGAATGAACAATGTATGACATACTCATTGTATGATTGCTGGATATTCTTTGATGGGATTTAAGATGTTCAAGAGCCTTAATATGCTATTCATCAAGAATCTCAAGTTCTTGTAATCTCTTCTCTCATTCTTTATCATTGTCAAGAATGTTCTTTAGGGAAACTCGTAATGAAGGAAAATCTAACTCTAAAGGCATTATCATGTCAGTGCCATAGACAAGGTTATATGGTGTAGCTCTAGTATCCATGCGAACACTTGTTCTATAAGCCCATATTGCATTGGAGATATGAGTATGCCAATATTTTTGATGTTTATTAATAGTTTTCTATAGAATTTGTCCAATTATCTTATTTGAAGCTTCTGCTTGGCCATTTGATTGAGGATAATAAGGCATAGAGAAGCGATGTTGTATATGATATTTTTCAAGGAATTTCTTCACATCCTTGTTGTTAAATGGTGTACCATTATTAGAAACTAAGGCGGAAAGTATACCGAATTGAGAGATGTTGTTATCCTATATAAAATGAAAAATTACTTCAACAGTCCATGGATCAGAGTGGAACAATCTAGACCAACTTCATAAAGAAATAAATAGTGGTGATGATGGAAGTATGTCCTTGAGAAGAAGATGGAGAAATTTTACCAATTAGATCAAAGCCCCAAATAGAAAATGGTCAAGGTGAAACTTGGGCTTGAAGCTCCTGGGTAGGCACTCGGATTAAATGTTTGTGTTGTTGACATTGTGGGCATTTCTTGACATATGCAAAGGAATATTGTTCCATGCATTGCCAATAATACCCCATATGTAATAACTTTTGTCAAATGATTTTCATCCAAAGTGCCCTCCATAGGCACCAGAGTGAGCTTTCTAAAGCCATCGAGATCTCTGAATTACTAAGACATCAGAGAAGAACACCATTATAGCTTCATCTATATAATACACTAGATAGAATCATATAGCATGTCATGAGTTTGCATATGCAAGCTTGAGCATTTTTAGATGTTGAATTAAGAATGGTTCCATCATGTAAACAATAGAATATATGCGAGAACCATTCATTAGAATTTGTGTTACAACAAAGTTCAGCATCCGATGGTGTAACCTCATCTAATTCTGATGTTTTAAGATTATGAATGATAAAGTGATATTCATCAGGTGAATCTATAGGGGATATAAGGGAATCTGCACTTTCCATTGCATCCACATGTTGATTGTCTTTCCTTGAAATAGTATCAATTGAAAATGATGTGAATTGTTTTAATAAAGATAAGGAAAGATTATGATATTGAGATAACCTATCTTGTTTAGCTTGATATGTTCCTATTATTTGTTGCACAATTAATTGGGAATCATTGTATATAGTGATATGTTTGATGTTGAGAGACAAAGTGGCACAAAGTCCTACAATGAGAGCTTTGTACTCAACAATGTTGTTTGTCCATGAGAAATATAGATGACAAGATAGAGAATTTAGCTTACTAGAAGGGGGTACTAGTATGATACTAGCACCAGAGCTAGTTCGACATCATGAACCATCAAAATATAATTCCCATTTATCATCTGTATTTATATTTAAAATTTGATCATAAGGAAATTCTTCCTAATTTGTATACAAAAGGGTGAAGGTGCCTCAACTAAATGGTCGGATAACACTTTTCCTTTAATTTCTTTTTGAGAAATAAATTTGAGATCAAATTTTGTTAATAACATAAACCATTTAGCAAGGCAACCTAAAAGATTTGTTTTAGTGAAAATATGTTTGAGAGGATCAAATTTTACTATGACATGAATTTTATCATTTAAGAGATAATGTCTAAAGATTCTATGTTGAAAAGATAAGAGCTAGGCACTGTTTCTCGATAATAGTATATCGAACTTCATAATCGAGCAAAGTTTGATTGATGTAACATACAACACATTCTTTTCCTTCAGTATCATGTTGTGCTAATAAAGTTGAGAGAGCATTATTAGATGCTGAGGTGTAAAGAAGAAAGGGTCTATCAGCAATAGTAGTCTATAGAATAGGACAATTAGCTAGATAAATTTTTAAGTCTTCAAAAGCTTTATGACAATTAGAATTCCATTGAAATTTTGAATCCTTCTTCAGTAGTTGAGTAAAAGGATGAGTCTTATCTATGATTTGTGAGACAAATCAACGAATGGATTGTATCTTCCTTTGTAAACTACAAAGTTGAGATATGTTCTTAGGTGCTGGCATATTAAAAATTGCATCAATTTTCTTTGTGTCTACTACAATACCACAATGTGAAACTATAAATCCCAATAGTTTTCCACTATCTATGCCAAAGATGCATTTACAAGGATTCAACCACATGTATTTCTTTGTTCGCTCAATGATTTGATGGAGGATTGTGACATGTTCCTAGTGATGAATAGACTTCACAAGAATGTCATCAACATAATCCTCTAAGATGTGATGCATGTAATCATGAAAAATAAGAGTCATAGTGCATTGATAAGTTGCTCCAACATTCTTTAATCCAAATGGCATGACAACCCAACAGAATGTTGCCCATGGGGTTATAAAGGTTGTCTTATATTAATCTTGAGGGTTGATGAAAATCTTCTTATAACTTGAAAAACCATTCATGAAGGAGAGTAATTCATGGCCATCAATTGAATCAACAATCATATCAATGTTTGGAAGAGGGAAATTGTCTTTCAAAGAAGCCAAATTTAAGTCTCAAAAATTAGTGCACATATGAATATGGTTATCAGGTTTAGAAACAACCACAATGTTTGAAATCCAAGGTGAGTAATCAATAGAGTGGATAAGACAAGCTTGTAAAAGATTTTCTTTCTCAGCTTTAACTAACAATGGAACCTTAGGATTTATCTTACAAATCTTCTATTTAAATGGCATAGCATCAGGTTGTAATACAATATTATGTGTTACAATCTTAGGGTCAATTCAAGGCATATCCAAACAATCCAAGAAAACAATTCTTTAAATTCCTATAAAATCTTGGTCATATCTTCTTTTTCTTCAGTACTTAAACAATCACCTATAAGAATCCCCTTTTCAGTATTATCTTTTTCCATAAAAACTTTGACAGGCTTTCCATAAAGTAAAGTACTGTGGTCTATGAGATTGGGTGATTGTGATGGTTCTTTAGACACTTCATTAGTAATGTTTACCAAGTCAGTGGATTTTCCAAAGTATGCATCAACATTTAAATGATAATGTAGTCCACACTTATGATGATAATGAGGGACATTTCATAAGCTCCCAAGAATCCCATTATTGCTTCATCTATTGAAAAGAGATCCAAAGGAATATCTCCCAGAGGACAATTCATGTCTATCATCTCAGGAAATATCAAATTGAGTGTTGATATTGTGTTCACATTAAGATTAGAACATCTCCAGGCTTTGGTTTTCTTGAAAGGATTATATCCAATGCCACTCGAGTAGTGTCATTGAAGTAGCTTCTATAGGTACTCAAATTCCTTGTTGATTAATACCATAACCATTACTTACATAGTTGCAACTCTTATAAAGAAACTAAAATCCCCAAACATAAAGAGAGGCCATCTCTTTAGAAGAAGGTGGAGCTTCGTAGGTCTCATAGTTTGTAGTTTAAGTAAGAGTGTTATCTTTTTTTTTACTAAGAAAACTTTAGATTTCTAAATGGAGTTCTTAGATGAAATTAGTGCAACATTTGATGTTTCTGGATTAGGGTCAAGTTAAGCTTGTATTCTCCCATAGAGGCAAGAGTAAAGTCTAATGAACCCCAATCATCACCAAGGAATGCATTCGACTATTGAGACTCTTGCACAACATTCCCTATGGCAAGAGGAGCTAAAGTATTGACCTATAAGTTATTTAGAATCTTATGATGAACAACTTTTGTTTGTGTATCAATATGTAAACAACTAACAGGTTTGGGATCATCTTCATTGGTATGAAGTTTATTTGCATAAATAACTTGATTGAATGATGAAGGGTAGATGGAACTACCCCTAATGTAAGAATCCAAGGCCTACCAAGAATCATGTTCTATGATAATAAACTAGGCATGACATGAATCAAAGTAGACAAAGTCACATGTTGAACTTGTACAGGTAAAGTTATAGTGCCTATAAATTGTCTTCTAACATTATCAAAGCCATGAATACTAATTCTATCTAGTTTAATTAAGGAAGTATCAATATTAATCTAAAGTAACAAAATAATACCACAAACATTAAGAGTTGATCCATTATCAATCATAACTTGCTTGATCAATTTCTTGTTGAGAGTGATGAAGATAATTAAATTATTGTATTGATTTTGAACTTCAATAAAAGGTAACTCATGTTGCTGAAATAAAATGTCAATTTTTGTCACATGCATAGAGTCTACAAGAGTTGCTACATCATTTGACTTGATAGTGGGTGGTATAATCACCTTTTGTAAAGATTCTTGGAGCATTCCATGGTATGTAGGTGAATTTTGTATAAGTTCCCAAAGACAAATCTTTGTAGGAGTAGCACAAAGATGCTCAACAAGATCATAATCATGACCAACTTTATGTGTTAAATGAGGTGCTTGAGGAAGAATAGGTTGAGAAGTTGGTAAAGATATCAGAATTCTTGATTGTTGTTTACTTTTCTTGTTATTACGTGTGTTATGTGTATGATCAACCGTAGTATGACTAGGTTGTGATCTTTCTAGGTGACTTTGATGTGTTATTTGTTTAGCATAGTTATCGATGTAATCAGGAGGTTGAGAAGAATGCATAAGACCTCTAATAGTGAGCATTGGTCTAGATTGTGGTTAAACCACATTCAAACAGAGGTTGCCCACTATTTTTGGCTTCACAAGTCCTTAAGGTTTAGGAACATAGATTGCATTTATCTATTATTTGAAACAATGACAATTTAGGAGTCATAGTAGAATATTCAATCAAGATAAAGTCCTCAAGGGATTCATCTAACATATTAAGTCATCACAACTAAATGGCTCATTACATGCATTAAAGTCTTGTAAAAAGTAATCTGACATTATAACATGTTCTAATTAACCCAAGACTTAAATCTAAAACAAGATATCATAAACTTTGCAAAATGGAACAAGCTATCACTATGCAAGTCACAAAGTTGTAATTTCAAACCTCTTTTAATGAAAAACTAAGGATGTCACTCAAGATTCAATGCATGCATCACTTTTCATAAAAAGATAGTTTGCAATCTAAATCTGATTTAGGACAGAAAATTACTTCCAATCTAATGTAAAAAGGATGCAAGTTCTTTTAAACATGGGTTCACCAAAATGTAATATGGAAAAAGTAGGGAAAAGATAGTTTGTATAAATCAAAATCAAGCCCCTCTTTCACTTAAATCACATTAGGAAATAGTAACTGACCTTGCTCACTATGAAGGATCAAGCTACTAATTCCTATGTCTTTTTATGTCAATTAGGTTTTACAAGCTTCAAGCAACCAAATAGCATGAAACATTAATTGTAAGATATATGATAACTGACTAATTTCTGGTATAGAAACTAGCAAATAGACTACAAAATGCAAAGAAGAGGTTACAAAGACCGTGTACCTAGAAATTGAGGAGCAGTTAGACAAGGCCACTTGCCCCAGTGTCCCAAAGTTTCTAACTACTGGAATCTTTTGTACCTAGTATTAGAGTGTCTCTAGAGGGTTCTAGATCTAGGATATAAATCCCAGTTAGACTAGGGTGCCTGCCTAGTGTCCCAATTATTTCACGATGCTGAAACTTAGAGTTTCCTCATGACTGTATCTATAATACTTGTTCACCTTCCACTCCTTTTCACTAGATCTTTTCAAATATGACCTACACATATAAAAGGAGGGGAAAGATGATTGTGATGTATAGGATTTTTCCTCAATCAAACATCATCTTTGGTATTCTACCTCAAAAATAGCTAATAATAAAGATCTACAAATGTGTGTGCTCATAGATCATGTGTATACAGAAATATAAAACCCTAGATGACTCAAGCATCAAGGATAGATCAACACAATGTTTCACTTAAGGAAACAATGAAAAATTCACCTCAAGGAGATGATAGAAATGAAAACTTGTAGAACAAGAAGGCGAGGCAGCGATATCCACGGAGGATTCCAAGGTCAAGTTGGATGCTTCAACCCTTCTCCTGATCATATAAAGGCTTGACAAAACCTAAGAAGAGAAAGATATACTCAAGATCTTGATTCCTAATCTCCACTAAATATATCCATGATAGAAAATATCAATATCTTCAAAAGCATCAAAAAAATGTTGATCTTGAATAGCAATAGTGGCACAATTTTGACATAGTAAGCTTGCATATAGATTGTGTGTGATAAAATAATTTTCAATTCTCTTTAAATACCAAACCTTAGAAATTAAAATATTCAAAATAATGTGCCGATATTGAACGAAAAAAAAAAATTGAAATCAAAATCCCAAGGTGCACGGAACAAGCCGACAGTACCACAAAATTTAGGACCCAGAAAAATAGGGCAAGCCTAGGGTGCAAGTGCCCTTGTCCAGACTCTAGTTTTCACCTAAGGTCTACCTTTAGGGGGTCTAGAATATCCAGACTCCAAAGTTTGTTTTCATGTTTTGTTAGTTGTTGCTTTAGAGTATGACATTTCTTCATTGAGGTATAGGTCAATCATGGGTTAGGTAGGTCAAAAATAAAAATGGTAGGAGCACAACTAAGGAGAGGAGCTAAAACTATGCAAAATTTTTCTAATCCATGCAAAAGTACAATTTCTAACATAATAGTAAGCTACATCCATGATGAGTACATATACCTAGATCAACCTCATTGGATCACAAAAGAAGCAACCTCATGTGGTTAGAAGATTGTGTAATAAAAGGGATGTACCTTCAAAGAAGAAAGTAAGCACCTAGAAAGTAACCACAATCATAGGAGCAACACCAGGGGGGAGAAATCTATTCTTCGAGTAAATTCTAAACCCTATAGTAAGGTATGCCACCTAGGGAATACCCCATTAGATATAGTATACAAACTAAGAAGGATATGTGATAGGAATGGCTATTTTGATAGCATACGAGATGATGGTCCAAGTAAAAGAGGTGGATTTGTGTGAAGTCCTCTGAGAACAATTGATGGAGAACTTAACCAAGAGAATGAGATCTTACCACTACCCATTCTAGTATGGATCTACCATTACCTATTTAAAATTCTACTTCTCAAATGAACTTCTAGAATATGCAAGGAAGATATGACAACATTTCACCATCATGGCTCAAATAAACAAACATGTCAAACATTTCTAAGGAGATACCTCATATACCTAAGTATATTGGGGTTTCTTCAAAGCATTTTATGAGAAGATGAAGGTAAGAAATAGAATTTCCTATGATGTCGTGAGAAAGTATGCACAAGATCTCACTTTTTTCATAGATAAATATCACATTTTTAAAGTAGTCAAGTTGAGGACATCATGGATCCCGCAACTACCATATGAAGTATGTGATGAATTAATTCATGTAAATGTTAGGGCACTACTAGCCCTTCCTAAACACAAAATGGTAGCAATATTTAGAACATATGAAGAAGAAACAATAGTTTTTCATAGTCCATTGTGATTTTCTGTTGTTGCAGGATTTTGGATTAAAATGTGTACAATTTTTTAATTATTTCATGTTTTGGATCACTGATGTAGGAGCATCCAGTGGTGTAAGGGAAATCTTGCATCACCCAAAAATAGATGTGTTATAAAATTTTTGATGTTCTTTCCATTTCTTTTCAAAATTTGTGGTTTTGGTTCTATAATTACTTGAATAATGATGTACAACTTTCAGTTTTTCTAAATGGTAAAAATAGCAACATGCTATTTTAGGAAAGTTTAAATTTGGGTATAGATTGAAGTTCAAATTTACAGGAAGCTTCATAACTAGAAAATAAGACCTTTGGTGAAGGAATCACGCAAAGATAATTTGCAAGTTGAGAGATATTAAAGTTTCAATTTCCTAAAAATATCTGAAAATTATTCAAACTCAAGTTTGAGGCACTAAATAGCCTCGTACAGGCCTAAAATGGATGAAACCAGCAAAGTGGGTTCCTAGCGCATAGACCACTCCATGATCTTTTTGACGCATAAAACGGTTCATTAATCAGAAACCCGGATCAAAAGTTATGGCTCCTAGAAGTTGACCTATTTTTGGAGGGAGATGCAAATTTTGAAATTAGGGTGTTGGCTGCTAAAAAGGCTATTAATAACCATTTTTTGGGAACCTTGGGTAGTAGTAGAGTTAAGGGGCAAAGTGTGGAGTCAAGAATAGGGGGGAAATAGAAACCCTAGTTGATCTGGGGTTACAGAAGGAAGAAGATTCGAGAGCCTGGTGATGTGTAGTTGTACTGTGTTGCAGCCTGTGGAGGATGATTTCCTTTAGTTGTAATTGAGCTTCTATAATGTAATAAGTTGTCCAAATCAATAAAGAAATATTCTATTTTTTGTGTGCCATTTTTGTTGTTGTGTGTTTTATGATTTACTCCCTTCATCAAGTGGTATTAGAGAAAAGTTTCCTGAGTGTGTAGATAGATCGCTGACCGTGAGGCAGTTTGCACCAGGACCTAAGGTTGTAGGTTTGCTGCAGAGATCAAGATGCCTCCATGAACAAATCATATTGGGAGGAATGTTTTGATGGAAGAGGGTTTTAGAGCCCTCAAAAGGCAAATTGATGCATTACAATAGGAGCTAGGAAGAGGGTTTGAGCCAAAAACAAGAGAAGAAAGTGAAGATGAAGCTGAAGAAGAGCTATCTGAGGAAGAACAAGAAGCTACAGGAGATCCTGCAGAAGTTAGGTTGTTGAGGGCCCGTTTCAAAGATCAGAAAGAGGCCCGAGATTGAAGTTTCTACATATTCTGGAGATTTGAATCCAAAACAGCTTATTGATTGGATCAATGACATGGAGGAATATTTTGAGTATGAAGATGCGGAAGACCTAGATCAGGTCAAGTTTGCAAAAACCAATTGAAGCGCCATGCCAGTATTCGGTGGAAGGAGGTTTAGTTAGAGAGGAATACAAGAGAAAAAGGAAAGATCACCAGATGGCATCAAATGGTGGAGAAACTAAAGAAGTAGTTCATTCCTGTGGACTATGAGATGGACTTGTTGAAGAAACTGCAAGGATTGAAGCAAGGCAACAAGTCTATTAAGGAGTATACATAAGAGTTTTATAAGATTATTATCAGAACCAGTCAAGCAAAGGCCAAGAATGAGAAGGTAGCTTGTTAAATTAATGGGTTGAGGCCAAGTATTCAAGAGGAGCTGACCCTAGTTAGAATGACCACCATAGAAGATGCATACCATTTTCCCTTGGAGGTGAAAGAGAAGATAAATAAAAGATTTGATAGCAAGCAAAGGAGAAGAGGTCAAGGTAGAAGGACTAGTGGAAGACCCTATGGGGGCCGAAATGAAGATTCAAAGAAAAGTGAAGAAGTCAGCACCAGTCAAAATTAGAGAGGAGATAATACCTACCGCCCTCATGACCAGAACAATGGTGAGCAAAGAGGAAGAGGAAGAGGCAATCTTGGGCAAGGACCTGGAAGAGGAGGTTTCAGAGGAACTTGTTTCCAATGTGGAGAAGGACATCAAGCATACGAGTGTCCACAACATCAAGGAAGGACAAATAGAAGACCTGAAGGTAATGTACAATTTACATGTGTCAATGAAGATGTGTAATCTAAGTACTCTGAAGATGCTAAAAGGGCAAAAACCCTACTTGTCAAAATAACTTTGTTGAATGAGGAGAAAGAACCAATCAGAGGAAGAGTTTATTCCGCACAAGGTGCAAATGTGAAGGTAAGTGTTGTGATATATTATTAACAGTGGAAGCACTGATAATCTTGTTTCAGAGGAGATGGTTGACAAGTTAAAGTTGACAAGAAGAAAGCATCCACATCCATATCAGATTGCATGGTTGTAGAAGGAAAATAGAGCTTTGGTCAAGGAGCAGTGTTTGGTGAAGTTTAAGATTGGTGACTACCATGATTAGATGATGTGTGACATCATACCGATGGATGCATGTCATATGTTATTGGGGAGGCCATGACAGTAATATAGGAGTGTTGTCCATGCTGGCCATGCAAACAAATACTCCCTAACAAAGGATGGAGTTTGTCATAAGTTGAAGCCCTTGAAGGAGGTGGAAGAAAAGGTATGTAGTACTGCCATAATTTGTTTGGTAGATGGTAGAAAATTTTTCGGAGGGTATCAAGCATGAGCATCATTGCTTTGCATTGATTTCTAAGATTAGTCAAGAGAAATATGAAAATGTACTAGTAGAAGTCTCAGATATGTTGGAAGAATTTTAGGATATTATCTCTGATAATGTACCAAAAGGTTTACCACCGGTGAGGAAGATAAGTCACCAAAATAGATTTGATACCAAGAGCTAGTTTGCCGAATAAGGCAGCCCACAGAATGACTCCTGCAGAGAGTGAAGAGCTGAACAAACAAGTTCAAGAGCTGTTAAGGAAGGGACTGATAAGGGAGAGCCTAAGTCCATGTGTGGTACCTGTAGGAATACACACAACACTGAGAGGGGGGGTGAATCAGTGTTGTTAACAATTTTAACACTTTTTTAAACTTTTGATTAATCTAATTTCACAATTTAGATTCTTCAGAAGGAATAAAGTAAATATGCAGAGTATCAACACACAGATTTGACACAAGAAATTTCCCGAGTGGAAAACCCTCCTGGGGTATAAAAACCACTCAACTGCCTCACTCGCTTAACACAAAATTCAGATTACAAATGTCTCACTGACATTATAATTCTGCCTCACTGGCAAATTTTTATCTCTCTCTGCATGTCTCACTGACATCATCAACATTCAATGAAAAATTATAACTCAGGGGATTTCCCTGTTTCAATAAAAACCAAAACCTTCTTTCTCTCTTTTAAGATAAACAAAATAAATTTCTCAATCAACCTTTAACTGTCTTCAACTCCTACAGTCAATCAATTTTGATCTTCAATATATTTCATACCTCTGCAACACCATTTCAAACTAATTCACCATTTTGAGCTTTCTCTCTCTGCAAACTGAACAATTTTTCTCTCTGAAAAAATTATAGTCTTTAATCACCTTTACTTTCTCTGACACTTTCACTTTCTCTGAACAAATATTACTCCATCATGATCATTGAAGAATGATTCTCCATTCCCTGCAAAAATTACATACCAATTCCATTCTCCAAAAAAACTTCTTTAAAATTCTCATTCATTATCTTTCATCTGCAACTCATCTCACTTATCTGCCGTTCAAAAACAAAATCTATATATGCAAAAAGAATTTCAATAAAAAAAAACAAAAAAATCTTCAATAACCGGTTCAACTTCATTCTTCTCAAACTTATCATATTCTCACATGAAAATCAAACAACAAAACAAAAAAATGAACCCTCTTCGAACAACACTGCCTTTTCATATTCTTCATACTTGGAAACCTTCTAAAATTTTACTCTTTCCTTCACAACAAAAAAACAACTTCAGTAACCCTTGAGATTCGGTGAGATAGATCCAAAAAGAATAGCTTTATTGCCTTTTTTAACAAAAGAGGACATCAACTTTAATGTCACAGTCTGACCGTTTGACAAAACTTACCATTTAAAACTTGACCCTCCGATTTGTGCGGCCCGCCATTTGTTATTTAAACTTAAGCCGTTGATCGGCTTTTTCGCGCCCACTATTGAATCTTCCACCGGCGCTCACCCGATGCCTAGCACAAGGGGCCGGTAACATCAACGACGTTGATACCCTTTCTTTATAACTTAAACCCCCGATGACCTCTTTTGCCGGTCAATTAAGTTTATAACAAAAAAAGTGCATAGAGTTATGACGGCCAAAGTTAAACAATGTATAAACAATGTAAAAGACTTAGTCAATGTTGAGACAACCACACTTACCATATCAACCACTATAAACCTTGTCAAAAATCACATACTCCAAATACTAAAACACTGAAATGAAACACCATGCTTCATCAGACTGCCACTGTAATGAACTCAATGTAGATGGAGTTAATATAATGCATATTAACATTTGTCAAATGATGCAAGCCCTTGCCTTAAACCAAAAATTGATAATGCAATGAATGTCATCCACTGAAATGACTAAGTTACAGAACAAATTCACACAAGATCAACATTGATGTCATTACCATGAAGGACCACTGAAAGATCAAAACTGAGAGATCTAACAACCATTGTCACTGATGCAGACCATATCACTGAACTGAAAAACCATTGCCATTGATGAAGACCATGTCACAGATCTAACAACCATTGTCACTGATGCAGACCATATCACTGAACTGAAAACCATTGCCATTGATGAAGACCATGTCAGATCTCTGATTGCAACTTCACAACACTGATTGCATACTTCTCAACACTAATTTCATAACCTGTCAACTGCATCTTGTGAAAACTGTGAAATGCAACATCCTGATATCCTGATATTTTGACATCAATGAAAAGACAACATCCTGAACTTTGAAATGTGCTACAAAACTCCCCCTTTGTCTTTGACATTGATGGCAAAACCATAACTGATTTCTCCCCCTTTTTGACATAAAAATGTCAAAGGCAAAAAAATAACACCACAATCAATAGATTCCTGTTCTTGTAAATACAATCCTCTGAAAAAAATTTGTCAAAACCAACACTTTACTTCAAACTGATCAAATGTACAATACTATAACACTACCAACCACAAAAATATGTACAAAAACTATATACAGGCTATGTACAAATGAGATTCAGGACATTAAAATAATCTAGAAAACAACTCCCCCTGAATCTGATATCTCTGTAACTTACTGAAGAGAGGCAAGAGACAGAACTCCCAGTCTCTGTCTCAGAGTTTCAAATGTCTCCTTTGGCAAAGGCTTTGTGAAGATGTCAGCCAACTGATCACTAGTATGCACATATTCCAAAGCAACTTCATTTTCAATCACCTTTTCCCTTAGAAAATGATATCTGATAGCAATGTGCTTAGTTCTTGAATGCATTATAGGATTCTTTGACATATTGATTGAACTTGTGTTATCACAAAGAATAGACACAAGCTTTTTAACCTCAACCTTAATATCAAGAAGTGATTGTACCATCCAAAGTACCTGTGTACAACATGATGAAGCAGCAATGTACTCAGCTTCAGCTGTAGATAGAGAAACACAATCTTGTTTCTTACTCTACCATGCAACCAATCTGCCACCCAGAAAGAAAGCTGCCCCACTTGTGCTTTTTCTGTCATCAGGACACCCTGCCCAATCTGCATCTGTATAGGCAAGAAGTGTAAAATCATTGTGTCTAGGATACCATAAACCAAAATCAATTGTACCCTTAATATATCTAAAGATTCTCTTAACAGCATTCAAATGTGATTGTTTAGGACAAGCTTGAAATCTAGCAACCAAACAAACAGCCTGCATAATATCAGGCCTAGAAGCAGTGAGATATAAAAGACTCCCAATCATAGATCTATACAGAGATTGTTCTACTTCAGGTGATTCATCATTTTTACTTAGCTTATGCCCTGTCTCCATAGGAGTACCCAAAGGTTTGCAATCATCCATTTGAAACCTCTTTAACATCTCTTTGGCATATTTATTTTGTGAGATGAATATTCCCTTTTCAAGCTGAGATACCTGAAGACCAAGAAAGAAGGACAATTCTCCCAACATAGACATTTCAAATTCTGATTTCATGATGTTAGGAAATGAATGACTCATATCATCATTGTTACTACCAAAAATGATATCATCTACATAAATTTCAACAACCAGAAAATCCTCACCTTTGATTAAATAGTATAAATTACTATCCACACCTCCTTTTGTGAACCCCTGTTCCTGCAAAAACTTATCTAGTCTATAATACCAAGCCCTTGGAGCTTGCTTTAAACCATATAAAGCCTTTTTCAACCTGTAAACATGATCTGAATTATCTTTATTCACAAAACCTTCTGGTTGTTCCATGTAGACTTCTTCTTCAAGATCTCCATTTAGAAATGCTGATTTTACATCCATTTGGAAAACTTTGAAATTTTTATAAACTAAAAAAGATAAAAACATCCTTATAGCTTCTAATCTAGCAACAGGAGCAAATGTTTCTTCAAAGTCAATACCTTCAATTTGTGAATACCCTTTGCAAACCAGTCTGGCTTTGTTTCTAACAACTTTACCTTTATCATCAAGCTTATTCCTAAACACCCATTTTGATCCAATGACATTCTTACCTTCTGGTCTTGGAACAAGTTCCCATGTTTTGTTCTTTTCTATTTGGCTTAACTCCTCTTCCATGGCATTAACCCATGCTTCATCTTTGCTGGCCTCAACATAATTCTTTGGTTCCATTTCAGATATCAAACACACATGTGCTTGATTATGTGCAGCAGCTTGCTTTCCTCTTCTTGTTAAAACACCACTGTCCTTATCCCCAATGATCAACTCATGAGGATGATCTCTTTGAAATGCCTTTGAAAGAGTCTTTGTCTTGACATCAAGAGATTTTTCAGGATCTTCTTCCTCTTCTTGAATTTCTTCTTCCTTTTGTGAATGATGATCAACTTCAATGTCATGAATTAACTGCATACAGGGCTGCAAATCCTCATCCACCTTAACATTAGTACTTTCAATTATTCTTTTGAGCCTATTGTTAAAACATTTATATGCCTTGCTATGTGTAGAATAACCAAGAAAAATGCCTTCATCACATCTAGACTCAAAACCACATAAGCTATCATTATCTTTCTTGATGTAACACTTACTTCCAAAAATTTTGAAATACCCAACATTAGCTGACTTACCATACCATAGTTCATAAGGAGTATAATTTGACTTTACCCTTAATTGAACTCTGTTCAGAGTATATACAGCTGTATGAACAGCTTCTCTCCAATAGACATTAGGCAGATTTGCATCATGTAGTAAAGTTCTTGCCATTTCTTTTACAGTCTTGTTTTTCCTTTCAGCTACTCCATTTTGCTGTGGAGTTCTAGGAGTGGAGAATTGCCTTCTTATCCCATGTTTTTCACAATACTCCTCAAATTCCTTTGAAGTGTACTCTCCTCCATTGTCTGACCTTAGACATTTTAGCTTGAAATCAGATTCCTTTTCAACCATCTTCTTGAAGATTTTGAATCTATCAAATGCCTCTGATTTATGCCTTAAGAATGTTACCCATGTCATTCTTGAAAAATCATCAATGAAAAGCATAAAATACTTTTCTCCTCCCAGAGCTTTAGTCCTTGTAGGACCACACAAATCTGAATGTACCAGCTGCAGAGGTTTTGAAGAAAAATACTCCTTAGGCTTGAAACTAACTTTAGTTTGCTTACCCAGCTGACACTCTTTGCATATAGTATTACCTGGTTTTGAAATATGAGGCATATTTCTGACATTGTGATTCTTGCTAATTCTCACAAGATTGTCAAAATTCACATGACCAAGTCTTCTGTGCCATAACCAGCTTTCCTCAATTTGACCCATGAAACAGATATGACTATCAACACTTTTAGTTTCTGAGTTATGAAGATTGTAGATGTTACCACTAGTCCTTAGACCTGCTGCAATAACTTTACCTGATTTCTTTTTAATCTCACATCCATGTGCATCAAAAACCACATTAAAACCATTGTCACATATTTGACTGACACTTAACAAGTTGTGCTTCAGTCCTTCTACAAAATACACATCATGTAGTGGTGTTTCTTCATCAAGAAGAATTGTACCTTTACCTTTGATCATAATGCAATCATTATTTCCAAACATAACAGAACCTTCATTAATGTCTTCAAATTTAACAAATTTTTCTTTGTCTCCTGTCATGTGATTTGAACAGCCACTGTCAATCACCCACTGTTCCTTCTTTCTGGCATGAAAAGCAGCTTGTGCAATCATAACATTAATGCCCTTATTGATTACCTTAGGTCTCCAAACTAACAACTTCTTTTCAGAACTTGAAGAAGACAAACCTGTAACAGTATTCCTTATAGTTTGCTGAATTTGCAAAGAAGGTCTACAAAATTTGGCAATATGCCCAAAATTTTTACAATTGTGACACTTCAAACTTCTTAAAAACATGAATGGATTCCTTGGAAATAAATGCATTTCTCTTCTGACTCCAAATCTGCATTCACTGGCTTTATGTCCAAACCTGTTGCAACAAAAACAATATCCAGTAAAGTGAGCATTATACCTGAAAGTATCACTTCTGTTGTAGTTTGTTGTCCTTATGATTGATTTGCCATTTGTACCAGCCTTTTGTGAACATTGTCCCTCTTCAAATCCAAGACCTGATTTATCCTTGAATCCTTTTTGTTTATCAAGAAGATCATCTAGTTTATCACTGCTTCTGCACATATCAAGTCTTCTTCTCAGATCAACAATTTCAGCTTCAAGTGTATGACATTCCTTTTCCTTGTTATTCAACTCTTTATCTTTATCAACAATAATTTTCTTACTTTCTTCAAGAGAAAGAATTAGATCAGTAATTTGTTTCTCATAACAAGTTAACTTGTTATTCATGATCTCATTTTCTTTTTGAAACTGACTTCTTTGTGCAATGATTTCCTTCTTAAGTTTCTTGACTTGACTTAATGCACACATCAATTCTCCTTCAAAATCAACAACAGCTTCACAACTGTTTGATTGTTCCTCACACTTTTCATTTTGAACTTCATTTAGAATAGCCATAAATAAAGTCTGTGCATTTTCATCAAGAAAATCATCTGAATCACTTTCAGACATATCAACATTTTTTGTGAACAAGCTTCTCTTCTTTCTGAAATTATTTTTTCTTCTAGAAACAAACTGTTTCTTTTTAAATTGCTTCTTATTTTCATCTTCATCACTGTCTATGTCTTTGTAAGGACACTGAGCTGCATAGTGTCCAATCTTTCCACATTCAAAACATTTGAATGGAAGCTTACCTTTGTACTTACCAACAGATCCCTTCTTTAACTTGCTTGCAAGAGATATTTCTTGTTCATCATCCAATTCATCTGAATCAGAAATCTCCTTTTCTTTTCTGACTGATTTGAAAGCAGCTTCTTTGCTTGAAGGTATGTCATTGCTAATCCTCATCTCATAAGCTGTGAAAGTGCCATGAAGTTCATCAAAGGTAACTTTGCTTAAATCTCTTTCTTCAACAGCAGACACTTTGGATTCATATTTTGGATTTAAGGTCCTTAAGATTTTTGTAACAACTGTCTTCTCTTCCAGTGTATCACCAAGTCCTCTGATAGCATTTACAATTTCTTGGACCCTTAAAAGATATTCTGCCACTTTCTCATCATCACTCATTCTGAGACTTTCAAATTTTGCTCTGTAGGATTACAGTTTTGCTTCTTTGATTTTATCATCTCCTTGATAGATATTTGACAATTTGTCCCATATTTCCTTGGCTGTTTTACACTCCATGATTTTTACAAGTATGTCATTGGTAAGACCACAACATAATGCATTTTTAGCCTTAGCATTATTTTCATATGCCCTTTTCTCATCAGCTGTGCTAGGAGGATTTGTAGCAGTATATCCAGTAACAATAGCATCATACACATCATACCCCAGAGATGACAAATATGACTCCATCCTGAATTTCCAAAAAGCATAGTTAGAGCCATCAAACATAGGTGCCTTATAATTTGAGTAACCTTCTTGACTTGCCATGATAAGTATTCCAGAAATATGATCTACCCAAGCTGATTAAGCTTTGACAGGGTACCAGGCTCTGACACCAATTGTAGGAATACACACAACACTGAGAGGGGGGGTGAATCAGTGTTGTTAACAATTTTAACACTTTTTTAAACTTTTGATTAATCTAATTTCACAATTTAGAATTCTTCAGAAGGAATAAAGTAAATATGTAGAGTATCAACACACAGATTTGACACAAGAAATTTCCCGAGTGGAAAACCCTCCTGGGGTATAAAAACCACTCAACTGCCTCACTCGCTTAACACAAAATTCAGATTACAAATGTCTCACTGACATTATAATTCTGCCTCACTGGCAAATTTTATCTCTCTCTGCATGTCTCACTGACATCATCAACATTCAATGAAAAATTATAACTCAGGGGATTTCCCTGTTTCAATAAAAACCAAAACCTTCTTTCTCTCTTTTAAGATAAACAAAATAAATTTCTCAATCAACCTTTAACTGTCTTCAACTCCTACAGTCAATCAATTTTGATCTTCAATATATTTCATACCTCTGCAACACCATTTCAAACTAATTCACCATTTTGAGCTTTCTCTCTCTGCAAACTGAACAATTTTTCTTCTCTGAAAAAATTATAGTCTTTAATCACCTTTACTTTCTCTGACACTTTCACTTTCTCTGAACAAATATTACTCCATCATGATCATTGAAGAATGATTCTCCATTCCTGCAAAAATTACATACCAATTCCATTCTCCAAAAAAACTTCTTTAAAAATTCTCATTCATTATCTTTCATCTGCAACTCATCTCACTTATCTGCCATTCAAAAACAAAATCTATATATGCAAAAAGAATTTCAATAAA
This sequence comes from Cunninghamia lanceolata, assembly GCA_027924645.1. Lineage (NCBI taxonomy): Eukaryota > Viridiplantae > Streptophyta > Pinopsida > Cupressales > Cupressaceae > Cunninghamia > Cunninghamia lanceolata. Next base: position 1,763,506 of record BSBN01001271.1, on the reverse strand, counting down.
AAAAAACAAAAAATCTTCAATAACTGGTTCAACTTCATTCTTCTCAAACTTATCATATTCTCACATGAAAATCAAACAACAAAACAAAAAAATGAACCCTCTTCGAACAACACTGCCTTTTCATATTCTTCATACTTGGAAACCTTCTAAAATTTTACTCTTTCCTTCACAACAAAAAAACAACTTCAGTAACCCTTGAGATTCGGTGAGATAGATCCAAAAAGAATAGCTTTATTGCCTTTTTTAACAAAAGAGGACGTCAACTTTAATGTCACAGTCTGACCGTTTGACAAAACTTGCCATTTAAAACTTGACCCTCCGATTTGTGCGGCCCGCCATTTGTTATTTAAACTTAAGCCGTTGATTGGCTTTTTCGCGCCCACTATTGAATCTTCCACCGGCGCTCACCCGATGCCTAGCACAAGGGGCCGGTAACATCAACGACGTTGATACCCTTTCTTTATAACTTAAACCCCCGATGACCTCTTTTGCCGGTCAATTTAAGTTTATAACAAAAAAGTGCATAGAGTTATGACGGCCAAAGTTAAACAATGTATAAACAATGTAAAAGACTTAGTCAATGTTGAGACAACCACACTTACCATATCAACCACTATAAACCTTGTCAAAAATCACATACTCCAAATACTAAAACACTGAAATGAAACACCATGCTTCATCAGACTGCCACTGTAATGAACTCAATGTAGATGGAGTTAATATAATGCATATTAACATTTGTCAAATGATGCAAGCCCTTGCCTTAAACCAAAAATTGATAATATGCAATGAATGTCATCCACTGAAATGACTAAGTTACAGAACAAATTCACACAAGATCAACATTGATTTCATTACCATGAAGGACCACTGAAAGATCAAAACTGAGAGATCTAACAACCATTGTCACTGATGCAGACCATATCACTGAACTGAAAAACCATTGCCATTGATGAAGACCATGTCACAGATCTAACAACCATTGTCACTGATGCAGACCATATCACTGAACTGAAAACCATTGCCATTGATGAAGACCATGTCAGATCTCTGATTGCAACTTCACAACACTGATTGCATACTTCTCAACACTGATTTCATAACCTGTCAACTGCATCTTGTGAAAACTGTGAAATGCAACATCCTGATATCCTGATATTTTGACATCAATGAAAAGACAACATCCTGAACTTGGAAATGTGCTACAGTACCTACAGTACTATCAAAAAAGAAAGATGGAGAATGGAGAATGTGTATAGATTCTCAGGCCATCAATAAGATCATGATCAAGTACAGATTTCTATTACCCAGAATGGATGACATAATGGATTGTTTAAGTGGAGCCAAGTACTTCACGAAGATTGATCTGAAGAGTGGGTATCACCAAATCCAAATAAGAGAAGGAGATGAATGGAAGACAACCTTCAAGACAAATGAGGGTTTGTATGAGTGGTTAGTCATGCCATTTGGGCTAACCAATGCACCAAGCACATTCATGCGGCTCATGAATGAGGTACTAAAATAATTTTTGGGAAGTTTTTTTCTTGATTATTTGGATGATATTTTGATTTTCAGTAAGGCTTGGGATGAGCATTTGATGCATATCAGAAGAGTTTTAGAGAAGCTGAGGGAGCAGAAGTTGTTGATTAATCTAAAGAAATGTAGTTTTACAAAGAAGGAGTTGGTATACCTAGGATTTGTTGTCTTAGAGGAAGGTCTTAAGATAGACCTAGATAAGGTGAGGGCTATCATTGAATGGCCTATTCCAAGGAGTGCTTCCGAGGTAAGATCTTTACATGGTTTGGCAAGTTTTTACAGAAAGTTTATCAGAAATTTTAGTAGCATTTGTGCACCCCTAACTGAGAAAATGAGTGGGGATAGAAATGAGTTTAGATGGACTAAAGGAGAAGAAAAAATGTTTGATACATTGAAGCAAAAATTCATAGAGCAACCTATTTTGGCACTTCTAGATTTCAATAAGGTATTTCAAGTAGATTGTGATGCTAGTGGCAGTGCTATAGGAGTTGTTTTGAGCCAAGAAGGTAATCCCATTGCCTATTTTAGTGAAAAGCTTAGTGATGCCAAGAAAAAGTATTTTGTTTATGATCAGGAGTTTTATGCAATAGTTCAACCTTTGAAGAAATGGAGACATTATTTGTTGCCAAAGAAGTTTGTTTTATATACTAATCATCAAGTTTTGTAGTATCTTAATAGTCAAGGAAAGTGGAATCATAGGCACTTAAAATGGGTTGATTTTTTGTAGAGCTATACTTTTGTTTTGAAACACAAGAGTGGGAAGTCCAACAAAGTTACAGATACCTTGAGCATAAGGCAAAATTTGTTGACAGAAATGAAGATAGAGGTTGTTGGGTTCGATCAGCTCAAAAGTTTGTATCCTGAAGATCCATATTTTGTAGAGGCCTAGAAAGATTGTTTGGAACCTATTACTTTGGATAGGACAAAATGGTTGGATTTCATAATCCAAGATGGCATGTTGTTTAGAGGAAGTCAGTTGTACATTCCAAGGAGTTCTATGAGAGAGAACCTAATTAAGGAGAAGCATAGTGGAGGATTGACTAGACACTTTAGTTGAGATTAGACCATTGCTATTGTTGGTGAAAATTATTATTAGCCACAGTTGCAGTAGGATGTGAAGAAATTTGTGCAGAGTTGCAGAGTGTGTCATATGGCAAAAGGAAAAAAATAGAATATAGGGCTATATCAACCATGACCTATACCAGAGAAGCCATGGGATGATATCAGTATGGATTTTGTTTTTGGTTTACCAAGGACACAGAGAGGACATGATTCCATTTTTGTGGTGGTGGAAAGATTTGTTGATGGTGGTTTTAGCACACAACAATGCAGGTATGATTCCTGGTATCACACCTCTCTTGAAAAAGGTATCCTATCCAAGATAGGACTACCCCAAGGATAATACAACTAGGTCTTAGCTTTCTTGGAATAACTTCAGTAGAATGTCTAGTTGTGCCAACAAGGGGTATTACATGAAATGTAGGGTTTATGGAAGATGGTAGCAATGCATATGTAGATACCCTAATTGTTTAGACTATAAAGTCTAAAATTTTCCAGTAGATGAGCAATGAAATATTGCTTATAATCTAACCTAACAAACTTAATATAAATAAAGTGCAAAAAGGAAAAGGAGAGAGAAGGGTTAAGAGATCTTAAGTGACAGTCACAATGGGGTAAAATGTTGCAGATAGACAAATACTTTCAATAAACCATTCCATATTTCACCAGGATAGTAAACCCACAATGTTGCAAAAAATGATGCAATCTTCAAAGGATCCTTATGGTTTTCAAATTGCATTCACTCACTAAACACCCAGATAATGGCACAACTTAAATAGTGGGGTGCAACTGAACTATATTCAATGATAGGGCCCAGGCTAACTATACACATCAACTTACCATTGACAAGCACTAATAGTATGGACCAAAGCATTCATCAGATATCTTAACATTTACCCATCATTGAAAAAGCACAACTAATTAAATTTAGATTGATATGAACCATGAAAACCAAAATGAGACAACACATGAACACAAATTCCTAGCAACCTACAAAACTTGCTTTATATTGATCACAATTTGGCAGAGTCTCAACAATTCAGTATCTAATCTTACTTGTTACAATGAGAGAATGATGGCCCTTTTATAGACAAGGCACCATATCGAGTTTTTCAATGGACGACGAAGATTAACTCAACACTAATGGTCTAGATTACATGATATTTAATTTGGTCAGTGGGTAGTTACAATCTTGGATTTGTCTTTGTCTTGTAGGAAAAAAACAAAATATAGCTTGCAAATACATTGAATCTGGACAAAAGGGATACCCGTTTGGTTGCACATAATGATAAGTCAATTTTCAAGGCCTAATAAAGCCAAAATAGAGTCACATGACACTTAAAAATTTGAATTGATGTTGATTCACGGGATTCCAAGTGCTGACTGGATGAAAGGAGTATTTTGGTGAAGGTATATGTAACTAGATGCTTGTTGGGCTGATTCTTGATGACTGGACTATTGCGATAGCTGTATGCATGTCTTGGTGATCCCATCCAGGGTCATTTGAGTGGTATTTTTGGGAAAATATCCAAAATATAATTTTGGTATTTTCTACATCATAGTAAATTACATTTTTGGAGGCCTTTAGAGTGGAATGGGGACTCGAAAGGGGAAGATCAAACTAGATAACTAGTTTATCTTCCCAACGATTCCAAGAAGTTTAAATTCTGATAAAATAGCTAGGACTTATGACCCTTGGACTGGATCACAGGATATTGGACTGGATCTGCAGGAACAACAGTGATGTAAGCATGATCTTTAGTGTCTTCAAGCTTTGGAAACTTATTTCCATCATTCTGGACATCATACTGATCTCCTCTTGCAGGTGCAGTAGCAATTTGGTTGATAAAATGAAGTTTCTGCATTTCTAGGTCAGCACTGCATATCTGTGTGTACATTCTTCCAAGATGGCTCCAACAAGCTCCTATGCTCTCCAAGACCTACAATTCACAATGAAAAGCATCAATTTCATCTTAACAAGTTATTTTTCATCAATTTGGATCGAAACATGTCCATTTGTAGTCATGGATCAGTAAAAAATAGCTCATTGTCAATGTTGCTTCCTTATAGACAACTTCATAAATCCAATGATTTTTGCATGATTTTCTACATTTTTTACCATTTTCAAGTACCCATTTGCCCAATATGATAATTAGGGAAGTTTTTGTGATCATTAGGATCCATTTGGGAAGTTTTATTTCATGTTTTTCTATCATTTTCTACAAAAAGTGAGATTTTTAGGGGTCACAGACTTTTCTTGTGTAGTAGCATTAATTATCGTAAAATGTGCTAAAAATCCATACAAACTTGGTAAAATATTCATCGTGATGTGAAAAATATATATGAAATTCAAATCCATCAATAAAATCTAATTTGCTCCTTGAAAAACGTAATTTCAGGCTAAAATACCAAAAAGAATTGATTTTAGGGTTTACCGACCTAGCGGGGATTTTGGGGTCTGCCGACTAAAAGTCAGTGCAATGCAATTCTAGCGTAGGTTAGGGAGGTTCATTTTTAGCGCAAAACATAAAAGGCTTAGTCGGTGGGGGATTTTAATGCAACTGATGAGCGCAGATTTTAGCACTGACCGACCTGCGTGACTTAAGTCGGTGGAAAGCCATTTAAGCGCAAGTATGCGAAGTAGGTTTTTAGTGCAAAGGTCGGTAGAGATTGTTTTTAACACTAAGGTCGGTAGAGACTATTTTTAGAACTTTTTCCAGTTGGGGTCATTTTTAGCTCTAGATTTTGAATTGGCCAGGGTGAAAGTATATTTAAAAATATATTTAAGTATACTTTCAGGATTATTAACGCTAGATTTTGAATTGGCCAGGGTGAAAGTATATTTGAATTGGCTAGATTTTGAATTTCTTATCATTTAAATATTTTTAAATATACTTTTAGGATGTTTGAGATAGGTTCTAGATCCATAGGATTTCATATACAGATTTAGAATTTTGAGGTTCTACTAGATTTCAGACTTAGCCATTTTTTAGGGTTTTTAGGGTTTTAGACTTAGCCAAATCAGGGCTTCAGGACCATGTATCAAGGTGAAAGCATATGGACCCCTTAGAGAAATCTACTGGATTTTGACATGATTTTGCAAATCTAAGACCTAGAAACTAGGAATTTCAACATAAAACATCCTGCGGAAGGACATTCAAGGGCAATATCCAGTGACACAAGATTTTAGAGCAAAGTGCAGTAACACCCAATTTTAGCATAAAAGACAACAAATGACTATATTTTAAGCACAAGACCACCCAAGACACCTCCAAATCAACTATGCACAACATCAAATGACTCTAAACATGCAAAATACTCAAATTTGGAACAAATCATGCACTCTAAGCATAAATTCACTTTCTCATCATCATAAGGCAAAAAGGTTGAGACTCCAAGCCAAAACAAAAGAGGGGCTCTCCATTTGGAAAAATGGGGCATGTGTGCAAGGCACAACAAATGGCGACTCTGATGACAAATGCTTCAAAGCATTTCAATGATAAACTTCTAGTTTCGAACCCAAAATCTTTGTGTTTGCCACATGTCAAACGAGCAAATATGATACCTTATCAAAGAAGCAAAGACCACTAACCAGTGTAACCATCCATATTCTAAAAACCTGAGTGTGTGCAATTATATTCATTCCCATCCCTTGGCAAATAAGTTCACCCAAGATCCTTCATGCTAAGCTATGAAGTTAGGATTGTTTTACCACCAAGAGAATGCTTTGATATTGAGATGTGATGAACCTTCAAATAGTAATCTTTCTGCAGTGATATCTTTCTTGATAACGCCTTTGATGATCTCTAATGCTAATAATCTTCAGACAATATTCTTCATGTGAGAGTCTTCAAATGATAATCTTCATATTTGATCCTTTGTAGTGGGTTTGGTGTTGAAAACCACCTTTTATTTTTACCCAATAAACTAGCAGTAGTTAGTACCACTTGCCATCTTCATCTGGATCCATAGTACTGGTGTGGGTGGTAAAATGGGAATCCCAACTTTTTCACTTAACACAAGATCACCCAGACTTACTTAGCTACTTCAAGAGTATTTAAAGTGTGAAAGATATATGGTTAGAAAATACTTCAAGTGTACTGACTAATGACTTAAATTTTTAATGAATAGGCATCATACTCCCTATTATAATAGTGGAACCCATAGTAGGACCCAAGAGAAAACCTTGGGTTCTCAAAGAAATATTCCAAATTACTTACCCAACAAAGAAGCACTTGCAAGTTCGTACAACTGCCACCATATTCAAAAAATGGAGAACCCAAGTAAATCAAGTGCAGAAGCAAAAAGCAAACTACTCTAACCAAAGAAGAATAGGTAGAAAGCAACAACTAAAAACTAAAAACTAAGGAAAAGACAAAGCGGAAACTAAACTAGAAAAGCAGACTACTAATTAAAACCTAACTAGAAACAAGCAAGACTATGTACAAAAGCTTTGGACAACAAGTATTAACACTCCCTCATGACTTATTTCTCAGGACATGCAGGGGAAACAGGGTACAAGTCAGTGTCCTAAGTCTAGAAAATTCATCCTTGTACTCTAAAAAATGAGGTAGAGGCATGCTAGGTTCATGTTCATAGTACCAATTATGCAGTATCAGCAATCGGGGGAGTTCATTAGGGCCATGATCAATCCAGATGCAAGTTGTCTTACCTAAATCACCATAATCAAATTGATAACTACTGAAACTAAGTGAGAAGAGGGAAGATACAACCTAATTTGTAGTACCATTGGTCAAAGAGGCAAGTTCTTCACCTTGCTACAATGTACCACTGACTTGTGCACCTTCAGGAGGTTTTATCTCATGCAGGGTCATATCATGGGCATCTAATATCTCTGGATCATTGAATGATGTAGTAATCTCCCAAGCAAATAGGAAGTCTAGACAACCTACTTCAGAATGTGGATCATCTAGATAAATTCAACATGAGTTGGCTAAAGCAAAGTCTATTATGTGCAGTGAATTCACATGAAGTAGCATATCTTTGCTCATTGTTGACACCAACTCAATGACATGTTCAAGTGATTGACGTGAAAAAGCTTCCAAGCCATCACTTTGCATGATAGTTCAATTTTTATTATTAGATTGTAGACCTTCTCTTTCATTTCTTATCATTGGATCAGCATCAACTGTGTGGAGATCTTCTTAAATGCAAGTAAAAATAGGATCAGCATGGGGAACAAATGACAAACTCCAATCTACTTCATCCATATCAATTACATGCTCTGGAAAAACTTCCTTTGTATCAATCAGCAACCTTCCTATTTGGATTTAGGGTTGGCATTGGGTTGGCAATTCACTGTCTGTAGCAGCAACAAGGTCTCTTTCTTCTTGCATTGCTCGATTTATGATGTCAATGTTATCTTGGAGTGGTGCATTTTCCTTCTTCTCTTCATTTGACTCAGCTTGAGACCCTTTTGCAGCCATTATATCAACCTGATATGGTTGATCATGATGATTTACTAGGCTGATATAGTCAAGAACTTGATCACTGTTCTTTGGATAATTTGATTGTGGCTCAAATATGTCAAATGGAACAACTTCCTATGTTGCTGTCCATGACTATTCTTCATCTAGAGGATTGATTTCTTCTTGTTCTTGAATATTTATGATTTGTACAACCTATTGTTCTAACTCTAAACTATTAGCAGTCTGAAATACACTACTGTTCTCTACCTTTGCAATAGCAAATTTAGACTTAGAACTTGATATTTTTGAAGCACTTGATTGCTGATCCACTTCCCCAACATGATTGTTCATTAAATCTAATTTATCATATAACTCATCCACTTCCTTAGCAGTAGAAAATTGACCCTGTATATTGTTCTATTCATAGTCTTGTGACTAAAAATTAGATTTCTGCCATGCTAGGACAGCATATTTTGTGAGTAAATAGTCTAGATGCAGTGGTTGAAAACCAAGCTTTATCTAGGCAGGGACCTCATCTTCATTAGTTGGGTGACCTGCAGACCACATGCATTTCCTGCTCTCATCATCTCGACATGTATTTTGCTAAACAGCTTGAGGGACTTCAATTTCTCCATTATGTAGATTGCTTTGTTAACGATTATCATTTATGAATGGAAGATTTGCAGCTACTCACAAGGTCTTTCTTTGAATATGAATATGTATGTTATGCCTATATCCCACTTCAGGCTTGTAAATCTTAAAGATATGGAGCAATCCTTTTAAATGCAGATCTACCCTTTGGAGGAAGGTCAAACAATCTATTTTGTCATGCAACTCTCTGGGATGTACAATGCAGACCTAAGGTGAACTAAAATCAAGCAATGTAAATGGAGTATACTTCGCTCTTATCTACCTATCTAACACTTCTTTCAAAAGTGGGATATCAACCTGAAATTTCTCTTCATGATATGACAGCTGAGATGGTCCTCTGAAGAATGAAGGGATTTCATGACTGAAACCCTTGTGTACCCATTGGATCAAAATTTTGTACACATTCATTTCATTTCAGCATGTGTAGTGAACTAGTAAATTGAAAACCTGCATAACATCTTTGTCTAGCCCTCCTTCTAGCACCAATTCTGTTGATGGTGGTTTTAGCACACAACAAAGGAGGTATGATTGTTAGTATCACACATCTCTTGAAAAAGGTATCCTATCCAAGATAGGACTGCCCCAAGTATACTACAAGTAGGTCTTAGCTTGCTTGAAATAACTTTAGTGTAATGTCTAACTATGCCAACAAGGGGTCTTACACAAAATGTATGGTTTATGGAAGATGGCAGTAATGTATATGTAGAAACCCTAATGGTTTATACTATAAAGTCTAAAATTTTCTAGCAAATGAGTAATGAAATGCTGCTTATAACCTGATCTAACAAACTTAATATAAATAAAATGCAAAAGGAAAAGGAGAGAGAAGCGTTAAGAGATCCTAAGTGATAGTCACAATGGGATAAAATGTTGTAGATAGACAAATACTTTCAATAAACCATTCCTTGTTTCACCAGGAAAGGAAACCCACAATGTTGTAAAAAATGATACAATCTTCAAAGGATCCTTATGATTTCCAAACTACATTCACTCATTAAACACCCAGGCAATGGTGCAACTTAACTAGTGGAGTGCAACCGAACTATATTCAATGACAGGGCTGAGGCTAAATATACACAACAACTTACCATCGACAAGCACTAATAGTATAGACCAAAGCATTCATCGGATATCTTAACATTTACCCATCATTTCAAAAGCACAACTAATTAAATTCAGATTGATATGAACCATGAAAACCAAAATGAGACAACACATGAACACAAATTCCCAGCAACCTGCAAAACTTGCTTTGTATTGATCACAATTTGGCAGAGTCTCAACAATTTAGTATCTAATCTTACTTGTTACAATAAGAGAATGATGGCCCTTTTATAGACAAGGCACCATACTGTGTTTTTCAATGGATGATAGAGATTAACTCAACACCAACAGTCTAGATTACATGACATTTAATTTGGTCGGTGGGTAGTTACAATCCTGGATTTGCCTTTGTCTTGTAGGAAAAAAACAAAATACATCTTGCAAATACAGTGGATCTGGACAAAATGGATACCCATTTGGTTGCACATAATGATAAGTTAATTTTCAAGGCCTAATAAAGCCAAAATAGAGTCACATGACACTTGAAAACTTGAGCTGATGTCGATTCATAGGATTCCAAGTGCCGACCAGATGAAAAAGAGTATTTTGGTGAAGGTATATGTAACTAGATACTTGTTGGACTGATTCTTGATGATTGGACTTCTGGGACAACTATATGCATGTCTTGGTGATCCAATCCAAGGTCATTTGAGTGGTATTTTTGGGAAAATATCAAAAATATAATTTTGGTATTTTCTACATCATAATAAATTACATTTTTGGAGGCCTTCAGAGAAGAATGGGGGCTCAAAAATGCTAGCTCAAACTAGATAACTAGTTTATCTTCCCAACAAGTCCAAGAAGTTTCAATTCTAATAAAATAGCTAGGAGTTATGACCCCCGGACTGGATCACTAGGACATTGGACTAGATCTGTAGGAACAATAGTGATGTAGGCATGATCTTTAGTGTCGTCAAACTTTGGGGACTTATTTCCATAATCCTAGACATCATATTGATCTCCTCTTGTAGGTGCAGTAGCAATTTGGTTGATAAAATAAAGTTTCTGCATTTATGGGTCAGCACTGCATATCTGTGTACATCCTTCCAAGATGGCTCCAACAAGCTCCTATGCTCTCCAAGACCTACAATTCACAATGCAAAGCATCAATTTCATCTTAACAAGTTATTTTTCACCAATTTGGATCAAAACATGTCTATTTGCAGTCGTGGATCAGTCAAAAATAACTCATTGTCAATGTTGCTTCCTTATAGACAACTTCATAAATCCAGTTATTTTTGATGATTTTCTATATTTTTTACCATTTTCAAGTACCAATTTGGACAATATGATGATTAGGGAATTTTTTGTGGTCATTAGGATCTATTTGGAAAGTTTTATTTCATGTTTTTCTAGCATTTTCTGTAAAAAGTGAGATTTTTGGGGGTCATAGACTTTTCGTGTGTAGTAGCATTAATTGTCACAAAATGTGTTAAAAATCTACACAAACTTGGTAAAATATTCATCATGATGTGAAAAATAGATAAGCAATTCAAATCCATCAAGTAAATCTAATTTGCTCTTTGAAAAACTCAATTTCAGGCCAAAATACCAAAAAGCGCTAATTTTGGTGTTTACCGACCTAGCAGGGATTTTGGGGTCTAGCAACTAAAAGTCAGTGCAATGCAATTCTAGTGTAGGTTGGAGAGGTTCATTTTTACAATAAAATATAAACGGCTTAGTCAGTGGGGATTTTCAATGCAACCGACTAGCCTAGGTTTTAGCATTGACCAACCTGCGTGACTTAAGTCAGTGGAAGGCCATTTTAGCGCAAAGGTTAGTAGAGGTTGTTTGTAGTGCTAAAGTCGATAGATGCTATTTTTAGTGCTTTTTATAGTTGGGGTCATTTTTAGTGCTAGATTTTGAATTGGCTAGGGTGAAAGTATTATTAAAAATATATTTAAGTATAAGATATAGGAAAAAATAATACTTTAAATATTTTTAAATATTCTTTTAGAATGTTTGAGATAGGTTCCAGATCCATAGGATTTTATATGCAGATTCTAGAATTTTGATGTTCTACCAAATTTCAAACTTAGCCATTTTTAAGGGTTTTCAGGGTTTCAGACTTAGCCAAATCAGGGCTTCAAGACCATGTATCAGGGTGAAAGCATATGGACCCCTTAGTGAAATATAGTGGAATTTGACATGATTTTGCAAATCTAAGACCTAGAAACTAAGATTTCAACATGAAACATCCTACAAAAGCACTTTCAAGGGCAATCTAGTGACACAAGATTTTAGAGCAAAGTGCAGTAACACCCAATTTTAGCACAAAAAGGCAACAAATGACTATCTTGTAAGCACAAAACCACCCAAGACACCTCCAAATTAACCATGCACAACATCAAATGACTCCAAACATGCAAAATACTCAAATCTAGAACAAATCATGCACTCTAAGCACAATTATCTTTCTCATCATCATAAGGCAAAAAGGTTGAGAATCCAAGCCAAAGCAAAAGAGAGGGCCTCCATTTGGTAAAATTGGGCATGTGTGCAAGGCACAACAAGATTCTCGAAGATGGCATATTTTATTCATTACAAGAAGACTAATGATGTTGTTCATATTGTAGAGTTATTTGTCAGGGAGGTGGTGAGATCACATGGTCTACCAAAGAGCATAGTTTCAGATCGAGATACCAAGTTTGTTGGTTATTTCTAGAGGACATTGTGGAAGAAGTTGAAGATGGATTTGAAGTTTAGTTCTGCACACCATCCACAAACTAATGGACAGACCAAAGTAGTAAATACGAGTTTAGGTAACCTGCTACGATGCTTATTAGGAGATAAGATGAAGGGATGGGAGTTGATTTTACCACAGACAGAATTTGCTTACAATAACTCTATCAATAGGAGTACTAGTAAATCACCATTCTAGATTGTATATGGTAATTGTCCAAGAAATGCTTCAGAGTTAAGGAATCTGTACAAAGGAGAAAAGACAAGTGCCGAGGCTGAAGACTTTCCAGAATACATGAATAATTTGCATGAAGAGGTGAAAAAACACATTAATAAGATGAATATTCAGTACAAGGCTAAAGCAAATTAGTAGAGGAGATATAAGGAATTCTAGGTAGGAGATGAAGTCATGCTTCACCTGAGAAAACAAAGGTTCCCAATTGGAACATACAATAAGCTAAAAATGAAGAAGTTTGGACCATGCAAAATTTTGAAGAAACATGATTTAGGAAATGCATATGAGGTAGAGCTACTGAGTGGGATCAACATTTCCCCTATTTTAAACATTTATGATTTATTAGAATATCATGAAGGTGGAACAAAGGATGGACTAATAGAAGAATAGTGGAGTATTCTAGCATCTACTTCAGCAGAGGAGATAGAAGAGATCTTAGATAGCCGTGTGAGAAGAAGTACTCAAAATCAGCAATATGAAGAATATCTAGAGAAATGGAAAGGAAGCCCTGTTAAAAATTCTTCTTGGTTGTCTACGACAGAGGTTGACCATTTGGGTTTTCCTCACACAAACACTTGAGATGTGATAGGGTCACTTCTCAAATTACCCTGGGTGTCTGATGCAGGAGCATCCAGTGGTGTAAGGGCAATCTTGCATCACCTAAAAAAGAGATGTGTTTCAAAATTGTTGATGTTCTTTCCATTTATTTTTAAAATTTGTTGTTCTGGTTCCATTATCGCTTGAATAATTATGTACAACTTTCAGTTTTTCCAAACTACTAAAAATAGCAACCTACTATTTTAGGAAAGTTTACATTTGGGCACAGATTGAAGTGAAAATTTATAGGAAGCTTCATAACTGAAAAATAAGACCTTTGGTGAAGGAATCATGCAAAGATCATTTGTGAGTTGAAAGATATTAAAGTTTATGTTTCCTGAAAAATGTCTGATTATTATTCAAACTCAGGTTTGAGGCACTAAACGGCCCCGTACGGGCCCTAAAATGACTGGAACTAGCAGAGCGGGTTCTTAGCACTTAGAGCACTCTGCAAGATTTTTGATGCATAAAACGGTTTGTCAATCAAACACTCGAATCAAAAGTTATGGCTCCCGAAAGTTGACCGATTTTTGGAAGGAGATGTAAATTTTGAAATTAGGTTGTTAGCTGCCAAAAGGTCTATTAATAACCATTTTTTGGGAACCCTGGGTAGTAGTAGAGTTAAGGGGTAAAGTGTAGAGTCAAGAATAGGGGGGAAATAGAAACCTTGGTTGATTTGGGGTTACAGAAGGCAGAAGATTCCAGAGCCTGGTGATGTGTAGTTATAGTGTGTTGTAGCATGTGGAGGATGATTTCCTCTCATTGTAATTGAGCTTCTATAATATAATAAGTTCTCCAAATCAATAAAGAAATATTCTATTTTCTATGTGCCATTTCTGTTATGTGTTTTCTGATTTACCCCCTTCATCAATCACTCTTAGTGATCCATCATCAGGAATGCAACAATTTGATTCTCAACTTCTCAAAAAGTTTCAATTTAGAAAATAAATCCCTTCCTTGAAGGGAATCAATAAGAAACATTAGTTTTCCAAAGTCCATAATTTTTTGTTGTTCCAGGCTTATAGAAATAATTGTGTATGATTTTATTAATTATTTGATGTTTTAGATCACACTCAGTGGTCCATCATTAGAAATGAAACAATTTGATTCTCAGCTTCTCAATAAGTTTCAATTTAGAAAATAGATCCCTTCCATGAACGGAATCAATAACAAACATTAGTTTTCCAAAGTCCATAATTTTTTTGTTGTTGCAAGTTTTTAGATTAAACTGTGTAGGATTTTTTTAATTATTTGATGTTTCATATCACACTCAGTGATCCATCATTAGGAATGCAACAATTTAATTTTCAACTTCTCAAGAAGTTTCAATTTAGTAAATAGATCCCTCCCATGAAGGAAATCAATAACAAACATTAGTTTTCCATAGTCCATAATTTTTTTATTGTTGCAGGTTACTAGATTAAACTATGTAGGACATTTTTAATTATATAATTTTTTAGATCACATTTAGTGGTCCATCATTAGGAATGCAACAATTTGATTCTCAACTTCTCAAGAAGTCTTGATTTAGCAAATAGATTAGTCTCATGAAGGGAATCAATAAGAAACATTAGTTTTCCACAGTCATTTTTTTGTTACAGGTTTCTAGATTAAATTGTGTAGGAAATTTTAATTATTTGACGTTTTAGATTACAAACCTATCAAAATAATTAGTTTGACCATGTGTTCTTTAGGAACCCCTCACAACATATTATTACAAAATTTTTATACTAATAAATCATGGTTGATAAGCATGATGCCATACTATGATCATTTCATTATCATGTATAATTTGTAAGCATTAGTGAAGCATGCATGGGACAAATTTCACTTGTTCAATCCATGGATATCCTTGAATAATTATAAAGTGATTTGAATTAAATGCGCTAAGAGCATCTCGGCGAGGAAAAAAAATACACTTGAATCTATCAACAAAAGTGTCCTTATAGAACTTCAATACAACATCAAATGTTGCATAGGACTCTTGATGATATGATGGATATTCTACAAGTGCTCCTTGGTTACTACATTAAAATAATAGTTTGGGTGTATGAGAAACCCATAAATGGATTTACAAATAGTTGAGGCTTCATTGTAAATGCCTATGATATCCATTTGTAGTAATCTCAAGATGAGAGAATGTAATGAGAGGAGTAGATGAAGAATGATGTGCATTAAGAGAACCAACAAAATCATCAAAGGGGAAAGGCAATTACTAGGTAGGACATGGTGAAGAAGGAGAGGAAGTAGGTGCAGAAGAATCCTCATGAGAAGGAGGAGAAGAAACCTTGGGCATAATATACATAGTGTTTTCTTGATTTTCTCGAGGTAGGGAATTCATCTATCTAGACCTGAATATGTCTAGCAAATACCTAAACAAGCTCAACAAAAGTGTGGATAGAGTTATATATGGAAGAAAATAAAACCACTCAAATGAATAGTCCTTGATTATTCTTTCAAAGAGCTTGATAAGAATGTGATAATCATATATAAAATCTATACAAGATGCATTAAAAAGACTACACATATGTCATAGGGTACTCTTTACCATCACATTTCAAAGCAAGGAGCTACAAACACATAGGAGAAATCATGTAATATTCTATATGGAAAAATAAGGTTATGATAAAGATCCATAGTCACCTTATGTGTAGAAGGCAGGTGAAATCAAGTTTTTGGTACATGGTTTTAAGGTTATGTAAGACATTGGGCATGATAATGGACCAAAAGATTAGGTATAGTAAGGGGAAGATAAAGGAGGTAAGTAAAATCCATAAGAAGGGGGTGGATAAGGGAAATGACGTAGGACCTATGAAATGGACAAGGAGTAGGGATTAATATATGAGTCAAAATAAAGGAAAGGAGGTTATGTTCTAAGAATGGATAGAAAGGTGAACATATGGATGATTATAATTAGAATGAAGTGAAGAGTTCACAAGAAAAGGATTAATATAGGAAGGAACGTGGCCATAATGGTTAATGGTTTGGAAAGAGTGTGATAAATGAATGAAGGAGGCAATGGCATGTAGAAGACATAAGAAGGATGATTATAGGTAACCTAAATCTAAGGTTGTGAAAGAATGGGGAGATTGGTAGTGGTGAGAGGATGTATGGTATGAGATGTAACCATGGAAATGACCATAGTTACTTAAGGTTAGGAGAATGGTAGATCAGGTGGAGCAACAAATGGATCTAAAGAGGGAGGAATGCCATAAGAGGAAGGATAGAAGTAGAATATAAAAAGGGATTTGAAAAGGAGGAGGAGGACAAGAAGGTGGAGTATTAGCATTGATAATTTGGACAATACACTACAAGATATCAAGTCCTGAGGAATGGGATATAAAAATCATCTAGCACAAAGCATTGACCAAAGAAGAAGTGTCGATTCCATTCATCTTTATGAGACCCAACCTCTTTTGTAATAGATTGTATGTGAAAGGTGATATTTTGATAATTTTGGTATTCAATATATTCATAATATATATCATGGTCCAAGTTCTAATTATAAGAAATGAAAATTATGGCTTCTTCACTAGTGGAAAGGGAATAAGATCAAACTTAGTACAATTGAGGAAAAGGCTATGTTGGGGAGTGAGATAACTATGATAGGGAATGTGGAAACTATGGTGAGAAGGCAGCATGAATAAATAAGAAAGGTTCCACTAGGGACCACGAGGATGACTAAGAGACCAAGGATGCATAGGTTGCAGGAATGGGCGAAGGGGTACTGTAAAGAGGGAAAGGGAAAGTGATTTTAAATGGAAATGTGCTCTAATAATTTATCTATACTTAAGAAGGGAGTTGTATGATAGAAGATTTTTTAATATTTAGAAAAGGAGAGAAGTTGTTATGCTTTGTATTGCCGATTTTTATGTTTTGAAAACAAGTGAGCTAGAAGCAAGTTCAACAAATGATAGAACAAATTTAACCCTCATAACTGTTTAAGAGTTTTAATTTCTTTTTATGTGTTTATTATATTAAAAAACTAATATTTTACTTTAATTTCAAAAAGCATGTAAATTTCAAATCTAATCTAATAGAGTAAAACATAGAGCTATTAATGGAAATTGTAGAGATTAATAAGTAGGGGTAGGGGACATGTTAGGAGTAAACTGGATGTCAAAAATTAATAAATAAGAATGTTGTAGGATTATCCTTTAAAAATATGAGTGTATTCTAATAATTTTGATCCTTAGGGCACTCATGTATGAGTACTAGGCACATATGTCCTTAGCTATGAATCCTCTACAACTTTGAGGTTCTAGTCACATTATTTTTCTATTCCTTTTCATGCCTACAAATTATTCACACTAGCATCCAATACTAAGACATTTAAAATTGAACATTTGGGGAAAGGGAAAATTAGTTTGTGGTATTGGGAAACTGTTACAAGTATGAGCAGTAAGTGTTGTCATTGATGTCAACACCTAAGGTCAGTATCTAAGGAAGTTATTTGAATAAGTTTGAACAGGTGCTTGATAAGGTCCGCATATCCTGTAGATTGAATATCTTTGTCTGCAATTTGGAAGTTATGATAAGGGATGTTTGTAGCTGCTATGTTCAAGTTTGAGCCTCCGGTATGAAGATTTGAGTGAGATGTGTTCACAAGAGGTAAAATTACATTTCTATGCATCTAATGATGACATGGAGAATGTATTCTACTCTACATGTCTCCACATTTAAGCTTCACAGTCTGCAGTTCTGGAATCAAGTTTGTAATGATGTTATGTGCCTTTAGTTGAAATGGTTCATGATTTTGTGCTCCACAAGTGATCTTTCTTTTATGATAGTAGCCGATAGTAATGTTCAAGTGCTCTAGTTTGAACAAACTCATGGATAGAATGTTTGGGGTTCTGCAGAAGTTCTTGGTGATTGTAACATGCTTGTGGATGTCTCTAGATCGTGTTCCTACTTTTTAATGGGTCCACAAAGTATAATTTGGATCATGCATGAAGCGTGTTTCTAAAGGTCTTAGTGTTCACACCAATTTTAGCCGACTTGGTTGTTTTCACTACATGTGATTATACTTTGGAGTTTATGATAGCATGTTGTAGTGTGGAAAATTGTATTTGGGTCCTAGTTAAGGTGTGGTGTAGTCCACATTCATTCTTCTCCTTCGCAAATCTGTTTAGGTCCAGACCTATTCTAATGTATGTGTGTATGTCAACCTCGGAGATTGTTCCAATGGTTGATGATTGTAATACCAACCTTAATGTTCATTCTAAGGCTAATGAATTGTATAAATATATGTAATAAAGTTTTGAATGATTGAGGTAGTTGTGAAGATGTGAAAATAAGTGAAAAGTAAAAAGCAGAGTAAAGCAAAGGAAGTTTATTGTGCTTCAATGGAACTAAGCCTTGACATAGTGTAGATGCTACTATCTTAGTTCACCAACTCTGGCAGTGAGCCACCCCACTGGCAATGACGCACCCCATTGGTAGTGAGCCCCTTCTCTTGGAAGTGAGCCGCTTCTTTTGCAGTGAGCATTATGGGCAGTGAGCCTTGTTCTAAATTTTGATATATCATTTATATTGTGAGCTAACACTCACCGTGGTTTTTCCCTTATTGGGTTTTCCATGTAAAAATCTGGTGTCTCATGTGTTGAAAGTATGAATGTGTTCAAGTTTCTGATTATATGCTTTCATGGTTAAATCATAATTAAGTGGTTAATGTGTTGATGTTTGAAAGAAATTAAGTTTTACTACAACTGATTCAACCCCCCCCCCCCCTTTATTTGTCTTGTGCATTTCAAGAGAAACTACCTCAATCAATCCCGTATTTTGCTTATTTCAACCTTAATAGTAGCACATAATTTTTTCTTGTATGTGAGTTCTTAAGTGGAGTGATTGGAGTGGTGTATGAAGAGACTTAGTGCTAAAGAAACGAAATCTTGAGAGGATGTCTACACTAATGTGGTGTGTAAAGTAGATGGACCAAAATATACAAAATATAACTATCAATCTATTATCTAATTTCATGCAAGTGGGAACTTGATGTATTGCCTTTCCAACTTTGTTATTAAAAAAAAGCATGCATACTTAATGCTCATCATCCACCACATAATATAAAAGTTTATTTCAAATTCAGATGCTTTTTTATTTTCAAAAAAGCCTGGACTCCATTAAAATTTAGAGTAAAAGACACATGGCTCTATAAATTGACAAAAAGTCTTACGCTTATTAGATAATATAGTTATTTAACAAAACATTTTATAGTCGTTGCCAAAAAAGCACCGGCATAACGACTAATTACTTACCTCCATAGCATGTGAAAATCAAAACATACCATGAGATTGATGCAAATTAAAGAGACTAATGAGAAGGCATATAAGAAGGCTTCTGCCATAAGTTGCTGTCCTTCAACCAGAGTTTACAGGATGAGCGCAGCCAGTAAAGACAGACACGGCCATGAACTAAATATGTATTTCTTTGCGTATTCCACCATGTCGATGCTCCATGTCCGGTCACAATAGCGATTCACGTCTCTAGTAACTTGATCTAAATGCTTAAGGCTTGTCACTTTCCCATCGCTTTCCAGGTGATTGTAAATGATTCCGCTGTCTCTCAGCAGCTAAACATAGTTTGTTCTTTTTCATTGCGTAAGTATTCACTAAATTTCCTTTGTAGACAAAATTTGTACAAAGATATAATGATAAGTTAGATGCTCTCCACGATGCAGTCTTTCTTTTCAAAAATAGTTTTAATCTGGTGAATAGTTTGTTCTTAAATATTATTCACTTTAATGATTAAAGGTGAATTTTGGCCAATAAAAATAGGACAAATTTCTACTATTTTTTATTGCGAATGGGATGTAAAATTGTTATTGACCATTTGATCATTGAAATGGATGATATTTAAGTAGAGTGACATTCTTATGGTTGGATTTAGACACTTACTTTAGTGTGAAGAGTTCTAAAGTAAGTAAAAATAAAAGATTGTGATTTCTTTTTGTTATACCTAGAGATATTCTATAATGACAGGTCATGGATTCCATAGTTGGTTGCTAATGTGGATGTGGTTTCTAAATAAGGTAGATTTCTAAGTAGTGACTCTTGGTCTTCCATAAGTGATTTCTAATGTGTTTGCCCGTAAAGAGCTTGTAGTAGTCTCATTTTGATCCTTCTATGGGCACAATATTACAAAAAAATGTTGAAAAATATAGCTATGAGCATAATATTTGTAAATGATAAACAATCTTTAAAAAAAACAAAATTTAGTATAGATATCTTAAATAAATCTATCAAAAAAATGTTGAGAAATATAGCAATTTTATTTAATTAAGAGGTGAATTATTTTATTTTAGAACCATGTTGTGACCGTGTAAATAAAAATTAAAACGCGACATATATTTTAAAAAAACTAAAACTATAAAATAACTCTCAAGTAAACAAGATAAAAGTAGTGTAGATATCATGAATACATCTAGTGTCATACGATGAATGTGTTTTACTTTTATATACATTGTCACCACATGATGCTCCCTCTGTTGCTACCAATATAAAATGCTTCTTGGCATAAAAATATATGGATGTCTTGAACACATCTAGCGTCATATCATTAATGTGTTTTACTTTTATGTACATTGTCACCACATGATGCTCCCTTTGTTTCTACCAATATAAAATGCTTCCTGGCATAAAAATATATGGATGTTTTGAATACATCTAGCATCATATCATGAATGTGTTTTACTTTTATATACATTGTCACCACTTGATGCTCCCTCTATTGCTACCAATATAAAATGTTTCTTGACATAAAAATATATACTAGTTATGTCAAGAGGCACTCTATAGTGACATCAATAGAGTATCATGTTATGACCGTGTACATTAAAAAAACTAAAACACAACAAACATATATTAAAAATAAAGTTAACAATATAAATAAAATAAAACAATTTGTTATATTGAAAAAGCCACCATTCATTATTTCAATATAATTCTTTTGGTTTTATTTTCAAAATTTACTTTCAAAAGTATAGTAAATATTATACACTTATATGTCATTTTTTATTATTTCATTTTTTACACTTATATGTAAATTTTAATGTCTTTATTTTTTAAAATAAATTATAATTGTTCTACTAATTAAAAATTAATTAGTTTATAATAATATATTTATTTTTATTGTTGACAAAATAAAATAATTTTTTAATATTTATTTTATATTTATACATTTTATTTCTATATTTAACTATGTTAGCTATATTTTTAATTTTATAATTTTATTTTTTTTAAAATATGGTGTTTGCATTTTGGCTTTTATACATGAGATTCTCTACAACGTTACTATTGTAGAATGCCTTATCTCATTGTGTACATAAAAACCAGGACACACGAGGAATATATATTTAAAAATACTTAAATAAAATAAATTAAATCTTAAATAGTTGTAGAGTAAAGTAAAATAACTCTTAAGTAAATAAAATAGGTCTCTAAATTAATATCTCTTGAATTTTTTTAGATACTTTTTCTTTTTTAATGAATAAAGCCTTTATTACTTTTTATAAATGTAAAACATTAAATACGATGAAAATATCAAATTTTTGCAGCAAATTTACCTCATAAGCATTGTCATTTATTTTCTTCAAAAGTTTACATGGAGTAATCTTCTTATACTTCAACTTGTTTTACATTCCTTTAGGAAATCTCTATTTTCTCAAATATACCATCACTATGTTTTCCTCTTCAAATACTTGTGACCTTCTAGTTACAAATTAGTTATTGCCTTGTACTTCTCATTACTTTCTTGTAGCTTCCTTCTTATTTTATACTACAATTTTCTATGTACTTCGCAAATGCCTCTACATAATCACTTGCCCATTCTTTAATTGGTAGTCAAACTAAGTCTAAAACACCCTTAGGGTTGCTACCATGAATAATTTGGAATGATGATTATCCTTTAGACCTATTTACAAAATTATTATATGCAAACTCATCTTGTGCTAAAGCTAAGTCCCATTACTTAAGATTCTCTCTAATAATGCACCTCAATAGGTTACCCAACCTCCTATTTACTACCTAAATATCAAAAGCCAACTACATGATGATCATCAAAAAACCCTCCTCTTTCTCACCAATCAAATGACAAGAGCAAAGTCAAACCACCTTTACATCTTAACCATGCATCCAAGTCAATAAATATTATCCCTCCATCTTGCAACATTTATTTTTCACTAATATCTAAAAAATCAAGATCCTCTCAATCAATCTTAGCCCTCTATCTTGAGAAAAATCCTAGATCTCCATATTGCAACCACCTTGCCTGAACATTTTTTAGGAATAAAAAAATCAAAATCCTCTCAATCAATATTAGCCCTCCATATTATCAAAAAATCTATGTCCTCCATTCCCTCAACTATGACTCTATAAATCCATCATAAGGTCAAAGCAAAGGTATCCATCTTCTTGTGTAGCCACATGTTGATTTGAGGACTCCAATAGAAACCAATGTCTTCATCAAGCACCCAGGAGTATATATAAGGCATTAAATGTTTGCATTTGGTAAGAACTTGTTGATTTTCCATTGTTCTTGCATTCCTTCATTTTCTCTATTAGAGGTAGTGGTTAGGCTTAGATTAGTTTCATTCCTTTTCTTTGTTCCTTCTTTTCTTTTAGATTTGTGTTGTTACGCATCCAACAAAAAATAACATACTAATTATCTTCCATCATCTAAATATCCTAATATGTATTTAGACTGAATTATAACCTAAGTTCACACTCATATACAAATCCATAAATGCTAAAAAATTATAATAAAAAAAACAATACTAAAATATAATTTTTGGGCCTTAGATCTAAAAAAATTAGGCCCAAAAAAACTCAAAATGAATGTTACCTAGAGCAAGAAAGAACTATGGGGATCTTGAACTTTAAAAGATATATATGTTGGAAAAAAGGGGGCTCATGAAAAGGTATGGCCTTTGGAAGTTATGTTCCCACATCAATTTGATCATTTTCATATTAATTTAAATAAAAATATTTATTTACAATATTTTTTAAATGATGATTTGATTTATTTATCTATTTATTAAAAAAAAAGAAAAAAATTAAAATTAAAATTAAAATTATGGAAGAAAGAAAACAAATTGAAATATTTTTTTTTAGAAGGTCAAATAAGATTTTATTTCCTTATAAAAATTTGAAGGGACAAAACTATTAACACAAATAAGTTTTCATATCAAGAGACATATGTTTCACCATTATTAACATGCATATTCATTCACTAACTCATTTGACTGCAAAATACGATGAAACTTTGCAATGAAAGATGTACATTTAGATGCATCATTGGGTACTTATATATTTAATGTGAAATTTTTAATTTTTTTAAAAATTTATACCCGACGTTTGTCAAACTTACAACGCTCCATAATTTTCATCGTTATTTCAAAATACACTTAAACTCAACCATCCTCTTCCATCAATTTGTGGGCCAACATTGTTGATAACTGAGAGGGGGGGTGAATCAATTATCCTAATAATTTCCACTTTCTAAATTTTCTTAATAGTTAGTAAAACATCAAATCAAGTATGCAAACATAACCATGAAATGGAGATAACACCAATGCACATGATAAATGATTTTTACGTGGAAACCCTATTAAGAGAAAAACCACGGGGTGATTAACCCAAGATATTATTCTCTATTAGAAGAATAGATAGAACAAAATGGCACATGCCAATTAGGGCTTACTGCCCGAGCACACTGCTCACAAGAGGCTCACTGCCTACAAGAGACTCACTGTCTACAAGAAAGGAAGATAACACAATGTTTGAACTGATGAGAAGCATCCACACATGTTGAGGTTTAGTTCCAGTTAAGCTCAATAAACTGATCTGTTGCACTTCATTCTGACTCTTTCTTGATGCAGCTATACTGTCACATTCTGGACCTCTTCTACTATCTTCACTCTGCTCTTCTTCTTTTCTTCGCACCACAGAACACAACACTCACACCTCCACATCTAAATCAATCATGTATATATATCCGTACAAGTGATTTCATCATCTTTCTAGTCGGCATCTAGAACAGTTAATAATTTCCTCAAACTCTGATCTGTCAGCTGAATCCTTGCATACCAAGTAATGCGGATCAAGGATATACTTGTAGAAATCATCAATCATGTCGGCCAATCATAACTTATGCCTTAAGACCCTTTTCAATCATCAATAACACATCTGAAATAATGTCTAATGTTCTGCCAGTCAGTTCTTCCTCAATTCACACTGTCACTTGGGAACCTGACACTCAAGTATTCATATCTCTTTATCCTTTCCACACCGGAGGCTCAAACCCTAGAATCTATCAGTCGAGATACTCCTCTTGACTTTCCCAAGTCTGCACTTTACAAGGGTACTTCCTCTAACAGATCCAGATCTAACTGTCGGACCTTTTGTATGCTCTACTCTTGCTTACCAGACCTATAAGCTCTTCAATCTGACTTCTGGTAGAGACACACCATATCCTATGGATGTGTGGGATGATCTTTGTTGCCATCAATGACAACAATCATGAAGCTCCAATGTGTCTCTTGCCAACAATCTCCCCCTTTGGCATTGATAGCAACACTTAGTGAAAAATGACTAAGTGTTATACTATACTCCCCCTTTGTTGATGCTTTCTTCTAATGTACACTTTACTGGAGCTCCCCCTTAGCTGGATTCCACATTTTTCACTATTCCTCACTCCCCCTTTGACATCAATGGCAAAGGGTAGGGTCCGCTAACCAAACTTGTCAAAATTTCAACTATACTTGGCTGCATAAGTATATACATATAGCATTCTTACATATACTGAAGTATATCTGCAAAAGTTGTCTTCAATTGGATAAATTCTGTAGCCCAACTTTGCTTCATTCTATCCAAAATTGATATATGACCGCTCAACAAGAATGCAAACACATCTGCCCTTTTCAGATCTGTCGGATCATTGGTCCAGGCTGTGATCTATGCTTCTTTTATGGCCTCATCCATGGCCTCTAACTTAGGGACAATTATCCCTCTGAATTATCCATGGGCTTTTTCTTCTCTTTTTCAAGCTTTTTAATTTCATTCAAAACTACAACTGTCTGACATTCTTGATTTATTATGGATGTGGTAAGTGGATCAAAATTTTGAGAAAGTTTTATTAGTTTGTCCTCCTGTTCTTTTATTTTCTTCTCAATCTCCACTGTTGTTTTGGACCAGGATATACAAAATTTGTATACATCTCCTCCATCCTTGAGAGCATTTTCCAAACTTTTTATCCCAATACCATAACTCTCATGTCATTTGATATTATCCCTTGTAGCTCAGAGAATCTCTTATTCAAAAACTCTTTCCTGACCTTCTCCTCAGATGATTTCTCTAGAGAATCAAAATGTGTGCTAACACTATTGACTAGAGTTTTGAGATTACCAGAAGAGGAGGCTGTAGGATCCTTTTGAAAAGATGGCATGATCTTTTCTAACACTCTGGATGCAGTTGCTATAAGCTCACAGTCTTCCATGTGAGATTTCAGTAGTTTCTCTTTGGCCTTTGCATTAGCAAATGAAGCTATCTTCATTGTTTGTACTGGAGAAAGAGAATCAAAATCAAGTGGCCCTTTTAGCAGTTTCAGTTCATCAATTTCCATGGTTTCTTTTGTCAAGAAGTCCTTGACAGATTCTGTAGTGTCTCTTTCTAGAGATAGACTCTTCTTTTCTTCTGTAGTCACAGAACTATCTCTTGGAGCTTTCTCTCCTTCCACAACCTTAGTACTGATATCTTCTTTTTTCTTCACTTCTGCTTCTTGACTAATTTTCTCTTCTACTCTTTCTTCTCCTTTAGATCCAAAGACTGCAGGGGAAACCGGAGGAGAGATGTTTTCTTGTTCAAGGATTTCCTCTTCCAGAGCAGAGGATTCCAAATCCTTACCTTTTGCTGCACCAGTGTCCATTACTTCTTCTACCAATTTCTCAGTAGATTCTTCTACAACACTTGAGGCTGAGGGATTAATACCCAAGTCCTCTATAATTAGAATGTTGAATCTTTTGTATGCATTCCGGAGGATCTCTTCTATCTCTTTTGCAACTTTGTCAGTCTCTCCGAGCATAAGTTGGTTCATTCTTGCTTTGCTCTAGAATTCATCCTTACAATCTTTGAAGATCATGCTCTTCTACTTAGCAGTGATGGAGGGATAGAGCTGCATAGCTATCTATTCCTGGATCTCCATATCCTTCTCTTTGGCATTATTCTTTCTCAATTCAAGTTCCTTCTCAAGGCTTTTATGAATTAAAGATACAATCTCAATGAAAGCCTTGTTGTAAATGTTCAGATACTTAACTATGGCATCCTACAGAATCTTCTGATCAGCTTCACTGCAATCATCATAGCATTCAACCATTGGCTGTAGATTTCCATCCACAGTGACTGATTTGATTATGTCATCAATGTGAAGAGTGGTAGAGGGTTCACTGGATGTTTTCTTCTTTTTCTTCATTTTCCTGACTTCTTCATCAGATTCAATCTCCTCTTTGTCCCTTTGACTAGCATAAGCTCTTGTGGCTTTTCTCTTTGTTCTTTTCTCTCCTTTGCCAGATGATTTTGCTTCCAGTTTTGATGTCCTTAAGCTTTTAGCAGTGGTAGGTGTAGATCTGTTTGATGATCTAGTTTGGGTGGAAGATTTTACCAGAACACTTTCCTCACTTTGCTTTTCTACCTTCTTCTTTTCTTCCTTAGCCCTTTCCATCTTATCCTTGTTGGCATCAAGTGCCTCTTTCGAGATGCCAAAGCCTTTGGCAACTTCTTCAACTTCTTTTCTCACCTTGCTTTTGATCTCTGGCTGCCTTAGTGCTATATGAATTTTCACACTTAGTTCTTCAAAGGTTCCAAATATTTCTGCCTTTGGATCCTTTGGCTGACTGAGCATGTGTTGAACATGCAACTCCACAATTTGTTCATCAACTTCATACCCCGTGGGCATGATCCAGACTGTCCTTGGCTCTACTGCCTCTATTAGGCATTGATCAGTATCTACCATAAAACAAACTATATCTTTGTATTTCTCAACCATTGATTTGGGGATTCTTTCTCTTGCTTGCATCATGCTCTAAAAATTCTTCAAATAGCCCTAGAGAGCTGTATTCTGTGCCTTGGCATTACCAAGCACATGTATATAATCTCTGATTTGAATGGCTATTGGTCTATCATTCTGCCATACCCAGCCATTGGATCCGGGAAGCTCATTCATGTAATAAAAGAATAGGTAGAGTATCAAGCCACCATACTTGAAGGAGTTCTTCTTGTCCTTCTTTATCTTTTGCAGATTTTCCAAAAGTTGGGTTAGAAGAAGTTCACACAGATCATAGTCAGCATTTTCTTTTAGCATCTGATAGGCTATATAAACTGCAGTTCCCGGTAACTAAGTTTTCCCTACTGGAGTGATAAATCTTGTAACCAATTATCATGGATGCAAATTTGACATCCGGATCAGTGATATCTTCAATTGTCATAGCTCTCTTGTCAAATTTTGATTCGGTTGCATCACTTACTGTCTGATTCTTGATAGATTTGAGAACAGGTATCCCACCGGATGAGTGCAGACTAGTTACTGCCTTAATTGCATCTTTAGTGATTTTAAATGGTCTATTCAACCATAAGAAATTGTCATGCACTCTGCTTAACACATACCGGACCCATTCATATTCTTCAAAACAGGGGAAATGAATACACTGTGCAAAATGCTTCTCTCAGATGGCTTTATGCTAAGGTTTGATCTCAAAAGAATCATCTATTAACTTCTTTTGATAGATATCCATTAACTTTGATTCGCCAAAATCTTCAATGTTTGCATGAATGTAAACCCTTACATCTTCTACATGCAGAACCCCATTTAGAATGCTTGAAAAGGTGCCTAGGGGATCAACTTCTAGAGATTTATATGGATGCTTCTTAAATTTAGGACGAGGTCTATCAGAGATCTTCACAATATTCAAAGTAGTGATTTCCAAAAGAATTTTACTGAGAGATATTCAGCAATGAAAAATACCTTTTTCGTTTCAAGAGTTCGCTAAAAGAGCTAGATTTGATTAGCTAGATGAAATGATTTCAATGGCTGATCTTTGAGAGTTGAGACAATTTGACGCAGAGGTCCTTTTTCTTTTCTTCTTGAGTGCAAATGTGCAAATGACGAGCGAATGAATTCTTTTATTTCTAAAAAGCCCTAATTTTCACCCTGTAATAAATGCGTAACCTAACTCATTCCAATTTGCATTGTTTATCTTATTGGGAGACATAACCTTTCTGGATCACTAAGTCAAACTTTAAAGTTATTCTTGGAGAATAGTGATAATCTATCTTCCTTTCACTAATGATTTGATCTATCCGCAGATCAAGATTCCATAGTTTGAATCATGTCAGGTTTAACTATGAGAAACCTACTTCTCACCAGATGACTGAGGAATTGGATTAGTCCTCTACTTGTTTAAAACTTCTTGCGGATCTTTCATATCTTAATCACAATTTACTTGGATGTTTTTCTGAGAGCCCTTTAATCCACAATTTTCTTTGTGCCAATTCCGGCACCAATTAACTGGCTGGGGGATAATGTTTTTCCTTGAGACTCCCCCTGAGCCAAAGCTCACTTTTTAGTTTCTGGAAGGAATATCAGCACCAGATTCTGGTGCGGATCCATCTTCTACATTTTCTAAGATTTTCTTCACCCCGATCTTGTTCATTTCTCTTTGAACTTCATCTGCATTCATTTTTCTTTTGCCTTTGTCTTGATTATGATTATGATGCACCGGACCCCTTTTGTCCTGATTCTTGTTTCTACAGAATTTGGCAATATGACCGCATCTATTGCAATTATAGAAAACAACATTTCTTTGCATATTTGATTGATATCCTTTTGATCTGCATTGACTAGCCATATGACATACTCTATTGCATGCATAGCATCTGCCATTGAATGAAGTGTTTATTTGCATATTTCTACATTCATGAGATTTGTGACCATACCTTTTGCAGTTAAAGCATTGTCTAGAGAATGGTGAATTAGTTTGATTCATTCTCTTTTTGCATTGATTAGCTTTGTGCCCAAAGTTATTGCAGTTGTGGCAGTATCCATTGAAAGATGGATATCTTTGAGCATTGGGTTGCCTTACCAGAGATCTTCTACGCTTGTCCCTTGGATCTCCTGATCCAAAATTCTTCTAACCGGATCTGGAGCTTTCACCTTTCTCATACTGTAAGCCAAGTTTGTCATCTACCCTCTTTTGGCTTTCAAGAAGAACTTCAAGTTGAGTAGAACTTATCTTGAATTTCTCTTTGTATTCATTTGTTGTTTGAAGATCCTTTTTAAGAGTGTCAATTTGATCCTCAAGTTTTTCTTAATTATGTCTAGCATCTTCAAGATAAGATTCAAGATGTTTGATTATTCTATCCATCTTGTGGTAGTCTTCTGATTTCTCCTTGAGAGATTTTCTTAGATCATCTTCAGTCTTTCTTTTCTCTTCAATTTCTTGGGTGAATTTCATAACTCCTGATTCTATTTCATGTCTTATCATAATGACTTCTTTTGACAATTTTTCACATAACTTGGTTTTCTCTTTCAGGTCTTCATTTGTATCATTTGCTTCACCTTGACTTGCTAATTGTTGAAGTAGTTCCTTTCTCTTCTTCATAGAGATGCTTAGTTTACCTTTTAATTCATTTATGAAATCATTAGCCTATTTAAGTCTTTCCTTCAATTCATTGACTTTAGAGTTGGAATGTTCAAGATCATCTAGGGTAGATTGAAGTTGTTCCTTCAAACCATACATATCCATTTGAATTCCCAGATCTTCCTCAAGCTGTTAGGCTCTATTTAGAGGAACTTGGTTCTAATACCAATTGTTGATAACTAAGAGGGGGGGTTTGAATCAATTATCCTAATAATTTCCACTTTCTAAATTTTCTTAACAGTTAGTACAACATCAAATCAAGTATGCAAACATAACCACGAAATGGAGATAAAACCAATGCACATGACACAATGATTTTGACGTGGAAACCTTGTTAAGGGAAAACCATAGGGTGATTAACCCAAGATATTATTCTCTATTAGAAGAATAGATAGAACAAAATGGCACATGCCAATTAGGGCTTACTGCCCAAGCACACTGCTCACAAGAGGCTCACTGCCTACAAGAGACTCACTGTCCACAAGAAAGGAAGATAACACAATGTTTGAACTGATGAGAAGCATCCACACATGCTGAGGTTCAGTTCTAGTTAAGCTCAATAAACTGATCTGATGCACTTCATTCTTACTCTTTCTTGATGCAGCTGTAGTGTCACATTCTAGACCTCTTCTACTATCTTCACTCTGCTCTTCTTCTTTTATTTGCACCACACAACACAACACTCACACCTTCACATCTAAATCAATCATGTATATATATCCGCACAAGTGATTTCATCATCTTTCTAGTCGGCATCCAGAACAGCCAATAATTTCCTCAAACTATGATCTGTTGGCTGAATCCTTGCATACCAAGTAATGTGGATCAAGGATATACTTGTAGAAGTCATCAATCATGTTGGCCAATCATAACTTATGCTTTAAGACCCTTTTCCATCATCACTAACACATCTAGAATAATGTCTGATGTTCTGCCAGTCAGTGCTTTCTCTGTTCACACTGTCACTTGGGAACTTGACACTCAAGTATTCATATCTCTTTATCCTTTCCACACCGGAGGCTCAAACCCTGGAATCTATCAGTCAAGACACTCCTCTTGACTTTCCCAAGTCCGTACTTTACAAGGGTACTTCCTGTAACAGATCCGGACCTGATTGTCGGACCTTTTGTATGATCTGTTCTTGCTTACCGGACCTATAAGCTCTTCAATCTGAATTCTGGTAGAGACACACCATATCCTACGGATGTGTTGGATGATCTTTGTTGCCATCAATTACAACAATCATGAAGCTCCAATGTGTCTCTTGCCAACAAACATATGGTTAGCCTCCTTAATTTGTGGCCCGACAGGTATATGGTTAGCATTCATTGGGGTTCCAACAAATGTTTTTTAATAAATAAAAGTGAGTTCAACAATTTATCTATACTCGCGATAGTGTTTTCCTATACTTGTGAATTTACTATACTTGTGACAGTTTGTGGAGGTTATAGGTCAAATTTTTCTGGTGCAAAATATCATAATTATTAGATTTTGTTACCTGTCTATGATTAAAAATTATTGGAGTGTGAGTGATATTTTTGAAGATCTAAATATTCAAGCTTGGTAAAGAAAAATCATGTCAGATAATATTAGTGTAGAACAAAATGAAGAGACACTTGCTAGATTGTGGGCTAGATTGAAAATAAAGGGTGATGGGAAATGTTATTGTCCTTGCAATAATTGCAAGGGCTTAAAGACGAGAAGGCTTTTAATCACAATAACTGAGAAACATTGTAGGCAGCATGGTCACGTTGAAGGGGGACATGATTATCATCCATTGGTAAGTTGTTTATTATATGTATTTATATTGATTCAATTTGTAAATGTTTATATCATTTTAACATTTTATATATATAAAAAAAATCACTTGATCATGATCATGGTTTATTTGTGTCAATCATTATTAT
This sequence comes from Cunninghamia lanceolata, assembly GCA_027924645.1. NCBI lineage: Eukaryota > Viridiplantae > Streptophyta > Pinopsida > Cupressales > Cupressaceae > Cunninghamia > Cunninghamia lanceolata. The sequence goes on along the minus strand of BSBN01001271.1, from coordinate 1,731,619 downwards.
AAAGGTGGGGCACCCCAGGGCACATGATATGGATTATCACGGCCCAGATAATGTGGTTTTACAACCAGATGAACATGGATCTATGAATATCAAAGATGAAGTTAATGATCCTATGGAAGAAGATGATCATGTACCAAAAAACATAGTTGAAGATGATGGTACAAATACATTGATCCATGACACATTTAGTGGCACAGCTGATCATGATGATCGAGATGACTTTGATGATGTTCATGATTTACCTGTACTTGAGAAGACATACGAGCCCCTTTATGAAGGCTCCCAACCAACTCTTCTCTCTGCTATATTGTTGCTGGTGAACTTGAAGGTTATGAATGGTTTATCCAACATAGCAATCTCACGAATGTTAAGGTATGTCATATATGTCATCTTTTTTCATCTATTTTTGTTGTTAGCTCATCACTACTAGTAAATAAAGGATGAAATATGTACCATTAATATTCTTTATATTAACAAATTATTTTTTTGTTTTAGATTGATAGGTGAATTTTTGTTACCACCTTCAAATATTTTACCTCGCTCATACCGAGATTTATCTGCCATTATGAAAGATATTGGAATGGAGTATCAAGCAATAGATGCATGTCTTAATGATCATATTATATATCATAAACAACATGAATTTGCAATAGAATGCCCAGAATGTCATATCAGTAGATATCGAATAGGTCAACTAACAAAAAAGGTACCTCACAAGGTTCTTCGTTATATTCCAATTATTCCACGTATGCAACAATTATTTAGGTGTGAAAGCTTAGCAATTTATGGATTACCATGCATAGAATAGAAGTGGAGATGACATTCTTAGAATGCCTACAGATGATTCTACATTTAATAACATGGAGGAAAAATGGCCACACTTTAAAGAAGAACATCGTAATCTCAGGCTTTCATTGGTAGCAGACAGTGTCAATCCATTTGGAGAGCTGAGATCTATTTACTCGGTGTGGCCTATTTTTGTTATCAACAATAACATTCCTCCATGTATGTCAATAAAGAGGGAGCACATAATGTTGGCAATGATTGTTCCAGGTATTTGTTTACATCAATTTTCTTTAATGTAGTAGCATCTCATTTGTCTTATTTGTTGCATAATGACTTATTTTTTTTCATTTAATAGTCATGTAAATTAATTTATATATATTGTAGTAAAATGGTTATAATAATTATGTAATGTTTATGTTCATTCAACTAGGTAAGTACCAAGTTAAAGATATGAATGTATATATCGAGCCTCTTATCGACGAGTTACTAAAGTTATGGAATGGCATCACTATGTATGACGTCTCTAGACCAATAGGACAAAAACAATTTCAATTCCATGCAATGCTTATATGGACAATTTATGATTCCCCATGGCTAACACATTTTTGTGGTATGTTATAATGTTCAACTACACTTTAATGATATTTAATTTTATGAATTAGATATTATGCATCATTTTTAAATAATCTATTCATTATATATAATTATAAAATTTGACATATTTAATCCAATTATATATCATCTTGCAGGTCTTCAAACAAAGGGAAAATTTTCATGTGCAGTCTGTGGTCCAAAGATGAAATCTCGTCGTTCAACAAGTTTAGGAAAGCAGGTGTTTGATGAGTATAGGTACTGTTGGCATTTCTTCTGAATCAGCATTAGGGTTTGCCACTTCTAATGCACAGGCAGATTCAGGCCAACTGAATACAGGAGGTTGCGTGAGCTCCTCCCCTTCACTTCTGGTTCTGCCGCACCAAGGGGGGTATCCCTATAACTCAAGATGTAACCTTGACTAGCTCAAAGATAGAAAGATCTAACTTGACAACAACAGGCAGAATACTCTCATGTATGGACCAAGATCTGCATGATAGATCACAAGGCTGGCAACATTCTTGGACATGATGTCTGGTTGGGTATGAGAGTGTGCAGGGGGTTCCTAATCCTACTCCTACAACTAACAGGTGGAGGTATGAAATGGTTTGATATGAATTTGGATGCAAAGCTGGACATGGTGTATAACACAAGAACACAGCATGATTGGTGCCTATCCAGGGCTTGGAGTCGGTAGACATACACCTGTGAATGATCAGCATGAATAGCTAAAACTGGATTTTAGGGGGATACACATGATATCTGCCTTACAGATATCTCCCAATATAGAGTGTTGAGCTATCTCTACTTATGGCATCCCTACTGCAGTATACCCTTCCCAATGTTCAACCTGAAAACAGTTTAATCTGCCCCTTGAGCAGAGGTTAAAAGTGTTGCAAGTATGAGGTGAGCCATTGTTGTCATTGATGTCAACATACTCATACTGCATTGACAAGAAGGATTTGATGAGCTTTGTGCTGAGGATATTGAGAAAATTAGCCTCAGTCAGGAACAGTGAAGAACAGTGATGAGAAGAAGGTAAATATACTGTATAGTATGAGAACCAGAGGATGCGGATTAAAGGGTTAGTAGATATGAGTCTTGAGATGCTACAGTTAAGATTTCAGAGGTCCGCATGAAGATCTGAAGGAGTTATGGCTGCCGGTATAGAACCGGGTCCGGCAAGTATCCGGAGGTGACAGAGGATCACAAAAAGGTCCGGTGAGGTCCGGAATTGTATTATCATAATCTGCGGATTGGAAGGAGTATTTTAGATGTCCTTGTGATGTGTCATCCTGATTTGTGTGTGATTTGGAGGTCCGGAAGTACCTCTTGCATTATGACAGTGGCGACAGACTGTGTTCTTGAAGTTTCGGATGAGGAAGACAAGAGATCCCAGTAAGTAGAGGAAGTGCGGATGTATCCGGACATTCAGACAGACTTGTAAAGGTTCTTGAATCATGTTTAGGTTGTGTTGTTGGTCCGCATTGATGGTAGAGCCCGGAATTGAAGTTATTCTTCCGGATGAAGTTATTGCTCTGTTTAGCCGACCGGATGAGTTGTTCATCCTGCGAATGTTCTTGTGATAGCCGACCGGATGTGTTATTCATCTTGCGGATACTCCTATGGTTGTTTGCCGACTTAGATGCTTGTTCCTAAGTCGATGTCTTGTATAAATAGTGATTTGTGAATTCATTTCAGGGTGTGGCATGTGGATGAGCAGGATATAGCGAAGAAAGGTGCGAAAGGCAGAGCAGAGATTGTTGGGCTTAATTGGAACTGATCCGGACATAGTAGAGATGTCGTTCTCCAGTTCAAGACTGTGATTTTCATCACTTTGTAGACAGTGTGTCTCCTTGTAGGCAGTGGGCCTCTTTGTGAGCAGTGTGCTCGGGCAGTGAGCCCTTATTGGCATGTGCCATTCATTTTCCCTTATTCTTCTAACAGAGAATAATTCTTGGGTTAATCACCCCGTGGTTTTTCCCTTAACCGGGTTTTCCACGTCAAAATCTTGGTGTTCAATGTGTTGATGCTTATCTGCTCTTGTGTTTATGTATTGTGCTTCCATGAATGATTATTTGATATGCTGCTAACTAACAACAGAGAATTAAGTGTTTGAAATAGAACAAGTTCTATACAACTGATTCACCCCCCCCCTCTCAGTTGTATGCCCTAGATCCAACAATTGGTATCAGAGCTGAGTTCCTCTGATAGGAGCTTAACCGCTTGAGGTGATCCAGGATGTCGTCATACAAGAAGGATAGTCCGAAGTTCGATGGAACCAACTTCACTCTCTGGAAAGGTCGCATGAAGTGTCATTTGGAATGTATGGGAAAAGCATACTTGGCTATGATTTCAAAACCATATATACCCCCACAAGGTGGTCCGACAACTCCTGATGAAACCACAGAAGCTGAAAACAATCTGCGGACCAAGGAAGCTCTTCTAAGCGCATTGAATGACTCAGATCTCTCGAATGTCATTGACCTACCAACTGCATATGAGATCCTAACTAAACTGGAACTTCTGTATGAAGGAGATGAGTTTGTCAAAAGTGCAAGGTTGCAAAGTCTGAAAGGGAAATTTGAAAGATTGAAAATGAGAGATGATGAAAACATTACTACCTTTATGCCAAGAGTAAATGAGCTGGTATGTGGAATCAGAAATGCTGGTGGAACTCTAGATGAAAATGAGATTGTCTGCAAAATCCTAAGATCCCTTCCTGCTGCCTACAAAATCAAAGTCGCTGCCATTGATGAATTCAGAGCCCACACAACTGTCACAAGAGAACAATTGGCTGGCAAACTAGCTGCATTTGAAATGACCGAGTTTGGAGATGATCCACCCAAGACTGAGTCTGCTTTTAAAGCCAGTACCTATGTGAAAGGCAAACAGAGATTTGATCCGGGTGAAAACTCATCAAGGAAAATGTCATGGTATGATCAAGCAAGAAGAGACATGGAAGAAGAAGAAGCAGAAACAGCTCAACTTGAAGCCCTCATTGCAAAGAGACTGCCAAGAGGATCCGGTAAGTATGAAGGAAAACTACCCTTTAAGTGTTTTAACTGCAATAAGATTGGTCATTTTGCCTCAAGATGTCCGGAGAGATCTGCAAGATCTAATACTCACAGACAAAGGTTTCAAAAGAATTGCTATTATGTTCATGAAGAAGATGACAATGAAGGAGTAACAGATGATGAATCAGATCCAGGAAGCAAATCCGGAAATGAGTGGGTGTTTATAGCCATCAAGGAAGAAGATTCCTTGCTCTCTGAATCTGTCAATCACAAAGTTGTTGAAAAAGCCTTGGCTGCTCAAGTGGAAGAAAAGGATGATTGGGTTATTGACAGTGGATGCTCTCACCATATGACTGGTGACAAGAATAAGTTCTTAGACTTGGAAAGATATGAAGGAGGAATGGTAAAGTTTGGTGACAATTCTGCTGGCAGAATCAGAGGTAGGGGAACTATTTCCTTTGATGGTAAGAGCAAAACAGGTAATGTACTATATGTTGAAGGATTGAAGCACAATCTTCTCAGTGTTGGTCAGTTAGTGGACAAAGGCTATGATCTCCGGTTCAAGAATGGAAAATGCAGAATCTTTACAAGCTCCGAAACTGAGATTGCATCTGGTACTCAGACAAGAGGTAACATCTTTCATCTGGTTGGTTCAAATAAAAGTTGTTTGTTTGTTCAAATTGATCAGAGTTGGTTATGGCATAGAAGAATGTGTCATGTAAATTTTGATAACATCATCAAAATAAGCAATACTCAGGCTGTGAGAGATCTTCCAAAGTTGATAAAACCTACAAACAGTGTGTGTAAAGAATGTCAGTTAGGCAAACAAAGCAGAGTCTCTTTTAAAAGCAAATATCAGTCCTCTACCGGATTGTTGGAATTAGTACATACTGATCTATGTGGTCCGACAAGAATCAAGAGTCTGCAAGGTGATAGATATTTCATGTTGTTAATTGATGATCATTCCCGGATGATGTGGGTTACCTTTCTAAAAGAAAAATCAGAAGCTTTTGAGAAGTTCAAAATCTTCAAAGCTATGGTGGAGAATCAAACCGGATTGAAACTAAAGTGTCTAAGGTCTGATAGAGGTGGTGAATTTACATCTGGTGAATTCATTGACTTTTGTGAGAAACAGGGTATAAGGAGACAGTTGTCTGCTCCTAAGACTCCACAGCAGAATGGAGTAGTTGAGAGAAAGAACCGGACCATCCAGGAAGCTGCTAGGACAATGATGTTGGAAGCAAATGTTCCTCAAATGTTTTGGAAAGAAGCTATCAGCACTGCAGTCTACACTCTCAATCGAGTTCAAATCAGAAACAACACCGGTAAGACCCCCTATGAACTTTGGTTTGGCATCACTCCTACTGTGAAATATTTCAGGGTATTTGGTAGCAAGTGTTATATTAAAAGAGATGAAGATCTAGGAAAGTTTGATGCTAGAAGTGATGAAGGAATTTTCTTGGGCTACTCCACTCAAAGCAAAGCATATCGGTGTTACAATAAGAGATTGAGGAAGATGATAGAAAGTACCAATGTAAAGGTTGATGAAGGAATTGAGAAACCTTCAAGATTTTATGAATTTGATGAAGATGACCAAGATAGTGTTCAAGGAACTCAATCCTCTCCCGTGAAACAGAGTCAGCCTGATCCGGTAAATCAGGAAGAAGAGTTAGGTTTAAATGAGCCTGATCAAGAAACAGTAGTACTGGATACTCCCAAAATTCCAAGGTATGTAAAACTGAATCACTCTGAAGATCAGATCATAGGTGACAGAAGCAAAGGTGTACAAACTAGAAGGAATATTGCTCAAGATCAGAATGAATGTTGTCTGATTTCAAGGATTGAACCTAAAACAATAAATGAAGCCTGCAATGATGAAAACTGGACCAAAGCAATGGAAGATGAACTGATGCAAATTGAGAAAAATCATACTTGGGATCTTGTTCCCAGACCTAGAGACAGGAATGTAATTGGAACCAAGTGGGTCTTCCGGAACAAACTAAATGAAGCTGGTGAAGTAATCAGAAACAAAGCTAGATTGGTCTGCAAAGGCTACTCTCAAATAGAAGGAATTGACTTTGAAGAGACTTTTGCTCCGGTAGCAAGAATTGAAGCAGTCAGATTACTTCTTGCATTTGCTGCCTTCAAAGATTTCAAGGTATATCAGATGGATGTCAAGTCTGCCTTCCTAAATGGTGATCTGGAAGAAGAAGTCTACATTGAACAACCGGATGGATTTCAATTGTCTGATAATAATGATATGGTCTGCAAGTTGAAGAAAGCTTTGTATGGATTGAAGCAAGCCCCAAGAGCATGGTATGAAAGGTTGGATAAGCATCTTGTGCAGATTGGATTCAACAAAGGTACTGCTGACAGCAACTTATATTTCAAAATTGATCATGAAAACATTCTGATTGTTGAAGTGTTTGTGGATGATATCATTTTTGGAGGAAGAGATAGTATGTGTAAAACTTTTGCAAATCAGATGAAAAGTGAGTTTGAAATGTCTATGCTTGGTGAAATGAATTTCTTCTTGGGTCTGCAAATTACTCAAACAAAAGAAGGGATCTTCATCTCTCAGACCAAATATGTGAAAGAATTGTTAAAAAAATTTGGTATGGAAGACTCAAAGCCTATGAACACTCCTATGGCAACCGGATGTAAGTTAAGCAAAGATGATGATTCTCCAAAGGCAGATCAGACAAAGTATAGATCAATGATTGGTGGATTGTTGTATCTCACTCAAACTAGACCAGATATAATGCAAGCTGTTGGTCTTGTGGCAAGATTCCAGGCTGATCCTAGAGAATCTCATGTTATGGCCATCAAAAGAATTTTTAGATACTTGAAAGGGACAGTTGAGTATGGTCTATGGTATCCTAGAGATCCGGATTTCTCTCTTCATGCTTACACAGATGCAGATTGGGCAGGAGATGTGGATGACCGGAAGAGCACTAGTGGTGGAGCATTCTTTTTGGGGAAGAGATTGGTTTCTTGGCTAAGCAAGAAACAAGATGCAATATCTCTGTCTACAACTGAAGCAGAATACATTGCAGCAGCAGGTAGTTGCACTCAAATCTTGTGGATGAAGCAGATGCTAAGAGACATCAAAGTTGAATATAAGGAGCCTATTACAATTTTCTGTGATAATTCAAGTGCAATTAATATTTCCAAGAATCCGGTATTGCATTCTAAGACTAAGCACATATCTATCAAATTTCACTTTTTGAGAGAACAAGTAAACAAGGAAGAAGTCAGATTGGAGTATGTTCCCTCCAAGGATCAGATTGCAGATATCTTTACAAAACCTCTTCCCAAGGACTCTTTTGAATATCTCCGGGAGAAGTTAGGGGTCATGGCCCCTCCGGTGATGAACTAAGATGCACTGATGTGCATCAGTCCGGTGGCAATCACAGTCATATCTTGTGATCCGGACTAATGGGGAGCTGCAACTAAGGGGGAGCAGCTGGTATTATTCTGATGCATGAGAGTTGCAAGTATGAGCCCTTTGCCATTGATGTCAAAGGGGGAGAGAAGACATGTGAAAAACAAGTGGTTGATGATCAAAGGGGGAGCAGTAAAGGAAGACATGTGAAGAGTTGTTGTTGATAGGGGGAGCTGTGACAGAAAAGAGAAGTTCTTGTCTTGATGGTTTTTCACATCATATGTTGCCATCAATGACAAAGGGGGAGATTGTTGCAAGTATGAGGTGAGCCATTGTTGTCATTGATGTCAACATACTCATACTGCATTGACAAGAAGGATTTGATGAGCTTTGTGCTGAGGATATTGAGAAAATTAGCCTCAGTCAGGAACAGTGAAGAACAGTGATGAGAAGAAGGTAAATATACTGTATAGGATGAGAACCGGAGGATGCGGATTAAAGGGTTAGTAGATATGAGTCTTGAGATGCTACAGTTAAGATTTCAGAGGTCCGCATGAAGATCTGAAGGAGTTATGGCTGCCGGTATAGAACCGGGTCCGGCAAGTATCCGGAGGTGACAGAGGATCACAAAAAGGTCCGGTGAGGTCCGGAATTGTATTATCATAATCTGCAGATTGGAAGGAGTATTTTAGATGTCCTTGTGATGTGTCATCCTGATTTGTGTGTGATTTGGAGGTCCGGAAGTACCTCTTGCATTATGACAGTGGCGACAGACTGTGTTCTTGAAGTTCCGGATGAGGAAGACAAGAGATCCCAGTAAGTAGAGGAAGTGCGGATGTATCCGGACATTCAGACAGACTTGTAAAGGTTCTTGAATCATGTTTAGGTTGTGTTGTTGGTCCGCATTGATGGTAGAGCCCGGAATTGAAGTTATTCTTCCGGATGAAGTTATTGCTCTGTTTAGCCGACCGGATGAGTTGTTCATCCTGCGAATGTTCTTGTGATAGCCGACCGGATGTGTTATTCATCTTGCGGATACTCCTATGGTTGTTTTCCGACTTAGATGCTTGTTCCTAAGTCGATGTCTTGTATAAATAGTGATTTGTGAATTCATTTCAGGGTGTGGCATGTGGATGAGCAGGATATAGCGAAGAAAGGTGCGAAAGGCAGAGCAGAGATTGTTGGGCTTAATTGGAACTGATCCGGACATAGTAGAGATGTCGTTCTCCAGTTCAAGACTGTGATTTTCATCACTTTGTAGACAGTGTGTCTCCTTGTAGGCAGTGGGCCTCTTTGTGAGCAGTGTGCTCGGGCAGTGAGCCCTTATTGGCATGTGCCATTCATTTTCCCTTATTCTTCTAACAGAGAATAATTCTTGGGTTAATCACCCCGTGGTTTTTCCCTTAACCAGGTTTTCCACGTCAAAATCTTGGTGTTCAATGTGTTGATGCTTATCTGCTCTTGTGTTTATGTATTGTGCTTCCATGAATGATTATTTGATATGCTGCTAACTAACAACAGAGAATTAAGTGTTTGAAATAGAACAAGTTCTATACAACTGATTCACCCCCCCCCTCTCAGTTGTATGCCCTAGATCCAACAAAAAGATCAGACATTCAACATAGGAATTCTATGCTCTAGAATCTAAACATAAGCAAATATCCAGATCCAGAAGAAGAATACATGCAATACTGGAGACAGAATTAACACAACACATGCTAAGATAGCATTACTCATATAAGGTCAACCATGAAATCAGTGGATCCATGCCAAGTCCTACAACAGGAGATACATAAACTCACAAGACAAACTATACAGAGCAACCAGATCAGCTGGTTATGGATTACAGAGCCAAAAATCTACAACTTTCAACAACCTTGAATGAATAACATCCTCTGCATTATATAGCAGGAGGGTGTATTCAGCATTAACTACCAGGTTGACCAAAAAGCCCGCCAGATATACAGTATAATGAAAATGGCGCTCAAACACAACCAGATTGGCACCCAAACTTGAATGCAGCAGGTAGGGGAGGAGACAGGAAGATTTCTCGAGCCCTGCGCCCCTGTCCGCTGATGTACACCCTCAGTCGGGTACAGGATCCATCCACGCCATCGCCCATACCTCTGCAACATTCGCCATTAATGGCGCACCAACCCGCGGCCTTGGGAAGAACATCAGACAGTTAGTCGCAAACACTTCCCGCCGAGACTCATCATCATGATATTTTGAATATGCAGGATAACATTATCCCACATGCACCCCGCGATGACCTCAATAACACTTTATATACTAGGTCATGAGCATATATCATGTCGGTGCTTTCGCTCCTGACGACACTAGTATAAGACTTCATCATCATCATCCTCCAGCAGCATGATATCCTGTTGCCCGAAATATCACCCTGACGTCATCATCATATCGCAATGCAAACTGCATGACATTCGCCTTCACCCGCACAACCGGATCCATTGGAGGAACATCCTCCTGCTGAGCTTATAACAAAAGTCTGGCCGATGAACATCCTGATGATGTCATCATCATATCCTGCTGACGTCATCATCATGTCTGCCTACTGCGCACCTCCTCATATCCGGATGACGTCATCATCATGTTTGCAAATGTCGGGAGATCTCCTCAAGATGATCAGTGTTAGAAATATGACCCCCCCGGGACCTCGATGACGTCATCATCATATTAACATCATCATGATATTCAGAAGACAACCGGATATTTGGAAATATCCTCCTGATGTGCAAATATCAGGTTGCACTGTAGCTCCTCTGTAAGATCGGGGCGATAGATGAATATGATGATGATGCTTGAAAAGATCACCCCCCGAAGATAATGCGCGAAGCCAGCAGGCGGATATCTCCTTGATATCAGCATCATCATGATGCTGGAACAAACATATATCCGGGTGATATGAAAATATCACCCCCTCCTTCGGAAAAATCATGATGCAGATAGGCAGAGAAAAAGATATCACCCTGATATACGGATGACGTCAGCATCATCAGGATGACAACACAATCGAACAAGAAGTGATACAACATCATCAGGATGATATTGACCAAGATCATCCTGACGTTCAAAATATGATGACCCTAGTGAATATCGGGTCGCACTTAGAACTCTTCAACATCATCATCAGGATGATCATAACCAAGATCACCCGATGATAAAAATATCACCCCGGCGAAATATCATGAAGGCAGAAAATATGATGACCTCCGCAAGCAGCAGGATGATAACTGGAAATATCATGATGATGACGACCCTTAGGAAAAAAAACAAGTCAGGTCGACAACTCAAAGAATAAGCAACATCATCATCATGTTCGCGCAAGGTGATAAATGGAAGATCACCGGAGACTTTGAAGAATCACCCTCGCAAGCAGATCAGGGCGCACTGTAGCTCGTCAGCATCATCAGGATAAAACCCAAACATCACCCGACAGCGAAATATGATGATGACGATGAGAAACCGGCTGATGGAGAACATGATGATGCTGACCTCCATCGAAACAAAGATGATGATGATGACCTCCTCCTTAAGAAAATATGATGATGCAGCTGAAAAATGCTGAGGAGGTCCATTACTTAGAACATTTTTTGGATACTTAGGGAGAGTGCCTGAATGAAAATTGCTCAAAAACTACCAGTCAATTCAGGCACTAACAGGTACTTCCTCCACAGAAATCATAAGTATCAAACTACTAAAAAATATCTTTTCAATGGGAAAGAAGAGACTACATCAAAACCACGAAGAATGACACCTTGCCTATGGAAGTAGGAATATAATAGAATTAATCCTCAAGGTTATACATTAGATCAAATTGTTTATCTATCAAAAATGATATGTTTGGAATTTATATTTTTATATTGTGTTTTGTTTACTCATGTTGTAATTGACAATGATTGTCATTGTTAATTTGTTTAACTTATATGCTTCATGAAGGTCATCAAGGCATTAATGGCTGGATTCCACAAGGACTAAAAAGTTATCCCAGACAATTTAGTAGGTTACCCTACTATGAGCATCTACAAATTGTACATTTGTTTGATACAATGCATATCAGAAAGAATAAAACACAATCGTTATGGAAAATATTGGATGGAGGGCATGACAAAGAAAAAATTGTCAAAATTTGTAGTGAGATTCAGGAAGCCAATCATGCAATGAAAATGTCATTCAATTAAATAAAAATGGAGACCAAATTAATATAAGCACCCTTCCTTGGTTATTAACGGAGCAGCAAAGCAATGCTATAAAAGAAGTCATACAAAAAATTTGATTTCCCTAGGATTTACTACGATCATAAACAATATCATAACAAAGAAAGGTGAATTTGGGTCAGGGATGAAAATGCATGATTGGAATACCTTCATTAAGGTAATTATTCTAGTATATATATATATATATACTGCATGTACTTTTCAGTGTATTATGTTTACTAGTTTTGGAAAAATAATGAAAAGATCATTTTATAATTGTTGCAGTACGTTCTACCTCTATCTCTCCTAGACAACTTCGACAACAATGTCAAGCAAGTTATATATGATCTTGGAAAATACATGAGGTAAGTAGCAATATTTGTTCAATTCATTGTATAGATCTTACATTTGCCATTTGTTTTACTTATTATGTAATATATTGTATATTTTTGTTAAATCTCATTAATATATTTGCGCCTTGAATCACTTGTAGATGGATGTCATCTAAAGAAATCCATAAAGAAGATATAAATTATTGGAGGAGAAAAATTCCTCGTCTAATGTGTGAAATGTAAAAGTGTCTACCTTCAACATTTTTCAATGCACAAGAACACTACCTCATACACCAAGTTGAGGAGATTGAATTGTGTGGACCTGTACACAAAAGGTCAATGTGGATGGTTGAGAGGCACTTGAAATTTTTGAAGGCTTTGGTTAGACAAAGAGCACATCCTAAGGGTTCTATGGTGGAGGGATATATGGTATACCAGACCATGGTGTACATTACTGAATATCTTCCTAAGTTCGCAGCAAAGATCCATGTAGATCACATTTGGGATCCCAACTCCATTAACAAATTTGAAGGGGAGTACCTGATGGGGAAAGGTAGATTGAGGAAAGTGAGAGGTAATTATAAGATGGTCATGGAGATTAATTAGAATACATTTTACATTTCCTTCAATTGCTTGAAATGAAACAACAAAGAACTAGTCCAAATGAAAGAATCTTCAACACACAAATAGAAACGTACTAGTATTGTATTACTCCAGAAAATAAGTCTTTCACTACTAAAAAGTATTAAAATCTTAAAAAGTGCTGATGATCAAATATTACAATTCGAATTTCATATATATAAGAAGAAGACCCAACAAAGGTGTCTCTTCGGATTGTCTTTTGGCAAATAATTAAACTACTAATCTTAATTAAACTTATAAAACACTTTTATCTTCTCCTAACATTGACTTAGCCGCTTAGAGATGTTTTTTATAATCCTCCAAGGTATGGGTATCTGCATCATGCACTGCATTTCAGGCTTGATATTTAATTTTTATCATCAATTCCATATGTTTGCATGCTCCATCCAGCAATAGCCCTTCTGCTTTGACTGTGTCCAATGCTTCCTAAAGTTTCCTATTGCATTCATCAATCCAATCATCTCGTTCCTTCAGAAAACTATTCTTTTCACATAATTTGAGTAATCCCAACTTCACAGTATTATCAAACCCTATGTTTTCTTATTGTAAGTCTTCATCATATTTTTCATGTTTTCTCATGATTGTGTCAATGACCAAGATGGAATTGATGCTAGATCCCTCATGTAGTTGCATATCATGTCTCTTAGTACCCAATCAACTTTTCACTCTCCCATGCTCAAGAATGGCTTCATAGTTCTTTTTGTGAACATGCCAAAAATCATCAAGGCATATCTTCAGGTTTGTAAATCTCTTGTGCAACATCATTACCATAGTGTCAAATTTAATGTCCTTCATCTTTTCTACTAGCTGTTGATGTTCTTCTTGCAACTGCTCATATTCACTTTGCAACTCTGTATCAGTTCCAGAGGTGATCCTCATTCTAGCATCTTTCATGGTAGTAATTTCCAAATCTAATTTTTCACTTTTCATTTTGTAATAATTTCTTTCTTTCATCAACTGTATTGTTTGTGCCTTGTTGAACTTGACAATGCTTATGCCCATGTCTGTTGAAGCCACAAGGTCGATTTCCCCAACTTTAAGGGTCATCATGTGTCCAAAGGCTTTTTCGATTTCGATGATCTTTGGCCTTTTGTGAGGTGGGTATAGTACCCATATCAACATTAATTTTCATTAGGATTGAATCTTGACCCTATGTAAATTTCATTCACACCCTCTATGTTTAACTTGTATTCTCCTTCCTTGTTATGCAAAAAACTATCAAAAATTAAAGAGGCACTGAGGTGCCAACTAGGAAATACTATTAGACCAGCTTCAAGTAACAACTATCTACCCCTTTTAGGGGTCATGTTCTGCACTTCACTGTTTATATCATCTTTCAACCTTTTCATCAATTGATGTTCATTTTTAGGGGTAATATTTGGGATGGATTCCCTCAACCTTTTGCCTTTGTAATTATATAAAAAAGATTTAAATTCTCTTGACTTGACAAACTTATTATTAGAAATAAAGGATTCATAGGTTGTAATCCTATCATCTTCATCTACACACAATTCCTTGGCTACTTGTAAGGCCCTATTAGGGAGTTCCTCATAATCATCATTATCATCTAAGAGACTGTTCTCTGCTGTGATTGTGCTTCATTTTCTCTTGTAGATTCTTCTTCAGATGAATCATCCATTTCATGTAAACTTTTCTTTTTTTACTCTAACTGTTGGATCTAGGGCATACAACTGAGAGGGGGGGGTGAATCAGTTGTATAAAACTTCTTGTCATTCAAACACTTAACTCACTGTTGTTAGTTAGCAGCACATCAAATAATCATCCATGGAAGCATAATACATAAACACAAGAGCAGATAAGCATCAACACATTGAACACCAAGATTTTGACGTGGAAAACCCGGTTAAGGGAAAAACCACGGGGTGATTAACCCAAGAATTATTCTCTGTTAGAAGAATAAAGAAAAATGAATGGCACATGCCAATAAGGGCTCACTGCCCGAGCACACTGCTCACAAAGAGGCCCATTGCCTACAAGGAGACACACTGTCTACAAAGTGATGAAAATCACAGTCTTGAACTGGAGAATGACATCTCTACCATGTCCGGATCAGTTCCAATTAAGCCCAACAATCTCTGCTCTGCCTTTCGCACCTTTCTTCACTAGATCATACTCATCCTCACACCACACACTGAAATGAACTCACAAATCATTATTTATACAAGACATCGACTTAGGAACAAGCATCTAAGTTGGCAAACAACCATAGGAGTATCCGCAAGATGAATAACACATCCGGTCGGCCATCACAAGAACATTCGCAGGATGAACAACTCATCCGGTCGGCTACACAGAGCAAGAACTTCATCCGGAAGAATAACTTCAATTCTGGGCTCTACCATCAATGCGGACCAACAACACAACCTAAACATGATCCAAGAACCTTCACAAGCCTGTCTGAATGTCCGGATACATCCGCACTTCCTCTGCTTACTAGGATCTCTTGTCTTCCTCATCTGGAACTTCAAGAACACAGTCTGTCGCCACTGTCATAATGCAAGAGGTACTTCCGGACCTCCAAATCACACACAAATCAGGATGACACATCACAAGGACATCTCAAACACTCCTTCCAATCCGCAGATTATGATAATACAATTCCGGACCTCACCGGACCTTTTTGTGATCCTCTGTCACCTCCGGATACTTGCCGGACCCGGTTCTATACCGGCAGCCACAACTCCTTCCGATCTTCATGCGGACCTCTGAAATCTTAACTGTAGCATCTCAAGACTCATAACTACTAACCCTTTAATCCGCATCCTCCGGTTCTCATCCTATACAGTACATTTACCTTCTTCTCATCACTGTTCTTCACTGTTCCTGACTGAGACTAATTTTCTCAATATCCTCAGCACACAGCTCATCAAATCCTTCTTGTCAATGCAATATGAGTATGTTGACATCAATGACAACACTGGATAACCTCATACTTGCAACAATCTCCCCCTTTGTCATTGATGGCAACATATGATGTGAAAAACCATTAAGACAAGAACTTCATCTTTTCATATGTCTTCTCTTCCTTTACTGCTCCCCCTTTGATCATCAACCATTTATTTTTCACATGTCTTCTCTCCCCCTTTGACATCAATGGCAAAGGGCTCATACTTGCAATTCTCACACATCAGAATCATACCAGCTGCTCCCCCTTAGTTGCAGCTCCCCATTAGTCCGGATCACAAGATATGACTGTGATAGCCACCGGACTGATGCACAACAGTGCATCTTAGTTCATTACCGGAGGGGCCATGACCCCTAACTTCTCCCGGAGATATTCAAAAGAGTCCTTGGGAAGAGGTTTTGTAAAGATATCTGCAATCTGATCCTTGGAGGGAACATACTCCAATCTGACTTCTTCCTTGTTTACTTGTTCTCTCAAAAAGTGAAATTTGATAGATATGTGCTTAGTCTTAGAATGCAATACCGGATTCTTGGAAATATTAATTGCACTTGAATTATCACAGAAAATTGTGATAGGCTCCTCATATTCAACTTTGATGTCTCTTAGCATCTGCTTCATCCATAAGATTTGAGTGCAACTACTTGCTGCTGCAATGTATTCTGCTTCAGTTGTAGACAGAGATATTGCATCTTGTTTCTTGCTTAGCCAAGAAACCAATCTCTTCCCCAAAAAGAATGCTCCACCACTAGTGCTCTTCCGGTCATCCACATCTCCTGCCCAATCTGCATCTGTGTAAGCATGAAGAGAGAAATCCGGATCTCTAGGATACCAAAGACCATACTCAACTGTTCCTTTCAAGTATCTAAAAATTCTTTTGATTGCCATAACATGAGATTCTCTAGGATCAGCCTGGAATCTTGCCACAAGACCAACAGCCTGCATTATATCAGGTCTAGTTTGAGTGAGATACAACAATCCACCAATCATTGATCTATACTTTGTCTGATCTGCCTTTGGAGAATCATCATCTTTGCTTAACTTACATCCGGTTGCCATAGGAGTGTTCATAGGCTTTGAGTCTTCCATACCAAATTTCTTTAACAATTCTTTCACATATTTGGTCTGAGAAATGAAGATCCCTTCTTTTGTTTGAGTAATTTGCAGACCCAAGAAGAAATTCATTTCACCAAGCATAGACATTTCAAACTCACTTTTCATCTGATTTGCAAAAGTTTTGCACATACTATCTCTTCCTCCAAAAATGATATCATCCACAAATACTTCAACAATCAGAATGTTTTCATGATCAATTTTGAAATATAAGTTACTGTCAGCAGTACCTTTGTTGAATCCAATCTGCACAAGATGCTTATCCAACCTTTCATACCATGCTCTTGGGGCTTGCTTCAATCCATACAAAGCTTTCTTCAACTTGCAGACCATATCATTATTATCAGACAATTGAAATCCATCCGGTTGTTCAATGTAGACTTCTTCTTCTAGATCACCATTTAGGAAGGCAGACTTGACATCCATCTGATATACCTTGAAGTCTTTGAAGGCAGCAAATGCAAGAAGTAATCTGACTGCTTCAATTCTTGCTACCGGAGCAAAAGTCTCTTCAAAGTCAATTCCTTCTATTTGAGAGTAGCCTTTGCAGACCAATCTAGCTTTGTTTCTGATTACTTCACCAGCTTCATTTAGTTTGTTCCGGAAGACCCACTTGGTTCCAATTACATTCCTGTCTCTAGGTCTGGGAACAAGATCCCAAGTATGATTTTTCTCAATTTGCATCAGTTCATCTTCCATTGCTTTGGTCCAGTTTTCATCATTGCAGGCTTCATTTATTGTTTTAGGTTCAATCTTTGAAATCAGACAACATTCATTCTGATCTTGAGCAATATTCCTTCTAGTTTGTACACCTTTGCTTTTGTCACCTATGATCTGATCTTCAGAGTGATTAAGTCTTACATACCTTAGAATTTTGGGAGTATCCAGCACTGCTGTTTCTTGATCAGCCTCATTCAAATCTAACTCTTCTTCCTGATTTACCGGATCAGGCTGACTCTGTCTCACCGGAGAGGATTGAGGTCCTTGAACACTGTCTTGGTCATCTTCATCAAACTCATAAAATCTTGAAGGCTTCTCAATTCCTTCATCAACCTTCACATTGGTGCTTTCTATCATCTTCCTCAATCTCTTGTTGTAACATCGGTATGCTTTTCTTTGAGTGGAGTAGCCCAAGAAAATTCCTTCATCACTTCTAGCATCAAACTTTCCTAGATCTTCATCTCTTTTAATATAACACTTGCTACCAAATACTCTGAAATATTTCACAGTAGGAGTGATGCCAAACCAGAGTTCATAGGGGGTCTTACCGGTGTTGTTTCTGATTTGAACTCGATTGAGAGTGTAGACTGCAGTGCTGATAGCTTCTTTCCAAAACATTTGAGGAACATTTGCTTCCAACATCATTGTCCTAGCAGCTTCCTGGATGGTCCGGTTCTTTCTCTCAACTACTCCATTCTGCTGTGGAGTCTTAGGAGCAGACAACTGTCTCCTTATACCCTGTTTCTCACAAAAGTCAATGAATTCACCAGATGTAAATTCACCACCTCTATCAGACCTTAGACACTTTAGTTTCAATCCGGTTTGATTCTCCACCATAGCTTTGAAGATTTTGAACTTCTCAAAAGCTTCTGATTTTTCTTTTAGAAAGGTAACCCACATCATCCGGGAATGATCATCAATTAACAACATGAAATATCTATCACCTTGCAGACTCTTGATTCTTGTTGGACCACATAGATCAGTATGTACTAATTCCAATAATCCGGTAGAAGACTGATCTTTGCTTTTAAAAGAGACTCTGCTTTGTTTGCCTAACTGACATTCTTTACACACACTATTTGTAGGTTTTATCAACTTTGGAAGATCTCTCACAGCCTGAGTATTGCTTATTTTGATGATGTTATCAAAATTTACATGACACATTCTTCTATGCCATAACCAACTCTGATCAATTTGAACAAACAAACAACTTTTATTTGAACCAACCAGATGAAAGATGTTACCTCTTGTCTGAGTACCGGATGCAATTTCAGTTCCGGAGCTTGTAAAGATTCTGTATTTTCCATTCTTGAACCGGAGATCATAGCCTTTGTCCACTAACTGACCAACACTGAGAAGATTGTGCTTCAATCCTTCAACATACAGTACATTTCCTATTTTGCTCTTACCATCAAAGGAAATAGTTCCCCTACCTTTGATTCTGCCAGCAGAATTGTCACCAAACTTTACCATTCCTCCTTCATATCTTTCCAAGTCTAAGAACTTATTCTTGTCACCAGTCATATGGTGAGAACATCCACTGTCAATAACCCAATCATCCTTTTCTTCCACTTGAGCAGCCAAGGCTTTTTCAACAACTTTGTGATTGACAGATTCAGAGAGCAAGGAATCTTCTTCCTTGATGGCTATAAACACCCACTCATTTCCGGATTTGCTTCCTGGTTCTGATTCGTCATCTGTTACTCCTTCATTGTCATCTTCTTCATGAACATAATAGCAATTCTTTTGAAACCTTTGTCTGTGAGTATTAGATCTTGCAGATCTCTCCGGACATCTTGAGGCAAAATGACCAATCTTATTGCAGTTGAAACACTTAAAGGGTAGTTTTCCTTCATACTTACCGGATCCTCTTGGCAGTCTCTTTGCAATGAGGGCTTCAAGTTGAGCTGTTTCTGCTTCTTCTTCTTCCATGTCTCTTCTTGCTTGATCATACCATGACATTTTCTTTGATGAGTTTTCACCCGGATCAAATCTCTGTTTGCCTTTCACATAGGCACTGGCTTTGAAAGCAGATTCAGTCTTGGGAGGATCATCTCCAAACTCGGTCATTTCAAATGCAGCTAGTTTGCCAGCCAGTTGTTCTCTTGTGACAGTTGTGTGGGCTCTGAATTCATCAATGGCAGCAACTTTGATTTTGTAGGCAGCAGGAAGGGATCTTAGGATTTTGCAGACAATCTCATTTTCATCTAAAGTTCCACCAGCATTTCTGATTCCACATACCAGCTCATTTACTCTTGGCATAAAGGTAGTGATGTTTTCATCATCTCTCATTTTCAGTCTTTCAAATTTCCCTTTCAGACTTTGCAACCTTGCACTTTTGACAAACTCATCTCCTTCATACAGAAGTTCCAGTTTAGTTAGGATCTCATATGCAGTGGGTAGGTCAATGACATTCGAGAGATCTGAGTCATTCAATGCGCTTAGAAGAGCTTCCTTGGTCCGCAGATTATTTTCAGCTTCTGTGATTTCATTCAGAGTTGTCGGACCACCTTGTGGAGGTACATATGGTTTTGAAATCATACCCAGGTATGCTTTTCCCATGCATTCCAAGTGACACTTCATGCGACCTTTCCAGAGAGTGAAGTTGGTTCCATCGAACTTCGGACTATCCTTCTTGTATGACGACATCCTGGATCTCCTCAAGCGGTTTAAGCTCTTGTCAGAGGAACTTGGCTCTGATACCAATTGTTGGATCTAGGGCATACAACTGAGAGGGGGGGGGGTGAATCAATTGTATAAAACTTCTTGTCATTCAAACACTTAACTCACTGTTGTTAGTTAGCAGCACATCAAATAATCATCCATGGAAGCATAATACATAAACACAAGAGCAGATAAGCATCAACACATTGAACACCAAGATTTTGACGTGGAAAACCCGGTTAAGGGAAAAACCATGGGGTGATTAACCCAAGAATTATTCTCTGTTAGAAGAATAAAGAAAAATGAATGGCACATGCCAATAAGGGCTCACTGCCTGAGCACACTGCTCACAAAGAGGCCCACTGCCTACAAGGAGACACACTGTCTACAAAGTGATGAAAATCACAGTCTTGAACTGGAGAATGACATCTCTACCATGTCCGGATCAGTTCCAATTAAGCCCAACAATCTCTGCTCTGCCTTTCGCACCTTTCTTCACTAGATCATACTCATCCTCACACCACACACTGAAATGAACTCACAAATCATTATTTATACAAGACATCGACTTAGGAACAAGCATCTAAGTCGGCAAACAACCATAGGAGTATCCGCAAGATGAATAACACATCCGGTCGGCCATCACAAGAACATTCGCAGGATGAACAACTCATCCGGTCGGCTACACAGAGCAAGAACTTCATCCGGAAGAATAACTTCAATTCCGGGCTCTACCATCAATGCGGACCAACAACACAACCTAAACATGATCCAAGAACCTTCACAAGCCTGTCTGAATGTCCGGATACATCCGCACTTCCTCTGCTTACTGGGATCTCTTGTCTTCCTCATCCGGAACTTCAAGAACACAGTCTGTCGCCACTGTCATAATGCAAGAGGTACTTCCGGACCTCCAAATCACACACAAATTAGGATGACACATCACAAGGACATCTCAAACACTCCTTCCAATCCGCAGATTATGATAATACAATTCCGGACCTCACCGGACCTTTTTGTGATCTTCTGTCACCTCCGGATACTTGCCGGACCCGGTTCTATACCGGCAGCCACAACTCCTTCCGATCTTCATGCGGACCTCTGAAATCTTAACTGTAGCATCTCAAGACTCATATCTACTAACCCTTTAGTCCGCATCCTCCGGTTCTCATCCTATACAGTACATTTACCTTCTTCTCATCACTGTTCTTCACTGTTCCTGACTGAGACTAATTTTCTCAATATCCTCAGCACACAGCTCATCAAATCCTTCTTGTCAATGCAATATGAGTATGTTGACATCAATGACAACACTGGATAACCTCATACTTGCAACACTAACTCCTTCTATTGGGTCTCAAAAATACAGATTACAAGTCCTAAGAGGATGCTAGGTTCTGTGATCAGACTTGCAACACTCTTGAGCCAATTGACAAAGTTAACTAGTATGGTTAATGACTCTCTACACTTCAGGCTCTGCAAGACCTAGGTAGGTGGACCCTAATAGTTGAAGCAGATTGGTTTGATGTGTAGTTTTTATCTAAATGAATGAATCTACCCACAGTGGCAAATGGTGTAGAATAGATGAAATCTTGCTAACTACTATTTCTAACATGTAAATATGAAATGCGAATGTCCAAATAAGATTTTATGGAATTGTGAAATGAAATGATGGTAATTTGGTATAAATTGTATATGCAATATCAAGGTAAAAACCTTACGTTAGATTGATAGAATTTCTAAGTAAGATGGAATGGATGAGACTAGTACCTTGTTGGGTAAATGGAGTCAAGTGAGAACTTGGGATTAATGGTGTTACATGGAAATATTTCTAACTATTTGGCACTATGTTTCTGATTTATGACTTGCATAAATGTAAAGGGATGTGACTGGTAGACTCTTCTTATTGATCCAGTCAAGATCTATTAAATTACTGTGATCGATCTAAGAGGATTTTAATCCTTCCTTGAAGGAACCAATTAAGCGGGATCACACAATCACATCAAAATGTGCACTAACAAAATGAAAATATACTTGATATATTCAATTTTGAACAACTTAATAGTATTGTCTAGAGACAGTATATCGGCCTTCAATTATAGACTTTCCATATCTATTTAATTGATATTTCCAAATTACTGTAATCTGTTTAAAAGGATTTTATTTCCTACTTGAAGAAACCGCTTAAGAAAATTAGATAGGAACAACAATTGTGTTTGATGAATTTAATATTCTACATGGAATAAATTTAAATAATAAGGAATACCAAATTGGAGATAACCAAATAATTTCTTATCTTAACAAATAGTTGATACTAGTATAGAGCCACCCAATCTGAGATCTTCAATTAATTTCCTCAAAATATTATGTGCAAAATGGTCTTTGGATATGATTTAAAACATTTTGATAGTGAATGGAATGGATGAAAGCTACTACTAATGGTAGTGATTCTAATCTAATCTTGATGATGATTCAAATGATAGCCTTGGGTTCCCTTTATATATTGGGAAGTGAACAAGCTTTAGGCCAGTTGCAATGGAACAGTTGCATCTTTTCATAACTAACTGAATTAAGAAAATAAATAGAAATATAATTAAAACACCAATCTGTTACTCTTCAAATAAAAACTCGTGACCATTCAAGGCTTGAGAAAGGTTTTCTATTTTCTCATAGGATGTTTCATCTGTGTGTTGGTCGATCTAGTCCTTCTGAACAACAAGTGCATCAACTGCTCTACTAAGAAACAAATTGAGTTTAGATAAATGTTCAATATATTCTTGCATGGCATATGTGTTCACCTTGAGGGTTACTTCCTTCATGTCGTGCTCCATGTTCATTATTTTCTCAAGATGTTTATGGATATTATGCATAATCAAATCTTCATCATTTATTTCTTATGATGCTATTTTTAGAACCATGAACACATCTTCCTTCCACTCTTTATCTTTTCTTGGTTGTCCAGTGTCATCATGAACTGAGGGATCAAGATCAAAGGAATTCAGTTCCTTGCCTAATTCATTGTGGTATTCCTCATGTATCTAAACCAATTTATTATAGATATACAATCTTTTCGTTGTAATGCTATCAAAAAGTTCTTTCTTCTTTTCCATCTTCCTTTCTTGTAATCTTTTGTGTTCTATCATGGCTAAGTATGTTTGCTGGAACACCTTCCAATAGGCATCTGCATATTCCCACATTTTATTAAACCTATCTTTTATGATTTCAGTAGCCATATTGTATTTAAGAATTTTCAATTCCTTTTCTAACTTTTCACACTTCTTTTGAGACTTGGCATGGCATTCTTTCCAATAGATTGCATCTGTTAATGCATATAGTGTTTCTTGATCTTTCTGAATCCATGGAGGATGCACCTCAGATGTGGAGGATGAGGATGTTCTTTCCTTGTGGTATACTAATTCCTTTCTCAGCTTATCATTCTCCTTGATTAGTTTCTCAATCTGAGCTTTGGTAAATTTCACCACATTAACATTCAATTTAGCTACCTCCAAGGGATCTATATCTCCTACCCTTTTGACCAAAAGGTTGCCAAACATTTGATTTGGGTCACTAACTATTGTTGGTCTCTTATCTTGAGGATAAAATGACCAAGTCAATAGGGTATATGCATCTGTATTGTACCCTAATCCTGAGTATATCATGTCACTTGCTTCTTCTATCCAATTTAGTGTTTTATCTTCCCTTCTTCTAAATGTATCAAATACTATAGTAGACCTCATGTCCCAACCTGGCACAAGAAATACCTTGGCTTCTTGGAACAATTGTCTTCCTCTTTTTGGAGTAATAGACTCCAGTTCTCTGTCAATTTTCTTTTTCAAGTCTTCCAAGGTAGCAACTTCTTGCTTAGGGGTAGCATCTTTCATTCTTTTCCTCATTTTATTTCCTTGGTATTCATATACAAAGGATTTAAACTCAGGGGTTTTAACAAACTCATCATTAGAGATAAACTTCTATGCAACCACAACTCTAATATCATCAGACAGATCCTTTGAGGTCTCAATTTTCACATGATCTAATTCTGCAGGATGTGGAATTATAGGAGAATTTATTGGTTGCATTTGTGCAATTTCATCATCACTCATTTATTCATTAGTATCTATAAAAAATGATACCTTGGGAGTTGGCTTAGAGGGTATATGAGCCAATGGCTGCACCTCTTGAGCCTAAGTCCCAGAATATTGTATGTAGGCTGTATCAAAAAAACTTAATGGCACATCTTTTATGATTTCATTAGCATGAACAATAAGATGCTCAATTCTTGTCAGTGGGTCTTGAAACTCAGAAAAAGCCCTTGAATATGTGGGAATATTTATGCTTTTCCAATCCTCTACAAGAAAAATCTTATTAAATATGGCCATTTTGTCTTCAGTGGAAGATTCATCTCAATTCCTAATTATATCTACTCCTGAAAAAATATGTTCATAACCAAATAGTCCTTGTGATACCTTGGCTTTGTTGATAAAACATTCCACATTGAAATTTTGCCTTTCATCTCCTATTGGGAGATTATACTATGCTAATTTAACATTTATTTCGTCATAGCCCTCATTCATGACTACTATGAATTCCCCAAACCACAAAGTACTTGGCATGAATGATTGTTTTCTGTAATTCTTCAAATGCATAGCATCAGACTTAGCCAATTGTCTAAAAATTTGCAAATGTACAATTCTATCTGGGACAATTCTAGGTAACAAATAAGGGGAGCCTTCAAAACCATAGACCCTTATCATAGTGTAGTCTAAAAATACATACTAGTCCCCCCAGTTAAGATCCACCTTGTTCTTTGAGTAATTTTCCTTTGGCCTAAGGAACCTTTGTATTTTTGGGGAGAGGCTATAGTCATGAGAACATACTAGCCATTGCATTAGAGGTTTCACAAAATAATCTTCAAAGCAAAAATAATGAGATCTATCAAAATGCTAATCCTACAGAGAAGTCCACATTTGCACTAGCCTTGGATCCCCATTATCAAATGAGTCCCAAATTTTCTTCTTTGTACTCCACAATCTTCTGCCATGCCCTTCGTGAAAAAGTAAATGCATTAACAAAGAATAATGTTTGAAGTTAATTTGATTTCTATTGTGTTTGATTTTCTCCAGTCCTTGGTTAAAGGCATTGGCTATGTAGCTTGCATAATCAAAAGGCCTTGCTCTCTTTGTTTGAATGTCTGCAGCTAACACCATAGGTGCAACTAGCATCTGTGGGGGGACCTCAATACCTAACACTCAACCAAGAACATAGTAGGTATAATGAAAATATTCCTCAAACAATTCTTTAGAAAAAGGGGGATTTTCAGTATTGGAAAATTTTCTCTTTTGACCCTTATCATCCCTTGGTCTGTGCTGGGCCAATTTGCCTCTCTTGTAACTAGTATCCATATGTCGATATTCAAGCAATAGGTCTCTGACTATAATTAGCATATTGAATCCACACTCTAATTGAAAAAACATTTGAAATGAAGTCCCTAGAAAGCACCGGTATGTTTTCACCATTGTGTGATTTAATAGCCCTTGTTTTCAGGTTATAATGGCCGGCTAAAGCTTTAATCAAATCCATGTTGACAAACACATCGAGCACTATGAGCCTAGCTAAATTTAACCTCCAAGGGTTGTAGACAGGATCATATCTGTATTGCTTCTTGTAATGATATAGAAACAATTGATACCCTTGAATAGGAGTCCATCTATCTCCTAACTCCTTATAGTTGTCTAATAATTTATCAAGGATTAGTCTAGGCACTTCTTTTAGGTCTTAGCCTAGACCCTGGACATTGGTCTATTAAATCTTTGTTTAATGACCTCTTCTCAATTTTCTGTCTCTTGGCTCTAGGTTTTTCTGGATTATCTTCCATGATGCAAACTTCAAAGCTTCTACACAGTATGAATTTATAGACCAGGTTAATGTACTTACTTGGACTGAGCTTCTTGCTGGCCTTTTTCTTCTTCTTCATTCTGAGGGATCAATTTCCTTTTTCCTTTTTTTAGCAAAATTTTATAGAAACAATGCAAGTTATTACAATCTTAGCTCATAAATGCACCATATCTTTCCATTGTGTTGGTATATTAATTGCAAATATTTGAGCAATGTCTTGGAGTGTCACCGATGCCCACTTCTTCCATTGATGGATATCCTTTTCTTGGTCTATTGGCAGGATTCTGTATGTAGTTACACCGATATACCCTAACTCGGCTGATACTTATCATATTGGTAATGCTTTTCAGTTATCTTAGGCCATTGGTGAAACTTTATCCTTGGTTCCACCGATCCTTATATGTTTCAATGATGCTTATTATCGTTGTGGGCTTTTATCGGCATATCGGGGGAACTTGTATATAAGATCCATTGAAGTCAACATGTCCCAGCTAACTTGAGTACATCGGCTCATCGGTGAAGGTGTGACGTCTATTCCACCAAAGTCTTTATGTTGCAGTAATACAATCTACTTTTACCAATTTTGTCAACCTATCGATGGGACCATGCTGCAGTTTCCACTGATATTTGCATGTTATTCTGATAAGTTCACTATGTTTAATTTCATTGATCTATCAGTGGGATGACTCAAAAGTTACTCTGATAGGTCATTGTCATACCAATATAATACTATCTTGTCTCTATCAGACCATCAGTGTAGCATAATGAAAGGTTCCAATGATGGGGCTATTCTAGGCCGATATACCCTTAGCTCGTAAGATTTCAAATCTTGTGTAAGTTGTTTGCTTCACAAGTCTAAATCCTTGCTTCTTCTTGGGTCAGTATGAAGGATTCAAAGTCTTGCTAAGGTGGATGTAATTGTATTTTTGTCAGTTGTAACTAGGGTGATGGTACTAATGGTTATGGGTGTCTATGCTATGGACCTTTTCACACAAATGATGGCTCTCATAATACCAAATTTTGTAATTTTGGGTATAATACTTTTTAAATTGCTCATAAGGGGATGGAACATGATAGGAAATATTTTGAAAGATAGTAAGATCATTAGTAGTGGGATGTTAGGTTTTCAGGTACATCAATTATAAATTAAGGTCATATACCATGGTAATTAACTAACTATACATTGTTTGTGAATTTCTTTTTTTTTATACATTTGGTTGAGATTGGGATGCACCACATTTGTATGTCGGAAACAATTTTGATTGGATGACGGTATGGATTGAACGATGTCAACAATCTAGTCACGCATTAACATGGGAAGGTGTGGTTTCATTGGTTAAAGAAGCTCATCGTAATGGAGATTCCAATATTATACCAAGGGAAATTGATTTAGCATATGGTTTAAGAGATAAACAGGTACATATAGATATATTAATCACCCATATTATTTAATTATTTTTAATTATGTTGATTTATATATATGTTCAAATTTTTTTTCTTTGCATATATTCGGCTTAGAATAAATATGTTTATCAACTGACGATGTAATAATTTTTACATGTTTGACATATTGCAGTTGAAACACCACAAGGCTATGTGGTTCAATGGTTGTAAATTTTGAATCAAAAAGTTGGATGACACAAAGAAAACTTGTGATTCTGGGATGACTGTAGTCTTTCAGGTGACTAATGTTTCATCTAGAAGTGATAGACATCTAGAAGTCTTAGAAAATCGATACTATGGGATTTTGTATGATATACTTGAGTGCGACTTTAAGTCCTTCAAATTAGGTTATGTTCCTTGTCCAATGGTACAGGCTATGATTGAATGAAAATGATCCCAAGAGAACTATTATTGAACATGGTAATGGATTTACCATGGTTAATACAAGGTTGATCGAGCGCGCTGGAAATGAGTGCTATGTTCTTCCAAGCCAAT
This sequence comes from Cunninghamia lanceolata, assembly GCA_027924645.1. Taxonomy (NCBI): domain Eukaryota; kingdom Viridiplantae; phylum Streptophyta; class Pinopsida; order Cupressales; family Cupressaceae; genus Cunninghamia; species Cunninghamia lanceolata. The sequence continues at coordinate 1,703,399 of BSBN01001271.1, read as the reverse complement.
GTGAGCAGGTATTTTACTGAGAGGTTCTAGTTAAACTAGATTGGTCATTTGTTGTTAGACATGATCCAAGAGGAAGGCTGGTAAAGTATAATGCGGTGGAAGAAGCAAATACTGAAGAACTAGAAGATGATGTAGATGATGATGAGGATCAATAGTTAGTTGATGATGTGCCTGATGAAGATGTCGAAGAAGAGGAACTAGATCATGATGATGTAGGAGTTAATGTTCATGAAGATGATATCCATGTGGATGACATTATCAAAACTGATATCAATGATGATGATGATGATATGACCAATCCTTACAATGTCGAATCTAGATTGGATGATACAGACAAAGAGTTGGATGAAGAAGAAGATCAATGATATTGAAATGTATGAGTTATGCAATTATATTATCTATTTGATATTGATTTCTTGATAGAATTATACTTAACTTCTATGGTTACATAATAAATTCATGATTTTTTAATTTTTATGCCATTACATAATTAATTCATGATGTTACAACTATTGTAGCTCTCCTAGAAATTTCCATATGATCAAATCCCAATTACTCTATGACAATTTATGATTAGATATTATTTGATCATATCTTTGGTTATTTCATTCCCAAAAAATTAGCATTTCCTCATGTTGACCCCGGATAGTGACATGTGAATGGGGCCAACATTGAATTTTTTTCAATTTGTGCTTGTATGGAGTGAAACTTGACATGGTTAGCCTAGATGCATGTGTTGATGATATGGGAGGGTTTCAAGACTCAAACATGAGGTCATGCTATATAAAGGCATCTCGTCCTTCCTAATAATAGAAGTTGCCTTATTCTTCATCTCTTTCATATATTGTTCTTAGCATTTGTTTGGTTAATGGTTTCAAAAGATGAGGCTCTCTGAACCTCACCTTAGATCTATTACACATCATTTTGTGCATTTTCATTAGAAATGAGTATTTAGATGATCTTTAAAAAGCTCATTGCATATAAAGATGATAATAGGAAGCTAAAAAAATGAGTATATTTTGTTTATGAAATCTAAACCACAAGGTTTGTCACTCTAATGCTAAAACTAAGTAAAATTAACCCCTAACATCTATTGGATATGTCAAAACATGCCTTTCTTTCAAATTCACAAGAATGTATAAACCTTTTGAAACCACACATGCATGTTATGAAAGTGTATGGCAATCCTACTTATAGTAGAAGTTCACATGATAAGCTAACCAATGGCACCATTCCTTCATATTCAACAATCCCTTCTCACATCCACATCATAATTCATATCCATGTTAGTTGTAATGAGTGTTTTAAACCAACAATCAATGAATTATAGGATAGAATAAAACTTGTTATGCACAAGGATAAGAATCAAAGAGATTGAAAGAATCGATTCAATAGATATGCTCCCCATTACTGTAATAAACCAATGTAAAAAAATAAGTCATAACAAGAATAGGACCAAAAAATACTAGGAAAAGAAACCTTGTAGGCTACAATAATAAGACATTGATTGCAAGCATTCTTTCCATGATGTTTAAATGACAAAATATCAAATAGCTCAATCTTTAGTCAATTAGTATTTGAATCACTAATTCTTAGATATCCATCATTATTAAACATCACATATCATAAGCCTTTTTAACAATCACTAGGACTGTAGATAATATTCAATCATATCATAGGAAATAAATCATCAAAAAATTATAAAGAAAGAGGAAACCAACTATATAAGCTCAGCAAACCACCATACAAAAATTATATTTTGTAGAAAATAAAATAAACTATATGTTGACATAGCATATATATAAACTATATATATTGAATTTTGGCCCCGCGCGTGCAGGAGCATGACATAGCATACTGCACTAAAACCCTAACTGGAGAGTTGCACCAAGAACCACTGCATCCAACCCCTGAGTGAAGAGTTGAAAGACTTCACTGGACGAGTGCTACAAGGCCATTGAGTCAAGTCTGAGGAAGACTAGGAACCATTTGGCAGGAGGAAAACCAGAGCGAGAGGTGAGGGCACTCAAAAAGGGAAAATCAACCAAGGGACAATGACTGTAAGTGATTTTTCCCCCACATTTAGAAATCTTATTGCAAGTACAGTGATTTAGTCTCTCTTTGTTCCCATCAAGGTGTTGCATGCTATATTTTGGTCAATTCGAGCCAATGTCTCATTGACAAACCCAAGTACTACCTAGTATTGGTGTCTAGTTAGTTTGAACAACCTAGTTTTGAGATGTTAAATCAGTTGGGTGACCATTTTTGGCCGAACTATAGTTTTTGTATCTGTCTTAGCATATTTTTTCTACTATAAGATTAAAAGGAATTCCCATCACGTAACAGCACATGAATTTCACTAGGGTTCAAATTTCTAAACATCGATGAAATAAATTTACATATTGAGGTCCACAAATGATCAAAGGGACTGAAAACAATACATGGTCCATGAGTGCAATGAAAAATCTAGTACCTGTCCATAAGAGAACGTATAGAAGTACATGATATAGAGTCAGAGGAAGGAAACAAACTCACACAATCTCATTTGACAAGTCACAAACAATCTTGAACTTTCCTTCTTTTGACACACTTATTCAACTATATTTCCCTTCACAAAACTCAACACAAACACTCAACTTTTGCTTTAGAGTTCCAAACAATTGCCAAACCTTTAAACACCTTAGTCAACTTCATCTTGATCAAAACAAACAATTACCCAGTTTGCCCTCTCATTTTACCATTAACTCTCTTTATGACTGTCCTAAACTTCACAATTTCAACTCGACATAAAATAATCTGACCCAAAACAGTATTTAGGCTAATATAGACCAGAAAATTTCCATTCCATTTCACTTCAAACAAATGTAAACCATTTCCCATCGTTTATTCTTGATAATTTAACAAAATCATATACTGTACTTTCATTTTAGTCTCCAAAACAGGGCTATTATTAGACAGATCAGTCAAACCAATGGACTTGTTAACTTCATGCTTACACCAAACCTTATATCAAATGAGATGAAATTATACCTTGGTAATCTCTTAACCAAAAAAACCAAGAACTCACACTTAATCATCAAAATCCCTTAAAGTTCTTACTATCACTGGTTCTTTCATACCCTATTTGCAATGCTTGTAGGTCTGCCAACCTATTTGTTAGGGCTTCATTCACAATCAAAGAACTATTACACAAGTCTATCCACACTTTTCAGTGCCCTCCTTGCATATCTAAAACATATTCAAAATGGGTATCAAAACTTTTACAACACAAGATTCAAATATTGTTGTCTCAGACAGATTTAGGCCTAATTAGGTTTGATTTGCATAAGGGTTTATTGCTTTACTAACTCCTGACCAAAGTACACTTGTCCAGTGTTTGGGACATGTTTAGTTTTCCTGGCATATGCTCTTCAAAGCATCAAAGTCTATTTACAAATTATTTTCACAAAACACTAAGGCCGTGACCTTCATAATTACTCTGTTCACTAACTGTACACACAGTTTTTCAGTCAAGAAACTTCATTCCTTGCATTTTATCTTTATGATTTTTCGCTAAATCTACTGAAACATGAAAGAACATTCATAGTAGGATAATCTCACAAGAAACTAGAAGATTCCACCAATTAATAAAGGAGAAACATAATAATTTTTGTCTCTACTTACCCTAACTGAGGGTCTTAGTAGTCTGAAGTAAATCCACAATAACTCACACAAATCTTAACTAAAATGCATGAACTTTGATGTAACAGGAAGGTGATTGAGATTATTACCATATCCAACCATTCTATTATGCCTTCAAGGTCGTACAATTATGTACAATGCTTGGAAATGGCTTCAAAACATAAGGTTGGTGACCCTATAAACCACTCCCATGCTTACCAAGTGATCTCTGATTATCAGACCCTTACAAGGTTTATTGATACATTCACAACTATTGTTACCTCCACATGCATTTGACTAGTAGTGACAACCTTGGTTTTTAATCCTCCAACCCTATACCTTGGGATCACATCACCATGAAAGAACTTCATCCAACATCCTCATGAGTGCAGGTACCACCAAATAGGTATTTGTCAGATCTGTCTTCTTCGAGTGAGGGAAATTCAGGAAGAGAAGAGGAAAGCAATACATGTAGTAGGTCTGAAAGAGGGAGATCAACTAGAGGTCAAAATATTAGAAGAAAATTCCATAAATGCATGGAATTTTTTCTTACTGAAGGGGGGTCATGTTTTTATGATGATGAGAGCATAGACGACATCAAGGTGCCCTTGAGGTACAAACATCTATGGAAACAATGGGTACCCAAGGAACTTTCTCCAATAAACACTAATTTTTTTGTCAACGAGAGGATATATCACATAACACCATCGTCATTACATGGTTTGGGCCTATTTTTCATTGATGACATAAAGGTCTGTTACAACAAAGTTACTGAATTGATGGAGTATGTCGGACCCTATTATAGTTACAAAGATTGGATGTAGCTGGTTCGATATACATGAATTATGCATAGGTATGCACTGTCAACAAATTATATACAGCTAAAAGATAAGGATGGGTCATCTCACAATAATGGGTTACACTTTTTGGCCAAACTTGACATTGAAATCAATATTTTGAACTAAATCTTCCCATGCTGACACCTATATCTGCTAAACCATTAGGAATTTGAAGATGATGCAAACTAGTGATTTGTGATATTTTATTTGTAGATTCTAAATATATTTTTTTTAAAAAAATTGGAGTTAAATTGTATTTTTTTTGCATCTCCTTTGATAACTGGTTTTTAATAGTAAACATCATTTTTTTTAAAGTGATGTGTATTCCGTAGCACATAACCTTTTTTCTACAAAGGATAAAGTTCTGATTCTTTTTAATGTAGATTGGTAACACCAATATATAGTGTATGCATTTTTTTTCATAATGTTATGTTGAATATATATTTTTTAATTAATTTTTTAAGTCAAACGAATTATAATTTAGACATAGGCGTATTTCATAAAATATAACTTTTTCTATATGTATTGAAATTCAATTTTTTTTATTTTGTTGAAACAAGGACATCAATACCTAGTGCATAGATATTTTTTAGAATTTTTTTCAGTAATTTACTAATTTTCCATGTGTGTAGAATAGAGAAATTGATGTTCAGTGAAAAACATACATTCACAAGAAATTAAAAAAAATATAATAATCAAATTAAATATATTTAAAATTATATTTTTTGGGAAGCTTATAATAAGGACTACATACTTACAAAGCATAAATTTTAAATGAATTCATTTGATCCCTCAAAAGATAAATCAAAATTGGTTTTTTATCAGCATTTTCATAGGTGTAGAGGAGACTCCATTATAGGTATGGTTTAAAACTAGCAAGGTTCTATCCAAAGGGGTTTGAATCTAGGGGAGTTTGATCAAACCCTCTTCAATTAAAATCCTTTAAATGGAACCTTTCAAGGCTTAAATCATTATATTTTCTAAAAATATGTGATTTCAGTAAAAATCAGGAAGTCCCAAAAAGTGTAACCCATTATTGTGGCAGCACCTAGATCAAAATAAAGGAGTGGCTATGTACATTGATAGAAGGCCAAAAGCATTAGTGAATATTTTAGGGTTTATAAATAGTACATGACCTGGGTCAACAAATAAGTAACCCAATTGCATATTCAAGGCACGCGAGGGAAATTGTGTATTCGTATGTGCGATAAAATCAATAACTATAGGGGAAGAGTTTCTAATCGATTACAATTTGAATCATATAGATACACAAACAATTACTATGGGGGTGGTACGTACTATATACCATTTTCTCCAACCTCCAATTAATGACTCCAATATACCATTTTATTATTATGTTTTTCTTTCGTATGTCTATTGGTTTCATTTTAGTAATGTTTTTCTATATTTAGTTTTTGTCATAGCAAGACATTGATCATAGGGGGGAGGCTCTGGCCTAGAGCATAGATCGCAATGCATCTTCAGGCACTTCTACCTAATAGGTCTATTTCATTGTAATTGTACAAATTAAATATGAGAAAAATGTTTTATTATTGTGTTTTTTTATAAGTTTATTGGGTTAATTTCAATAATGTTTTTAATATTCTTGTCATAGTCAGATGATCGGGGAAAGGCACTAGCAGTAGAGGAGAGCATCCATAGGGAGGTGTAGTCACTATCATGTGATGATGACATCACATATTCTACAAACCCTCTGGATATGATAAGGAAGACCCAAAAAAATGCAATGAAGAAATCCTTCAGTTGTTATTCATAATGCCTCAAACAAATGAGATAAGAGAAACAGTTAAAATATTGACTAAGAGAGCATGGAACTTGCAAGTAAGCTGGCATGAGATCTTTAATTATAACATAAGTTCATTCATGGTATTATAATTTGTACTCTTTTATGTCATGAACTAAAATATGTGCTGTTTTTACAGGATTTTTTGCGTCCTCATGATGTTGTTGGCCATGATCAGGGTACTGCAGGTGCTACCCAAGGAGTAGGGCTTGGTACAAGTGTCGATCCTAATCTTCTTGTGCATACATCACATCATCCAACCCCATCATCCATGCCTATATTATCAAATGAAATGTCGGTAACACATAGCATGCAGGCATCAGGTAGTGCATCATCTGGCAGTGAACACATGCTAGAACATGCATCAGGACATGTACCTGGGGATGTAGAGGCCACTAGTACTGGTGATGTTTTAGTAGTATTTCCTGGATCTTCCCATATTACTAGTACCGGAACATTGCCGATCACATTTGTGGTGACCGAGGATTTCATTCCCATAAAGATAGAGAAGGTCCTAGGTACTTTAAAATGTTTTAATTATTATTATATATAATCCAATTGAAATTTACCTATTGATCACTCTTTTTAGACTAATGATCCCATGATCATTTTGTAGGAAATGATGTTTTTCATAAACATATAAATGATATTACATTGGGGATCTTCGAGCCCACCATACATACATGGTGGAACACGCAAAATCAAGATTTAAAAGATGAGCTCATTAACCATTTAGTTGTGCTGTTTGATAATAACACATTAAACCAAACCAAGGTCCTTAAGAAATCTGGTACCTATCTAAAGTATGTGAGGGACCAATATGGGTCACATTTAGAGAAGAACAAAAAGTACGAGTGTCCCCCCATGATTCTGGAGAGGGAGTGGAAGAACCTAGTGTCGGATGAAAAGGAGAAGGCTGAAAAGAAAAAAGGAAAGACACCACCAGGCCAAGGAAGGTATGTGATACTATCAACAATGTAATTATATATTGATTACTCTTTCTTTTTACATAATCTAATGTATTTCAAACTTTTCATAGGCTACCCAACACATCGAAGGCAACAAAGGAAAGACTAGAAAAACATGAGCAACACAAACTTTGCTCTGGTGGTTATATGAAATTAGTCGCACGAATTGTAAGTATCAATAAATGAAATATTACATTCAACTAATAAATTGCAAAAATGTAGGGCTCAGAATTCAATAGAGTGCCCATAGAAGAGGACCTGAAGATTGCCTTCTAGCAAGGCTATGGAGTCATGGCTTAATGCCTAAGACTCTTGATTGGGCAAACATAATCTTCTACTGCATTCAACATGCAGGTAAATAAACTCAATGAAGTTTATTTAAAATTGAATACTTGTGCAATCTATTCAATATTAATTTCCACCATAAAGTAATTATGTGCCTATTCATTTCAAACATACAAGCTATGGTAATACTGCACATTACATTGGGATGCAGCCTGGTGAGGGTGGAGCACAACCTGCAGATGAAGGTCATGGTGTACATCTCAGTACTGGATGTATTCATGTGCTATACAAAATGTAGTATGGATTAATGCAATTAAACATCTTTAATTGCAATTGGTGTATTAAGTAATGTAACATTTCATGTTTCAACTTTAGAGCATGTAGAGCGTGATCAACATGTTGACAATGATCAGGCTAGACAAGATCAGGAACATGATGTGGCCCCATTAGGTAAAGAGGACCACTATAATGTTCTTTTAAACAGATTTAATTGCAATTGGTGTATTAATTAATGTAACCTTTTGTGTTTCAACTCAAGAGGATTTAGATGGTGTTCAGTATGTTGAGCATGAGGCTATAAGACAAGATCAGGAACATGATCTAGCCCCATCAGGTAAAGAGCACCACTCTAATATTCTTTTAATTAATGAAATACTTGTAACAATAATAATAAAACATATCAATTTAACATTTATTTGTTATTGCAGTAGATCCCCCCTTGCAGCGGCCTCCACATTGTGAGTACATGACTAGGCATACATTAAGATCATGAGCAGAGGGTAGAACAACTGAAGGGGGGACAGATGATTTAGAAAATGATACTCCACTTCTTTTTTTAGCTACAAAACAGAAACAAAAAAAGTGATTGTAATCATATTATGACAGCCATATTTTTGATAATATGTTAATGAATGTTAAAAACTGATATTTTTGACAACCATATTTTTGATAATATGTAAAAACTGAAAGAATGAATGTTTTTTTTTTAAAAAGTGGTAAAAAACTGAAAGAATGAATGTTATATGTTAATGAATGAATGTTATATGTTATTAATGGATGAATGAATGAATAATATTATATGATCAGGTATGGGGAATTGAGAGTGATGTGAGGGGTGGGGCAAATGAGCTTCCACCATCATGTGGTTGGCCCTGCTAAGTAGAGAATATTAAACTATTCTCAAAACAAAGAGAATCTCAATAAGGTAATGCACTTTTCAATATTTCATTATGTTGCACTTTTAAGCTTATGCAATTTTCATTAGTTCTCTTTGCTTCTATATGTTAACCTTTGTACTTATTTTACTTTTTAACACATCTCATATGTTACCCTGGATGACAGCTTTTGTAGGGGAAGCTATCCACAGATGGATCCCACATCTGGGGATATACAAGTTTGGATTAGACAAACTTGGGATGTACTCATGTAGCGTAGAAACAAAAGAGAAGAGCCTAGCCATTTCAACACAAGAATTAGCTTGAGACTGGTACATGGTTCGAACTAGGTCTAGGTATGCAGGGTCTAGGAGAGAGCCCTATAACATAGCTAGTATTAAATCATTAAACATACAGATATTGTAATTATGTGGTTAATGCTAAAATCATCCACAATTCACTATGTGATGAGTAGTTAGTGATGATGTCATGCCATTGTTTGGTTGGTTATTGATTCTGCAATTACTCCCAATAATCATCTCTAATTGGTGTCATGCCATTTGATCCATATGAGGGGCACCTTTCAATCTAGGTAGAAATTTTATAGATGATTCTCTTATTTACTGACCAATGGAATAAGTGAGTGGATGATTACTCCTAGTAATCACCTGTCATGTGCTTCATGCACTGATGATAAAATAATTTCATTGGATAGAATTAATATAGTTATGTATTATATGTTGCTGGTTTGGTTTTTGTTTTGGGTTTAACTGTTATTTTTATTTGCCCAGGTATCATATGAGAAAGCACGCACATATTTTGCTAGAGATCCATCACAAAAGTGACCTCTCTCTCTCTCTCTCTCTCACACACACACACACACACACACACACACACACACACTCACTCACTCACTTTCTCACTCTCTCACACACACAACTGACTAAAACTAGAATGTACTGTTTCGAAATCATTAGTTGTGGATTTAATTTCTATTTGAACTCAATTGTAATCAAGTGGGCTTCATACGTTGTGGGAACAATACTTGTTTTGATTCATGAGCTTGGTGTGTAGTTCAATGATGGCATCAACATACTTGTATATTGTCTTTACACTAAATTTTGCCTGTAAAATGTTAAGAACATATTTTACTTTATTCCACTATGAGAGAAGAAGGTGACTGTGAGATTTTTTCCCAAGGAGATCTTCACATATTTGAAATTTTACCATAAGTCCTCCATTTTTTCATTCACACTTGTCTCAAGTATTAAAACTAATTTTGTGATTAATCCTTTCAAATTAGTAGACAATTCTTTACTTTTTGATTGGTTAATGAGGGTTTTTGTAGGGATTCCACAACCGTAAGACACAAATTTGGGTCCCTAGTTTCCATGTGTGGGTTTTCAACACTATGCGCATATGCTTTGGGACTTGCATTATTGCAGGTCATGTGAGATGTATCCAGCAATTTCTATGGCAGTTTTTGTTGAGGTCTTCATTACTAGGTCTTCTACCATTGTTCTTATAAGCTATTTACTCACTATATATATCCAAGACCCATTCTTCACACATTTCAAATTGAAGAGATATAACATATCGACCAAGCAGTATCTATGTCACCCCAATCATGTTTTATGTTTATATTGGCACAATACAATATATCGGCACAACAACTAGTAAGCTTCGCAGATAAAAACATTGCAAGAATGGCCTACGTGAATGAGGAAGCACATTGTACAATATTAGCATAGGGACATTGCATTCATACCGATTGACAGAAGAAATTAGGCTGTATATTTTGATTAAAAAGGAACAAATAGAGAATATAGCACCATAGGAAATGCATATCAGCATAACTCATTAAAGTTTCCCCAACAAAATACTCATTGGCCATTGAAAGCCTAACAAGTGACAATTTTGATCTCATATACTACTCTGATGAAGATAAAAGGCTCGTATTGGGGACACATTATTTTTGTTCTACCGATGGGTTATTCAAGAAAGTAAAAGATAGAGTCACTCAGGATTTTGGCATGAGGTACACCGATATATTTCATCAGAGGAATACATTGATATTGGAACAACAGAAAATGGACTGCCTGATGACACATCTTACACTGATAACATTAGTCAGGAGAACATATCTCAAGTTACGCAAACATAGTGGATAAAATAGGAATTTTGTGCCACTTTAAAGAAAATATTAATATGAATTGTCATAAATGTTAAATTATTGTCAATAGAATTTCCCAAGCCATGTGTCTAGGGAAAATGCCTTATTATGGCTCTACCATTATGGTTCCTTAGTGATCAAAATAGAATTGTAGACATCAAAAACTAACCTAAGTTATCCTTAACCCTAAGATTTAATTAATTTTAATTGATTAATTAAATTTTATCCTTTTACACAATCTCCAGTTAATAATAAATTAAATTTAATAAAATTAATTTATTATTTACTTAGAAACCTCCCATAAATAATAAATTAAGCTTAATAAACTTAATTTATTATTTAACCTAAACCTTACCCTAAATCCTATTCATAAAAACAAAAAATAATAAATTAAAATCTGTTAATTTACCTACCTCTTCTATTCAACTACCCAAACTAACTTCTACCCAAACTTTATAAAACCTACCCCTATTTTCCAATTTCTTCCCCTAGAAAATCTACACAGGAGTTACACAAGTAACCTGAGCAACCACATTCTAAATAATTTCTAGTAATATTTGCAATTATGGGTATCAATTGATGGCACGATTATTAAATTCTCTTGATCTGTAACCCATTTGATGATTCTTTTCCCAAGGCATAACTTCTCAGAGACCAAATTGCTATAGGAACTTACATTGTCATAACAGGGCATTCCTCAACACAGAACAAAACTTATAAAATAAAACACAGAATGGTGATAGGAATAAAAATCTTTAACAGTAACACCACATTCATTATTTTATGATACCACTTTGATGGCATGCCTTACCAGTCACAGATTATTTCAATCTCACAGAAATATAAACACAAGTAATTCTCACGATATGGAGCCATTACAAGTTATGAACAGAACTCAAACATTGACTCTCATATAGAGAACTTCTAATACCCGATCATGTTTACTTATAAATAGAGAAAACTAAAGATTATGACAAGAATTACAGGTTTGATGTAATGACACTAACAATTAATGGATTAAAACAAGACACAATATATGTCCATGCACAAAATATTCATTGACAACGTAAGAGACTGAAGCAAGACAAACAGAATCTTTATCGATTAACTTTCCTTTCTTACATTTCTTTCCCAACTTCCTACTATAGCCTAGACTATTATTCCGTTCAATCTTCCTCTGCTATCACCTTCCTACCAAGATCCCTCATCTATATCTCACCAAATAGATCGCCTCTCTTTACCGAAATGTCCATTTATTTTTTTCATCTTCTGGTAGTGTCCAACTATTCTTTTCCTATTTTTGTGGATTAGTTTAGCTTTTCTCTCTACACTGTTAGCCTGCAACAATTGACCTCTCTTCATGGTAACTGGACAGTTCTCTCCCCTTGTTGTTGTGCCTTCTCCTCTTTCTATGGTGCTTTCTTCTCTATTTTTTTTTCTATTTTTAAAATAATAACCAACACCCAAGGTAGTGTTTCATCTTCCCATTATGCATGTGCGGCCTTTCTCTTGTTTGTTTGTCTTCTTCTTCATTGCCCTCCTATCTTTGCATTCTGCCTTCTGACATAATGTCTCTAAAATGCTAAAACTAAATCACACCAAAACAATCAAGCTCATCAAATGATATGTCTCAACTAACTAACGAGTACCCAAATCACCACGTTTACTATTGGGTTTGGAAGATATAGGACAGTTATTCAATCATCCCTTTTTTGCAAGGAGTTCCTATTACTCGGGCGACAGGAATTTCTGCAACTTCAACTTTGCAATGGGAAGAATAAATTAATGGAGTGACAAGAGACTTCCTAGATAAACTTTACATAATGACTAGCTATAGGAACGTATTTATGGTGACAAGAGTATACATAGAGAAATCACAAGGTATCACCACTTATTTCCAAAGAAAAGCTAACAAAACCAAAACAACAAAAGAAAGTAAAACCAAAATTATTAGGAGCACAATCCCCTACATCAAACTCCCCAAGGGACAAAAGATCATGTTCTCCTACACATGTGGTTCTTCTGTAACTTAATTAATCTTTTCTTCTGCCTCTTCTATCATCTTAATGGCACTGCTACCACATACGTCCAATACTGTGGTGTATTATTCAACTCTTCACTCATGAAAACAATTTTGCCATTCATCATTCTCCTATTCTTTCATAACTAGTCTTTATTAAGGAAAACAAAGATTTCCATGTCTTCCCGTTTACTCATTCCATACATCTGCATAACAACCCCTATTTCAACTATACACATCATCACATTTTTAGTTCCTACCACCTCACATAACATATTTTCTAGCCAAACATCATCCAAGGCCAACTGCTGCAACACTATACCATTATCAACTTCATTATTTACACCCTAACAAACAAAATCTTTTACTAAATCTGTCTTTTTCTCAGCAACAATCCCCTAATCCTCAACCATAACTTCCATCTGCACATTGGCCACCATTTCACTTGTTTGTATTCCTCCAAGCTTACCATTCCACTCCTCTTCAATGGTTGCATACTTTGCCCATAAATCCTCTTCTTTGTAGTTGGCCACTGCTCCTTTTCTCATAGCCATGTATGCAATGTCTTCCTCATACATTTGTTTGTCTTCTTCATTTTGTACCATTACTATCCCAATATAAATAGTCTTACTCCCTACGACATTCTAATTTACTTCCATGTTTAAGGCCTCTTCTTCATGGAGTTCATTGTCTACTACAGCTGTCTCAACATTTCTTTTCATTTCCAGGTCTATGTTATCTTTTTTTTTCTTCTATCTGATAGACATTCTTGAATTTTATTCTTCTCCTCTGATTCCTCACTCACATCCTTCTTATTTTTGCTCCATCCATCCGTTTTAATCTGCCCATGTTTACTTTCTTTTCTCTTTTGATGTTTTCTCCTCCTCATGTCCTTCTCATCCATAATCCTCCACATTTCCATCTCATATTTATAAAATTCATTCGAAGCCTCAAAAGAATCATCATCAAAATTAGATTGTTCACCTGGTACCTCGTTCAACTTTTCCCTATCGTTTCCTTCAACAACATCATCCCAAGTTTCAAAAGCATCATTAATTAACTCAACTTGCTTACCTTTCACATCACATGTGGTATTCACTAACTTCTGCCAATCTATTGCCTTAATGTTCTTCACATTACGTTCCTCTTCGTGTTCTGTACCAACATCTTCCTTTTCAACTTCCACTCTTTTATTTATCTTAGCATCATTTATTGCAGCATCGCTTGCCTCCTCTGCTACCACACTATTTTCTTTCCATAACATTAGACTGATTCCTTTTAATTGTTGCACTTGGTCCTCTTGTCTTTTGGTCCTCTCATCTTCAACTCTTTCCCCAGGTGCTATTCTTGCCCCATCTTTAATTAGCTTCAAGGTCCCATCTTTGACCTTCCCAATAGCATTCTTCATACCTACCACACATACTTAAACATAACATTAGCAAATAAAACAAAGGACCAAAATGTCCTCATAATTGCCTCCTTTGTGGACACCTCCCACTCTTTGTTACATCTTCCTTTAAGTGCTTCTTTCTGCACTTTCTCCTCTCTCATGTTCTCTACAATGAGAACTTCTTTCACCTCTCTAGGTGTATGTTACTCACCTAGCAACTTCTTGTTGTCCCAAGCTCTATGGGTACTCTTTCCACTCTTATCTACTCCTCTCAAGGTATTTATGCTTTGTCATCTTCTTTCCTCAACAATCTTCTTTACAGGCCATTTTAGTTACTTCTTCATTGTCCAAACCCAAAAATAACTTTGGTTTTGCATATCAAACCATCATTTCACCATTTCCAAATCTTTTATTAACTCTACATCTCTCTTTCAAATTCTTCATTGTGTCTTGTCTTCGTGACTTTCATTTTGTCCTTCTCTCTAGAACATTCTTTCTTATTTGTCCTCATACCTCCTTTCTAAGTTTGCTGCTGCATATTCACAATCTTCTTTGCCCAATCTTTTGCATCCAAGCTCACCTCGGCATCACTTTGTACAGGAAAATATAAGCAATCAAATATGTCACACAAATAACTATGCCTAGATTTATTGGTGCTTCACCTTTCCTATCATCTCATCCATCTGTCCACACAACAAACCATAATCTCACCTTTCAATAAGAACTAATATCTCTCTCTATATACTATGTTTAGATTCTTTGGCATCTATCAATCTGCAACATATACACATCGCTTTCCAAACCTTTATGTATACTCAAACAACAATACCCATTAATCAAGAACACCTTAGTGTCTCATGCCCAAATCTTTTGCCTCTAAACTTTCTGCAATACTGATACTTTCCTTCCTCTGCTACCCGTAGGTCCTAGCTAGGTTACCTCACCTCGGTGATCTACTAGCACTCAGAACCTTATGTTCTCTGATACCAATCTCATGGCATGGTTATTAAACTCTCTTAATCTGTAACCCATTTGATGGTTCATTTCCCAAGATACAACTTCTCAGAGACAAAACTGCTATAGGAACTGACATTGTCATAGAAGGATATTCCTTAACATAGAAAAAAAATTATAAAAGAAAACACAAAATGGTGACAGGAATAAAAATCTTTAATAGCAACATGACATTCATTATTTTATGATACCACTTTGATGGAATGTCTTGCCATTCACAGATTATTTCAATCTCATAGAAATGTAAACACAAGTAATTCTCATGATATGGAGGCTTTACAAGTTATGAACAAAACTCAAACATTGACTCTCATACAGAGAACTTCTAATACCCTATCATGTTTTCTTATAAACAGAGAAAACTACATATTAAATAACAAGAGTTGCATGTTTGATGTAACAACACTAACAATTAATGGATTAAAACAAGACTCAATATATGTCCATGCACAAAATATTCATTAACATCGTAAGAGACCGAAGCAAGACAAACATAGTCTTTATTCTTTAACTTTCCTTTCTTACATTTGCTTCCAAACTTCCTGTTGCAGCCCTAGACTATCATTCCCCTTCAATCTTCCTCTGTTGTCACCTTCCTACCAATGCCCCTCATATATCTCTCTCCAAACAGATCGCCTCTCTTTACTGAAACGTCCATCCTTTTTTTTCATCTTCTAGTAGTTTCGAACTGTTCTTTTCCCATTTATGTGGATTAGTTTCCCTTTTTTCTCTCTCCACCATTGACCTGCAACAATCGACCTCTCTTCATGGTAACCAGACAATTCTCTCCCCTTGTTGCTATGCCTCCTCCTTTTTCTATGGCACTTTCTTCTCTTTTTTTTTTCTCTTTTTGAAAGAATAACCAATGCCCAAGGTAGCGTTTCATCTTCCCATTATGCCTATGCATCCTTTCTCTTGTCTATTTGTCTTCTTCTTTATCACCCTCCTGTTGCAAGTATGAGGTGAGCCAGTGTTGTCATTGATGTCAACATACTCATATTGCATTGACAAGAAGGATTTGATGAGCTGTGTGCTGAGGATATTGAGAAAATTAGCCTCAGTCAGGAACAGTGAAGAACAGTGATGAGAAGAAGGTAAATGTACTGTATAGGATGAGAACCGGAGGATGCGGATTAAAGGGTTAGTAGATATGAGTCTTGAGATGCTACAGTTAAGATTTCAGAGGTCCGCATGAAGATCTGAAGGAGTTGTGGCTGCCGGTATAGAACCGGGTCCGGCAAGTATCCAGAGGTGACAAAGGATCACAAAAAGGTCTGGTGAGGTCCAGAATTGTATCATCCTAATCTGCGGATTGGACGGAGTGTTTGGGATGTCCTAGTGATGTGTCATCCTAATTTGTGTATGATTTGGAGGTCCGGAAGTACCTCTTGCATTATGACAGTGGCGACAGACTGTGTTCTTGAAGTTCCGGATGAGGAAGACAAGAGATCCCAGTAAGTAGAGGAAGTGCGGATGTATCCGGATATTCAGACAGGCTTGTGAAGGTTCTTGGATCATGTTTAGGTTGTGTAGTTGGTCCGCATTGATGGTAGAGCCTGGAATTGAAGTTATTCTTCTGGATGAAGTTCTTGCTCTGTTTAGCCGACCGGATGAGTTGTTCATCCTGCGAATGTTCTTGTGATGGCCGACCGGATGTATTATTCATCTTGCGGATACTCCTATGGTTGTTTTCTGACTTAGATGTTTGTTCCTAAGTCAATGTCTTGTATAAATAACGGTTTGTGAGTTCATTTCAAGGAGTTGTGTGTGTATGAGTATGGTATAGCGAAGAAACGTGCGAAAGGCAGAGCAGAGATTGTTGGGCTTAATTGGAACTGATCCGGACATGATAGAGATGTCATTCTCCAGTTCAAGACTGTGATTTTTATCACTTTGTAGACAGTGTGTCTCCTTGTAGGCAGTGGGCCTCTTTGTGAGCAGTGTGCTCGGGCAGTGAGCCCTTATTGGCATGTGCCATTCATTTTTTCTTTATTCTTCTAACAGAGAATAATTCTTGGGTTAATCACCCCGTGGTTTTTCCCTTAACTGGGTTTTCCACGTCAAAATCTTGGTGTTCAATGTGTTGATGCTTATCTGCTCTTGTGTTTATGTATTATGCTTCCATGGATGATTATTTGATATGCTGCTAACTAACAACAGAGAATTAAGTGTTTAAAAGAGAAGAAGTTTTATACAACTGATTCACCCCCCCCTCTTAGTTGTATGCCCTAGATCCAACAATTGGTATCAGAGCTAAGTTCCTCTGATAGGAGCTTAACCGCTTGAGGAGATCCAGGATGTCGTCATACAAGAAGGATAGTCCGAAGTTCGATGGAACCAACTTCACTCTCTGGAAAGGTCGCATGAAGTGTCACTTGGAATGTATGGGAAAAGCATACTTGGCTATGATTTCAAAACCATATATACCTCCACAAGGTGGTCTGACAACTCTGAATGAAATCACAGAAGCTGAAAACAATCTGCGGACCAAGGAAGCTCTTCTAAGCGCATTGAATGACTCAGATCTCTCGAATGTCATTGACCTACCAACTGCATATGAGATCCTAACTAAACTGGAACTTCTGTATGAAGGAGATGAGTTTGTCAAAAGTGCAAGGTTGCAAAGTCTGAAAGGGAAATTTGAAAGATTGAAAATGAGAGACGATGAAAACATCACTACCTTTATGCCAAGAGTAAATGAGCTGGTATGTGGAATCAGAAATGCTGGTGGAACTTTAGATGAAAATGAGATTGTCTGCAAAATCCTAAGATCCCTTCCTGCTGCCTACAAAATCAAAGTTGCTGCCATTGATGAATTCAGAGCCCACACAACTGTCACAAGAGAACAACTGGCTGGCAAACTAGCTGCATTTGAAATGACCGAGTTTGGAGATGATCCTCCCAAGACTGAATCTGCCTTCAAAGCCAGTGCCTATGTGAAAGGCAAACAGAGATTTGATCCGGGTGAAAACTCATCAAGGAAAATGTCATGGTATGATCAAGCAAGAAGAGACATGGAAGAAGAAGAAGCAGAAACAGCTCAACTTGAAGCCCTCATTGCAAAGAGACTGCCAAGAGGATCCGGTAAGTATGAAGGAAAACTACCCTTTAAGTGTTTCAACTGCAATAAGATTGGTCATTTTGCCTCAAGATGTCCGGAGAGATCTGCAAGATCTAATATTCATAGACAAAGGTTTCAAAAGAATTGCTATTATGTTCATGAAGAAGATGACAATGAAGGAGTAACAGATGATGAATCAGAACTAGGAAGCAAATCCGGAAATGAGTGGGTGTTTATAGCCATCAAGGAAGAAGATTCAATACTCTCTAAATCTGTCAATCACAAAGTTGTTGAAAAAGCCTTGGCTGCTCAAGTGGAAGAAAAGGATGATTGGGTTATTGACAGTGGATGTTCTCACCATATGACTGGTGACAAGAATAAGTTCTTAGATTTGGAAAGATATGAAGGAGGAATGGTAAAGTTTGGTGACAATTCTGCTGGCAGAATCAGAGGTAGGGGAACTATTTCCTTTGATGGTAAGAGCAAAACAGGAAATGTACTGTATGTTGAAGGGTTGAAGCACAATCTTCTCAGTGTTGGTCAGTTAGTGGACAAAGGCTATGATCTCCGGTTCAAGAATGGAAAATGCAGAATCTTTACAAGCTCCAGAACTGAAATTGCATCCGGTACTCAGACAAAAGGTAACATCTTTCATCTGGTTGGTTCAAATAAAAGTTGCTTGTTTGTTCAAATTGATCAAAGTTGGTTATGGCATAGAAGAATGTGTCATGTAAATTTTGATAACATCATCAAGATAAGCAATACTCAGGCTGTGAGAGATCTTCCAAAATTGATGAAACCTACAAATAGTGTGTGTAAAGAATGTCAGTTAGGTAAACAAAGCAGAGTCTCTTTCAAAAGCAAAGATCAGTCTTCTACCGGATTGTTGGAATTAGTACATACTGATCTATGTGGTCCGACAAGAATCAAGAGTCTGCAAGGTGATAGATATTTCATGTTGTTAATTGATGATCATTCCCAGATGATGTGGGTTACCTTTCTAAAAGAAAAATCAGAAGCTTTTGAGAAGTTCAAAATCTTCAAAGCTATGGTGGAGAATCAAACCGGATTGAAACTAAAGTGTCTAAGGTCTGATAGAGGTGGTGAATTTACATCTGGTGAATTCATTGACTTTTGTGAGAAACAGGGTATAAGGAGACAGTTGTCTGCTCCTAAGACTCCACAGCAGAATGGAGTAGTTGAGAGAAAGAACCGGACCATCCAGGAAGCTGCTAGGACAATGATGTTGGAAGCAAATGTCCCTCAAATGTTTTGGAAAGAAGCTATCAGCACTGCAGTCTACACTCTCAATCGAGTTCAAATCAGAAACAACACCGGTAAGACCCCCTATGAACTCTGGTTTGGCATCACTCCTACTGTGAAATATTTCAGAGTATTTGGTAGCAAGTGTTATATTAAAAGAGATGAAGATCTAGGAAAGTTTGATGCTAGAAGTGATGAAGGAATTTTCTTGGGCTACTCCACTCAAAGCAAAGCATACCGGTGTTACAATAAGAGATTGAGGAAGATGATAGAAAGCACCAATGTAAAGGTTGATGAAGGAATTGAGAAGCCTTCAAGATTTTATGAGTTTGATGAAGATGACCAAGACAGTGTTCAAGGACCTCAATCCTCTCCGGTGAGACAGAGTCAGCCTGATCCGGTAAATCAGGAAGAAGAGATAGGTTTGAATGAGCCTGATCAAGAAACAGCAGTGCTGGATACTCCCAAAATTCCAAGGTATGTAAGACTGAATCACTCTGAAGATCAGATCATAGGTGACAGAAGCAAAGGTGTACAAACTAGAAGGAATATTGCTCAAAATCAGAATGAATGTTGTCTGATTTCAAAGATTGAACCTAAAACAATAGATGAAGCCTGCAATGATGAAAACTGGACCAAAGCAATGGAAGATGAATTGATGCAAATTGAGAAAAATCATACTTGGGATCTTGTTCCCAGACCTAGAGACAAGAATGTAATTGGAACCAAGTGGGTCTTCCGGAACAAACTAAATGAAGCCGGTGAAGTAATCAGAAACAAAGCTAGATTGGTCTGCAAAGGCTACTCTCAAATAGAAGGAATTGACTTTGAAGAGACTTTTGCTCCGGTGGCAAGAATTGAAGCAGTCAGATTACTTCTTGCATTTGCTGCCTTCAAAGACTTCAAGGTATATCAGATGGATGTCAAGTCTGCCTTCCTAAATGGTGATCTGGAAGAAGAAGTCTACATTGAACAACCGGATGGATTTCAATTGTCTGATAATAATGATATGGTCTGCAAGTTGAAGAAAGCTTTGTATGGATTGAAGCAAGCCCCAAGAGCATGGTATGAAAGGTTGGATAAGCATCTTGTGCAGATTGGATTCAACAAAGGTACTGCTGACAGTAACTTATATTTCAAAATTGATCATGAAAACATTCTGATTGTTGAAGTGTTTGTGGATGATATCATTTTTGGAGGAAGAGATAGTATGTGCAAAACTTTTGCTAATCAGATGAAAAGTGAGTTTGAAATGTCTATGCTTGGTGAAATGAATTTCTTCTTGGGACTGCAAATTACTCAAACAAAAGAAGGGATCTTCATTTCTCAGACCAAATATGTGAAAGAATTGTTAAGGAAATTTGGTATGGAAGACTCAAAGCCAATGAACACTCCTATGGCAACCGGATGTAAGCTAAGCAAAGATGATGATTCTCCAAAAGCAGATCAAACAAAGTATAGATCAATGATTGGTGGATTGTTGTATCTCACTCAAACTAGACCAGATATAATGCAGGATGTTGGTCTTGTGGCAAGATTCCAGGCTGATCCTAGAGAATCTCATGTTATGGCAATCAAAAGAATTTTTAGGTACTTGAAAGGAACAGCTGAATATGGTCTATGGTACCCTAGAGATCCGGATTTCTCTCTTCATGCTTACACAGATGCAGATTGGGCAGCAGATGTGGATGATCGGAAAAGCACTAGTGGTGGAGCATTCTTTTTGGGGAAGAGATTGGTTTCTTGGCTAAGCAAGAAACAAGATGCAATATCTCTGTCTACAACTGAAGCAGAATACATTGCAGCAGCAGGTAGTTGCACTCAAATCTTATGGATGAAGCAGATGCTAAGAGACATCAAAGTTGAATATGAGAAGCCTATCACAATTTTCTGTGATAATTCAAGTGCAATTAATATCTCCAAGAATCCGGTATTGCATTCTAAGACTAAGCACATATCTATTAAATTTCACTTTTTGAGAGAACAAGTAAACAAGGAAGAAGTCAGATTGGAGTATGTTCCCTCCAAGGATCAGATTGCAGATATCTTTACAAAACCTCTTCCCAAAGACTCTTTTGAATATCTCTGGGAGAAGTTAGGGGTCATGGCCCCTCCGGTGATGAACTAAGATGCACTGATGTGCATCAGTCCGGTGGCTATCACAGTCATATCTTGTGATCCGGACTAATGGGGAGCTGCAACTAAGGGGGAGCAGCTAGTATGATTCTGATGTATGAGAATTGTAAGTATGAGCCCTTTGCCATTGATGTCAAAGGGGGAGAGAAGACATGTGAAAAACAAGTGGTTGATGATCAAAGGGGGAGCAGTAAAGGAAGAGAAGACATATGAAAAGTTGAAGTTCTTGTCTTAATGGTTTTTCACATCATATGTTGCCATCAATGACAAAGGGGGAGATTGTTGCAAGTATGAGGTGAGCCAGTGTTGTCATTGATGTCAACATACTCATATTGCATTGACAAGAAGGATTTGATGAGCTGTGTGCTGAGGATATTGAGAAAATTAGCCTCAGTCAGGAACAGTGAAGAACAGTGATGAGAAGAAGGTAAATGTACTGTATAGGATGAGAACCGGAGGATGCGGATTAAAGGGTTAGTAGATATGAGTCTTGAGATGCTACAGTTAAGATTTCAGAGGTCCGCATGAAGATCTGAAGGAGTTGTGGCTGCCGGTATAGAACCGGGTCCGGCAAGTATCCAGAGGTGACAGAGGATCACAAAAAGGTCCGGTGAGGTCCAGAATTGTATCATCCTAATCTACGGATTGGACGGAGTGTTTGGGATGTCCTAGTGATGTGTCATCCTGATTTGTGTATGATTTGGAGGTCCGGAAGTACCTCTTGCATTATGACAGTGGCGACAGACTGTGTTCTTTAAGTTCCGGATGAGGAAGACAAGAGATCCCAGTAAGTAGAGGAAGTGCGGATGTATCCGGATATTCAGACAGGCTTGTGAAGGTTCTTGGATCATGTTTAGGTTGTGTAGTTGGTCCGCATTGATGGTAGAGCCTGGAATTGAAGTTATTCTTCCGGATGAAGTTCTTGCTCTGTTTAGCCGACCGGATGAGTTGTTCATCCTGCGAATGTTCTTGTGATGGCCGACCAGATGTATTATTCATCTTGCAGATACTCCTATGGTTGTTTGCCGACTTAGATGTTTGTTCCTAAGTCGATGTCTTGTATAAATAACGGTTTGTGAGTTCATTTCAAGGAGTTGTGTGTGGATGAGTATGGTATAGCGAAGAAACGTGCGAAAGGCAGAGCAGAGATTGTTGGGCTTAATTGGAACTGATCCGGACATGATAGAGATGTCATTCTCCAATTCAAGACTGTGATTTTTATCACTTTGTAGACAGTGTGTCTCCTTGTAGGCAGTGGGCCTCTTTGTGAG
Source organism: Cunninghamia lanceolata (assembly GCA_027924645.1). NCBI lineage: Eukaryota > Viridiplantae > Streptophyta > Pinopsida > Cupressales > Cupressaceae > Cunninghamia > Cunninghamia lanceolata. Next base: position 1,680,361 of record BSBN01001271.1, on the reverse strand, counting down.
CAGTGTGCTCGGGCAGTGAGCCCTTATTGGCATGTGCCATTCATTTTTTCTTTATTCTTCTAACAGAGAATAATTCTTGGGTTAATCACCCCGTGGTTTTTCCCTTAACCGGGTTTTCCACGTCAAAATCTTGGTGTTCAATGTGTTGATGCTTATCTGCTCTTGTGTTTATGTATTATGCTTCCATGGATGATTATTTGATATGCTGCTAACTAACAACAAAGAATTAAGTGTTTAAAAGAGAAGAAGTTTTATACAACTGATTCACCCCCCCCCCTCTCAGTTGTATGCCCTAGATCCAACACCTCCTATCTTTGCATCCTGTCTTTTGACATAATGGCTCTAAACTGTTGAAACTGAATCACACTAAAACAGTTAGGCTCATTAAATGATATGACTCAACTAACTAATAAGCACCTAAATCACCATGTTTACTGTTGGGTTTGGAAGATACAGGACAATTATTCAATCATCCCTTTGTTGCAAGAAGTTCATGTTACTCAGGGGATAGGAATTTCTGTGACTTCAACTTTGCGATAGGAAGAATAAATTAATGGAGTGATAGGGGACTTCCTAGCTAAACTTTACATAATGACTAGTGACAAGAACTCATTTATAGTGACAGGAGTATACACAGAGCAATCACAAGATATCACCACTTATTCCCAAAGAAAAGCTAACAAAACCAAAGCAACAAAAGAAAGTAAAACCAAAATTGTTAGGAGAACGATGCCCCTGCATCATCAATAGTTTTATCTTCAATCTTTTGATGTTGCATTAAATATTAAATTTTAGGGTTTTGCAAATAGTTTTCATACCTTTGAATGAAATTTATATTTTGTGAACTAACAAATGGTGAACTAGACGTGAATTTGAATTCCTATTGATCTGCTATTTGTGTAAGCATTATTTTTATTTGCAAAGTTTTATTTATTGATGATTTTTTTTTTGTAATGCTTCTTCTTTTGATTCTCTGTAATCGATTGATAATGGAGTTTTTTTTATATTTAATATGGGCACAATCTTTTTCAGCCAAGTATGCTTCCAAGACTAGGCCCACCTAACCCTCCATTGTTAGTTAAAGGAACTCTCTGTACAAGAACTTTAGAAAGAATCTGCCCCTTACCACTTTATCCTAGCACTAGATATCAAGGCTCTGTTGGAGTTTAAATGACTCATGCACACCCATTTGATTTGGCTCACTTCCTTTTTGAGAGTTTTTCTTCCTTGATAACTAGTTGAACCATCATTTTATACCTCTTATTTGGATTTGTGACTTCTATGTAGGAGTTGGAGATATTTGGACGCTAGAATTTCTCGTGTTATCCTTGAATCTGGAGGAAATGCGCCTCATTTGAACTTGTGTTGGATTTTATATTGCCTAACTTTTAGTTAGAAAGACTGCACCATGTTTGAAACTTTCCCCATTCTCATTAAAATGCTTTCGTTAGAGTTGGTTTGGTCGCCTCATTTTATTAATGGTTGCTCCTTGCATTGGTATGGCTGCGTCTATTTTGATTGACTACCTCATTTTCAATTGATTAGAGACTCATTTTCTTCTGATTGTGCCATGATTAAAATGCCTATGTTGAAGTTTATGGTTGCACATTATCTATAGCTGCAACATTTGTAGATGTAGAGGGTGCCGATCCATGTAATAAATGAATGATATACCATTTCTACTGGTTGTTCCTATCAGCCTATTCCTTGAACCTCTAATGGATGCAAATGATGCATTGTGTAATTTCTCACGCTGTAAAATATTCACGCTGGTAAAATTTTCTAATCTCGTCTAGTGTTCTCATTGGTGTATGCATTGACTCTCCTCAATCTTTAAAACCCTTCGATGAGTGATTTGGGCAATCTTGATCTCGCAAAGAGAAGGCATGTATTGGATGGAGATTGTTGAATGATTTTGAGTAAAGATTTGCAGGAGGAATCGATACAGAAGTAGAGATTACAGGAGCAATCGTGAATGAAACACAAGCATAACTGTGTTACACAGCTTGAAGTCATTTCACTATCCCCTTTCTAGTAAACATTAAATTTTTTTTTTCAAAGAAGCATATCAGTTTGCGCATAAATAAATAAAGTGTTTGATGTTTTGTCTTCAGGTCTTTATTCTTCATTCACCGATTTGCTATTGATTTCCTTTGTTTTAGTGTCTGCAAGAGCCTGGTGTGTTAGTTATTATCCTCTTATTGGAATAAACACTTCTTGTTGCTGTGAGAACAGGCCCAATAAACACCAAAAGATAGGGCAAAACAGAGTTGAATAACCCAGAAATATATATTCATCTAACTTGCATTACATCCAATTGCCATGTATCTTGCAGCAATCCAGATGCTGTATCTAACAGCTATCCGGATGCTATATCCAGCAACCATCCAAAGGCTCTCTATTCAACAACTCTCTCCAATCACATATATATAGTTATAGAACCTTTGAAGCCTGGAAGCTTCTAGCTTTCTAGAACATATCTTACAATATTCTTTTCTAGAATAGCTCCAGGAATGTTTTAGCTTGTGGAAGGTTCTAGAATCATTCTACAATTTTCTAGACAATCTTAATCCTTAACATCCCCCCTTAAGATTGGCTAGAATAATACAGAAAAAATACAAATGAGAGAGGAACATTATATTACTATCCCCCCTTAATGTTCACCTCTAGCATACCAAGCATTCTTCGATCATAATCCTCTTTCATGGCTTGCTCCCATTCTTTCTTTCCTCTAGCTTGCTCATATGAGATTGAAACTTCAAGCCTTCAACACTCATTATCTTTTGTCTAGCTGAAAAGTCATCTTCTTCATCATCACTACCAATAATACCTCTAGCTTGTTCCAACTTGCATTTCCAGCAATAGCCTTGCAAACAAAAATCACTCTAGCAATATATCAGCCCTGCAAACAAATCACTCCAGCAATATCTCAGCCCTGCAAATAAATCACTCTAGCAATACACTTCTAACTGAACCTCTAGCTGAACCAGAAAATATTCTAGCTGAACCTCTTGATGGTCCTCTAGCTGAACCTGGAAAACATTCTAGCTAAACCAGGAAAACATTCTAGAACATTCTAGCTAAACCAGAAAAACATTCTAGCTGAACCTGGTTGAAACTCTAGCTGAACTTGGGCTGATCCTCTAGCTGAATCTTTTTTTTTCCAACAATCCCCTCAGCGTTACCCAAGCGGATTCAAACCCATAACCCTGCTCTGATACCATGTGAGAACAGGCCCAATAAACACCAAAAGACAGGGCAAAACATAACAGCAACAAATAGAAAAGAGACAGGGCAAAACAGAGTTGAATAACCCAGAAATATATATTCATCTAACTTGCATTACATCCAATTGCCATGTATCTAGCAGTAATCCAAATGCTGTATCTAACAGCTATCCGGATGCTATATCCAGCAACCATCCAAAGGCTCTCTATTCAACAACTCTCTCCAATCACATATATATAGTTATAGAACCTTTGAAGCCTGGAAGCTTCTAGTTTTCTAGAAAACTCTTAAACCTAGAATGTTCTTTTCTAGAACATATCTTACAATATTCTTTTCTAGAACAGCTCCAGGAATGTTCTAGCTTATGGAAGGTTCTAGAATCATTCTACAATTTTCTGGACAATCTTAATCCTTAACAGTTGCAGAGTGGTCAGGTTTATGGTTAGCAAGTCCTTTTATTAATTTTGTTATTCACTGTAGAAACTAAAACGCCTCACTGTGGAAACAAACTCTTTAGTGGCCACCATTTCTTTTAAATCCCAAATTATTACTCTTGAGGTCTTTGATGATTGCATGTGACCAACGTTTTTCCATCCAGCCTCAGTTTGCTGCAAAACAAATAATATAACCATAAGCTATCCAATCATTGAACATTCATCGTAACATTTGATGCCTAAGACCGCTAGATGTAAGACTTTACACCACATTTAAATCATTCGGTTTACAATTCTTTAACTTCTAGATTGGATATTAATCTTGGTCACAACATTTATTATAACATGTATAATTTTTATTGAGTCCATAGTTTTTAACTTGTTTCATTATTTTAGATGTTGGTGGTCAACTATGACCGTTAAAACTTCAAAACCCTAATGGTTCGTAATTGCTACATCTAAGCTTTGGACTCAAAATCATTTGCACATGATCAGAGAAAACTGTAAAACACAGAATTTACAAACTATCAGAGAGCTCATTTTTAGCCCTTGTAGGCTGTTTTGATCAAAGTGGCATACATTTTTCATTGTTATCATATTTTTACAATTTTTTAGTTGTTGGAAAGGTGATTTGATGAACTACACAACAGTGCAATTTATTTGCCCAAATTCATCTTAGATTTTCTGGTGTAATCATTTGAAATTAAGTCAATTTAGAGCATCAAATTTTTTTCATCTCCCATTTAACATTTTTGTGTGTGGGTTTTTGCAAGACATTCATCTTGTTCTAACATTTACTAAACTCCTAATAGTGGTTTTGCAGGGCTTTCATTGATTAGATCTCTTTTTCAAATGCCTGTTTGCACATAGATTAACTAGGGGGTTAATTAATCATTGTTTGTTGTTCTTGTAAGGTGGTAGGTGTATTCTCTCACCTTGTGCAAACTTGGTGATCATAAATCAGACCCATCTCTTTTATGTTCTTAAGCCCTTAGAGGGCTTACCTCCTGATTTGTGAGACAGAACGACCCAAGCGGTACGTTCCTTTCGGTTTACTATACAAATAATTGTTGTTGTGATGAAAGTCATCAATCACATGGTGCGAATGTTCTATACTGATGGAAGTCCCCCTCACTATCCATGAGATGTGTAAAAACCCTTTCAAAGGGCTAGGAGACCTCTTAAATCAGTGAACCACCGCATGTATAGACACCAGATTATCCTGAAACATTGACTAGAAACCACTTGTTGTAGAAGCCAAAAATATTTTTTACTTGTTGGTGTAGGAGGTCAGACCTCCGAAGCCACCCTACATGTACTATTCATTGTGGAGATAGAAAATCCCTCAATTCATAACATCTACAGATTTTCAGGGTAAGAGATTTGGTGTTCCTATGCTGTGGTGGGGGAGCTAGTGTCGCCAATATCTCTAGTTGTCCGCCTTGTCTCAGTATATGGAGTAATCCAAGTAGGGACTCACCAAGCAATATCTTCTTTCCAGCCTAGATTGTGCATGCTTACGAGTGTTTTCAAATTTTTCAAGACCAGTGAAAATTTTTGGGCTAATCTAGGCCCTCATTCAGACTTTTACTCTAATTTTGTATCAGAGTCATCCAAAACTTTTTGTCTGTCATGTTTTGTGTGTGTGTTCAAAGCAAACATTTTCCATTTCAATCAAACATCACATTTAAAATCTATAATATTTCAACCTTGCAAATCTCACCAAAATGAGCCTAGTATTTAAATCTCTTGGGGCATCATTCTTCAATTCTGATCCTTTAGTCCTTGCATATCTAGATCATTCCACCTAGTCCTTCCATATTCTGATCATTCTATTCTGTCATCTCCTTAGTCCTTGTTTATCCATCATTAGTCAAACAAAACTTTTATCTTGCACTTAGGTTACTCTCCTTACGTCTTGAATCAAACATTAGCTATCATATTACTTCTACCACTTGAGGTCTATCATACTTGAATTGGGAAACATATCAACATCTTAGGATAGGGTAACTTGCTTGGAGTTTATCATCTCCTACTTTAAGATACCCTCTCTTGATCATTGTCCTTGTGTCTACCTATCATCACACAATTAATCATTGCCTACATAATCATTGTCCAACCTAGAGTTACCTTGATCTATTTCAGAGTGGTCATCGACCCACTTCAAGTTTAGTCTGTGTCATCTTACTCATATTCACATCCTTGAACCTAGTCCAATCTTTCATTAGTCAAAATGGTTGTGATCATCAACAAAATTAGACCAAATCCAAAACCATACATACTTCAAGGTGACCTAAATTTTTCTCCTAGTGATGATGAGAACTTTGTAAAGCCTAGTGATGATGAGAACTTTGTAGATCCTAGTGATGATGAGAACTTTGTATAATCCTTAGCTCATCTTAATGATAGTCTTGACATGGGCAAATACCACATCAAGTTTGGAATAATACACCAATCCATCTACTAGCCACCCTCATCCATCCATCCATATGGAAGCTCCATCATTATCCAATAGAATACCTATCCTAAAGCCTACTAATCTTAGACTAACACCACCATCAAAATTTGCAAGGTCTAATCCATGAACCAATAAATCCTTGAATGATTTTCTCGAAAGATTCTTTACAAAATCTAAAAGCAAAAGAAAAGCTATGGAGAAATCCAAATCCACTCATCCAATTTCATCCCCATCTAGCACAATAAATCCTAATCTTACACATAAGCCTATACCTTCTACCATTATTCTCCATCCATTATATTGTCCATCCACCCATATAATAATGAAGGATGTGATCCGTTCGATACTAGCAAGGAATCAACCATTACCATCATGTCATGAAACAACTATCCCTAAGCCTACCAAAGAACCTTCAAATGTCATGCCTATTTTTCCAATCCCATCTTGTAGTCCACAAACTATCATGTCTCTTGAAAATCCACCTACTATAAGCCCAATTCATTCTCCATCATATATCAAACCTATCCAAGAAACCTCCATTCCTATCTAAACTCAAGATTTATGTCAAGAGTCAACTCCAAAGCATGATCAGCCTTGCTCTTCCCCAAATAAAGATCAAGTCCCTTCCATTCAACCTATCCATAACATATATCTTTTCCATGATCAAGACATTATCTATGATGAAGAGCCCATCCATGAGAAAAATGATCCCATCCATAGCACACTTAATCCTATTTATGATCAAGCTCCCATATATGATCGAGATCCTATCTATTATCAAGAAAACCATGATGATCCTCTTAATCAAATTTATGCATTCTAGGATCAAGAGTTTGTCACTCCTTCCACTCATGGTCCCAATAATATCCATGCTTAAGAAACCTCCACCACTCCTATCCATTCTCCACCTAGTCCTGTCCATCATCCCACAACAATTGATGAGATGCCCTCTCCCAACAAGCACATAGATGATCAAATAAATACATTGGATCTTCATAAGCATAATGATAATCATGATCCTATCACTCCTTCACCATCTCATATTGATCCCATTTCAAATCCACCATCATATCCTATTGGTATTATACCTTCCTAAATGAATGTTCTTCCCTAAGAGAGCAGCAACCATTGTCTACCACCTCACCTCCCTCATCCAATAAGGGACTTGTGTCTTGAAAAATAAGCATTCCATTGCACATCGTATGTTGCAAAAAATGAATTATCAAGCTAAAGACTTAGGCTTTTATGAACAAGGTATTTTGGAGCCTATCCATGTTAAAGTCCCTCCACGCTCATATGGCCTTGAATATACACCCAAAGGACAAAAAAATTAAGATTTTGGTAATTCCTCCACTCCTCCTAAGTCCACCTTCCTTCATAAATCTTATCATATCCCCAAAATGTATATTGATATTCCACCTCGATTATCCTACAAGTGTCAAAAGCATGTGACCATTCATCTACCTCCATCCACTTTACCTCCACTTCTTCCAACTCTTAACATCCCTCCATCCACTTTACCTCCACTCCTTCCTAACTCCTAATATTTCTGTCCTCAAAGCCCCTTATCACTTTAACCACAAATCCTTTAATCACTCCATCCATACATCTCGTTCCTATAAATCCCCTACAATTCCTAATCATGATCAACAAATGCACACATCAATTAAACATGAAGCTATCACAAACACCCCCATGGGATTCAAAAATAAAAATTTGGATGCCTCCACCCATACAGTAAAAAATCTTATTAATCCTCATGTTGTATGGCACCAATGAAAAGAATAAAAGAAAAAATAAAACACAAAAAGTAATTTCAAAATGAAAATGGTTTGGGTCCCTAGGAAAAAAGTACATAATCCAAATGGAGCATCCACAATCTTAAAATCCCAAACATCCCACTTCCCATCACAAAATCCTAAAATTCATAAGTCCATTTGGGTCCCTAAATCCTGAATAGGCAATCCCCTCAAAGAACATCTCTATTACTAACAAATCCCCCTTCCAATACAAAGCTTCAAAATCCAATTCAATGTGTGCAACCATTGGTCTTGGTTACTTTCCACTCCACAACATTTCCACATACCTCCATCTCCCCATCTTCCATCTACTATCCTACTTATTTTTTTCATCATGTCCCTATGGTCCATGCTTTTGTATAAATGTTTCTATCTATCCCTTTATTTCCATCTTAAATCCACTCTTTCCATCCTAATCCCCATCATAATCCACTATCCATGATCCATACATAATCCACTATCCATCCATCCCTCCTATACTATCTCATTATTCCATTTTTTTCTCATGTAATTCCCTACCAACATCTATGAGCATAATGATGGTCCATGTGCAATGACATCAATCTCTAGTCAAACTACCACCTTTCTATGGGACCAAAATCTTGAGTCCCTACTTATCCCATCCAATCCCCTAGTAAAAAAAATCAAAATAGGAAAGATAAATCCTTTGTCCAATGGTGAAAACTTGGTAAACAGGTGCCTTGGATAAGTACCATGATGAAAACCTAGCAAATAGGTGTCATGTGTAGGTGATTATCTATGTGCTTTACACCTAGGGACATGTTGTCACATCTATCCCATCTCATATCATATCCTATCATTTTCCATCCTATCTTTCCATCCTTACCCATTATATCTTTCATACCTTCCTTAATGCACCATCTATTTTCCCTTCCTCCTTTTGTGATCTTGATGAGTGTAGGGGAAAAATGTTGAAAAAATGCTTTTAACACCTCTTGTCATACTCCAAATTCCAACTATCTGTTTCTAAGAATATCCTCCATCCATCCATATACTACTAAGCCCATTCATCCCTTTCAAGCATTATCCCTATCATGTATCCTAAAATGCATGACCTCACCAAATCCTAAGGCTTAATATCTAGGATAGGGGCAAGTTATTCCTATGTGACATAGTCCTTGGAGATAGCATCCTAGTCACCCTCCATCGATCTATTGTATATCTTCCATCCATTATCCTTCTATCACCACTTCTTGTATCCATCCATACCCCTACCTTTATCCTATCACCCATCCTTTTATCCATCCATCCAAATCCTATATTTATCTCATTACCAATCTTTTCAGTCCTACTTTCATCTTATTGCTCTTCCTTTTATCCATCGTATCCATTATTTCTCATCCACATCCTATCATCATCCTTGCCTTTTGGTTTGGTTTTCCCTTATCATCAGTGTCTATCCAAAGGCTATCCAAGCACAATCCAATGCTAAATAGCCAAAACAAACCCAAAAAAAATCAAAACATTGGAAAATACAAGAAAATCAAATATGCCACAAAAATCCAAGCAATAAAATCAACTTTCAAATCAATTCTTCAAAACAATTAACTCCAACCAATCATCAGTCCAATTCATCTAATTCAATAATCAATTCAATTCCTCCAATCCAATCATCAATCACATCATCAAAATCAATCCTTCAATTCAAATCAAATCAATTCTTCAAACCACTTCTTTCTTACAATCAAACAAATCATTCCAAACAAATCAATTCTTCAAACCAATCCTTCCAATCAATTCTCAAATCATCATTCATCAATCAATCATTTCATCCAAATAATTAAATCAAGTCAATCCAATCAATAATCCAAATGCAAGTATCCTTAATCCATACCAATCAAGTCAATCAATCCAGTCACATTATCCAATTGCATCCATGGTCTTGGTTCCTAGCCTTGTTGTGAGCTTGATCAATCGATCAATTGATCAATCATAATCATCATCATCATTATCATCATCAATGGAATACATCATTCCCAATCCTAGTGTTGTTTTTGGGATATATCGTTCCCATATCAACACAATCCTTGTGTTGTCCTTAGTATAAATCATTCCCACATCAACAACACTATCAATCATTATTAGCATCAATCAATTCAATTGATCACCAGTTTTTAGCTCGACAAGGGAAATCACCTTGTTTGTTTTTGAATCATTTGTGCATTATTGCTTTCTTGCTTGTGTGTTTCATCATTTATTGTTGCATTTGAATCACATATGTATTATTCCAACTAATATTCATATCTTGTGTATGTTGGAATAGCTTTTTGTAATGTAATCCTTTACATTTAAGGTCATATCATACCTTTTGTACATTAGGACTTAAATGCTCTAAGTGTACTTCCTCATACATTAGACAAGATTGTATTATGCTAGGTGCATTTGATACATCATCACCCTAGTATTTATACCATGCTGCATAATGTTATATGCTATATCCAACATCAAGTTGCTCAAAGTTTAATCAGCATATAACTCCACCTCCTTCCCTTCATTTTCTTTTTCAAGAGCATATCCATCTCCTTCGTGCCTACATTTCCTGTTGAGGGGGCATCATCTATCAATCCTTCATTTTTATGAGGCCCATATGAGCCCCAGTCTATCCAAAATTAGAATCTAAAAACCTATGTTTTAATCTTCTTTGAAATGACATTGCTTCACAACATCTTTTTTTGCAACATCGTCTGAATGAGGGGCAAAATGTAGACATAAAAAATTCACTTAAGTTATCCTTAACCCTAAGATTTAATTAATTTTAATTGATTAATTAAATCTTATCCTTTTACACAATCTCTCGTAAATAATAAATTAAATTTAAAAAACTTAATTTATTATTTACTTACAAACCTCCCTTAAATAATAAATTAAGCTTAATAAACTTTATTTATTATTTAACCTCAACCTTACCCTAAAACCTATTCATAAAAATAAAAAATAATAAATTAAAATCTGTTAATTTACCTACCTCTTCCACTCAACTACCCAAACTAACTTCTATCCAAACTTTATAAAACCTACCTCTATTTTCTAATTTCTCCCCTGGAAAATCTACATAGGAGTTATGCGAGTAACTTGAGCAACCGCATTCTAAATACTTTCTACTAACATTTGCAATTATGGATATCAATAGTTTTATCTTCAATCTTTTCATGTTACATTAAATATTAAATTATAGGGTTTTGGAAATAGTTTTCATACCTTTGAATAAAATTTATATTTTGTGCTAACACAAATAATTGAATGCTTTTGAAGTGAAGCTAAGAATAAGATCCTAAACTATTGAGCCAATAAAATTGTAAATAATTAATTTTTCAATACTTTCATTTAAAAGTTTCTATGTTTACATTAGCCAAAATAAATATAAGCTTTAATTTAAATAAAAAGTTAGTGAATAATTGATCTTATAAAAATTAACTAGAATTTTAAAAAATTGAACACAATAATTATATACTACAAGAGGAGCTAATAAGATTGATTAGGAATACAAAAAAAAATGAAAACAATATGTTAATTATGTATATTTGTAAAAAAAAATTATAATTATAAAAAAGGTAAATCTGAAAATATTTTTTCAATAAGTCATCAGAAAATTGTAATAATGCTTTATATAATATTTTTTAAATTAATATTTATTTCTACATTTTTTACAAAGGATAAAAAGTGGGTTTTGAAAGGAGCCTACAATTATACAAAATCACAATGCCTAGAGGGAAACGAACATAGTATAAGGTTCAAACAAAGCTGACTCAATGTTGAAAACCAACATCCTCACAAGACAAGAGACTTTCAATGAGCAACACTAGAAGTCCACCAGAAAACCAGTCTATAGAGCCATTCAAAAGACCTACCTATTTCTTAAACCTTTTTTAGTAGACCTTCCCCCTCCCTTCTAGGAGCATGGATGCAAACCAAATTTTGGAGGGCCTTTCCTCCTTTTCTAAACTACTACTCAGAAGACATAATTTATGACATCATCAACCCCAAAAGGGGAAGAAGCCACCCCATCAAAACCATATTCATCAGTAGAATTGGAGTCATAGTCATATCTATGTTGGAAACTTGATGGTGTTGTCATTGATGTCAACCTCAGTAGATGGTTCACTTGGTTTCCAAGTGCTTTTGAGAAATTTTGAATAAAAAGGTATGTAGTGTGACGAAAGTGTGCTCAATGTTGTACTCCACATTTCTTCCAAGTTGAAGATATACTTGTGTGGTTTGGAAGGGTTTATCAGAGGTGTTCGGAGGAATTATATCCAAAGTTTTAGGTTCTGGATCATGTGGAAGTGAAAGACATGTTTGATAGAGTGTTTTCCTATGGAGAAGACTGTCTAGGAGAAATGAGATTGTTCCACATTTCTTCGCATTGAGGTTTCTTATCTTGTGGATCTAGGGATGTGCCTATATATTCTACATCTACCTTCCCTTTAAGTTTCTGGTGATGGGTTGCTTCACAAGTTTCGTTATTGTGTTGGTGTTTAGAGGTAGTGGATCATGATGTGCAGATTGAAGACATTCTTTATTTTAGGAGGTTCCGAAAGTGTTACAAGAGATTCTAATGGTGTTGAATGTTATGGAAGGCTCTGTGAATGCTGTGAAGTGTCTCTCTATGGTCCTCATGATGTATTTGGAATTGGAAAAGCATGGATGTGGTCATTAGCTTAGGTTTGGTCGACTTGGCTTACTAGAGCTGTATGTAGAGGTACCTTGTGGATTGTGAATGTGATGAGCAACTTGGTGATACATATTTAAGTCCTAGTTAATCCTTGACACATGGTCCACTATTACTTATTTCCACCATGGAACTGTTTAGTGCCGACCTAATTGGTGTTGCATGTTTGATGTGCACATGCTTCATTAGGACCAACCTAATTGAAATAGCTCTTGGTTGTAGATGGTATAAATTCAAGATGAGGTTGAGTGGAGAAAAGTAGAGAACATGATGCAAATGTGAATCAAGGGTGGTGAATTGAGTGCGACCTTAAATGCTTATGACTTCCTGATGTAGTGAGCAGAAGGTGTCTACATTCTCAGTTTGTTTGAAGTTACTAGAGGCAGTGAGCCAACAGTTGCGGATGGAAAGAAGTGGCAGTGGTGGATCTCTCCTATCTCTTTTAGATAGTGAATCTCTTTGTAATATTCTTCTTCTATTCTTCTCTTTTCTAGACAGTGAGTCCTTCTGGCAATGATCCTTTCTCTTGGCAATGAGTCTCTCTTCTGTGTAGTGAGCCTATCTTCTAGGTAGTGAGCCTATTTAATTTTTGGTATTACTATTCATATATATGTGATCTAATCCTCACCATGGTTTTTCCTTTCTTGGGTTTTCCACGTAAATCTAATGTTCTTATGTGTTTGGATGTGTTTGTATTGATACTTCATATCTTTACATTCAGCTAATGCATGTTAAAAGGTTTGTGTTTGGAATTGTGTTGAGGGTTTAATGTTTTAATACACAACTGATTCACCCCCCCTCTTAGTTGTCCTATGCATTCTAACAATTAATATCAGAGCCAAGTTCCCTGAATAACTTAACTGCTTGGGGTAGATCTAGATGGTGCACATGAAAGATACGGAGGTTCCAATGTTTGATGGAACAAATTAGGCTTTTTGGAAGACCATGATGGAAAGATTTGTTATCTCTTTAGGATATGGCATATGGAAGATTGTTGACAAAAAATATACTATACCTTCCAATGGTCCAAAGGATGAAGATGAGATTGAAGAATATGAGAACAATAGCAAGGCAAGGTGTGCTCTTCTGAACAGTTTTTTTTTTATTTTGAATTGGTGAAGGTAATGAGCTGTAAAATTGCAAATGAGATCTAGAAGAAGCTAGAAAGTATCTATGAAGGAGATGACAACATCAAGAAAGAAAAGATGCAAAATTTTAAGGCCAAGTTTGAAACCCTAAAGATGTCAGAGGATCAAAATATTGCATGCTACATGCCGAGAGTGGATGAAGTCGTTAACTCAGAACTCTTCCAAAATCTTATAGTGCTAAAGTGTCTACTAGTGAAGAAACTCAAGATTTGGATAAGTATTCTATGGATAAAATGTTTGGTACTTTAACTACTTTTCAAATAAGAAAATTTGGTCAAGATGATGCAAGAAAAGAATATTTTTTTAAGGCTAGCAAGATAGAAAAGAATGTTGAATTAGATTTAGATGACTTTGATGAAGTGGAAGCAAATTTTGTAAGTAGGTTGAAAAAGGATCTCGAAAATACAGAGTTGAGTTAGCCTTCAAATGTTTTAACTGTGGAAAGATAGTCATTATGCTTCTAAATGTCCAATCAAAATTTCAAATGACAAATACAAGGATAACAAAGGTAAATCATTCAAGATAAGTTATTATGTTAAAGAAGATGACAACACATTTGATGATGAGTTTGACTATCTGAATGATGATGGTAATGAATGCTTGTTCATGGTTTTGAATGTTGGAACTCATTCTGAAAGGGATATAAAGGAAATTACTCTAGAAATAGAGCACAATATCAAATGAGCTTTGGTAACTACCTTCCATGAAAGAGAATAGGAGAACAACTAGTTATTTTATAGTGGGTGTTCAAATCATATGACAGGGGATAAGAATAAGTTGTGACAGTCAGAGTACAATTTGCCTTGCAAAGAATCCAACTTTCCATGCTAGAACAAAGCACATTGATGTTCAGTTTCACTTTGTGAGGGACATGGTTGAGGATGGAAAGGTAAATTTCGAGAAGGTAGATACTTTGAAGAATGTTGCAGATGCATTGACAAAGATAGTGGGCATAGAGAAGTTCGGATGGTGTTCGGAGTCTATCGGCCTCTCGGCCTATAGCAGTTAAATCTTGTTTTTCTATTGGCTCTTACAAGTTGTTCGACAAGTGGGAGAATGTTGGGAATTAAGGTGTCTCAACCTTGGTAATTCTCTGCATTTGTAATGTTTGTATTTATTATTCATTTTCCTATGTTGTAAATAATTGGAAATTCCACTTTGTCATATTGTGGGATGTGGCATGGTGATGTGTCAATCCTACATGGATTATGACAACTTGTTATTTTGTCCTCACATGAGGAGATAGGCATCCCACTTAGTGGTAGGAATATTCTGCCATGTATCGACATCTTCTATGTTATGTATGGAATGTTTGACCGAAATAGTTATGACAAATTCCTATGACGAATCTATGACATGTAAGAGTCGAGAATAGAAGGTTGTAAGACAGGTAATGACATGTGTCATGAAGCATCTTGGAAAGAGGCATATTTGGGCACCCCAAGGTGGAATATGATGTGTTGTAAGAGAATATGCTATTTATAGTATGTGTATGATAGATTCTCTTATAGCTGTAAGTTGTAACTGCTATGATAGATTCTATGACAGTCATAAGTGTCATAAGAGCATCTATCATAACCCATTTTGGAAATAGGTGACCTCTTTGGGATGGGAGCTATGGACAAGTGTCAGATAAATTGTAAAATGTTGACCAAGTGTCCCTAGGCGTGGGTTTTGGTCCAAGATGCCATATTGGATGCCCATTCCAAGAAAGGTCCAAAATTGCCTTGTATTTTCTATTTAAACAGGTACTTCAAGATGGAGTTTGTATCACAGGTTTATAGGTACTATTATGCTACTGGATTGACTCCAAACACAAGTGGTGAAGACCATTGAAGCTTGCATTGCAAGTGTATTCTAAACATTCTTTCAGATTTGTTAATACATTGTGTAGGTTTCTGAGTGTGGGGTTTTTTACCTGATAAGGGTTTTCCCATTCGTAAATCTTTGTCTCTCTTCTTCTGTCTTCTTTCTGGCTCTTGTGTTTTGCTGCAATATCTCATGTTAATGGTTTAACATTGCTGTAATAGTTAGGATAAAGTTGAATTTGCATAGCCCTCTCCTCATTAGATTAGTGTAGGAACCATTTCTGCACACCTAGCTTCCTTTCAGAATCAAAGGTAGAGGAACCATTTCTTTTGATGGAAGGGACAAAACCAGTAATGTATTGTACATTGAAGGTCTAAAGTACAATCTTCTCAGTATTGGATAGTTAGTGGACCAAGTCTATGATCTTTGATTCAAGAATGGAAAATGCAAGATCTTTGAAAGTTCCAGAATAGAGATTGCATCCGGTACTCAAACAAAAGGTAATATCTTCCACTTGGTTGGTACTGGAAAAAGTTGTTTATTTGTTCAAATTGATCAAAGCTGGTTATGGCATAGGAGAATGTGTCATGTGAATTTTGATAATATCATCAAGATAAGCAACACTCAGGCTATAAGAGATCTTCCAAGATTGGTAAAACCTACTAATAGTTTGTGCAAAGTATCTCAGTTGGGTAAACAAGGCAGAATCTCATTCAAAAGTAAGGAACAATCTTCTACTAGATTATTGGACTTAGTTCATACTAATCTATGTGGTCTGATAAGAATCAGGAGTGTGCAAGGTGATAGATACTTCATGTTATTAATTGATGACCATTCCTGGATAATGTGGGTGACTTTTCTGAAAAAGAAATCAAAAGCTCTTGAGAAATTCAAAATATTCAAGGCTATGGTAGAGAATGAAACCAGATTATAATTAAAATGTTTGAGGCCTAATAGAGGTGGAGAATTCACATCCGGTGAGTTCATAGAATTCTGTGAGAAACATGGAATAAAAAGATAGATGCTTGCTCTTAGGACTCCATAGCAAAATGGAGTAGTGGAGAGAAAGAACCGGACCATCCAGGAAGCATCGAAAACCATGATAATGGAAGCAAATGTTCCTAAGATCTATTGGAGAGAAGTTGTAAGCACTGTAGTCTATACTCTCAACTAAGTACAAATCAGAAGCAATACCGATAAGACTCCTTGTGAACTTTGGTTTGGCATCACTCCCATTGTGAGGTATTTCAGAGCCTTTGGTAGCAAATGTTACATTAAAAGAGATGAAGATCCAAGAAAATTTGATGCTAGAAGTGATGAAGGAATATTCTTGATTTACTCCACTCAAAGTAAAGCATATCGGTGTTATAACAAGAGATTAAGGAAGATTGTGGAAAGTAAAAATGTGAAGGTTGTTGAAGGTATTGAAAAATCCTCAAGGTTTATGAATATGATGAAGATGATCAAAATAATGCTTTTGTTCAAGAAATCCAAGCTCCCTCTAAAATTTAGATTCAGACTGATCCTGTAAATCAAGAAGAAGAGATAAGTTTGAATGAACCTATTCAAGAATCAGAAGTGCAAGAAACTCCCAAAGTTCCCAAGTATGTAAGATTGAATCACTCTGAAGATCAGATCATAGGTGATAAAAGCAAAGGTGTACAAACAAGAAGAAGGATTGCTCAAGATTCAGAAGAGTATTATCTAATTTCAAATATTGAACCTAAGACAGTGAATGAATCTTACAATGATGAAAACTAGACTAAAACAATGGAGGAAGAGCTAATGCAAATTGAGAAAAATCACACTTGGGATCTTGTTCCCAGACCTAAAAACAAGAATGTGATTGGAACCAAATGGGTCTTTCACAATAAACTGAATGAAGATGGTCAAGTAGTTAGAAACAAAGCCAAATTGGTCTGCAAGGGTTACTCCTAAGTAGAAGGAGTTGATTTTGAAGAAACTTTTTCTCCGGTGGCAAGAATTGAAGAAGTCAGATTATTTCTTGCTTTTTCTACCTTCAAGGATTTCAAAGTATATCAGATGGATGTCAAATCTTCCTTCCTGAATGGTGACTTGGAAGTAGAAGTTTACATTGAGAAATCAGATGGATTTCACTTGTCTGATCATGGTGATATGGTCTACAAGTTGAAGAAAGCACTATATGGACTCAAGCAAGCTCCAAGAGCCTAGTATGAAAGATTGGATATGCATCTTTTGAAGATTGGTTTCAACAAAGGTACTGCTGACAGTAATTTGTATTTCAAAATTGATCATGAAAATATCTTGATTGTTGAAGTGTTTGTTGATGATATCATTTTTGGAGGAAGAGATAGTATGTACAAAACCTTTGCAAATCAAATGAAAAGTGTATTTGAGATGTCCATGTTCAGAGAAATGAATTTATTCTTGGGTTTGCAAATCACTCAAACAAAGAAAGGAATCTTTATTTCTTAGACCAAATATGTAAAAGAATTGTTGAAGAAATTTGGGATGGAAGACTCAAAACCAATGAATACTCCTATGGAAACCAAATGTAAATTGAGAAAAGATGATGACTCTCCTAAGGCTGATCAGAAAAAGTACAGGTTAATGATTGGAGGACTATTGTATCTCACTCAAACTAGACCTAACATTATGATTGTTGTTGGTCTTGTTGCTAGATTCCAAGCTGATCCAAGAGAATCTCATGTCATGGCAATCAAGAGGATTTTTAGATATCTAAAAGGGACAGTTGAGTATGGATTGTGGTATCCTAGAGATCATGATTTTTCTCTTCATGCATATACGGATGCAGATTGGGCAAGAGATGTGGATGACCGGAAGAGTACTAGTGGTCGAGCATTCTTTTTAGGGAAGAGATTGGTTTCTTGGCTAAGCAAGAAACAAGAGGTAATATCTCTATCCACTGCAAAGGCAGAATATATTGGAGTAGCAGGTAGTTGCACCCAAGTAATGTGGATAAAGCCAATGCTAAGAGATATCAGAATAGAGTACAAAGAACCTATCACAATCTTCTATGATAATTCAAGTGCAATTAACATATCAAAAAATCTAGTGTTGCATTCAAAGACTAAACATATATCCATCAAGTTTCACTTTTTGAGAGAGCAAGTGAACAAGAATGAAGTTAGATTGGAATTTGTGCCTTCTAAGGATCAGATTGCAGATATTTTTACTAAAACTCTACCTAAGGACTCTTTTGAGTATCTTAGGGAGAAGTTTGGTTATTACCCCTCCGGTTCTGAATTAAAGTTCACTGATATGCATCAGTCTAGATTGATGATGGGAAGCAAGTACTCAAGGGGAGCAACTGGTATAATTCTGAAGTGATGCAAGTATGTGCCCTTTGCTATTGATGTCAAAGGGGGATAGAAGACATGTGAAAAACAAGTAGTTGTTGATCAAAGGGGGAGTAGTAAAGAAAGAAAAGACATGTGAATGGTTGTTGTTGATAGGGGGAGTTATGTCAGTAAGGAGAAGTTCTTGTCTTGATGGTTAAAATAGTTTTTCATATCATATGTTGCCATCAATGACAAAGGGGGAGATTGTTGAAAGTATGGGACTAACCGGTGTTGTAATTGATGTCAACATACTCCTATTGCATTGATGATAAGGATTGGGTGAGCTATGTATTAAGGATATTGAGAAAATTAGTCTTAATCAGGAATAGAGAGGAACAATGGAGACAGTGAGGTAAAGATCCTAGCTAAGATGAAGATCAGAGGATGCACTTCAAAGGATTTGAAGATATGTGTCTTAAGATGATTTAGTAAAGATTTCAGAGGTCCGCATGAAGATCTAAAGAAGTTATGGCCACTTAAGTAAAACTGGCTCTGGCAGATGTTCAGAGGTGACAAAGTGACACAAATAGGTCCAGTAAGATCTGAAAGTGCAATATCTTGTTCTACAAATTTTGTTGAGTGTTTAGGAAGTCAATGTGAATTGACAACCCAATTCGTTCATGGTCTGGAGTTCCGCAAGCATCTATTCCAATATGATAGTAATGACAGACTGTGTTCTTGAGGTTCTAGATGAAGGAGAGAATGATCTCGGTGAACAAAAGTAGTGTGGATGTTCTTGGTGATTTAGGCAAGCTTGTGGAGGTCTTTGAATTGTGTCCAATTCGTGTTCATGGTCCGCATTGAAGATTGAGCTCGTAATTGAATAATTACTTCCAAATGATTGTGTTCTTCCTAAGTCTAGCCGACCAAATGAGTTACACATCCTATGGATGATCTTGAAGATGTTCTATGAAGAATGGCATGTTCCTAAAAGAAATATTGAAGTCTCTGATCTATGTGGCTGACAGTGTATTGATCCGCATGTAGTCTGTTTGTAATTAGTCATATTGTATTTAAGTATTTTCTCTGTAATGTTTTCTGACTTGGATGATTATCCGTAAGTCGATGTCTTGTATAAATAAGGAGTTGTAAAGTCATTTCAAAAGGATCTTGTGGAGATGAGAGTGTGGTAGAGAGGAGCAGAGTGAAAAGGTAGAGCAAAAGTATTGAGCTTAAATCGAACTAACTCAAGCATGGTGAAGATGCTATTCTTCAATTCAAGTATGTAATACTTATTATTCTGTAGACAGTGTGTCTCCTGCAAGCAATGGCCCTCTTGTGAGCAGTGTGCTTGAGTAGTGAGCCCTAATTGGCATGTGCCATTTTGTTCTTTCTATTCTTTTAATAGAGAATACAATCTTGGGTTAGTCACCCTATGGTTTTTCCCTTAACTAGGTTTTCCACGTTAAAAATTTTGATGTCTTATGTGTTAATGTGTTTCTGCTCTTGAATTATTGCATTATGTTTCCATGATTAATTTATCACTATGCTACTGAATTAAGTAAAGGATTTAAGTGATTAATTGGAAGAAAGTTTTGGACAACTAATTCACCCCCCTCTCCGTTGTCTATCCTAAATCCAACAACTTTGTCCCCAATAAAATTGGAACACACAATGGTATGCAATCTACCATGCTAAATCTATTTAACACGGTCTTCACATACTTACTCTAGCTTAACTAAAGTTTTCTATTTGCTCTATCTCTTCTGGTCTCCATCCCCAGAATGTACCTGGCTACCCCTAGGCTTTTCATCTCAAACTATGCTGAAAACTAAGACTTCAAATTTTAAATCATATTCTTACCATTCCCAATTGGCAAAATATCATCAACATATAGTGCAATAATAAGAATACGATCATTGTCAAACTTGTAATACACACAATGATCTAATTTTGATCTTAGATATCTAATGGACAACACAAAGCCATAAAATTTCAACTAACACATCCTAGGAGATTGCTTCAAACCATATGAAGACTTCTTTAACTTACTAACCAAATTTTCTTTACCTTTCACCACATAGTGCTCAGGCTGTGACATATAGATTTCTTCCTCCAAGTCACCATGAAGGAATGTTGTCTTCACATCCATTTGTTCCACTCCCAAATCATAAGCTACTACAAGAGATAACAGGAACCAAATAGATGTTAGCTTTCCAATGGGAGAGAAAATTTCAACATAATCAATTCCTCCACTTGTGAATACCCCTTCGCAACCAATCTAGCCTTGTACTTCTCAACACTACCATCTACTCCAAATTTCTTCTTGATCACCCATTTGCATCCAACAGTTTTCTATCCATCAGGCAAAGGCACCAAGTCCCAAGTTTTATTCTTTTTCAAAGAAGCCATCTCATCCTCCATGGCCTCGTTCAAGGAACCTACATCTTTTATTTCCATAGCCTTTGTTACAATTTTAGGCTCAGGCATAAGCACAACTAGAATCTAGCAATGTATAACCAAACCTGTTAGGTTGCTTTCTATTTTGTGTGGACCTCCTCAAAGGATGAGGTGGAGGTTCTAGCTCTTCTTCTAAACTTTTAGAGCTACTAGAGCTCTCGTCATCATCAGGTCCAACAGGGTCTTTCAGTTCAGTCTTCTCAGGGGTAGAAGGAAATTGAACCACATCCTCTTTCTTTTCTTTTTCTTCTAGTTGTAGAATTGTTACTAAATTATGTTCACACTTAATTTAGCAAGGCCTAAACATCAGTTGTTTAGAGAGGGTATAAGAAGTTTTGCTTATGCATGAATTAGCCAATTGGTGTCTGATGTCTTGACAGAAGGCGAGTGCAAAATCACTTGCAAAAATCATGTAATAGCTCAAGTTGAGCTGTTACATCATTCTAGTAAGGGAAATCATCTAAGGACAAGAAAATAGACAATCCAAGATGAAGAGAATTGATGGAGTTCATGTTTCAGTTGTTGATTATTCATTATATTTTAGTGTAAGTAAAAGAGGTATTTATAGACTGTCAAACTATACATCATGTTTTATACACATGTTCCAAAGAAAGATTAGTTGTTCTATGCTATGTATTTGATTCAGAAAGTGAAATATGTATAAATCATTGCATAGAATGAGATATCTGATTGAATTTAAAAGAATGTATAAAAGTGTCCCACACAAGTAGTGGGAGTAACTAAAATAGGTAACATAAAAGTAAATTTTACTTTTGAAAGAAAAGAAATGCATAGGAAAAGAAGATAGACCCATCATTTCCTATGAATGACGAATCCCATGGTTGAGTTGGTTGCTATCTTCCTCCATCCATTTGAGCTCCAATATACCTAGAAAATAGATTTTATTAATCCTCAGGATACCAAGTCTTTTCATACACAATTAGAACTTCAAAAGTACCATTCACTTTTATGTAGTAGCAGTATATCAGTCATCATATCAGCATAAGAGAGGACAGAATGAGTAGACATAAGTGCTATATCAGAAAGAGATAGATCCATACAAGTAACCCCACATCATGAATCAAAGATATATTTCATATGCTAACATGTTTGCTTCTTGTGCAGGTATATGAGAAATCATTTTTGCTGACTCATCTTTTATGAAATAAGCATGTGAACAAAATGGGCTCCCATAAGGGTTGAGCCCAGCATGCTCAGAATATTGACATTAATGTAGGGATATTCAATAGACCAAGCATCATGATGTTTTCATCACATGTAGGTTGCTACTATATCATATGTATCAAGTGCAAGAGAGAAGGTATGGTGAAGTGGGAACAAATGCCATGTGGGACAGCCCAAGTCAAATGCCATGGGTTACTGTCACTAAGAGCCCATGATGTCATCAAAGAAACAAAGGTTTCAGTCATAGTAGAACAACCATAGCATATACAAGTGTGCCATAGTCAACATGATCATAAACAATAGAGGAATGGCCCAAAAGAATGGAACCATATGATTGCATTATGAGGATGCCCATGCCTTCTATATATTGTGAATATTCATGTTGAACAAGCCATATCTCATCATTGTATAGGTACAACAAGCTTTATCATGTGCCTTATGCATTAAAGCTGAACCAAGTCAATATAATTATGATCATATATAGAAAAGCAAAAGATGGAACATCAAAAAGAGTATTTTCCCTGTCCACCTACACCAGAGACACATAACACTTTTTACCTCTATCTTCATCAATATTCAAATGCAATAAGAGAAGATGAGATGGAAGTATAATCACCTATAGAAGAGGCATATAGCATCATCTTTTTTATCAATACAACAAAATGAATTATATGGGACAACCACCAACTAAAACTGTCATAAAAAAGGACTCATGACAACATCAAAATGAAGATGCATTCAGATCAACCAAATGTGTAAATGCTTGGGAGAAAACTTCATAGTTTTCCTCTAATTTCTTCATGTATATCAATGTGAAGTCTAGGTCTATGGATAGTACATTAGATTAGTCAAGTGTATGCAGAGAAAAAGAGGGAACAACATGTATGATATCATTACAAAATGCAAAGGAAATGAGCATCATCATCCTTTTCTGATGATTAGCCTCATCATATGGTATCTTTACAAAAAGGAAGAGATGTCATAAAATGGAGAAATCAAGTTCTCACTGCACAGGAAGAGCATCTACAGGTGAAAATGAAAGTTTGAAAGTGTGTATTTTGCACTCTCATAGTTTGAGAAACAACATGACAATATACAGAAAGTATTGGAAAAGAAGCCAGTTCATACGATCAAATGTTGCTATATTTCAAACCCTTATTAGAATATATGTAGAGCTCAGATACAGTAGCAAGTTGATGAGTTTCAAACCTTGAGGTTCATTCTTGTAAAATAAGAAATGATTAAAGAAAACCCAGCTCGAGTTCAAGAGGGTTACAATCAAAGAATACATTTTCTTTGAAAAATATCACAACATCATCGTATTGCAGAATAAAAGTAGCTACAGGTAAAAGATGAACAGTTTCTTTATATGATTTGCATTCTCAGAAAGAAGAACAGTCTAATACCATTATTTTCTGCATATTGAAAATGATGAAAAGTCCACTTCAAGTCTATGAAAGAAGAGTCAAAAAAATGTATTTTCTTCATGCAAAGTCGAAGCCCACATTGTATTACACAGAGTTCAAATACAAAACAGTGCAAAAATGTTTTCTTTACAATTTTTTCATTCTTGTATCATGGGTTGAGCTTGATTTGAGCTAATAGAAAAGCATCTACATTCAAGAATGAAGATTTTTTAAGCTTATGCGAGCTTGTATTTTGCTTACAAAGGAAAGAGGAACACTCAGGAAATGTGAGATAGACCAAATATAACTGAAACCCAATAGAAGGTTCATATTTTGTAAATCTTGTAAAGTGAAGGACAGTATTGTTGTATCATATTCTATACACAAGAAATGACCTCTTTCCTATCAGAATCGTAGCCAGAGAGAGTCTATAGAGAGTTTTGTTACAACAGGTCAAATCCACTTTGGGTTTTCAAGCAAAATCCCAAATACAAAGTGATGAAGGATTCGAGATGACATGAAGGAAAGAAATACTCAAAAGAGTAACTATGGCCGTGGCCTCTAGTGCCAGATCGAGCCTATGCTACAAGAAATGCAAGAAAAGAACTGCAAATATAAATGAAAGTGAAGACCTTCGATTTCATAATACTTAGAAAATAGTAACCCGAGTGCAGAGATGTTTTCTTTTGCAAGTTTTTCATTCTTGTATCATGGGTCAAGCTCGTTTGGAGCCAAAAATGTAGATATAGAGGAAAATTGAAAGCTTTGAGCTCATACAAACATAGAAATACTTAGAAATGCTATCAAGGTCGTGAGCTCTAACAGTGAAATACATAGTGAAGAATTAGGAAATAAGAAAAAATTGACAGATAGAAAACTTGTCTTCTTTTCCTACTAAAGATCATGCATCGAAATCAAAGACAAAAGCTTGAACCATTCTTCATGGAGGCTCCATTACAGAATGTGAGAGTGTGTTGACAGAGAAAAACAAGAAGAAATGCATCAGAACCCTACCTCCGTGGTGGCATCTTGGGAGAGGACAGTGAATAGAGAAAGTGAAAATGACAAAAGTTTAGGGTTTTTTCCCTTCTTTTGGTCGATGATTTAGGGTGTCTTTTCTTCATTTTTGACTTCTGTTTTAAAAACAATCATTGTTATCTATTCTACACCGTGGGGAAGCCTTTCAACTTTCAACCCTAATGATCATCTTACATTACCATAGGGCCCGTGAGAGCATGACCTTTCCTCTTTTGATTTTTCCTAAAGTCAAAATATATGATGAAAAGTTAATGCCGATTGCCTTATATTTTTATTTTACTAAGGTATGAGTTGGAGTTTGAAGTCAAAAGCTGCATATTAAGTATGATGGTATGTATGGTATGAATTATACATGGAGTGATAAGGTACTATATATATAAAGGGTGCAAAGACAAATATATATGATAATGCACATAGGGAGTCATATGGGTTCTTTATAATGTATTACATTAGGCATGAAGGCATGGTGATGTATGTTGTGAAATGCATAAATTACTAGGAGTTATAAGGTGTTTTATGTAGCGATATAATACATGAAAATTATGCAAGTGCATGAGGTGTGTTGCATGGAGAGGTTTTGTTTGTGCATGGGAGATATAAGGGCTCTATTTTTTTTTTGCATGATCTAGAAATAGATAAACATTGTAAACAAATGATAAAGTAATGGATTATAAATTACTTTATTACTTGTCAGGAAAATGCAAAAGCAAAGATAGACAAATCCATAACAAATTGTAAAGTAAGTCACATTGATTACTTTACCTTTTTTTCACAATGTTTTATTCATCTCCAAACCATGCAAAGTCAGGAGGTTGAATATTTATGTCTAAGTACCTTCTTTTCTGCATAGGATTAAAACAAATTTGAAATATAAAACATTAAGCTAAGTGGTGTGACTATAAACCACTTAGCTAATATTATTTAAATGTAGAAATAAATCTATGTGTCATTTATTGTGCAAGGGCAGGATTAGGATGCTTTCAAGATGTGGTCAAAGGGGTGTGGTTGCCATTTATTATGCAAATGTCAAACATTTATGATGTTGAAGGATAGGTTGGCCAACTGATGGAGGAGTTATTGTGGTGGTTTGACTTGTTTTCAGTAGCATTTAAGGGCATTAAGAGGTAGTTCTTGGAGCTTTTATGATGGGTGATGACATGCCTTGACTTTCTCTTCATTGGGAACTCACTTTGGAGGGTTTTGAATAGATATTTTAAGGGCTTTTATAATATGCATGACCAAGGAGGTTTCTTATCCTTATCCTAGGATAGTTGCTTGGAGAAGTATTTAGTCTTCTCTCTTGTTCATTATTCAAAAGTTCTAGCTATTCAATACACTTCATATTGTAATTTTTTGAGTTCTTTTGTAGAAGTGGACAGTTTTGTAACTCATTTTCAGAGTAACACAACAGTGTAACACCCTTTTTAGTAGTAATAAGTAGTTTATACCTTCCCATACTTTTGATATTATGTGTCCTTAGTGTTAGTGCATATTCTTGTGATGTTTTTTGTCCTTGGACTTGTATTTCATGTTGGTTCCTTTATGTGGGAATACATACATTTTTGTAGGTTGTGAGATGTGCTAGTAATAAGAACCAATCTTAAGTGGTGAGCAAACATCTTTTTCCCTTAAAGGACTGTGGTTATTTAGCCTTCTTATAAATTGGTGATGCAAAGATTGTGATTTACTAGGTAGTGTATGAGAGCCTTAATATTGATGGTTCTATCATGTGTTAGTTATTTGTGTAGTCTCTGATAATCATTTGGTGCATCACCTCAAATAGTAGGTTTCATTTTCATGCAATCCTTTTTACCCTTTTCTCTGCAAAGGCATTAGTATAAGCAGTTATAGGTGGAGTATCAAGAGGAAGCCGACCTTTTCCAGAGGTTCTTTCCATCATAGGTGACCCACAAGCCTGGAAAGATCCCATGTTTCTCTAGAATGCTAAGTTATGCAACTTAGCAAGGGTGCAATTTTGAGAGACAATAGTTTTTGGCATGCCTAGTGGGACTGTGAAATTGTTTCTCAGTCCATTTTATATGTTTTGTTAGTATTGTGTGGTGTGTAAAATAGTAGTTTCAGCCTTTTGGAGCCATTTTATTTACACACCTGGTGACTCTAGAAAGAAATAACTACTACTTTAAAGAAGACAAGTGCTCATATGTACTTATTTTACTAAAAATCAAACCTAATTTTTATTATTGTGAGCATTTCATGAATTTTCAGCTGGTTTGATGTTGTATAATGTCTTCTTTTGGTGAAGATAGGTTTTATAACCCTCCATTCCATGAAAATATTGCTTATATCACTTCCTATCAGCCATACTTAGCAGAATATGTTGCTATCTTTGTCCCAAGTAGCCCACCAATAGCAAATTATCAACATAATCATCATGCTTATCACCCTCCCACCCCTACTCAACTTTCCTAGAAGCCTATCCATGCCTATAATCATTTGCAAGAAGATCATTTTTCTCATTACCAGCATAACTACTCTCTAAATCAGCCTCAAGATGTTAACAACATGAGTATCAGGGAGGTAGCATTAGACTTGCAAAGGAAATTGAGGTTGTCGCAAAGGAGCAGGAGTATAATATGTAGCAAAAGGAGCAATCCTACCAAGATTTTTGCCATCAGCAGGAGGTGGAAAGGGAAAGAATGTGTGAAGAGGAGTTCATGAGTAGGTAGATTGCTATCAAGGAAAAGAAAATAAGGCAATTAATAGCTCAGGTTCAAAAGCCTAAGGTCCAAAACCCTTCTCCTCTTCTTAATTTCATGCAAATCCATACTATAAGTCAAGATGAGCCTAGCAATGAGCCTTCTCCAATGTTTGAAATTCCAAGATTTAGGTAGCCTTTTACCTTTAAGATTCCAAGTTGGGAAGGGCCATCTTTTTCACCCTGTGAAGTCCCTCCACCAAACATACAAATGGAACCATGCTCTAACATCCAACAAGAAGAAGAAGAAGAAGAGGAGATAAAACAACCTATAGCATCTTATCCAGATACTAGTTGTCTCTACAAAGGAGGGCCTGTTGTGTGGTCTTCTTCATGGGAAGTCAGAAAGCAAAAGGAAGAGGAAAGTGTTTGTGCTATGCCACAGAAATAATTGGTACTTGAACATGATGAAGGGGTGACAAATAGGTTGTTTGAGAAGCTACCATGTTTTCTTGACCTAGAAGAGGAACAAGCTGAGTCTCAACTCAGGCTTGTGAAGAGGAGATTCTTCAAGACAGTGGAGATATTTCATTGAATCGACAAGAAGACAAAACTTTGGAGAAGTACATTGAAAAAGATGACCTTGTTCTTGAGGTTAAAGAAGGTGCCCCAACCAAAAATCTTTTAGACCTTTAAGAGAAGCCCAAAGATATCAAGCATATTCAAGAGGTTAACATTCCTTAGGAGGATCATGATGAAGTTTGTTTTTGGGATGATCTGGGGGATTTTTGTGCTAACATTAATGTCAAGCTAGCTCTAAAAAATAAATAATGCTACAAACATGAGGAACACATTCATGTTTTGTTTCCTCAAGAGGGCTGCTACAAAGAGGACCAGTTTGAATATAACTTTGAGTTATCTTTTCCACAATCAAAAGGTGAAACAACATCTTTGGAGGAGGAAAGTCTTGAGCCATAGGAACAACCTATAGAGGAGGTTATAGTTCAAAATGAATCACTAGAAATGGGGTATTCCAATTAGCAAGATGAGGAATCAGTAATATATGAGCAAGAAGCTAGCAATGAGATATTAAGGTTCATCAGTTAAAATGGATGTCCTATCATACATCTAGCTCAAATCAAGCCTAACAAGGTGTTTCTAGTCATGCTCTCACCTAAGGAGAAGATTGAAACTGAGGAGCAGCATGTCCAACCTTCCTATATGCCTCAGAACAACAACAAGCATGATCAAAATCATGAGGTAGGTGGAATTGTTTACTTTCTCCAAATCTCATTACAACAGTTGGTTATACTTTTGTCAATTATCCACCTTCTTGAGGTTGCTCATAAGCATGTGAGATATTGTAAATTGTTGAGGATGGGAAGCTATTTCAAAGAACCAATAAATGGTCATGTTTGAGCACCACCTCTATAGGTTGGATGTAGGGTAGATGCAGTTTTCATTTCCTCTAAGTGCAGTTTTTGCATAGTTAGTTAGGTTTCTTTGAGTCTTGTTTTGGTAGATGGAATAAGGTTGGAAGGTGTATTACACTATTTTGATGAGTTACAACAAGTATGTGAGAAGCTTTTCCAAGGTTTCAGGAAGAAAAAGACTCTTATGCCTAATGAATTTTAGAAGGCTACTGGTCTAGTTTTTTTTAGCAGGTAAGCACCCCTGGGAGGTCACCAAAAATGTTACTAAATTATGTTCACACCTAATTTACCAAGGCCTAAACATTAGTTTTTTAGAGGGGATATAAGAAGTTTTTCTTATGAATGAATCATCCAATCAGTGTCTCATGTCTTGACAGAAGATGAGTGCAAAATCACTTACCAAAATCATGTAATAGCTCAAGTTGAGCTGTTACATCATTATGGTAAGGGAAATCATCTAAGGACAATAAAACAGACAATCCAAGATGAAGAGAATTGATGGAGTTCATGTTTTAGTTGCTGATTATTCATTATGTTGTAGTGCAAGTAAAAGAGGTATTTATAGACTATCAAATTATACATCATGTTTTATACATATGTTCCAAAGAAAGATCAGTTGTTTTATGATATGTCTTTGACTCAGAAAGTGAAATATACATAAATCATTGAATAGAATGAGATAGATGATTATATTTAAAAGAATGTATAAAAGTGTCCCACACAATCCATGGGAGTAACTGAAATAGGAAACATAAAAGTAAATTTCTTTTAAAAGAAAAGAAATGCATAGGAAAAGAAGAGGGACCCATCATTTCCTGTGAATGACAAATCCCATGGTTGAGCTGGTCGCTATCTTCCTCCATCCGTTTGAGCTCTAATATACTTGGAAAATAGATTTTCTTAATGCTCAGGGTACGAAGTCTTTTCATACACAATCAAAACTTCAAAAGTACCATCACTTTTTTGTAGCAATAGTATATCAGTAATCATATCGGCATAAGAGAGGTCGGAATGAGCAGACATAAGTGCTATATCAGAAAGAGATAGATCCATACAAGCAACCCCACATCATGAATCAAAGATATATTTAATACTCTAACATTTTTGCTTCTTGTGCAGGTATATGAGAAATTATTTTTGTTGACTCATCTTTTATGAAATAAGCATGTGGAGAAAATGGGCTCCTTAAGGGTTGAGCCCAACATGCTTAGAGTAATGACATTAATGTAGGGATATTCAAGAGACCAAGCATCATGATGTTTTCATCACATGCAGGATGCTACTATATCAGATCTATCAAGTACAAGAGAGAAGGTATAGTCAATTTGGAACAAATGCCATGTCGAACAACCTAAGTCAAATGCCATGTGTTACTATCATTAAGAGCCCATGATGCCATCAAAGAAACTAAGGTTTTAGTCATTGTAGAACAACCATGGCATATACAAGTGTAGTCAACATGATCATAAACAATAGAGCAATAGCCCATAAGAATGGAATAGTATGATTGTATTATGAGAATAGGTAATGATACTATTGATTGGTGTAGTCAGATGGAGTAGATCTTATGATCTTAAGGGGGAGAGTGCAAAAAAGTGAGAGTAGTAGAGCAGGTATTTGTTGGTGTTGTAATTGTTTCCCTTTTCCATTAATGTCAAAGAGGGAGAGAGTTGAAGTGATTGAAAAACCATTGTGTAGAGAGGTGTGAGAAGAATAAGTGTTACTTTAGTTAGGGGGACTATCACTGGTTAGCGTGTTGTTGATTGATTGTTTTAGGTCTTGATGGTTTTCCAAAAAGTTTGTGTTGCCATCAATGACAAAGGAGGATATTATTCAAAACTCACTAGTGTTGTCATTGAGGTCAACCTACAGTAGATGGTTCACTTGGTTTCTAAGTGCTCTTGAGAAAAAATGAATAAAAAGGTATGTAGTGCCTAGTTGAAGATATGCTTGTGCAGTTTAGAAGGGTCAATTAGAGGTGTTCAGAGGAGTTATATCTAGAGTTTCAAGTTTTGAATCATGTGGAGGTGAAATATGTGTTTGATAGAGTGTTTTCTTGTGGAGAAGAAATCTAGGAGAATTAAGATTACTCCACATTTCTCTGCATTGAGGTTTCTTGTCCTATAGATCTAGGGATGTGCTTATACAGTGTACATCTACCTTCCCTTTAAGTTTCTAATGATAGGTTTCTCCAGAAGTTTAGTTATTGTGTTGGTGTTCAGAGGTAGTGGATCCTGATGTGCAAATTGAAGACATTCTTTGATTCAGGAGGTTGTAGAAGTGTTGCAAGAGATTCTAATGGTGTTGAATGTTATAGAAAGGTGTTTGAATGGTATGGACTATCTCTCTTTGGTCTGCATGATGTTTTTAGACTTGGAGAAGCGTGGATGTGGTCATTAGCTCATGTTTGGATAACCTAGCTTACTATCACCATATGCAGAGGTACCTTGTGGATTGTGAATGTGATGAGCATCTTGGTGATATAGATTTGAGTCTTAATTAATCCTTGACATGGTCCACTATCACTTCTTTCCACTACAAAAGTGTTTAATGCCGACCTAATTGGTGTTGTATGTTTGATGTGCACATGCTTCTTTAGAATCAACCTAATTCAAATAGGTCTTGGTTGTAGATAGTATAAATGTAAGATGACATTGAGTGGAGCAAAGTAGAGAAGATGATGTGAATGTGAATCAAGGGTGGTGAATTGAGTGCGAGCTTAAATGCTTATGACTTTCGGATGCAGTGAGAAGCTGTCTACATTTTTAGTTTGCTTGAAGTTAGTGGAGGCAGTGAGCCAAAGGTTGTGGATAGAAAGAAGTGGAAGTGGTAGATCTCTGTTATTGCTTTGAGATAGTGAATCTCTTTATAAGAGTCTTCTTCTATTCTTCTCTCTTCTAGATAGTGAGTCTTTCTGGTAGTGAGCCTTTCTCTTGACAGTGAGCCTTTCTTATAGGCAGTGAGCCTATTTGAACTTTAGTGTTGCTATTTATATATATATGTGAAATAATCCTCACCATGGTTTTTCCCATCTTAGGTTTTCCACATAAATCTAGTGTTCTTATGTGTTTGGATGTGTTTGCATTGATACTTCATATGTTTACATTCTGCTAATGCATGTTAAGAGGTTTATGTTTGGAATTGCTTTGAGGGTTTAATGTTTTAATACACAACTGATTCACCCCCCTCTTAGTTGTCCTATGCATTCTAACAAACTACACCATGAACATCCATTAGACATGAGTCAAAAACCATCATCAAAGAAGCAACAGTGTCTATCTAGTGCCTCTCACACTCCAACAAATGGGAGCAGTAGGTTGGAAGCCCTATCCACTATAGGGCTATTGGAATATTAAGGATTTACATTTATAATAAATTCACTTTGTGACTTATAGGTTAGTTGTTACTTTAACAATAAAATAAGATAGTTAGTTTATATTTTATATTTGGGAGTTGTCTTCCCATTGAGGTAGTTGAAGAAGTTACTTCTACGGGAATATGTAAGGATTTATAAAGCCACAATGTTTTTTATTGAAGATAATCTAGAAATAAAATATTCTATGTTTTGATATCACCATGCATAATGGTTTGATCATATTCAATTTGTTTATGCTCACCATATTTCAATATGGTATCCAAGCAAACTTTGTTCTTGTGCTTGTGAGAAGATGAGTGCAAGGTTTTGTGGAGATTCCAAAATAGTAATATTATGTTTGAGATAGTAGAATAAATTCATGTGCATTTGAATGGTGAATAGGAGGTTACTGAATTCTATAGAAGGCTATTGAAAAGGTTGCCAAGGGATTACCTTCATGGAAGAGAGGTACAGGTGTGATGAAGGTGCATTGATAGTTATTTGAAGGTGCCATAAATCTTGGTAAATGAAGTATGCCTATGTGTGAAGGAGAATACACTGGCAATGATCTTTGATATACTGCTTTGTGGCAAGAGGCAACTATTCTTCTCGCTAAGTAGATGGAATTCATAGGGAATTTTACTAGTATTGCCACATAGTGCTTGTAAAAGATTCTTGCTAGCAACAACAAATTTACCTTGTTTCAAGTCCATGTGGGTGGAGAGGAAGCCATAGATCTGTCGAGATTGTGTTAGTGAAAAAGAATCAACATAGTAATTGGAGGTATATTATTATAGTTTTCAAAGGCGAAGCATAGTGTATTGATTTAAATTTCATTTTTAAGAAGGAAACAATATTCAGTTCTATTTAATAACCAATGTATTATGGTTGAAGTATATGAATTACATGAAGCTTATTGTAAAATGTCAATAGAAAATATTTTCTCAGTATACATTAAATCATAAGAATCAATCTCCCCAAATGCATTGATTGAATATAGAGTTTATCATAGAACATAAGGAAATAAAAGCAAATGTGGAAAGGAGGTCATGAAAGGTATATATAATGTTGTAGATAAGATAGAATTATTTGTTCTTCCTTAACCTATTTATGCACAACATGATTGGGCCCATGATGGTAGTAAGACTTCTTGATTTGTTTTTATAAATTAGAAACAACAAAGTAGTGTTGATTGTAGGGTTTATGTATTAGAGTGAAGCTTTCTTGATTAGTTTAAAAGTAGTGTATGGTTTGAACCTTTAAAGCCACATATAAGGAGTTAAAGGATTATTTTATTTACACCAATTGTAAAAGGTACGCTTTCAGTGGAATCTGACACCTTGTTCATTTTATTTTATTTTATCATGACTACATCAAACATTCTTGTGCTCTTGAAGCCATCCATGCTATGCTTGAAAAAGTTTTTAGGACTCACATACTTGTGCTATTAGAGAGAAAAATGAAACATCAAATGAATAGAGCATAAATATTACACATTGGAGGTAGGAGCCATTTGAGGTATGAGGATCTTTTGTCATCCCAAGCTATCTTCTCACTCAAGAGTGATTCATTGCATGGGAAGAATCAATATTTAGTTGTATCCCTTCATGGAGTGAGGGGCCTTAGCAGTGCATGACAGTACTTGGTTGTGGATTTTGGAGTTAGTCTCGATCCACAGTTGATTGGAGTTTGTATTGTGAATAGTTGAGTGAGTCTCGATTCAGAGTCAAGGTTAGTCATTTGTAATGTGAATAGTTGAATGAGTCTCAATTCATAGTTGAGGTTGGTGATTTGCTTGTGAATAGTTGAGTGCATCTCGATTCACAAGTATTATAGAGGTTTGACAGTTGGGAGATCTGCTGGTGAGTTTAGTTTGGTGTTTCTTGGGTGAGCAAAGATAATTGGTGTATAATTTAGGAAGTCTCGATCCATCAAAGTTTCCAGAAGGGTTTCTATGATCAACTCTTGTAGTGTTCTACCTTTTGTTCAAATTGATGTAATAAGTGGGGAATGTTGGATGTAAAGCCTTAAGGGGGGGTGTTATAATATTAAGGATTTACATTTATAGTAAAGTCACTTTGTGACTTATAGGTTAGTTGTTAGTTTAATAATAAATTAAGATAGTTAGTTTATAGTTTATATTTGCGAGTTGTCTTCCCATTGAGGTAGTTGAAGAAGTTACTTGTACGGGAATATGTAAGGACTTATAAATCCATAATGTTTTGTATTGAAGATAATCCAAAAATACAATATTCTATGTTTTATATCACTGTGCATAATGGTTTGATTAGATTTAATTTGTTTATGCTCACCATATTTAAATAAGGGTTAGGATGGGGCCACCCCACAAGGGGAAATCTCAACATCCTAAAAAGGATGAATAGAATAAGCTAAGGGAGCAACATTAAGGGAGTAAATAGTGAAATGGTGTGGGAGAACATCTCACAGTAACCAAGAAGTCCAAGGATCCACTTTATGTTTTGGGTCAAGATAATTTGACATGAAATTACCAGTAGAAAAATATTTGCGACAACAAAAAGGAGTGCCTTCAAAGTCAAGGGGTTGAACCCAAGGGTGATCCTCAACCTTCAAGACAATATCCATTAGAAGAGCCTTGGATAAGTCTAGATCAACTAATATGTGAGTAAAAGTTGTATGTGTGAACACGAAGGTAGCCAGATCGAACAATAAATAGAATCCCAAGGTATTACCAATGGCAAAAATGTAGGATTCTAGCCAAAATTAAAGCAGAAGATTTAATAGCCATACCCACATAGGATAAATAGTGAGAGGCTCAATAACAAGGTTAAAGGAGGAAAAACAAGACTTAATTGTTAGAGAATGCTCACCACACGTCACCACAAACCCCCCCATCCTCACACCCCTAGCCCTAATTTTAAATAAAATAATTAGTATTAAATATTTTTAAAATAATTACCATGCTTTTATATGATAAGATAAGAAATAAAAAGAAGAAAAATTTGGTAAGTTTAAAGTGAAGGACGAATAGTTGATCATGACTTGGCACTTGGTTTGATCACCCATTCAAACAGTTGGTCCTTGTAGAGTCCACATTATTACTAATAACATAATTGCCACCACAAAGACCCATAATCAATTGATACTAGCAATGAGGCCTAGAATTTGGTGGTCACTCATGTCTGTCATTTGATGGCGGTTTGGTCATTTAACTACCTTTCAATTGACATTTTAAGAAAATTATAAGTTGTCAAGAATTTTTTATATTGAAAGAATGCATGTTACAAAAAAGCAATCCAAAGACTGCAAAAAAGAGCAACAATCAACAACATAGTCACAAACAAAACTATAAACAACAATACCAACAACTCCCAACCATCAAGGTATAATGCCTTTTTGTGTAAACATTGAATGCGATTAAAAAGGACATAAAGGCATATAAATTCATTTCTATTGTGTAAATTGAAGTCCTAAAAAAATCAATAATTATAAATTGAAAAGAAACACGAAGAATTTTTTTTTTTCTTGAACCAAACACTCCAATATAATTCCCACTTGCAAATTGCAATTGTGCAAACAAAATTTCAAAAAGATAGAAAGTAATAAGTTTCACAAAATATTGGTTGTACCTTAAGAGTAGCCCATCCACTCCATAAACCAACTTGCCCTCCTTTTGAACTTTGAGAGAAATTTCAATCGTCACACTGTGTTTAGGACTTGACTTGTCCAGTTGTATCACTGTTGAGAACATTTCAAATTTGTCTCTAACATAGGCATCTTAGTACACTAATAGAAAGGTGACCTTGGCGAATTGAATGAAAATGGAGGAAGTAACAACAATTCTTTTTTATCCCTATAATTGTAAATTATCTCTTAATTACATCTCTTCTTAATCTCTATAATTGTAATTTGCAAAGTTGTACTTATTCCATATATAATAAATAATAAATAACATATTATCTTGAGAAGGGCTTAAATTTGACAATTGTATAGCTGTATTTAGGCATTTCTGCTGTAAAATACAATCAATTTTTTTTTAAAAATGTATCATATGAAAGGAGAGATTTTGGACAAACTATCAAAATATATATAGGATTATGCTGATATATATATTTGGTTTTTATATAATCTACTTATACTAAGGTTATGTCATAGTATTTTAAAGGCGGTATTAAATAGATAACTATAATAAAAAAAAATGACCTTGAGTATAGACAAAGAAAATATTTATTTCTAAATTGATTTTTAAAAATAAAAAGCAATAAACAACAAGTATAGACAAAGCAAAGATTTGTTTCTAAATTGATTTTTTTAAATAAAAACAATAAAACAAAGCAAAGATTTGCTACTAAATTGATTTTTAAAATTTATTGAAGATAAACATTATTTGAAAATATTCTAATTTAATATATATTTCTATATCAATTTGAAAAATGTTAAACATTGTAAAAAAACATCATTTATATTTTTATAACAAATTATTATAAAATAATATATATTATAAATAAGAATATTATATTAGATTACCCTATAATAAAATTTTAAGATTTACCAATAATTTAAACTGATATATATATATAGCCAGACAAGTTATACGGTCTAATAAATTTTAAAGTCATAAACTATCATCTAAAATGCCAAAACCATCCAATTCCACGCCTGCTGGCAATGTGTGATTTTCAACATAATTGGAGTGGGATTGGGACCCAATAACTTTTATGCTTTTTGACATGGTTTCCGAATAATTTAAAGTGTCAATGGTCTTGTAGACCCTTATAAAATTTAGCAAGTTAAAGTTGCCAAAACCATCAAATTCCAGGAATGGTAGCAACATGTGCTTTTAAAGATAATTCCAGTATCCCACGGAAATTAGCGGGACCCGATCACTGAGAGATAATTATCCAGGTAGACCCGATCACTGTCTCGATTTAACTTCTCTGCAACCTTTTTAATTTTGAGCATTGGGCCAGGTCTGAGTTGAAATATGCCCAATTTGACAGCGTTCTTTGCTTATGAAATCTTTGTTCGGGCGTTTGAGCTCAAATAACGATAAAATTAGTAGCCCGTATCCGAAAGATAGTCTCCTAGTCAAACATCTTGATCGCACATTCTGGCTTCCGTTCCTTCGAGCAGTAACCAACCCACAAGAACCCAATTAAAGGCTTAAACGGATGAATATATCTAAATCCGATCTTCAAAATTGTACAAACAAGATTTCCTAACCTAGTCATTAGCCTTAGGTACCTACCCTAATTTTTTTCCTAATCTGCTTGACTTTGAGATAGAGCACCATCTATTTACTCAATCCATGTAGGTTGTGTATCATAATCTCTTCATATTTTATAAGAATTAACTATTGTAACAGGATAAACCACCCTGAAATATAAATATCTTAGTTTAGATGATTAAATAATAGTAAACTTTATTATTGTAAAAACAAATCTAAAATTAAAATATAGATTTTAAATAAATTAAATATGATATTAAGATGATTTTTTAATAGCAGAATTACTGTACAAGATGTTTGGAATTGATTAGTCCATGCATTAAAAATAAAGCTTTGTCTAGATGAGTGCCTCAAAATCTACAAACTAACTATGCTTTGGTTCAAATATATGCCTATAAAATTGATCTAATGTGTACTGAACCTAGAGCCACAAATATAAACTAACAAGTATTTGATGATGGTTTAAATGTGTCTCAGTTAGTGTGTGTGAAGTGATATAGTGTAATACCCTATTGCTTTATGTTTTGGCTACAAGTCTAGTATTAAGCTAGCGACCCATGAATTAAATGGTGAGGGATTACAAACTATTAAACTAAAATGCTGTTTGGATTTTGATTACATTTTTTTTTACTATGGGCTTTGTTCAATCATTAGTAAAAACTAATTCAAATTTTATCAAGCAAGTAATGTTTAAAAGAAATTTTTAATTAACTAGCAATTTTAGAAAAATGAATTAGGTCAATAAATTTTGTAAGTAACGATGATTTCAAACTAAATGAAATATTTCTATATTTAGGAAACCATTTACTTAGAAATAGGTTCTCATGAATATATTATTGTTGTCCTCATTTTTTAACTAAACAATTTTTAAACTTTTACTTAAGCGTCGCCATATATTGAGTTCTTTTGTCCCTATACACTCAAAATCGTGCCTCCAGTTGCCTAGGGCTATCAGGTTAGGTTTCGGCATGCACAGGGACCCTTTCCCTCCTGTAACATCAGAAAATGCCCCCTTGGGGGCTTTTCCTTCATAAGGTTCAGCTCTTAGGTCTTTAGAGTGCATTTAGGACATTTTAGTTCATATTTTAGCATCCCAATAGAATGAGACCTAAGTCCCATGGCAAATAGTACCTAGGAAAATGCCTTAAACTGTACCCTGCCTAAAATAGGGGAGAGGACTTGGGCACTCACGCCCTAGTCCTGCCCTATTTTGGGACAGCCCCAATTTCTGGGTGTTGGTTTATGACCGTTAGAAGGTTGTTTTTCCGACACAGTAAAGTTTGATTTTTAAAATCTTGGCAAGAATGCTTGTAGGTGCATATATAAGCATGTGTAGGCATTCATTTGTAAACTAGATGGCAATTGTGGTGTTCAAGTATTCTCAAGCTGATTCAAGGCTTTCTATTTTGTTGCAAGAACAGACTTGTGTGTTTTGTGTGTTGATATTTATAGATTTGAGCATCAATTCCTTCGTGGCATGAAGAGCATCTTCCTCCATGAAAGATTCACTACAAGGTGACAAATATTGTGTTTTTATTATTGTTTCCTTTGGTCTTTGGTCTTTGGCCTTTGCCTCACAAGGGCATGCCCTCTTTGTATGATAATGGTGTTCGGATACTTAAGTGTCCTTTGGGGTATGATTGAGGCAAACCTCTAAACACCACAACCCCTAAACCAAGTCTTATGATTGCAGGTTACAGGTGTCACATCCGGGAAAAGTGGAGTTGCAAGAAGGCTAGGAAGACATCAAGGAGTCAAGATTTGAAGGAAAGATGAACAAAGGAGCACTTCTAGGACTAGGGTGCTTTCTCCAGTGTCCTCTATAGACTGATTCCTAAAAACATAAGTTATAGAGTTTATTAGTGTTTGAAGGAGGTCCAGATTCCCCAAAAAAGAAAGTACCTTGGACTTGGGCGCCCGCTCCAGTGTCTCTAACTGTTCCACCTCGAAACCCTAAAAACAAGTATTCTGTAATTTGTCATTTTACTCCTGTCTGTAAGAGCTTTTTCTATAATTCATTAACTTGTTGTTGTATTTGCATAATTATAGTTTTAATGGTCAATTAGACATAGGAGAAGGAAAAATTGATAATTAATTCCCTAATCCAAGTTTCCCTACATCTAAAAGTGACTCTAAGATATGATAGTGCTCGACACTCAACCCTAGATCCTTCAATGTATAGTGGAAAGGTGGATTTAAACACCTAAACATCAAAAGATTAACGAATCCAATTTTCCACTAAACATTTTGGTGAACTCATCTCTTTGAACTTAAATTGCAACTTGCTAAGTGTTTGTCTATAGATTTGGTGTTATTTCATTCATTCATTTGGTTAGTTACCTTATTGCATTGAGAAAATTTTGAAAAAATTGAAAATTTGGGAAAATACAAAAAAATTGCATTGTTAGTCTTACTAAATTATGTCAATTCATCCTAAATTTTCCTAATTCATGATTTTTGCATTAGGTCTAATATAAATTACAGAAAAATATAAAAATTTAAGATCTTGCATTGCATTTTCATCATTTAGTTGCTAGGGTTTTGTGGAAATTTTTTCAATTTTATATAACCTAGTAATTCCAAAATCTAGGGTTTGTAGGCAAAATCTTTTATCAGATTTTTCTACTAATTTTATAGGCTCATTCAAATTTGCATTTGGCTGTAGTCTTGCATTTTAGTGTGAATTTGTATTTAAATTTAAAGTATTTTCATTTTTGCATTGAAAATTTCAACAAAAACTAGCAATTTTGGTGCATTTTCATTAAATTTGCATGGGAATTTTGCACGAATAAGATGAAAAATCATTTTCAGAACTAAGACTATGTATTTTCCATCCAAAATTAGACTTCAAACCATTCGCATGGCATTTTGTCTCAAGATCTCAAACCTAGGGCTTCAAAAACAATGATTTTCACTAAATTTGGCCTTATCAACTCTCTAAACTTCCACTCTAGGTGTGTTGTGAAGGATATTTTTGCTTTAATTTTCTGTTATCAGGGTAATCATTTTCTACCCCTCATAAAAATCT
Source organism: Cunninghamia lanceolata (assembly GCA_027924645.1). Taxonomy (NCBI): domain Eukaryota; kingdom Viridiplantae; phylum Streptophyta; class Pinopsida; order Cupressales; family Cupressaceae; genus Cunninghamia; species Cunninghamia lanceolata. Next base: position 1,639,744 of record BSBN01001271.1, on the reverse strand, counting down.
TCACAACACCCTTTTAACGGGCTCTTGTAGTGAAAATTTTGCAAAAAACTACACATTTTGGCTATTTTGGCCCTAGGGTTTGATCTAGTTTGCACTCCAAGAATGTTGTGATCAATTTTATAGATTGAGGTAACTGATATTACGTATATTCTTCTATGCCCCTCCTAAAATTTCTTACAACACCTCTTTTGCTAGGTCTTGGAGTTGAAAATTTGTGAAAAAACTTATTTTTGCTATATTTTCACTAGGGTTTGACCTTAAATTGCACTAAAATTGTGTTGTGTTGGGTATTTTGGCACCAAGTGGCTGTTATTAGTGATATTATTTATTTTCCATCATCATTTTCCTCCCAACACCCTTTGTTATGCTCTCTTGCATTGAATTTTGGTGAAAAAGTGTCTATTTGGACATATGTTCACTATAATCGACTTGGCATTATCTTGGATTGGCATCAAGAGTGTGTTGAGAGTGATTATACAACTATTTTGGACTGATATCAGCCATATAACCTACTTCCCTTGACTGAAATCCTCATAGCATCCTTTGTTTCATTCAATTGCATTTGAAAAACATTGAAAAATAATGTATTTTTAGCTACTTTTGCACTTGTCTTTTGCATCAAATTTGAAAAGCTTTTGAAATCTAAGTTTACATTGAAAACAATGCAATGGCACCTTCATGTCATTTTTCTATGCTATCTCTACATGCATTTATCAAAGATCTTGATTTTGAATATTTCCTAATCCTCATAAATGAACACCCTTTGATATTAGAAGATTTAACTAAATTCATCTCTAGGAACACTCATGAGAAAGGTTAGAGACAAAATCTCTTTTCCACCATAGAGTATGACGAGGATGGTGATGATGTACCCTCTTCTCATCCCACTGCTCTCCCTAGCCAAGATGTAGCATTTGTGGATGACAAAAAGTCTCTCACATTAAATCATCTGAGGATGGAATTTGGATGCAATCAAAAGGAAAACAATGTTAATTCAATAATCATTAATGACCTTCATATAAATATCCCTAAAATGATTGTCTAAGGGGTACTTAGTGCACCCTCTTGCTTAAAACTAGTGATTACGGTTCAAGGTATTCAAAATGTGTTACAACAACCACACCATAATGTGATTGCTCACACATACAACACCCGTAATAACAAGAAAAGTAAGCAAGAACCACATGTGCCTATCTCTCTTCCATGTTCTCAACCTATGCTCCCTCAACCACCTCATCTTACTCATAAAAATGGTCCAGAGTATGATCTTGTCAAATAGCTTCCCGCTACTCCGGCTAAGATCTCTCTTTGGGATTTAATACAAACATCACCTACATACCATGGAATGCTCCAATAAGCTTTACAAATGGTGATTGTCCCACCGACTGCTAAGCCTAATGATGTAGCAGCCATATTGGATAGTATGCATGTGACAAAAATAGATATTATCTTTCAACCACATGAATTACCTTCAATTGAAGTGAAAAACCAATATGATCCACTTATAATCTTTGTCACAATAAACAAAACTTTGGTAAAATGGGTTATGATCAACACTGGATCATCTCTTAACATTTGTAGCATTGACCTACTACACAAAATCAAGGTCGATACATCATAAATCACACCAAATGACATTAATGTTCGTGGCTTTGATAATGTCAGATGACAAACCGTGGGCACTATAACTCTACCTATACAAGTAGGACATGTGCTTGTGCCTACCCTGGTTCATATCATGCCTTGTTCTTTATCTTACAACATGATTCTTGGTAGACCTTGGATTCATGCATTAAGGGTAGTTCCTTCCACTTTACATCATTCAATCAAATTTATATTCAAAGGTAAACTTCACACTATTCATACTGATCCTGAACTAGATAATTGTTTACATGTTGAAACGCAAAAACCTGTTCCCAACCATATAACCTTAAACAAATTGTGAGGTGATCCAGTAATGATAAATGTTGTGCAAGACTCTCAACCATCAAATGCATTTGTTGGTAATGATTGGGGTTCATTAGATTTTAATCTTTATAGTATAGGGGAATATAAAATTAATAGCCTCGACACATCGAATGTTGCATCGATCTCACCTAAGCAATCTTATGAAGCACCTAAGAAAAACAAAGCTTTCTGGGTAGAAAATAAAGATAATACTCTCACTTACACTACAAATTATGACACCTATGAGGCTTCACCTTCTTCTAAGGAAATGACATCTCTTTATGGTTGAGGATTTAAAATCCTTTATAACACTTGTGAATATGAAGGTAAGGGATGTGGTGTAAATCAACAAGGGATCCAAGTACCTATAGAATCCACTTCAACACATTACTCAAGCGGCATTGGATATAATCCTTTCAAAGAAAAGAAATCCTCTCATCATCCTACACTTAATGTTAATTCAATAAGATCAATAAAACATGACAGATATCCTAAATATGCAGGTTCTTAATGGTGGTACCCTAACAGGTAAGTATCTCTAACGCTTTATCTCTCTCGTGATGTGCTTCCCCCATGTTGTGTTATGTGTTGTTTAGGCCTCCTGGGATAACCTCAGATTCTCTCGTAAGGTTCATGATGCAGAGCACACAGTGGAAGCTCAAACAATTTATACCATACTTGAGAAGGATTTTCAAAGCCAATTAACCATTAATCTATCATGAACTGTGGTATTGGAGCCATTGTTGTGAAGTATGGTATAAATTGTTTGAGCTTCCACTGTGTTCTTTGATGCAAAGCACACAATGGAAGCTCAAATAATTTATACCATTGTTTGAACCATTGTTGTGAAGTATGTTTGAGCTTCCACTATATACATTTCATGTGTATATCAGAAAAGTACGTTGAGTCTGTATGTCGCAAAAAGTATTTTCAAGGCTGACAGTAGTTGTTAGATTGTTGCAAATGCTCGTGCCATCTAGTTGCGAGAAGGAATTAGATTCATGTAGTGTGTGGGCAGACGATGTTGAGGCCTGTCAAGACCATTCATTAATTGAGATTTGGCTAGAAGAGGATGCAGAGTGAGGCCACTGAGGAGAGAGTGGTAGTGCATCTCTAGGATCTGCTATTAGACAAGAGGAATGGGTCTGTAGCAGTGTGTAGGAAGGACATCTGAATGAGTATTGTGTGGTAGTCATTGAAGTTTTGATTAGTCTGAAGAGTACTCCATTTCTAGGAGTAGAAGGAGTCTAAAGATGCTCTGACATGAGATGGTAGTTTGATTTTTTTGGTTGGTTAGTCACTATTCCATTGATGTGCAGATTGGAAGCCTGAAGCTGAAGAGACAGAAGATGAAGCTAGACAGAGATGCAAGAAAAGGTAATTTTGTTTTGCAGATACATTTCCAAGGGACTTGGAAATCTTTGTTGGTTGGTTGTATGGTGCAAGAGAACCTCAAAACCTAAGAATCTGGAAGATTCCTTACATTTTCTATTGCATCCAAAGAGTCATATTGTAAGGCCTTCATGCCATATTGAAAGATTGTATACATATCATAAAAGAATTGTAACCAAACTGATGAATGTAACTGAATGGCAGAGATGGTTGTAGGGTGGTTCATCTTCCATCGTATGTAACTACCAAGTGAGTCTTTAAATAGTCAGTCTGTGTTTGTTTAAATGGACAGAGAGGAAAACAAAGAGAGAGAACCGATTTGTATGTAGAGAAGGAGGAATAAAAGAAGTTTGTTTTGATGTAATCACAGGAATGTAAATCGGAAGCATTCCACTGGTGGAGATTTCTTCAAAATTAGTGGAATGACTTCCTTAGGAGTAGATTCATTTCTGTTCTATTGATTTTTTGTATTTTTTGTGTGATTTTATTCGGTTACAAGATTGTAGAGGTTTTCATCAGTGTAAGATTCATGTTGTTTCCCTGAATATACATTTCATGTGTATATCGTAAAAGCACATTGAGTGTGTATGTCACAAAAAGTATATTGAGAATGCATCTTTTGAATGTCCATTGAGAATATACATTGAGTTAGATACAAAGGATGACCGGCCGTATCAGTGAAATTGGGAAAGGATACATTAGTTGACTAGTTATAACAAGTCATGTTATGTATATGCTAAGTCGAAGACATCGGAGTGACAAGAGCTATCGGGTGGACAAAGCTGCATTGAGCCGACAACAGTAATCTTGCCGATAGAAAAGACGCCCGGTAATCCACCCATCGAGAAGATTCATGAGATTGGGGAGACAAATAACAAGGTGGCTGATGGTGATGTCTCACCGACAAAGAGGAATGTATGTGTGGTTCGATGTTATATGGACATTGAGAAGGATTTTCAAAGCCGATTAACCATTAATCTATCATGAACTGTGGGATTGGAGCCATTGTTGTGAAGTATGGTATAAATTGTTTGAGCTTCCACTGTGTGCTCTGCATTAGTTTGGGATACTAGGAGACTACTTGTGTTGTGACATTCTTCTATTTGTATCATCATTCTTCCAAATTACCTCTTTCTGATTTCATTCTTGTGTGTTGTGTCTGGCGGACATAGCGTCGTGGTTGGTGACCTGGGGATACCCTCCTACGTGAATATCCCTAAGACACTTGTTTCTCCTCTCTTATTTATTATTTCCCTTCCTCTAGTGTTTCCATCTAGTGGGTGGATGATGACAAACATTTACATTGATGTGGACCTAGTGTCCCTTTCAAGAGCAATAAAAAAATGGACTATAGTTCCTAATATGATGATGGGGTTAAATATTTTATCCGACGCTTGGCTAGTGGAAGCACTCGTGCTTTCTGCGTAGTGAATTTTATGATGTTTCTGTCACATTTACAAACCTTAACAATATTGCTGCTCTATGCACCTTTATTTGCCTTTGAATCTAGCCTTGGCAGTACTTGATTCAGAGAGATTCGTGATATAGCTCTTGGTTATCCTCAAACTCTGAATTTGTTGTATAACCTTGTGTTGATGACTGTTTTGATGCAATCATAACAATAAGTTAAAATTCACATATAATGAACTGAAACTATACTTGAAAGACAAGAAGGAATCATTTGGTGATTCAACTAATCCCAAGTCTACAATGGTTCGGTTGGTCAAGTTCAGTTGGTCAATGTGAAGCTGTAATGTTCAAGGGGCCTTACGTAGTTTAGGTTTATTTTGTGGTTTACTGGACTAAGAATATGCAAAGAGGTCATAGATTTCAACAAGTATTCTGTTCATTTGCATACAGGTGTTACTGGGCTGCAAGTTTTAGAGGGTTTTCTTGGATTTTTGCAGCTTTCTTCTTTATCTGTTTATGAAAACTGTCTACTTATAGCTCTGTTATGCATGCTTCTTCAAATTTGAGACAATTTCCTTTGGATTTCTACGTTTTCACCTAGATATTTCAGATGGGTTGGGAAAAGTTAGAAAGATCTACTCTATACCTCACTTAATCTACCGAAGGATCTAAGTGTTTCTGTTATGCACTATGTAAATACCACAGTAGTTTGATCAAATCCACAGTAAAAACCCTAAATGTAAGTTCTGAGCATTTTCACAAACATACATTTAAAATTGCAAGCTCTCAAAGAAGATATTTCAAAACACAAAGAAGAGCAGGAGAACACTCAGAAGATAGATGCAGAACTCCAGATTCTATTGCATTAGAAACGAATAGCCATACATGATTTACAATGTAAGAATGACTCTTAGTTTCATTGATCATACTACAGAGAACTTACAAGCTTTACAGATACAGTAAGGCAGCCAGACATTCCACGCGCACCTTACTGCAGACAAACAGGCGACCTCCTTCTTCTACTTCTAAACTATGCTATTCTATCTTGCTGTATTTTCCTAGAATCTCTGTTGTAGGCCCTAAAAATCCCTGTTGTAAAGTATTACAGTGTAGAGAGGCACAATATAAAGACATTCTGATTGTCCTCACTACAGCAAAAACCTAACTGAACCCCTGGTTCAAACCCCTGGTTACAGCAATAAATGCAGGTGAACCAGTTCTCAAAAATATCTCTGAGCAGTGGTCAAATCTGGGGGAAATATTGCCCCTTCTGAGAAGTTCCGGCAGCTGGGCAATAACTTCTGTTTGTCTTTTGTGATAATACCTTCAGCTGCGACCTTCCTCTTTACTTGAATGGCCTTGACCTTTTGCATTTCATCTCTATCTTCTTGCTCCTGAGATCAGATCTTCTGCCTCCATGAGGTCACTGTATTGACTTTCCAGCTGCTTCCTCAACTGCAAGCCTGCAAGACAAGACAAGCAATAAGTTTTACATTTATCACAAAAACAGCATGAAAAAAGAATAAGCGTTCAAATCCAGGTGACAGCGCAAGATTGAGAAAATCGGATCCAGAATCCTCTCAAAACGCGTCCAAAATGCGCTCAGACTGCTCAAAATTGATCAGGTCAACTATCGCTGACTGAAAAAATGCCAGAGGCGCCAAAAAAAACACTTTAAAATGTCCACCGCCTCATTTCCCGCCCATCGGCATGATCATCCCTGTCGGTGCGTCAAAAAACAGGTTAGTCGATATACCTCATCACCATGATATTCTGGAAATAGCATTCCCTCCTGAAGGTCCAGATGAATGTCATCATGATGCTTCGCTTCTGCATATTCGGGGAAAAGAACAACATCATCATCATCATATTGTTGAAGAAGAATAGGAGGATGCGAATATGATCATGCTGCCGAGGAGAGGAAAATGATGGTGATGTCATCATGATATTCGGGCTTCATTGAAATGCTAAGGATGACGTCATCGTCATATCCGGTTAAGATCAGGGGGATATTTGTGATATCGGGTCACCTAAGGAGCATGATCAGGATGATGAAGTGAATATGACCCCTTCGCGGCCAAGGTAACCCTCTCGAGAAAAAATCAGCATGATGAAGATCATCATCATATTTGCTTTTGTCGAACTTGGAATAAGACGTCATCATCATGTTCGGGAAACAGATCGTGCTTGAAAAATATATCCTGTTTGAAGGAAAAAAGATGATGATGATGATCATCAGGATATTAGCTTCTGTCGAACATAGAATGAGACATCATCATCATGCTTCGCGAAACGGATCGTGCTTGAAAAATATATCCTGTTTGAAGGAAAAAAGATGATGATGATGATCATCAGGATATTAGCTTCTGTCGAACATAGAATGAGACATCATCATCATGCTTCACGAAACGGATCGTGCTTGAAAAGTATATCTTGTTTGAAGGAAAAAAGATGATGATGATGATCATCAGGATATTTGGAAAAGGTCGTTCTTCTCGGCAGGAGGACTTTGCGAAATATCAGGTGGACAAACAAGATCATGATGATCTTGACAATATGACAGGATAAAAATATGATGATGACGTCATCATCATATTTTATTTTCAGAGCACAAGGATGAGTTGGTCATCATGATATTTGCGCTAGGGTGATATTGCAAAATATGATCATGCTGTTGAGGAATGCAATATCGACCGCTTCTTAATAAATAGGGTGATCATCATGATATTTCGCTAACCGGAGATCAGGAGGATATGAAGATGATGATCCTCTTTATCGAATTATCATGATGATCATTCCAGCACTTAGCGAATTTCAGCGAATGACCCTCTTGTGAAAGATCAGGATGATGTGAAGTCGTCATCATCATATTTCGAACTTCAGCAAATATCATGATGATGACCTTGTGATAGGATTTGAACGTGCGCACGCAAATATGCCGAAGGTGGATTCTTCTAAGTCTGGGTGATCAGCATGATAATATAAGATCAGGTAATGTTGAATTATCATGATGATGCTTGCGATACAAAAGACCACTTCGACGGGGAACTTACCTTGACTTAAAGCCGATGTCATCATGATATTTGAACCTCAAGATATTGTCGAGGGGGGGGGGGGGGCGTTCAAATATGATGATGATGATGATCATCATGCAACCAAAACCGAGTTTATAACATATGACACTCCTAAGAAAATCATGATGCTGATGATGCGCCTGAGGCCATTTGACGGGTAAAGGGAACTACCACCTAAAATTTACGTCCGAATATTGCGACTGCATGATTTTTAGCGGGTGATAGACCAAGATCATGATGATCCTGTCAACATGACTTAGGATATAAAAATATGATGATCCTCCTGCGAATATCAGGTTTGACCAAGACTTTGACCGTGCATAACTTTCACATATGGACGAATTTTCAAGTGAAGTAAAAGGCAAACCTGCATGGAATTTCAAGCTCTTTTAAAATATGAGGTCACAGAAACAAAATAAGAACTTTGACAAATAGACCTCATGATGATGACCTACCTTATCATAAATCATGATGATGATGCACCTGACCTTCATTTTTACCAGACCGCCAGGAAGCAGAAAAAACACAAGCAGAAGCAAAAAGCAAGACACCAGCAGGGGTCCCCATTTTGCTAAGGAGCATAATGGGGCGTGTTGTGAACATCACAACAACTAGCAACCAAAACAAAACAATTAAATTCAGAGTGTTCAAGGAAACTAGATGAAATGAACTCATAACTTCCAACTATCTTTTCCTGCAAATTACTATTCAGCTTGAGACTCAAAGTATTCAATAAAGATGCATGAATTTCCATTTTCAGTTTAGTTGTGTGCATGTGATTAATTATCCTCATCTTGAAGATCGGTTGAACAAACCAGTGACTGACATTAGCCTACGTAGGTGAGGATATTCCCTCATAGCCGACCGGATAGAGCCTTGCTGCCAGCGAGCGTCTATAGCCCCGGCAAGGTTATCGTTACAATTCTCCTAAGTAGAGCCCCACTGCCAGCGAGCGTCCATAGCCCCGGTAGAGTTACTTAGATGGCTTAATCTGAATTTTCAGTATAATCCGCTTTATTTATTTATTTATTTATTTTTTTTTTGTTTTCTAATTTTGAAAGATTTCATAAGATATAGCAATTTGTAACTTCATGATGATGCAAGGAGTGGACACTTGCTGAAATTAAGCTGAGAATTGTAATGGTAGCAAGGGTGACCTCTGATTTTTCACCTAATATCTACACTGGTAGGTTCAACAAACCCAAGGATTTTAGGTGTGTCATCGTGAGAAACCTGCTTCAAATTCTCAATCACATTTATTGAATACGAAACTTCAGAAGATGAACAACTCTCTACATTCATGACAGTGACAGGTTATGTGTAAATTGCAAATGGTTAACCTGAATATCCTAAATTATATATTGTTTTGAATGGTTGCTAGTTTTGCTCCTTAATACTCTACAGTAAAATAAAGATCCCTGCTGAGGAGACAACAAACAAACCAAACAAACAGGCTGTACAAACAACAAAACAACAGAAAAAACTGTACAAACAGATAGAAACAAAAAGAAGACAAGCTATACAAACAACCAACCCAAGAAGAAAATAGCAAAAGCAGAACTGTACATTATCTACAGCATTTTACATTAAGAAAGAAAGGACTGCCTCATCCTGACCTTCAAGCCTGGAAGTAGTGTTTCAAATGCTGGCCATTAACTGGTAATGGCACATCTTCTCCAGTCAAGGTCTCAAGTCTAAAGGTGTTATCCCCTATTATTTCTAAAATTTGTAATGGACCCAGCCATAATTTATCGAATTTTCCATGGCTTCCTTTCTTTTCATGTGCTTTGTCCCAGCACAACACTAAGTCTGATATCCTAAATGTCTTGACTTTTGCCCTTTTGTCAAACCACCTCTTAACAACCGCTTGGTGTTTGGCAAACTTCTCGAGGGCTTGACCTCTTTTCTCCTCTAGTTGCAACATTTGCACTATTCTGGCTTCCCTATGGTTATCAAAGCCTAGATATTCATTGGCAAACTTCCAGGTTGGTATTCTCAGATTGACCGGAAGTATGGGATCAGTCCCATAAACTAAGTGATAAGGTGTGCTACCTAAAGCTGTTTTGAACTTGGTCCTGTCTACCCATAGTGCGTATCTTAATAGGGTATTCCACTCTCTAGGACTTTTGGCAATTAACCTCTTGATGATGTCTAATAAGATTTTGTTTGTTGATTCAGCCAGTCCATTACCTTGAGGGTAATAATTCGAAGAAAACCTTAGAGTGATCCCATATTCAAATGCCCATTTAGAAAATTTTAAAGAAGAGAAAGCAGGGCCGTTATCACATACCAATGAATAGGGCGTTCCAAACCTGGTGATAATGTTTTCTTCAAGGAACTTGATAACTACCTCAGTTGTGGAAAACTTGCAGCAGGTGGCCTCAGTCCACCTTGTACAATAGTCCGTCACCGTCAATATAAACTTGTGTCCTGCAGAAGATGGGGGATTGATGACTCTGATAAAATCCAAGCCCCACTGTGCAAACGGTCTGGACTCGATCACAGACTGCAGTGGATTGGCCAGATTTCTTCCTTTGTCTGCTGCAGTCTGACAGGTGTGGCAGCTTCTGATGTGACTCTTAGTATCTTTGAATATAGTGGGCCAGTAATAGCCTGCTCTCAGTATTTTGTGTGCTGTAGCTAAATGGGAACCATGGCCGGTTCCGTACTTGTCATGTAGTTCTGTCAACACTTTATCAGCTTCAGTTCTGTTTATGCATCTCAAATAAATTCCATCATGGTTCTTCCTGAATAGAAGACCTCCTTGCACCATATAATGCTGTGCCTTAATCTTCAAAGCTCTCCTCTGAGAAGCCTTCATCTTGCTTGGGTACTTTCCAGCTATCAGGAAGGTGCTTAAATCATCGTACCAGCCTGATGCGTCTTGGGAATTCAATACATATTGCTATTTTATCAGATTTGGATCCATGTTTGCTATTGTCTGCACCAACACCTGCCCTCTAACCAGCTTTGCGGGAATGATCTCCATGTCAAATTCTTGCAGCGTGGTGATCCATTTGGCTCTTTTTTCTCCAGGCTCGTTCTGCATCAGCAACATCTTTACTACTGCGTCTGGTACTATGGCTTTAATCTGGCTGCGCAGAATGTAGTGTCTGAATTTTTTTACAGCCTTTACTAATGCGAATGCCTGTCTTTCGATATCTAGATATCTCAGCTGTGCATCCTTCAGAGGCGTACTCATAAATGCTATGGGCCTCTCGTCATTATTTTCACCTTTCTGTGTCAAGGCAGCAGCGACAGAATGAGAAGATGCAAAGGAGTAGATGTAAAACGGGCATGTGTAGTCTGGACTTGCCAATACAGGGGCATTAGAAATTGCCTCCTTGATATCTTCAAATGCGGCTTTGGCCACTGGCGTCCATTCCATCTGTGCATCTTTCTTTAACATGGCATTCAACGGCTGCATAATCTCTGCAAAACCTGTTATAAACTTCCGAACAAAGTTAATTTTACCAAAAAATGATTTCAATTCTTTCCTACTGTTTGGTATTTGCAAATTTTTTATGGATTCTATTCTATCCGGATCAATTGAAATTCCATTTTCAGAAATGACATGGCCTAATAATTTACCTTTAGTTACGCCAAATATACATTTCTTAGGATTAAGGGAAATCCCATACCTTTCACATCGTTGGAGTACTTTTCTGAGGTCCTCAGCGTGGGTGGATGCATCCTTGGAATACACAGTTAAATCATCCATATATACAACAATACATTTACCTGATAATCCACGAAAAGCAACGTCCATGGCCCTCTAAAAAGTGGCACCTGCATTAATCAGACCAAAAGGCATTCTTCTATACGCATAATTTCCCCATTTGCAAGTGAAGGTGGTTTTTAGTCTATCCTCTCTGTCAATTAAAACCTGGTTAGAACCTAAAAAACCATCTAAAAAAGACATCATCTTTGCGCCATTTACTACTTGCAGTACTTCATCTATTGGGGGCAAAGGATAATTATCTTTTTCAGATGCCTTGTTTAGATTTCTAAAGTCTACGCACAACCTGATGTCTCCGTTTTTCTTCCTCACTGGCACTAAGTTAGCTACCCAGACAGAATGTCTGACTGGAAAAATTATTCCAGCGGACAGTAGTTTTTTAACTTCCTCAAAGATTAAAGGCTCTAGAATGGCATTTACAGGCCTCTGTTTCTGCCTAAATGGTTTGACTTCTTTTCTTAAAGGTATGACGTGAGTTATGATGGACTCATCAAATGTTTTCAAGTCTTCATAAGTCCATGCTATGACATGTTTATATTCTTTCAGAACATCCAGAACCTCTTTTCTGATTTTCTCAGAGCAAGCTTTCCCAACTAGTACATTTTGCGGATTTAGCTCAGTCCCTAAGTTATGTAAATCATACTTACCCCCTTCTGTTTTGGGTAAGTCTTTCTGTCTTATTATTCCGTCGAAGTCAAAGATGTGTTCTAATTCAATTACTCCTTTTGGTAAGAAGTTGCTCTTTAAGTTGATCATATCTTCTTCGTCCCATGTTACTTCAGGCCTTTCTTGTTCATCAATAATTTGGGCCTCAAATGCCTCATTACAAGTCAGAAAATCAATAATTTGCTGATCCTCTCCAAATACCTGAAAGTGTGTAACGTTGTCTGGTATACTGGGCACGTTAACTAGCTCAACAGCAAATCGTCTTAATCCTGACAGTGTCAATGGTTCTAATGTACTAGCAGCAACTGCTAATGCATCTGGCCTGTGGTTTAGCTCTCTAGGAATGTGCTCTATGTTAAAAGCATCAAATGAATCCATTAGACCCCAAACTCTATGTCTGTAACTGATCATCTTCTTATAATTGCAGGCATATAGTTTCCTCACTTGTCTGACTACTAATTCAGAGTCTGAAAATACTCTGATGGTTTTTACCCCTTTCTTGATGGCCATGACAAGTCCTAAAATTAGGGCCTCATATTCAGCAATATTGTTAGTGCAGGAAAATTGTAATCTATATGCTGCCAAATGTGATTTACCTTGAGGATTTATGAGTTCAATACCTGCACCTGCGCCCTGTTTTGATTTGGACCCATCACATTTTAATGTCCACATGCCATCCTTACTTTTTTGATCTTTTACCTTGGCACACTTTGTCTCTTTTATTGCCTGTGGGGTGTTGTCTTGTTGATTCATGGGTTTTTCCATTTGGTTATCTTGCATATGTGTGTTTTTGGTTTGCAACTCAGAAAGATAACTACCCTCATCTTCTATTTCTTTCCCTAAATCTGGAATCAAGACACCTATATTATCCTGAACATATCTCTGTGTTGGATCAGGATTCTCATTTTTCTCTTGTGACTCTACCCTCCCTATGCACTTTTTGTATTCATATTCAATGATGTCTTTGCATATTTCACAATTCTCCTCAGAATGTTACCTATCATGGACTCTACACCTATTTTTATATAACTTACATTGGACTGGGAGATTGTGTGTAACGCACTCTTCCACCTCTCGTCTAATGGTGTGACCAAATTTGTCTATTGCATTGTTTTCCTCATCTGAAGAATTTCCATCAGACTCAATGAATAGTGCTGTTCTATTGCTGACACACTTCTTTCTAATGTTTAACATCATAATCTCTTCAATCTGCATCCCATTATTGGTAACTCTATAGACACCTGGTTCAACAGCAGTATATAATATTTCATTAGTTCGATTATACTCTGTTATCATATGTTTCATTTTGGGCTCTGCCCCTATTCTGATCTGGTTTGGGATGCCTCTCCATGGTAACCACATGTGTGAAAAGTCAGTAGCCATATACCCGTTTAATGTCTTGGACCAATCCCTACTCAGCAACATTCCATAATTTACGGGTATATCCACTACTTGGATGTCAATGATTTGGCTCACCCTAGGGTCTGAAGCTAACTGCACCTGTATGTTCATGAGTTCTCCTATCACACTAACCTCGGTCTTATCTAATTGCGTGACGACCTTGGCAGATTTGGTGGGAGTCAGCCCGAGAGTTTTACATATTCCTAAGGGCATTACGTTGGCTGAAGCACCAGAATCTACCATGCAATTGTGTATATTCTTCCCACACAACCTGACAGTTAACAAGAAAGGTTGAGTATCCCTCTTATCCGTATGTATTACCACATTTGTATTGGAAGGCTGCTCAACTTTCTTACCCTTTTCCTTAGGTGGTGAATCACTACTAGGAACAGTTATATCAGCAGACACCATGTTTGTCATGGATGTATCTAGGGATTTTAAAAAAGCATTTCTGATCCCTGGGGTCTTCAATAATTCATTTAGAGGTATGCTGACCTTCATTTTCTTTATTTCCTCTGATAAGTAATTCATTAGTCTTGTTGTCTCTACTGCTTCTGTCTTACCTGTTTGATCCTTTTGCACTGCTGTTCCGTTATTTGTGTGCTGACTAGCTTTAAGTATGGCAGGATTGTTGCTAGCATTCTGATCTGGGGGTGTATTGATGTTATTCGGGGGAGTGGAAGTGGTGAAAGGTCCTCCCAGCCTAGGGTTGTTCCTCAAATTGTAGGTGTGGCTTTTATTTGTCTGTTGAAAGGCCTGCACCTCCTCTGTTTCATTTAATATCTCATTTTCAGATTCAAAAGGAAACTGAAAAGCGTTTAACACAAAGGCTGATTCCGGATAAAGACTTTCACAACAGTATGGTTCATCCTCTAGCAATTCATCCTCTTTCTCTTCTGTAGTTGCAAAGGTAAACATTTCTAAGACTAATGCTGTGTCATATTCTGAGGGTACTACCTCATTACCCTTAGGAATGAGAAATTCAGAGGTAGGAGGTTGTACATCTACGTTGAAAATACTAGCTGCCAAGTGGAACTGTGGACAGTCATGCTCAGCATGGGCATTGGTATTGTGAAATCTGCACCAATTTTTGGGTGCTGTATTGGCCATTTGTATGTTAGTTATTTGTTTTGCACCATGATTATCTGTATTCTCAAAAGGAGAAGCCAGAGTACTATTGTTGGGCCCAGTGTTCCATGTCTTGGGTGGCCTAGGTTGATTCTGATTTTTGTTATTATTGCCCCAGGTCCTATTATCTATCACTGGCCCCCTATTTTGCATTGGTTGCCCCTGACTGGGGCCTTGATGCTGATTGTAGTTTTGGTTCTGATTGTACTGCTGATTTTGATTGAGACTATAATTCTGATTTTGGCCTTGGTTGTGATTTTGATGTGGATTGTAGTTTTTGTTGCTTCTTCCATAGAGGTTCTCATTTCTTAGCTGTGTCACTTCGGTTGTTAATCTTTTCAAATGTGCAGTAATCTCTTTGATGTCTTCCCTATCCTCTTGTGCTTTTGCCATAGTTACATCCCTAGGAAGTTGGAAGAAAGGCTGACCATTATTTTGACTGTTATTGGAAGTACTGGCCGTGTAAGGAGTTATAGCCTGGATTGGAGTAGGGTTATACACAGGTGTGTAAGAAGGAACCTGATTTATTAGTGGAGCATACTGCACAGGGACTCCATTCCATGGGTGTGCCTGCTTCTGTACCCCAAAATTTCCTCCAAATGGACTGTAAGTTGTATGTCTCATTTCTTGGTTCACTGAGGCTGCCTCTTTATAGGCTTTGGATATTGAATCTATGTCAGGTTTCCTTTTGACAAACATGGTAGTTAAAGGATCCAAAGCAGCATAGTACATAGCCAACAAGGGAGCATCATCTATGGTATAAGGGGTTACTAGCCTAGAATAGGCCTTTTGAAATCTGTCATTGAAATTATCAATTAGCTCTCCCTCACCTCGTTTTATAGCAGCCAACTTATGATACAAAGCACAAGGGTCAATGGGTCCTCTAAATCTTGACAGAAATGCTTCTTCCATAAGTGCCCAGGAAGAAATGTAACCATTGGGTAAGTTTACGTACCAGCTAGAGGCCTGCTCATTAAAGGTGTAAGGAAACAACCTACACACAACATCCTCGTGCTCTAACATAGCCCTAAAACATGCTTCCTTAAATATTCTAATATGATCTTCTGGGTCTTGATGCAACTGGTATTTGGGACGTATCTTTTCTGGATTTTTTGGCATGTCATGATAATCGTTGAAGAATATGGGAGAATTGACATCGAAATAAGCCATTGCAGGTGTTTGAGCTTGACTTGAACTTGCAGAAATACTTGGATTGATTGGTGGATTAGGATTTAGAGGAGGATTGAGACCTCCAGGAGTGCCTGAACCAAGATTTAAAGATCTGAACAGTGATCTGTCAGGACTTACAATACTACGGATGTTAAAAGGTGACCCAGGAGGTGTTCCAGATGAACTTCCTACTTGCGATATCTTTGGATTCTAGATTAAAGGGCTTTTACTTCGCCTTGTATCAGGTAGTTGCACAAATATATCTCCTGAACTGGACCTAGACCTAGTCACTCTGTTACTGTCGTTAGCCAGTTTGAAATGAAACCTAACTCAGGCAGGCCCTCCTTCTAGCGCCAGAAAACTGTTGATGACTGTTTTGATGCAATCATAACAATAAGTTAAAATTCACATATAATGAACTGAAACTATACTTGAAAGACAAGAAGGAATCATTTGGTGATTCAACTAATCCCAAGTCTACAATGGTTCGGTTGGTCAAGTTCAGTTGGTCAATGTGAAGCTGTAATGTTCAAGGGCCTTACGTAGTTTAGGTTTATTTTGTGGTTTACTGGACTAAGAATATGCAAAGAGGTCATAGATTTCAACAAGTATTCTGTTCATTTGCATACAGGTGTTACTGGGCTACAAGTTTTAGAGGGTTTTCTTGGATTTTTGCAGCTTTCTTCTTTATCTGTTTATGAAAACTGTCTACTTATAGCTCTGTTATGCATGCTTCTTCAAATTTGAGACAATTTCCTTTGGATTTCTACGTTTTCAGCTAGATATTTCAGATGGGTTGGGAAAAGTTAGAAAGATCTACTCTATACCTCACTTAATCTACCAAAGGATCTAAGTGTTTCTGTTATGCACTATGTAAATACCACAGTAGTTTGATCAAATCCACAGTAAAAACCCTAAATGTAAGTTCTGAGCATTTTCACAAACATACATTTAAAATTGCAAGCTCTCAAAGAAGATATTTCAAAACACAAAGAAGAGCAGGAGAACACTCAGAAGATAGATGCAGAACTCCAGATTCTATTGCATTAGAAACGAATAGCCATACATGATTTACAATGTAAGAATGACTCTTAGTTTCATTGATCATACTACAGAGAACTTACAAGCTTTACAGATACAGTAAGGCAGCCAGACATTCCACGCGCACCTTACTGCAGACAAACAGGCGACCTCCTTCTTCTACTTCTAAACTATGCTATTCTATCTTGCTGTATTTTCCTAGAATCTCTGTTGTAGGCCCTAAAAATCCCTGTTGTAAAGTATTACAGTGTAGAGAGGCACAATATAAAGACATTCTGATTGTCCTCACTACAGCAAAAACCTAACTGAACCCCTGGTTCAAACCCCTGGTTACAGCAATAAATGCAGGTGAACCAGCTCTCAAAAATATCTCTGAGCAGTGGTCAAATCTGGGGGAAATATTGCCCCTTCTGAGAAGTTCCGACAGCTGGGCAATAACTTCTGTTTGTCTTTTGTGATAATACCTTCAGCTGCGACCTTCCTCTTTACTTGAATGGCCTTGACCTTTTGCATTTCATCTCTATCTTCTTGCTCCTGAGATCAGATCTTCTGCCTCCATGAGGTCACTGTATTGACTTTCCAGCTGCTTCCTCAACTGCAAGCCTGCAAGACAAGACAAGCAATAAG
The DNA here is from genome assembly GCA_027924645.1 of Cunninghamia lanceolata. Classification (NCBI taxonomy): domain Eukaryota; kingdom Viridiplantae; phylum Streptophyta; class Pinopsida; order Cupressales; family Cupressaceae; genus Cunninghamia; species Cunninghamia lanceolata. The sequence continues at coordinate 1,622,149 of BSBN01001271.1, read as the reverse complement.
TTTTACATTTATCACAAAAACAGCATGAAAAAAGAATAAGCGTTCAAATCCAGGTGACAGCGCAAGATTGAGAAAATCGGATCCAGAATCCTCTCAAAACGCGTCCAAAATGCGCTCAGACTGCTCAAAATTGATCAGGTCAACTATCGCTGACTGAAAAAATGCCAGAGGCGCCAAAAAAAACACTTTAAAATGTCCACCGCCTCATTTCCCGCCCATCGGCATGATCATCCCTGTCGGTGCATCAAAAAATAGGTTAGTCGATATACCTCATCACCATGATATTCTGGAAATAGCATTCCCTCCTAAAGGTCCAGATGAATGTCATCATGATGCTTCGCTTCTGCATATTCGGGGAAAAGAACAACATCATCATCATCATATTGTTGAAGAAGAATAGGAGGATGCGAATATGATCATGCTGCCGAGGAGAGGAAAATGATGGTGACGTCATCATGATATTCGGGCTTCATTGAAATGCTAAGGATGACGTCATCGTCATATCTGGTTAAGATCAGGGGGATATTTGTGATATCGGGTCACCTAAGGAGCATGATCAGGATGATGAAGTGAATATGACCCCTTCGCGGCCAAGGTAACCCTCTCGAGAAAAAATCAGCATGATGAAGATCATCATCATATTTGCTTTTGTCGAACTTGGAATAAGACGTCATCATCATGTTCGGGAAACAGATCGTGCTTGAAAAATATATCCTGTTTGAAGGAAAAAAGATGATGATGATGATCATCAGGATATTAGCTTCTGTCGAACATAAAATGAGACATCATCATCATACTTCGCGAAACGGATCGTGCTTGAAAAATATATCCTGTTTGAAGGAAAAAAGATGATGATGATGATCATCAGGATATTAGCTTCTGTCGAACATAGAATGAGACATCATCATCATGCTTCGCGAAATGGATCGTGCTTGAAAAATATATCCTGTTTGAAGGAAAAAAGATGATGATGATGATCATCAGGATATTTGGAAAAGGTCGTTCTTTTCGGCAGGAGGACTTTGCAAAATATCAGGTGGAGAAACAAGATCATGATGATCTTGACAATATGACAAGATAAAAATATGATGATGACGTCATCATCATATTTCGTTTTCGGAGCACAAGGATGAGTTGGTCATCATGATATTTGCGCTAGGGTGATATTGCAAAATATGATCATGCTGTTGAGGAATGCAATATCGACCGCTTCTTAATAAATAGGGTGATCATCATGATATTTCACTAACCGGAGATCAGGAGGATATGAAGATGATGATCCCCTTTGTCGAATTATCATGATGATCATTCCAGCACTTAGCGAATTTCAGCGAATGACCCTCTTGTGAAAGATCAGGATGATGTGAAGTCGTCATCATCATATTTCGAACTTCAGCAAATATCATGATGATGACCTTGCGATAGGATTTGAACGTGCGCACGCAAATATGCCGAAGGTGGATTCTTCTAAGTCTGGGTGATCAGCATGATAATATAAGATCAGGTAATGTTGAATTATCATGATGATGCTTGGACCACTTCGACGGGGAACTTACCTTGACTTAAAGCCGATGTCATCATGATATTTGAACCTCAGGATATTGTCGGGGGGGGGGGGGGGGCGTTCAAATATGATGATGATCATCATCATCATGCAACCAAAACTGAGTTTATAACATATGACGCTCCTAAGAAAATCATGATGCTGATGATGCGCCTGAGGCCATTTGACGGGTAAAGGGAACTACCACCTAAAATTGACGTCCGAATATTGCGACTGCATGATTTTTAGCGGGTGATAGACCAAGATCATGATGATCCTGTCAACATGACTTAGGATATAAAAATATGATGATCCTCCTGCGAATATCAGGTTTGACCAAGACTTTGACCGTGCATAACTTCACATATGGACGAATTTTCAAGTGAAGTAAAAGGCAAACCTGCATGGAATTTCAAGCTCTTTTAAAATATGAGGTCACAGAAACAAAATAAGAACTTTGACAAACAAACCTCATGATGATGACCTACCTTATCATAAATCATGATGATGATGCACCTGACCTTCATTTTTACCAGACCGCCAGGAAGCAGAAAAAACACAAGCAGAAGCAAAAAGCAAGACACCAGCAGGGGTCCCCATTTTGCTAAGGAGCATAATGGGGCGTGTTGTGAACATCACAACACCTTGGCTCTTTATGTGGTTAATCATATGCATTGATGTTGTTGTTTATTATGATTTTGTAAACACTAACATGTTTCTTGTAGGGATGTGTTTGTGGGAACATTTGGTGATCATAAAGTACATGTCACCTCCAGGGGCCATGGGCTTTGCGAAAGTTGGTGTTCCCTTGTGTGTTTTCTTCCTACCTTAATGTGCTTGATATCGATAACTGATATCAACCACCTTAAGGTGGGGGCATATATAAGGTAAGTTGTCTGTTATAGATGTTAGTAATGTGCTTGTCATCAAGTGTAGGCTAGTATGATGAGTACTTCCTACATCCTAAATTTGTTTGCAATCAATCAATCTATCTATTGCGTATACCTCTTTTTCACTGTAAGGCGTCTCCATGATGTAGGTGGGTTTGTATACTTTTGAGCTCATACCTCCTTTTCACTATAAGGCATCTCCGTGATGTGGGTGGGGTGGTATGCCATGCTTCCTTTTCACTATAAGGCATCTCCATGACATAGGTGGGGTTGGATTTTCAAAAGTTATCTACGGAGGTGGGGAGCGGTTCTGTGACTAACTCAACCCTTAAGCATGTTTTTGGTGATTGTTGTGGTGAAGCACAATCATTGGTGTGTTCCTGTAATGTGCTTGAGATGGTGATGAGCCTAGAAATAGGGAACACATCATCGCTTGTCTGCCATGTTTTCTCCGTGTCTTCAAGTGTGTGTGTTTTGGCATGTTTGTTTTGTTTGGTGTGTCTATTGCACCATATGTAGTATGCATTTTTGGAGGTTTTGCATGTATTGCATGTGTGTTGCCCCATATGCAGAGACCAGTGCCTTGGAGAAGTGCTTCCTACATTTTGGGAGGGTTGTTTACTTTCCAGTACTTGCATTTGCATTTCATATATATGAGAAAAAGAAAAGAAAATATATCATTTTTGTCTTCCATGCATTAATGTGTCTTGCATGCATTAACTGTCTACTCTGTGTTTTGTGTGACTATAACTGTCTTCTCCGTGTTTTGCATGCCTACTACTGTTTTGTATGTGATTAGTGTATTTGTTGTGTTTGTGACCTTACCTTAAAGCATGTATGGGCCTCGTGTTCATACATACATTAAAGTGGGTGCTAAATGTAATGTCAAAAAATGTCCCTTTGGGGGCTTTTCCCTCATAAGGTTTAGCTCCTGGGTCTTTAGAGTGCATTTAGGACATTTTAGTTCATATTTTAGCATCCCAATGGAATGAGACCTAAGTCCCATGGAAAATAGGACCTAGGAGGACCCCTTGAGCTATACGCTACCTAAAATAGGGGGGAAGGACTTGGGCACCCGCACCCTAGTCCTGCCTTATTTTGGGACAACCCTAATTTTTAGGTGTCAGTTTATGACTGTTAGAAGGTTGTTTTGCTGACACAATAAAGTTTGATTTTTAAAATCTTGGCGGGAATGCTTGTAGGTGCATATATAAGAATGTGTAGGCATTCATTTGTAAACTATATGGCAATTGTGATGTTCAAGTGTTCTCAAGGTGATTCAAGGCTTTCTATTGTGTTGTAAGAGCAAACTTGTGTGTTTTGTGTGTTGATATTGTATATTTGATCATCAATTCCTTCATGGCATGAAGAGCATCTTCCTCCATGAAAGCTTCACTACAAGGTGACATAATATGGTGTTTTTATTATTGTTTCCTTTGGTTTTTGGCCTCTACCTCACAAGGGCATGCCTTTTGTGTCTGACAATGGTGTTCAGAGACTTAAGTGTCCTCTGGGGTTTGACTAAGGCAAACCTCTAAACACCATAACCCCCAAACCAAGTCTTGTGATTGCAGGTTATAGGTGTTGCATTCGGGAAAAGTAAAGTTGCAGGAAGGCTAGGTAGACATCAGGGATTCAAGTTCTAAAGGAAAGATGGACAAAAGAGCACTTCTAGGACTAGGGTGCTCACTCCAGTGTCCTCTACAGACTGATTCCTGAAGATGGAAGTTACAGGGCTAGATAGTGTCTGAAGGAGGTCCAGATTCCCTAAAAAAGTAGGTACCTTGGACTTGGGCACCGACTCCAGTGTACTCAACTGTTCCACCTCAGAACCTTGAAAATAAGTATTCTGTAATTTGTCATTTTACTCCCATTTGTAAGAGCTTTTTCTATTCATTAATTTGTTGTCGTATTTGCATAATTAGGGTTTTAATGGTAAATTATACATAGGAGAAGGAAAAATTGATAATTAACTCCCTAATCCAAGTTTCCCTACATTTGAAAGTGACTCTAAGGTATGATAGTGCTTGCCACTCAACCCTAGATCCTTTAATGTATAGTGGAGAGGCGGATTTAAAAACCCAAACATCAAAAGATTAACGAATCCAATTTTCCACTAAGCACCTCCTTGCCATGGGGTGATCTGCCACATCACTCTCACTCATGTGAAATTAGCCAGTTGAGAGGAGGTGAGACATGGCAGGGGTCTAGCTCATTGGAGAGCTAGATTTCATGGAGAGGGGTTGACAAGTACTATGGCCTTTGTTGTTGTGTGCTTTGTTGTATGATTCATTTGATTGTTGTTGTAGTTGAGATAACCCTATGACCCAAAGGGTCACTAGTTTCTCTTCTTCTGTTTAGATTTCTAAGATTCCACCTCTATGTGGTTAAATGATTATTTTCATTGATGTCCTCTTGTCTTTGTAAGTGTTTAATGATTTCTTCTTGTATCTGGGCTTGTCTAGTTTCTTCTAACACCAAGAGGACAAATGGGTCTCCTTGTGTTTGAACAAGTGTTTGATTTTGAGGTCTTGGATGAATCTCTTGGATCTTGTCATGGATAGCTCTCACCCACTCTCCTCTCACTCCTAAGCACATGAGTGGTTTAGGATAGAAGAAATTGTGTATATACTAACCTTAACCAGATCTAGGGTTTTAACCTAGGGTTTGACTTTGTTTTTGGACTTTGTTTGTACCTTGTGATGAAATCAAGGGTTTGTTTGGAATCATTTGAATTGTGATTACCTTGTGATAGAATCAAGGGTTTGCAATTTTGTCTATTCTGATGTTTCTATATGCATGCAAACTAAAATGATATGCAAAACATCTTTTTGGGTATTTTTAGAGTATTTTGGAAATAAAAGTGCTTCTATTCTATGAAAAGGAAATATGTATGCAATCCTATATGACTTTTCCAATGCAATGTTAACCTATGTTTTTTGTGTTTTCAGTGTTTTGAATGCAATTTAATCTAAGAAAAGGGAAAATGCTTCTTCTAACAATCTAGATCTAGAAATATGAAAGCCATTAATCTAACATGCAAGATCTAACTATCAAGGAAAAAGATATGTTTTACTTTTCCCAAGAGCAAGTTTGATTCTCTAATTACTATAAACTTGAAAGAAAACAATGAAGGAACCTGAGAGAAACAAAGCTTTGTTGACTCCACTACCTCAACAATCCTTGTAATCGGCAACCTCGAATCCTTTTGTGGCAGCAGGTGATCCTCTTAACAACAAAATTACCCAAATAAGCAAAAAAAGAAGCTTTGATGAAGCTTGTATGAGCTTGATGAGAGCTTGGATTGAGCACAATGGCATAAAATGAAGCAGCATGACACTACTTGGTTGAACAAATAAAGCAAAAGGCACCTTTCTCCTATAAGAGCATTTGAATGCTAAGTTGGAGAGCAAAATTTGGCAAGAGTTGTCTACACAATGGATTTGCCTCCCTTTGTGCTTGAGGGTGGGAGGTATTTATAGGTTTAGAAGAAGGAATTGATTGGAGAGTTAACTCATTTGATTGATGAGTTAAAAAGAATAGATTGGGGAGCTAATAAGGTTGATTACTGAGTGAACTCAACTGATTAGAGAGTGATGAAGCAAAGATAGCTTATCACTGGAGAGGAAATGGAGGAGAGGGAATGCATTAGATTGATTGAAGAGTTAATTTGAGATCAAATAGAGCTAATTATACATGTGTGGATGAATGAAATAGTTAAGTATGTATTAGGGATGAAAAACCATGCAAACAAAAATAAAAATGCATGAAAACAGAGGAGAAACAAGAGAGGATATTGAGTGTTTCCATGGCGTGAAAAATGGCAGGGTCGCCCCTAGGCGACCATGGGTCACCTGGGGGAGATCTGGGTTGGATAGGGTCAAATGCAGAAAAACAGGCTAGGAGATGGTAGAGGAGAGAAAAAGGAAATGTTCTACATCAAGAAACAAGTCAGTCATGTGGAACAATGTAAATCTCCACTTGCGTTATTAGGATCTCTTAGGGGTGATCTGGAAATAATAGGGGGAGATTTTGATTGGTTCAATGAAACTAAAAACTGAAAGTGAGAGATGGATAAGGAGACCTCTAGAAGACTTCTAGGAGGTACACTAAAGGAAAAAAAAAAGGGGAAAGCTAAGAACTCACCTACAAGACACTCACAAGGCTTAGGAACAAGGTCGAAAGCTAGAAAACACAAGTCAACAAGTGTCACAACAAGTGTCAAAAAATGTCACAAATGGTGAGAGAGGGAAATTGACAAGGAAGAAACAACACAAGACAAGAAAAGAGGACACGTCATCAAGAGGCATACTTCTTAAAGGACACTATTTCATGTTTACATGTATGTGACAAGGATTTGAATCATCATAGGGGTCCTTATGGAGGTAGTGTGTAATTTTCATGCTTACATATTTGCCCCCTCGGGGATGGTAGTCTACATGAAAGGTAGGTACTGTTGGCAAGAGACACTATATGGATTCATGGTTGTTGTCATTGATGGCAACAAAGGTCATCCCACATATCCGCAAGTCATGGTGTGTCCCTACCGGAAGTCAGAATAAAGATTGTTGTGGTCCGGTGAACAAGAACAGAGCATGTGGCAAGGTCCGACAGATTGGTCCGGATCTCTCAGAGGAAGTGTCTTGGTGCAGTGCGGATTTGGGGAAGTCAAGAGGACTACCTTGAGTGGTATATTCCAAGGATTTAGCCTCCGGTGATGGACAAGGAAAAAGATATGAATAGTTGAGTACCGGATTCCTGAGAGACAGTGAAAACAGAGGAAGAACTGACTGACATAGCATCAGACTACTTTCCGGATGTGTTACTGTTGATGATAAAGGTTGTGAAGGCATGAATCATGTTTGGCTGACATGATTAATGATATCTACAAGTATATGCTTGATCCGCATTGCTTGGTGAGCAAGGATTCAGCCGACAAAATAGAGTTTGTAAGAAACTAGACTGTTCCGGATGCCGACTAGAAAGGTGATGAAATTACTTGTGCGGATATATATAGGGGATGGATTTAGTTGTGAAGTGTGTGAAGGTATTAAGATATATACGAATAAGTGAAGAACAGAGCAGAAGTAGCAAGAAAGATCCGGTATGTGAAAGGATAGCAGGATAAAGAACAGAGGAAAGATGAAGTGCAGCAGATTAGTGTACTGAGCCTAACCGGAACTGAACTCCAGCATATGCAGATGCCTCCAATCAGTTCAAGACTATGATTCTCATCACTTTGTAGACAGTGTGTCTTCTTGTAGGCAGTGGACCTCTTGTGAGCAGTGTGCTCGGGCAGTGAACCCTAATTGGCAAGTGCCATTTTGTAATTTCCTATTATTCTAACAGAGAATAATTTTTGGGTTAATCACCCCGTGGTTTTCTCCCTTAACAGAGTTTCCACGTCAAAAATACTGTGTCATGTGTTTCTTACTTCATGGTAATGTTTTTGTGTTTGATTTAATGCTGCATTAATTAATAAGAAAGTTCAAAAAGGGAAATAATTAGGATAACTGATTCACCCCCCCCTCTCAGTTATCAACAATTGGTATCAGAGCCAAGTTCCTCCTAATAGAGCCCAATAGCTTGAGGAAGATCTGGGAGTTCAAATGGATGCATATGGTTTAAGGGAGCAACTCAAGACTGCCCTTGAGGATCTTGAACAGTCAAATTCTGAAGTCAATGAATTAAAGGAAAGACTCAAACAGGCTGATGAATTCATGAGAGAATTAAAAGACAAATTAAGTCTCTCTATGAAAAAGAGAAAGGAGCTGCTCCAACAATTGGCAAGGCAAAGTGATGAAAGCAATACAAATGAAGAATTGACTGAGCAAACCAAGCTATGTGAAAAGTTATCAAAAGAAGTCATTATGTTAAGACATGAAATGGAATCAGGAACTATAAAGTTTACTCAAGAGATTGAAGAAAAAAGAAAGGCTGAAGACAATCTAAGACAATCTCTTAAAGAAAAATCAGAAGAATGCCACCAGATGGATAGGATTATCAGACATCTTGAATCTGATCTTGAAGATGCCAAAGATAATGAAGAAAAACTTGAGGATCAAATTGCCTCTCTCAAAAGAGACCTTCAAACAGCAAATGAATATAAAGAGAAATTCAAGATAAGTTTTGCTCAACTTGAAATTCTTCTTGGAAGTCAAAAGAGGACAGATGACAAGTATGGTTTGGGATATGAGAAAGGAGAAAGCTCTGGATCCGGTCAAAAGAATTTTGGATCAGAAAATCCAAAGAGCAGGCCTAGAAGACCTCCGGTAAGACAGCCCAATGCTCAAAGATATCCATCTTTCAATGGATACTGCCACAGCTGCAACCACTTTGGTCACAAAGCTAATTAGTGCAGAAAGAGAATGAATCAGATTAATTCATCCTTCTCCGGACAGTGCTTCAACTGCAAAAGGTATGGATACAAATCCCATGAATGCAGAAATATGCAAGTAAACAAATCATTCAAAGGTAGATGCTTTACATGCAATAGAGTAGGTCATATGGCTAGTCAATGCAGATCAAGAGGATATCAGTCAAATATGCAAAGAAATGTTATTTGCCAAATCTGTAATAGGTCGGGTCATAATGCTAAAGTCTGCAGAAGCAAGAATCAGGACAAAAGAGGTCCGGTGTATAATTAGAATCAAGACAAGGGTAAACAAAAGATGAATGCGGATGAAGTTAGGAATCAGATGAGCAAGATTTGGGTGAAGAAAAGTTCAGAGAATGTAGAGGTTGGATCCGCCTAGACTCTGGTGCTGATATTTCTTCCGAAAATTAAAAAGTGAGCTCTGGCTCAGGGGGAGACTCAAAGAAAATCCTGTTCCCCCAGCCAATCAAGTGGTGCCGGATGTGGCACAAGATGTGGAGTAAAGGGTTTAAAGATATAAGTCTTGAGATGATCCAGATAAGATTTCTGAGGTCCGCATGGAGTTATGAAGAAGTTGTGATCGATCAAGTAAGACCTATTCCGGGAGATGCTCCGATATGACAGAGGATTACAAAAAGGTCCGGAGAGATCCAGAAGTGCACTATCTTATTCTGCGGATTGGACAGAGTGTTTGGGATGTTCTTGTAATGTGTCATCTCAATTTATTCATGATTGAAAGATCCGCATGATGTTCATAGATCAGGACTGATCCGGGATACTCCAAGCTATCCGGACAAGACAAACTGGAATAATATAGGTGAAGCATTTATTGCAAATAGATATTAGGGTTTGCGGAGCAATATAAGGGATTTCTCAAAAATCATTTGCTCATTCTGCACTCAAGAAGAAGCGAAAAGTGGAGCTCTGCAACAAGATTCTTCAAGCACACCAAAGATCTCCTGCCAAAGTCATTGCATAAAGAAATCAATCCAACCACTCCGTGCTAACCGAAGGCGCATAAGGTATTCTCTATTTTCATTATCTCACTGCAAATCTTTGAAGAATGGCTACTCCAAATATAGTTAAGATCTCTGATAGACCTCGCCCCACATTCAAGAAACATCCTTACAAATCATTGGAGGTAGATCCACTAGGAGCCTTCTCTAGTGTTCCTCATGGTGTATTGCATACGGAAGATATTAGGGTTTACATCCATGCGAATCTTGAAGACTTTGGAGAATCAAAACTGATGGATATCTATCACAAACAATTGATAGATGACTCCTTTGAGATCAAACCTCAGTACAAAGCCATCCGGGACAAACACTTTGCACAGTGCATTCATTTCCCCTGTTTTGAAGAAGATGAATGGGTCCGGTATGTACTAAGCAGAGTACATGACAACTTCCTATGGTTGAACAAGCCCTTCAAGATCACCAAGGATGCAATTAGGGCTGTAACCGGTCTGCACTCATCCGGTGGATTACCTGTTCTCAAGTCTGTCAAAAATCAGACAGTTAGTGATGCAACCGGATCCAAGTTTGACAAGAGAGCTATGACAGTTGATGACATCACTGAACCAGATGTCAAATTTGTAGCTATGATAATTGGTTACAAAATCTATCACTCCAGTAGGGAAAATTCAGTACCGGGAACTGCAATCTACACAGCTTATCAAATGTTAAAGGAGAATGTTGACTATGACTTGTGTGAGCTTCTAGTGAACCAACTCTTTGAAAATCTGCAGAAGATCAAGAAGGACAAGAAAAACTCCTTCAAGTATGGCAATCTGATCCTTTGTCTCTTCTTTTACTACATGAATGAGCTTCCCAGATCCAGTGGATGGATATGGCAGAATGACAAACCGGTTGCCATCCAAATCAGAGACTATTTGCATGGACTTGGGGATGCTAAAGCAAGAAATACAGCTCTATGGGGATACTTCAAGAACTTCCAAAGCATGATGCATGCAAGAGAAAGAATACCCCAATCCCTTGTTGAAAAGTACAAAGACACAGTATGCTTCATGGTAGAAACAGATCAGTGTCTAATGGAGGCAGTAGAACCAAGAACTGTATGGATCATGCCCATGGGGTATGAAGTGGACGAACAAATAGTGGAGCTGCATGTTCAACACATGCTAAGTCAGCCCAAAGATCCAAAGGCAGAAAGGTTTGGAACCTTTGAGGAACTGAGTGTAAAGATACATGTAGAACTCAGGGAACCGGAGATAAAGAGGAAGGTAAGAAAAGAAGTTGAGCATATTGCTCAAGGCCTAGGCATCTCAAAAGAGGCACTTGATGCCAGCCGGGAAAAGAGGAGGAAGACTGAGGAAGAAGAGAAAAGTAAAGAAAGTGCTCCGGTTGAAACTCCCACCCGGACCAGATCATCAAAAAGATCTGCACCTCCCACAACCAAAAGTTCAAAACCGGAAGTCCAGGCATCCGGTAAAAGATCCAAGACAAAAGTCACAAGGGCTTATGAAAGCCAAAAGGATGAAGAGGAAACAGAGTCAGATGAGGGAGTAAAAGAAATAAAGAAGCAGAAGAAGAAAGGATCCGGTAAACCCTCCACAGGCCAAGACAAGGATGAAATGGCAGAGGTATCTATTGAAAAGCCCACTCTGTCTCTAGAGAGTGTAATCAAGTCGGTCACGGTGGATGGAAACCTTCAACCAATGACTGAATGTTATGATGACTACAATGAGGCTGACCAAAAGACTCTGCAGGAAGCCACAGTCAAATATCTGAACATATACAATAAGGCTTTCATTGAGATCATATCTCTTATTCCTAAAAGCCTAGAAAAGGAATTAGAAATAAGAAAGAATAATGCTCATGCAAAAGATCTTGAGATCCGGGAGCAGATAGCTATTCAGCTATATCCTCAAATTGATCCCAAGACAATGAACATAATCTTCAAAGACTGCAAAGATGAGTTCAGAAGTAAAGCCAGGATGAATCAACTCATGCTTGGTGAGACTGACAAAGTGGCCCAAGAGACAGAAGAGATCCTCCGGAAGGCTTTCAAAAGGTTTAATCTTCCTGTTGTAGAGGACTTAGGTGCAGAAACAGCTGCAGATTTGGAATCATCTGTTCCAGAAGAAGTGGGCCCTGAACAGACAAACATCTCTCCTCCGGTTTCCCCTGTTGATAACTGAGAGGGGGGGGGGTGAATCAGTTATCCTAATTATTTCCCTTATTAAACTTTCCTTTTAATTGAAGCAGCATAAAATCAAACACAAAACATAAACCATGAAATAAGAAACACATGACACAGTATTTTTGACGTGGAAACCCTGTTAAGGGAGAAAACCACGGGGTGATTAACCCAAGAATTATTCTCTGTTAGAAGAATAGGAAATTACAAAAATGGCACTTGCCAATTAGGGCTCACTGCCCGAGCACACTGCTCACAAGAGGCTCACTGCCTACAAGAAGACACACTGTCTTACAAAGTGATTAGAATCACAGTCTTGAACTGATTGGAAGCATCTGCATATGCTGGAGTTCAGTTCCGGTTAGGTTCAGTATACTGATCTGCTGCACTTCATCTTTCCTCTGTTCTTTAGTCTGCTGTCCTTTCACATACCGGATCTTTCTTGTTACTTCTGCTGTACTCTGGACTTGTTCGCATATCCTCACACACATTCGCACCCTTTACCACTAAATCCATCCTCTATATATATCCGCACAAGTAATTTCATCATCTTTCTAGTCGGCATCCGGAACAGTCTAGTTTCTTACAAACTTAGTTCTGTCGGCTGAATCCTTGCTCACCAAGCAATGCGGATCAAGCATATACTTGTAGATATCATCAATTATGTCGGCCAAACATGATTCATGCCTCCGCAACCTTTATCATCATCTGTAACACATCCGGAAAGTAGTTTGATACTCAGTCAGTCAGTTCTTCCTCTGTTTTCACTGTCTCTCAGGAATCCGATACTCAACTATTCATATCTTTTTCCTTGTCCATCTCCGGAGGCTAAATCCTTGGAATATACTACTCAAGATAGTCCTCTTGACTTCCCCAGATCCGCACTGTGCCAAGACACTTCCTCTGAGAGATCCGGACCAATCTGTCGGACCTTGCCACATGCTCTGTTCTTGTTCACCGGACCACAACAATCTTCAATCTGACTTCCGGTAGAGATATATCATGACTTGCGGATATGTGGAATGACCTTTGTTGCCATCAATGACAACAACCATGAATCCATATAGTGTCTCTTGCCAACAATCTCCCCCTTTGGCATTGATGGCAACACTTAGTGAAAAATGACTAAGTGTTTACACTATGCTCCCCCTTTGCTGATGCTCTGTCTTTATATACAATTTCCGGAACTCCCCCTGAGTTGGATTCCTCATTTTTCACTGCTCCTCACTCCCCCTTTGACATCAATGGCAAAGGGTAGGGTCCGCACACCAAAATTTTCAAAAATTTTCTATATATAGCCGCATATTTACATACTCACATATACTGCAGAATGTCTGCAAAGGATGTCTGCAGTTGAACCATTTCAGTAGCCCAACTAAGCTTCATTCTGTCCAGGATTGAAATGTGACCACTCAACAAAAATGCAAAAGCTTCTGCCCGCCTGAGATCTGTCGGATCTTTTGTATGGGCGGTGGTCTGGGCATCACTGATGGCCTCATGCATCGTTTCCAACTTAGGGACTATAATCCTTCTAAGTTCTCCCATCCGGTTGGTAATGTTCTTCCTCTCCTTCTCAAGATTCTTTATTTCATTCAAGACTGCAATAGTCTGACATTCTTGATTTATTATAGAGGAAGAGAGAGGATCAAAACTTTGAGATAAGCTTTGAAGCTTGTCCTGTTCTTCTTTTATTTTCTTGTCAATTGCTGTTGTTGCCTTTGACCAAGATATACAAAATTTGTAGATGTCACCGCCATCCTTAAGAGCATTTTCTAAGCTCTTTATTCTAATGCTTACAATCTTCCTATCCTTAGAGATTAATTCTAATATTTCAGAAAATCTCTTATCCAAAAATTCCTTCCGGACCTTGTCTTCAGCTGATTTTTCTAGAGAATTAAAATGTGTATCAATACTGCTGACTAAGGTTTTTAGATTACCGGAAGTGGAGGCAGTCGGATCTATTTGGATTGATGGCATGATCTTTACAAGTACTCCGGAAGCAGCCTCTATCAACTCACAGTCTTCCATATGAGACTTCAGGAGCTTTTCATTTGCCTTGGCATTTGCAAATGAAGCTATCTTCATTGTTTGTACCGGAGAGAGAGAGTCAAAATCAAATGGACCTTTTAGAAGCTCCGGTTCATCAATCTCTAGAGTTTCTTTGCTCAAAAATTGTTGAACAGTTTGTGCAGTGTCTCTTGCCGGAGACAGATGTTTCTTTTCTTCTGCAGTCTTAGAACTGTCAACCTCTTTGTCTGTCACCACTGCTTCCTTCTCCTGCAATTGCTCTTCTTCTTTGGATCCGGAGACTGTAGGGGAAACCGGAGGAGAGATGCTTGCTTGTTCATGGGTCACTTCTTCTGGAGCAGAGGGTCCCAAGTCCTCACTTGTCTGTTCAGGGCTCACTTCTTCCGGAACAGAAGATTCCAAGTCAGCAGCTGTTTCTGCACCTAAGTCCTCTACAACAGGAAGATTGAACCTTTTGAAGGCCTTCCGGAGGATCTCTTCTGTCTCTTGTGCCACTTTGTCAGTCTCACCAAGCATGAGCTGATTCATCCTGGCTTTACTTCTGAACTCATCTTTGCAGTCCTTGAAGATCATGTTCATTGTCTTGGGATCAATTTGAGGATATAGCTGAATAGCTATCTGCTCCCGGATCTCAAGATCTTTAGCATGAGCATTATTTTTCCTCACTTCCATTTCCTTTTCTAGGCTTTTAGGAATAAGAGATATTATTTCAATGAAAGCCTTATTATATATGTTGAGATATTTCACTGTGGCCTCCTGCAGAGTCTTTTGGTCTGCCTCACTGAAGTCATCATAGGATTCAGTCATTGGTTGAAGGTTTCCATCCACCGCGACCGACTTGATTATGCTCTCTAGTGACAGAGTGGGCTTTTCAACAGTTACCTCTGCCATTTCATCCTTGTCTTGGCCTGTGGAGGGCTTACCGGATCCTTTCTTCTTCTGTTTCTTTACTTCTCTTACTTCCTTATCTGATTCTGTTTCCTCTTCATCCTTTTGGCTTTCATAAGCCCTTGATGCTTTTGTCTTGGATCTTTTACCGGATGCCTGGACTTCCGGTTTTGAGCTTTTGGTTGTGGAAGGTGCAGATCTCTTTGATGATCTGGTCCGGGTGGGGGTTTCAACCGGAGCACTTTCTGTGCTTTTCTCTTCTTCCTCAGCCTTTCTCCTCTTTTCCCGGCTGGCATCAAGTGCCTCTTTTGAGATGCCTAGGCCTTGAGCAATGTGCTCTACTTCTTTTCTCACTTTTCTCTTAATCTCAGGTTCCCTGAGTTCTACATGTAATTTCACGCTCAGCTCCTCAAAGGTTCCAAACCTTTCTGCCTTAGGATCTTTGGGCTGACTTAGCATGTGTTGAACATGCAGCTCTACTATCTGTTCATCAACTTCATACCCCATGGGCATGATCCAGACAGTCCTTGGCTCCACTGCCCCCATTAGGCACTGATCAGTGTCAACCATAAAACATACTGAGTCCTTGTATTTCTCAATGAGAGACTGGGGAATTCTCTCTCTTGCTTGCATCATGCTCTGAAAGTTTTTGAAGTATCCCCATAGAGCTGTATTTCTCGCTTTTGCATCCCCAAGTCCATGCAAATAGTCTCTTATCTGGACTGCAACAGGTTTGTCATTCTGCCATATCCATCCACTTGTTCCGGGTAGCTCATTCATGAAGTAAAAGAATAGACATACAATGAGAGTACCATACTTAAAGGAGTTCTTCTTGTCTTTCTTGATTTTCTGTACATTTTCCATCAATTGGCTTAGTAGTAGTTCACAAAGATCATAATCTGCATTCTTTCTTAGCATTTCATATGCTGTGTATATTGCAGTTCCGGATACAGAATTCTCCCTGCTGGAGTGATAGATCTTGTATCCTATTATCATTGATGCATATTTGATATCCGGATCCGAAATATCTTCAATGGTCATTGCCCTCTTATCATATTTTGATCCGGTGGCCTCAGTTACAACGTTGTTCTTGACAGATTTGAGGATAGGTTTCCCCCCGGAAGAGTATAGACCAGTTACTGCTCTAATTGCTTCTTTTGTGATCTTACAGGGTCTATCTAGCCAAAGGAAGTTGTCATGCATCCTGCTCAGTACATACCGGACCCATTCATCTTCTTCAAAGCTAGGGAAATGAATGAATTGCTCAAATTGTTTCTTCTGGATACCCTTATACTCTGATTTGAGCTCAAAAGCATTGTCTATCAGTTGCTTGTGATAGAGGTCTCTTAATTTGAATTCCCCAAATTCCTCAATGTTTGCGTGTATGTAAACCCTAATATCTTCAGTATGTAAGACTCCGTGGGGAACACTAGAGAAGGCTCCTAGTGGATCTACCTCCAATGATTTGTAGGGATGTTTCTTGAATGAGGGGCGAGGTCTATCAGAGATCTTAACTATGTTTGGAGTAGCCATTCTTCAAGGATTTGCAGTGAGGCAATGAAAAACGAAGAATACCTTAAGCGCCTTCGGTTTGCACGGAGTGGTTGGATTGATTTCTTTATGCAATAGCTTCGGCAGGAGATCCTTGGTGTGCTTGATGAACCTTGTTGCAGAGCTCCACTATTCGCTTCTTCTCAAGTGTAGAATGAGCAGATAACTTTTGAGAAATCCCTTATATTGCTCCGCAAACCCTAATATCTGTCTGCAATAAATGCTTCACCTGCATTATTCCGGTTTACCATGTCTGGACAGCTTGGAGTATCCCGGATTAGTCCTGATCACTGAATATCATCCGGATCTTTAAATCATGAATAAATCTAGGTAACATATTACAAGAACATCCCAAATACTCTGTCCAATCCGCAAGACAAGATCGTGCACTTCCGGATCTCTCCGGACCTTTTGTAATCCTTTATCATACCGGAGCACCTCCCTGAACAGGTCTAACTTAATCGAACACAGCTTCTTCATAACTCCATGCGGACCTCTGAAAACTTGACTGAAGCATCTCAGGAGTTATATCTACAAACCCTTTAATCCGCATCTAGTGCCACATCCGGCACAACTTGTTTGGCTGGGGGAACAGAATCTTCTTTGAGTCTCCCCCTGAGCCTGAGCTCACCTTTTAATTTCCGGAAGAAATATCAGCACCAGAATCTGGTGCGGATCCAACCTCTACATTCTCTGAGTTTTTCTTCACCCAAATCTTGCTCATCTGATTCCTAACTTCATCCGCATTCATCTTTTGTTTACCCTTGTCTTGATTCTGATTATACACCGGACCTCTTTTGTCCTGATTCTTGTTTCTGCAGACCTTAGCATCATGACCGGACCTATTGCAGATTTGGCAAATAACATTTCTTTGCATATTTAACTGATATCCCCTTGATCTGCATTGATTAGCCATATGACCTACTCTATTGCATGTAAAGCATCTACCTTTGAATGATTTGTTTACTTGCATAATTCTGCATTCATGGGATTTGTGTCCATACCTTTTGCAGTTGAAGCACTGTCCAGAGAAGGATGAATTAATCTGATTCATTCTCATTCTGCACTGATTAGCTTTGTGACCAAAATGGTTGCAGCTGTGGCAGTATCCATTGAAGGATGGATATTTTTGAGCATTTGGCTATCTTACCGGAGGTCTTCTAGGCCTGCTCCTTGGATTTTCTGATCCAAGATTCTTCTGACCGGATCCGGAGCTTTCTCCTTTCTCATATCCCAAGCCATACTTGTCATCTGTCCTCTTTTGACTTCCAAGAAGAACTTCAAGTTGAGCAGAACTTATCTTGAATTTCTCTTTATATTCATTTGCTGTTTGAAGGTCTCTTTTGAGAGAGGCAATTTGATCCTCAAGTTTTCCTTCATTATCTTTGGAATCTTCAAGATCAGATTCAAGGTGTCTGATAATCCTGTCCATCTGGTGGCATTCTTCTGATTTTTCTTTAAGAGATTGTCTTAGATTGTCTTCAGCCTTTCTTTTTTCTTCAATCTCTTGAGTAAACTTTATAGTTCCTGATTCCATTTCATGTCTTAACATAATGACTTCTTTTGATAACTTTTCACATAACTTGGTTTGCTCAGTCAATTCCTCACTTGTATTGCTTTCTTCACTTTGTCTTGCCAACTGTTGAAGCAGCTCCTTTCTCTTTTTCATAGAGAGACTTAATTTGTCTTTTAATTCTCTCATGAATTCATCAGCCTGTTTGAGTCTTTCCTTTAATTCACTGACTTCAGAATTTGACTGTTCAAGATCCTCAAGGGCAGTCTTGAGTTGCTCCCTTAAACCATATGCATCCATTTGAAATCCCAGATCTTCCTCAAGCTGTTAGGCTCTATTGGGAGGAACTTGGCTCTGATACCAATTGTTGATAACTGAGAGGGGGGGGGGGGTGAATCAGTTATCCTAATTATTTCCCTTATTAAACTTTCCTTTTAATTGAAGCAGCATAAAATCAAACACAAAACATAAACCATGAAATAAGAAACACATGACACAGTATTTTTGACGTGGAAACCCTGTTAAGGGAGAAAACCACGGGGTGATTAACCCAAGAATTATTCTCTGTTAGAAGAATAGGAAATTACAAAAATGGCACTTGCCAATTAGGGCTCACTGCCCGAGCACACTGCTCACAAGAGGCTCACTGCCTACAAGAAGACACACTGTCTTACAAAGTGATTAGAATCACAGTCTTGAACTGATTGGAAGCATCTGCATATGCTGGAGTTTAGTTCCGGTTAGGTTCAGTATACTGATCTGCTGCACTTCATCTTTCCTCTGTTCTTTAGTCTGCTGTCCTTTCACATACCGGATCTTTCTTGTTACTTCTGCTCTACTCTGGACTTGTTCGCATATCCTCACACACATTCGCACCCTTTACCACTAAATCCATCCTCTATATATATCCGCACAAGTAATTTCATCATCTTTCTAGTCGGCATCCGGAACAGTCTAGTTTCTTACAAACTTAGTTCTGTCGGCTGAATCCTTGCTCACCAAGCAATGCGGATCAAGCATATACTTGTAGATATCATCAATTATGTCGGCCAAACATGATTCATGCCTCCGCAACCTTTATCATCATCTGTAACACATCCGGAAAGTAGTTTGATACTCAGTCAGTCAGTTCTTCCTCTGTTTTCACTGTCTCTCAGGAATCCGATACTCAACTATTCATATCTTTTTCCTTGTCCATCTCCGGAGGCTAAATCCTTGGAATATACTACTCAAGATAGTCCTCTTGACTTCCCCAGATCCGCACTGTGCCAAGACACTTCCTCTGAGAGATCCAGACCAATCTGTCGGACCTTGCCACATGCTCTGTTCTTGTTCACCGGACCACAACAATCTTCAATCTGACTTCCGGTAGAGATATATCATGACTTGCGGATATGTGGAATGACCTTTGTTGCCATCAATGACAACAACCATGAATCCATATAGTGTCTCTTGCCAACATCCCCTACAGTCACCAGATCCCAAGAAGAAGAGAAACTACAGGAGAAAGAAGTAGCAGCTAAAGAAAAAGAGGTTGACAGCACCCCAACAGAGAAAACCACGACTGAAAGTGGTAAGAGTAAGGAAGGAGAAAAGATTCAAAAGGACAAAACTGCAGAAGAGAAGAAACATCTGTCTCCGGCAAGAGACACTGCACAAACTGTTCAAGAATTCCTGACAAAAGCCACTATAGAAATTGATGAACCGGACCTGCTAAAAGGACCATTAGATTTTGACTCTTTGTCACCGGTGCAAACAATGAAAATAGCCTCATTTGCAAATGAGAAAGTCTAAGAGAAGCTGCTGAAATCTCACATGGAAGACTGTGAGCTTATGGAGGTAGCATCTGGAGTGCTAGAAAAGATCATGTCATCCTTTCAAAAGGATCCCACAGCCTCCTCTTCCGGTAATCTCAAAACCTTAGTCAGCAGTGTTAGTACACATTTTGAATCTCTAGAAAAATCTGCTGAAGAAAAGGTCTGGAAGGAATTTTTGGATAAAAGACTTTCAGAAGTATTAGAATTAATCTCTAAAGATAGGAGAATTGTGAGTATTGGAATAAAGATCTTAGAAAATGCTCTTAAGGATGGCGGTGACATTTACAAATTTTGTATATCCTGGTCAAAGGCAACAGCAGCAATTGATAAGAAAATAAAAGAGGAACAGGACAAGCTACAAAGTTTATCTCAAAGTTTTGATCCTCTCTCTTCCTCCATAATAAATCAAGAATGTCAGACTATTGCAGTCTTGAATGAAATAAAGAATCTTGAGAAGGAAAGGAAGAATATCACTAACCGGATGGGAGAACTTAGAAGGATTATAATCCCTAAGTTGGAAACTATGCATGAGGCCATCAGTGATGCTCAGACCACCGCCCAAACAAATGATCCGATAGATCTCAAGCGGGCAGAAGCTTTTGCATTTTTGTTGAGTGGTCACATTTCAATTTTAGATAGAATGAAGCAAAGTTGGGCTACAGAAATGATCCAATTGCAGACATCCTTTGCAGACATTCTTCAGTATATGTGAGTATGTAAATATGCGGCTATGTATAGAAAATTTTTGAAAATTTTGGTGTGCGGACCCTACCCTTTGCCATTGATGTCAAAGGGGGAGTGAGGAGCAATGAAAAATGAGGAATCCAACTAAGGGGGAGTTTCGAAAATTGTATATAAAGATAGAGCATCAGCCAAGGGGGAGCATAGTGTAAACACAGTCATTTTTCACTAAGTGTTGCCATCAATGCCAAAGGGGGAGATTGTTGGCAAGAGACACTATATGGATTCATGGTTGTTGTCATTGATGGCAACAAAGGTCATCCCACATATCCGCAAGTCATGGTGTGTCCCTACCGGAAGTCATAATAAAGATTGTTGTGGTCCGGTGAACAAGAACAGAGCATGTGGCAAGGTCCGACAGATTGGTCCGGATCTCTCAGAGGAAGTGTCTTGGTGCAGTGCGGATTTGGGGAAGTTAAGAGGACTACCTTGAGTGGTATATTCCAAGGATTTAGCCTCCAGTGATGGACAAGGAAAAAGATATGAATAGTTGAGTACTGGATTCCTGAGAGACAGTGAAAACAGAGGAAGAACTGACTGACATAGTATCAGACTACTTTCCGGATGTGTTACTGTTGATGATAAAGGTTGTGAAGGCATGAATCATGTTTGGCCGACATGATTAATGATATCTACAAGTATATGCTTGATCCGCATTGCTTGGTGAGCAAGGATTCAGCTGATAGAACAGAGTTTGTAAGAAACTAGACTGTTCCGGATGCCGACTAGAAAGGTGATGAAATTACTTGTGCGGATATATATAGGGGATGGATTTAGTTGTGAAGTGTGTGAAGGTATTAAGATATATACAAATAAGTGAAGAATAGAACAGAAGTAGCAAGAAAGATCCGGTATGTGAAAGGATAGCAGGATAAAGAACAGAGGAAAGATGAAGTGCAGCAGATCAGTGTACTGAGCCTAACTGGAACTGAACTCCAGCATATGCAGATGCCTCCAATCAGTTCAAGACTGTGATTCTCATCACTTTGTAGACAGTGTGTCTTCTTGTAGGCAGTGGACCTCTTGTGAGCAGTGTGCTCGGGCAGTGAGCCCTAATTGGCAAGTGCCATTTTGTAATTTCCTATTCTTCTAACAGAGAATAATTTTTGGGTTAATCACCCTGTGGTTTTCTCCCTTAACAGGGTTTCCACGTCAAAAATACTGTGTCATGTGTTTCTTACTTCATGGTAATGTTTTTGTGTTTGATTTAATGCTGCATTAATTAATAAGAAAGTTCAAAAAGGGAAATAATTAGGATAACTGATTCACCCCCCCTCTCAGTTATCAACAGGTACCGTTCCTAAACTATGCCTTACTTGTTGTCAATTTTCCTGCAATTTGTACCTACAATAACTAGTGTTAGTCCAACATTTAAATATATCAAAGTAAATAATGAAAACTAAAATGACGAATCTTAGCATAGATCACTTGAGTTCAACTAGTTTCTTCCCTTTGTCGATTTAGACCTATAGGGGATGAGAGCATTCAAAACAATGCATGAAATGAATGCATAAAAAAAAGAACTAATCTAAAATGCATAAATGAACTAGGCTAAGGGCAAACAAAGTAAGCCAAATTGTGAGATCAGAGAAAAATAGTGATAGAATTGTTTGTGTGAGTAGTCGATAGATAGGTATCATCAAGGAGATCGCAGAGATGGTCACCTCTTCTTCAGCTATGAAGAATTGGGTATGCAATCAATGAAAAACTCTTCTTTAAACCCTAGTTTGAATTTTGTGAAAAATCTCTTAAAATTCTCTATTTTTGGCGAATTTCTTTGTTGCATTCTATTTGTCTCATCGTTTAGAGAAAGATTGGTTTTTCATTTTCTGAAATTAGTCAAAAAATAAGGTTTTGAGAGTGATATTTGCTTGAGGGATTCACTCCTAGGGTCACAACTTTTGTTAGGCAAGGTCACTTGGGGGAGATCCTATCTGACAGTAGGGTCACCCAAGGGAGATCCTGAAAAGTAGCAGGGTCACCCAGGGGAGATCCTGAAAAGTAGAATGGTTGCCTGGGGGAGATCCTGAAAAACACTTGGGTCCCCTGGGGGCGACCCTGTTGGACTAATTTTTTATTGCATATGATGTTTAATTCTTGTTTCTCTTTGATCTGACATTATTTGGTCAGTGAATCTACCTATTTATTACAATTTTTGAAGGTTTATGTGATATTTTTGTGTAAAGTTTTCTATAGTTTTACGATTTTTAGGGATTTTATGATTTTTAGTTCTCTTCTCACTTTATAGGACATGCGTATCTGATGGAGTGTCTATCGAGAGCAGGGATGGCTCTCAAGGATGTTTGCTTCATTGAGTACTGAGGATCATGCTATACTGAAGAGGGCAGGTCTTGCTAGAGTTTACCATGTACCTCTGATTCATCTTGTATCACGCGTATGCTGCGACATCTTGACTTACTGTGATGCATACAGGAACACATTAAGGTTCCCACAAACTTTTACAGAGTGGACTATCACTCTATATGATGTATATCACATTCTTGGAGTACCTATGAGGGGGTAACCTTTGTCTCTTCCTATTAGTGAGTCCTATGAGGACAAGGCTTCATGGGCTGCATTCATGGGGGTTAATCACCTTAGGGACCATGTTGGAAAGAGACACTGCTAATCATGTGAGGTGTTGTCATTGATGGCAACTAAGACTAGTCCACACGTTCGCATAACATAACTTGCTCATACCAAAAGTCAGAACAAGAATCTAAATTTGGGTTGCTAGAAAGAGGGCATATAACAGGATCCAGTAACTTGGTTCAGATCCCTCCAGTGGTAAATCATAGTGTGTTATGGATCTGAGGGAGTCTTAAAGATTGTTAGGACAATCTAAATCTAGAATTTTAGCCTCTAGAGACAAAGGGATTAAAAGTTATGAGCATCTGAGTACTAAGTCCCATTATGACGAGAACAATTCAGTGAAGAACATGCTAACTTGTGTTAGATCCTTGTATGGATCTAGTAGAAGTGTTTTGGTGAGTTATATATGAGATATAATGTTAGTGACTGACATGTATGGTGATCTACAAGTGTTATTTTTGGTACGCATCAATATTAATGTATAGATTCAGCTAACAGAACAAAGTACTTGTACTATTTGTCAAGTTCTTCATAAGGCCAATAGAAAAGTGATTGAATTTCTTGACGTGGATATATATAGTGGATGGATTTTAGTGTATTAGTGTGTGGTATACGATAATGGAATAAGTACAAAAAAGTAGATTAAGGTGTGAAAGAAAAGAGATTTGAGGTTTGGATTATGGTAGAACAGTAAAGAGGGCATAATAAAGATGAAGTGTGTAAGATCAGTATTTTGCACTTAATCAGAACTAAATTCTTGCATTGGAAGATGCTATTCATCAACTCAAACAATCTGTAATTCTTTTTTAATTATTCTTGTAGGCAGTGAGCCACTCTTGAGTAGTGAGCTCTAGGAAGTGAGCCCGAAGGCATGTGCATTCCCCTTTTGCAATACTTTTAATAGAGTATAATCTTTGTAGGTTAACCCCTACCGTGGTTTTTCCCTTAATCAGGTTTCTACATCAAAATCTTGGTGTCAAGTGTGTTATTTATGTTTCTGCTCATGTATTATTAATTCTTTCTTTTTAAGATTATGTCATTAATCTATTAAGAAGTGGCAAAGAAGAATGAATTGCAGAAAACTTTAAAAGTTTTAAGACAACTGATTCACCCTCCCCCCTCTCAGTTATCAGCCCTAATTCCAATAATTGGTATTAGAGCAAGGTTCCTTGAAAGAAGCCTAACAGCTTGAGGAGGATCTAGGAAGGAGTTTTCAATGGGTTCACTTAGAGAACAACTTCAATTGCCTCTATAAGATCTTGATCGATCCAAAGCAAAAATAGATGATCTGAAAGTGAACCTTAAGGATGTTGATGATTGCATCAACTTGCTAAAGGATAAATTAAAGAAGTCAATGGAAAAAAGGAACTACTTCATCATCTAGCTAATCTTATTGAAGAAAATGACATGAATGAGGCTTTGGAAGAAAAGACAAAGGAATGTGAGAAGCTGACAAAAGAAGTTTATGTTCTAAAACATGAGATAGAATCTAGGGTAATGAGGCTAACCAAACAAATTGAACAATGGAAGAAGACTGAAGAAGACCTAAATCAAATTGTAAAAGAAAGAATTGAAGAATGCTGCAGATTGGATAGAGTAGCTGGCCATCTAGAGTCTGATCTACAAGAAAGATGAGACAATGAGAGAGAACTTGAGAGGCAAATTTTCATTCTCAAACATGACCTAAAAGTTGCAAATGAATACAAGGAGAAGTTCAAAATAACCTCAGCTAAACTTGAAGCACTACTTGAAAGTTAGAAAAGGGCTGATGACAAGGATGGTCTTAGATATGAGAAAGGTGAAATCTCTAGAACTAGACAAAGAATATTTCAACCAAGGAATGGGAGAAATAGACCTAGAAGACCTCTGATAAGACAACCTAATGCTCAAAGATATCCATCATTCAATGAAAATTGTTTTAATTGCAATAAATTTGGTCATAGAGCTACTTGGTGCAAAAGCAGAGTAAATCAAAATGGTCCATCCTTCTTTGGTCAATGCTTCAAGTGTAAGAAGTATGGTCATAGATCAAATGAATGCATAAGTATGATAATGAATAACTCTAACAATAGAGGAAATGGCAACTCTTTGAATGGTTACTTCTTTACTTGCAATGGATTTGGACACATGGCTAATCAGTGTAGATCAAGAGGAAATCAAGTATATAAGCAAAGAAATATTGTGTGCTTTAACTCCAATAGATCCGGTCATATTGCAAGATTATGTAGAAGTAATAATGAAAGAAGAGCTCCAGTAAATAGAAAATTAGATGAGTAGAGACAAGACAAAGGAAAGGGCAAAATTGATATGAATGAGATCCAGAA
This sequence comes from Cunninghamia lanceolata, assembly GCA_027924645.1. Taxonomy (NCBI): domain Eukaryota; kingdom Viridiplantae; phylum Streptophyta; class Pinopsida; order Cupressales; family Cupressaceae; genus Cunninghamia; species Cunninghamia lanceolata. The sequence continues at coordinate 1,596,727 of BSBN01001271.1, read as the reverse complement.
TGAAATGAGCAAGACATGGTTCAAGAAAAGTGTTGTGAATAATAGTAATGGGTCTGCACTGGAATTCAGTGCTGATAATTCCTCTGGGAATTGCGTCAGAAGTTCTGGCTCAGGGGATCTGCATTGAAAATCAAATTCCCCCAGCCAATAAGTGGGTGCCTGAATCTGGCATGATGAGAAAAACTAATTTGGGTTACTATAGATCTTTTAAAAGAATTTCTAGGAGAAAAGAAGTGGATTTAATGATTTGCGGAGTGATTCACAAGTAACTGCATCAAGAAATAGAGTAATTGGATGAAGTTAGGGGAACACATTTATTACAATGACAAATTAGGTTTTGTGGAGGATAAAAAGTCTCTCACTCAAGCATTTGAATCACCTTGCACTCAAAGGGAAGAAGAAGAAGAGCATCTGAACTTAAAATCTAGAGATTGAAGCAAGAAGAACAAATTCGACCAGAAATTGATCAACCCTAACTCCGTGGAAGAAAAAGACACTTTTTTATGAAACTTTGAATCTATAATCTAATGAGATGGCTACTCCACTTCTTGTTAATATTATTGAAAGGCCTCATCCAAAATTTAAGAAGCATCCTTATGAGTTAGTCAAAGTCGAACCATTAGGTGCATTTTCTAATGTCCCATATGGAGTACTACATGTACAAGATATTAAGGCATACATTCATTGCAATGTGGATGAATTTGGAAATTAGAGATTGCTGGAATTGTTTGTGAGCCATCGAAAGGATGATAAACAAGATTTGAAACCAGAGTTCAAAACCCTAGAAAGTAAACATTTTCTACAAGTCATTGAATTTTTGACATTTGATGAGAGTGAGTGGGTTCTATATATCAAAAAAATTGGATTTAAAAATGGAAATGATCAAACAATGAAATGCATAACCTAAACCCAAATCATTCAATACCTCAAAGATGCAAGATGAATTGTTTGATTGATTTGATATGTTGGTTGGTCATAATTTGGTAGTGTAACATTTGCATAGGATTGAGATGATAGATGGAAGATTGATAGATGGAAGATAGATGATAGATGCAAAGGCTCTAAAGATATTTCAATAGCATAAGGATACTCCAACTCAATGCCTCCTGCAAATGGCTTGTGAGGGGGTTGATTTATAGGAAAGGCTTGGTTCAAAGGGATGGTTGAGATTAAAAAGCTAAATGATTGATGTGGGCAGCTAGGATTGATTAGTTATTCCCACTCTTCAAGGGAATTGTAGTCATGTGACAAGTGTACAAAGGAGGATAGGGCTCATATGTGATTGTGTACACAAATACTTTTATTTAATAAGTTTATATGTGAAGGATTTTAAATGAAACTTGTACTACCACACATGATTCAATTAAGAGATGGACAAGTGTCAAAATGTGGTGAGAGGTAAGCACCTAATTCAAATAAAATATTTGAATTAGTTGGGATATGAGTCAGAAAATTAATTAATTAAATAAATTTGATTTAATTAATTTGATAGTGGGATTAGGATATGATTGGGATATGATGTAGAAATTAATTAAATAAATAAATTTTATTTAATTAATTGGCTAATGGATAAGTGGGATTAAGAGTGGGATTATGACAAAATGCTACATGATGTCTAAATGATATTTTTGACTAAGTGTTGCAAGTCATGGACAAATTTAGGACAATTTTGGGTGTCTACATTTTGCCCTTCTTTGAGATGATGTTTCAGATGATAAGCTTTATGTTGAGTAACATCATTTCAAAGAAGCTAAGGTATGGATAGGATGATGTAAATAGAGGATGAGGATGATGTAGGATAGAATGAGGATGGAAAGAATAAGATGATGATGGAATGATAGGATGATGATGCCCCCTCGAGAGGATATGTGGGTTGGACAAGCATGGGTATGCTCTCGAAAAGAAATGGCTTGGCTGTAAAAGAAAGATAAGGGGATTGATAGAAGAAATGAAGATGTGTTATGCTGCAATGAATGTGAGCAACCATGATGTTTGATATAGCACTAGACATTATGCACCAAGGTATAAGGAACCAGGGTGACATTGTGTCTTGTGCCCCAGTGTAATACAACCTCGTTTGGATACAAGATATGATTATTAGTTGGATTGATACTAATATGATGCAAATGCAAGATAAAATGATAACACATACAAGAAAGAAAGAAAGAATGCACAAATGATTCAAAAACAAACAAGGTATTGTCCCTTTCAAGCTGTAAACCAATGATTAATTGTTTATTGCTTCGTTGATGATGATAATAGTGTTGTCATTGTGGGGAACACTAAATCCCTAGATGAACACAAGGTTGTTTGCTGAGTTGGTTGGCTAGTTGGTTGATTAATTTATCTCATAGCAAGGCTAGGATCAAGACCATTGATTGCACTTGGATAACATGGTTTGATTTATTATCTTGATTGGTATGGATTAAGGATGGGCTTGCATTTGGAGCATCACTTGGAATTTTGGTTTGATTTAATTTGATGAATTGATGATTGGATTGGTTTTGTTTGATTGGATTGGATTGATATGAATGTGATTGAAGAATTGAGTTGAAGAATTGATTTGATTGGATTTTAGATGTTTATTGATGAGGTGGGAGATAGATGATAGGAGAAATGTGAGATGGATGAAGATGATGATTGACAAAGATTAGAATAAGGATGAAAGATGGAAGAGGTATATCGCATATGCCTGAATCTGAGTACTTCTTTCATATCCTAGATTGCCTACATACCCTGTATCCATGGGATCAAGGCATTTAACAATAGAGATGAGATGTAGTTCTAATGTTTTATTGATAATATGATGAAAATGGATTGAATTGATCAAGTTATGGATTGATGAAATGTTGATGATGTGATGATATGTGGTGGATTGAGTTGCTTTTGATTTGCTAAAGTGATTGGATTATATTTTGATTATATTGGATGTGATTGAGTTGAAATGGATGAATGAATGTTATTGATAGGAAGAATTGATGATGATGATGATGATAGTGATGGTGTGATGATTGAAGTGTCCACTCAATCTAAACATAAGCAAGTGTTCTCAGTGTGCTCAAAGGATGTAGAACAAATAAGGTATTGCTCTTGTCAAGTCATAAGCCAATGATTGATTGTTTGATTGATGATGATAGGGTTGTCAATGTGGGGAAATCTATATCCATAGATCAACACAAGGATGTGGGAATGCTATATCCCATTGATGATGATTGATGATGTTTATGACAAGATTAGGATCAAAAACTTGTTGATTTGATTGGATAATGTTCCTTGATTGATTAGCTTGCTTGATATGGATTAGTGTGACTTGGATTTAAAATCACTGCTTAGATTGATTTGATTAATATGATTGGAAGAAGTGATTGATGGAAATGGATGAATGAATGTTATTGATAGGAAGAAATGATGATGATGATGATGATTTGATTTTGATTAATGTTGATGGAGTGGCTTGTTTTGAGTGATGTGATTGGTTTTATTAATTGAATTTTTCATTGGATATTTCTTTTTTTTGGATTTTTTGAAATATTTTATTTTTTTGGATTTTTTGAAATGTTTTGAATGTTAATGGATTTACAATTTGGGTAGCCTTTATGCTAGATACCAATGACAAGAGAGAAAATGAAGTCTAGGTGCAAGGGATGGATAAAAGGATGGGCTCATAGTAAATGGGATGAAAGGCTCATGATAAATGGGTGGATAAAGAGATAGACTATAAAAGGGAAAACTCATGATAGATGGATAGATAAGAGGATAGGCCATATAAGGGATGTATGCATGCCTCATGAAAAATGGATAGGTAGGCTATAGTGGAAAGCTCATGATAAATGGATGGGGATAAGCTATAAGATGGAAAGCTCATGATAAGGGTATGCCATAGTGGATGGATCATAAGGGAGCTAGGATGTGATCTTCAAAGACTATGTTGCATCATAATAACTTGCCCCATTCTAGGTGGTAATGCTTAGGATTCTTTATATGACAAAGTTCATGACCAAAGGATGACATGATAGATTGGTTTGAATGGGATGGATAAATGGTCAATGGATAGGCCTTGGTTTGGAAAGAAGGTATGTCAAGAAATATCCAAACATGTTTCAACATTTTACCCCTATGTCTTCATCAAAATCAAAAGGAGGAAGGATGGATGAATACACTCAATAGGATAGGTGTATGGGTGTAATGGCTAAGGATGGTAGGATGAAAACATAGGATAAGATAGGATGAAAATGATAGGTTGGTATGATAGGATGGATAGTTTGGATGAAACAAGGTGCCCCCAAGTGTAAGTGACATAGAAGATCAACCTACACATGACATCTATTTGCCAGGTTTTCATCATGGTACTTATCCAAGGTGCCTGTTTACCAGGTTTTCACTGTTGGACGAAGGGATTTCTCTTTACTTATTTTTTTCTTTCTTTTTATTTTTTTATTTATTTTTAGATGGGATGACAATTACACAGGCCGCCTGTTTGCCAGGTTTTCACCATGGTAATGAATAGGAGGGACTCAAGTGTGTAGTACTATGAAAGGTGATATTTCCACTAGAGATGAATGTCATTGCATAGACCATGTCATGTGTGCTCATAGATGTTGGTAAGGGACTTCATGAAAGGGAGATGGAGTAGGTAGATAGTGGATTAGGATGAAAGGTTTGTGTAAGGATGGGGGATAGTGGATTATAATGTGGAATTATGGTAGGGTAGGCTAGTAGCTTATGGTTTGGATTTATGTAAGACTTATGCAAAAGCATGGACCATAGGAAAGTGATGGGGAAGATATGTAGGGTAATGGATGAAGGTTGGGGAGATGGAGGTATGTGGGAATGTTTTGGAATGCAAGGGAATCATGACCAAAAGTTGCACACACCATGTTAAACATTGAAGCTTTTGATGGGATGGCGGTGTAGGAAGCAATGGAGATGTTTTCTTAGGGGATGGTTGATGAATTGATTTAGGAACCCACATAGATTTAGTATTTTTAGTGTTTTTTCTTTGCTTGTGGGATTTTTTAAGGGAATGGAAGTTTTGGATGGAAGTAGGCTTTTGGATGGATATAGGTGGTTGGGATTCTTGAGATGTGGATGAGGATGCCTCATTTGACTTGCTAGCTATTTGCTTATGAACCCAAACCATTTTGCTTTTGGGGTCTTCTTTTGGAGGTATGGGCTTGGATAGCTTTGTGAATGTACTTTGCTTTGAAGATGGATGATTTAGAGACTTTTCACATTGATGCCCTAAGGCATGAGGGTCCTTAGGAGTTTTAGTTGGATTTTTGGCTTTATAGATAAAGGAATCCAAATGTTTATTTTAGAATCCCATGGGTTTGGCGGAAGCAGGGTTGGTGGAATGAGTGGAAGCTTCATGTTTAGGCAATGTTTTCATTTGTTGGTCATGATTAGGAATGTGAGGGAATTTATGGATAAGTGGATAATTAGGTGTTGGTAACGATGGAGGAAAAGTGGATGGAGGGATATTAGGAGTTGTCAGGAGTGGAGGTAAAGTGGATAATGGGATGTTAGGAGTTGGAAGTAATGGAGGTAAAGTGGATAATGGGATGTTACGAGTTGGAAGTAATGGAGGTAAAGTGGATGTTGGGAGGTGTATGGTCACATGCTTTTGACATTTGTAGGTTGATGAAGGGGGAATGGCTACATATGTTTTGGGTATATGATGTGGTTTGTGATGGAAAGTAGACTTAGGATGGATGGAGGAATTACCAACATCTTTAGAGGGTTTACCTTGGGGTGTGTATCCAAGGCCATATGAGCATGGAGGAACTTTGACATGGTTTGGTTCCAAAATACCTTGTTCATAAAGGCCTAGGCCTTTACCTTGGTAGTTCATGTTTCAAAGGATACTATGGACAATGGGACTAGGTGTGCTTTGAACACTAGACTTGAGTTCATTATTGGATGGAGAAGGTGAAGTGGATAGAGGTTGTTTTTGTCTTAAGGAAGAACACTCATGTATAAGGGTGGTAATACCAAGTGAATATGATGGTGGACTTGAAGTGGAATCGATGGTGGATGTGGAAGGAGGATCATTAGGATCTTGATTAGCATTGTGTTCACTACGATCCAAGTTATTTGTTTGATCTTTTATGCTTACTTGGGGGACAAGTGTCCCATCATGACAAATGGATGTTTGGCCATTATGGATAGGGCTAGCTGGCAGATGACTAGGAGCAATTTGGATATCTCACTCATGGATGGATATAAGATTATGGATAGGATCAAGGTGTTCATGGATAGCTTCTTCATAGGTATCATCTTGATCATAAAGAAGGTAAATGTTATGGATGGGTTGCATGAAAGTGTTTTGATCTTGAGTTGGACTAGGGCTTAATGTTTCCACATGCTTAGGATTAAACCTTTGACATACCTCTTGGGTTTCTTGAATGGAAGTGGAAGGCTCTTGAATAGCCTCTTGGTCAACAACATGAGAACATGATGACTCTTGACTTCAGTTTATGATAGGAGTCTCTTGAATAGGCTTGATGGTTTGTATGTCACATGATGAGCTTGAAGGGCTAGGCATGTTAATGGATGACTCTTGGATAGATGTTTGACATGGAGGTAGTTTATTCCTAGCTAGTAGCTAATGGATCACATCCTTCACAAGGGTATGAGTGGATGGGCAATATAATGGATGAGCAATAATAGCAGATGATATTGTAGGTTTAGGACTAGGATTAGGTTGGGGGCTAATTGGATTGGGTGGATTAGGATTTGGATTGGATGAAGGGATAATCTTACCATAATTTATGAGGTTTGTGATCAATCTTTTAAGTTTGACACAATTGGTTGTCATATGGCCCTTATACCTATGGTATGCACAATAATGGTTTTCATTATACCAAGGGGGTATAAAGATTGGTTTAAAAGGTTCTATTGGTGGCAGCTCAATCATATTTGCTTGAACCAATTGTTGTATGGTTATGTCCAAGGGATCTTGTGGTGGAAGATTGGTAGAACATGGGGATGAAGGTGATGAAGGTTGGTGGACCAATGGACTAGGGGTAGGATCCCATGGTGGTCTTATGATAGGGCTAGTAGGCTCATGTGTTGGCGAGTGATTGGATGATGAAGGCCACTCATAGGATGCATTGGCTAGATTGGTATCTCCCTTGTCAAAGGTAATTAAGTCTTTTTGTATTAGGCTCACATGGTTTATATACAAATGGCCACTTGGAGTTGCATATGCTTCTTGTTGTAAAGGTGGACTTGGGCTCACTTGTGCTTGTTGGGGAGGCCATTGATAGACTTGATAGCTAGGTGTAATGGTAGGATATGTAGACAAAAGATCTCAAGGTGGACTCAAAGATGCGGGCATTTGATCTTATTAGCAAGGTTGACTTGTGCTCACTTGATTTATATACAAAAGGCCATTGGGAATTGGATGTTGTTCTTGTAATATCACTTGATTACCTTGTGGATGGGCTTGGTAGTGCATTGGAATGTCGGCATGAGGGATTGAATAAGCTTGAGGTGGATATTCATAGGTTGATGTGGCATTAACTTGGTGGATAGGTGGATTAGGTTGATAGGAAGTGGATGGATATGATATGTGGCTATAAGGTAGATTACATTGATATAAGTGGATGGATATGACATGTGGCAAGATGGATTAGGCTGGGAGTGAATGGTTAAGGATTGTTGTGCTTGTCAAGCTTGACTAATGGCTAAAAGGTGTTGAACTTGGGTTACGAAGTGTTGCAGTTGAGGTGATTGGCTTGCTTGGGGTTGACCTTTTCGGATGAAGAATTGTAATGTTTCAATGGCGTCTTGGTTTAGGAATTGTGATCCTTGATGAAGATTTTGGAGGAATCTTTGGAATTTAATTTCTAGGTCTTCTGGTATAAACATGCTGTCACCCAAGTGTTTGTCTTAAGTCCTTTTTGGCAAGTACTAGTTTAGGGATTTGAATGATGACGTGGAAATGAATTGGATGGAATAGGGATGGCTAGAATAGGTTTAGGATGGTTTAAATGACTTGGCTATGAAGGGTTGGATGATGACTAGGCTATGTTTGGGATGAAAGTGATTGGGTTTGAATGTTATTGGAAGAATGTGTAGGTGACTTCTCTTTATGTCTTTGGGTGTTTAGAGCTTGATGTGGCAATATTCCAACAAATGGTTATGCATATACATGCATGAATCACTCACACAAGACACATAAGCAAGTTGTTAGTTTTGAAGAATGTGATGATGGTTAAGAAAGCATGTGAAGACACTTCAACAAGTCCTAGTCAAGGCAAGGCCACTATCACAAGGAGGTTCTAGTGAAAATCTAGGGGACCGGCACCCCATGAGCATCTAGCAAGCTAATGAAGACTTTAACTAACCCCACTAGGAGTTTTGATATACACAAGGTATGCCTCCTTTTGAGTTAGCACTGTATGGTGAGCGCTAATACCTGTTAGAATTTGCTTTCACCAAATCCTCTAATTTTTATAATGGACTGGATGAAAGTACTGCTTGAGGTCATGCCATTGGGGTGAGTACCTCTTTTCCCACCAAGGCAGGCCTCTCTAAGGCTAAACAAAAGCAACACAAGTAAATGTTTTTGATCTCCAAGTTTTTGTTAGGATATGAGGAGAGAGCATACACATTTACTTGGTCACACTCGCATGGGGTTGATTAACCTTAGAAATTCAATGTGTGGAAGACAAGACAAGCACTTGTTTGTTTTAAAACTCAAATCCAAATGTGATGAAAGATAATGGTTTATTTTAGCTCAATTTCAATGGTATGATTGCAAACAAGTTGTTAATTTTATGCCCAAAATCCAAATGTTTGATCAAACAAGATTACAAGATAAGAGATGAAAGATTAGAATGAATGCACTTGATTTTTTTCTTTCCAACTTGATGTTGTGACTGATCTAAATGTTTCTCCAGCTCCTTTGATTCACTTGATAAAATCTACTCCACTACATAGTTTGTCCTCTTAGATTTCCAACAAGTCCTTATTTGCGTGATTTCAATACCGTATGCAAAAGTTATGGTAGAAAAACCAAAATCAACAATGACAACAACCAAAAGTGAGTTACAGTTACTAGATGAGACTAATTATTGATTATAAGCGATATGAATTTGTCTGCAGGTGATTTGTTATAGCTTAGATGTGACCCGGATAAGACCAAATGTGAGTGGCTACAGCTTAAAAACAATGTGTAAAAGCCAAAAGCAAATGATTAGAGCTCAAAAGTGACCGCAAATTGTAAAAAGTAGGTATAAATGAAAAAGCCCTAATTTGCAGGAAGTGACTCAAAGATCTAAAAGTGATTATGTTCTGCTTAAAAGCGACACAAAAAATGGTAGAGGTGATCAGTGCTTTCTCAAAAGTGATGCAGAAATGGATGGAAGTGACAGGTAATAGCTCATATGAAACTAAGAAAAGGCCAAAATGGATGGATAATAGTGCAAAGGTGATCTAGAAAGTTTCAGGTTACATAATGCAAATGTTAACCAGAAGCGACCAAGTTTACCAGAGGTGATAGGTTTTCATTCAAAAGTGATGCAAATTTTGCCAAAAGTGATATACTATTGTTCAAAAGCGAAGCAAATTTTACCCAAAGTGATCAATTTTTTTTTATCAAAAGTGAGCTAAATTTACCAAAGGCAACTGGATTTTGATCAAAAGCGAGCTGAATTACCAGAGGTGAATTTCTACAAACTGATTGTTGTTTTCTTCGCCAAACGCTCTATTTTTCATGAAATCTAGGCAAATTTATTCTCAAAATTTATGGAAATGGCCCCCCGGACACAATGGTGAGATTCAATTTGAGCTAGGAGATCATCTACATACATTTTTATACAAATATTAACAAACTACGGTTAGAAAAATGTAATTTTTTGCTACAAAAGCTTACAAAAATGAAAGATTGATGCTCCAAGAGATCTAAACTTCACAAAAACAACTCAAAAAAGGAGTTTAATCAAGGACGTGAGTCCCACTGGGTGTGCCAAAATGTATATAAAAAAAAATTGGATTTTCAAATGCAAATGATCAAACAATGAAATGCATAACCTAAACCGAAATCATTCAATACCTCAAAGATGCAAGATAAATTGTTTGATTGATTTGATATGTTGGTTTCTCATAATTTGGTACATAACATTTGCATAGGATTGAGATGATAGATGGAAGATAGATGATAGATGCAAAGGCTCTAAAGATATTTCGACACCATAAGGATACTCCAAATCAATGGCTCCTACAAATGGCTTGTGAGGGGGGTTGATTTATAGGAAAGGCTTGGTTCAAATGGATGGTTGAGATTAAAAAGCTAAATGATTGATGTGGATGGCTAGGATTGATTAGTTATTCCCACTCTTCAAGGGAGTTGTAGTCATGTGACAAGTGTACAAAGGAGGATAGGGCTCATATGTGATTGTGTACACAAATACTTTTATTTAATAAGTTTATATGTGAAGGATTTTAAATGAAAGTTATACTACCACACATGATTCAATTGAGAGATGGACAAGTGTCAAAATGTGGTGAGAGGTGAGGACCTAATTCAAATAAAATATTTGAATTAGTTGGGATATGAATTGGAAAATTTATTTAATCAATTGGATAGTGGAATTAGGATATGATTGGGATATGATGTAGAAATTAATTAAATAAATAAAATTTATTTAATCAATTGGAAAGTGGGATTATGAATGAGAAATTAATTAAATAAATAAAATTTAATTAATTAACTAGCTTAATGGGATTTTAATGAAATAAATAAATTTTATTTAATTAATTGGCTAATGGATAAGTGGGATTAAGAGTGGGATTAGGATAAAATGCTACATGATGTCTAAGTAATGTTTCTGACTAGGTGTTGCAAGTCGTGGACAAATTTGGGACAATTTTGGGTGTCTACAGGTTCGTTACATCTTGAGCTGAATCAAAATTACAAAGGATGTTATCAGAAATGTAACTGGGTTAAATTCAACCAATGGATTACCCATGTTGAAATCAGTGAAAAACCAAACTGTTATAGATGCAACCGGTGCAAAGTTTGACAAGAGGGCAATGACCATTAATGACATTATAGAACTAGATGTTAAGTTTGCTTGCATGGTAATTGGCTACAAGATTTATCACTCTAGTAGGGAGAATTCTATCTCTGGAACTGCCATATATGCAGCATATCAAATCTTGAAAGAAAATGTAAATTATGACCTATGTGAGCTGCTACAGAATTAATTGATTGAGAAATTGAGGAAAATTAAGAAGGACAAGAAAAATAGTTTCAAATATGGTTCTCTGGTCATATGTTTATTATTCTACTTCATGAATGAAGTGCCTAGAGTAAAAGGTTTATAATGGGCTAGTAACAGACTAGTTGTAATATAAATAAGAGATCATCTACATAGCATTGGAGATTCTAGGGCACAAAAAACTACAATCTGGGGGTACTTTAAAAATTTTCAGACTATGATGCACTCAAGGGAAAGAATCCCCAAATCAATAGTTGAAAAGTACAAGAATGAAATCTGCTTTATGGTAGACATTGATTAGTGCCTAATGGAGGCTATAGAACCTAGAATTGTATGGATTATGCCTATGGGCTTTGAGGTTGATGAAAAGATCTTGGACATGTATGCTCAACATCTCCTGAGAAAATCAAAAGACACCTCTATTGAAAGGTTTGGAACATATATGGAGCTAAGTTTAAAATTGCTAGTTGAGCTCAGGCAACCAGAGATCAAGAGAAAAGTTCAAAGGCAAGTTGAAAGGTACATTGAAAGCATTGGCCAAACCAAGGAGGCAGTGAAGCAAAATAGAGAAAGAATTGAAAAGGATGAAAAGGAAAAGCCATACAAGAAACAAGAAGATGGTCCAGTGGAACCATCCTCCACTTCAAGGACAACTAGGAGCTCTACTACTACTTCTGTTCCCCCTAAACCTATAAAACCAGAAGACAGACCATCCAGTGAAGGAAGTAAGAGAAATAAAACAAAGGCCACAAGAAGCTATGTGAGCACAAAAGATGATGAAGAGATAGAGATAGATGAATAGTTTAAAGAGATAAGATCTAAGAGAGCCAAGACTTCAAGGGCTCCTAAGGACTAACCTTTCAGAAGTAAAAAGGAAAATAAAAAGCAAGAGATTGGTAAGGTTGCTATGACTATTGATGAAATTGTAAAAACAATTAGTATTCATGGAAATTTAAGGCCTATCAGAAAATATTATGATAGTTTTGATGAAGCAAATAAGAAAAACTTGGAGGATGCCACCATCCTATACTTGAATAAATTCAATAGAGCTCTACTAGAAATTTTGCAAGAAATTCCTAAAAGTTTAAGGAAAATACTAGAGATGAGGAAGCAAGCCACCAAGGATAAAGACATAGAAATTAAATAATATGTCCTCTCCACCCTGTGTCCAATAATGACCAGAAGGGAAGCAAATAAAATCCTCAAGGAAGTTAAGGAGAAATTTAGAAGCAAGATCTAGATGAACAAGCTAATGCTTGGTGAAACTAAGGAAGTTGTAAAAGAAATAGAGGAAATTTTGAAGAAGGCCCTAGATAAAGATAAATATTATATTGTTTTAGAAAAACAAGTTGAGGAAGACAATCCTTCAATTCCAGAACAAGAGACTTCAGAAAGAAAAAATGGAGAAGGAAATGATGACCAAAATGGTAATCTAGATCCTCTGCAGCAAACCAATGAAGAGACACTAAGTCCTACTCAAGATGACTTAGAGAAGAATGAGGATTAGAAATTAGAAGAGGTTAAAGACAAAAGGGATACTCAGGATCAAATACATAAATTCAACACAGAAGTAAACATGGAAATAGAAATTCCCACTGAAGTTAACCCACAACAAAAGAAAGAAGAAGAATTCAAGGGCAAGGAAGATAAAATAGAAGAAGATGGTGCTAATGTTGATGTGCCCAAACCAAATAGTCCTAATACTGACACTGGGAAAACTCAAGGAAAGGAAAGTGGTCCAAAAATTGTGGCAAGAGACACTACAGATGCAATGAAGAGTTTTCTGAGTAAAGAGATGCTAAATTTTGATGAACCTAAACTGATTCAAGGACCACTCAACCTGAATACTTTCTCTCCAATCCAATTGATGAAGATAGCATCTTTCACACAAGCCAAGGCAAGAGAAAAAGTATTGAAATCTCACATAGAGGACAATGAGCTGCTAGGCCTTACATCCTGTATATTGGAGAAGATAATGCCAATGTTCCAGAAGAATCCATCTGATTCTCCCTCTAGAAATCTGAAGAGCCTTGTGAATTCTGTAAGTACACACTTTGAGTCCCTTGAAAAATCTACAAAAGTTAAAGTTCAAAATGAATTTAATAGAAAAAGATTTGATGCACTTAAAGGCATGATTGGGATAGACATATTAGTGCTAGATAACCGTATAAATAGTATGCAAAATGCTCTTTTAGAAGGAGGTAGTATATATAAGTTTTTTTTATCTACACCCAAAGTCATAAAGGATATAGAAGATAAAGTAAAAGACTCCAAACAGAAATTGTCAAGTATGTCCCAAGCTTTTGATCCATTGACAGTATCAGTGAAAAGTAAGGAATGTCAAGCAATCAGCCTGATGGAAGAAATAAAGAAGTTGAAAAGAGAAAAGGAGAACATTGAAGCAAGAATGGGTGAGCTTCAGAGACTGACTTCCCCTAAGATAGAAACAATGTTCGATGTTGTGACAGAAGAACAAATTGTTGCACAAACAGGTGATCCAATTAACCTCCGGAAGGCTGAAGCACAAGTGTTTTTGCTCAATGGCCACATTTTAACTTTGAATAGTATGAAGAAAAGTTGGGATACAGAGTTGGCCCTGATGAAGAATTCTTTTAGAGATGTACTTAGTATATGTAAATATAACTTAAGGATTAGTTGTACATATGTGGCTTTGTATACAGAATTTTTGGGTGAATTTTGGTTTGTAGATTCCATCCTTTTCCATTTATGTCAAAGGGGGAGTGAAGAACAATGAAAAATGAGGAATCTAGCAAAGGGGGAGATTTGGAAATATTGGAGAGCACAAGTGTATAGAGTAAGGGCGAGTAGCTCCGACACTTAGTTATTTTTCACTAAGTGTTGCCATCAATGCCAAAGGTGGAGATTGTTGGCAAGAGACATTGCTAACCATGTTAGGTGTTGTGATTGATGGAAACTAAGACTATTCCACACATTCAAATAACATAACTTGTTCACACCAAAAGTCAGAACAAGAATCTAAGTCTGAGTTCCCAGAAACAGGGCATATGACATGATCCGGTAACTTGGTTTGGATCCCTCTGGTGGTAAATCACAGTGTGCTATGGATTTGAGGGAGTCTTAAGGATTGTCAGGACAATCTAAATCTAGAATTTTAGCCACCGAAGACAAAGAGATTAAAAGTTATGAGCATCTGAGTATCGGGTCCCATTATGACAAGAACAATTCAGTGAAGAACAGGCTTGCTTGTGTTAGATCCTTGTGCAGATCTAGTAGAAGTGTTTTGGTGAGTTGCATATGCGATATAATATTAATGGACAACATGTATGGTGATCTAAAAGTGTTATTTTTGGTACGCATCAATATTGATGTATAGATTCAGCTGATAGAACAGAGTTCTTGTATTGTTTGTCAAGTTCATCATAAGGCCGATAGAAAAGTGATTGAATTTCTTGAGGCAGATATATATATAGCTGATGGATTTAAGTGTATTAGTGTATAGTTTGTGATAATGGAGTAAATACAAAAAAGAAGATTAAGGTGCAAAAGAAAAGAGATTTAAGGTTTGGATTATGGCAGAGTAGTAAATAGGGTAGAATAAAGATGATGTGTGTAAGATCAATATTATGTGCTTAACCAGAACTGAACTCTTGCATTGACAGATGCTATTCATTAGTTCAAACAATCTGTAATTCTTTTGTAATCATTCTTGTAGGTAGTGAGTCTCTCTTGAGTAGTGAGCTCTAGGCAGTGAGCCTGAAGGCATGCACCTTCCCCTTTTGTAATACTTTTAACAAAGTATAATCTTTGTGGGTTAACCCCACCGTGGTTTTTCCCTTAACCGGGTTTCCACGTCAAAATCTTGGTGTCAAGTGTGTTATTTATGTTTCTGCTCATGTATTATTAATTCTTTCTTTTTAAGATTATGTCATTAATTTGTTAAGAAGTGGCAAAGAAGAATTAACTGCAACAAGCTTTAAAAGTTTTAAGACAACTGATTCACCCCCCCTTTTAGTTGCCAGCCCTAATTCTAATAGACTAGATAAGAGTTTAGCTTACATTTGTGCCACAACTCTGCATCTTACTCTTGAGGAGGTTCCTAATTGGTTTGATTGCTTCAAGGTTGTTAGGAGACAAGGCCTTATCTTGTCTGAGATGGTGTTGGGCACCCATCATTCATGAGATTGAGGAGGGCACAGTTTTGGCTTACGGACTGAACATCTTGGTTATGGTTTACACAGAATTCTATCAGATTTCACAGCGAGGGGATTTAGCCTTTAGCCACTCTTCTTTGATGACATGGATTTTTGAGCACATGAAGCCTTACTAGAAGCTTATTCCTCTTCTAGATAGATGATTACTAAGAGTAGCAAGGTGGGTGCATGTTGGTCATTTTGATCCTAATTTACCCACTATTGCTACTCTTACTGATGAGGATATGATTTTTGATCCTTATCATGACATGGAGGGGCTTTGGGCTTGAGATGGTGAGATTAGAGGGTACTTTCATGAGGACTTTGAGATCATAGACTGCAATGGTCTGGTTGAGGCTCATCGAGTTGATTGTGTTTTGCATCAGTTCGGTGAGGATGTCCCCAAGGACTTGCCCCCAGTGTCTACTTGTTACATGACCATTCAAGAGATGGACAAAATTGGAAATGTCATTTGGACTCCTTTGGCTCCAGGTATCTTCATTACTAGGGTTTCTAAAGGAGGACAAAGGGGAGGGAGAGGGACTCCTCCCCAATCTTTGATTGTGACTGTTGACTCTAAGTCCACTTATGAGGACTATGTTCTAGATAGTAATGATTCATCAAATGAGGTCACTCCTGAGGATGAGGATTTTGATGATATTCCTAACATCCCTGAGGGTCCTCCTATTGTTCCTTGACCTCCCCATTCAGATGAGGTGATGCGTCAATTCGACCCTAACTGGCAGCCTGGTGATCCACGTAAGCCTTTGCTTACATGCTTTTCATACTCTTTGTCCTTTCTCTTTTTGCATGGAACTGACTTGGTCTTGTCTTGATTTTCTCTTTTAGGCAATGTCAGAGATTGGAGGGACTTTGTTCACAAGGTTAATATTGGATTAGCTTCTCCCTTTGCTAGGATGACTCATGATCAACTTTTGGATGATCTTGGTGTGCCTCCAGCAACAGGGTGACACACTAACATTTTTTCTCTTGTCTACCATGGCTGTCAGGTAACTATAGAGTTGAAGACCTAGGTTGACATGCTTAAGGGTGAGAATCAGGTACTCTAAGAGATGACCCACCTTAATTTTGGATGGCATGATACTAGCATGGCTAGGCCCTCACAGTAGAGCACCTCATTCTCATAGGTCTTAGGGAGCAACTAGTGGTACTTGTAGATGGAGAAGCCAAAGTCTTGAGGGTTTTGTTGGAGGGAACTTCCCCTAACTTTCTTTCTGTTGAAATTTGTGCCCCCTTCCATGGGGAGCCTCTACTGTCTTGAGGGCATTTTGTCTTAGCTCTTTGATACCCTTTGTGTTTGAACATTGGATAGATCTATGGAAGTCTATCATTTTATGGTTTTCTCTTATCGAAATATGTACTCATCTCTTGTCCATGTTTGGAAGCTTTGAGGAATGTTTTGGATTATGTTTGACCTTTTCAACTCTTTTAGCAAATGCAAGTATGATAATGATGACATACTTTTGTAATTTTTTATGACATATATGATATACAGTTTGCGATATGATAATGTAGGAACATAAGAAATATTGTAAATGAGACTATTACTTCTACTGAATGTCATGAGATATGACATTTGACTTTATTACTTTGAGACTCTTTTTCTAATTTTTGGCATGAATACAATGTGGAACAAATAATACGACTACTCTTAAATATGATTTTCAATTTAGGGAATTGTGAGTTGTCTTGATATAAGAGACCTATTCAAGGTTGTGAGATAGGACTCAGGGAAACTCAAGTGGGGAGTGGAAATGAACATGGATCGTTTCTGATTTCTAGACTTTGCTAAAGGATAAACATTGATCCTTATCTAGATAATACAAACTGACAGGCTTTCAACTTTAGACAAGGAACAAATTTTATTGGTGTTTGCTAGACTTAGATCATAGATGGCAAGAAAAGTAGACCCAGGGTCAAGGATACAAGGGGAAGAGCAAGGGTCCCTAGATAGAAGATGATCCTAGAGACTACTAGACTCTTCAGCTTCGCTCAACTAGTGTGTGTGTGTGTGTGCTTGGTAGCTTTCTTTCTCTATTAGAATGTCGCCCTTGAGGCTTCAAGCTTAGACTGATCTCTACCCAAGAGTATGAACATTCAACAATGTTCTCTCTTGCACTCTTTTTTTTTGTATCTCTCTCTTTTTTCACCTTTTTGCTTTTTTTTGTATTTTCTGTTGATAACTGAGAGGGGGGGGTGAATCAGTTATCCTAATTATTTCTTCTTTTGAACTTTCTTATTAATCAATGCAGCATTGAATCAAACAAACAAACATTACCCTGAAATGAAAAACACATGACACAGTATTTTTGATGTGGAAACCCTGTTAAGGGAGAAAACCACGGGGTGATTAACCCAAAGATTATTCTCTGTTAGAAGAATAAGGAATTACAAAATGGCACTTGCCAATTAGGGCTCACTGCCCGAGCACACTGCTCACAAAGAGGCCCACTGCCTACAAGGAGACACACTGTCTACAAAGTGATAAGAATCACAGTCTTGAACTGATTGGAAGCATCTACATATGTTGGAGTTCAGTTCCGGTTAGGCTCAGTACACTGATCTGCTGCACTTCATCTTTCCTCTGTTCTTTATTCTGCTATCCTTTCACATACCGGATCTTTCTTACTACTTCTACTCTGTTCTGCACTTATTCGCATATATCATCATGCAATCACACATTTCACAACTAAATCCATCCTCTATATATATCCGCACAAGTAATTTCATCACCTTTCTAGTCAGCATCCGGAACAGTCTAGTTTCTTACAAACTCTGTTCTGTCGGCTGAATCCTTGCTCACCAAGCAATGCGGATCAAGAATATACTTGTAGATATCATTAATCATGTCGGCCAAACATGATTCATGCCTTCACAACCTTTACCATCAACAGTAACACATCCAGAAAATAGTCTGATACTCTGTCAGTCAGTTCTTCCTCTGTTCTCACTGTCTCTCAGGAATCCGGTACTCAACTATTCATATCTTTTTCCTTGTTCATCACCGGAGGCTAAATCCTTGGAATATACTACTCAAGGTAGTCCTCTTGACTTCCCCAAATCCACACTGTACCAAGACACTTCCTCTGAGAGATCCGGACCAATCTGTCAGACCTTGCCACATGCTCTGTTCTTGTTCACCGGACCACAACAATCTTCATTCTGACTTCCGGTAGAGACACACCATGACTTGCGGATATGTGGGATGACCTTTGTTGCCATCAATGACAACAACCATGAATCCATATAGTGTCTCTTGCCAACAATCTCCCCCTTTGGCATTGATGGCAACACTTAGTGAAAAATGACTAAGTGTTTACACTATGCTCCCCCTTGGCTGATGCTCTATCTTTATATACAATTTCTGGAACTCCCCCTTAGTTGGATTCCTCATTTTTCACTGCTCCTCACTCCCCCTTTGACATCAATGGAAAAAAGTAGGGTCCGCACACCAAAATTTTCAAAAAATTTCTATACATAGCCGCATATTTACATACTCACATATACTGAAGAATGTCTGCAAAAGATGTCTTCAGTTGGATCAGTTCTGTAGCCCAACTTTGCTTCATTCTATCCAAAATTGAAATGTGACCACTCAACAAAAATGCAAATGCATCTGCCCTTTTTAGATCTTTCAGATCACTTGTCTGGGCTGTGATTTGAGCTTCTGCTATGGCCTCATGCATGGCCTCTAGCTTAGGGACAATTAACCCCCTGAGCTCACTCAACCTGCTTATTCTATTTTTCCTTTCCTTCTCAAGTTTCTTGATTTCACTCAAGACTGCAATAGTCTGACATTCTTGATTTGTTATAGAGGAAGAAAGAGGATCAAAACTTTGAGACAAGCTTAGTAGTGTGTCCTCTTGCGCTTTTATTTTCTTCTCAATGTCT
This sequence comes from Cunninghamia lanceolata, assembly GCA_027924645.1. Classification (NCBI taxonomy): domain Eukaryota; kingdom Viridiplantae; phylum Streptophyta; class Pinopsida; order Cupressales; family Cupressaceae; genus Cunninghamia; species Cunninghamia lanceolata. Next base: position 1,577,415 of record BSBN01001271.1, on the reverse strand, counting down.
ACTGTTACCTTGGACCAGGAGATACAAAATTTGTATATTTCACCGCCATCCTTAAGAGCATTTTCTAAGCTCTTTATCCCAATGTTCATGTTTCTCCTATCATTAATGATCAAACCCTGAACCTCGGAGAACCTTTTATCCAAAAACTCCTTCCGGACCTTTTCTTCAGCTGATTTTTCTAGAGATTCAAAATGTGTACTAACACTGCTGACTAAGGTTTTGAGATTACCGGAAGAGGAGGCTGTGAGATCCTTCTGAAAAGATGGCATGATCTTTTCTAGCACTCCAGATGCTACCTCCATAAGCTCACAGTCTTCCATGTGAGATTTCAGCAGTTTCTCTTTGACTTTCTCATTTGCAAATGAGGCTATTTTCATTGTTTGCACCGGTGACAAAGAGTCAAAATCTAATGGTCCTTTTAGCAGGTCCGGTTCATCAATTTCTATAGTGGCTTTTGTCAAGAATTCTTGAACAGTTTGTGTAGTGTCTCTTGCTAGAGACAGATGTTTCTTCTCTTCTGCATTTGTCCTTTGGAATCTTTTCTCCTTCCTTACTCTTACCACTTTCAGTTGTGGTTTTCTCTATTGGGGTCTTCTCTTTCTCTGCATCCTTGGTGCTGTCAACCTCTTTTTCTTTAACTGCTGCTTCTTTCTCCTGTAGTTTCTCTTCTTCTTGGGATCTGGAGACTGTAGGGGAAACCGGAGGAGAGATGTTAGTCTGTTCAAGGGCCACTTCTTCCGGAGCAGATGATTCCAAGTCCACAGCTGTTTCTGCACCTAAGTCCTCTACAACAGGAAGATTAAACCTTTTGAAGGTTTTCCAGAGAATCTCTTCAGTGTCCTTGGCTACCTTGTCGGTCTCACCAAGCATAAGCTGATTCATCCTTGCTTTGCTCCTGAATTCATCCTTGCAGTCTTTGAATACCATGTTCATTGTTTTGTGATCAATTGAAGGATATAGCTGAATAGCTATCTGTTCCCTGATCTCAAGGTCTTTTGCCATGGCATTGTTCTTTCTTATCTCTAATTCCATCTCTAGGCTCTTTGGGATTTCAGAGATAATCTCAATAAAAGCTTTATTGTAGATGTTCAAGTACCTTATTGTAGCTTCTTGCAGGATCTTTTGATCTGCCTCGTTGTAGTCATCATAAAATTCAGCCACCGGTTGAAGGTTCCCATCCACAGTGACTGATTTGACTACACTGTCTAGGGATAGAGTGGGCTTTTCAGCAAATTCCTCTGCCATTTCTTCCTTGTCTTGGCCTGTGGAGGGTTTACCGGATCCTTTCTTCTTCTACTTCTTTATTTCTTTTACTCCCTCATCTGACTCAGTTTCCTCTTCATCCTTTTGGCTTTCATAAGCCCTTGTGGCTTTTGTCTTAGATCTTTTACCGGATGCCTGGACTTCCAGTTTTGAACTTTTGGTTGTGGGAGGTGCAGATCTTTTTGAGGGTAAATGCAAGAAGTTGTGTCCACTTAAGGTGGAAGTTTCGGAGTTAGAAAAAAATCCGAAATCGGGTTAACCAAAATAGGATCCCGCTTTTTATAAAACGAGATCCCGCTTTTTAAAAACGGGATCCTGCTTTGCTTCAGAATCCCGAGCCAAAAGCGGGATCCCGTTTTCAAGAAACGGGATCCCGTTTTGAGTTTCATAAAAGGTTAATATTTTAACCTTTATAAAACGGGATCCCATTTTTAAAACAGGATCCCGTTTCAAAATGGGATCCCGTTTCATAAAGGTTAAAATATTAACCTTTTATGAAACGGGATCCCGTTATTTACAATTTAAATTTTAAGCTCAGGTTTTGCTTTGTAACCTGGTTCGGGAAATGCTTTGGGGACCCGAACCTGACCTCTGGACCAAGTTTGACCTGCAACTTGAAGGTCCTGTCAATGTCACAACAAAATAGTGACTTTGGGCATATATCTGAAGGTCTATTTTGTAGAATATTTTGACGAAATTAAAACCCATTATAGATGAGATAGTGTAGATTCTAAATATGTAATTTTTTTTACAATTGGATTATTTTTTCTATTTTTTAATTAATTTCTGATGAAATAGGTCCATAAACTTGAATTATTAGGGTTTTTTAGTATTTTAATAACTTTTTATTAACATATTTTTTTGTAAAAAAAATTGTAGGAAAACGTACTTTAGACAATTCTTTTCAATTTTAAAAAAAAAAATCAAAAAATGTTAAGTTTAGGTCATCTTATGCGTGACGTACACGATGATTTTTTAAAAGACCAAAAATGGCCAATAAAAAATTAATAAAAAAAAATATATTCAATAAAAAATTACAAAAAAATATGGAAAACGTGCTTCAGTGAGTTACAAATCTTTTCCCAAAAGGATTTTGAAAAATATGATTATTTAGGTCAAAATATGGATGACGTACACGTACATGGTATAGTAAAAAAAAAGTGACTTTTAAACAGTGGTTTTTAGAAACACCTATTCAAAATCACTTTCTATCATCTGGGTATTGAAAAAAATTACATATTTGGAAACTAGATTCTGAGTACTACATTTCATATTTAGTGACTTTTTCCAAGATTCCACCGTTAAGTGCTTCAAATTTTTAGGTCAAATGTGACAAATTCTGAAAAATCAGGGAAAACACTTCCACTTTTTGGCCAATAAGTGGACACAACTTCTTGCACACACCCTTGATGATCTGGTCCGGGTGGAAGTTTCAACCGGAACACTTTCTTTACTTTTCTTTTCTTCCTCAGCCTTTCTCCTCTTTTCCCGGCTGGCATCAAGTGCCTCTTTTGAGATGCCTAGGCCTTGAGCAATATGCTCTAATTCTTTTCTCACCTTCCTCTTTATCTCAGGTTCCCTGAGTTCTACATGGATCTTTACACTCAGCTCCTCAAAGGTTCCAAACCTTTCTGCCTTTGGATCTTTGGGCTGACTTAGCATGTGTTGAACATGCAGCTCCACTATCTGTTCATCCACTTCATACCCCATGGGCATGATCCATACAGTTCTTGGTTCTACTGCCTCCATTAGACACTGATCTGTTTCTACCATGAAGCATACTGTGTCTTTGTGCTTTTCAACAAGGGATTGGGGTATTCTTTCTCTTGCATGCATCATGCTTTGGAAGTTCTTGAAATATCCCCATAGAGCTGTGTTTCTTGCTTTAGCATCCCCAAGTCCATGCAAATAGTCTCTGATTTGGATGGCAACCGGTCTGTCATTCTGCCATATCCATCCATTGGATCCGGGAAGTTCATTCATGTAGTAAAAGAAGAGACAAAGGATCAGATTGCCATACTTGAAGGAGTTTTTCTTGTCCTTCTTAATCTTCTGTAGATTTTCAAAAAGTTGGTTTACAAGAAGCTCACACAAGTCATAGTCTGCATTCTCCTTTAACATTCGATAAGCTGTGTAGATTGCAGTTCCCGGTACTGAATTTTCCCTACTGGAGTGATAGATTTTGTAACCAATTATCATAGATGCAAATTTGACATCCGGTTCAATGATGTCATCAACTGTCATAGCTCTCTTGTCAAACTTGGATCCGGTTGCATCACTAACTGTCTGATTTTTGACAGACTTGAGAACAGGTAATCCACCGGATGAATGCAGACCGGTTACAGCCCTAATTGCATCTTTGGTAATCTTGAAGGGCTTGTTCAACCATAGGAAGTTGTCATGTACTCTACTTAGTACATACCGGACCCATTCATCTTCTTCAAAATAGGGGAAATGAATGCATTGTGCAAAGTGTTTGTCCCAGATGGCTTTGTACTGAGGTTTGATCTCGAAGGAGTCATCTATCAATTGTTTGTGATAGATATCCATCAGTTTTGATTCTCCAAAGTCTTCAAAATTTGCATGGATGTAAACCCTAATGTCTTCCGTATGCAATACACCATGTGGAACACTAGAGAAGGCTCCTAGTGGATCTACCTCCAAGGATTTGTAAGGATGTTTCTTGAATGTGGGGCGAGCTCTATCAGAGATCTTAACTATATTCAGAGTAGCCATTCTTCAAAGATTTGCAGTGAGATAATGAAAACGGAGAATACCTTATGCGCCTTCGGTTTGCACGGAGTGGTTGGATTGATTTCTTTATGCAATGACTTCGGCAGGAGATCTTTGGTGTGCTTGATGAATCTTGTTGCAGAGCTCCACTTTTCACTTCTTCTTGAGTGCAAAATGAGCAAATGATTTTTGAGAAATCCCTTATATTGCTCCGTAAACCCTAATATCTGATGGCAATAAATGCTCGACCTATATTATTCCGGTTTACCTTATCCGGATAGCTTGGAGTATCCCGGATCAGTCCTGATCTATGAACATCATCCGGATCTTTCAATCATGAATAAATCGAGGTGACACATTACAAGAACATCCCAAACATTTTGTCCAGTCCACAGAGTAAAATAATGTACTTCCGGATCTCTCCGGACCCTTTTGTAGTCCTCTGTCATTCCCGGAACAGGTCTTTACTTGATCGATCACAACTTCTTTATATCTTCATGCGGACCTCTGAAATCTTGTCTGGATCATCTCAGGACTGGTATCTTCAAACCCTTTACTCCGCATCTTGTGTCACATCCAGCACCACTTGATTGGCTAGGGGAACAGGATTTTCTTTGAGTCTCCCCCTGAGCCAGAGCTCACTTTTTAATTTCTGGAAGAAATATCAGCACCAGAGTCTGGTGCGGATCCAACCTCTACATTCTCTAAACTTTTCTTCACCCAAATCTTGCTCATCTGATTCCTAACTTCATCCGCATTCATCTTTTGTTTACCCTTGTCTTGATTCTGATTATACACTGGACCTCTTTTGTCCTGATTCTTGCTTCTGCAGACTTTAGCATTATGACCGGACCTATTACAAATTTGGCAAATAACATTTCTTTGCATATTTGACTGATAACCTCTTGATCTGCATTGATTAGCCATATGACCTACTCTATTGCATGTAAAGCATCTACCTTTGAATGATTTGTTTACTTGCATATTTCTGCATTCATGGGATTTGTGTCCATACCTTTTGCAGTTAAAGCACTGTCCGGAGAAGGATGAATTAATCTGATTCATTCTCTTTCTGCACTGATTAGCTTTGTGACCAAAGTGGTTGCAGCTGTGGCAGTATCCATTGAAAGATGGATATCTTTGAGCATTGGGCTGTCTTACCAAAGGTCTTCTAGGCCTATTCCTTGGATTTTCTGATCCAAATTTCTTTTGACCAGATCCGGAGCTTTCTCCTTTCTCATATCCCAAACCATACTTGTCATCTATCCTCTTTTGACTTCCAAGAAGTACTTCAAGTTGGGCAGAACTTATCTTGAATTTTTCTTTATATTCATTTGCTGTTTGAAGATCTCTTTTGAGAGAGGCAATTTGATCCTCAAGTTTTTCTTCATTATCTTTGGCATCTTCAAGATCAGATTCAAGATGTCTGATAATCCTGTCCATCTGGTGGCATTCTTCTAATTTTTCTTTAAGAGATTGTCTTAGATTGTCTTCAGCTCTTCTTTTTTCTTCAATCTCTTGAGTAAACTTTATAGTTCCTGATTCCATTTCATGTCTTAACATAATGACTTCTTTTGATAACTTTTCACATAACTTGGTTTGCTCAGTCAATTCTTCATTTGTATTGCTTTCTTCACTTTGTCTTGCCAATTGTTGGAGCAGCTCCTTTCTCTTTTTCATAGAGAGACTTAATTTGTCCTTTAATTCTCTCATGAATTCATCAGCCTGTTTGAGTCTTTCCTTTAATTCATTGACTTGAGAATTTGACTGTTCAAGATCCTCAAGGGCAGTCTTGAGTTACTCCCTTAAACCATATGCATCCATTTGAACTCCCAGATCTTCCTCAAGCTGTTAGGCTCTATTAGGAGGAACTTAGCTCTGATACCAATTGTTGATAACTGAGAGGGGGGGTGAATCAGTTATCCTAATTATTTCTTCTTTTGAACTTTCTTATTAATCAATGCAGCATTGAATCAAACAAACAAACATTACCATGAAATGAAAAACACATGACACAGTATTTTTGACGTGGAAACCCTGTTAAGGGAGAAAACCACGGGGTGATTAACCCAAAGATTATTCTCTGTTAGAAGAATAAGGAATTACAAAATGGCACTTGCCAATTAGGGCTCACTGCCTGAGCACACTGCTCACAAAGAGGCCCACTGCCTACAAGGAGACACACTGTCTACAAAGTGATAAGAATCACAGTCTTGAACTGATTAGAAGCATCTACATATGCTGGAGTTCAGTTCCGGTTAGGCTCAGTACACTGATCTGCTGCACTTCATCTTTCCTCTGTTCTTTATTCTGCTATCCTTTCACATACCGGATCTTTCTTACTACTTCTGCTCTGTTCTGCACTTATTCACATATATCATCACGCAATCACATATTTCACAACTAAATCCATCCTCTATATATATCCGTACAAGTAATTTCATCACCTTTCTAGTCGGCATCCGGAACAGTCTAGTTTCTTACAAACTCTGTTCTGTCGGCTGAATCCTTGCTCACCAAGCAATGCGGATCAAGCATATACTTGTAGATATCATTAATCATGTCGGCCAAACATGATTCATGCCTTCACAACCTTTACCATCAACAGTAACACATCCGGAAAATAGTCTGATACTCTGTCAGTCAGTTCTTCCTCTGTTCTCACTGTCTCTCAGGAATCCGGTACTCAACTATTCATATCTTTTTCCTTGTTCATCACCGGAGGCTAAATCCTTGGAATATACTACTCAAGGTAGTCCTCTTGACTTCCCCAAATCCACACTGCACCAAGACACTTCCTCTGAGAGATCCGGACCAATTTGTCAGACCGTGCCACATGCTCTGTTCTTGTTCACCAGACCACAACAATCTTCATTCTGACTTCCGGTAGAGACACACCATGACTTGCAGATATGTGGGATGACCTTTGTTGCCATCAATGACAACAACCATGAATCCATATAGTGTCTCTTGCCAACATTTTCCTCACTTGATTTTTCTCTTTTTTTTTTGGATTTTGACTTTTCAAGAAATGAATGCTTTTTCGACTTCTTGCTATGCAATGGTTTGATCTCTCAATTCTCTCTTTTTGACTCTCTTATTTTCATCACTCATTTTTTCATTCACTCATATCTTAGATTACTTCCTTCAAAGTTTGATCTTCCTAATGTTTTTGGCCAAGAAAGATAAGGGGCTGAGCGCCACCTAAAGTTTTTGTAATCTGGTTGGACTTCTTTACTACTGGGGAAGAATTGGGAAGGTCTACTTGCAAGATTCCTTTGAACACTGTGGGTTTGAATACTGACTTTGTTTAGACCTAACATCTTGACTCATTAAAACTGCGATCAGTGTAAAGCTAAGATCTAGGTTTAGATTAGAATCATTGGGAATGTAGGGGGATAATGCTGATTGTGAAAAATGGGGATCTCTAGGTCCTGAAAAGATAACATATATCTAGGCAACATTAGACTCCTTACTAAAAATAAAATAGTACAAGAGAAAGTAACAAACTATAATGCAAGATGAATAGAATGGTGTAGAAATGCAAGAAACAAGTTATTTTTTTGACATTTTTTATTTTTATAATTTTTTTGTATTTTTATGTTTTATGATTTTTTTGTATTTTTAGAAATAATATTTCTTGGGGTGAAAGACATTAACTGTTTCACCAAATTCGTCTCCCTCCATTGTGCACAAGAGATAGGCACCATTTCTAACATCTTCTTTAACCATGTAAGGACCTTTCCAGTCTTTCGAGAAATCTCTCTTTCATCTTCTTTTCTTATTTTTTGTGCTTCCTCTCCTTAGGACAAGTTATCCTATTCTGTAAGGTTGGTCATTTGAATCTATTGCTACCAACTCAGTGGTTTCTCTTGGCATCATGAGACAAACTAAGTCTTGAAAAGCATGTTGATGGGAAGGAGTCCAATATAGGACTCCATCACAGTTTAATAGCTCTGCTAATAGGTCAAATTGTTCTTGCATGTAAATTTTCAAATCAAGTCTCTCTTGGATTATTTACAAGAATTGGAATAATTCAAGATGAATTTGTGACTCCCTTTTCTCATTGGGGGGAGAAAGCTTATACTTGTCCTCCCATTGGGTTCTAGTCTCAGATCCATGGCATACCAAATATAAGTTTTTGGTAGTTCAAAAATGACAAGGTCTTTAATACTGACTATCACTCTCATCTTCCACTCTCTATGGAAGAAACTTTTTCTCTCTTCGTCTTCATTGGGAAGTCTTTCAACCATTTCTATTTGTACCTGAGGTGCTTCCCATTCATTGAGTTCATTTGACTGAACCAAGGAGGAGGTGGTTGGTTTCTCTTGTGGTTGTGATACCATGAACATCCTAGGCAACAATCCTATAACATTGGTTGATTCATTATCAATAGAATGCACCTCCTCCATGGGCATCATTGGTTGATCTGAATCCTCTATTAGTGTGAGAGGTTCATATGATTTTGTTTCTTCTAGTGTCTCAAGGACACGTGATTCACTTAGTGGTGATAACAATGTGTATCCTTCCATCATGTCTTCTTCTACATCTAAGAAAGCATGTGGGTCTACATTTCTTAGATCTAATGCGGTGGTCTGAAAGAATAATCCTTCCATTCTATGAGGCTTCTCTCCTATGCAAGGAAAGAGTTTGTAGGCCTCTTGGACATCAATCATGAGTATTTATAGGAGGAACTGGAGTGGTCCATCCCACTCGATCAACTCCATGATTTCAATCATTTTATCCTTGGAAATGATTTCCCTTTTCTTTGGTAATGGCCCATTTTCTGAAGTTTTGATTTATATAGTGTTTATGGTCTTTTCTGGAGTTTCATTCCATTTCACGCATATCAACTGAGGTGTAGGATTTGAGATGGTTAACTTGTTGGTAGGGAGTTCATAGTCTATGGGGATGCCTATGTGTTTGTTTGACGTATTTGACTTTAACATGCTAAAAGGTTCTGGATCCCCATGTGTAACATATATTTTCCCTAAGTGTAAAAATCAAACTTCTTGAAACAATGTGGATGGCACAACCTTCATCCTATGTATCCATGGCCTTCCAAGAATCAATTTATATCTTATGTGCTTGTCTATGACATAGAAACTGGTTGGAATGGTTTTGGGTCCCAAAGTCACTGGGATGGTGATTTTTCCTATGGTGATTGCCTTTAGATTATCATATCCACTTAGAGTATCTTGTGAAGCGGTGATGTTGGTGTGTCCATAGCCCATCCTCTCTAAAAGGGAAAAGGGAACTATATTCACTATAGCTCCATTGTCGATTAATGCTTGTTTGATGCATGTTTCATAGATCCACTTGAAGATATAGTGCGAGGTATCCTTTCTTAGTTAACTCTGCCTCAGAGGGCATTTTTTGTAAGTCAAAGAAAAACCTGGGATCTTTAAGTTCTAAATTGATGGGATGAGATCATAGTCCACATGGTTGATTTTCTCACTAGGTGGTGGCATAATTTGGTCAAGATATTTAGGCCTATTGCTTGTAGCAATGCAGAGCAATGTGAGGGGGAGTTCCTAAGTAAATCAATTAATGAAATGTACGCATATATTTTCCTTAAGTCTTTTATGAGCTTGTAAGGTCCAATGGGAGCGGGCATTTGTTCTACTATTGAGATGGTACCCTCATATGGTTCTATTTTCTCATTTTCTTCCTCATGATCCTCCTCTTGTTCTTTGTTATGCATGATCTCAACCAATCCCATCAACCTAGTTTCTCATTTTTGTCCTCATTGTGGTGGGATTTTAAGGTTACTACTTTGAGTTGCTTTGTTTTGATTTGTTGCTTTTGTATCTTGGTGCGTGGGGAATGGGTCCTGATAAATTCTCATGTTTGCATTTTGTGGCACTATTGGAGCTTGATTTTACCTTGTATCTTTGTTATCTGGTGTGACCTCTTGTGGCTTTAAGAACATTTTTATGAACAACCATTGTTGGTCTTCCAGAAGTCTTTCTATGAATATGTTGTATTCCCTACTAGACTTTGTGCTATGCCCCCTTGTTATATGAAAAGAACAAAATTGGTTGAATTCATATGGGGGTCTTTCATATCTTCTGTCATTTCTATTCCCATTTCCATTGTAGTTCCAACTCCAGTAATTATCTTGAGGGTAGTACCTATTGTTTCTAGGTCAATCTATGGCATTTGTGTTAGGAGGATAGTAATATCCCCCACTATAATCATCTTTCATCTTTTTGATTGGGGGTTGATCCATCACCTCATCTGTGGTTACACTTCTATTTGTTGTGATGCTCACAGCATGTCCCATTTTACCTCTTAGCAAAATGAGGTCCCCTGTTGTGGCTATTGCTTGCTGCTTGTGTGTGGTTTTGCTTGGTGGTAAAGGGAAAAGGAGGTAAGTGTTAGAAATCATGTTAAAGTTTTGAAAAGATCTAGCATTAATTACCAAGAGAGAATAGTGGTGAATTCATTGTGAAAAATGAGTAAGGGTTGCTTTTTGAACCAATTAAAAATTCCCAATGTTCTGTGAGATATATGTGTTTTTGGTAAAATGCATTATTTAGAGGTTTGTATGTCATATACAAAGTCATGTTGAGTACAATTGGGTTTTGTATCCTGGTAGTTTACATGCATATGCTTAAAGTTTGCATCCTTTGTATGCAAGTCAAACCTGATATGTTTTCACAGGTGGAATGAATAAAGTGTCAGGTTCACATTGTATGTTGGTTTGTATGTATGTCCAATCCAAGCACAAACTATATACAAGGCAATATAATCCACAGACTCAAGGGAAGTATACAATGTGGCTTATGAAGATGAGAAAAAGGTACTTCGCATGGTTTGTATGTTTGTATATTTCAGATTTTGCATCTTTAACATACGTACAAGTGCGGAATCCAAAAGATATTCAAATCTAATGTAAGCAATGCATTGTTTATTAATGCATTTTGGAAAAGTATACATTCAATTAATATACATGTATGGATCCGAAAAGATTGTACAATATGGTTAATAAGAAGGAAAAGTCCAAAATGGTTGTATAAAAATTTGCATGTACAAGAGATTGTATCTAAGTGTAGATACAATTATTATTGATTTGAAAAGATATAATTAGATAGGTAAAGTGGGGCCCACAGTGGTTGTCTCACAATTGTATGTTACATATACAAGTGGATATACAAGCAGAGATACAAGAGGAGATACAAATACTAAAAAGGTAAGATTCAACACAGATTTTAAAAAGAGATGAAATAAGGTTAATGCATTGTATGTATGAGGTATTATATATTAACTACATACAACCCTGATAAACAAAGAGGTAAAGTACACCATCAAGAATTAAAAAGTAAAAGGATTTGTATGGGTTGTATTTGTATGATGATTTGCATCTATTTTATATACATTGCGACATACAAACAAAAGATACAAAGTTGAACATAAGGTGAAAGGTAACATTGTTTTATAACCTGTTGCATATATAAGTCTATATATTAATGACATACAAAGAGACATAAAAAAATGATATGTATACAGAGGGTGAATTAATGAATACAATGTTCAAAATTAAAGCTGAAATATAAAGTTGAAGCCGTATGTGCATTGAATTCAGCATTTAATGCTGAACTAACACTGAAGCAATGAATTTAACATGTTAAGGTTAAAATAAAGAATTTTTTTCTTTTAGAATTGCATCGTTACAACTGAAATTGCAGAGAAAGAGAACTATTGCATAGATTAAACAGAAAGTTCATTGCTGGATGGAATTTTAGAATGGGAGCAGATCAGAAAAATGGTAAAGTGGGTCAACACTTGTAGGGTTGAGCTGTCATGGATTTAGGTACGTTTCTCAAAATGCCATTACAGTTTAGTTAAGTGAAAATGCAAAATGGATTACCAGTAATTTTGTTTAAAAAATGCAAGAAAGTGACAAATTACTGTATCTAATTAGGAAATTAGCTGATTATGTTAAATGACTTGAAATTTAAAATGGGAAAAGACAAAAAGGGTTAGGGTAAATGTTAAAACGTAAAAATTCATGGTAAAACCCTAGGAAAATTGAAGTAAAACAAGTAGTTAGATATGTAAATTTTCATAGGATGGCCCCTAAATAGAAGGGAACTAATTCGGTGGGTGAAGAGAAGCTAAAAGTGAAGAAAGAAAGAAAACCAAGGAAGGAAATGGAAAAAGAAGAATTGCCTGTGCATAGAGGGTATCAATCCATGATCAGCATGAGTGGGGTTGCAATAGATGCAAGCATAGGATCATATGATGCAGATGATGTTCTTCATAAAATCACAGTAGCAGATGCTACCCCTAACATGGAATGCATTTGGACAAGTGGACTATACAGAGTGGCAGGATTCCCATTAGCCTTGGAAGCTAAATATCTAGTTCTAGAGTGCATAAACAAATATGATCTGAATACCAGAAAAGTAATACATGAAGATAGGGTCATTGCATATTTGTCCACGGAAGGGATAGCAAGGGCATTTGGTGTAGAAATTCAAGAAGAAATGATGGACATAGATATTGACCAATACACTAATGACTTCAACAACAATGAAAGGGATTGTAGAAGCAGAATCTTCTATAGTTGGTATAATGTAGAGAATAGACCCAAGGCTATAGAAAGATTGCATAAAAACCTGCATATAATAGATTTCAAGGACAAAATACATCTAATGATAACAATGTTAAGTAGGCTAGTAGGTTTGAGAGATGCAATTAAATGTGAACCCTAGATGTTCACTGTCATTCATTTCATGAGGGAAGCAAAGAAAGAATAGGGACAAATTCACTGGGCTAAGGCTATTAGCACAGCCACATGGAAACAAGCAATGTTGAGAAAACATAAGATGATGCCATTTTATTTTTCCTCATATGTATTATACTCATGTGCATCTATGATTCAACCATGTAATTGACAGAGTTGGGACCATGGGGAATGGCCTAGATCAGAAACTAGTCTATGACCATTATCTAGATTTACAGGAGGATAATACATTAAGGAATTATGCTTAAGTAAATGATGTATTCTATACATACATGGTAAGGGTTTTCAGAGGAGATAAAGATAAAAGGTTATCTAAGGAAGCAGAGGATACTATTAGATTGCATAGTTCCTAGTACATACAATTCTAGAACTTTACATATATTAGAACTGAGGGTTTTGAAGGAAAACCATTTATGCTGCCCAGATATCCATCCAATAAGTTGATTGTGTTAAAGTTCTCACGACAAAATTTGAATGCTTTCAAGATGTATAAGAAGAAGTATGGAAGAGGAAACCTCAATCTCCCTTGGGCAATTGGTAGGTATTCTTGCTATCATGAGGAGGTGGTTGGATACTCAGAGAATGAGTTAAGGTATTATGGTTTTTAGGAGTTCAAGTTGGAAAGACATTTTGATCCTTTCCATAGGATCCAGAGAACCATTGATTCTAAGTTTAAGCATCAAGTGCACATTGAGGACTACTGGTCAAATTGCAAAGATGACAAAGAAGTGGGGAAAAGAGCACACAAAAGGCTAACAGTATAATAAATGAAAACTATGGGGGAAGTCTATGTGCCTCTAGAAATTAAAGATGATAATGAATTGTTACATCATAGCTATACGAGTTCTAGGCTTGTTCCTATTGGAGAGCCTGATTGGTCGCAACCATGGAATACATCTTTGTGTTGGCAAGAGACACTATATGGATTCATGGTTGTTGTCATTGATGGCAACAAAGGTCATTCCACATATCCGCAAGTCATGATATATCTCTACCGGAAGTCAGATTGAAGATTGTTGTGGTCCGGTGAACAAGAACAGAGCATGTGGCAAGGTCCGACAGATTGGTCCGGATCTCTCAGAGGAAATGTCTTGGCACAGTGCGGATCTGGGGAAGTCAAGAGGACTATCTTGAGTAGTATAATCCAAGGATTTAGCCTCCGAAGATGGACAAGGAAAAAGATATGAATAGTTGAGTACCGGATTCCTGAGAGACAGTGAAAACAGAGGAAGAACTGACTGACTGAGTATCAAACTACCTTCCGGATGTGTTACAGATGATGATAAAGGTTGCGGAGGCATGAATCATGTTTGGCCGACATAATTGATGATATCTACAAGTATATGCTTGATCCGCATTGCTTGGTGAGCAAGGATTCAGCCGACAGAACTAAGTTTGTAAGAAACTAGACTGTTCCGGATGCCGACTAGAAAGATGATGAAATTACTTGTGCGGATATATATAGAGGATGGATTTAGTGGTAAAGTGTGCGAATGTGTGTGTGGATATGCGAACAAGTCCAGAGTAGAGCAGAAGTAACAAGAAAGATCCGGTATGTGAAAGGACAGCAGACTAAAGAACAGAGGAAAGATGAAGTGCAGCAGATCAGTATACTGAACCTAACCGGAACTGAACTCCAGCATATGCAGATGCCTCCAATCAGTTCAAGACTGTGATTCTAATCACTTTGTAAGACAGTGTGTCTTCTTGTAGGCAGTGAGCCTCTTGTGAGCAGTGTGCTCGGGCAGTGAGCCCTAATTGGCAAGTGCCATTTTTGTAATTTCCTATTCTTCTAACAGAGAATAATTCTTGGGTTAATCACCCCGTGGTTTTCTCCCTTAACAGGGTTTCCACGTCAAAAATACTGTGTCATATGTTTCTTACTTCATGGTTTATGTTTTGTGTTTGATTTTATGCTGCTTCAATTAAAAGGAAAGTTTAATAAGGAAAATAATTAGGATAACTAATTCACCCCCCCCCCCTCTCAGTTATCAACAATTGGTATCAGAGCCAAGTTCCTCCTAATAGAGCCTAACAGCTTGAGGAAGATCTGGGATTTCAAATGGATGCATATGGTTTAAAGGAGCAACTCAAGACTGCCCTTGAGGATCTTGAACAGTCAAATTCTGAAGTCAGTGAATTAAGAGAAAGACTCAAACAGGCTGATGAATTCATGAGGGAATTAAAAGACAAATTAAGTCTCTCTATGAAAAAGAGAAAGGAGCTGCTCCAACAGTTGGCAAGACAAAGTGAAGAAAGCAATACAAATGAAGAATTGACTGAGCAAACCAAGTTATGTGAAAAGTTATCAAAAGAAGTCATCATGTTAAAACATGAAATGGAATCAGGAACTATAAAGTTCACTCAAGAGATTGAAGAAAAAAGAAAGGCTGAAGACAATCTAAAACAATCTCTTAAGGAAAAATCAGAAGAATGCCACCAGATGGACAGGATTATCAGACACCTTGAATCTGATCTTGAAGATTCCAAAGATAATGAAGGAAAACTTGAGGATCAAATTGCCTCTCTCAAAAGAGACCTTCAAACAGCAAATGAATATAAAGAGAAATTCAAGATAAGTTCTGCTCAACTTGAAGTTCTTCTTGGAAGTCAAAAGAGGACAGATGACAAGTATGGCTTGGGATATGAGAAAGGAGAAAGCTCCGGATCCGGTCAGAAGAATCTTGGATCAGAAAATCCAAGGAGCAGGCCTAGAAGACCTCCGGTAAGACAGCCAAATGCTCAAAAATATCCATCCTTCAATGGATACTGCCACAGCTGCAACCATTTTGGTCACAAAGCTAATCAATGCAGAATGAGAATGAATCAGATTAATTCATCCTTCTCCGGACAATGCTTCAACTGCAAAAGGTATGGACACAAATCCCATGAATGCAGAATTATGCAAGTAAACAAATCATTCAAAGGTAGATGCTTTACATGCAATAGAGTAGGTCATATGGCTAATCAATGCAGATCAAGGGGATATCAGTTAAATATGCAAAGAAATGTTATTTGCCAAATCTGCAATAGGTCCGGTCATAATGCTAAAGTCTGCAGAAACAAGAATCAGGACAAAAGAGGTCCGGTGTATAATCAGAATCAAGACAAGGGTAAACAAAAGATGAATGCGGATGAAGTTAGGAATCAGATGAGCAAGATTTGGGTGAAGAAAAACTCAGAGAATGTAGAGGTTGGATCCGCACCAGATTCTGGTGCTGATATTTCTTCCGGAAATTAAAAGGTGAGCTCAGGCTCAGGGGGAGACTCAAAGAAGATTCTGTTCCCCCAGCCAAACAAGTTGTGCCGGATGTGGCACAAGATGCGGATTAAAGGGTTTGTAGATATAACTCCTGAGATGCTTCAGTCAAGTTTTTAGAGGTCCGCATGGAGTTATGAAGAATCTGTGTTCGATTAAGTTAGACCTGTTCAGGGAGGTGCTCCGGTATGATAAAGGATTACAAAAGGTCCGGAGAGATCCGGAAGTGCACGATCTTGTCTTGCGGATTGGACAGAGTATTTGGGATGTTCTTGTAATATGTTACCTAGATTTATTCATGATTTAAAGATCCGGATGATATTCAGTGATCAGGACTAATCCGGGATACTCCAAGCTGTCCAGACATGG
The DNA here is from genome assembly GCA_027924645.1 of Cunninghamia lanceolata. Lineage (NCBI taxonomy): Eukaryota > Viridiplantae > Streptophyta > Pinopsida > Cupressales > Cupressaceae > Cunninghamia > Cunninghamia lanceolata. The sequence continues at coordinate 1,561,039 of BSBN01001271.1, read as the reverse complement.
TAAACCGGAATAATGCAGGTGAAGCATTTATTGCAGACAGATATTAGGGTTTGCGGAGCAATATAAGGGATTTCTCAAAAGTTATTTGCTCATTCTACACTTGAGAAGAAGCGAATAGTGGAGCTCTGCAACAAGGTTCATCAAGCACACCAAGGATCTCCTGCCGAAGCTATTGCATAAAGAAATCAATCCAACCACTCCGTGCAAACCGAAGGCGCTTAAGGTATTCTTCGTTTTTCATTGCCTCACTGCAAATCCTTGAAGAATGGCTACTCCAAACATAGTTAAGATCTCTGATAGACCTCGCCCCTCATTCAAGAAACATCCCTACAAATCATTGGAGGTAGATCCACTAGGAGCCTTCTCTAGTGTTCCCCACGGAGTCTTACATACTGAAGATATTAGGGTTTACATACACGCAAACATTGAGGAATTTGGGGAATTCAAATTAAGAGACCTCTATCACAAGCAACTGATAGACAATGCTTTTGAGCTCAAACCAGAGTATAAGGGTATCCAGAAGAAACAATTTGAGCAATTCATTCATTTCCCTAGCTTTGAAGAAGATGAATGGGTCCGGTATGTACTGAGCAGGATGCATGACAACTTCCTTTGGCTAGATAGACCCTGTAAGATCACAAAAGAAGCAATTAGAGCAGTAACTGGTCTATACTCTTCCGGGGGGGTACCTATCCTCAAATCTGTCAAGAACAACGTTGTAACTGAGGCCACCGGATCAAAATATGATAAGAGGGCAATGACCATTGAAGATATTTCGGATCCGGATATCAAATATGCATCAATGATAATAGGATACAAGATCTATCACTCCAGCAGGGAGAATTCTGTATCCGGAACTGCAATATACACAGCATATGAAATGCTAAGAAAGAATGCAGATTATGATCTTTGTGAACTACTACTAAGCCAATTGATGGAAAATGTACAGAAAATCAAGAAAGACAAGAAGAACTCCTTTAAGTATGGTACTCTCATTGTATGTCTATTCTTTTACTTCATGAATGAGCTACCCGGAACAAGTGGATGGATATGGCAGAATGACAAACCTGTTGCAGTCCAGATAAGAGACTATTTGCATGGACTTGGGGATGCAAAAGCGAGAAATACAGCTCTATGGGGATACTTCAAAAACTTTCAGAGCATGATGCAAGCAAGAGAGAGAATTCCCCAGTCTCTCATTGAGAAATACAAGGACTCAGTATGTTTTATGGTTGACACTGATCAGTGCCTAATGGAGGCAGTGGAGCCAAGGACTGTCTGGATCATGCCCATGGGGTATGAAGTTGATGAACAGATAGTAGAGCTGCATGTTCAACACATGCTAAGTCAGCCCAAAGATCCTAAGGCAGAAAGGTTTGGAACCTTTGAGGAGCTGAGCGTGAAATTACATGTAGAACTCAGGGAACCTGAGATTAAGAGAAAAGTGAGAAAAGAAGTAGAGCACATTGCTCAAGGCCTAGGCATCTCAAAAGAGGCACTTGATGCCAGCCGGGAAAAGAGGAGAAAGGCTGAGGAAGAAGAGAAAAGCACAGAAAGTGTTCCGGTTGAAACCCCCACCCGGACCAGATCATCAAAGAGATCTGCACCTTCCACAACCAAAAGCTCAAAACCGGAAGTCCAGGCATCCGGTAAAAGATCCAAGACAAAAGCATCAAGGGCTTATGAAAGCCAAAAGGATGAAGAGGAAACAGAATCAGATAAGGAAGTTAGAGAAGTAAAGAAACAGAAGAAGAAAGGATCCGGTAAGCCCTCCACAGGCCAAGACAAGGATGAAATGGCAGAGGTAACTGTTGAAAAGCCCACTCTGTCACTAGAGAGCATAATCAAGTCGGTCACGGTGGATGGAAACCTTCAACCAATGACTGAATCCTATGATGACTTCAGTGAGGCAGACCAAAAGACTCTGCAGGAGGCCACAGTGAAATATCTCAACATATATAATAAGGCTTTCATTGAAATAATATCTCTTATTCCTAAAAGCCTAGAAAAGGAAATGGAAGTGAGGAAAAATAATGCTCATGCTAAAGATCTTGAGATCCGGGAGCAGATAGCTATTCAGCTATATCCTCAAATTGATCCCAAGACAATGAACATGATCTTCAAGGACTGCAAAGATGAGTTCAGAAGTAAAGCCAGGATGAATCAGCTCATGCTTGGTGAGACTGACAAAGTGGCACAAGAGACAGAAGAGATCCTCCGGAAGGCCTTCAAAAGGTTCAATCTTCCTGTTGTAGAGGACTTAGGTGCAGAAACAGCTGCTGACTTGGAATCTTCTGTTCCGGAAGAAGTGAGCCCTGAACAGACAAGTGAGGACTTGGGACCCTCTGCTCCAGAAGAAGTGACCCATGAACAAGCAAGCATCTCTCCTCCGGTTTCCCCTACAGTCTCCGGATCCAAAGAAGAAGAGCAATTGCAGGAGAAGGAAGCAGTGGTGACAGACAAAGAGGTTGACAGTTCTAAGACTGCAGAAGAAAAGAAACATCTGTCTCCGGCAAGAGACACTGCACAAACTGTTCAACAATTTTTGAGCAAAGAAACTCTAGAGATTGATGAACCGGAGCTTCTAAAAGGTCCATTTGATTTTGACTCTCTCTCTCCGGTACAAACAATGAAGATAGCTTCATTTGCAAATGCCAAGGCAAATGAAAAGCTCCTGAAGTCTCATATGGAAGACTGTGAGTTGATAGAGGCTGCTTCCGGAGTACTTGTAAAGATCATGCCATCAATCCAAATAGATCCGACTGCCTCCACTTCCGGTAATCTAAAAACCTTAGTCAGCAGTATTGATACACATTTTAATTCTCTAGAAAAATCAGCTGAAGACAAGGTCCGGAAGGAATTTTTGGATAAGAGATTTTCTGAAATATTAGAATTAATCTCTAAGGATAGGAAGATTGTAAGCATTGGAATAAAGAGCTTAGAAAATGCTCTTAAGGATGGCGGTGACATCTACAAATTTTGTATATCTTGGTCAAAGGCAACAACAGCAATTGACAAGAAAATAAAAGAAGAACAGGACAAGCTTCAAAGCTTATCTCAAAGTTTTGATCCTCTCTCTTCCTCTATAATAAATCAAGAATGTCAGACTATTGCAGTCTTGAATGAAATAAAGAATCTTGAGAAGGAGAGGAAGAACATTACCAACCGGATGGGAGAACTTAGAAGGATTATAGTCCCTAAGTTGGAAACGATGCATGAGGCCATCAGTGATGCCCAGACCACCGCCCATACAAAAGATCCGACAGATCTCAGGCGGGCAGAAGCTTTTGCATTTTTGTTGAGTGGTCACATTTCAATCCTGGACAGAATGAAGCTTAGTTGGGCTACTGAAATGGTTCAACTGCAGACATCCTTTGCAGACATTCTGCAGTATATGTGAGTATGTAAATATGCGGCTATATATAGAAAATTTTTGAAAATTTTGGTGTGCGGACCCTACCCTTTGCCATTGATGTCAAAGGGGGAGTGAGGAGCAGTGAAAAATGAGGAATCCAACTCAGGGGGAGTTCCGGAAATTGTATATAAAGACAGAGAAGACAGAGCATCAGCAAAGGGGGAGCATAGTGTAAACACTTAGTCATTTTTCACTAAGTGTTGCCATCAATGCCAAAGGGGGAGATTGTTGGCAAGAGACACTATATGGATTCATGGTTGTTGTCATTGATGGCAACAAAGGTCATTCCACATATCCGCAAGTCATGATATATCTCTACCGGAAGTCAGATTGAAGATTGTTGTGGTCCGGTGAACAAGAACAGAGCATGTGGCAAGGTCCGACAGATTGGTCCGGATCTCTCAGAGGAAATGTCTTGGCACAGTGCGGATCTGGGGAAGTCAAGAGGACTATCTTGAGTAGTATAATCCAAGGATTTAGCCTCCGGAGATGGACAAGGAAAAAGATATGAATAGTTGAGTACCGGATTCCTGAGAGACAGTGAAAACAGAGGAAGAACTGACTGACTGAGTATCAAACTACCTTCCGGATGTGTTACAGATGATGATAAAGGTTGCGGAGGCATGAATCATGTTTGGCCGACATAATTGATGATATCTACAAGTATATGCTTGATCCGCATTGCTTGGTGAGCAAGGATTCAGCCGACAGAACTAAGTTTGTAAGAAACTAGACTGTTCCGGATGCCGACTAGAAAGATGATGAAATTACTTGTGCGGATATATATAGAGGATGGATTTAGTGGTAAAGTGTGCGAATGTGTGTGTGGATATGCGAACAAGTCCAGAGTAGAGCAGAAGTAACAAGAAAGATCCGGTATGTGAAAGGACAGCAGACTAAAGAACAGAGGAAAGATGAAGTGCAGCAGATCAGTATACTGAACCTAACCGGAACTGAACTCCAGCATATGCAGATGCCTCCAATCAGTTCAAGACTGTGATTCTAATCACTTTGTAAGACAGTGTGTCTTCTTGTAGGCAGTGAGCCTCTTGTGAGCAGTGTGCTCGGGCAGTGAGCCCTAATTGGCAAGTGCCATTTTTGTAATTTCCTATTCTTCTAACAGAGAATAATTCTTGGGTTAATCACCCCGTGGTTTTCTCCCTTAACAGGGTTTCCACGTCAAAAATACTGTGTCATATGTTTCTTACTTCATGGTTTATGTTTTGTGTTTGATTTTATGCTGCTTCAATTAAAAGGAAAGTTTAATAAGGAAAATAATTAGGATAACTGATTCACCCCCCCCCCCTCTCAGTTATCAACACTTTGGACATATTGTCCAAACCTGTCATTTTATTTTTCAAGATATGGTTGAAGGATAAAATAGAAGAACTTAGGGCTAAGGGAATTGAGCCCACATTTCCAAAGAAAGGTAAGAAAAGAGTAAGGGAGCATCAAGATGAGCTCCAATACTTCTATGAGAAGAAGAGAAGGATTGTAGAAGCAAAGATTATTGAAAAGGATAAGAATGCCACCCTAATGGATCCATATGCCTTAGGGGTGATAGTGGCAGTATCATCAGGCACATTTATGGAAGCAGAATCATCTGGTCATGACATCAGTGCAGAACAGACCCAAGTTGCTAAGGAGTCAACAGGATAGAAAATCATGAGGGACATAATAGTTGAAACATTAGAGGGAGAAACATCAAAACAAAGTGATGCTATAGGCGCACTACAAGTGGGTACTAAGATGAGTAGCATACCTAGTAAAGCTACATTAGAGGAAAAAAGACAAGAATATACAAAGATAAAGAAAGAGTTGGCTGAAGAAAAGCTGCAAGAGTAAAGATTGCATGAAGCCAAAAAGGTAAGTGAGACTGTCAATGTAGAGGATGACAACAATGATAGTGAGGCTAGGGAGGTAGATCCCAAGACAAGAAAATAAACTGGTAAAGATGAAGATGAATTAAGTGAATACTCTAGTACAGAAGAGGGGCATGATACTCAAATATATATGGAAATTGAACGAAGCTCACAATCTAAAGGGGAAAATGTACAAGATAGGTTGGAGGTAGTGGACCCTGTTGGAACACTAGTGCCACCTAAAATCATAAAAGATGTACAGAATGTTGCACAATAGACAGAGGAGTTAAAGAAAGAGGACACACCCAAAAAAATAGTAAAGGAAACAACATCCCAGGCTGAGAAGGAAACAGAGATGAGTGCTTCTGGTGCTGATGTGCTAGGTATTTTGAATATGTATGATGAGCATAGTGAGGAAGAAAAGAATACAGAGGAAGAAAAGAATATAGAGGAAGAAAAGGATACAGAGAGTAAACATGAAAAGGAGAAAGATACAGAGGAACTTGAAAAGAGCATAGGTTCACCTTCACAAATAGAACAAACAAACATGCCAAAGAAAGCGTAGGAACAAGGTAAACTAGTAGGAGAATCAATGGAAATATCAGATAAGCCTGAGGAAAGCAAGGATAACATAGAAAATGTTGTTGAAGGTAATATTGAACATGAGAAACAAAAAGAAAGTATGGATATAAAAAATATGGAGCAAAAGGATAAGGAAGAAGAAGAACAAAAAGAGTCTTTAGAGAAAGAGAATACAGAAGATGAGGAAGGAGGAGACACTGAGATAGAAGATGGTAATAATGAGGAGAATCAGCAAAGAAAGATGACCTGATGATTCCACAACAAGATCCACAACCTCAGCCTCATCCGCAACAACAAGAGAAAGACATGGAATAGATAGAAATGGAAAAACCTCAAGAGGAGGTGATCAATGAAGAGAAAACAGAAAAGGTTACAAAGGAGGCTCCAACCTAGTTAGGCTCAAAAGTTAGGAGAGAAAAGGTAGAGGTATAATTGGTACCTATAGATATTAAAAGCCTATTAGGTGGTTCTACACCACAGAAAGAGAAGAGAAAAGCTAGAACCATGTTAGCAATCAAGAGAGATCCTTCTGGATCTAGAATGTTGAATCTGGCCATACCACAAAAAGACAAGTCAAAAGGAGAAATAACAATAGAAGATTATAAAATAATTAATATAGATCTAGGCCACAAGACAAGGGAACAACATATACATGAGTGGAAGGACATGCATCATTTCACTGTACAGATATTGAAGAAAGATAAGGATAAACATGAATACTTGAAGGGACACATTGTCCAATAAAAACAATTTATCAAGGGGATGTTTGATTCTAGTGCAAATGTACTAGAATTGCCTATAGAAATGACAATATTACCTAAGAGGTAAAGGAGATGGGAAATAAGAAGATTGAAGCGAACATTTTTGATAAATGGCTCAAAGGCCTTATACATAAAGGAGAAGAAATAGCAAGGCAAGCAGCAACTAGTTGGGAGATAGTTTTGATAGAGAAAAACAAATGCAATGTTATATTACACAGATGCCAATTTAGAAAAGAGGAATGTGAATCAGAAATAAAGAAACTTGATGAAATAATAGATAGAGTAGAAGAACTAATAATTGAAGGAGCCCTTACTCCTCAAATGGTCAATCAGTTGCCACAAGCCAAATTGGAATTGAAAAATGAAGAAGAAATTCTTAGAAATTGCATCATAAATACTAGAGACCTAGAAGAGGTCGCAGATAGCATGATAAAGGTACACATGAAAATGGTAGAAAAACTCATTGGGCATGAATGCCTAGAAGTACTTGCATATGGATTAGAAAAGGCTGTAATAGAATTTAAAGCAATATTTTCACCATGTTTAGAGAACCACACAACACAACTTAGAACGGAAATGATTGATTCAATGATGGAAATAGGTGCTAAGATCATGAAATACCAGAAAAGAGTTAAAGATTTGGAGACAAAAGAGAAGAAGTTGCAGGATGGAGTCAAAGCACAAGAATTTACATGGCCAAAGAGCTAGGAGAGTGACCGTGCTTCTATCAAAGGAGTGATAGGTAATTTGGCAGAGTACCTAAAGGAATAGAGGGGTACTGAAAGGAGAACATGTCAAGTAAGAATGTAGTTGGAGGGTATCATCGATCAAAGTCAACAAATAAGAAAAGTTAGTGGGTATCTTTATTTTGAAAAGATTTCAAAGGTACCCTTTGAGGTGAGCAAAGATACCATTGAGATATTTTTGGAAATGGTTGGGGATTGATTCACACCACTGATCTAAGAAGTTTTGAATGCTGACCGTTGATGAGATTTTGTAACTGTAGCAGTAGGAAGATTCAAAGTCTATATAAGAAGCTCTACTACTTGTATTATTTACATAGGGATTTTAGAATTTTAACTTGAGCTTGTAATTTGTCAAAGTTTATTATAATAGCGAAGTATTTCTTTTAGTTGAGAAAGGGGAGGTCACCTATTTCTACATTAAGGAGTACATAGAATTTTTGGTCTCCTTAGTGTATTTGTCAAAACGTATGTAATTTTTTTGGTAATTTGATTATTGAAATAGAAGTCATTCTTATAATGTAAATTTTATCTGACTTTCTACTTTGAATATAAGTAAATTTAGAATTCTACATCTATTTCTAAGTGTTTCTGATTTCAACTTGTATTTGAAGTATTATTCTCTGAAGGCTTGCAATCTCTAGTGTATGTTCATGAAAATGTTTAGGACCTTACATTTGTAGATTTGAATGTGTTGATTTGATCAATTTACTATATTCCTTAAAACGTGAGTAACAAAACATTTATATCCTGTAAGGAATGATACTTAATTTGAGTTTCTCTAACTTTTTTCCAACAATTGAAAAACTAATTAGCTTAAACACAGAAATCTGAAGGAAATTGTCTTGCATTTGAATAAAGAATGAGGAATTAAATTGGTATTTGGCAATTTTCATATTAATTTGAAAGGCAAAGTTTGTTTCATTGAAATTCATACAAAGCTTTGTGATACAATAGTGAATTTATGCAAAAGAATGAATAATTTATTGATATTTGTAACAATTTGCATTATTTGAGTCCAGTAAGTCACTAAATACTTTAATTTACGTAAGGCCCTTGAATATTATAGTTTCACATCAACCTGTTGAATTATCCACAAGGTCAAGACCTGACCATACAGAAACTTGAGATTAAGAATTCTTAGTTAATTCTTCATATCTTTCAAGACAACTAAGGTTCCTTTGTGAATTTTAACTTTTGTTATGAATGTGTAAAAACAATCATCAACACTATTGTTATTGAGGATTTTAATGACAGAGACATTGTTTCCTGTGTCTTCCTTTGTTAGATTTCTATTTTAACCATAGACTTTTCTACCACTATCAATGGCGGCTTGGTCAATTCTTAAGGCACTTTCCAATGCCTCTTCGTAGGACTTATATGGCAGTGTTTGGACATCTTCTCTCATGTCTTTGTTAAGGGCATGTAAGAAGAGATCGCACAGTTCTCGATGATCCATGTTTGGAGCACTAGTTGAAGAATAGAGGACTTGCTAGAAACAAGGCAAATAATTGAGAGGGGGGTGAATCAGTTATCTAAAAAAGTTTCTTACTTTTACATTCCTAACATTTAGTGCTATATCAAAACATGAAAGCATAAGCAACCATAAGAACATAAATGAAATTAACACACATAACACAAGGATTTTTATGTGGAAACCCTATTAAGCGAAAAACCATAGGGTGACTAACCCAAGATTGTATTCTCTGTTAAAAGAATAGGAAAGTACAAAATGGCACTTGCCAGTTGGGGCTCACTACCTGAACACACTACTCACAAGAGGCTCACTACGTACAAGAGACTCACTGTCTACAGAACTTACATAAGATATCCAAGTGTTTGAACTAATGCACAACATCTACATATGTAAGAATTTAGTTTCGGTTAGTCTCAATATACTAATCTAGCACATTTCATCCTTTCTCTACTTTGTATCACTCTTCTATCACATTCCGAGCTTGAATTACTATCTTTGCACTTCTCTTTGCTTTTCTTTGAACTTCATCCAAAATGACTATCACTATCACATATTCAAAAGCTTGAATCCATCAAGTATATATATCTGCATCAAGGATTTCAAACAACCTTCTAGTCAGTAGCAAGAACACTTAGGATGTTTGCAAGAAACTGCTCTGTCAGCTGAATTCATACTTGATAGATGATGCGTAGCAAAAATTTAGTCATAGAAGTCATTGCCTAAGTTGGCCAAACTCATATAACTCCTTAAGTTACTTGATCAACACCTTCTGCATATCTGGATTGATGTTTGATACCCTGTTGGCTAGTTCTTCCTCTGTATGCACTGTTTAATGGAGGTCTGATACTCAAATACTCATATCTCTCACATGCTTTGTCACTGGAGGCTAAATCCTTAGAATATAGTAGTTTAGATACTCCTTGTTACTTAACCAAATCTGCAACATGATGGGTTTCACCATCAGATTGTTTTGGACCCAACTGTCAGACCCTATCTTAAGCTCTGTTGTTTGACTACTAGACCAACTTGTCCTCAATCTGACTTCCGGTATGAGTAATTTATGTATTGCAGATATGTGGTATATACTTTGTTGCCATAAATGACAACACTAATGAATCCTAGCAGTGTCTCTTGCCAACAATCTCCCCCTTTGGCATTGATGGCAACACTTAGTGAAAAATGACTAAGTGTCATAGTAACTCCCCCTTTGCTTGTGCTTCATCTTTCCATACTACATACCGGTTCTCCCTTAATGTAGGATTCCTCATTTTTCACTACTCTACACTCCCCCTTTGACATCAATGGAAAAGAGTGGGATCGGGAAACCAAAATTGTGCAAAAAGATTACTATATAAAGCCGCATATGTACATACAATCCATAAAATAAACTTACATATACTTAAGTATATCTACAAATGTAGTCTTCAACTGTACAAGCTCTATAGCCCAACTTCTCTTCATCCTATCCCAAATGGAGATGTCTCCACTCAGCAAAAATGCATATACTTCTGCCCTCTTCAAATCTCTTGGACCACTGGTCTAGGCTGTACTTTGCACATCTGCCAAGGCATCATGCATTGCCTCTAACTTTAGGATGATTATCCCTCTGAGTTCACCCATTCTATCCATTATGATCTTCTTCTCTTTGACCAATTTCTTTATTTCATTTATTATAACAATATCTTGGCATCCTTGATTCACCAGAGAGGTAGTAAGGGGATCAAAATTCTAAGATAGACTTGACAGTTTTCCTTGTTCTTTCATTTTCTTCTTAATGTCCTCTACCACTTTAGGCCAAGTTAAACAAAATTTGTATATGTCCCCACCATCCTTAAGAGTGTTCTCAATGCTCTTTATGCCAATGTCTAGGGTTTTTCTATCATTAGCAATTAGTCCTTGTACCTCACTAAATCTTTTTCCCCAATACTCCTTCCGGACCTTAGTTTCTATTGATTTTTCTAAGGACTCAAAATGTGTATTAATAAAATTAACTAAGTTTTTCACATTACCAAATGGAGAATCTGCTGGATCCTTCTGATAAGTGGGCATGATCTTCTCCAGCACTCCGAAAGCAATACTTAACAGCTCACTACCCTCCATATGAGATTTCGGGAGTATTTCTTTGGCTTTGGCCTGAGCAAAAGATGCTATCTTAATTATCTAGACTAGAGAGAGAGTCTATATTTAGTGGCCCTTGAATCAATTTAGGTTCATCCAACTCCACAACTTCCTTGTCCAAGAAATTTTGTATTGCTTCTACAGTGTCTCTTGTAGTTTCTACTTCCTTCTCTTTGGAGGCATCCAGACTAATTTGCTTATTGACATCAATGGTATTTATTTCTTCATTATGTCCTTCCTCTTCCAGAACAGAGGAGTCAAATGCCTCAGATGGCTCTTCATCATTTTTATTTAATCCTTCGACATCCTTGTCAGAAAATTCTTCATTGATATCCTTTAATCCTTCAACATCCATGTTAGAAGGCACTTTATCTACTTCCTCTACAATGGGGAGATTAAACCTTTAAAGGCTTTCTAGAGAATTTCTTTTGTTTCATCAGTTATTTTGTCAATTTCTCCTAGCATGAGTTTATTCTTTCTGGATTTGCTTTGAAAATCTTCTTTTCTATCCTTGAAAACCATGTTCATTTGTTTTGGAGTGATAGATGGACATAACTGTATCACTATTTGTTCTTGGATCTCTATGTCTTTTGCAATTGCATTTTCTTTTCTTAGCTCCATTACTTCTTCTAGGCTTTTAGGAATTAATGAAATTATTTCAATGAAGGCTTTGTTATAGATGTTCAAGTACCTAACATTTGCTTCCTCAAGTATTCTCTTATCTGCATCATTATATTCATCATAGAACTCTGTCACTGGCTATAGGTTTCCATCCACAGTGACTACTTTGATGATGTCTTCAATGGAGAGAGTGGGTTTCTCAACAAACTCTTATGTCTTCTACTCCTCATCATTCTTTTCATCCTTGGAGAGTTTGTGCTTGGCTTTCTTTAATTCTTTGACCTTCATATTTGATTCTATCTCTTCATCATCCTTGAGGCTCACTTATGTTCTTGTGGCCTTAGTCTTCTTTCTCTTTTCAATTTTGGTAGGTGGTTTGGTTTTTGATTTGGTAGTTTTTGGGCTTTTAGGAGTGACAGAGGTAGAACTTCTAGTAGATCTCATCTAGGGAGAGGCTTTCACCAAAATGCTTTCTTTCTTTGCACCTTCCCTCTGCCTTTCAATTTTCTCTATTCTTTCTCTATTTGCATCAACTACTCCTTTGGTATGCCAAACATTACAGCAAGTTCTTCAACCTCCCTTCTCACTTTCCTTTTTGTTTTAGGTTTCCTTAGATCAACATGTAATTTTATGTTTAGCTTATCAAAGGTGCCAAACCTCTCTACTTCAGTGTCCTTGGGTTGACTTAGCAGATATTTAACATGAGCCTCTAATAGGTTTTCATCTACTTCATAACCCATGGGCATCACCCATACAGTCCTTGGTTCAACTACCTCCATTAGACACTGATTTGTATCAACCATGAAGAAAACTATGTTTTTTGTATTTTTCAACTATTGACTTTGGTATCTCTTGCATGCATCATACTTTGAAAGTTCTTGAAGTAACCCTAGAGGGCTTCCTTCTGGGCTTGTGCATCACCAAGTTCATATAAATAATCCTTGATTTGAATAGCAACTGGTACATTTTCCTAGATTAGACCTCTTGATCCTAGTAGCTCATTCATGAAGTAGAAGAATAGGTATAATACCAGATTGCCAGACTTGAAGAAATTTTTCTTATCTTTCTTGATCTTCTCCAGATTCTCCATCAGTTGATTCAATAGAAGTTCACACAAATCATAGTCTACATTTTCTCTCAGCATCTAATATGTAGCATAGATTATTGTACTAGATAGAGAATTCTCCCTACTTAAGTGATAAATCTTGTAACCAATTACAATTGATGTAAACTAGACATCCGGATTAGTAATATCATCTATAGTCATTACCCTCTTATCATATTTTGATCTGGTGGCTTTTGTTACCGTTTGAATATTCACAGCTTTGAATGCAGGTAGCCCACCAGTTGAGTGTAATCTAGTTATAGCCCTAATGACATCTTTGGTTATCTTAAATGGACTCATTAACCACATAAAGTATCATGTATCCTGCTCAAGACATACCAAACCCATTCGTCTTCTCCAAATGACATGAAATGTATGCAATGTGCAAAGTGCTTATCTTTTAGGGCCTTGAATTCTGTCTTGATTTCAAATTTCTCATTACTCAGTTGATTATGATAAAATTCTATTAATTCATCTTCCAGCTCCTTAAGGTTTGTTTCAATGTAAACTCTAACATCTTCTACATGCAGAACACCATGCGAGATATGGGAAAATACACCCAAGGCATCAACTTCTAGAGATTTGAAGGGATGTTTCATGAATTTTGGTCATGGCCTCTCAATGACATTCACAACCATGGGAGTAGCCATATTACCAATGAAATTTGGAGAGAGTTTGTAGAAGGAAAATACATTTTTATGCCTTAGGGTTTGTAGCAAATGCTGGAGCAAATTTCTGCTTGATTTCGATCTTCAGCTTGAACTTGAGTAGTCTACATGATCTCTTCTCAGAGCTCTTCTTTCTTCTTCATGAGTGTAAAGTGTTATAAATGATGAGTGAAAAGCCTTTTATCCTTTCACAAAACCTAATTTTGTTTTGTAATAAATGCATATTTTTAAGTCATCCGATAACCTTATTTTGAGTGAATTTCTCATGAATCACTATGTGGATCTTCAAGTCATCATCCAAGTGAGTTGGAAACATACATTTATCCTTCCAAAACATGTCTCCAAATCTGCAGATCATACCATATTTGTTTGTGTAGTTTTTCTTTTACCAGATGACTACCAGAGTAGGATCTACTGATAACTTCTTCAAATCTTTATGTGGATTACTCAACTTTCGACTGAATGATTTTTGATGAACCTTCAAGACCCCTTTAATTGGCAACCTTTGGCTCTTATCCATTGTGCCAAATTCAAGCACTTACTAACTAGCTGGGGGAATTTGATTTCATGTGTAGTTCTCCCTGAGCCAGAGCTCACCTTTTAATTTCTGTAAGGATTATCAGCACTGGATTCTAGTGCAGATCCATCACAAGTATTCATCACACTCTTCTCTATCCAAATTTTGCTCATCTCCTTTTGAATCTCATCTGCATTCACTTTACCTTTGCCTTTGTCTGGTTTTTGATCATGTTTTACTGGACCCTTTCCATCATGATTTTTGTTACTACAAAATCTAGCTATATGACCGGATTTATTGCAATTGTAACACACAACATTTCCTTTCTTATCTGGTTGATATCCTCTTGATCTACACTAATTAGATATGTGCTCCATTCTATTGCATGCAAAGCATCTACCATTGAAAGAATTATTCATTTGTATGTTTCTGAATTCATGAGATTTGTGACCATACCTTTTGCAATTGAAGCATTGACCAGAGAAGGATGGATTATTATAATTTATTCTTCTTTTGTACTAAGTTGCTGTATGACCAAATCTATTGCAGTTAAAGTAGCTACCATTGAAAGATGGATATCTTTGAGCATTGGGTTGCCTTACCGGAGGTCTTCTAAGCCTGATTCTTTGTTTTCCTAGCCCAAAGTTCTTTTAATCAGATCTGAAACTTTCACCTTTCTCATATCCCAAGCCATGCTTATCATCTACCTTCTTTTGACTTTCAAGAAGCACTTCAAGTTTGCCTGAGCATATCTTGAATTTTCTTTGTATTCATTTGCAACTTCAAGATCCTTTTTTAGAGTGGCAATCTGTCTCTCAAGTTGTTCTTCATTATTTCCGGCTTCTTCAAGATTAGTCTCAAGATGTCTAATTACTCTGTCTATTTGGTAGCAATCTTCTGATTTCTCTTTGAGGGATTGATTTAAGTTTTCTTCAGTCTTTCTCTTCTCTTCAATTTCTTGAGTAAATTTCATAACCCCTGATTCCATTTCATGTCTTAGCATAACAATTTATTTTGACAACTTCTCACATAGCTTTGTTTTCGCATTCAGATCTTCATTAGTATTATTAGCTTTATTTTGATTTGCTAACTTCAAAAATAGTTCCTTTCTCTTTTTCATGGAGTTACTGAGTTTTTCTTTCAGCTCATTGATGAAATCATTAGCCTCCTTAAGTCGCTCTCTCAAGTTACTGACTTCAGACTAGGATTGTTCAAGATCATCTAGGGTAGACTGAAGTTGTTCTTTCATACCATAAGCATCCATTGAGATTCCCAGATCCTCCTCAAGCTGTTAGGCTTTTTTTGAGGAGCTTAGCTCTGATACCAATTGTTGGAAACAAGGCAGACAATTGAGAGGAGGGAGTGAATTAGTTATCTCAAAACTTTTCTTACTTTTACTTTCTTAACATTTAGTGCTATATCAAAACATGAAAGCATAAGCAACCATAAGAATAGAAATGAAATTAACACACATAACAAAAGGATTTTTATGTGGAAACCCTATTAAGGGAAAAACCACGGGGTGACTAACCCAAGATTGTATTCTCTGTTAAAAGAATACAAGAGTACAAAATGATACTTTCCAATTGGGGCTCACTGCCCGAGCACACTACTCACAACAGGCTCACTGCCTACAAGAGACTCATTATCTATAGAACTTACAAAAGATATCCAAGTGTTTGAACTGATGAACAACATCTACATATGCAAGAGTTAAGTTCTGGTTAGGCTCAATATACTGATCTAGCACATTTCATTATTCCTCTGCTTAGTATCACTCTTCTGTCACATTCTGAGCTTGAATTACTATATTTGTACTTCTCTCTACTTTTCATCACACTTCATCCAAAACTACTATCACTATCACATATTCACAAGCTTGAATCCATCAGGTATATATATCTGCATCAAGGATTTCAAACAACCTTCTAGTCGGCAGCAAGAACACTTAGGATGTTTGCAAGAAACTGTTCTATCGGTTGAATTCATACTTGATAGATGATGCATACCAAAATTTTAGTCATAGAAGTCATTACCTAAGTTGGGCAAACTCATATAACTCCTTAAGTTAATTGATCAACACGTTCTACATATCTAGATTGATGTCTAATACCTTGTTGGCTAGTTCTTCCTCTATCTGCACTGTTTAACTGAAGTCTGATACTCAAATACTCATATCTCTCACATGCTTTGTCACTGGAGGCTAAATCCTTAGAATACAGTAGTTTAGATACTCCTTGTTTCTTAACATAATCTGTAACATGATGGGTTTCACCATCAGAGAGTTCCAGACCCAACTGTCGGACCCTATCTTAAGCTCTATTCTTTGACTACTGGACCAATTTGTCCTCAATCTGACTTTTGGTATGAGTAATTTATGTACTGTGGATATGTGGGATATGCTTTGTTTCCATCAATGACAACACTAATGAATCCTAGCAGTGTCTCTTAGCAACAGGACTTGCCTCCATTGAGTGATGAAATGTGCTACAAATTCATTTGGCTCTCCTTTCATCATGAGGAACTCTTTGATCCCTATTTTCACAAGTTTGTTCATGTAGAATGCAATGACAAACTCTCCGATGAGTTGTCTAAATGAATGGATTGATGCTTCTGGGAGATGATAATACCAATCTAGAGTGATGCCTTCAAGCATTTTTGGGAAGATATTTGCTACAACCCCATCACAAGGAGGAGTTGTCTTATGGCTATGGTGTAGGCTTTAATGTGTGAATTTGGATCTCCTTCTCCTTTGAACTTTAGGTGATCTCGCAGTGGTCAAGGTAATTGCATATTCCTTATGTTTTGTTCTAGAGGCTCTTTCAAATATTCATGATATGTTCCTAGAAAGGTACATTGGGATTGCGAGGTTGTTAGTAATAACCCTATGGGTGGGTGTTGGTAACCCGTTGCCAGATTTGTTGGATTGTTTTGAATAGGAGGGTTCCCATTTAGATAGGTGTCATTACTAGCATGTTGTGAATAATAATTGAGGTAGGGGGATTTTGAGATGCCCCCTGGTCCTGTTTGTGAGACTTGACTCTTCTTTTTGGAATAACTTATTTTGCTTCCAAGATTCTGATTCTTTGCACTAGAGTTGCTATTAAATCTGCAGGAGTTGCAGCTCTAAGGGTTTCTTCATTTATAGGATGTTCTCTTTGAATATTTTTATAGTGATGGGCTTCCTCACATGTAACATTTTCTTTTTATTCTTCTTGTAAGGCAATCCTCAATGCTTCTTGAGCATCTTTGGTTTCTTGTAGATATTTTCCAACCTTTTAACCTCTTCATCAAGATGGGTATTCGATGTACTCATGGAAGTTTGTTATGGTCGATGTGTTTCTAACCTCACACTTATTGCTTCATTCAACACATTTGGTATGGCTAGATTGTTCTCCCAAGATGGGTTGTTAAAAGATAGAGAGTGCCTAGATTCCCTTTGATCTTGCTTATAGTCATAATCCTCATAATCATAACAATTGGTGATTGGTGCATCAGGTTGTGTGGCACATACCTATCAAATGAGGGAGTTTCTGGTTCTCTTGAGGGAATTTTTTCTAGGTTTAACTCAGGTTTCATCATATTTGAGGGTGCCATAAACACCACAGAATAAATCGAATGGATGATGGCATAAGCGATGGAAGTCAAAGTAGCTAAAGCGGCTATGAAGAATGGTGTGAAAATGTTGTGAAGTATTTGTTATCAGTTTCATGATGTTTGAAAGGGAACACAAACAACACAACCAAGAAGCTTTTCTCTTCATGTTAGGCTCACCAAAATATGTACATTCAAAATTATGACTCTAATTGCCTAGGCCTATTGGGTTAGATTTTAGCCTGCACACGGACCCTTTCGCTCCTTGCCACAGGGTGATATTCCACATTACTCTCCTTCACGTGGAATTAGCTAGTCGAGAGGAGGAGAGAAATAGCAGGGGTCTGGCTCATTGGAGAGATGGACTTTGAGGAGAGGGGTCGGTAAGTACTGCTGCCTTTGTTGTTGTGTGCTTTGTTGTATGATTCATTCAATTGTTGTTGTAGTTGAGATAACCCTATGACTCGAAGGGTCACTAGTTTCTCTTCTTCTATTTGGATTTCTAGGATTCCACCTTTGTATGGGTAAACAATTGTGTTTGTTGATGTCCTCTTCTCTTTGTAAGTGTTGAATGATTTCTTGTTGTATCTGGCACTGTCTAGTTTCTTCTAACACTAAGAGGACAAATGGGTCTCCTTGTGTTTGAACAAGTGTTTGTTGTTGAGGTCTTGGATGAATCTTCCATATCTCATCACGGATAGCCCTCACCCACTCTCCTCTCACTCCTAAGCACATGTGTGGTTTAGAATAGAGGAAATTGTGTAATTACTAACCTTAACCAAATCTGGGGTTTTGACCTAGGGTTTGACTTTATTTTTAGATTTTGTTTGTACCTCATGATGAAATCAAGGGTTTTTTGGAATCATTTAAACTGTGATTACCTCATGATGGAATCGAGGGTTTGCAATTTTGTCTATTCTAATGTTTCTATATGCATGCAAACTAAAATGATATGTAAAACATCTTTTTGGG
Source organism: Cunninghamia lanceolata (assembly GCA_027924645.1). NCBI lineage: Eukaryota > Viridiplantae > Streptophyta > Pinopsida > Cupressales > Cupressaceae > Cunninghamia > Cunninghamia lanceolata. Next base: position 1,542,604 of record BSBN01001271.1, on the reverse strand, counting down.
TATTTTTAGAGTATTTTGGAAATAAAAGTGCTTCTATTGTATGAAAAGGAAATATGTATGCAATTGTATATGACTTTTCCAATGCAATGTTAACCTATGTTTTTTGTGTTTTCAATGTTTTGAATGCAATTTAATCTAAGAAAAGGGAAAATGCTTCTTCTAACAATCTAGATCTATAAATATGAAAGCGATTAATCTAACATGTAAGATCTAACTATCAAGGAAAAAGCAATGTTTTACTATTCCTAAGAGCAAGTTTGATTCTCTAATTACTATAAACTTGAAAGAAAACAATGAAGGAATCTAAGAGAAACAAAGATTTGTTGACTCCACTACCCTCAACAATCCTTGTAATAGGCAACCTTCAATCCTTTTGTGGCAGCAGGTGATCCTCTTGACAACAAAATGACCCAAAGAAGCAAAAAAAGAAGCTTTGATGAAGTTTGTACGAGCTTGATGAGAGCTTGAATTGAGCACAATGGCATAAAATGAAGCAGTGTGACACTACTTGCTTGAAAAAATAAAGCAAAAAGCACCTTCATCCTATAAGAGCATTTGAATGCTAAGTTGGAGAGCAAATTTTGGCAAGAGCTGTGTGCGCAATGAATTTTCCTCCCTTTGTGCTTGAGGGAGGGGGGTATTTCAAGGTTTAGAAGAAGGAATTGATTGGAGAGTTAACTCATTTGATTGATGAGTTAACAAGAAATGATTGGGGAGTTAACAAGGTTGATTACCCAGTGAACTCAGCATAGCTTATCACTGGAGAGGAAATGGAGGAGAGGGAATGCATGAGATTGATTAAAGAGTTAATTTGAGCTCAAATAGACCTAATTATGCATGTGTGGGTGGATGAAATAGTTAACTCTATATCAGGGATCAAAAACCATGCAAACTGAAAGAAAAATAGGCAAAAATAGAGCAAAAACAAGAGAGAAACTTGAGGTTTTCCATGGCTTGAAAAATGGCAGGGTCACCCCTTTTTTGAGTAGGGTCACTTGGGGGGATCCGAGCTAGACAAGGCCAGATGTAGAAAAATAGGTTGGGAGATGGTAGAAGAGAGGAAAAGGAAAGGTTCTGTATCAAGAAACAAGCCAGTCATGTGGAAGAATCCAAATCTCCACTTGTGTCAGCAGGATCTCCTGGGGGAGATATAGAAATAATAGGGGGAGATTTAGATTGGTTCGATCAAACTAAAAACTGAAAGTGGGAGATGGATAAGGAGACCTCTAAAAGACTTCTAGGAGGTGCACTAGAGGAAAAACAAAGGGGAGAGGTGAGAACTCACCTACAAGACACTCACAAGGCTTACAAACAAAGTCAAAAGCTAGAAAATGCAAGTCGACAAGTGTCACAACAAGTGTTGAAAAGTGTCACAAATGGGGAGAGAGGGAAATCGACAAGGAAGATATAACACAAGACAAGAAAAGAGGACTCGTCATCAAGAGGACTACTACTTAAAGGATATTATTTCATGCTTACATGTATGTGACAAGGATTTGAATCATCATAGGGGTCCTCAAGGGGGCAGTGCATGATTTTTGTGCTTACAGTCCCGATAAATTATTTGAGTCAATTGTCCTTGTTTGCAAATATGTTAATCAACTTCAAATATCACATTGGTTATTGAACTCAAGTCATTGATTTTCATTTGTAGTCGTAAAATGTCATCATCACAAGTTTTCCACACTAGATTGTTGTAGTTGCTCATCTCACTTTTATAACTTGAGATGTTAAAATGTGGAGGCTACTGTGGGGCTCTAGGAGGATTCACTTGCCTAAAGATTGGGATATTGAAGGTGGAAGCCCTCTCTGTGACAGGTGGATTTTCTATTGTAGTCTAAGGAGTTTGTCTAAAATTGGGAAAAGAGGGGACCAAATGGTTTTCTTGCCTATGGGTTTAGACAAGCAGTTGCTTCATTTTCTACTCCTTAGTTGCAACCTACATAGCATGTCTTTCTTGATAAACTCTTCTTTGTGCCACCATTTGTTGCTAGTGAAGACAAGCCTTATGAGCAAGCTCATCTTGCTGTTGATTATACTCCTACACCTTTAATATCTCATCCAACATTCTATCATAGGCTAGCATGAGTTCTTTGAGGCTACCAACATCCATTTTGGCAAATTATTGTTCATTAGGAAGGTAGCCAGGCTGATTAGGAGAAAAATGATCTTCCCAAGGCTAGTTATAAGCATGATTAGGTTGCCAAGAAGACTAAGTAGGGATGGGAGGGAGGAAAACACTATGGGAATACTAATAACCTATTGTAACAATGGTGTGTGGCATGAAACTAGAAGAACTTTGCGTCCTATATGGTTGATAAGGAACTGTGAAAGTTGCATTTTGACAAGGTGGAGGGGAATGGCCATAATTTTCATAGAATTTTTACATAATATAGCATAGAAACTCATTCAAATATGCCTTTTAATGTAAGGGCTAATACGTATGCCCCTTTTAGATCTAAGTACATACTAGAAGGGAGTCACTAGGTGATTGAGATGCTTCCAAAAGCAAGAAGAGATCAAGAATATCACTAAAATCTTTATCCTTGAAGGTCCTTTTAAGCACTTGGGATACCTGAACTAGTGGATCTAAGCTTTGGAGTCACCATGGTGTTGGAGAAAACTTCCCTGAGTGGCAGAATACATTGAAGAGCACACCAAACTCTTCAATGCATGATCAAAAATGAGGGTTTGATGCAAACCCTTAAAGTGTGGTCCCATTGGGCATGCCAGACTATTGTCACATGAAACTACACCTTGCTTGAACTAGGTCCATCTATTCCAATGACACAATGGGAATGATCTTAGGTGTGTGACCTTGCAAAATTATATCAAACCTTCAAAGAAGGTTGGTTCCTCTTTCTAAGTTTTAAGGCTAGGAGAACTAAACCTAATGCTAATAGTCACTTGGGAAAAAGGGAGAACGAGGAATGTAAGAAAGGTAAAGGGTGATGGCACCAAATTTAATTGTTTGATTGGAAAGTAAAATAACACAACAATAATCTCAAAGGCTGAATAAACACACATAGAATTATAATACTTCAACAGAGGTTAAAGCAGAGAACTGAAACACTATAAGAGGGATGATTCATCCATAGGATAAGTATGCCATCCTCAAAGAAACACAATGCAGAAGAACATGAGAGAACAAATATTTAGTTTCTTATATTGATCATCAAAACTAAATAGCCATTACAAAGAAAGAATGATCCAAAATAGATTAGAATAGGGCACAAAATGGTAACATTCCACTCATAGTTGAACTGAAAATGATTATGTGAGAGGTCCAAAATAGACACTATCCATCATCTGGGAAATATCATAAGGCCCAAATAAAAATTTGGACCCTTCTATCTAGATAATGAATCAGTTACCAACCAACAAAAACACATCTTTCAAGTATGCATATATAGCATTAGAAATCACAATGTTGCAGCCTTAGATAAAGGGGAGAAGATTTAACATGTTTTGTCATTCATCCATGCCTGTTGCTTCACACCCACATGGGTTGTTTATGAAGATGAGAAAATGCAACAAAGGCATAAAAACATGAAAATGAAACAACATAAACAAGTTATACCTTTGAAGTTCCCTCACTCCTAGATAAGGTGGAAGAGCTTGCACCCAATAGCTCTTAGCTTTACCCAAATGAAATAAGGATATGTGGAATGCTCTTACAATTTCAACACAAATTTTGGCATAAGGAGGGTATGATGAAGGAGATGAGAGGCTATTTTGACATAATAAGTTTTCTTGAAAATGAGATGATGAAAATGGCTTGGAGAGGGTTGTATTTATAGGCAAACTACGGGGATTTTGATGCAACAGTCGAGATTAAAAGTTGAGATCAATGGTGGAGATGAGAGGATAGGATGAAGGGTTGAGAATAAAAGTGAATTTTAAATTCACATGGGGAGGGGATTTGCATTAAATGAATATTAAGACAAGTGAGGAATAAAAAATTAATTTTCTTTGGAGGAGGTGGAATTAAAAATTCCATTGTATGGGTGAATGTGTGAGTCATGTGACACATGGATGCATTTAGCAATCACATGTGTGAGCTCATTTCATGAAAAAGAGCTGTAACATAAAAAGGGAAAGATGATGTGTAAGGGTCATGTGATCCATTTGAATAAAAATTTATTTTTATTCAAATGGTGTGGGAATGGGTATTAAATGAGATTTGACCAAGTTAATCAGGGGATTAACTTAATTAATATGGATGGAGAAAATTAGTGAGTGGGTTAATGAGGGATTAAAATAAATTAAATAAGGGTTTATTTAATTAATTTTGGTCTAGGGGTCATGTAGGCTAGGGTAGCTAATTAAATAATTGATATTTAATCAACTAGGCTAGGTTTAGGTGGTAGGGTAGGGAAAATTAATTAAATAATCATGATTTACTTAATTAATCAGGATTAGGGAGGTGGACAAATTAACTAAATAAATATTTAACATATTTATTTAATTAATTTGAATGAAGTTGTAAGGTCTAGTAATAAATTAAATGAACTACTAAGGGTAAATTGATGATGAATGGTTAAGGATGAATGGTCAGGGATGGTATAGGGTGAATTAATTAAACAATTTTTATTTTATTTAATTAATAAGTGGAAGGGTTAAGTAGGTTATGTCAGGATGCGAAAAATTGGTTAAAGGGTTGAGAAACTTTTAGGTGTCTACATTTTGCCCCTCTTTGATGTGGCATCATGACCGAGTAGGGAAATGGAATCAAGTCAAAAAAAAATTTCCCCAACTGACAAGAAGGAGTGAAAATGGATGAGAGATGCCTGGTCGAGAGGTCAGGTGAAAAAAAAAAAAAATTTAGATGAACTCTCAAAAAGGAGGGAATAGTGATGAAAAATGGATTCAAGATGGAAAATAGGGTTGAAAGAAGAAAAATGGAAGAAAAAGTTAAGATTTGTGGCACGAGGAGATGAAATGGTGAAATAGGGCTGACATGGTACCTATAGATAGGAAAAGTAGGCCCAACATGCCACATTTGTACACCTTTATTGACTGGACTTGAGAGCCTTTGAGAGAAGAGAGCGATAGCAATGGTGCAACATTCCCATGACATGGGCACCAATCAGAGAGGGTATGGGAGTACTAGCACATGGTCGGGGCTGGACCATGGGTATGTCGTCTAACCTGATTTTGTGTCTTTTGGGATTTGGCTTAGGTTTAGGGTCAAAAAAGGGTAGGTTTAGAGGTTTAGCACTATCATGCAACTACGTAGCGCTATTGAGGGGAGGTTTAGCACCATCAGGTCATTTATAGCCAAAAGGCTATGGGTCAAGAAAGGTAGTTTAGTGCCATCAGTTAGCGCTTTAGCGCTATTAGGTGGTTTTGCACCGGGAATATTAGTAGGTTCGGTAGTTTAGTGCCAGAGTCTAGGTTTAGCGCTATTAGGTAGATTAGCACAATTGGTAGGGGGATTAGCACTATTAGCTACTTTAGTACCAATATTTAGGGTTTTAGGTGGATTAGAACCATTGGTTAGGGTTTTAGCACTATCCTGTGGATTAGTAAGTCGCTACTAGGTTGGGGATTAGCGCTATCGAGTAGATTACCACTATTAGTTAGTAGATTAGCCCCATTGGTTGGATTAGTGCCTTTGGCATAGGGATTAGTGCTATTGGTTACTATTTTAGTGCGTAAGTGTTGTTTGGAAAAAAAAATGGGATTAACTTATGTTGTTGAATACAGGAGGACCAGATTGAGATTTAGTTGTGAGAGTGGCAAGTTACTTCAACCATGATGCTACGAGGGGCATTGATGGATATTAATCAACTTCATTTTTACAGGCTGGTACTTCGACATATATCATATATGCCCTAGTTGAGGGCACACAGGGCTATGATGACAGGCTTAGTGGAGAGATGGAGGAGTGAGATGTGCACATTCCTCCTACTGATAGGTGAGATCATGATCACCCTTGAGGATGTCTAGAGGATCCTTAAGATCCTGATAGTGGGGGAGTAAGTCATCTGTGATACCACTCTTGTTGTAGCAATTTTGGATTGAGTTTTCACACCAAGATGGGTGATATATAGCTAGAATGGGTAGGAGATGAGATATGGGGCTACTCATGTGCAGGGAGGAGTTAGTGATTTTGAATTTTACCTATGTGAGCTAGTCGGGGGGATCCTAATGCCTGATTGGCGTGGGTGAGATTTTTTGGTTGGATGGGGCTAGGTTATAGAGGGGATGGTTACTCAGGGGACAATATATACTTGGGGGCCCTACTTACTTACACAGTTATACCATGAGATGCATGATGTGGTATACAGGGATGGAGAGAGTCTCAATTCTAGTTTGACACTCCTACATGTATGGGTGTGGGAGCACATTGTTGTTACGAGGCCTACTTGTGCACATGTGAGGCCACAATGGGAGCCATGGGTAATGACATATGGGGGTTCTTTAGCATTGATAGCTGGGGAGCATGTGATATTAGAAGAGGCAATTGGATGATATGGATATAGTAATATGGTAGCCGTATCTCAATTTTGAGCCTTGGATTGATCATGATGTACACATTCACAAGACAACCTTAGTACTTGATCAGGGGGATGGAGTATATCATTGACCATTACCTTCCTTCTCAGGTGTTGAGATAGTTTGGCATATAGTAGGTCTTAATTCAAGTCACAACCATTTATGCACAAGTGAGGGCTAATGGTTTGGCATGGCCACCGATGGTGGATGCATAGGTAGCATTACTGGATTGGGGAGCCCTACATCTAGTGATGTGAGATTGGGGGAGCATGATAGCATATGCTAGAACTACCCCAACATATGATACATAGTGGTTACAACATGGGCCTATATAGTTGACATTGCTAGATGTAGATCCTACCGAGGAGGAGGAGGAGATCGTTATGGAGGAGGTCAAGGAGGAGGAGAGGGAGGGAGAGAGGAGTGATGGGGGAGCTAGTGGGGGAGGTGGCAAAGGTGGTGGAGATGATGATGGCAGGGATGGGAGAGATGGAGGAAATGGGGGAGGAGATGGTATTCAAGTTTTGGCAGTGACAGTGGTAGGGTAGGTGGTGCAAGTGGCATAGGTAGCTTAGGTTGTGGTAGGGTAGGTGCTAGTGGGGTAGGTGTTAGTTGGTTAGGTGCAATAGGTAGCACATGAGGGGACATCAGGAACAAGGCCCTTAGGTATGACTGCTCTCAACAACAGGTGTGGCAGTAGAGGGGGGACGAGGAGGAGGATTTAGTGACTTTTAGGGTTCAGATTGTGAAATTGGAGGACATGGTGGAGTAGCAGAGATTAGAGCTTGCTTCGGTGAATGCTAAGAGAGATAGTACATAGTTCAGTCTGGAGAGACTATAGGGCCTATTGGATGGGGTGGGTTGAGATGGAAATCTATAGATACAGATATTATAGGCTCAGATCGCTCATCTGTAGAGCTAGTTCCAAGCGCAGATTGTCCAGCTGACTGTAGAGCAGGATACAAAGAGAGTGTTGTTGTAGTGGGTGGAGATCAGGCTATAGAGAGCAGAGATGCAGGTGACCCAATTGCAGTAGCAGGTGACTTAGATGCAGGGAGTCATTGATGCTAGCAATATGACATGGATGTGGGATACAAATGTGGGATGGTTATACTGCAGTACATAGGGAGTTAGCTAATCATAGGGCTCGGCCTGAGTATTATTACAAGGCATATTAGACAGCCATACCTAAGGGTCATAAGGTACCAAGGTACAATTAGAGTAGCAGGTATGGTGTTTAAGTTTCTCACAGATCCTAATACTCTCAACAGTCTGTGTAACAACCCTCATAGCAGCAATAATCACCTCATCAGTAGCAGGCACCTATGGGACCACCTCCTCGTCAACCAGGTTCGCCTATTGATTCTTCCTAGGGGAGTTCATCCCATGGTTCTTGATATTGATGTAAATATGCATTCAGGCCTTATGTATGGCCCACAATAATGGGTTACACTTTTTGGCCAAACTTGACATTGAAATCAATATTTTAAACTAAATCTTCATGTTCTGGTACCTATAGCCACTAAACCATTAGGAATTTGAGGATGACGTGAACTAGTGATTTGTGAGTTTTTTTTTGTAGATTCTAAATATATATATATTAAAATGGAGTTAAATTGTAAAATTTTTTGCATCTCCTTTGATAACTAGTTTTTAATAGTAAACAACATTTTTTAAAGTGATGTGTATTCCATAGCACATAACTTATTTTCTACAAAGGATAAAATTCTGATTCTTTTTAATTTAGATTGGTAACAGAGATATATAGTGTATGCATTTGGTTTCATAATGTTTTGTTGAATATATATTTTTTAATTAATTTTTGAAGTCAAACCAATTATAATTTAGACAAAGGCGTATTCTGTAAAACATAACTTTTTCTGCATGTATCAAAATTCATTTTTTTTCTTTTGTTGAAACAAGGACATCAATACTTAGTGCATAGATATTTTTTAGAATTTTTTTTCAGTAATTTACTAATTTTCCATGTGTGTAGTATAGAGAACTTGATGTTCGTAAAATACATACATTCATAAGAAATAAAAAATAAATATAATAATCAAATTAAATATATTTAAAATTATATTTTTTGGGAAGCTTATAATAAGGACTACATACTTAGAAAGCATAAATTTTAAATGAATTCATTTGATCCCTCAAAAGATAAATTGAAAGTGTTTTTTTTATCAACATTTTGATAGGTGTAGAGGAGACTCCATTAGAGGTATGGTTTAAAACTAGCGGGGTTCTATCCAAGGGGCTTTGAATATAAGGTGGTTTAATCAAACCCTCTTCAATTAAAATATTTTAAATGGAACCTTTCAAGGCTTAAATCATTATATTTTCTAAAAATATGTGATTTCAGCAAAAATTAGGATGTCCTAGAAAGTGTAACCCATTATTGTGGCAACTCAAGGTGCATTTTGTATCATGACATTTATTCGAGATGTATATATATATATATGTATATATATATATGTATATATATATATATATATATGTATATATATATATATGTATATATATATATATATATATATATATATATATATATATATATATATATATATATATATATATATATATAATTTTTGGCGGTGATATGTGATGTGTTATGGTGTTTATAGATTTATGATTCTATGTGATGGTTTTATTATGATTGTGTGATGATGTGATGGTTATGTCATGTATTATGGATGTATGGATTTATGTTTATGATTATGTATTTGATGGACATTATATACTTTGTAATGATGTGTGCATATGGATGTTTTATGGTTTTATAGTTAATGGATTATGTGGATTGTGCATTAATGTGATGTGTTATTACTGATTATGGTAAATGGATATACTCATGTGATATGAATGGAGAAATACAAATTAATAAACATATATTATGCAAATGAATAATGCAAAGCGATGTGGTAGATGGATAATGGTTAATGGTATGATGATGACTAATGATATGGTAATGATAAATGCAATGATATTGCAATTTATTTTCTTGATTATGTTGTGTATGTAGGATGATAGATGTTTGTCATGATATATTTTGATGCTTAAAACCATGGTGAGGAGGTTGACGGGGTTGGGAGATGGTTTGGATAGGTTAGGTTCGGGGATGGTTAGGAGGGGGTTGAGATAGGTTGAGGATGATGAGTACTTGGTCACTAGACACCATATTGTTAGAGAGTAATTGTTGGATGGGTTAGAATTGGATGGGTATGGGATGAGTTTGTTAGGTCCTTTTTCTTTATTAAATGCAATTCCAAGGGGATGATATTGTTCAATGGATGAGGGATTAAGGTAGGGTAAGGATGGGATATTGTGTTGATATTTTTGAGAGAAATCCTAGATTTATTATTACAGAAAATAGGGATATGTTCACCAAGGTATGAAGGACCATGGTGATAATACTTAATCATCTTTGCATGGACTAGACCCGCAAACAATAGGATGATTCCATGCATGTCCATGATAGCACAATCTTGCCTAGATGAGGGAAGGGGATTCATAGCATAAGTCCTTAGTACATAAAAGGTATGATGAACCTTAGATGCAAAAGGAAAATAATATGCTAGAACTAACCCTACATTTTACAAGATATGATTACTAGCCTTGGAGTAATAAAATCAACCCACAAGCACAACATACAAAAGCAATGACCATGCCCCATTCTAGGTGTTTTCCGCTACATACCATGATATAGTGAGATCAAGGTAGTTTTTAAATGATCCTTAGAATGAGATAAAAAATAAAAATCATTAATAAAAAAGACCAATTTGACCAAACAAACAACCATTGTATCTCTTGCCAAGATAAGTGTTTATTTGATTGGTTCTGCCTATTGTAGGAATGATATATCCATTAAGGTAGGGATCAATTGGATGATAAGGATAAATTTTGAAAGATGGGAAAAAAGATATTAGGCCATTCATTGTGGTTGAAGTAGGTTTTTTGATTGATGATTTTTGCATGAAGGATGATGCTTTGGTTAGTATGCCTAGCAAGTGTATTACCTTTGTATCAAGTGTAAGCTCAGGAAATAAGGATCATCCAAGTGGGTTGGATGGGTGCATATTATGTACCTATGTATTGGATACTTCCTTCATATTCCAAATTGGCTACACGCCCTGTATCCATGGGATCAAGGCACATTAAGATGTAGGTGGTGATGATATGTAGTTTTGATTTGTGGTGATGATGTAGGGATGGTTATGCATGGGTTGAATGAGTGTGAATGATGATGGAATGCTTTGATGATGATGAAGTGATTTTTTTTGGGATTTTTGGGATATTATGATTTTTTTTCTAGATTTTCTACTTTTTTCATTTTTTTGGATTTTGGTGATTTTGTAATGTTTTTGGATTTTTTGATTTATAGTTGTACAAGGAGGGCATAAAAGGATCCACATTTCCAAGAATCTACCTTGGATGGTTGCTGGAGGGATGAGACGTTGAATGTTTGTTATCCCAAGCCATGGGATGAAGTGAGATGGAGTGATAAGATGGAGGTGAAGACTTATTAGATGGTAGAACCAACCACTACACATGGTGCTTGAGACAGGTTTTCACCATAGTACTTATCCAAGGCATCACTGAAGTGATTTTCACCTTTGGACGAATTTATTGCACTTGATTTTTATTTATTTATTTTTTCTTTTTCTTTTTTTGTATTTTTTGATTGGGATATCCGGATGGATTAAGCATAGAACTTCTTCAAGTGCATGATATTTATTAACTCATCTAGAGGTTGCCCCTTAGGTATTGCAAGATGATAGGATCCTGATCCATATCTAGTAGTGATGACATAGGGTCCTAACCAATTAGGTTCAAACTTGCCCTTCTTGTTATGCTCTTATAGATTCCTCTAATTTTCCATAAGGACTAAATCATCTATCTCAAAATGATGGGTCATGATCTTATTGTTATAGCTTTTATGGAGGCAATTATGATAGGCTTGTAGGTGATTAAGAGTGTTGTGGTGCTTCTCATCCAGAAGTTCTAACTCATTAAGGCGTGTAACTTGATACTCCTCATTAACGAGATTCTGCATTGAAATCTTGAGAGAAGGGAGCTCAACCTTGATGGGGAGGATGCCTTCAAAACCAAATACCAAGGAGTATTGTGTTGCTCCTGTGGGGGTATGGATGCTTGTATGATAGGCTCATAGGGTAGGGTTAAGTTACAGGTGCCAGTCACAACCAGCTTCGTTCACCGTCTTCTTCAAGATTCAAAGGATGGTTTTATTCAAAGCTTCGACTTGACCATTACCTTACAGGTAATATGGAGTGAAGAAATGATGTTGGATGTGGAATTTTGGCAAAGAGTGCAAAGTTATTGGTTCTTAAATGGTTTCCCATTATCAGTGATGATGGCAAGATGGGTGCCATAATGGCATATGATGTAATGGAGGATGAATTTGGTGATTTGGATACCAGTGGTATAAGTGAGTGGAATGGCTTTGACCCACTTAGTGAAGTACTTGGTAGCGGTGATAATGAACTTATGTCCATTGGATGATGGCGGGTGGATTTCTCCAACAAGGTCAAGCCCCAACTATGAGAAGGGCCATGGAGTCATTATCAGTTGTAGTTCTTGTGATAGATCGTGGATGAGATCTCTGTGTTGTTGACAAGGTAGGCATTTTTTTACAAACTGGTTAGCATCATTTTCCATGGTCAGCCATTAGTACCCTATTCTGAGGATCTTCTTCACAAGGGTAGGTCCACTAGATTGTTCCCCACAGATACCTTCATGTACCTCTTGTATGGCTATTTCATCTTCTCGAGAATTGAGACACCTTAGAAGGGTACCATCTAGACTCTTTTAGTATAGTGTGTCATTGATGAGGGAAAAGAGGTAGCTTCAATAGATAAATCATTAGTGTTGGTTAGATGATAGGTTAGGTGGGATGATGTTGTTGTGGAGATATTGATAAATATCTTGGTACCACAGGGATAAGGGACCAATGATGTCACACAATAATTCAGATTGCGGCATATCATAAGCAAGCACCTCTAGTTCTTCAATAAGGAATTCACATTTCTAGCTATTCTTCTACATGTTTACCAAAGATCCTATGGTAGCCATAGTATTTTCTACTTTGTTGTTGAATCTTAGGACCTGCTCAAAGTAGATATCATGGAAGTACTCTTTAAAGTCATTGGCCATCCTCTTATAGGGCATGAGTTTATCATCTTTTGTTTTGTACTCATTGTTGATCTATTTAATAATGGGTTGGGAATCACCGTAGACCATTAGTTTCTCAATTTTCTACTGGACAACCATTCAGAGTCTTGTGATGATGGCCTCATATTTTGCTACGTTGTTGGTGCATGGAAATGTTATTTTATAGGACTTGGGTATGCAATCTCCTTGAGGGGTCATGAAGTGGATTCTTGACCCTGAGCCTCAATGTGTGTAGGATCCATCAAAGTACTTTTTCCACTCCTTTATAGGTGTGGGGATTGACTAATTTGGAAACTCTAAAAGGAGTGGATATTCTATAGGGATTGGTGCATCGGTTAGCTAGTCTGCAATGACTTTTCCTTTTATGGTATTCCTTTCGGTATATTCAATGTCAAATTCACTGAAGATCACGACCCACTTAGCCATTCATCCTATGAGAGCTTCTCTGGGTAGTAGGTACTTTAGTGGATTGATTTTTTCTATTAGCTTTGTCTTGCGATTGAGCATGTAGTGTTGGAGTTTTTAAGATGTGAAGACAACTGCAAGGCATGCTCACTCAATGGGAGTGTAATTAAGCTCATATACCACTAAAGTATGACTGATGTAATAAATAGATCTTTCTTTCCCTTGATCATCATGTTGTACTAACAAAGCCCCTATCACTATTTCTATTGTCAAGATATAGAGTAGTAGGGGTTGCCCTTGCTTTGGTGGAATTAGGACTGGTGGCATAGAAAGATATTATTTCAACTACTCGAAGGCCTTTTGACATTGTTCATCCCATCTGAATGTTGTGTTTTTAAGGAGGAGATGCTAAAATGGTTGACACTCGTCGACTAGCTAGACTATGAAGCATCTTATTGATTAAAGCTTTCCTTGGAGGCTACACAATTGTTTGATATTCTTAGATGGAGGCATTTCAACTATAGCTTGCACTTTTGCGGGGTCTACTTCTATGCCTCTTCTAGATACAATATAGCCTAGGAGCTTTCTAGAGGTGACTCTGAAGACACATTATTGAGGATTAAGCCTCACTTTATATTGTTCTAGCTAGTCAAATATCTTAGCTATTACTTGCAAATGTTCATCCCTTGTCTTGGATTTTCCAAACAGGTCATCAACATAATCTTCCATGATGCTGTGAAAGAGATCATGGAATATCATGATCATTGCACTTTGATATGTGGCTCTTACATTCTTGAAGACAAAGGGAATTACAACCAACAATATGTTCGCCATGGACATATGAAAGTGTTCTTGTGTTGGTCTTCTTCAGCAATCCTAATTTGGTTGTAACCAGAAAATCCATCCATTAGTGATAGCATTTCATGCCCTTCTATGAGATTGATGATGATGTCGATGTTTGGGAGAGGAAAGTCATCTTTAGGGCATGTCTTTTTGATGTACCTAAAGTCTATGCATACGTGGATGCCCCCAGTGACTTTTTCTATGAGCACAATATTCGACACCCACTTAGGATAGTCAATGGGCTAGATAAATCCGATGTCTAGGAGATTCTTGAGTTATGCTTTGATAATGAGTGCCACTTGTGGATTCATTTTCAAGAGTTTTTGCTTTATCAGTTTCTCATCAAGATGTATGGCAAGATGGTGGACTGCAGGGTCCAACCCTGGCATATCATCATAGGTCCATGCAAAGTTATGAATCTTTTGTTTGAAGAAGGCCAATAATGCCTTTTTTTCTACAAATGTAAGGGAAGCAACTTGAAATATGATCTTTGGTGACTCCTCAATGCCGAGGTTCATTTCTTGTGATTTATCTACATGGATTGGTGACCTCTCCTGATATAGCTTAGGGACCTTGGAGAGATCCATTCTCTCATCTCCTAGCGTGTTGAGGAGGTTTTCACTAGGAGACAAGTCCTCTATTTTGATTTTTTCTTCATTCAAAAGTGCTACAATGTGGTGTTCACTAGGGGATGTTATTTTTGTTTTTATAATTTTGTGATTAAGTGATATGGAGGTCTCCACAAAGTATGTGGTGTTTAGTTCCATGATGTAGCTGACTTTATGGTCTCCAAGGGGTAAGTGGTCTCTAACCCCCATTAGTTTGACTATTGCTTCATTATTTTGTGCGACATCTAGGACGGGAGGTCCTTGTTAGTCCTAGTCAATAAGTTGTGGATACACGAGAGGTAGGTCATTAGATGTTGATGGCATGGTGGATAGGGTGTAAATGGTGTACATGGAGGATTCAAATAATTTGACGAAGTCAGTGAAAGAGTCTTGATAATCTTTGTCATTAGTGTTTTTGATTACGGGAAATGTTCTCGCAACCTCACTTAAGATGCATTCAATGTTCATGGGGGTAGGCTCTTGTTTTCTATACCCCAAACCTTGTAGGTATGGATTTCTTGTTTCTTGGATAGGTTTAATGATCCCTTTCTTATGAAGGCCCATACTGCCTTGTCCTTTATATCCCATATGTTTGACAATTTCTATACCCTTGCCATAGTTTTCAACAGGTAGGGTAAGAGCTATTAGTTCTTCATCTTCATCTTTGTAGAGCCATGATGAAATATCTTCAAGGACATCTTGTTCCATCAAGTGTTTCCTTTCAAATATGGGAGATGGGTTACATTTGATGATCACCATGGAGACATTCGTAGGTGCACCAAATGTTTTGGGGGTTGGTAGAAGTTGCCCTACACAGAATGTTCCATGTAAGTTGTACTCTTCACACCCTAGGTCCCTTGCCTTGAGCTTGATCTCGAGAATGGATGATGGTGATGAGGTGGATGCAATGTTGGAGGGGTCAATGTAATTGGTGGATGGTTTTGGTTGAGAAGTGGTTGGTTTGATGGCATTGTTGTAGGGGTAGAAAGTCTTATCATGTCCTTCCAAATATGTACAATATTGAAAAGGATGTGGGTTGGAATAGATTATGACTTTTGTGTCATTGGATGGGAACTTAAGGCATTGATGTTATGTGGATGGCATGGCTTGCATGGTGTGATCCATGGGTGGCAAAGGAGGATATTATAAGGGACATTAAGATCAAGCGCTTGACATTTGGTCTCCAAAATCTTCTATCCTACTAGGATAGGAAGCTTGATGGTTCCTTCAGATAGGTGCTTGGTATCATCATATCCTTTGATGGTGATGATCTCGCTTGAGTCTACAACCACATCAGAATATCCCAATTGTTTTATTAATTTTAAAAGAGTGCAAATGTTTAGTCTAGAACCACCATCTATTAAGACTCTCTTTATGGTATGTTTGTGGATTCAAAATTCAATGTGCAGATCTTCATTATGCAATGTTCTTGTAGCAGGCAAGTCTTGTTTGGAAAAGGTGAGATGATGTGGACATGAGATGTGTCCCACCATGGCTTGGAATTGATCAAAATTCAAGTTGGGAGGGACATGGGTCTCCATCGAGGATTTGTTGAGGACTTCCTTTTACAGAGGGGATGTGCGAAGCAATTCTAGGATAGATATTTGAGCGGGGGTCTTCCCAAGGTGTTCGAGAAGGTTGTACATGTTTGTGGGTGGGTGGCTAGTGGGTACAGATGTAGAAGATTGATCATTGGTGGTTGGGGCTCCTTAAATGGAGATGCGGCCGTGATGGGTGGTGACGACACAATTAGTTTTTTTTCTCTTATGGTGGTGGTGGCTATGTGGTTGGAGGATTCTTCTATATGACCGGAAAATGAGTTGAAAGAAGAGGGTGGAGGGACAACATTATAGGCTTGATTTGAGGATGAGGCTTTTCCTTTGTTGTGATTAGGGAGAGGATCCTTGTATGCTACTAGGTTTGCATTAAGTGATTATTTGGGTGGTTCATCAATGGTTATATTTCCGTGATTGACAAGGCCTTGAATACAATTCTTTAACCTCATACAATCAAATGTTTCAAGTGTCCCTTAATGTGATGGTATTCACAATATGCATTCTCATTAAACCATGAAGGTTTAAAATAGTTGTCATTATATGGTCTAATTGTGGGTAGTTGGATGAGGTTGGCCTTCAAAAGGTTCCTTAAGACATTCTCTATGGGTTCACCCAAAGGTGTAAATCTTCGTTTAGGTGCATTAGATTGTCTTGGTGGTCCCTTTGGAATGCTAACATTATTGTTGCTTATTGATGGGTTGGATGATGTAGTGGTTTGTACATTTTGAACATTCTTAATGTCGGTGACACCATTATTAAGGGTGATTTTTTCTCTTACCCTAAAATGGGGTTTCTCTTGTGATTGGTTGTTGTTGTTCATGTTGGAGTTGTTGTTGTTGTTGCTATTAACGTTGTTATTGGTGTTTTTGTTGTCATTTTCATGGTAAATTTTGATAGTTCCCTTGTCTATGAGATCTCTCTCTATTGTGGTACCTTTGTCAATGACCTCTTCAAAGGTAGATTTGGAGGTCGAATCCCATCTCTTGGTTAAGGTTAGTCACAAACATAGTGACCAATCATTTTTCAGGGATGGGCCATGAGAGCTTGCTTGCTAAGCATCTCTACCATTGAAAGAAGGTGGTGAAGGATTCCCCATTATATTTTTTGGTGTTACAAAGGTCTATCATGGACACTTCATGTTCAAAGTTGTAGGAGAAGTGATTGACACACTTTTCCACAAATTCATGGAAGGTTTTAATGCTAGGGGGAAGGTGGGTAAACCATTTGGTGGCTTGGCCTCCTAAGATTCTAGGAAAGAGTCTCATTAAATATGTATCATCGTATGAGACTTATAAGCAATCTATATAAAATTCCCTAAGGTTTTCCTTAGGATCCCCTTTCCCTTTGTATTTGTCAAATTTAGGTGTCTCAAAAGTTTTAGGGAAGAGTGGCATGGGGATGGTTCGATCAAATGGGTATGGGAAATTGTCTTTGAATGAATATTGCTTTCTTTTATGCCCATGTTGTATATCTTGAACCTTTTCAATTAAGGTTTTCACAATGCTTGATAGGTCTTGGATAGGTGGTGGTTGTGGTACATTAAATTTCTGTTGTTGGATTAAATTTTGAAGGAAGTTGGGGATTTGTCGATGTTGGGGTGGGGTTTGGGTTTGATTTTGTTGATGTTGTGGGGTTTTATTTTGATGTTGTTGGTAGGTGATAATTTGTTGTAGGATATGTGGTGGAATTTATTGTTGTTCATTTTAATTTTGTAAGGATTGGGTGGAGTATGATACAATGGGTGGTTGTGAAATAGGAGGTTCATAAATGGAGGGTTGTGTGTATGTAAAATTGGATGAAGGGTTGATGCATGGATTATTATTGGATGTATTGTAAGGTGGTTGGGAAAATAATTGTGTCATGAAGGCTATGGTGTTGGTGTCAAGTTGAGGTGCACTTATGGAAGCACTTGTGTATGTGGTATTGTTAGGGATGTTAAGGGTGATTTAGGGGTGGATGTAGTTATGGCTGACGTTGATATGGAGGTGGGATTTGATGTGGTTGATGTGATGGTGTTATATGATGAGGGTTGAGATGTGTAAGGGACATTGTTTGATGAGGATGGTTGTGATGTGGTAGGTTTGTTGGGTACATTAGCACCATTTTGGATCAAGAATTCAAGGTATTTATCAGGGTCTATTTTTAGGACTTGGTCTAGTAAGTCCATGGAGTTAGGATCTTGCATAAAATATATTACTTCTTCATCTTGATTGTTGGTACTAGATGGTGGTTGCATTTTTTGGGCTCCCCAAGGATTTATCATATCATTAGTGTCAAATGATGCTTGTTGTTGGACTATAGGGACATTTTTTGATTGGTGCTAGGCATCCCAATTCCTCTATATAGTTTCGTTTCTTTGTTTTTCCTACCTTGGGACCTTGTTTGTGGCATACAATGAAAGGTTAAGGATTGGTTTGATTTGGTGATGATAGGGTGGATGAAGGTTATGACCTTTGAGATTTGGTTTTCAAAATATCTTGGACCAAAGATAAATGGATGAATGGATGAGTGATTTTGATGACCTTAGAGATTGATTTTAAGAGATTTTTGGAGAAAAGGTAAATGGATAAATGGATGAGTGATTTTAGTGACCTTAGAGATTGATTTTTGAGAGATTTTTGGACCAATGGATGGATGGCTAATTTTATGATAGAGTTTGAGGATGAATTTTGGGTGGGTGATCAAAGGGTTCTTAGGTTAAATTTGGGTGAGGATTTTGGAATGGATGACTAGGGTATGCTTGGGATAAATTGAGATGATCAAGGATACTTTGGATGAGTGATATGAGGGATACTTTGAATAAGATTTGGAGTATGTTTGATAAGGATAACCTAATCAAAAGAGGGATAAAAATAAATCTAGACCTTATGGATTTTAAGGATATTTCTCTCTTTACTTAAGGTGGACTAAGACACTTAAGTAAAATGAGAATGGGGATTATTTCACTTGGGGTAGACAAGACTTCCAAGCAAAATGGGGAATCTTAGAATTCACTAACTTAGGAGTAGTCTAGGATCCTAAGACAATTTATTCTAAAGTTGATAAGGCTAATTTACAAAATAACTTAAGGCAGACAAATGCTTAAGCTATCTATAAATTAGGGGATGAAGGATGAGATCTAGATTTAGACTTACACAAATTTGATTTGGGGGATGATTTTGGATATGTTGATTTGATTTGATTTGGCTAAGGTTGATTTTGGATAAATGTTGGATGATGATTGATTTGGTTGGGCTAAGGTTTGAATAGTTAGGTGAAGGATGGGATGATTTAAATTAGGGTTGGTCTAAGGTTTGGAAGATGTTTGACTTGGATGAAGGGTGACTATGTTGTTTTGAATTAAAGTGGATGAAATGAGGTCAAAGGTCAAAGAATCAAAATGCTTTTCTAAAGTCAAATGGATAAATGTGAGAGGATGGACTTGGACTAGGGTTTGGATGGGGTGAAAAAAAAATTTAGACTTGGATGGAATTGGAGTGAAAGGTTGGGGATAATAGTTGATTTGGAATTGAGATGGATGAATTAAGGTCAAGGGTCCAAGATTAAAATGATTTTATCTTAGGTTAAAATGGGATGATGATATTGGACAAAGGATGGACTTAGGTAAAGGCTTTTGGAATGATCCTTTGGGATGATGCCATGTCACAGGGATGTTTGAATTTTGCTAGGGAAATCAACTATAAGTGACTTGGTGATTTTTTGTCACAGGAAAATATGGCGCTAAAAGATGCCCAATAGTGCTAAAAGCTAGGCCAATAGCGCTAATAGAATGAAAGATAGCACTGAAGGATGGACTGAAAGTGCTAAAATAGCTTATGATAAATGGTACTAATAGAAGTTTTGATAGCACTAAATAGAGGACTGATAGAGCTGAAGGACTATTCAAAGGTTGGACTCGATTGATTTGATGGCAAATTTGGATTTTTTGGAATTTAAACATTATTGGCAAGAATTAAATCAAACAAAAGACACAATGGCTTGACTCAAAGGTGGACTTGGATAATTGGCTTATATGGGCTTCAACAATGAAGACACACCATTCACATGAACATACTAGAAATTATTCAAGTGGGATTGTCATACATTGTAGATCTCACAAAATGATTGTGGGTCAACCTTAACTCAAAAGGGAACCAAGGTTCCCACCCCCATTAATAACTTCATGGTATAACTTGGATAGATAGGGAAAATAAGGTCATGGACCACCTTACCCTTCTTACATTGGAGACTTTCATCTTGCCCAAAGTAGACCCTATCTCAAGTATAGTGGTACGGTGAGCAATCTTCCCCTCCTACTGCAGTAGTGCACCACAAGGTATGATGGCTGAAAGGTCTTAAGCTAGGATATTACAAGCTTCTAGGGAGTCCTTTTCATACACAACGTACATGACACCCAAAAATGTGAACACTAGTTTGTTGAAGGGATGTGGCAAACCACTTCACCTTGTGTCTAGAATAACCCGGGTTCCCAAGGCTATCCCAATGACTACATGACTAGATTGAGGTACAAGTTTACTTCTACCCCATTTGATATACCCCACTGATACACATGGTTGAGGTCTTCCCATAGGATGATGAAATCCCCAAGCAAGTCTCCTAAGAAGAAACTATCTCTTGGTTCTGATCACCTAAGATTGCGTTAGGCACGAGGGGAGAACATACACAAAAGGATAACCCATTCAGGATAATACTAAAAATAATAAAAGATGTTTGCATGTAGACTTTTGATCCCCAAGATCACCCTAAGGTCTAAGGGGAGAGCATATGTCTAATTGCAAACCAAACACAACAAACAATCGTTAATTCCTAACTAACTAACTTTAGTGCAACTAATCTAGTGACAAAATAAAGCCTTGGACAAACACTCCTAACCCTTGAAAAAACTAATCAGACCCCTGCACAGATCTATACATTTTGTAAGAAAAAATAGACAAATTGATAGCACTAAATAGTCTATAGATAACACTAAAATAGATAACAATAGCATTGACAGAGAAGATAATAATTCTAATAGAACAAGTAATAGCACTAAAAAAGTGGCACTAAAACAAAGAAAAATAGTGCTACAAGATCAACCAATAGTGCTAAAACATAGAAAAAAGTTTTTTACCTCTTTGTTACCTATCTAGAAACTAGTGGCACTATTTTACGCCCTGATAGTGCTAATTCGCAGAAAACCAATGCCTTGAACAAAAATAGAGATCTATTTTTGCACAAAATGATGAAATAAGTTGTTAGAGTTGAAAGGAAGCTAGGTGTACAGAAATCACTTCCTACACTAATCTAATGAGGGGAGAGCTATGTAAATGCAATTTAATCCTTTCAAGCAACATGAAACATATAAATGAGATATTGCAGAAATACACATGAATCAGAAAGAAGACAGAAGAAGAGAGACAAAGATATAACGTGGGGAAAACCCTTATTAGGTGAAAAACCCCACACTCAAAAACCTGCACAATATATTATCAAAACAGAACGTTGTTTACATTACACTTGCAATGAAATCTTCAATGGTCTTCAACACTTGTATCTGGAGTCAATTCGGCAGCATAATAGTACCTATGAATCCTGTAATACATCACCTCCAAGCACCTATTTATTCAGAATATACAAGGCAATATTGGTCCAATCTTGGAATGGGTGTCCAACTTGGCCTCATGGCCCAAAACCCATGACTAAGGACACTTGGTCAACATTGTAGAATGTTCCTAACACTTGTCCACAACTCCCATCCCAAAGAGGTCACCTATTTTTAAAATGGGCTATGACAGATGCTCTTACAACTCTTACGACCGTCATAGTGGTTACAACTTACAGCTGTAAGAGAATCTATCATACACATGCTATAAATAGCATATTCTATTATAACATGTCATAGTCCACCTTGGGGCACCCAAATATGCCTTTTTCAAAGATGCTTCATGACACATGTCTTCACCTGTCTTACAAGCTTCTATTTCTAACTCTTACATGTCATAACTTCATCATAGGAATCCATCATAATTGTTTTGGTCAACATTCCCTTACACAACATCCAAGATGCTGACACATGGCAAAATATTCCTACCACTAATTGGGACACCTATCTTCTCATGAGGAAAAAATTACAAGTTGTCATCTTCCATGTAGGATGACACATCACCGTGCCACATACCACAAAATGACAATATGGAATTTACAATTTAATTTACAACATATGCAATGACTAAGTAAATACAATCATAAATAATGCAAGGAATTACCAAGGTTGAGACACCTTAATTCCCAACATTCTCCCACTTGTCGAACACCTTGTAAGAGCCAATAGAACAACAAGATTTAATTGCTATAGGCTAAGAGGCCCATAGACTCCAAAAACCATCTAAACTTCTCTGTACTCACTAGCTTCGTCAATGCATCTGCAACATTCTTCAAAGTATATACCTTCTCCAAGTTTACCTTCTCATCCTCTACCATGTATCACACAAAGTGAAACTGAACATCAATATGTTTTTTTCTAGCATGGAAAGTCAGATTCTTTGCAAGGCAAATTGCACTCTAACTATTCACAACTGATCATAATCTAACCTGCATCAACACCAATATCTGAATGCAATCTCTTAAGGAAAATGGATTCCTTACAAGCATGAGTTGCTGTCATATACTTATCTTCTGTCGTGGACAAAGCAACCATAGTTTGTGACTTACTCATCCATCTAATAGCACCACGAAACAGTGTAAACACATAAGCACCGGTGGATCTCCTACTATCAATGTCACCTGTCCAATCTAAATCCACAAATCCATGAATATCAATAGAATGTGGACGTCCTATAACATTACCATGATAGCATATGGAATACTTGGAAGTACCCCTCAAATATATGAACACTCTCTTAACTACATCCCAATGAACCCGTCCAGGATTAGCCATAAATCGACTAAGGACTCTCATTGCTTGGGCAATGTCTGGTCTTGTGTAGACCATAGAATACATCAAACTACCAATACCACTAGCATAAGGTACTCTGCTCATGTCCTCCACCTCACTAGGAGATTTTGGACAATCCTCAATAGACAACTTTGTCCCTAAAGAAATAGGAACACATAATGGTCTACAATCTGCCATGTTGAACCTATCCGACACGGTCTTCACATACTTAGTCTGGCTTGACCAAAGTTTTTGTTAGCTCTGTCTCTTTTGATTTCAATTCCTAGAATGTACCTGGCTAGTCCTAAATCTTTCATTTCAAACTATGCTGACAATTGAGATTTAAAATCAAAAATCATATTCTTACCCTTCCCAATGAGCAACATATCATCAACATACAATGCAACAATGAGAATATGATCACCATCAAACTTAAAATACACACAGTGATCCAATTTTAATCTCACAAATCTAATTGACAACACAAAGGAATCAAACTTCAAGTACCACCTCCTAGGAGATTGCTTCAAACCATACAAAGACTTTTTTAACTTGCAAACCAAATTTTCTTTACCTTTCACCATGTAATTCTCTAGCTGTGACCTATAGATTTATTCCTCCAAATCACCAGGAAGGAAAGTTGTCTTCACATCCATCTGTTCTACCTCTAAGTCATAAGCTACTGCAAGAGATAACAGGAATCAAATGGATGTCATCTTTGCAATGGGAGAGAAGATCTCACCATAATCTATACCCTCCACTTGTGAATACCCCTTTGCGACCAATCTGGCCTTATATTTCTCAACACTTCCATCTACACCAAATTTCTTCTTGAACACCCATTTGTATCCAACGGGTTTCCATCCAGGAGGCAAAGGCACCAAGTCCCAAGTTTGATTCTTTTCCAAAGAAGTCATCTCATCCTCCATGGCCTGCTTCTAGGAACCTACATCTTTCATTTCCACAGCCTCTGATACAATTCTAAGTTCATCACTATTAGTAAGCAAAGCAAAAGCACACCTAGAATCAAGCAATGTATAACCAAACCTCTCAGGTTGCTTTCTAATTCATGTAGACCTCCTCAAGAGCTAAGGTTGAGGTTCAACTTGTTCATCTGAGCTTTCAGAGCTGCAAGAGCTCTCCTCATCATCAGGTCCAACATTGTCTTTCTGTTCAGTCTTCTCAGGGGTAGTAGGAAACTGAACAACATCATATTTCTTTTCTTTTTCTTCTAGCTGTAAAATAGTGGAAGAAGGTGTTAGCTCTCTGAAGATGACACTTCTACTATACAACACTTTTTCAGCCACAAGGTCCCAAAGCTTGTATCCTTTCACACCGACACCATAGCCAATGAAGATACACTTAATAGCCTTGTTCTCCAATTTTGACCATTTTTCCCTAGGCACATGTGCATATGCCTCACAACCAAAAACATGAAGGTGCCTTATTGAAGGAATTTTACTAGACCACACCTCCATGGGTGTCTTACCAACAAGAGATGATGTAGGATATCTATTTGCAAGATAGCAAGTAGTGGCAATAGTTTTAGCCCAAAACTTTTGTTCTAGGCCAACTCCACTAAGCAAACTCCTAGCCTTCTCCATCAATGTCCTGTTCATCCTCGCTGTAATTCCATTTTGCTATGGGGTGTATGGAGTTGTCTTGTGTCTTTCAATCCCATGTTCCTTGCAATATTTATCAAATCTTGTAGAATAGAACTCACCACCATTGTCAGTTCTCAAACATTTAATCATTTTACCAGTCTGATTTTTAGCAAAGGCTTTAAATTCCTTAAAATTTCTATAGACTTCATAGTTGCTTATGAGAAAATAAATCCATGTCCTTCTACTGTAGTCATCTATGAAAGATACAAAATATACAAATTTTGATAATGAAGGAACATTAACAGGACCAAATACATTAGAATCAACAAGGTCCAATACACTAGAAGACTTATGAGAACTCGAATAAAACTGAGCATAGTTTTGTTTCCCATATATGCAATGTTCACAAAAGTCAAACTCAATATTACAATCATCTAACCCCTCAATGAGGTTTTTATTTTTTAGGGTACATAGACCCTTGTCACCAATGTGGCCAAATCTCTTATGCCATATCATTGTCTTTTTAGCAGGAAGCTTAACTTCCAAGGCATGGTTACAACCATCAGAACTAGATACAATAGATTTCTTCACTGTTTATTCAGATGGTGGGGATGAAGTGACTGCTGCCCTCTTCCTTGAGTTAGAAGAACTATTGCATTGTGAAATGTATGCCTCCATCTGAAACAGAGCACCTCTCCTAATACTCTTAGCAAGCACCATAGCTCCTCTAGTCATCTTGCATCCTTCTTTCGAAAAGACAACCTGCACACCTGCATCATTCAACATACTTATAGAAAGAAGGTTCTGTCCTAAGCCTAGGATATGCATAACCCTAGAGATTCCCTTCACTTGTCCATTAGGGAATCAGATAGAGATTTTTCCATGACCAAAAATATTAAGATAAGAGTTGTCACCTAGGTACACCTTTCCACCATCGAACTCTTCATACTTAATGAACCAGTCTCGATGTGAGGTCATGTGAAATGATGCACTAGAATCAATCAGCCACACATCATTAGATGCATGGGTTGCCAGGGCTACGATAAAAGTATCACCATCATCTTGTGACTTGTCAGAATCTAAATCTAGGTTCTTCTTCTTTTTCTTTGCCTCTTTGCATTCCTTTCGGAAATACCCAAATTTACCACAATTCTAATAGAGAGCCTTTGACTTTCCAGGAGATTTATATCTCCCACAGGATTTGGATCTACCCTTCTTAGCTTTCTTGTCCTTCATTTTCCCTTTCTCCTTAGGTCTTCCATGAACTGCAAGAGCCTCTTTGACTGCCTCAGAAGTCTTTCTCCGCATCTCTTCAGACAACAACAGAGAAACCACTTCATCCATTTTAAATGTGGATGTGGTGCTTCCAATAGCCATGACAAGGTGATCCTATGAGTCTAGAAAAAAACAAAGCAAGGTCATACAGTGATCCTTCTCCTCCATCTTTACACCAACAGATGTTAATTGTGAAACCATCATGTTGAAAGCATTCATATGTTCGACAAAAGATCCGCTATCCTCCATTCGAAGAGAATACAACTTCTTTCTCAGAAAAAGTTTGTTAACTAGGGATTTGGCTTGATACACATCTCCCAACTTCTTCCAAAGCAAGTTTGCAGTAGCCTCCTCATGGACATTTAACAAAATAGAATCAACAAGACTAAGTCTTATGAGACCCTTAGCCTTCTGATCCTTGAGATCCCAATCATCTTGTGACATTGCAGCTAGTTTAGTTCCACTGATATTTTCCCAGAGGTCTCGATCAACAAGCATGTCTTCCATCTTGAGCTTCCATAGCTCAAAATTAGTGTCATTGAATTTCTCCACCTCTATCCTTCTATATGTATTTGCCATCTCTTTGCTGCAATAGGATTCAGAATACTCTACACAGACGCCCACTCAACTTAAAATTAGCTCAAAAAACCCCTACCCAACAACTAGGACCAAATGTGATCAAGCTCTAATACCAACTGAAAGGAAGCTAGGTTTGTAGAAATCACTTCCTACACTAATCTAATGAGGGGAGAGCTATGTAAATGTAATTTAATCCTTGCAACTACAACAACATGAAACATATAAATGAGATATTACAGCAATACACATGAACTAGAAAGAAGATAGAAGAAGAGAGACAAAGATAAAACATTGGGAAAACCCTTATCAGGTGAAAAACCTCACACTCAGAAACCTACACAATGTATTATCAAAACTAAATGTTGTTTACAATACACTTGCAATGCAAGCTTCAATGGTCTTTGACACTCATATCTGGAGTCAATTTGGCAGCATACCAGTACCTGTCAATCCTGTAATACATCTCCTCCTCCAAGCACCTGTTTATATCGAATATACAAGGCAATATTGGTCCTATCTTGGAATGGGCATCCAACTTGGTCTTATGGCCCAAAACCCATTCCTAAGGACACTTGGTCAACATTGTAGAATGTTCTTAACACTTGTCCGCAATTCCCATCCCAAAGAGGTTGCCTATTTCCAAAATGGGCTATGACAGATGCTCTTATGACTCTTACGACTGTCATAGAATCTGTCATGGTGGTTACAACTTATAGCTATAAGAGAATCTATCATACACAAGCTATAAATAGTATATTCTCTTACAACATGTCATATTCCCCCTTGGGACACCCAAATATGCCTTTTTCAAAGATGCTTCATGACACATGTCTTCACCTGTCTTACAAGCTTCTATTTTTTACTCTTACATGTCATAACTTCATCATAGGAATGCATCATAATGTTTCAGTCAACATTCCCTTACACAACATCCAAGATCCTGACACATGGAAAAATATTCCTACCACTAAGTGGGATGCCTATCTCCTCACGTGAGGAAAAAATTACAAGTTGTCATCTTCCATGTAGGATGACACATCACCATGCCACATCCCACAAAATGACAATATGGAATTTACAATTTAATTTACAACATAGGCAATGAATAAATAAATACAATCATAAATAATGCAAGGAATTACCAAGGTTGAGACACATTAATTCCCAACAAGAGTCTTGCAAGGTTATTCTAAGGGATTAATAACAAGTTGTCACTCAAAGGAATAAAGCTAAATGAGGTTAGATGTGTAAACAAAGAACTAAACCTAAGAGCTCTATCTAAAACATGTAAAAAAAGTGATTATAGAGCCTCCTAAGGTTTAAAAACTCAGTTAAACAACAATCTCCACTCCTGTAAATAGTGATTAGCAATGAGAAATAGAGACAAGAGTGTTAGCAAACTTAAAAAAAATTGCAAATGTTGTGAAAAAGTGGCTCTAAAATAGTCTCGAATAGTCCTAAAGCAGAGCCAAATAGCGCTGAACTAGAGCCCAATAGTGCTAAGCCAAAGCACAATAGTGCTAAAATAGAGCCTGATAGCGCTAATCCAAAAGCCATTAATGCAATTGTGATCCCTGATAGATTTTAACTAGTCCTGTACATCAAAAACCTCACAAAAACTCAAACAAAAAGATTAGCATAGGACTAGTGGGTCCCACCAGGCATGCCAAATGAAGATGAGAAAATGCAACAAAGGTATAAAAACATGAAAATAAAACAAAATAAACAAGTTATACCTTTGAAGATCTCTCACTCCTCAATAAGGTGGAAGAGCTTGCACCCAATAGCTCTTAGCTTTACCCAAATGTAATAAGGATATGTGGAATGCTCTCACAATTTCAACACAAATTTTGGCATAAGGATGGTATGATGGAGATGAGAGGCTATTTTGGCATAATAAGTTTTCTTGAAAATGAGATGATGAAAATGGCTTAGACAAGGTTGTATTTATAGGTAAATTGAAGGGATTTTGGTCCAAGGGTGGAGATTAAAAGTTGAGATCAATGGTGGAGATGAGAGGATAGGATGAAGGGTTGAGATCTCATCAACAAGATTGGAGGTTGATAATTAAAGTGAATTTTAAATTCACATGGGGATGGGATTTGCATTAAATGAAGATTAAGACAAGTGAGGAATAAATAATTAGTTTTCTTGGGAGGAGGTGGAATTAAAAATTCCATTTTATGAGTGAATGTGTGAGTCATGTGACACATGGATGCATTTAGCAATCACATGTGTGAGTTAATTTCATGAAAAAGAGCTCTAACATAAAAAGGGAAAGATGATGTGTAAAGGTCATGTGACCCATTTGAAAAAAAAAATCTTTTTATTCAAATGGTGTGGGAATGGGTGTTAAGTGAGATTTGACCAATTTAATTAAGGGATTAACTTAATTAATATGGATGGAGAAAATTAGTGAGTGGGTTATTGAGGGATTAAAATTAATTAAATAAGGGTTTATTTAATTAATTTTGGTCTAAGGGTCATGTAAGCTAGGCTAACTAATTAAATAATTTATATTTAATCAACTAGGCTAGGTCTAGGTGGTAGAGTAGGGAAGATCTTAATTAAATAATCATGATTTACTTAATTAATCAGGGTTAGGGAGATGGACAAATTAACTAAATAAATATTTAATATATTTATTTAATTAATTGGAATGAAGTTGTAAGGTCTAGTAATAAATTAAATGAATTCCTAAGGGTAAATTGATGATGAATGGTTAAGGGTGAATGGTCAGGAATGGTGTAGGGTGAATTAATTAAATAATTTTGATTTTATTTAATTAATTAGTGAAAGGGTTAAGTAGGTTATGCGAGGATGCAGAAAATTGGTTAAAGGGTTGGGACACTTTCAGATGTCTACAATTTTAGAAAATTTGTAGAAATGGAGTGTTCACCCATACTGGAGTACATAAATCCATTAAATAAGGGATCTATAGTAGAATGGTAGGACAAGAAATTCAGCTATCATGCCAATGGGCTTTAAAAATGTCATTAATGGTGACCAAGAGCGTTTCTAAGAAGTCTCATTAGGTTTTGAAACCTCAAAAGGTCAAGAAGGCAAAATCATTGGAGACTAATAAATTGGGCTTCCACCATATGTTCTACCTATGAAAGGAGCAAGAGAAACCTTTGAACTCTGAATTCTTCATAAAATGAAGAGAGATTGTCAAAATTTAGTGATCTTACCCCTAGTGGAACATCTATCACTTTGGAATAGAAAAGGAAGAAACACTAAACTTTGAAATTTAAAGATAATGAAGGGAAGCCAATGGATATCAATAGTCAAGCCTTCAAAAAAACATCTTCCTATTGAATAACTGTGCAATAGAATTCCCCAACCTTCAATGCTCGACAAGGGAAATCATCAGGCTTTGGAGATCTGGCCGCCGCTATAACCTCTTTCGCAACAAGAATAATTCTCAATGTCAAAATCTAAAAAGATAAGAAAAGGTAAACTTTTTCAAACTTCAGGGCTGAAGTCTTCACTAGATCATCTTCCACTTTAAGTAGGAATAAAATACACTTTCTAATCCTACAAACCCAAAAAATAGACAAATTTGGATTCATCAAGCATTAGGATTGAAGGTAAACAATAAACATGCTCCAAGAATATGGGATCCAAAATGTGTCTGGGCACGATCCTGACATAGAGAGTATATGAAAAATTTCAAGGATTGAACTAAGAGAAAAACACATGCCTAAAAAGAAGGCCAAAATGAGGAAGATCGATCCCACTATTCCAAAAGACTTATAGTTATATTTTCATGGATCACAAATCAGGAATACCACAAACCAACAAGCCATCCATCAAGTAGCTCAACATAGAACCTCCCAAGATTTGAAGTCTAAAAGACATAGAAGAATTAAAGGTCAAAAATTGGGGAGCAATAACACATGAAACCACATGTTGCTAGAGAAACTGAGAATGCAAACAATTGAAAGTCTGATCCTGGAACACTTAGCAAAATACCAAGGTGCCAAAGAAAAAATTGGAGCCTGTAGAAGATGGCATGCCAGTAGAGGAAACACCGAAACTCCAAACCACTAAAACATTTAAAAAATAAAGGGAAAAACCAAAAAACTTTCAAACTTGGATTTTATGGGCTTTCCCTTGCATTCTAACACATAAGTGACCTATTTTGATGTCTCAAATTAGTTATCATTATAAGTTTAAAAGGGCAAAGACAAATAGGGGCAAAACCTTAGGATTTTGATGGATTCTAGGCAAGAAAATGAGATATTGCTAAGGGGAAGACTATTTGAGTCCATGAGACTAAAAATAGTCAAAAGTATCAAAGCTTGATCACCTTGGGTCTTGGGTGTTAGGTTGAGGGATTTTTTCTACTAATCTTCAATTCAGTGGAAGATTGCATGGAAGGGTTTTATCTTATTGCAAGAATAGATGGAAAGAACATCCTAAATAAAAATCGAGTTCATAGGAACAAAATTCTAGTTGTGGAAGCTCAAATTGGAGGATATGTGTGTAGATCAAGATCTATGACTTGCAATATCTAGTACCAAGATCACAACAATGAAGTAAGAAGACTTGGACTTGATGGATAGAAAAGTGAATGGTCTTTTTAGAATCTATTTGGTAGATTTAGTGTTACTAAATCTTCACAAAGAGACCACCATAGTGAACCTTCAGAAGAAGTTGGGAGAAATTTATTAGGCTAAATCACTATTGAATAATCTTTTCTTGAAAAATAAGTTGTATACCCTTCAGATGGAAGAAGGTGACATTGTAGCTAATCATATGAATTCCTTTAACATCATTGTTACACATCTAAACTAAGTACTTAACACATTAAATGTAACCTAACATGTTCCTTTTATTATAAAACCCATATGGTGTTGGAAAAGTGAGTTGAACATAATTGTATCAATTTTTGTCAAACCCCTATTGCAAGAAGAAAAATGATCTTATCATGTGCAATGCATAATTTGGATAAGGTACTCAAAATAGAAAGATGGGTGGATAGTTTCATTAACGATGCAAAGAGTGCACTATAGGTCAGATATGTATCTAACATAAATAAGTTGGAAGTCATTTTGACTATAGATTAGCCAACAAAGGAGGAATATGAAGAGTGGTCAGGGACTTAGGGCTAAATTTGTTAAATTTTAAATTTTTATTCTTTTATAATTAAGTAATGAAAGGAAACTTGGTATGTGGAAACACTTCCTAGACTAACCATAGAGGAAAGAATTGAAAAAAAAAAATCTTACCACCTTTACTAATACATGTATCCTCTTGATCATCTTTCTCAAATTTTACTTGGAGTTTAAGCTTCAAGGATAACAACTTGAATTCTTCAATTATTACAAATACCATTGCCCATAAAGTCCTCACAAGTCTTTTTACTTACATCTTACATGGCTAGGTCATTCTCAAGCATTACCATTATATTACTATATTATGGTCCATAATGATCTCTAGGCCTCTTTGTCATTCCAGTGACTTGTTGTCACATGAAATTGCACCTTGTTTGAACTAGGTTCAAATATTCCAATGAAATAATGATGTAGGGGCATTATGCTCATCTCAATTTAGGATTTATTTTGTGGTTTTGGTTAGCAAGTGTTTGTTAGTTTTAGATAGTTTCTGCGATTATTCCTTATAAGCTCCAGTCATTATGTTGTACTCAAATATCCTATCGCCTGAATGGAAGGAATCTATTTTTTAAGAAACCTTGTACCTGCCATCGATTATCCTTTAAAACTGACAATTGCTTAGTCATCTAGAGTAATCAAGAGGTTGCAGGTTGAAATAAGGATTGCAGAAGAGTTAGTGGAATCGAGGGGTCATGGGAAAGGTGTAGAAGATAGTAAGTATTGGTTAAAGAATGGAGGTAGTTTCAAGCCACAGAGATGCTGTTAGAAGGAATAAATAACTGGCAGAAATAATGACAAAGCAGGCCAAAGGCCATAATATTGAGGGTTGCTAAGAGTGAGAGGGAATTGATTCGGGAGGCATGATGAGAAACTAGAGGTCATACAGAAGAAATAAGAGGTAGTGAGATAAAGAGGGGCCTTGATCTATCAGAGGTCACATACATATAGAGAAGAGGAGGCCATGAAATATGAGAGGAGGGAGCAGCCAATTCAGAAACAGGCCAAAGGAAAAAGGGCAAACATATTGGAGAGGACAATGATAAAGGAAAAGCCCAGTAATAGAATCAATAGGAGGAGGCCAATCTAGAGAGATAGAAAGGCCAATAATAAGAGTGAAAGGCTGCATTTAGGAAGTGGCATTAAGAAAAGTCCAATAGAAGAGAGAAGACGCCGCAAGTCCAAAAGAGAAAAGCTGAGGTGATTATGGGCAGACCAAATGGTGGTCAATTGGAAGAGGAGAACAAACAGAGAACGTGGTGACATAACAGATCTGAGGAATAAGTAAGTAAACCATAGACAGGAAGGATTGTGTGTAGAAGAGTCAGTTTTTGCAATGTGGGAGGTAACTGGTAAACCTTTGTTGGCCCAATCCATCTAGGTAGTGTATGAAGTCTAAGATTGTGTAATCAGTTCATTCATAAATAGAATGGTCTCATGTTATGCTTCAAGTTATCAATCTGTAATCTTGAATGTTTTGACTGTCATTTTGATTTACACAATCCTATATGATGAGTTTTGATCCATTATGATTCCTGTTGCATTGTGGACATATAGTATGTGTTACTTGGAGAGTTTTGTCGCACAACTATGTTTGTGTATGACTCATTATAAGTAATATTAATGTGTAATACTTTTGTTCCTACCTGGTTCCTATCACTACTTAGATAGGAGGTCTTTTGAAGTCTATTTAAATGCATGGTAAAAATGAGCATGTAGATAATCCGTGTTATCAGGTGGTATTAGAGCATAGAAAGATCTAGGTGTGTATATTGAATGTGTTATTGACCTTATTGAAAGTTGTGTGTTGTAGTGTCATTGCTAATTGATAGGTTGTTCAGAACTTGGCACCAAAAGACTGGGCAGAGGAGAAAGAGAAGGAAGCCCTAGGTGAGGTGTTTGGAAGAGGAAGGAAAACATGAAGAAGCAAGATTTTTAAAGAGAGCTGGTAGAACTGTGAGGAGATTTAGCACAATACCTGATTGCCAAGTAGAAAAGGTATGAAGAAGAAAGCCAAGAATATTTTTGGGTCTGGCCAATGAATAAGAAAGTAAAATAGCCTATAAAGAGGATTATGGAGGAAAGGAAAAGGCAAAGCATGAATGCCTTGAAAAGAATAGATAAGAATGGAAAGTGTACGCACAGAAGATGGTACAACAGAGAGTTACCATTTGAGAAACATGGACTGAAAGAGGTCGAAGAAGTTCTCATACTGGAGGACTTAAAGGAAAGGCAAAAAGAAGAAGTGCCACAAGTAGCACTTGTGGAAGAGAAGAATGAAGAGATGAGAGTGTCCCTAAGGGAGGCACTTATGAGGACATGTTGGTCCTTTGTTCTATTTGCTAATTTTGTGTTTAAATGTGTGTATATAGGTATGATCAAGGTCAAGGATAAGGCCCTGAAATGGATAAGAGGAGTGTTAACTAGAGAACCATTGGAAAGAGGTGAAAATGATAGAGATGGAAAACAAATTGTAATAGTTGATATGCATGCACATGTTGCATGAGTACAACAAGAATAGGTATAGTACAAGGAATTTAAATGTGAAGAAGAAAATGGCATTGTTTTGATTTCAAATGATATGATTGATGTTGAGGATGATATTGAAGGTGAAGAGCTGGTGAACAGAGAAGTAGGAAAATCAGAGCAGCAAAGTGATGAACCTGTGAATTGCATGAAGGTGTAAAAAATGTTTTGAGGTTGTTTAGTGTGGATAGTTGGAAAGAAGTTTTTATAGTAGTTGATGCATATTGGTATAAGGTTGAGCATGCATTAAAGGTAAAAGAGAACCAGATAAGTGAAGTGGGAATAAGTAGGAACATATGCACAGAGTTTCTTATTTTTTCTATTCTTGGAGTCACTGATATGGGGACGAGTGGAACGACAAGAAGTCTAGTTTGTGTGGAGTTGAAGGATGAACAATGAAGTTGGAGGGATATGTTAGAGATGCCAAATAGATTGTAGAAGAAGTGAAAGAAGTATTAAGGATCTACACTCTTTTGTCCCTTGGAGAGTCTAATGCAGGGGCATTATGCTCATCTCAATTTTGGTTTTATTTTGTGGTTTTGGTTAGAAAGTGCTTGTTAGTTTCAGATTGTTCCTATGATTATTCCTTGCAATCTCTGGTCATCATGTTGTAGTCAAAGCTCCCATCGCTCGAATGGCTAGAATCTAATTTTTAAGAAACCTTGTAACTATAATCGATTATCCTTCATAATCAACAATTTCTCAGTCATCCAGAGTAATCAAGAGGTCACAAGCTGAAATAAGAATTGTAGAAGAGTTAGTGGAATCAAGGGGTCATGGGAAAGGTGTAGAAGATAGTAAGTATCAGTTAAACAATGGAGGCAGTTTTAGGCTGCAGAGATGTTGTCAGAAGGAATAAATAAGTAAATGGTAGAAATAATGATGAAGTAGGCCAAAGACCATAATATCAAGGGCAATTAAGAGTGACAGGGAATCAATTCAGGAGGCGTAATGAGAAAGTAGAGGCCACATAGAAGAAATAGTAGGTGGTGAGATAAAGAGGGGCCCTGATCTATAAGAAGTCGCATACATATAAAGAAGAGGAGACCATGAAATATGAGAGGAGGGAGTCCCCGATTCAGAAACAGGTCAAAGGAAAAGGGCAGAACATATTGGAGAGGGCAACGATAAACAAAAATCCCAACAATACAATCGATAGGAGGCGGCCAATCTAGAGAGATAGAAAGGCTAATAATAAGAAAAGGCTGAGAGAAGAGAGAAGAGGTCACAAGCTAAAAAGAGAAAAGTGGAGGTGATTATGGGCAGACTAAATGATGGTCGATTGGAAGAGGAGGACAAATAGAGAATGTGGTGACAAAACAAATCTGAGGAGTAAGGAAGTAAACCATAGATAGGAAGGATTGTGTAAAAGAGTTAGTTTTTGAAATGTGGGAGGTAACTGGTAAACCTTTGTTGGCCCAATCCATCTGGATAGTGTATGAAGTCTAAGATTTTGTAATTAGTTTGTTCATAAATAGAATGGTCTCATGTTATGGTTCGAGTTATCAATTTGTAATCTTGAATGATGTGATTGTCATTTTGATTTACACAATCCTGTATGATGAGTTTTGATTTATTGTGATTCCTATCGCATTGTGGACATATAGTATGTGTTATTTGGAGAGTTTTGTAGCATGACTGTGTTTGTGTATGACTAATTGTAAGTAATGTTAATGTGTAATACTTTTGTTCCTACCTGGTTCTTGTCACTACTTACATAGGAGGTTTGTTGAAGTTTGTTTAAATGCATGGGCATGTAGATAATCTGTGCTATCACACAATGGGACTGATCTAAAGGTGTGGGACCTTACAAATGAGATTAGACTTCCAGAGAAGGTTGCTTCCTCTTTCTGAGCTTAAGGATCAAGGAACTAAACCTAATGCTAACATTCACCAAGGGAAAAGGGAGGAGGAATGTTAAAAATGTAAAAGGGTTGATGTACCAAATTTAGTTTGTTTGGATGGAACTGACATAACACAACAATGACCTCAAAGAATAAAGTAACTCATATAGACTCATACAGACTTCAACAAAGGTTAGGGTTAAAAATGAAACTACAAAACAAACTGTTTTATCCACAAGATAAGTTTGCAGTATTTAAAGAAAAATAGTGTAAAATAATATGAGAGAGTCAAAAATTAGTTGTATTGATCATGAAGGATAAATAGTTGTTACAAAGAAAGAAAAACATAATACAATTTTGAAACATAACACAAAATAATAGATTTCCCCTCATTGTTGAACTAGAATGAGACATGAGAGATCGAAGACATAATCCATCAAATTCATTCAACTCTAGGAAATGATATAAGGCCTATATCTAATATTGAATCCTTTATCCTAGATAAAGAACCAGTGACCAACCAACCAAATATACATCATATCCACATGACCATTCAAAATAAATCCACAAAAATGGAGTGTCACCCATGCCTTGGTATAAGAATGCATTAAATAAGGATCTATAGAAGAATGGGGGCAATTGATCAAAACACTCCATCAGGCTTTTGAATGAGCATTAATGGTGATCAAGATGTTTGTTGAGAAGTCTTGTCACATTTTGAACTGCTAGAAGACTAGGAAGGAAAATTTGTCTAGCGCTGACAATTTAGGCTTCCACCAAGTCTTCCATCTATGAAAAGGAGAAAAGGAAATCTCTCGATCTCTTAAACTATGAAAGAACAAAGGGACACTATCAATTTTTAGTGATCTAGACCTTCCTAGGATGTCTACTACTTTGAAATGATGAAGAAAGAAACCCTAAACTCTAAAGTCTAAAGTGAACAAAGAGAAGTTGTCAGCTTTGGCAGTCGAGCCTTTGTTATAACCACTTCTTCTTTGGAATGCTACAAAAGAGATCCTCGATCTTTTAAGTATTAAAAGGGAACAAAGAGGAACCATTAGGCTTCATGGATTGATCTACTACTATAACATCTGCCTTAGAATTAGGAGAACTAGAACATCTCTATATGCTGAAATCTGAAGAAACATAAGCAAAAGTAAATTTGTCAGACTTTAGGGTTCAGGACTTTGCTAGATCATCCTCTACTCAAGTAGGAGAATAAAAAACTATCCGATACCATGATCCAAAAATACTTAGACAAATTTGAATATATCAAGGATTGGTGATTAGAGCCTTCAAGGAAGATGCCTCTGGAAAGAAAGGAGTCAAACACATCTAGTCACGATCTTGATATAGAGAGTAGCTACATAACATTAGGGATTAGAGCTAGAAACAAACGTATATATGAAGTGTAAGCCAAAACAAAAAGATGTAGAATACTTATTTATCAGGGATTAGGGATCAGGAAAACCATGAACCATCAAATCATCGACCAAGAAAAAGAATAAACACCTCCCTGATGTTGCAATCCCAAAATAATTGACAATGTAAAATATTAGGTATCGAGGAGCGGGGACACCTTTGAAACCATACTGCTAAAGCAAAAAAGAATAAGAATGACTGATGGACCAATCTTAAAACACTTAGAGAAAATGCAAGGTGCTAAGGTCAAGTTTAGAGCTGACAAGGATAGCATGGTGATAGGGAAAACCCCAAAACTCTGAAACTCCAAAAAAGATAGAAAATCTAAGTGAAAAGTAGGAAACTTTCAGACTTAGATTTTATGGGATTTCCCTTGTATTCTCACACATGAATGACCTATTATCAATTTTAGGTCAAAATGGCTAAGGTAAAGAGGGGTGCAAACTTAGGATATCGATGAATATGAGTAGGAATTGCAAGATTCTTAAGGAAAAGACTATTTAAGTCTAGAAGACTAAACATAGTCAACATTTTGGAGAGCTCTCAAGGATGTTTTCTTGCTAAACATGAAAAAACTAGTGGCGTTAGCATCCATTGGGCATAGGAGTTGAAAAGAGAGCCTGAAACCACTAACCAAAGCAACAACGAAATCTACCCCACAACAAAACACAAGGAAAAACAAAAGAACATCTAATACATGTTGGCAAGAGACACTGCTCTAGTATTGAATTATATGTTGTCATTGATGGAAAAAAGGCTTAGAGAACCTATCTCCATGATAGGAAGAGATATCTCTAGAAGAACATGTTGGATTCCAAGTCAGGGTGACAGAAAATGGCTAATTATGGATGGTATTCTGAGTGGAAGAAAGAAAGTCAGCTAGTATGCCTCTGCAATTGAAGAATTACAGATATTGTTTAGGTATGATGTTAGTTGGTGTTTGATAGTGTTATACCTTAGAGATTATGTCATGATCCTCTTCATAAGTCATCTTGAAGAAATGTCTAAGTCTGGGAAAGTAAAGGTATAGCAGGAACAGTGAACAGGGTCTAGTGCAGTGGTCCACATTCCTTTGCAGACAAGTATTTTTCTGTGGTTTTGAGGTGTTGTAAACACTTATATGAAGTGTCTTATTCTAGAGTTAGGAGATCTAAAGTTCACCAAAAGGATAGCTACAAGCTGCTAAGTATTGACATAGTGTTTGACAGAGTAGAGTCTGAGTTCTGATGGTTTACATTTCTCCACAAGATGATATGATGTCTTGCAGTTCAAGGGTAGGATTGGGAATGTATAAAGTGTCCTTGATGTGTTTTGGAAGGTGTTTTGAGATCCTCAGTAAAAGTTGTAAGAAACAGATGAAGTTGTTAAGCATACTCTTAAGCAAGAGGCCGACAAGTATATAAATCATTGTGCAAAGAAGAGTTAATGTTTGGAAGATCTATGTAAGTAATTAAATGATTAGAGATGACCTATATGAACATTCTTGGGAGAAGATTTGGGTCCGTATGTCATATAGTGCATTGGATTGAGCAATAATTTACATCTTTCTATGTACACATTTCACTTTTTGGATGCCGACCTGATTATGGATTAAATCATGAGGTAGATATATATAAGAGTGATGATCTTCAGTTGTGTGTGTGGTGTGGAAATATATGTGTGTGATATGAGGATGTGAATAGTGGAGCAGAGTTAGAAGATCAGTAGTGATGAAGACTTCTAATTCATAATATAGTTGTTAAATGACTGCACCCTAGCATAGTGGTAGATGCTTAAGCAGTACTCAATTCTCATGAGTAATCCAATTGGAAGAAAGTGTTCATCTTCAAGGGAATGAGCCTTCAACAAGGTTTAATAACCCTTAACAATCCTTATTGTAATCTTGCTAGGTTTAGGGTTGAGGTAGTGAGCCTGCTAAACTTAGTTGTACATCATGGTAGTGTGCCAGCATGTTCTAGGCTTGTGGAGTGACCAAGCCTAAACATCATTTTGTAAAGATTGCAATATATTTATGAGAGATAATCCTCTCCATGGTTTTTCCTGTTTTAGGTTTTCCACATAAAATCTTGGTGTTATGTGTGATGCTTTTGTGGATGTTGTTCAATTGTATATTTTTCTTCTATTGGATTATTCTTTTGAAATGGTTAAAAGTAAAAGTGCAAGAAAAGATTTATAGAACACTGATTCACCCCCTGTCTCTTAGTGTTCCTGACAATCAACAATTGGTATTAGAGCAAGGTTCCTTGGAAAAAGTTTAACAACTTAAAGGAAGATCTAGGATAGTATGACCATGGTAGCAAGAAGGTATGGAGATTATGAGAGATAAAGCCAACTAGAAGCAACTCTTATGGATCTTGAAAATTCTGAAGCAGAGGTCAGGGATCTAAAAGAAAACTTGCAACAAGTTGATGAATGCATCTTGAAACTGAAAGAGCAAGTCAAGAAATTCAAAGACAAATACAAAGAAGTCAGTGAATAATTGTTATCAGCAAATGAAACTCTAAATAATTTAGAAGTAGAAATTACATAAAGAACAAGGGTAGAAGATGATCTAAATTTGATTATGAAAAATAGATCAGAAGATTGTGCAAAACTTGAAAAAGAGATTTTAAGCTTAAAAATAGATCTGGAAAAAGCTAGAAGTTTTGAAGAAAAATTCAAGATAAGTACTGCAAAGCTTGATAAAATTATTGCTAGCTAAAAGAGTGCTAATGACAAACATGGTTTAGGATTTGAGAAAGGAGAAAGTTCAAACTTTGGTCAAATGAGCACTGAGTCAAGGTAAAACAAAAGATACCAGTTCAGAAATCAAAGAAGAAGACCTAGAAGACCTCTAGTCAGACAACCAAATGCTCAAAGGTACCCATCCTTTAATGGTTATTGTAATTCATGCAATAAGTTTTGTCATAGGGCTACTCAGTGTAGGAGTAGAATGAATCAAAAGACTCCATTATTCTCTAGTCAGTGTTTCAATTGCAAGAAAATTGGTCATAGAGAAAATGAATGTAGAAATCAGATCAGGAAAAGTTTCAACAATGGGAGAAATGAACAATCATTCAAAGGTAAATGATTCACTTGCAATAGAACTGGTCATAAATTGGTTGTATACAGAAGTAAAGTAAGTTAGAACTCTGTTAGGTGCAATGCTTGCTATAAAATGAGACACAAATCAAATGAATGCAGAAGCTCTATAGGAACTAACTTTCAAAATACAAGGAATAGTCAACCATTCAATGGAAAATGTTTTGTATGCAATAAATTTGGACATATGGAAAATCAATGTAGATCAAATTCTAGAAGGAATCAAAGTCAAAAGAATGTGATGTGCTTCAATTGCAACAAATTTAGACATGTTGAAATATTTTGCAGAAGCAGAAATGTGAAGAGAAATCACTATTCTAAAGAAAGGAAAACAAAGTAGAGAAATGATAAAGGAAAATAGAAAGTTAATCTAGTTGAAACCAAGAAAGAAATGAACAAGTTATGGATCAAGAAAGAAGTAATAGAAGTCAAGGATCAATCTGCACTGGCATGCGATGTAGATAATTCCTCTGGGAAGTAAATCAAGAGCTTTGGGTCAGGGGGAGCAGTGTTAAAGAAAAATTCAAAACCCCCAACCAGAATGTGGGTACAAGAATCTAGCTCAAAGATGTATAATGGAATCTGATGTGACACATCTCTCGAAAGAAAAACAGGAAGAAAAAGAGTCAATGTGGCATATTGTGGAGCAATCTCAATCGACTATATTCTACTGTGAAAAGTTCTTTTTAAAGAGCTTTTTGGAAATGAGCATTTAATGACATTTAGGTCACGTCATGCAGAGATTAAAAAGGAACTTGTTTAATTTCAAAATCACTTTATACTCAAAGCCATCAAGTATTCAGAAAGATCATAATAGATCTAGAGAAACAACAACCAAGAATTGAAGGGCCTGAAGAATTTTTGAAAAAGGAAACCCTAATTTAGTAGAATACAGTAATCTCATCCAAAACCTTCTTGTGAATATGTTAAAAAATTCTAGAATGGGGTCACCACAAGTTGTTGATATTACTAAGTGTGCATGACCAAAATTCAAAAAACACCCATTCAAATCAACCAAAGTCGATCAGTTGGGTACATTCTCAAGTGTTCCTCATGGAGTCATGCATGTAGAAGATGTTAGGCCATATATTCATGTTGCCCTAGAGGAATTTGGTGATAGCAGGTTTACTGATCTTTACACGAAACAGTTGAGCAATGAGAATCTTGAACTGAAAAATGAATATCTAGCATTTGAAGAAAAGAAATTTCTTTAGTACCTGGATTTCCTAACATTTATGGAAGATGAATGGGTCCGATATGTGTTAACCAGGGTTCATGATGAATTCATATGGCTTGAAAGGCCTTTCAAGTTTAGAAAATATTCTATTAGGATGGTCATTGGATTATGCTCTACTGGATCAGTACCTCTATTGAAAGCCGTGAAGAATGATACAACAATTATGGCTACCAGAGAAAAATTTGATAAGAGAGACTTGACAATAAATGATATTGAGGATCATACTGTGAGATTTGCCTCAATGGTATTGGGATACAAAGTTTATTTCACCAACCAAGAGAAATCAGTTTTAGGCATGACCATTTACACAGACTATCAAATGATTAAGGAAAATGTTGATTATGACATATGTGAATTGTTCTGACAACAAGTAATGGATAACGTGAAGAAGACAAAGAAGTTAAATATCCCTTTAAATTTGGCACATTGATCATGTGTTTATTTTTCTATTTTATACAAGAGTTGCCTGGTATGAAGAATCTATTCTAGACCAATGATAAACTTGTCATAGTTCAAATTAGAAATTTGTTGAGTAGTATAGGCACCATTGATACACAGAATGTAGCCCTATGGGGCTATTTCAAGAATTTCCAAAGATCAATGCAAGCCAGAGAAAGAATCCCCAAAATAGTTGTTGAAAAATACAAGCATACAATTTGCTTCATTGTGACAAAAGATCAGTGTTTGATGGAGGCTGTTGAGCCTAGAATGATCTGGGTTATGCCTATGGGATATGAGGTAGATGGAGATGTACTGGAAAACTATGCTAAATATATGTTGGGCAAACCCAAAGATCCCAATGAAGAAATATTTGGGACTTATGATGAATTGCAAGCCAAAATTCATGTTGAAGTAAGAAAACCTGAAATCTCTAGGAAAATGAGGAAAGTGGAAGAAGAAATCACCATAAAAGTTGTCTTTACAAAAGAAGAAGTGGCAAAGGCAAGGGAAAAGACACAAGACATCATGGAAGAAGAATAAAAGAGAAAAGGTGAGTCATTTGGGGCTCCAAAAGAACACAAAGATAAGTTAGAAAATCTAGAGAAGGCAAAATGAAAAACCAGAGCCTCTTCTTCTACTAAAGCCTCATCCACTCCCTCCAGTTCCACACCATCTGCAAATGTGGAAACTCCTACCACCAACTCCATAAGAATGAAGACAAAAGCCAAGAGAATGCATGCAAGCCTAACTATTAATGAAGAAGAGATAGAATCAGATAAGGAGGTAAAGAAAATGAAAGTTGATGCTACTAAAGAATCCAAATGCAGCAAGAAGTCAACGGGAAGTAAGACACCCAACAAAATATAGGAAGAAGATGAGTCTCATGCAACACTAAAGATTAAAGATGTATTAAAGTCTGTCACTATTGATGGTAGCTTGAAACTTGTGGCTAAGTTTTATTATGATTATAATGATGCTAACAAGAGGATTTTGGAAGAAGCTATTTTAAAGTATTTGAACATATACAACAGAGCCCTCATTGAGATCATTGATGATCTCCCAAATACCTTGGATAGTATTCTATCAGTCAGGAAGGAAACTACTATAGCTAAAGATGTTGAGCTCAGAGAACATATGCTGGTAACATTATGTATGGATATCATTCTAGAAGAGAAAAGAAAAATCTCCAAGGCAATTAACAATGAGTTCAGGTCAAAGAAAAGAATGAATACATTGATGATAGAAGTTGACAAGGTTGTCAAGGAAATAGAGGAAATTATTTTGGACATACTAAAGAAACATAATATTTCCACCATCTATGATAGTAAGGAAACAAAAGATGAAGACTCATCTATACTAGAGACAAGCCTTGATCAAGGGCCAAAACAGAGTGATCAAGCCCCTGACACAAACACATTGAATATAGGAAGAACTGAAATGAATCTGTTCCATGAGAAACAAGATGAGGATGTAGAAGATAGGGAACAATTGAGGATCCCTACACCAGAACAAAACTTAGAACAACAGGAAGTTATGGACTTAGATCCTCCAAATCAAAGTCAAGGAGAAATATTAGAGAGGGCAAGAGACACTGT
This sequence comes from Cunninghamia lanceolata, assembly GCA_027924645.1. Classification (NCBI taxonomy): domain Eukaryota; kingdom Viridiplantae; phylum Streptophyta; class Pinopsida; order Cupressales; family Cupressaceae; genus Cunninghamia; species Cunninghamia lanceolata. The sequence continues at coordinate 1,498,865 of BSBN01001271.1, read as the reverse complement.
GGATGTCTCTAACAGGCAACAAATTGTACAAGTGTTTGAACTCCCTTAAGGTCCAATCAATTTGGATTCATTGTCACCCTTCCAAAAGTTCAAGATAGTATCTATGTTTTAGACCAAGGCATAAGAAGAGTTGTTACAATCACATGGTTAAGATAACAAACTGATCAATGAAGCATCCACTATCTTGGAAAAGTTGCTACCATCATTTCAAAGGGATATCTCCTTATCCCATGTTGACCATCTCAAGAAGCTATTAAATTATGTAAGTGTACATTTTGAATCCTTTGAAAAATCTATGGAAGTAAAAGTGAGGAAAGAAATTTGATGATAGAAGACTGGTTGAGTTGAAGAGCATGATAGATTAAGACAAAGTTTTGTTAGATAAAGGAATTAAGAACATACAAAGTGCCATTGAAGAAGCTAGAAAAATGTACAAATTTTGTTTATCTTGGCCAAAGATCACAAAGGAACTAGAAGATAAAATCAAAGACTTGGAATTCAAATTGATGAATATCTCTGAGACATATAATCCAATGGCTGAGTCAATAAATGCCAAAGAAACACAAGTTGAAAATATCCATAATGATCTGAATACTCTAATGAAGAAGGGAGAAATCAGAGATAGGTTGTGCCAACTTGAAAGGACTGATAAGTCCAAAAATTGATTCCATTACGAATTTGGAAGATGAGGCGTTGAAATCTCAAGCACTAATTGATACACCATCAGATCTCCAAAAGGCAGAGAAGCTAGTATTTTTTATGAATGGCCACATCCACATTCTAGAAAGTGCAAGAAATAGATGGAATGGAGAGATAGCTCTAATAAAGACTATCTATAGTGACATTTTCCCTTCAAACACAAATTGAAGTGAAGATTGGGCTTGTAAATATGTGATAGAGTATATAAAATTTTGAAATTCTGACAAATTTTTAGTTCCAGATCACACCCTTTGCCATTGATGTCAAAGGGGGAGAAGTAGATTAGTGAAAAATGGATTGGAAAATCATGTCAAGGGGAGTAGGAAAATAAAGTGTGTACAGTAAGGGGGAACAGTCAAACATTTTTCACTAAGTGTTTCCATAAATGCCAAAGGGGGATATTGTTGGCAAGAGACACTGCTCTAGTATTGACTTATATGTTGTCATTTATGGGAACAAGGCTCAGAGAACCTATCTCCATGATAAGAAGAGATATCTAAGGAAGAACATGTTGGATTCTAGGTTCAAGTGACAGAAAATGGCTAAGGATGGAAGGTATTCTGAGTGGAAGAAAGAAAGTCAGCTAGTATGCCTCCACAGTTAAAGACTTGCAGATATGGTTTAGGTATGATGTCAGTTCGTGTTTGATAGTTTTATGCCTCAAAGATTAAGTCTTGATCCTCTTTGGAAGTCATCTTGAAGAAATGTCTAAGTCCGGGCAAACAAAGGTATAGCAGGAACAGTGAACAAGGTCTAGTGCAATGGTCCGTATTCCTTCGCAGACAAGTATTTCATTATGCAGTTTTGATGTGTTGTGAACACTTAAATGAAGTGTCTTATTCTAGAGTTAGGAAATCTAAAGTTCACCAAAAGGATAGCTACAAGCTGCTAAGTATCGGCATAGTGTTTGATAAAGTTTGACAGAGACAAAGTTTGAGTTCTGATGGTTCACATTTCTTCTCAAGATGGTATGATACCTTGCGGTTCTAAGGGTAGGATTGGGAATGTATAAAAGAGTCCTTGATATGTTTTGGAAGGTGTTTTGAGATCCTCAATAAAAGTTGTAAGCCAGCAGATGAAGTTGTTAAGTATAATCTTAAGGAAGAGGCTGACAAGTTTATAAATCATTGTGTAGAAAAGAGTTAATGTTTGGAAGATCTATGTATGTAATTGAATAATTAGATTCAACCTATATGAACACGCTTGGGAGAACATTTGGGTCTGCACAACACACAGTGTATTGGATTGAGCGACAAGGTACATCTTTCTATGTACGTGTTTCACTTCTTGGATGCCGACCTGATTATGGATTAAATCATGAGGTAGATATATAAGAGGATGTGAATAGTGGAACAGAGTTAGAAGATTAGTAGTGATGAAGACTTAGGATTTAGAATATAGTTGTTAAATAACTGCACCCTGGCATAGTGGCAAATGCTTAAGCAGTACTCAATTCTCATGAGCAATCTGATTGGAAGCAAGTGTTCATCTTCAAGGAAGTGAGCCTTCAATAGGGTTTAACAACCCTCAAGGTTTGACAACCCTTATTGTAATCTTGCTAGGTTTAGGGTTGAGGTAGTGAGCCTGCTAAACTTAGTTGTACATCATGGCAGTGTGCTAGCATGTTCTAGGCCCGTGGAGTGACCAAATATCATTTTGTAAAGATTACAATATATTTATGAGAGCTAATCCTCTCCGTGGCTTTTCCCATTTTGGGTTTTCCACATAAAATCATGGTGTTATGTGTCATGCTTTTGTGGATACTATTCAGTTGTATATTTTGTTTCTATTAGATTATTCTTTTGAAATGGTTAAAAGTAAAAGTACAAGAAAAGATTTATAGAACACTGATTCACCCTTCCCCACCCTCTCAGTGTTCATGACAATCAACAATACATTCTCCTAATGAAAATGTAGCATGTGCAAGAGAACTTGGAGGAAAGATAGACTAGATCACAAAACAAACTGTAAAATTAGAAAATATCCTCTTGGGGGCTTTTCCCTCATAAGGTTTAGCTCCCAGGTCTTTAGAGTGCATTTAGGACCTTTTAGTTCATATTTTAGCATCCTGATGGAATGAGACCTAAGTCCCATAGAAAATAGGACCTAGGAGGACCCCTTGAGTTGTACCCTACCTAAAATAAGGGGGAGGACTTGGGCACCTACACCCTAGTCCTACCCTATTTTGGGGCAACCCCAATTTCTAGGTGTCAGTTAGTGACCATTATTAGGTCCCTTTGCCGACACGGTAAGTTTGAATTTCAAATATCTTGGCGGGAGTGGTTGTAGATGCATATATAAGCATGTGTAGGCATTCATTTGAAAACTAGATTTCAATTAGATGATCATTGTAAACTTTTTGCATCCTAAGGTGATTCAAGGCTTTCTATTGTGTTGCAAGAGCAAACTTGTGTGTTTTGTGTGTTGATATTTGCAGATTTGAGCATCAATTCCTTCATGGCATGAAGAGGATCTTCCTCCATGAAAGATTCACTACAAGGTGAGATATCATTGTGTTTTTATCATTGACTCCTTTGGTTTTTGGCCTCTTCCTCACAAAAGCATGCCCTCTCTATTTGACAACAGTGTTTGGAGACTTAAGTCTCCTCCAAGGTTTGACTAAGGCAAACCTCTAAACACCACAACCCCCAAACCAAGTCTTGTGATTGCTGGTTATAGGTGTCGCATCTAGGAAAAGTGGAGTTACAAGAAGGCTAGGAAGACATTAGGGATTTAGGATCTGAAGGTAAGACGGACAAAGGAGCACTTTTAGGACTAGAGCACTCGCTCCAGTGTCCTCTGCAGACTGATTCTAGAAAACAAAAGTTACAGGGTTGATCAGTGTCTGAAGGATGTCCGGATTCCCTATAAAAGTAGGTACCTTGGACTTGGGCACCTGCTCCAGTGTCCTCGACTATTGCACTTTGGAACCCCAAAAATAGGTATTCTATAATTTGGCATTTTACTCCCATCTACAAGATCTTTTTCCATAATTCATTAATTTGTTGTCGTATTTGCATAATTAGGGTTTTAATGGTCAATTGAGCATAGGAGAAGGAAAAATTGATAATTAATTCTCTAATCCAAGTTTCCCTACATCTAAAAGTGACTCTAGGTTATGATAGTGCTTGCCATTTGACCCTAGATCCTTCAAATGTTAGGGTGAAAGGAGGATTTTAACATCTAAACCATAAAAGATTAGCAAATCCAATTTTACCCTAAACATTTTGGTGAACCCATGTTTTTGGACTTAAATTGCAACTTTTTGAGTGTTTGTCTACATATTTGGTGTGATTTCATTCATTCATTTGGTCATTTCATTTATTGCATCGAGAAAATTTCAAAAAAATTGAAAATTGTAAAAATACAAAAAATTGCATTGTTGGGCTTACTCAATTATCTCAATTCTTCCTAAATTTTCCTAATTCATGATTTTTGCATTATATCTGATATAAGCTACATAAAAATACAAAAATTCAAAAATTTTCCTTGCATTTTCATCATTTAATTGCTAGGGTTTTGTGGAAATTTTGTCAATTTTATATAACCTAGCAATTCCAAAATCTAGGGTTTGTAGGAAAAATATTTTATCATATTTTTCTACTGATTTTAGAGGCCCATTCAAATTTTTATTTGTTTTTAGTCTTGTATTTTAGTGTGAATTTGCACTTAGATTTTAAAAATTGGAATTTTTACATAGAAAATTTCAACAAAAACTAACAATTTTGGTGCATTTTCATTATATTTGCATGGGCATTTTGCATAATTAACCTTGAAAATCATTTTAAGATCTGAGATTATTTAATTTCCATCATAAATCAGACATTAAATCATTCCCATAGCATTTGTTCCAAAATTTTAAACCTAGGGCTTCAAAAATGAAAATTTTCATTAAAATTGGCCTTATCAACTCTCCAAACTTGCACCACAAGTGTCTTGTGAATGATATTTTGACATGAATTTTCTATTATCAGGTTAATTATTTTATTCCCCTCATAAAAATCTTCACAACACCCTTTTAACAGGCTCTTGTAGTGAAAATTTTGAAAAAAACTACACATTTTGGCTATTTTGGCCATAGGGTTGGACCTAATTTGCACTTGAAGCATGTTGTGATCAATTTTATGGATTTAAGTGACTTATATTATTGATATTATTTTCTTTCCCTCCTAAAGTTTCTTACAACACCTCTTTTTCTAGGTCTTGGAGTTGAAAAACCGTGAAAAATAGCCTATTTTTGCTATATTTTCACTAGGGTTTGACCTTAAATTGCACTAAAATCATGTTGTGTTGGGTATTTTGGCACCAAGTGGTTTTTATTACTGATATTATTTTCTTTCCATCATCATTTTGCTCACAACACCCTTTTTTATGCTATCTTACATCGAATTTTGGTGAAAAAAGTGCATATTTTGACATATTTTCGTTATTTTTTGACTTGGCATTATCTTGGATTTGCATCAAGAGTCTGTTGAGAGTGAGAATATTTCTGCATGATTTTAATAATTCTCTACCCTAAGAGAAATATTCTTTTAAGAAGAAGCATAAGACACATGGGATCTAGTGCTCTTGAAGAAATTGGTACTTTGAACACCTTCTTTACAAAAGGAGAAACCCAAACATTACAAGACATTCCACCCATTACAAGTACAATGGAAGAAAAAACCTTTCATGATGTTGGTGATACTATTGAGGCAACATGATATGCATCTCATGAGAAAATAGAAAAAATGGATAAAGACTTAGCAAAATTTTAATCATTTATGGAAAATGAGAGAATAGCTAAAGAAGTTGTTCCTACAATTCATAACATAAGAGAATTGATAAAAGAAGGATGAGATGGCATTAATGTACTTCATGGTCTAGCACATATTGTACAAACCAAAATCATGTCGATAGCCGAATGTGTACAAATGATAAATAACACTTTATCGCCATCACATACTCAAGTTTTGACACCTATACTGACTATGGGAATGTCTACCTTCACATCAATGATCTTAACAACTAATGTGAATGCTTGTAGTAATGCTACCACTGGTATTGAAGTATCTAATGGAACTAATTACAAAGATGTGGGATTTAATTATCATAATTTGATTCCTAAAGGGACATCTTCTATGAATAATTGTTCTCAACCTCGTACCTATTCCACTCATTTCTAGATACCTAACTCCACATATCAATATGGCTAACTACCGTTAACATATTCTCAACCTCAACATATTGTTTCTATCACATTTACAAACCTTAACAATACTGCTACTCTATGCACCTTTGTTTGTCTTTGAATCTAGCCTTGGTGGTACTCAATTCAGAGAGCTTCGTGATATAGCCCCTGGTTATCCTCAAACTCCAAATTCATTGTATAACCTTGGCTCTTTGTGTGGTTAATCATATACATTGATTTTGTTGTTTATCATGATTTCGTAGACACTAACATGTTTCTTACCGGGATGTGTTTGTGGGAACATTTAGCAATCGTAAAGTGCATGTCACCTCCGGGGGGCATGGGCTTTGCGAAGATCGGTGTTCCCTTTTGTTTTTTCTTCCTACCTTAACGTGCTTAATATCGATAACTAATATCAACCACCTTAAGGTGGGGGCATATAAGGTAAGTTGTCTGTTATATATGTTAGCAATGTGTTTGACCTTAGGTGCAGTGACCTATGCTCTTGAGTAGTGAATTGTGGATCTTGAGTTTGTTTGCAATCAATTAATCAATCATGTAAGCCCTTTGTAGAGGTGAGATATTGAGCATATCCTTTTTCTTAAGCCCTCTGTAGAGGCGGGGATGGTGTATTTCTTAGAGTAGATTTCATCATCCTGTCATTTTCAAAAGTCCTCTGCGGAGGTGGGGAGTGGTTCTGTGACTAACTCAACCCTTAAGTGTGTCTTCAGAAATTGTCAGTGTGTGCCTGTAATGTCCCTGAGATGGTGATGAGCCTAGAAATAGGGAACACACCATTGCTTTTCTGATGTGTTTTCTCTATGTCTTCAAGTGTGTGTTTTGGCATGCTTGTTTTGTATGGTGTGTTTGTTGCCCCATATGCAGTGACTAGCACTCTTGCGGAGTACTTCATGCATTTTGGGAGGTTTTGCGTGTCTTGCATGTGTGTTGCCCCATATATAGAGACCTATACCCTTAAGTGGGAGGTTTGTTTACTTTCTAGTACTTGCATTTGCATTTCATATATATGAGAAAAAGAAAAGAAAAGATATCATTTATGTCTTCCATGTATTGATGTGTCTGCTATGCATTAATTGTCTGCTTCGTGTTCTACGTGACTGTAACTATCTTCTCCGTGTTTTACATGTTTGTTACTATTTTCTATTTGATTGGCTTGTCTTCTTCATGCTTGGTGTGTTTTTTTTGTTTGTGACCTTACTTTAATGCATGTATGGGCCTTGTGTTCATACATACATTAAAGTGGGGGCTAAATGTAATGTCAAAAAATGTCCCCTTGGGGGCTTTTCCCTCATAAGGTTTAGCTCCTGAGTCTTTAGAGTACTTTTAGGACATTTTAGTTCATATTTTAGCATCTTGATGGAATGAGACCTAAGTCCCATGACAAAGAGGACCTAAGAGGACCCCTTGAGCTATACCCTACCTAAAGTAGGGGGGAGGACTTGGGTTCCCGCACCCTAGTCCTACCATATTTTGGGGTAGCCCTAGTTTCTAGGTGTCAGTAGTGACCGTTATTAGGTCCCTTTGCAAACACGGTAAGTTTGTATTTCAAATATATTGGTGGGAGTGCTTATAGATGCATATATAAGCATGTGTAGGTGTAGATTAGGAAATCAAAATGAAAGGAGAAAACATAAAAACAAGTGCATAAACAAGCATTATACCTTTCACAATGAAGACCCAATCTAATCAAAGGGGAAGGAGCTTGCACCTGAAAGTTCCTAAGATATACCCTAGATAAGGAAAATAATGTGAAATGCTCTATTCTAATGCAACTCACAAGCTAGTTCAAGTGATTTTTTGGCATGGTAACACTACTTGAAAATTTGATTCCAAAATGGGTTGGAGGATGTTGTATTTATAGATATTTTGGGAGAGATTTTGATCCAAAGGTTGATATTGATTTGGGAGATCAATGGTGGAGGATGAAGATGATGTGGAGGGCCTAGATTTCATCTTGGAAGAATGGAAGGCTAGGAATAAAGATGAATTTTAAATTCATCTTGGGAAAGGGGTGGAGTAAATGAGGTTGGGTGAGATGGAATATTTGTGAATTAAAAATTCACACTGGGAAGGGTAAAATGAATTAAACATTCATTTGGGGATGAGTGGAGATAAATGAGGTCTGGCATGGGTAAGGGGTGTAAGAGGAATTAAATGTGATGTTGGACATGTTTTTATTAAAAATTGATTTATGTGGGATATATTTCAATTTTTAATTTGGAGGATGTGGGGAAGGGTGTTAAGCTAGGTTTGACTACTTTAATGAGAGGTTAGGATTAATTTAAATAAGGTTTTATTTAATTAATCCTAAGGCTAGGATGAGATAGGCTAAGGTAGGCAATTAAATAATGGCTATTTAATTACCTAGGGTAGGGATAGGTCAATTAATAGGTTGAATTAATTAGTTAAACATGATTTAGCTAATTAATTGGATTTAGTGAGGAGGGAGAAATTGGCCAAATAAATATTGCATATTTATTTAATCAATTGACTAAAGTTGAACTATTGAATTAATAGATTTAATCCAATTGTTGGGGATATAATGATGAAAAATCAGGTGATAAAGGGATAACTAATTAAATAAAAATTTAATTAATTGATTAGAAGGGGAATTGGTATGTTTAGGGATGTCAGGAGTTGGTTTGACAATGAAGACATTTTTAGGTGTCTACAGTAGGCATTCATTTGAAAACTAGTTTTCAACTAGATGATCATTGTGAACTTTTGGCATCCTAAGGTGATTCAAGGCTTTCTATTGTGTTGCAAGAGTAGACTTGTGTGTTTTGTGTGTTGATATTTGCAAATTTGAGCATCAATTCCTTCATGGCATAAAGACCATCTTCCTCCATGAAAGCTTCAATAAAAGGTGAGATATCATTGTGTTTTTATCATTGATTCCTTTGGTTTTTGGCCTCTGCCTCACAAGGGCATGCCCTCTCTATCTGACAATGATGTTCAGAGACTTAAGTGTCCTCTGGGGTTTGACTGAGGAAAACCTCTAAACACCACAAACCCCAAACCAAGACTTGTGATTGCAGGTTGCAGGTGTCGCATCTGGGAAAAGTGGAGTTACAGGAAGGCTAGGGAGACATCAGGGATTCAGGATCTGAAGGAAAGATAGACAAAGGAGCACTTCCAGGACTAGGGCGCTCACTCTAGTGTCCTCCATAGACTAATTCCAAAAAATAGAAGTTACATGGCTAATCAGTGTCTGAAGGAGGTCTGGATTCCCTGAAAAAGTAGGTACCTTAGACTTGGGTGCCTACTCTAGTGTCCCTGACTATTTTGCTTCAGAACCCTGAAAATGGGTATTTTGTAATTTGGCATTTTACTCCCATATGCAAGAGTTTTTTTTGTTATTCATTAATTTGTTGTTGTATTTGCATAATTAGGGTTTTAATGGTCAATTGAGCATAGGAGAAGGAAAAATTGATAATTAATTCCCTAAGCCAAGTTTCTGTACATCTGAAAGTGACTCTAGGGTATGATGGTGCTTGCCATTTGACTCTAGATCCTTTAATGTTAAGGTGAAAGGAGGATATTAACATCCAGACCACAAAAGATTAACAAATCTAATTTTACCCTAAACACAAACCGAAGCTAAACATAAACTAACCAACCAGAAAACTAACTCAAACAAATTCATTCACTAGTTTTTTAAAATAATTGCCCTTTCTAATAAATTGAAAATGCTTTCCATGCTTGTGGGTAGTTAACAAGATGTGTGGGAGGGATGAGCATACAACAAATAGAAACACTTCCCCAAGGATGGAAACAAACTCACTTACCCACTTGAGCTAATTGTGAATGTGGTTGTCTTCAAGTAGATAAGTGGGTTGATCCTACCCTTCTTGATGCTCAACCTCATGCTTTGGAGTAAGCATGACATGTAGTGAATTCTTCTCATATGTCCCCAGCTGGGCCAAATGTTTGATAAGGCACCCTCTTGAAATATCATGCAAACCACTAGGGTTGATCTCATGCCTATGTTTTGATTCTTCCTCATCTTGCTAGTCTAAATGCTCTAGCTCTTGTGACTCATTTGGGAATATGTTCACCTCCACATTATGCTCATGTTATTCATGGATTTCATCCTTAAGGGATGTTGGCTTGGTGTCACAATTTGAGAAGAAGTCATCCATCCCATCCCAAAATAAATATTACTCAAGATCTTCTTTACTTTTCTCCATGAGAGAGCTCATCTTAGCTTCATGGTAGATCTCCAAAAAATTTGAAGTTGTATTAGGATCCACCTCTTGAAGCATAATTTATTTCTTGATATTTAATTTAATTTTGGGAGGAAGCCTATGCACACCAACCTCTTGATCCCCAAAAGAACATTGTCCTCAACAAATTGTGGAAGATCACCAAATGGGATGATGTCACCCCCAGTTTCTTCATTTTCTAAAATAGGGTAGCATTCACGCTTCCCCTCCTAAATGAAGAACTCACTATAGTGCATGTCCTCATGAACTAATGGATCATCACCATTTTCAACATCTGCATGCTACCAGGAAACCTCTGCTGATGGGAGCAGTTGCATGCTTTCTTCATCTTCATGAAAAAGGAGGTAGCTTGTGACACATGACAACATCATCACTCTTTGGATCTTCTAGGAAAATTTCCTCCATAATTTCCTCTAGAGGAGGAGAAATGGAACCTTCATCTTTCTCTTGTAAATGGTTGCCATCCTCCAGAGTAGACAAGGAATCATCATCAAAAGAATGTTCTTTAATATCTTCTTTAGTTGATTGCACCCCCTCTTAACATTGCAGAAGTTGGCTCTATATCTTCAGATTCTTCCCATAAATAATTTGCATTCTACTCTCATTCATTTATCATAAGCATGAAAAAACTCTTCAAATGAGTTAAATTCTAGAGGATTCAACATTGAATTTGAATGGTCATTCTCAACATGTGCGTGAGGCTCACAAATTTCTACCTTCATAGGCTCACAAATAACACAATTTTATTCTCGAAACTCATGTTCCCTACTTTCTAGCTCATCGATCCAACTAGCTTGCTAAACAATATGTCCACCTTTACAAAGTGAAATGGTGCTAGGGTAAGTAGTCCAAGAGATGGGAACGAGAGCCTAAAGGGCCTCAAATACCTCCTCTAGCTCATCTAACTAACTATCTTTCTAAACAATAGGTCCACCTTTACAAAGTGAAATGGTGCTAGGGAAAGTAGGCCAAAGGGATTTAAATGGGATCCTAAAGGGACTCAAATGTCTCCTTCTCTGGCTCATCCAACTGACTATCTTGCCAAACAATTGGTACACCTTTGAAAAGTGAGATAGTGTTAAGGCAAGAGAACTGTTGTGGAACAGGAGCGTGGAGGTTACTTGATTTCATTGAAGGAGATTAGGGGTTTGAGGGGGTTGTTCTTGGGGAGTAATAGGATGTGTATGCATATGAGCACACTCTTGTGAAGGATGAGGGCCTCTAAAAATTTGAAAATTGAAGTGATAAGGCCAACTTAAGGGTTCAAAAGGCTTCCCTTGCTTGAAGTTTAGGATTTGGAATCTAGAAGCCTTCTTGTTTATAAACTGATCTATAGTCATCGGAGGAATTGGTCTAAAACTAGGAAAAGAGGGCACTAATTATGTTTCTTTCCTTTGGGTTTGGACAAGTAGTTGCCTCATTTCCTTATCCTAAGCTGCAATCCACATAGTAAGATTTTATTGATAAACTTATCTCATTCTTTCTACTCAGCTACAATCTGCATGTCAATCATTTCTTGAAAAACTTTTTCTTGTGCCTCCATCTATTTCTAGTGAAGGAAATCTTGACAAGAAAGCTCCAATTGTTTCTGGTTATATTCTTGTACCCTTTTAAACTCATCCGACTATCCTTGGACACTAAACAACATACTTTTGAGGCTACCATAATCTATGTTGTCAACATTTTTGGGCTAACTAGGAGGGTAACCATATTGATTAGGAGCAAGGTACTAGTCTACTTGGGGTTTATTATAAGCTTAGGTAGGCTAGCAAGAAGGCTAAGTAGAGGTGGGAGGGAGGCACATAATATGAGGATGCTGCTAACCTACTTTTGTACACTTCAAAACTTGACTCAATAGCTTAGGGCGGTCGAGTCAACCTTGACAAAGAACATGAACCCTTCTCCTTACCACAGGTGAACCTCCATATCACTCTCTCTCTTGTTGTAGAAGCCATTCAAAAGGAGCCAAGACACGGGGGCAGTCCTACTCAATTGAGAGTTAGACATTGCAGAGAATGGTTGGTTGATCCTAGGGCCGCCTTTCTTGTGGATTGTTTGCTAAGTTGTGTTCAATGACTATAATTGTGGAGATAAAGATATGACCCAAAGTATCACTAGTCATCAATATCCTATCTAGGTTTTTGATATTCCAACTTATATTTGGTTGTCTTTTGTAATCATTTATGAGTCTAATATGTTGGAACCTTTCCTCTCCCACTTCAAGGATTTTTTGGATTTGATGTCTTTTTTCAATCACCCTAAGCCTATGTTCTTGTTCTTGAATTATCAATTGTGCATGTTGAGGCCTAGGATATATCTCTTTGATCTCCTCTAGGATCGCCCTCAAGCACTCACCTCTAATTCAAGGGCACATCTGCAAGCCTGAACAGAGAGAGTTGGCTTGAGTTTATGACAAGTTGATTTATGTTGACTAAGGGTGAAAACCTAAGGCTTGATTTGGTTTTCCTTTGTTTCAATTAATTGATCTTGTGATGGGATCGAGGGATTTCACACTTGTTTTGATTTCTTGTTGGGTATTTTCTATTATTTTTGTATTTTATGGCTTTTTATATGAAATGTATACTACAATACATGGAAATAACTTTTTATGTCATTTACCAATTTTTGAATAAAATCAACTAAGTTAAACTAGGAATTGAAATATGAATGCAAACTAGAATGAAATTACCTAATGCAATTACTCTACTTTTTTGTATTTCTTGAGATCAGTTTTGGGCTACTCTAAGAATTGGAAAAATGCTTTTAAATGAAACTAATCTAAATTCCAATAAAGCAAGCTAATCTAACAATCTAAATTAACATATCAAGGAATTTGCAATAACAAGATTGCTATTCCAAGAGAAAGATTAATTTTCTAATTACTAGAAAAATCATGAAGGAACTTGAAATTGAAGGCTCATGAGCTTGGTGTATCCTTAGAGATCCTTGTAGTAGCCTTCCCTTCCTCTACAAAAGTATGGTACTCATTTGGGTAAAAGGGATTGGATGGAAAATAAATCAAATGAAAGCTTGAGAAAGCTTGGATTGAAGCTATCAAAAGCTTGGATGGAGCACTTGGGCTTAAAAATTGGCTAGCATGAAAACACTATATGAAGATTTTTTTAAAATATTGGGCATAAATAACAAAAGAAAAAGGCATTAGAGTCCTACAATGAGCATAAAAATTCTAAGGAAGAGAAAAAAATAAACAAAAGTAGGTTGCAACAATGAATTTGCCTCCTATGGGAAAGATTTGAAGCTTGGCAACAATGAAGGCTAATTTGACATGAAAGATTTGAAGCTTTGAAAAATTAAAGTAAGAAAAGAAGAAAGAGGCTCAAATGCCTATGAAGAGCCTTGAAAAGTGGTGCAGGAGCACCTAAGATAATACCTTGGAGCAAGAAGACAAAAATGACCATGGAAGGAACCTATGGGAAAAATCAAGTCAATTGTGACACCTTACAACCAATTATGGCACATTGCAATACTCAAAATGACGTAATAGTCAAATATCCTGAGGGTCCTGGTAAGGACCCTAGGACCAAAAATGATGTAAGTTGGGCCAATAGTGCCCATAGAGTCAAATAGAGGTGTCTAAGATCAATAATAAGGTATAATGAACCTAATAAGATCATACATGGTGAATTAATAAGGTAGGAGTTCATTAAATAAGGTAGAAATCCTTTAAACCAATGTTTTAAATTCAAATTTCTGAATTATGCATTTAGGCGGGAAAAGCCTTTTTAATTAGTTTTTGAAAGTTTAACCACCCCTAACTGATGGAAATTGGTTTTATAAGTTAGGGAGAGGTTATATAAGCCTGTTCAAGGCATGATATGTATGGAAAAGTACATTGGAGGGAGTTTAGAGGTGCAAAAATTGAATAAAAAAATAGAATTTTCTGATTTTTTCTGCAAATCTGCTGTTCCAGGCCATACCATTTCTTTGTATGGAACTATTTTGATCTAAAACCAATTGGATGTGGTAGGGGATTGAGTTAAATTTCATTTGCAATTGGTTTGAGGTTTTTTTAATGAATTTTGCGGGAGATATCATTTTTTTTCAGGAACTGCCTGTTTGACTGTGAAAACAGGGATTTTGAGGGTTTGCAATGCATTTTTGGACCTTTCCATGAATGTAGGATTCTGATTCTCATGGAATAGGTTCTTATTAACATGTAACATATGTTTCTAACCCTGACAAAGTAGGAGGAGTGTAAATGGGAGAGGTGATCACCATTTGAAGTCAAGGATTGCTTGTGGAAGAGCATTGAAATGGTGGCATGGTTATAGCAGTCGGAGATCCGTCTTAACAAGGTAACCTTTTTATGTTTGGTACTATCTAATATGATCATGGAGATGGTGTTAGACCTTTGAATGAGGTCTGGAAGTGATTGGAAGTGGGAGATCTAGGAAGCCCTAGGTTTTAGGCCCTAGATATGAGGTTTTTGTATTTGAACATCTAAATGAGCAAAAATCCTGATAAGATATAGAAAATCCTTGGTTTTGAACCCTTTCCTAAGACTATTTTTAGGTTTGAAGTGTGTGTGACAAGTTTGTCATAGGGTTCCTTTGTAAAATGGTCAATTTAGGCCTTGTAGGAAGACAACAGGGTGTTAGGACAGTCATATTTTGTCCAAAACAACAATATCTGAGTTTGGGATATGTTATGTAACTTGATAAAGGGTATCTGGATCAGTCATTATCTTTTGAAGTGCTTTGGTAAAGTTTGGGGAAAAGTACAAATTAGTCGCTAAACAAGACTACAAGGATTAGGCCTATTTAAGGGGAATTGTCAAGAATCTATCAAATTGGTTTGTGAAACCTTTGGAACCTTGTTGGTTGGGGTAGGTTGAGACCCTAGAAGGTGATAGAATTCATCTGAGAAGTTGGAATCCAAACTTGAGCCCTTCGGTGGAGTTTAGGACAAGAGGAAGGCTAGAGAAGTCTTATTGGTTGAAGCCCACAAACTATTGAAACCTTTCGATCTTGTTAGATTATCTTTGGAGATCTAACACCTCTGCATCATAGTGGTATCAGAGCAGCAAGTAGGTCCTTGAGGGAGAAGAAGGATCTTGTGAAAAAGTTAAGGGTTTGGTAAGAGTTGTAAAGATGCCTCCTAAGAATCAAATGGCTAGGGAGAACAATGAATTGAGGGAAGCCTTAGAGGCAAGAGAAAAAGAGTTGAGGGATAGAAAAGAACAGGATGCTGCAAGGGAAAGAGAGTTAAGACAAGTGAGAAGGGAGAATGCATCAATCTTGGCAAGGTTGGAAGCATTGGAAAAGAATTCTAGAGGGGATGAACAAGATGATCAAGAAGGAGATGATGGAGGACGTGAGAAGGCAGATGAGAACACTCCCGATGATGAGTTGGATGTTGAAGAAAGGAAATTTGTGAGATTGCTTAAGGCAGTCCAAGGAAGTGGAACAAAGGCAAACATAGAGTTACCTATCTATCAAGGGAAGATGGATAGTGAAGAGCTATTAGGGTGGATAGATGCCCTTGAAAAAAATTTTGAGTATGAGGAGATGAGTGATGAGAAGAAGATTAAATTTGCAAAAACAAAGTTGAGAGGGACAGCACTTACATGGTGGAGTAGTGTGCAAACAGAAAGAGTGGCTAGAGGTGGAACAAGAATCACTTCTTGGGGTAGGATGAAGGATATGATGAAGGATCAATTTCTTCCATCTGATTACTCCATTCAAACAAAGATGATGAGGCAGAATTTGAAACAAAAGGACATGGATGTTATGTCCTATACTGAGCAATTTCATAAGCTTAGTATTAGAGGGGGATTGGAAGATGAAGAAGAGAAAGTGGCAAGATACCTTAATAGGCTTAGGTATAACTTGCAAGATGAGATTGGTTTGACAATACCAAAATCACTTGGAGAATGTTTTCAGTTGGCCATAAGGGCTGAAGAGAGGGTGAAGAGGAAGCAAGAAAGACAAGGAGGTAGTGGTAGAGGATATAGAGGTAGGGGAAGACCTACTAATGAAGGACAAAGCAGCAATGAGAAAGGCAAAGAGTTTTCTGTAGATCAGAGAGGTGGATATAGAGGTGGAGGTAGGTTTGGATTAGGTAGAGGAGTATTCACAGGTAGGTGTTATCATTGCAATGAAGTGGGACACACATCTTTCAAATGTCCTAAGAGAGATGATGCTGATAAGAACAAGGAGAGAAGAGTTCATTTGGCACAAGAAGAGGAAAAGAAAGAAGACCAAGAACCAGCACCAGCCTATCCAGTTATAGATGGAGATTTGCTCATGGTGGAAAAAGGCAAAATGCAACAAGCACCATAGGTATCCATTTTTAAAACTAATTGTTTAAGCCATGGAAAAATGTTCAAGTTGATTATAGATTCAGGTTCACATGATAATCTAGTTTCTTGGGATATGGTGCACAAGTTGGGATTGAAAACATTTGATCATCCTAGTCCTTACAATGCCACTTGGGTAAGTCAAGAGTAGCAAGTAAGGGTTAGTCAGAAGGCATATGTTGATTTTTCAATTGGTCCATATCATGATTCTGTTTTATGTGATGTTATTTCAATGACATGTGGGCATATAATTTTGGGTAGACCATGGCAGCATTTGAGAAAGACAGTTCATGATGGTTATACTAATAACTATTTGGTGCACAAAGATGGTAAACTATTTAGACTAATCCCTTTACCTTGTGGAGACAAGAAGGAACATGTTACTATCTATTTTGGAGAGAAATTGAAGTTGGATGTGCATGTTAGACAGCACGAACAGTTGCAGGAGAAGGTTTATAACAGTCCTAAAGAGCAGCAAATTTGGGACTTAAGTTGCATCAAGATTGGGGCCATTGAATGCCCTATAGGGAGGCAGGAAAAGGAAGGTAGACATCAGACCTTACAAAAAAGAACAAATCAGATGGAGAAGGCAAAAGTATTGCAGCAGCAAGGTCCTAGGCAAGGACAGCACAACATGTTTTATGATGCTAACATTGTTTGTAAGAGCCATGCAGGTGGGAGAAGGAGAAGGATAACCCTTGGAGAGTTCATGTTTCCTATCATAAATCAGAGGAACACTTCAAAAAGAATACAGGAGGTTTGGAGTAGATCACATAACTCTTGGGACAAGAGTTTTTTTATCATGCTGGGGAGTATGGTGCAGGAGCACCTAAGATAATACCTTGGAGCAAGAAGACAAAAATGACCATGGAAGGAACCTATGGAACAAATCAAGTCAATTGGGACACCTTACAACCAATTATGGTATGTTACAATACTCAAAATGACGTAATAGTCAAATATCCTGAGGGTCCTAGTAAGGACCCTAGGACCAAAAATGATGTAAGTTGGGCCAATAGTGCCCCTAGAGTCAAATAGAGGTGTCTAAGATCAATAATAAGGTATAATGAACCTAAGAAGATCATACATGGTGAATTAATAAGGTAGGAGTTCATTAAATAAGGTAGAAATCCTTTAAACCAATGTTTTAAATTCAAATTTCTGAATTATGCATTTAGGCAGGAAAAGCCTTTTTAATTAGTTTTTGAAAGTTTAACCACCCCTAACTGATGGGAATTGGTTGTAGAAGTTAGGGAGAGGTTATATAAGCCTGTTCAAGGCATGATATGTACAGACAAGTACCTTGGAGGGAGTTTAGAGGTGCAAAAATTAAATAAAAAAACAGAATTTTCTGATTTTTTCTGCAAATCTGCTGTTCCAGGCCATACCATTTCTCTGTACGGAACTGTTTTGATCTAAAATAATTGGATGTGGTAGGAGATTGAGTTAACTTTCATTTTCAATTGGTTTGAGGTTTTTTTAGTGAATTTTGAGGGAGATATCACATTTTTTCTGGAACTGCCTGTTTGACTGTGAAAACAGGGATTTTGAGGGTTTGCAATGCATTTTTGGACCTTTCCATGAATGTAGGATTCTGATTCTCATGGAATAGGTCCTTATTAAAATTTAAAATATGTTTCTAACCCTAACAAAGTAGGAGGAGTGTAAATGGGAGAGGTGATCACCATTTGAAGTCAAGGATTGCTTGTGGAAGAGCATTGAAATGGTGGCATGGTTATAGCAGCCGGAGATCCGTCTTAACAAGGTAACCTTTTTATGTTTGTTACTATCTAATATGATCATGGAGATGGTGTTAGACCTTTGAATGAGGTCTGGAAGTGATTGGAAGTGGGAGATCTAGGAAGCCCTAGGTTTTAGGCCCTAGATATGAGGTTTTTGTATTTGAACATCTAAATGAGCAAACCTCCTGATAAGACCTGGAAAATCCTTGGTTTTGAACCCTTTCCTAAGACTTTTTTTAGGTTTGAAGTGTGTGGGACAAGTTTGTCATAGGGTTCCTTTGTAAAATGGTCAATTTAGGCCTTGTAGGAAGACAGCAGGGTGTTAGGACAGTCATATTTCATCCAAAACAACAATATCTAAGTTTGGGATATGTTATGTAACTTGATAAAGGGTATCTAGATCAGTCATTATATTTTGAAGTGCTTTGGGAAAGTTTGGGGAAAAGTACAAATTAGTCGTTGAACAAGACTACAAGGATTAGGCCTGTTTAAGGGGAATTGTCAAGAATCTATCAAATTGGTTTGTGAAACCTTTGGAACCTTGTTGGTTGGGGTAGGTTGAGACCCTAGAAGGTGATAGAATTCATCTGAGAAGTTGGAATCCAAACTTGAGCCCTTTGGTGGAGTTTAGGACAAGAGGAAGGCTAGAGAAGTCTTATTGGTTGAAGCCCACAAACTATTGAAACCTTTTGATCTTGTTAGATTATCTTTGGAGACCTAACACCTCTACATCAAAAAGGCTTGTAAAAATGAGAAGCTCATTCTCCATCTTGAGAAATAATGAAGAGGCGAGGGATATTTATTGGTTGGATTATCAGAAGACGGGAGGGAATGATTGAGAAATAAACTCCAATGATTGAAGAGTTAGCAAAAAATGTTTCGGGACTTAACTCTCTTGAGTAGAGTGGACTGGGCTAATTAGGAAGTGAACAAGCCTTGATAAGCTTTCATAGGAGAATAAGTGGAGTTAGCATGAGATTTATTGAGAGATAAGAAGAATTTATTTGTGAGTTAGAAAGGAGTGATTAGGAGTATTGAATCAATCAAGAGAAGTTGACGATTAGTTAGGGAAGGTGAATCAAACAATCAAGGCTCAATTTGGAGAAAATTTGGGTCAAAACACAACTAATTTTGAGCTCTAAACTAAAGAGGAACTCACACTCAAAAATGAAATGATGCCCCTTTTACCAAGGTGGTCACCTAGGGGGATCAGGGTCAAAAGGGGGGCAACCAGGTCAAGATGGGGGTTTGGGTGAAAACAAAGTCATGGAGAATGATCCTAGGAGGATGGAGAAGACACTTGGCAACTTTGTTTTGTAAAAAAAATTCCAGAAGGTGTGGTCATCGATATTGGAAGGGTGATCAGTTGGGGGTGATATAAAAAAATAGTGGGTGACTTAGATCAAAAAGAAAGTTTGACAAAACTTGGGTTAGGGATGAAATCAATATGTTAGTTTAGGGCCTCTAGAGGCCTAAAAATGATGAACAAGGTCAACAAGATGAAGGTTCCCTAGGAAAGAACACTCATATGTCTTGTGACCATGCTATAAAGTGAAGAAAATAAATAATTGACAAAGGAGGAATCAAGAATCAACAGGCTTTCACAAGTTAGTAAGGGGAAAACAAAGGAAGAAAGCAAAAGGGGAGTCCAATCCACATGTCATCAAGAGGAACACATGTTGAGAGATCATATATACATGATTACATGTATGTGTTTAGGATCACAACTCATCATAGGATCACCATGTATGCCCATGCGTCTTTTTAGTGCTTACATATTTGCCCCCTTGAGGATGGTAGTCTATATGAAAGAGAGGTACCGTTCCTAAACTAGGCCTTACCTGTTGGTGATTTCCAATAGTTGTACCTACAATGAAAAGCATCAGTTCGACATTTAAAACATTTTTACAATAAATATTAAATTTGAAATGATTAAACATACCGTCAATCACGTCGTATGTATACCTGAGTTGTTTCACTTCAGTAGGGGACTTCTAAATATGTAAGCACACAACATGAGGGTGCAAGAGTGCTATGGAAATAAAATACATGCTAAGCTAGAGAGGAGAAGATTAGATTATCCTTTTATTGCAAATTTTGAAGAACATATTCAATTTTTATGGATTTTTGAGGTTTTATAAATTTTTAGGGTTTTTTGATTTTCCTACTTTTTATGGTTTTTATGGAGATTTTGCAAAGTTTTTATTTGACACTCCTTAAGGTCTTTGGAAGACCTATGTTTATTGAAGAGATTTATACCCTTTCCTCCTTGCATGGGGAGACTTGTGCACTTGATTACACAATTTTCCTCTTTTGACTTATTGGAGGAGTAACTTGTGCGTAGGCATTGTTTTGCACTTACTATTGGTTGAGATCTATACATATCTCTAGTCAAAATCTTGTACTTAACTTTCCCTCTTGTGCATATGGTAGGCTAAATATTTTTATTTTCTTATGAGAATGCATACCTAGAATGATCACACATGGATGATGCAAATTTGTTTTGTCTTTTTACGATATTAATGAGATGTAATGTGTTTGGATGCGATTCACAAATATGAAATGAAAAGTACAATGTTCTAAGTGTTATGGATGCCATCATGTTATGAAATGTCATATTTCTTTTATTCTTCATGATGGCATGTCTGTAGGTGGAAAAAACAATGTGATTTCTCTTAAGTAGGATTTTTGACCTAAGGGATTGCAAGTTAAATTGGTATAAAGAGACTTATTGATATTTGGGATGGGATTAGGGACTCAGGTGGGAGTGGGGAGGAGATGGAACACTCCTACTTTTGGGCTTTGCAAAAGGATATACACTGATCCTTATCTAGACAAAACAATTTGACAAGCTTTCAACTTGGAAAAGTAACAAATTTTATTGGTGCTTGCTAGAATTAGATCATAGATGGCCAACAAGATAGACCTGAGGTAAAGGGAATAGGAGAAAAATAAGGGTCCCTAAATAGAAGATGGTCCTAATGAATGTTAGACTATTGCCTTTTTCAACTAGTGCATGCTTTCTCTTATATTTTCTCTGATAGAAGGTCACCCTTGAAGCTTCAAACTTAGATTTATCTCCATCTAAGGGTAGGTACATTCAACAATATTTTCTCTATAACTCTTTTTTTGCAACTCTCTCTCTCTCTCTCTATATATATATATATATATATATATATAAACATTTTTTCCTTTTTTACTTCCTCACTGGAATATCATCCTTTTTTTTCAGTATTTTGGAATTTTTGGTGGAATGAATGCTTTGAAACTTTTTGAGTGGCTTTGGGGTATTCAGAAGATTTGGTTTTCTTATTCTCACTTATCTCATCACTCATTTTTATCACTCATTTGTTTATTCACTCATATTTTAGATTGCTTCTTGTAGAGTTATGATCCTCTTGGCATTTTTGGACAAGAAAGATAAGGGGCTGAGAGCCACCAAAAGTTTTCATAGTCTAATTGAACTTCCTTTCCACTAGGGAAGAATGGTGAAGGTCTACTTTAAATCTTTCTTTGAACACTATGGGTTTGAATACTGACTTCACTTAGACTTAACATCATGAATCATTAAGAATGGGATTAGTGTAGACTTACGAGATAGGCTTTGATCATAATCATTGGGAAAATAAAACATTTAATAGTGATAAGTGGTAAATAATAATTGTTATGGGATCTCAAAGGCTCAAAGGGTCAAGCTATACCTAAGCAACCTTAGACTCCTTACTAGGACAAAAATCAAACAAGAGCATGACACTCACAAAATGCATGATGGAACAGAATGAAGAATTCAAAATTTTGATCTTTCATGATTTTATGTTTTTTTTAATTTTTTAATTATTTGATTTTTTTAGATTTTATAGACTTTTACAATGTTTTGAGATGTTGAACTCTTTTGTCATAATGTACAAGAGCTAGTATAATTTCTTATGTCTTCCTTAACTATGTCTAGACCTATCCAATTTTCTCTAAACTTCATATGAAAATCTTTGTAAGGAGACTTGAAGACTTGGTGTAACAATGTCTTTGTATTTAGTGAGGACTTTTGTGTACTCATATGTTTTATTGTTTAATGATTTTCCCTATAGATTTATGATTTTCTATTCTTGTTGAGTTCCTAGGTTTTTTGTAAAATCTTGAAGGGCAATTAGAATTTTTGTTGACTCTCCTAGTTTCTGTGTGGGTTTTGGTTCTTCTTCTTTAGTCATGATTTCAATCATATGAGTGTTTATGTCTAGTTTGACTTGAATGATCACTAAGTTGAATGGAGCATAATAATTTGTTGAGTGGGGATTGGAGGGGAATTCTCCTATTGCCCCTTTTTGTTAGGAAAGGTGTCTCAACCTTCCAACTACAAAAGGTTTCTATTCTTCCCAACTTTGGTCTTTCAAATACCCTTTATCTTGAAGAATTATTTAGAAGATTCAAAGTTTCGAAAATGGGATAAAAATGGTGGGGCTTACTACATTTAGTAACTCTACATTTGAGCATGGATGGACCTATAATTTTCCCAAAAGGTATGGAAGTACCAAGTAAACATCTTTGGTGAGTTTGACTCAAGATCATACCTAGATTGCAATATATTAAAGTTTCCATTTCTTGAAACTCCAAGAAAAGTTTTGAACTTAGATTTGAGGCACTTAGAGGTCCTTAAATGCCTCAAAATTTACTGTAACTAAAAAAGTTGGCGATACCTTGATAAATCTCTTCATGAGATTTCTAGCACATCAAATGGTTTGTTAACTGGACACCTGGATAAAGAGTTATTGCCTCCGGAGGTTGGACCTCCTATTTGGGAAATGTGAAAATGTGTTGGACACTTAAAAGAGATACATAAAGGGGAGAGTTACACATGTTGGTGTGTGATTTGGCACATCACAAGGTATCTTTGATTGAAAATAATTTGGGTGCCACTTTTAAGTGGTTTTGGCTCATGGTTTTGTAATTACCATTGACGATTTACTAAATTGTATCTCCTACATATCAGTAGCTTGAGATGGAGGTTGTATGTAAGAGTCTTATAGATGTTGAATTGCCTCCAGATCTCTAGATGGTTATAGTCTTATGAAAGCTTACTCTACAAGTATATTGTAATCTTCTTGATTCCTAAATAATATATTGTGTGGCTTTGGAATGTGGGGATTTTCTCTCAAAAGGGTTTCCCCACATAATTATTATGTTGTGGTATGATTGATATTTGTGTTTACTTCTATGACTATTGTAAAGGTCTAAAAAGTTTTGCATATGCCTCCCCTCAAGATTAGTGTAGGAAGTTGTTCTGCTACTTTAGCTTCCTTACAAGTGGTATTAGAGCTTGATCACCTTTGGTTTTAGTAGTGGGTTTTTGGGTTTTGTGAACTAATCTAGTTTTCAGTAGGAGCTTGTGCAAAAGATGCTCTATGATCTTGTTGCATGGATTTTCAGATGTTGAGCACATCAAGGGGAATAGAGGTCGAAGAAATTTTTGGTAATAATTTTGAGATGTGGAAAACAAAGATGAAGGATCTAATAATTGATCGAGATCTATGGAATACTTTTGATGAGAATGCTTCAAGGCCCACAAATGCTACTTTGGTTGTTGAATATGATGTTATGGACCATAAAGACAAGGGTCTAATCAAATTATGCTTTATAGACTCTATTTTAATCAATGTCCATGAAGATCCCTCTACAAAGAAACTATAGAAGAAAATTGGTGATATATATATCTATTATAGGCAAAAAGAGAGATGAGATGCAAAGCATGTGAGTATACTAGATTAAACCCTCCTTTCACTACAACATTCAAGGAAAAATTGAGCTAAGTTACTACAAGATGAAAGAGGAATTAGCTACCAATTTTGTGCTCTTGTTTGTAGAGGAAAGATGTGATACAAACAAGCCTTTAACCAAACCTTAGGCTCATTAATGCACTAAACCCTAGAATTATGATAATCAACTTATAATGAAGAAACATAAACAAGTCAAGATTTGAAAGCACTAGGACGATCAGTGAGATGTCCAAACCTATCCCTTAGAAGCTAAAATGTCAGAAGACTCTCAGGTTAGTGCCTGAGTCCATAAATTTTAGATCTTCGATAACTCAAAACTGGAAAAATGTCATAAATGATGCTCTAATGCTGATTTTAGGGTTTGTTTTGCCTACTGGACACTGGGTGTAGGGTCCTAGCTAATATTGTTCTTTTTGGATATTTATTTGACATTATATTTTGGTGTGAGTTGCGTAATGGATTTGATTATGTTGAACCATAAACATTATTATTATCATTATTATTTTGGATTATGGAATTTGTGTATTTAAAAGATATTTAATTATTTGTCAGAAAATAAATAATAAGTTTAATTAAATGATTGATGATTATAATGATGATTTTAATTATTAAATATTTTAAATGCATTAAAGATTTATTTAAGAGGTGTGTATGTGGATATGTATGGTTTTTCTTTTATCATGTTATTTAGACTTTATTTTTTATAAAAAGAAATATGAAGAGTTGGGGAGAAAGTTCTATTAAAAGAGAGGTAAGTGAGTTATTAGGTATACTCTTGAAAAAAGAAAGTGTTGTAAACTTCTACAATAGATTGTTGGAAGGATTTTGGAGAGATAGACGAAAATGGCTGAAAATTGTAGGGGCTGATCCTAGCTTGGAGAATGGAGGTATGAAATTTGTTGATAAATCTATATTTTTCTTGCTTAGATTTATGTTTGATTCATTGGAAATGTTAAAATTTTATTTGTTGTGAATTGATATAAAAATTGAATGATCTTGATTGAGAGAGTGGTGGTGGATTCCTCTTTGGGGGTGATTTTCATGGTGTATGGTGGAGAATGAAACTGGTATGTGTGGGAGTTGTTGTTGTTTCTCTGTGTGAGCTATTGGTGTGTGGGAGTTGTTGTTGTTGCTCTATGTGAGCTATTGGTGTTGTTGTGGTTGCTCTGTGTGAGGGAGTTGTTGTTGCTCTGTGTGAGCTATTGGTGTTTTTGGTATTGATCTGTGTGAGCTATTGGTGTATGGGAGTGGTTGTTGTTGGTCTGTGTGAGCTATTGGTGTGTGGGAGTTGCTATTGTTGGTTTGTGTGAGCTATTATGTTATTTATGGGAGCTACTGGGAATAAACCCCAAAGAGGATCTCCCTCTTCTCATTTCTATCTGGAAAGTTATCTCTATGAAATAAAATCTTGTTTCTAAAATTATGCTTGGGTGGATTTGACTGTGTTGATCCTATGGATGGGTGGAGTGGATTATGGTTGCTTAATTTTTGTTGCTACAGATTATAAAGGGAAGTTTTGTTACATTTTCTAGATTTATTGATGGTACATGTATAGATGCAGAATTTTGATACTCTTTGTTGAAGAGAAAGTGATTGTCAAGGAACTAGATCTGTATTTATAAGAGTAAACTCTTTATTCATTAACATTCAAATGAAAACTAAGTAGAAATGTTCTAGGATTGAATTTCATATTATTATTATCTTATTGATGCTACTAATTGAAATTGAATTTTTTAAATTTTATATAAGAAGAAATTAGGTTTGAACGGTTTTAGGTAGAAGAGGAGAATTTTTATCCTTATTCAAAATTCATCAAGTAAATATACCTATTTCTTTTCTTTTTGTAATGGTACTCCAGAGAAAATGATTTGACACCAATATGATTTATAAAGTATATGATCAAATAATGTTCATGGACATCGGTTTCACTGTGTCAAGAATAAACTTAAGTATTTTAGTTCAATGAAATAACAATATACATATATAAAACATGCAAGGCAATATGATATCTCTATCGAAATAATATTCATTTATGATAGTTTATTATTAGAAGATAAAATAAAAGGATCTGTTTCTTTTTCATAATGAATCTTTTTAGTAGCATGCTGTGTAAATTAAAAAGCATAGGCTGAATTTAAGGCTATATTTTAGACATAATTGAGGAAAAATAAGGTAAGGGAGTCATGGTATACACGGCTCCCCTCTTTTTGGTATAGCACTAATTGTGGCATGATGAAATCACCACAGACTGGCCTTAATCAATTATGTGTTACTACTTCCTTCTTGAATATGTTGAATGAATATTATAAAATTTACTATTATTTGCATATATTCGTAATGGAGCATGATTAAATAATCCATATTACTTGTTAGTGTTTACTTTTGCTTATATCTTTAGAGTCCATATATTGAGTGAATTTTGTGGAAAATAGTTTCCTAAGATTTGATTAATGCTACAACATTTAAGCAGACACAACAGAATATTCTGTGAAGTATTTAAAATCCTCTCAATTTTTTTGCAAGTCTCTTTTCATACAAATAATACAATTTTATGACGTTTGTGAGATCTTACTAAGCTCTTAATGATTGATATTCATTAACTCTTTAACAATCTTATGGTTACTATTCTTTTTACGCTTCATTCTTAGTAAGCAACAACAAGCGCTATGTTAGTATATGAGTCAGTGAGTAAATAGGAATTGAAGTTGATGAATATGACATTCTCTAGGAGACATTTTAACTTAAAATTGTTTGTTTCAAGGATTAGAGTTAAATAGTTGATAGAGAATCATAATATATTAACCTTGTTTTGTTGATTTGATGGGTTTATCACGTTTTTGGCAACATGATTCAAAAACTGAGTGGCAGCTTCCTTTGTAACAATGGGAGTTTGAGATTTCCTTGTTCATGTGATTGTCTCAAGCATGATTTGATCAAACTGATTGAATTTTTTTAGATAAATCTATTCTTATTTTGTTGTAAAACTATTGATATTGAATTCTCTAATTAATAATTTATTTTTCTCTCTTGATTATTCAAATTATCTTGTTCAAGCTAAGTACAAAATTCTTTTATATTATTATTTGCTCATAAAATCCTATTAATTCTTTTGACAAAAGTGAGTATGTATATATATGTATATATGTATATATGTATCTATATATATATATGTATCTATATATATATGTATATATATATATATATATATATATATGTACATATACATATATACATATGTATATATGTATATGTAAATATGCATATATGTATATATATATGTATATATATATGCATATATATATATATACATATATGCATATATATATGTATATACATATATGCATATATATACATATATATAGACATATATTTATATATACATATACCTATATACATACATATATATGTATATATATGTGTATATATATACATATGTATAGATATGTGTGTGTGTGTGTGCTATTTAATTTCAATGAATTATTTTGATTTAAAGTGCATATTTTAGAGTAGGCATTACATAGGTATTAGAGCACCAAGTTGTAACACATGGGAGCTTTGGGAAAAAGTGATAGTAATATAAACTTGTTTTTTTTCCTAATGTGTAGAACATGTCATCAAACCATTATGGGGAACCAATCGACCATGGACCTCAAATTTTAAAAGCCCTACAAAATTTGGTGAATGTGATCCAAGAGAGGTTACCTATTCTTAATAATCAAGACCACCATAACTCTAAATGACAACATTCTTTGTCTCAGGAATGAAGTAGAAATCCTCACCATAGTACAACAGACCATACAGTGGAAGGAGAATAAGGACATTATTCACCACCTCCTCTAATACTTGAATGGAGAGGGAGGTCTATGTGGATATTGACAAGTTAATCTAATACTTTGTTTGGTTACAGGAACAACATTTTAATGGATCCAATAATGGATCTGAAGCAAAATCTTGGTTAATTATTCTTGAGTAAGCTTTGCATTAAAAACCTATGGGAGCAATCTTAAGGCTAGATTGGCTATTCATCTACTCAAGGATAGTGTTGATACTTGGTGGCAACAAGAGGAGAGCAAAAGGCATTTAACT
This sequence comes from Cunninghamia lanceolata, assembly GCA_027924645.1. Classification (NCBI taxonomy): domain Eukaryota; kingdom Viridiplantae; phylum Streptophyta; class Pinopsida; order Cupressales; family Cupressaceae; genus Cunninghamia; species Cunninghamia lanceolata. Next base: position 1,470,834 of record BSBN01001271.1, on the reverse strand, counting down.
TCTGAAAATATAACTTGGGAAGTTTTCTTAGAAATTCTCAAGAAGACATACATTTCAAATCATTTCTGGCAATGAAAAATTGATGAGTTCCATGATCTCCAACAAAGGGGACTGACTGTAACACAATATGAGAATAAGTTCTTTGAGTTATCTCAGTATGTTGACTATATTCAGGATGAGAAGTTGAAAGTAAACCATTTTATCAGAGAACTTAATCACAACATTACAGGTCTAGTTCAGTTATCTGAGCCTACTACTATGAAGTAGGCAATAGAGAAGGCACTTATTACAAAATAAATTGAGCTGAGACATTATGATCACCATCAGAATTCATCTCAATATCATAACTGTAATGAATCTCACTTTTTTGCTAGGAGTGGAAATAGGTCTAATTCTTATTCTTCTAGATTAGAAAAGTCATAGTATAATAAAAAAAGTCATCTCAAGGAGGTCCGGTCAGGTCTTGGCAAAATCCATCTTAGAGAGGGGATTAGAGAACCCAGTCACAGTTTTTTGGATCGGCTCCTCCTCAGCAAAGTTCTTGAGGTAGTTAGGCTAGCACTGGTAAATCAACATTTTAGTTTCTGGCTCCTCCAAACCATTCTTGTTTTAATTGCGATGGTAAGGGACACTTCACTCAAGATTGTTTGTAGAACAAAGCAGCTTCAAGGGTTCAATAGTCGGCAACTTCAGAATCTATAGTGGGTGATGTGGGTAGATCTCATCAGGTTTTTGTAGCTACTAAAAATTAGCAAGCGAATCATTAGGCATCTGTTATAGAGGTTCTCGAAAAAATTGGAAGATTACTATTTCTATTCTTTTTTATTCAGGAGCTACATATTCTTTTATTTCCCAATCTATAGTGGAGAAGTGTGGGCTGGTGGTTGCTAAGCAAAATGTTAATTAAGATGTGGAGTTAGCTTCTAGAGTTAGGATGTCAGTCAATTCTTTAGTTAGAGATTATCATTTAAAGTTTAGCTATTTTTCTACCAAAGTAGATTTTTGGGTGATACCTTTGGGGTCTTATGACATAATTTTAGGTATGGATTGGATGAATGATCATGAAGCAAAATTATATTACCGACACAAGTTTGTTGAGTGTTTAGATGATTTGGGAAAAAAGGTAGTTGCCTTAGGAATTAAAAGACCAGTGTCTCTCAGGATGATTTCAGCTATGCATCTCAAGTAGTGTATGAGAAAAGGATGCCAATTCTTTACTATTTCCATTAGTGACCAATTAGAGGAGAAGCCTAACACTTCCCTAGATGATCATCCCATTCTATGAGAGTTTACTGATGTGTTCCCCTCTCATCTATTTGGTATTCCACCTAAAAGGGACATTGATTTTCACATTGACTTGGTTTCGGGAGCACAACCAATTTATAAGGCTCCCTATAGAATGACTACTCAAGAACTATAAAAGCACAAGTTATAGTTTGAGGAATTGTTAGAAAAAGGTCATATTCATCCTAGTGTATCTATGTGAGGTGCACCTATAATTATTGTTAAAAAGAAGGATGAAACTCTTCGTCTTTGTATAGACTATAGAAAACTTAACAACCTCACCATCAAGAATCATCATCCTTTGCCAAGGATAGATGACCTATTTGACCAAATTCAGGGAGAGAAGATTTTATCTAAGATAGATCTCAAGTCTGGATATCATCAATTGAGAATTGTTGAAGCCAACATTGATAAGACAATGTTCCATAAACGATATGCTCATTATGAGTTTCATGTTGTTCCTTTTGGTTTGACTAATACATTGACAGTTTTTATGAGTCTGATGAATGGTATCTTTCAAACCTTTCTAGACCAGTTCATGGTAATCTTTCTTGATGACATACTAATCTATTCTCATACTGTGGAGGAGCACAAGGAGCATTTGCATCAGGTTTTGCAATGCTTAATGGAAAATCAATTGTATGCAACTATCTCCAAGTGTGAATTTTTTCAAAAATAAATCCAGTACCTAGGGCATATTATTTCTGGTGATGGAATCTTTGTAGATCCTTCCAAGATTCAGGATATTCTAGAATGGCCTACTCCAACTAATGTTGCAGAAGTAAGGAGTTTCATGGGCATAGCTAGTTATTACAGAAGGTTTGTAGAATGTTTTCCAAGATTGCTCATCCAATTAATTCTTTCCAGTGGCAAGGCAAGAAATTTGTTTGGTCTGAATAGTGTGAAAGAGCTTTTCAAATTCTTAAAGAGAAGCTTACCAGTGCACCCATCTTAGCTATTCCAGATCCTATTGGTGATTTTGTTATTTGTACAGATGCATGTTTTGAGGGTATTGGAGTTGTTCTCATGCAAGAGGGTCGTGTCATAGCTTTCGAGTCTCACAAATTGAGGAATCATGAGCTTAATTACCCAACACATGATTTGGAGCTAGATGTGGTGGTTCATGCTTTGAACAAATGGTGACATTTCCTTCTTGGGCATAGATTTGAGTTACACTTTGATCATCAGAGCTTACATTACATCTTATCTCAGCCTAATTTGAATGCTTGACAGTGTAGGTGGATGGAATTTCTATGTGAATATGATTTTGAGATCCATTTTATCAAGGGAAAAGAGAATTTTGTAGCTGATGCCCTTAGTAGGTGACATCATGAGTTGTTATATAATGCCCACTCAAGAAAATATCAATAAATAATAACAATAAATTAAATTAGTTAGAAATGATGAAAATATAAATAGATGAAAGAATAATATTCACTTGTACTAACTTGATAAAAAACAAATTTTGATTAATTATAAGTTTAATATCATGTATTACAAATAATAATTTTCATAGATATAATCATCCCTCGTGCAATTACAATCTATTACAGTAAGAACCATATGATCATTCTTAAGCACAGTAGAAAATATGTTCTTTACTCTAGTACTCTACTTAGTTAACAGACCTATATCTGTACATCCTAATGTGAACATTAGTACTGCAAAAGTATAATAGAAATCAATTATGTATAAGATAACAAGACTATGGCCCTAAGGGGCCGACCTAATGTCTCTGGGGCTCATCCATGATGGCCTTGCCTATGTATGTCTAGCGAAGAGACTTTGTAGTTTGGGAAAATTAACATACAACCACAAGATGGTACCAAAACATATTGATATAAGAAATCAACCTAGTCCATTACAGTAAATACAAATCTTAACAATCAATCTAATAGTTATATATCTTCATCAATTTTGTTCATATAATTCATAAATTGGTTTTAAACTTATTCTACATCTATACTTTATTCCATAAACTATACACATAGTTAGAAAGCATATAAGGGTATAATAGAACATATCATCTTACCTTGATTCCTTCTAATAG